>WWBZ02000040.1:1448500-2897000 GCA_011503125.2 Botryosphaeria dothidea | reverse complement strand
CTCACCTGCTGCCCTGCGGACACAACCTGCACAACGAATGTCTGAAGCCATGGGTCGAGCGTGCCAACAGCTGCCCCATTTGCCGGGCAAGCTTCAACGAGGTTCAGCTCTTGGCCAAGCTGGGAGGTAAGTGGACAACCACCCGTGTGGCGCACTGGGTGTACTTGCAGGAAAATGAACTGGTTCGACCGACGGTTGTATCCAAGGCGATTTATCCGCTCTGGCCTTTCATGCCCGTGGGTGCTTCCAGTGTTCTTGTGTCGCTCCCAGACGAAATTGCAGCATTGCTCGATACTGACGCCATATCCAACAGGCAACGTCGTCTCATCCTATGGCGTCGAGGACAAGCAGCAAGTGGCTGAGGTAGACCCGTCCATGATCATCCCCGATGATCTGCTCGAGCCTTTGGATGAGCCTTGCATAGTATGCGAGGATTTCGGAGACGAAGACCAGCTGATGCTGTGCGACTGCTGCGACAGACTATGCCATGTCTTCTGCGCCGGCCTCGACGAGGTGCCTGCCGGCGAATGGTACTGCCAACGCTGCATGGAAGACCCGTATACGCTGGGCCAGCGAGAACGCGAACGCCAGCATAACCGCTCCGGAGTCACTTCTCGGCTTACGCGGCGTGAACGCGCAATTCGCTCCAACAGGA
This sequence comes from Botryosphaeria dothidea, assembly GCA_011503125.2. NCBI lineage: Eukaryota > Fungi > Ascomycota > Dothideomycetes > Botryosphaeriales > Botryosphaeriaceae > Botryosphaeria > Botryosphaeria dothidea. Next base: position 2,896,345 of record WWBZ02000040.1, on the reverse strand, counting down.
GGAGAGTCGATTCCTGGGCCCGCGTATGGCAGGAGGTTAATCGTCGCACTGGAATTGATCTCGATTTTCCGTTTGACGACGATCTCTCAGGCCAAGCGCGTATCGAGGCTCAGCGTCGGGAAATCGATGCTTACCAGGCGAGAGTACGAGCAGCGGAGCGGCAAGGTGATGCTGGCCGATTTCGACAAAACGCCGCTGCCCTTTTGGCTCCCGGCCGTGTGCGACCAGAACCTCCAGCCCCCGAGTCACAGGACGAACTTCGCGCTTGGAATGCGTTCGAGAAGGCGAGGGAAGTCGCTGCCCCAGCAAACAGGAGGAAACGGCATTCTCCGTCCGGTTCCCCGAGCGAACCCCAGCCTGAACCGGAACGAGCATTGAAGCGCCCTTGCACCCGCCGTGCAACCGCAACCGCTGTCCCTACTACCATCAACAATGGCGAGTCGTCATCTGCGGCTGGCGGAAGCGCCTCAACTGCCACTGCTACTGCTGCTACTACTACTGCTGATGCTGCTGCTGCTGCTGCCTCCGCTGCGACTGGATTAGCACCAGTTCGTCCTGGTTCCAAATCAGCTGCTGACAGCTCGGGATCTAATTTCCTTCAGTCTCTTCTGAAAGAGGTGGAAACATCGACGCCGGTTGAATCTGCACCGTTCCGCCAGCAAAAGGTAGCCATGCGTGCATTTGAGCCATCATCTCCCCCTCAAATGTCCTCGCCCATAGGCTCGCCTGTCGGCTCGGGAATCATCACCCCTCGCGCCATGACCCCGCCGCCCCTGACGCTAGCGAGGCCATCGTCTCCCTTGCTGTCATCCACTATCACGCCAATATTCCCTACCGCGCCACAATTTGCGCCATACTCGCCCGCCGACGACGATCGATTTGCGCACGAGTACAATGAGCATTCCGCCGACAGGCCACCCCGGAAAAGGCGTGGGTCGCAACAGTCAGCACTCGCTAGTCCTCCTCGCTCCAAGGACGCCTCGCCCACGCGAGCTAATATGTCTTATTCTACCAAATCTGAGATACAGCGCATGGTTAAGTCGGCGTTGAAGCCACTTTACTTGAAGAACGAGGTCAACAAAGATGAATATACTGACATCAACATGAACATTTCGAGGAAAATGTATGAAAAGGTCGGCGATGCAGCCAGCCTTGCGGATCAAAGAACGAGAGAGAAGTGGCAACAGATTGCCACCGAAGAGGTGGATAAGGCCGTCAAGGCTCTCAAGCCGGATGGGCTGTCACCCAGAGCGGAAAGCTCGACAAGCGGTGAAGGCGTTTCTCTGGTAAATGTTTCTTAAACGGCGAATGGGTTTCCGTAGGGTAGATGGCTTCCTGGACGCGGCGTCGTCTAGAAATTTTTCATGGTTGTTTTACTTCCACGGCGTTTCTTTCACAGCTGAGCATTAGCGGAACATAGCACATCTTGGCGCGGCGTACTGGGCTTCTTCCTGGGTTGGCGGAGCACTCGGGATGATGACGTACGAATTAGATACCCTACTCGGCTTATCTCCAGAGGAATATTTGGAGCATTTGACGAGATTACTGCCTTCAATAGCAGAAGAATTACCACCGCCTTCTTGAAGGCGTTTCCACTTCAAACCTTGACTTCTTACACACGTGATTGTTTTGAATATAGTGACGGGTAACCGCATATAGATCATATGGACGGGACCTTTGCCATGTAGCGATTGAATCTCCTGAGTACATGCGGCCGTCTTGGATATTGCAACAGCGAGCAGTCAAGGAAAAGGTCGACAGGTCAGCGCATACATCATGATGTCTGGTAGAAAATATTAAACCAAAACGTGCAAGCACATCTCCCGGCTCTTTATGAATGGCGGATCTTGAGTCACAGTTCCAACCGAGTTTCATCAATGCTGTATGGAACCGTCACCACTTCCATTAGGGGGCACGTGTAGTGTTTCAAGGCAATGGAGGAAGCCACGCGTCACTTACTAAGGGATGTCTTTTCATTTTCGGCTTCGTGAGTTCAGCATGCCCGATCCCGTTTAGAAATGTAGAAGAGCAATCCGGCGTTCTTCAAAGGGCCCTCTCAAATGAGGGCTGATGTTTTTTTTTTTCTTTCGCGAATGCTCTCTCACACATCACAAACAACCCAATCTTCGCCAACACACGACAATGACTTCCCCACACAACCTACAAAACCAGAACTAAAAAAAAAAGTCAAGCCAACCGATCAGTATCCCCTACAAAACATACCGAAACGCCCCATCCATGCCCTCGTTCCCGACCACCAACCCCCGCGCCCACGCCTTCCTCTCCGCCCGACACCCGCTCGGTCCGCCGCTCCTCTCGGCGGCCGCGTTCCTCCGCGCGTACAGCGCGCGCAGCAGCAGGACGACGGCCACGCCGGCGGCCTCGACCGCCAGCATGGCGACCTTGGCGGGGGTGTACTGAGGCGCGTCGCGCGCCTGGAACGTCTGCGGCCCCAGGATGTTGCCGAGGCTGAAGGACACGAGGACCATGCCCGAGCCGGCGATCTTCTTGGTGTAGCCGGCGAAGTTGGCGCCGACGAGGGCGTAGCTGTCGTGCGTCAGTTTCAAATCTCCTTTCCCCCCCGATTTCCTCCCTCTCTTGGAAGGGGGTAATGGGTAGGTCTGAGGAATGCGTACGTGAGCGCGAGAGGGGCGACGGTGCAGTTGACGAGATATATGCCCGCGAGCAGGCCCGCCTGGTTGGAGGACGGGAGGAACGACATGAGCGCCGCGCCGAGCAGCGTGGGCAGCAGGATCAGCGCGATGACGGCGGTGCGCTGCCAGCCGCGCACGATCGAGTAGGTGGTCAGCAGCGTGGCGGCGATGGAGACGAGGCCGGAGGGCGTGTTGAGCAGGGCCGCTTCGCGCGCGGTGTAGCCGAAGTTCTTGATCAGAATGCTGCTGTATGTGGTTATCACGCTGCTGGGCGTGGTGGTCAGGAGGGTGAGGAGGGCCAGGAGCCAGGATTGCAGGTCGTTGAAAGCCGCCAGCGCGCCGCGCCAGGAGAAGATTTTGGGGCCGGTGCCGGCGCGGTCGGCGGCGAGGCGGTGGGATATAAAGGTTTTCTCGGCGGGGAGGAGGAAGGGGGCGCTTTCCATGGTGGATGGGAGAAAGGTGAGGCAGAGGATGGAGACGAGGATGTTGGCGACCCCGACGGAGACGAACATGATGCGCCAGCCGGCGAAGCTCAGCGTGGGCGGGGCGTGCTGAGCCGCGAAGGAAATGAGGCCGCCGATGATTTGGCCTACGCCTAGGCCGCAGTACCAGAAGCCGTAGCGGGGTGTGGCTTCGGCTTTGGTGTAGTACATGGAAGTGATCATGATCAGGGCAGGGCCGATGACGGCTTCGCAGATGCCGAGGGCTATGCGGCACACCAGAATGCCGGCGAAGTTTACGCAGGCAGATGAGCAGCAGAGTATTACACCCCAGAGGAAGACGTTTGCCGAGAGGACTTTGACGACAGAGTAGCGTTGGATGAGAGTGCCTTTTTATGTCAATGATTTGAGAACGGGCCATGAAGGTGCAAATGGCACGACTTCTGACCTTGGGGAAATTCGGCAAGACCGAATCCGATGAAGAAAGCAGTGGCCATCCATGAGAAATCATTGCCTTTCATGCCCAGATCTTTTTGTATGCCCATGAGCTAAACTTCAGTCAATGGTTGTGTATCGCAAATCGACGGCAGTGACTTGACGAACGTTGGCGTACTATGGAGCAGTCAATTGTGGGATACCCAGAATGGAGTCAGCAGAGAGAGCATACATTGACAACGACCTTATCCAGGAATTGCAAAAAGTAGGTCAAGAAAAGGATCGGAACTATTCTCCAATCGATCTTCCTGTACAGCGCTGTCTCACTGATCTCGACTTCAGGCGCGCCGCCGTCAGGTGAGTCCCAGCCAGGTCTCACCGTAGGCTGTATGATCTTTTCATCCATTGAGGCCGTGAACAGCTGCAACCGAGAACAGGAAACAAGCGTGGGGAGAAGGAACAGCAAAATATCGTAGAAGGACGTTTTGCGCGATGGTGTTTCCGGCGCCGCATAGCCGGGACGCAGGGACTTTTATCGACATTGCACTCTACCTTTCTGTTTGCAACCCAAGACGGAAGGAGGTTTTATGATCTACATCGAGCATTTCCATAAAGTAAGCACTTGCTAGATAACCGGCACTGTGCAGCATTGGCGGACTGAAACCCACTCCACAACCCGGTCTGCATCACCTGCAGTGGATCTGACTGCTTACATCGCCAAGAAACGGAGTGGGATGCTTTAGGTTTGGTAGAATGCGCGCCAAGGCCATATCAGGATGACACCGTTTTGCTCAGGCGTTGTTGCATGTGCCTAAACCCAGCTGGACCCCGCTTGATCACCTTTCGGGTAGATTGACACATTAGCACTATCCTCATTCTGGATCGGGCCCCGCTCTGTGCTTCCTCGAAGTTTTGTAGGCAGTGACACGAGGCTCGTACCATCACTACCGTGGCACTTTGGCTTCAGAAGAGTTGGTGGAGTGTAGAAAATGCTTCCTTTGCATGCACCTTACGCTTATTCGACGATTGCCCCTTCGCTGGTGACCTCAGACTTATGTACCGCTTAAGATGGTCCCATAAACAGGGATTCTGTATGGGAAGAAAAAGAAAAATTGAGGCCCGAAAGATGAAGCGCTCTGTGAGAAGTGAATCATCCATCCCACATACCTGGGTACACAAGATCCCGAGGCAAAGGATTCTTGGAGAGTATAAGAAATGTTTCAGCAGAATCGTTGCCAAATGAACCGAAAGATATGGCTTGGCTGAGCGGATTGTTGCGCTACCGTACCGCTCTCGGTAAGTGTATTTTCCTTTTCTCTTCTGGCCAGACCGGTGAGCTCCAAAAGAGGTTGACTAGAGGTCATGCATCGCATGCAACTAAGCATGTCGATAAAAGCATGCACTTGGAGCAAAAATAATAGTACATAACATGTTAGACACGGTTGACGAAGACATGGAAGTATATTGTGCATGAAGTTGTGAGGCATACCTTTGAATATTACCCAATTGCAAATGTTTGCGGGTATCTGTCCCAACTCGTAAAACAATACGGCTCACAGAAGTGATCCGTTCGAGCCGCACTGAAAGGTGTTCAGTCTCAGACGAGTTGACGCGATAGACATGGGTATTTATCAGGCCAGGCCGCGGCCGTGTTCCGTGGACCCCTCGTCTGCGGCAATGCTAACCGATGTCGCCAACTCCCGTGTCTTGATCCTTTGGCCTCGATTACCCTTGTACGTAGGATCATAGCTCTGTCAGATCTAACGCATATCAACGGCAAGCCTCCGCCGGCCGTTGACAGATTGCTTGAGCCGCCGAAAAAACACGCAACAGCATGTAAAACTGGTCGCCTCCATCTTGTTGTTCCCAACAACCTTAAATCCCATTGTTCCACCTATCGCGGACCTGCGACTTCACTCTCGCCCGGAAACAATGGACCAAGAACCCGTCCTCATCGTCGGCGCCGGCCTCGTCGGCCTGGCGCTCGGCCAAGCTCTCAAACGCGCCTCCATCCCCTTCCGCATCTACGAGCGCGACGCCGCCCTCACCACCCGCGGGCAGGGCTGGGCCATCACGCTGCACTGGTCGCTCTTCTTCCTCGACCAGCTCCTCGAGCCGGCCGTCCTGCAGCGCGTCGAAGCGGTGCAGGTCGACCCCGAAAACGCCGCCAACGACAAGGGCAACTTCCTCTTCCTCGACCTGCGCGACTGCTCCGTCAAGTTCAAGATCCCGCCCTCGAGGCGCTGGCGCGTCAACCGCGAGCGGATGCGCGCCGCGCTGCTCGAAGGGCTGGGAGAGCACGTGCAGTGGGGGCGGCGCGTCGTCGACGTCAAGCCGGGCCCGGTGCTGGTCTTCGGGGACGGGACGACCGCGGCGGGCCGCGTCGTGGTTGGCGTTGACGGGGCGAGGTCGAAGATCAGGGAGATTCTGGCGCCGGAGACGTACCGGAACAAAGAACTGCCCATCCGTTTCACGGGAGTGGCCGTTGATATGACTCCTGAGCAGATCAAGCCGTTGCGGGATCTCGATCCACTGCTTTTCCAGGGCCTGCATCCAGACTCAAAGACCTACATGTGGTATTCGACGCTGGAGACGCCTGTTGTGAACGGGACGGAGGGAACTGGAGAGAAGAGATATCGAGCTCAGCTGAATATGTCATGGCCAGTGGAAAAGCCGGAAGACGAAGTCGCGGGGACGGGTGCGGGCAGGCTGGAGTTCATGAAGAAAAGGGCACGGGTCTTTGATTCGAGGCTTAGACGGGTATGGGAGGGGATCCCGGAAGGGACTGAGGTCACCGAGGTCAGGCTTGCGGATTGGGAATGCCTCGATTGGGATAATCGTGATGGTCAGGTTACCCTGACTGGAGACGCAGCACATGCGATGACCATGTACAGGGGAGAAGCTGCAAATCACGGGCTCCTGGACGCAACGCTTCTCGTAAGAGCGTTGAAAAGGATATACAGCGGGGAAATCCAGCAGAGAGAGGCCATTGCTGGGTACGAAAAGGAGTTGAGGGACAGGACAGGCCCAGCTGTCTTGATGAGTAGACAGGCTTGTTACGATGCTCATGCGTGGGAGAATTTGAGAGAAGACTGTGCTATCCTGAAGAGGCGCGCCATCCAAAGCCTCCAATGATTGATCTGCCGGTTCAAGGTTGGTAGAGTGTCACATACTATGGAAATTCGAGTTTATCGTTCAGGCTCACTTTCGAATCGAACTGAGGGTGCTGCTTCATAGCTCGTAGATACAGCAAATCCATATCGTCTAAGCAAGATCTTATTCCCCTTTAAGCTCTTTCTTCGCCTGACCATCTTCATGCGTCTTGAGCATCTCTTCAATCTTCTTGTATGGCCAACCTGAGCAGGAGATTAGGAAAATCCATCAACTTGGCAATATAAAATGCATGGACTTACTGAAAACTGGGTATAAGAACGGTCGCAGATCAAACCTATGCACAAAATACGTCAGGGTTTTGAGGGGATGATATTAGACCATATCTGACATACCTATTGTCATCGGGAGAATATGCTTCGGCATGGTACGCGGGGGTGATGGTCGTCATCTTGTGCCGGTTGATGGCGTAGAACCAGTAGAACCTTCGCACCTTCTCGTATACCTGCCTCGGGCTCATGCGGTCGCTCCATTCGTGCAGCAACCTTTCGAACATACCGTACGGTCCGAGTTTGTGGACCTTCCGCAATCTTCCAAAGACGGAAAGCTCATCATAGGTCATGCCCATGTCAGCTTCATCGGACTGCACATAATCCTTGGTGATTGGCTCGAGCTCTGCCGTAGGAGTGGCATTGATGAAATCTTCCAGAATGGGCAGGTCAAACTCTTTTCCTGCCCATTTGATGAATGCCTTCAGATCTGTCTTTGAGATTCCTCCGATGGGGTTGATGTCAGCGCTGCTGCAGTCGTACTTTGTGAGATATCCCCTCAAGGACTCATCGACATTGGCAGAACCAAGAACAAGCAGGCTTCCGGAAGTCTTGCGGCCACGAACCACCGGGAGCAACTGCGCAAAGAGGTAAGCAACGACCATACGAATTCTGGCCTGAATGTTCTGCAAAGCCAGATTCTCGGTATTGCTACCTCCATGTACCCTGAAGTTAGGCACGAAACCAGTAACAGTAGTGAAGAGGGTCTTCAGGGCTGTTGCCACACTGTCAATGTTCAAGTCGGTATGGTAAGCGCCAATATCCTTCGCAAGGTCCTTCGCACGGTTTCGAGTCTCAGCAGATGAGTTCTCGCTACCCATGTAGCAGGTGTGGAAGATACGCCCACAGAACTCCTGCGGCGTTGATGGAACCCAAGTTGAGCCTTCGGGTTCTCCACAGACGGTGCGGACATCGCGAATAACTTGTTCGTCGCCTCTCTTGATGGCGTCTACGACAAGCCTACACATGGAGAAAACGATAACGGAAGTAGCGCATGAATCAATGCCACCAGACAAGGGAATAAGGAATCCAGCCTGTCGGCTTCTACGTACGTAATCCCACAGCCAACATGCAGGCCCGTAGGCGATTTCAGCCTCTGGAGCATGAACGAAAGGAGCGAAAGATTTGGATGGTCCTAGCTTGGGGTCCAAGATACCTCCTTCGATGGAGAGGCTGAAGTCAACCTCGATACGCTGGTACGCAGGAGCTTGGACTGCCTGAAGACCACGGCTTGGCGCACATCTGAAAGCTCTTACTTCCTCGAGATCGACGGTGGCCGTGATAACTTCAACATCGTTCAAGCTGAACTGAGATGCCTGGGCCACGACCTCGCCGTTGATAATGATCATGGCCGATCCATCGTAGTAGAGGCGGTCGCCATCGCAACCCTGCTGGTTGGAGTACAAGTAAATGCCACCAGACTTGCGAGTTGCCTCAAGAATGAGTGAGATACGAGTGTTCAGCTTCCGCAGCTCATGATGACTGCCGGAAGAATTGGTGAAGATTTCAACACCGTTAAGGCCCATGGTGGAGTGTGGAGCGTTAGGGGTGAAAAGCTCTTCGCAGGTCTCAGCACCGAAGCAAGTATCCCTAGTCGAGATGACAGCATCGCCAATGGGAACTTTGACCTTGCCGACAATGTTCTGGATGATCCTAGGGAGGTAGTACTCTTCAACGTGACACGGACGGCCCCAGGGCGTGAAGTAACGCATCTCTCGATAGTTGCCATCGTTCGCTAACCACAGCTTCGGCCGGATGAGCAGAATTTGGCCATTGAAGCATAGGATGCGAGCATTGTAGCGGACGTTACGATGCATGACAGGAGCTCCAATGTCAAGAAGAATGTCATGGCACGACTTATCAGAAAGAATTTTAGCAATCATCTCCCACGAATGCAGGAAGATGTCGGACTCGAGAAAGTGGTCGAGGCAGCCATAGCCTGTAGCGGAATCAGATAGGAAACAAAGCCGAGAGACGAAGCTACGTACCGGTGATCTCAAGCTCAGGACCGACGCGGAGAGAGGCACCAGCAGCCTTGGCTTGCCGAATGGACTCCAGGATCCTCTCCAAGTTGCCCTCAAAATCCATGGCCCATTGGTTGAGCTGGAGAGCATTAATTAGTCGAAGAAGGGGATCCAGTCATAGCGGCTCGTACCTGGCACGAAGCCAACGTCGTTAAATGACCCATGGCCGGCTGGTGAAGCACTGTTGATCTAGTTGATGTGTCAGAGGTGTTGGGCAAAATAGAAAACCGGAGTGCCTAAGGTGCGGGAGTACAAGAGGGCGGGCTCATGGGCTGGAGTGGAGGTGATATCAAGCTGATGCCGATCTCGCACGCTCGGGGCAGCGTGTGTTTTTAAGGTTAGGGTGCGATTGGATGCGTTCGCAGTAGGGGCGGGCATTTTTCAGCGGGGGTAACCATGTTCTTGGCTAGCGATGATTGACATGAGGGTATGCGCAATGGGAGCGGCGCGTACTCACCGCGTTCTGGCAGTGCTCGACGCAAATGGAGCGATTCGCAAGGGTCGGAATGCGATGTTGCGCAGAGCGAGGGCGCGTGGACGGACAGACGGTTGGAGAGCAGCGAGCAGTGGGGCACAGCAGCCGCAGCCCAACGTCATCCTCGACGATTCCCGCACTGACCCAGGCCGCTGAGGAAGCTTCCAACTACTCGCAGCCCGCGCCCGCCTGCTGCATCAACATCTGTCTCCCCGCGATGCTGCACGCTCTGCGCACCCAACCAACACCCGTCAATTTACCTTGTCGAAGGTAGCCGTCCCCGCCGCCGCCCGCACCATGGCTTCCAACGCCGCCGCATCCGAGTCGTTACCGCTGCTGCCCTCCAAGCCGCCGGCAAAGCCCCAGCGCAGTGTTACCTTCAACCCGAACGTTTCAACGAGCAGCCCTTCCAATTCGTCGCCGCTTCGCCCCTCCACCCACCTGCCCATCTCACCTCTCGGCCAGAAGCAGAATGGCGGTCAGCCGATGTTGTCCGCGCTGAACAGCAAGTTGCGTCGTCGAAACAGCCAAGGTGCACCTTTGATCCCCTCTTCCCTGGCTGCCCCCAAGATCGGACCCCAGAGAACCACGAGAAATGTCCAGAAGTTGAAGCTTCTGCCCAATCCGGAGCAAGGCGAGGAGGACCTTGATGAGGAGAGCGGGCGCGATGTATACGCCCAGCTTACCCGGATCAAAGAGCCGACCGCTCGTCGCGATGCTGCTCGCTTGGGAAAGGCGGACCGGGAAAGATTGCCGAGAGTCACAGCCTACTGCACCGCCAGCTCCTACCGGATGGACGAGCTCATGAGATATCTCAAGGCCAAGGCAAAGTCGAGAGGCGCCGCTCCTAAGCTGTTTGATGAGTGTATTTACACACCTTATGATTACAACTTCGGAAAGAAGGCTGCCGAGCAGGATGAACGTCAAGAGCCGGAGGCCCAGATTGGCTTGCCTGAAAGGAGACATTCGGATAGTGCAGTCGAGATTGACGGGAATACCGAGCAGAGACGGGGCGATCTAATTGACCTCCATTCCGGAGACGGCGACGGCTCTTTGGAAAATGCCGAGAGCTCCATGCGGACAGAAACCGACGAGGCGATTGACGCGCAGAGCCCGCGACGAGACACACCAGACTTTGATACCCACGTGCACACGCCGGAAGTTTTCTTGTTCAACTATGGCACGGTTGTCATTTGGGGCATGAATTTGTTACAAGAGCAGCGGTTTCTCAGAGAAATTGCCAAGTTCGAGAACGAAAAGCTCGGAAAGGATGACGTCCAGACCGAGGACTTTAACTTTTACTACACGCACGAATACCAGGCTCGAATATACAACGACTTTATCAGCCTGCGCGACAAGAAGAACTATATGACAAAGCTTGCCATCAGCCATGCTCTAGCGCAGAGCGTCAAGGTTAGTGACTTGATATGATCCCTACTGCTTCACCGAGCTCACTTTATGCCTCAGACTTCTCTCTACGAAGATCTGGTCGACAATACCATTGAGACGACCAAGGACATTCCCTCTCAGATTGCCACAACTGGCAAGGTCAATCTTTCACGCCGCGAGATCAACATGCAGATTGGAGAGCTCTTCATCCTCAGGATCAACATCCATCTCCAGGGCTCGGTTCTGGACTCTCCAGAGCTCATGTGGGCAGAACCGCAACTCGAGCCAATCTACCAAGCCGTGCGATCGTACCTTGAAATGGACCAGCGCGTCAGCTTGCTGACGGAGCGTCTTGACGTTATTGCCGACCTTCTCGCGGTGCTGAAAGATCAGCTAACGGTAACGCACTCGGAACTACTAGAGTGGGTTGTCATCGTCTTGATCGCGGCCGAGATCTTGGTCGCAGCCGTCAATATAGTGGTAGACCTCTATGCCGGTGTCGACTGATGAGGAGGCATCTGTACGAGCGTTCAAATTTCCTGTACATTTCCTGTTCTCTTAAAATGTGTTAGCTAGGGTCGTTACAGGCGCAATGGTGTTGCGAAACGATCAAGTACGTCGTGTTAGCGATGGGTGCTCTCGTTAATAACGGTACATAGGGACATGCGGGGTTTGGTCGAGTTTTCCTTGTAGCATTTCGCTGGTGTAGTCAAGTTTGGTTTTTCTTCTGGTTGTTCTCCTTTGTGTTTGAGTCGAGATAGAAATGGAGACGAATGGATAGCTGCAGCTGTGGCAACCTTGAAACTCCCAAGCTATCCGGTTTCCATTTCGGGGCAGGCGTGACGCGGGGATAATGGTGACCCAGCGCGCGTAGAGGCTCCACCGGTGGCATGATTGTTTCAAAGTAGGACTTGAAACGATATTCGAGCATAATTGGCCAAACCTTGAAATAAAATCGGTTCCAATAGACCCATGGAGGTCAAGTGGTGAGGTTGCTTTTAAAATGGCGGATGGGTGGGGCGGCAGGAGCGGCGGCGTTCGCGGACCCCGGCCAGTTTTTCGCGTGGGCTGGAGGAGCAGAGCTCAAGTCACTTCGCAGCTTGCTTGCCGCCGCTCAACCCGTTTCAACAACCCACCACCACCAAACAACACATAGCTCCCTTCCCCACATTCTTCCGGACCCGCCGCCCGAAACCTTTTCGATACTGCCACTCTCCATACATAGCTTCCTTACAGCCGCGCCAGGCCGTACACCACCGCAATCATGGTAGGTCCTACATGCATTTTCTTTCAAGGCACTTTACGCGTCACACTGCCGGCGCTCGCCACCAGCACCAGCACCGCAGCCACCGCAAACAATCCCAACCCGCAACCGCTAACACGATGTCTCTTCCCTCCAGGCCCGCAACTCGGAGAAGGCGCAATCGATGCTGTTCCGCTTCCGGGCGGCGCAGGCGGCGGACCTGGGCATCCTGGACATCTCGCGCACGCGCCGGCCGAAGCTCATCACCTCGATCGACTCGATCCCGACGTGCGAGAAGTGGCGCGGGCAGGTGCTCAAGGAGATCTCGCGCAAGGTGTCGCGCATCCAGGACGAGAGCCTCTCCGACTACCAGATCCGCGACCTCAACGACGAGATCAACAAGTTGATGCGCGAGAAGCACATGTGGGAGGTGCAGATCCGGAATCTGGGCGGGCCGAATTACATGAGGGGCGGGCGGATGGTGGATGAGGAGGGGAGGGAGATTCCTGGGGGAGGGAAGGGGTATAGGTACGTGTTTGTTGTTGCTGTTGTTGTTATTGCTCGGGAGTCGGCTCTTTGGGAAGACGAACGCTGTGCTGACGGTGATTTCGTGCAGGTATTTCGGACGGGCGAGGGAACTACCGGGTGTCAAAGAGCTCTTCGAGGCGGCAAAGGCGCCGTCGCAGTCGCAACACCAAGAAGGTCCTACACGTGCGGAACTACGCCGCAACGTCGACGCGTCCTATTATGGCTACAACTTGGATGAGGAGGACGGCTCACTACCGGCCTATGAAAGGCAGAAGGAGGAAGAGGCGTTTGCGAACCTCATGCAGCAACCGGATGACTTAGAAGTGGATGCGCCGTCAACTAAGGGCAGGAAGGGCCGCCGTGATCAGGATGAATGGATGGAGCTGCCGGGCGATGCAGGAGACGGTGTCGGTTGGGTATTGCCCTCGCTGGATGAGGTACAGGAGGAGCTAGTCGAGCGGAGGCGCCGCAAGCTGCTGGACAAACTTGGTAGTTAAAAGGGTTGCTGGTCCGGAAATGAAAATCAAGAGAGTAGGCATGATAATTTGGCATCAGAGAATGAGCCAATGCGCAGCTGGAGGAAGCTTAGCACTGAAGGTATGGGACATGAATCGTTGAGGAAGTTGATGCTAAAAGAAGTTTCATGTAATAATATACCCACGGGCATTCATTACAGAAAGCCTGGCTAAAAAAGAGCCGATGAGGAGACGACAACTTTCCTCAAATCAGTCACTAAAGACCAGAATAGCATGACTTCAAAGTATGCGTTTCCTTATTTCAATTACTATGAATCTTGAGCGCTTACAAAACGTCCGTCTCAGGATTGTTGCCTCCACTGCTGTGTCCGTAACTCTGCAGAGGAAATGGGTATCAGTCACCACAAACGCCTTATTTTTAAACCCACCCGCTCCTACCTGAATGATTTTGTTTTCCGCCTCGGAATGTCCATACAACCCCAGAACTCCATCATAACAGTAGAAGATGACCATCGTGCGAGAGCGAGCAACATCATGCTTCCGGCCTGATGCGTTTGTCCGCCGGCTCACCGTTGTGCGCGGCACCATCACTGCTAAGTGACTCCCTCTTCCGTTTCTCCTCTCTCAACCGATGTGCTTGCGCTTCTTCGTATTTTCGCCTGTTCTCACGCTCCGCCTGACGCTTCTTGAATGCCTCGCGGATTCTCTGCTCGTTCCGGATCAAATCCGTCTTGGACACAGCGTCGTCAATACTGTCGAGCACCTTTTCGACGGTGGAGATGTGATTTGCTTCATTTTTGTCGTCTCGGAAGTGTGGCTTTCCGGCATCGTCATGCTTGAAGCGCCAATTCCCCTGAGCATCCTTGTAACACTCAATGATTCGTCCGTCTAGTTGCTGATTGATGGACTTCATGATCTCCCAGTCCTCATCTGTCACATGAAGCTGAGCGAAGACTCTGTAATCGCCTTTGGTGTGGAAAATCATAAGGTCGAATTCGGGTTTTGCGTCGTAATCGGGTTCCGGAGGACCGGCGCTGTTGCCATTTGCAATGAGCGGCGGGAACTCTCCGAGTCTGAGGCGAAAATCAATGGTGTTCTCATGCGCCGGCTTCCACTTGAGGATTTTCTCGTCGGTACCGAAGACATAAGGTGTTTCCTTGCAGGTGAATATAAGGCCGTCGTTTCCGTGCTTCAACTCCGGGAGCTTGATGTCGAACATCCAGCTCAAGACGTAGGGGAAAGACATCTCCTTGAAGACGAGCTCGAAAGGTAGGAACTTGCGCTCTTCCGGGTGCTTTTTGACGAAGAGGTCTGACCATGGCTTCATGACCAACTCCTTGAAATAGGCTAAGCGCTTGTCCAATTGCCTGTCCGTTTGCGACTTGCCGTCCAGGGCAAGACAGTCGAACACCAAGTAGCGCAGCTTCAGGCCGTCGGCCTCCTGATCATAGACCAGTTCTCCATCGACAATGGTGCCAGTGTGAAATGCTTGGAAGGTCGGGTCCTCGGGGCGAGGGAAGTGGAGGTGGGGGACGTAGTAGTAGTCGTTCTTGCGGTCGATGAGGTAATGGATCTCTTGCGGACCGTCATTCGTGAAGTAGAGCAAGCAGCGGATACCGTCCGTCTTTTCGCAGAGGTAGTAGTCATGTTCCATAAGCTCGCGCAGGTGCTTGCGCGCAAAGGACACGGGTTGGGCGCCGGGGAAGTTGAGGTTCTTGCGGCCTAGGAGCTGGGCGACCTCGGCGCGGAACTGGTCGGCGAGAGGCTTGTCGGCTTTGACGCCCGGGATCTCGGGGATGGGCATCGTGGGATGCGCGTCCGGTCAGGGCGCGCTTGCGCGAACGGCGGTGGGAGGATGTGTCGTGTTTGTCTTGTAGTAGCTTGGGGATGTCTAGTCATTGCTCTGCGGCCTGTCGACGCGACTCAGAGCCGCCGCCGGCGTCTGTGCGCCGGCGCGCCACGTGATCATAGATGCTCATTGTTCGTTCGACTTAACCATAACGAAAGGACTCCAACAGCATGTCGATTTGTGCTCGGCGGTGCAGTACATGTCCTGTCTCTTTTGTATGCTGCTGTCGGTCGGTCAGTATTGCACCGGGAGGAAGCTACGCTAAACGAGCTCAGCTGGCGGAAGAGCCTCTGGCGGACCTTGCTCCGGAAAAGCAGCTTCAATGCAGTACTACATTGTGGCGGTCTTCCGGAATGAGTCACGTCTCGCAAGTCAAGGAATGGCGGCGCTTTCGAGGTACGAGGCAAGAGGCAAGAGGCAAGAGGCAAGAGGCAAGACAGACAGCGGAATCGTCGGCATGGCAATGTCTTCAGGAAGCATCGACCGGCGCACGGACCACATGCGCTGCTGACTGATTGAGCAGCACGACGGTTGCACTGCATGGCGCTGGCCGCGCTGAGCCTTCTTGACCTTGGAAACGACTCGCTACAGCATTCTTCAAACACTTTTCTGCGATCATGTGGGCCTCACGCTCTACCCGCTTCGCGGCCGCCTTCCGGCCCGTTGTCACACCTCGAAGACCGACGCCACTGCGAAGCATCCGTTATCAGAGCTACTATCGCCGCCGACCTCAATACAACAGATTCCAGCAAGTCTGTTTGCTACATCTTTCTGTTCTTCTCGTATCCTGACATGTCGATAGGCAGGAAACATCTTCACCAGATGGGCAGCCCGTCCAACTTTCTACTATGAGGTCGGCGGTCTCGGAGTCGCCGCTGGTGGCTTCTATGTCTACAATGTTGAGGTTTGAATGATACTCCGCTGTTGATCGGACGTTAACATCTGAACATTCTTTAGGTGGTTCCTGTGTGTACTCTTGACGACTTGAAAATGAGCCTGAACCTAATATTAACGTTTGCCAGGTATCTGGAAGACGACGCTTCAACGTTGTATCACCAGAAACCGAGAAGAGCATGTCGGAGGAGATGTACAACCAGATCCTCCAGGAGTACCAAGGTCGGATCTTGCCTCCATGGGATCGCCGAGTGCAAATGGTTCAGCGTGTATTAGATCGGTTGATCCCAGCTTCAGGTCTAGCAGACGAGAACTGGGAAGTACACGTCATTGATGATCCTCAAATGAACGCTTTCGTTATCCCGGGGTGAGTAAATCACTTATGCGAACGATGTGATCAATTGAAACGAATACTGACTCATTCTCAGTGGAAAAGTGTTCGTCTTCTCTGGCATTCTACCCATTTGCCGGAACGAGGATGGCCTTGCCGCTGTTCTCGGTCACGAGATTGCCCACAATGTTGCCCACCATGCTGCAGAACGTATGAGTCAAAGCATTTTCGTCCTGGCCGCAGCTCTTGGAGTCGATATCTTCCTTGGTGGCACCGGCGGAATTACGAGAATGCTCCTTGATCTAACATTCCTGAGGCCCGGAAGCAGAAGTCAAGAGGTATGTGAAAGCCCACCAATATCGCAATTTCCTCGTAATATACTAATGCGGATTTGAGCAAAGTCGGAAGCCGACTTCATTGGATTGAGTGAGTATTGTCATCTTCCAGCGTTCTGACAAGGCTTATACTGACAATAGTGGAGTGATGATGGCTCAAAGCTGTTTCAACCCCCAAGAAGCAGCAGCCCTGTGGGCACGAATGGAGAAGGCAGAAGAGCATTCGGTGCCTCAGTTCATGAGCACGCATCCTTCAAGCCATAATCGGCAGCAGAAAATTCTGGAGTGGTAAGTAGGTCTGAGGGTCTGCATATTGCTTGTGCTCACTTCGCTTTGCAGGTTACCAGAAGCCCAAGATAAGCAGAGCCAGTCCGATTGTGCTTCGATACTTGGCTATGGTTAGTGAATTCATTATGAACTATGGAGTTATCTGACACATGCTGCAGCCGACACGTTCAAGAGGCAATTCAGGCCGAATAGCTGGGTTTAATTACGGTCACTGACTCCCCCCCTTCGATTCTCCACTCACGGGCTTCGCAACTCATTATTACTTGCTTGAGTATTCTGTAAATATCTTGAGAAGAGACGGATTAGACGGGATATCAATGAACCGATCAAAACAACCATCCAAACAGACTGCCATCAAATTTCCACACGCCGAGAAACCGCAAGTATTCAACCATCCAGCGCCTTTTTGGTTAGCGTATAAACTCCGATTTGCGCCTTTCTAACGAAATTTGGAAACAAAAAGGGTGAAATCCTCAACTCTGTATCACTACCGCCCCTACTGTCAAGCCATCAGCAGGATCATCCTGAACCAGGGGTGCCTGACTGAGCTTCAGCCAACATAGATTGTCGAAACTCTGCCGCACCTGCTGGTAATCCCACGCCACGGCAACGCACTTCTGCGTGCCGATCTGGCGGTTGTAGATCGCGCACGCGTCCATGCATTCTTCGAAGGTGTCAAGCCGTTGCTTGCTGGCCGATACGATGTCGCACGTCTCCGGGCATATGTTGATGCCGCAGAGCTGGAGGAACGTGAGGGAGCCGTTGGTTGTGGTGTAGGTCTGACCAGTACGGGAGGGGCAGTTGGCGGAGTCCTGGCCCGTTGGGGTCGGGGATGTGGAGCTGTTGAGGGTGGTCGTCGACGAGGCTGAGTTGGACGTGGTCGTTGGTGAGCTGAAGGACAGGTCAATTTTTCTGATCAGAAGATAAGAGTGATACTGGAACAAGCCCCAAGCGTACTCTTGTGGCACCGAAAAACATGCTCTCGAGCTTCGACACCTTTTGTCTTAAGTTGAGGCAATTGGAGCGCATTACTCTCACTCACCGACCGCGACTGACGACGTTGTCAAAGGACCACAAATCCCACAGACGAGAAGTCGCCAAATGAAAAAGAAATCGAACATACCTCTCCTTCGCCGCCGCCGCAGCAGCCAACCCTCCCCCCACTCCTCCCCCAATCGCGCCTCCGAGCACCAGCGCCAAAAGAATCACCATTATCCAAAACACCACCGGCCTCAACCCGCACACCCTCTCCCGCTCTTTGCCCTCCCCCGCCGCCCTCCCCCTTTCCCCGTCGCCGTAATAGTAAACTTCTGGACCATCAGCTGGGGGCGCCCGCTGATAGTACTCCGGTGCCCTCGCGGCCAACCAGTCCGCACGGAGGGACGGTACGGGTGGTGGTGGCGGCGACGATGATGTTGTCGGCGAGGCGACAGGCTTGTCGGTTTCGTGGTGTTGGTGTGATGGGTATGGACCTTCGTGTGGCGTGGCTACTTCTGGGTCTTCGGAGTGAAGGGTGCGCGGCGTGGTCGGCGGTTGTGGTGGCGGGGGCGTGTTGTTGTTTGGCGTGCCTGGGGGTAGTGGAGGGGGCAGGGAGGAAGAGGAAGGAGAGGTGTGTGGCATTTGAGAGCTGGAGAAACTCATTTGAGCGAATTGGAAGAGAAGGTTCAGGATGTCTAGTTTCTTTGGCTGGGTTTGAGAAGTAACGTGACGGTGTTTTTGGGGGTGGTCGAGTGGGACGCGGGTCTGGAGGGCTGCGTCTTGGATACGAGTTGGGCTTCCGGGGGGACACGGGAGACCTGGTTGCTGTTCTCCTTCTCCCTCTTCTCAGCTGAGTTGCAGGTCAGCAAGAAGGGATATTCAGCTGGCAGGGACTGAAGTAGGATGTGGAGATGAAAAGAGCAGCGTCAAACCACCCGACTCGGTGAGTGCTGGCACCTCATCGGTGCGGAGATAGGCAGCAACTCAGCTCACGCGTCCTTGCTTTTTGGTCGCTGCAAGATTGGATCCTCTGACAGATCAGAATCTGCAAAGATCAAATTGATCGTTCTCCATCGGGTCAAGCGTGACCGTTGATGTTTCCGAAGAGATGGTATCGCCCATGTTGTGTCACCGGACCGCTGCAACACGATAATACTGGTATTTGGGGGCCTCCACGCGCACCACGGTTTATGTAGTCTGGCATTTGCCATTTCTGGAAATTGAAGATTAATTCTCGTGTGCTCGAACCGGGGGAGCCGGGGTATATGCATAGATGTTCCTCCTAAAGTTTTTCAGAGCTGAGTCCGAGATCAACATAAACTGAGAAGTTGGCATTGTTGGCTCGATCGAAGTGAGTCTTGAGAACACACGAGACGGCATCTCGGACAATCTCAGTGCTCTCCATGAAGGTTATGCTCTAAAACTCATATTTGTAGTTTTGCGCGCAGTATTTACATGTGAGACGCATCTACCTCCCATCAAATTGACTCGCTGATAAAAGGACGGAACCACGGGCAATAGCAAGAGCAAGAACGCACCTGAAAATCCACAAGTAAAGCAAACACCATCAGGGCGCGCATGATGTGTGATCCGGAACGCCTATTCTCCGCTCCGCTGCTCTCGCTATGCAAATTCAACCATCCGCCGCTGAAGGCTTAAGACCAAGACCTTGCCAAAAGTACAAAACCGACTGCTCAACCGCCTACGATCAATACTTGTCCTTCTTCTTGGACGAGAAGAAATGATGCTTCTTCTTCTCTTTCTCGGGCCTCCCGCCGGGAGCCGGGCTCCGAGCTGGCGGAGGTGCGCCATTTGGAGGCCTTGGACCACCGGGGCCCATGTGCGTGTTTGCCATCTGCTGTGTTGGAGGCTGTGGCGGAGCCATTTGGCGCAGCTGTTGAAGTTTTTCGTGTGGCGGTGGCGCCGGAGGTTTCACTGGCTCAGGCTCCCTCTCAAAGAGATGGGCCGGTGCCTTAGGGGGTGGCTGCTCCATAGGAATCATGAGACGGCGCTTGTCAACGGTTAGATCTCCTACTTGGCGTAGAAAGAGTCCTGGCGTAAGCATATGAGAAGTCGCCAGGAAGACATCGCGGGATGTGGCTTGGCTGACTTCATAGCAGGCGCGTGACTCGGAGTAAGTTGCACCCCCAGCCATGAAGACGATGATCCGCTGGCGCGGCTCTACGGAGGCCATGCGTGATTTGGCCCATGTGGGTTTTGCGGAGCGCAGAGACGACGCGGCGGCCGCTGCTTCTTGTTGTGCAGCCTGATCCGCAGCTGCGTCTACGTGAGGCTTGGTATAGGGAAAGACGTTCTGGTCGAGAGTGCCACGGACGTGGTCTTCAAGCATCCTTTTCAGATTTGTTTCAAACCGAGACAAAGCATACTCTTCTTCCGCTCCCGCAGGAGGCTGCTTCTGTGGAAATAGTGGCGGCGCCGGAGGCTCCTTGTCCTTGAGCGGCTTCTCTACTCGAGCACCTAAAAGATCGAGGTTCTTGAGCACTTGTGTATCCTCCCGGGGCAGTTGTGCGTGCGCTAGCAGCAATTGAAGATCAGAAGGGAGAAGCCCATTCTTGTAGAGAAGGTACAAAGCGATGAGGCGGAGCCTATCCGGAGGATTGACGCTGTCTTCATCAAGAATCCGGACAAGCTGGTCCGCCATGTTCTTCGGCTTTCGATAGTCCTCATCTAGACCCGTAGCCAAGGACTACAGAAGGATCAGCACTGCTTTAAAAGCTGGTCTGGGGCCCACTTACTTGCTCGACTGAAGCGATATCGGGCAGCTTGCACCTCTGGAAGATGTTCATACATTCTTGCGCCATGCTGAGATGCAAAGAGTACGCGCCTTTCATTTCCTGGAATTGCGGCAAACCGGCAAGCATGTCCTTGATGGTGTTCAGATTGGTTGCATCACTCTCCTTCGTAAAATGCGGGTTCTCGTCGATGAACTTCTGGAAGTCGCTCATAATTTTTTCAATCGTGTCTTTCATGTGCCTGTGACGATTTTCGACCCAAATCTTATCCTTCTCTCCTATCTCCATCTCCTTCTCTTCTTCGTCAGGCTGGCCTTCATTTAGGACGGTCTTGTAAGTGACCTTATCACCCTCTTTGATCGGCAGCAGATCGTGGGCCATGGCCTGATACGTGAACTCGTGAAGAAGGGGTGAGTGGATGTCCATTGACCTGTCGACGATGTACAATGCGCCACGGGGACGATTCGAAGGCGGGGGCCAATTCTGGTGGAACTTTTTGTACATGTCGATTTCCTCCTGAACAAAGCGAGCCAAGTGCGAGCAAAGCACGCTTGCCTCGTGGAGCGGGTTCTTTGGTCTGTAATAGCGGATCGTGGGGTATTCTCCAAGCGAAACACATAAAGAAACGATCTGCGGAATTACTTAGGGGGCGAACGCTCAGCCTGTAACGGTCGTAGGGAACCATACCTTCTGAGCCATTTCCTCCAAATGCCTTCTGACCAAATTGTTGCACGCCGGGTGGAACAGGATTGGAAAGCTCCAAGGATCACGGAAGGTGACCAGGTGCGACTCGCGGGGGAAGTACTCGATGTTGAGGACCCTGAAGGCCACAATCTGCTCGCGAGCCATCTGCGACTTGTCTATACGGTCTCGAAGCGGGCCGGGCAGCACTAAGAGGCTGTCAGTCTCGGCAAAGGCAGCAGAGCGGGGGATTCGCACAAGAGGTCCATATCAAGTACGTCTTGCGGTAGCGGCGGCGCTCAAAGTCGGCCATGACACAGTCGACAATGTGCGCCTGTGGAGAGAGTATGTATATGACATCCATGTCCTTGTTCATGGGCCGGCGGTCGGTAATCAACTCGATGTCTGAAGCTCAGTCAGGCGGGGGCGGGGCGCGGAAGACGGAGCCAGAGAGCGGTACTGGTAATGTTCTCGTTCAAGATGTCATCCTCGTTGACAACATTGTCTATGAGCTTGCGGCTCGCCTCGTCTACGACCATGACTTTCCACTGCGTGTTTCATGAGGGGTCAGAGAGCTGGCGGCTGGGCGCGAGGGGAGGTGGGACCAACTTCTCCCTTGCCAGTATTGCGGATCGTGTCGAGAACGACTGCGCATGGCGGTTAGCGGGGTGTCCAGCACGCAGAAGGCGCGTGGGGCTCTTGCTCACTCTCGCGCTGCGTGTCAATAATGGAGACGCCCATAGCGGGCAACGATGGGCGGCAGCGGCCCTACGACGGAAGCTCTTTGGTGAGGGCGGAGCTGTCGCTCTGGGAGCGGGAGCTCTGGACGGCTCGGTGGCGGGGGTCTGCGAGCGAGAAACCGGTAGGTAAGGGAGGGGGATTTGGCGATGATGCTCAGGCACAGTTGGGTGAAAGCGGCGGGCCCTGTGCACTGCGGGTGGAGTAGGTAGGCTGCTGCGACACGAACCCTGGGTGGCCGCTTGATCCATGCCTGAGCGCCGTTCGGACCGGCAACGGCCTCACCTGAAACCCCGGCGCTGATCTCATTCATCCACACGCGCTCCGCGCCGCCTCGGTCGCCTTTCGCCGTCATTATTTGTCCTTCGCGCCGCCATTTCTTTGCACCCTCAACCCGCCCACCCTCCGCCCAGCTCAATTCCGGGCCCAAAGCCCGTTGAGACAATCTATGAATTCAATCTCGCTGTCTTTCGATTCCATCCTTTCGACCCGCCATGCAATCACATCTCCGCCGCCCGGGAGTATGCATTTTTTGCGCTCTCAGCTCCAGGCGTCTGACCGCTGCCACAAAGGCTGAGAGCAGACGCCTGTTCTCTTTTTCAACGCCTCAATTTCGAAGCGCTGGAGCTGGTAGTCGCCGCATCCAGCTCAAGGTGTGCTCGGCCCCGCCTGTTTCACTGCTCGCCTTTCCTGACCCGTTAGTTCTCTTCTGAGATTTCACGCTCCAAAGACCGCTTCCAAGGCTCGAAGAACATGCGAATTGCTCCACAAAACAGGGAGACTCTGGACTCCGACGCAGTCAAGAAACTCGCACTCGGGCGACTGAAACTCGTGCAAGCATCGATCGCAAAATCTCCGATGATTGAGGTGATGGGTGTGAGCCCGAAGGAAAGGACTGAGCATTGGTCAACATTCGAACGAAAAATACGCAAAGCCCTCGACCTAAAGGTGAAGGACAACAGTGAGGAGGAAGACGAAGAGATGGCCAAGCTCGTCGCTTCATTACATCGAGCATTCAAGGACCGCAGCTTTAAAGGTGTTGATCAACAGCTTGAGAATGCCTTTCTCGGCCATGTGGCTTCTACCAAATCTTTTTCCAAGGACGATTACCAGAACCAGAGAGCTTTGGCCGACTTGCGATATCCTGCCGAATGGTACCCCGCCACGCGCAAGATGCAACGGAAAATCATTCTACACGTCGGTCCCACCAACTCAGGCAAGACATATCATGCGCTGAAGCGCTTGGAAGAGGCCAACACTGGTGCTTATGCGGGCCCTCTACGTCTCCTGGCCCACGAGGTCTATACTCGTATGAACGCCAAGGGTGCGCCGTGTGCTCTCATTACTGGTGAGGAGAGGCGCCGGCCTGAGGCAGACGACAAACCAAAGCTCACTTCTTGCACCGTCGAGATGGTGCCCCTTCATGTCCAAATGGATGTTTGTGTCATAGATGAGATCCAAATGATTGGTGATCTTGAGCGTGGCTGGGCCTGGACTCAAGCTGTGCTCGGTGTCCAGGCTAAGGAACTCCATCTTTGTGGCGAAGCAAGAACCGTACCTCTTATTCGCGAGATCGCTGCCACCACGGGTGATCAAGTGGAAGTCAATACATACGAGCGGCTCACGTCCTTGGAAATGGATACGCGTCCTATCGGATACGATTTCCGAACCCTTCGCAAGGGAGACTGCATTGTCGCCTTTTCGATTATGGAGATTCATGCCTTGCGCCAACAGATTCAAAAGCAGACAGGAAAGAATGTCGCCATCGTCTACGGGAGTCTACCTCCAGAGACGCGCGCCCAGCAAGCCAGGCTCTTCAACGATCCCGATAGCGGGTTTGATATTCTTGTGGCAAGTGATGCCATCGGCATGGGGCTGAACCTTAGCATCAAACGCATCATTTTCGCGTCTACGAACAAGTATAATGGATTTGAGCAGGTATCTCTGTCAATCCCTCACCTGAAGCAAATTGCTGGGAGAGCAGGGCGTTACAAGACTGCCCATGAGGCGAATAAGGAAGCTCAGGAAGCTTCGCAAAAACAAGATACTGCTGATGTCCCGGTATCTGGCTTGGAGACTCCCGTAACGCAGCCGCTATCTGACAAGCGAGGCCTCAAAACCAGAGAGTTCGAATTCGCCGAACCTCCGCCAGGCGGGGGCCTTGTCACGACGCTCGAAAGATCGCAGATGAATTATGTCAAAAATGCGTTGAGGTCCGAGCCCAAACCAATGAAGACGGCAGGTCTATTCCCACCGGACCCCATCATCGAAAGATTTGCGAACTATTTCCCTCCAGGAACCCCCTTCAGTTACATACTTCTGCGTCTGCATGACATCTCACGAGTTCACAGGCGATTCCACATCTGCGTTCTCAAAGATCAATTGAACATAGCCGATACAATCCAGCCTATTGAGGGTCTTTCGGTTCTAGACAGAATCACATTCTGCGCAGCGCCTGCTAATATCAAGGCCCCTAAAGACAAGGTGGTTCTTCAAAACTTGGCAAAGTGTGTAGCGGATCAGACGAATGGAAACCTGCTTGACGTTGAGGGCTTTGATTGGACCCTGCTGGATCGGCCCGTATCCGCCGATCGCAGGTACCTCCACGACCTGGAGTCGCTCCACAAAGCGATCGTTCTTTATCTTTGGCTTAGCTACCGATTCAGTGGCGTCTTCTCCACAAGGGCTTTAGCATTCCATGCAAAGTCGTTGGTTGAACAGGCTATTGAAGCGACACTCGATGAACTTACCAGGACTAGGGTCTCGCTTGAATCTATCAAGAGGCAGCAGCGAGTGCAAGAACAGCGAAATCAGTTGGCAGAAGAAATGCTCTCTGCCGAATTGGCTAATGGAGAGCAATCCCAGGACGATTCTGGGGAGAAATTCATATCTGAGGGAAGTAGGTATGAGGAGACAGATGTGCTCGATGGAGCAGAAGATGGTGAAGAGGTTCTCCCGGTAGAAGTTGAGCAGGAGCCAGTCCTCACGAGCGATGAGGACGGTGGCACGGATTCTCTTCCAGAACTTCAAAAGGTAGACGCGGAAGAATTTGATGGCTCGGATCCGGACGGCCAGGCTCCAGCCTTGAACGTCAAAGAGGTGGAAGACTTGTTGGATTCCGAATACGTGGAGAAAGAGTCACGGCAGCAGGATACGAACACGAATACGGCTCGTGATTTGTAGATAAGATTACCTTCTTGTAATTGTAAAGATTCCCGGTGGCTTACAATGGCCCTGTACTATACGAAGTATGTATCAAAACGTAGGTAGGAGATAGTAGTCTAGCACGTGGTAAAGTTCTCGGCGGTGTCTAAAAAATTCTAGTATGTCTCCGCTTTTCCATTGGGTCATGCCGTTCGGAATTGAGTAGAGACTGAGCCATTCTCCATCTCTCCAGAGCGAACCTAGTTAAGAAGGGCGGCTTGCGAGCGTTGATGCTGCAATGCAGATTAATGAAGGGCGGATCATCATCTGGGGCTTGGCAGGGCTGAGATGTTAAGGTGACGTCGGGCCGGGAGATTGCGGCGCTTTTTGGCCCCAGGGTTTTGTTCGGCTGTGCAGCCGCCATCATCCGCGCCTCGACATACCAGTCAACGACGACGTCCTCCACCTCACTCTTCGACTCCAATTCTCACCCACCTGCTCCTCACCCTCGACCCTCTACCTACTTCCCGCGGTCAGACCGGCCGCACCATCTCCGTCACCATGGCTGGCTCCTCGCTGTTGGAGATGCCCCGTCCTAACGTAAGCGCCCACGCGCCCGTCGCGCGACCATCCTCCAGGAGAGACTAACGCCTGCAGACTTTCCTCTACGCCATGTCTCTGCGCACCGGCGTCGAGCTGATCGTCCTCACCATCCTCGTCAACAAGATCACCGGTTTCTACGGCATCCTGGCCCTCGCGACCGGCTACCACGTCTCGCCGCTGCAGCTGTCCATGTACATCTACTCCATCGTCGTCCTCTTCCTCACCGTCTACCTGGCCCGCTATATCCGCAAGCAGGACCCGCTGCGCTGCCTTGCCCTCGCCTGGCTGTACGCCATCGACACCGTCATCAACGCCGCCTACACGGCCGCCTTCGGCATCGCGTGGTTCCTGGTCCTGGCGCAGCACCCGCACGAGAGCAAGCCGGGCAGCGGCGGCGACGGGCCCGGCGGCAAGATGATCGGCGACACGTCCGGCTTCACCGACCCCAAGTACAACGTCAGCAAGGTTGACGTGGTGGCGATGCCCGCCGACGGCCTGGCAGCGGGCCAGGAGGCCGTGGCCGTCGGCTCGTCGAGCGACAGCAGCTTCCCGGCCGCGGGGCTCGGCAGTGCCGTCTTCCAGAGCGGCAGCATCATGAGCATCACCATCATCTCTGCGCTGTGGGCCATCCGCATCTACTTCGTCGTCATCATGCTCGCCTACGCCCGCGCCGTGCTCCGCCAGCACATCATGATGACGTCGGCCTCGCAGTACACGCTGCACACAGGCAACCCGTCCGACGAGCTCGCCGAGAACCCCTTCGCCGAGAGCCGCGAGGAAGGGCAGGGCTGGCCCGGCAAGCTCGGCCGCGCCATGCTCGCCGTCGGCCGCGAGTACTGGCTCGGCCGCGACGAGGACGGCGAGTGGATGCGCGGCATGGGCGGCAAGTTCAGGAAGAGCACCAGCATCGATGCCGTTCCCGGCGTGCACGAGCGCGAACGCAGGAGAAGGAGCGGCACCGGCCCGCCCGCTCCTCCGCCTACCCCGCCCCGGCCGGTCAGCATCGACTCGATTGCCGAGAGCCGTTGAAAGCGCTTTTTGTGTGCTGTTTTTTTGAAAGCGGGTGCAGATTCTTAATATTGTATGAGATCTTGCTTGCTTAGAAACATGACGACTTTGTTGAGGGAGTTGAGTTTGGGAATTGGCGTGTCCCCGTTTTTTTCTCTCACGTTTTTCTTCCATTTCGAAGCATTCGCGGACTGGACATTGGAAAGAAAAACGGGATTCTCTCTCAAAGGACACGATAATTGTAATGAAGAGAGCGCATAGACTCTGTTTTGGGATTTTTGTCTTTGCTTGTCTGTTGGTTACAAGCCTTTCGTTTTGATATCCTGGTTCTTGCTCATGAGGAGCTGTACAGATTGTGCTTCAAACATATTTTCTCCTGACCACCAATTTCTCGTGCATGCGTCGCCGTGTCTTTACTAAATAGTATAAGGTTGTAGGTGGTTGAGAGCGCGTACTTCCGCCACAGGAAAGCACGTCGTGTCATGAAAAGTCATTAACACAAGAGATGGTCTGGCTGATCCTAGATGGCTCAGAAAGAGTATTTCTTCACACGGAAGGCCTGGGCCCTTTTGTTTCCTTTGCCTGGCGCGTAATCTGATCACAGCCTCCTTTGGCCTTCCTGTACCCAGTTCTTATCATCATCGCATGTGGCATTCCGTTCTGAATCGCCTACTGGTGGTGTCCAATCTACTTCGAAACTTTGGGACGGCATGATTCATTTCGGTCGTCCCAGAAGCTTGCTATCGTGTTGAAGATACACACTGACTGTTGATCGGATACTCGGCTCTCCCGCCTATACGTTGAAGCGAGATATTGACGCGCTCCCGCAGGATCCGTTGACGAGCAGTACCCAGCGATCTTCGCGTAACCTCGAATGACGAACACCGGAGATTCAAATATCTGGAGGCTGTGCGCAGTCAGAGCGAAATAGCTGCTGGCTGCTCTACATCACGTCGTTGATCGGCTCGCCGTTTTCGGGGTCAATCTCAAACTCGCCGCTACCGAATAGGCGCATGAGCGCCGGCGGCCACTGCTCAGGACCGGCGGGCCCGTTAGCTCCAGGTGCGATAACGGGCCCTTGCACGCCCATCGTGGTGTCTACGGGCATCTGCTGCTGCTGGCTGTCCACGGACATGGGCCCGTTGAAGTAGTTCTGCTTGGGTGTGAACTGCCAGGACGGAGAGTCGAGTCGGATGGTTTCCTGGTTGAATAGAGCCCACGGATTCGTATCGTCCGGGTTCTCGGCGGCGGCCATGTTTGCTGTGTTCTGATTGTTGGATGGGCTGGTTGGTGGGGTTCGGAGGCGCTGCAGATCAGTTTCGAGCCGGGAGGCCAGTTGGTGCCGGAGACTTGGTGGGGGTTGGCTTGTTTTTTGTAGGGTTAAGAGGTGTGACTGTATCAGGCGAAGATCTTATCGCTATGTTAATCGTTTGTCATGCGATATATGAGAGACTGGAACGATGCCATACCATCAGATTCACCTGTGCCGTCTTCCATCCCTTGTAGGACTAGTAACGCCGCCCATGTGATCATCTAACATGAAGTTAGCACATCCAAAAACCGATATCGCAAGCTGAGATATACCACTAGGTCCCAGTTACTCCAAATGCCATGGTCATCGTTGTGCAATCTCAATGCGGCCCGTGCGGATAGCAAAAGCTCCTGGCGCTCGGCGGTTGCCACGTTCCGTGCAAACATGTCGAAACCTCGAGCTGGATGGTAAATGGACAAAACGAATAGCCGTTGTAGTATGTATTGTCGGAACAAAGCTAAATTGGGATTCTCAATGGCGGATGGGCCTAAAACGTATCAGAAGTCTGTCACAGACGAGACAAAAGTTTGAGCTTACGAGATACGCCGCTATACCTGACGAGCCAGTCGTCAAGCTGGCGTGCCCAATGCTTGATGACGCCGAGGTCGTTCTCCGTGAAGGGGGTTGCGGCCTGACCTGAACGATTGGCTTCGTTTGAGAAAATGAAAGACCATATTGTGGGGATTCCGCGCCCGGTGAAATGGCTAAGGCCGATGTGCATCATTTGTGTTAGATGATCATATGGATCCCCACCAGACGTTTGCAGCTGCAATAGTGAGGCCAAAGGAGCCTTCCGGGGAAGAATAGGACATGACATGTAAAGAGAAGCGTGCTCCAGGTCGATGATCTGGAGCCCTCTGAACAGGCCACACCACTCTCGAGATCTCTCATCGATGTTCATTGGACAATAATCGAGGAGGATCCTGTAGCCGATTGATATCCAGATGCCAGTCTCTTTGATGTACGCTTCCGCGACAAGACCAGCCAATATCAGGCCGAGAACATCCTGGAATGCGCGTTGCTCCTCACTGAGATTCTCGTCCTTGATTGGTTCAGTTCCACGTGGCGTAGGTACAGAGAGATCGGCAATGGCACTGCATGTTATAACAAAATAGTCAGGGGCCAAGGAGGCAATGTCAGGGGCCGGATGGTGGAGAGCAGAGACATAGAGGACAGATGCTAGAAGCAAAGGCGTTGGAGACGAAAAGGTCTGCTTTTTAGACAGAAAGTGGAGGCCAGGCACATTGTCATGGAATCTGGACGTATGTTAGATGAGGGGGAAATGGGGCCACCGCCCACTTGACTCACGACGTCCACAACTGCTTCATGACAGAGGGCACCCATATTCTGTCGTTTTGAGGCTGTCTTGCAAGACATCTCAACTGCAAGATAGCGGGCCTGAGGCCGGAGAGCTCGGGATCATCGTCATCCTCGAAGGAGTGAGACCCGGACGGGCCGGCGTCTGCCTGACTTCCTGGGGATGAGTGGGAAGCCTTGGCGGACGGTCGGATGCCGAGAAGAGCCTCGATGACTTCCAGCCGACCGAGAACGGAGCCCGGTTCGGTGTTAGAGAGGCGTCTATCTTGGTCGGGCCTCATGTCAATGGGCTCCCGGATGATGGCGGCCTTGTAGACTCAGTCTCTAGCACATCGGGAAATGTGGAGATAATTGCCGTACATTTGCGCGTGGCTTGAAGATGCAGTCGATCTTCTGAACACGACAGCGCCTGCATATACTTGAGCCCGGCTCGACCTGGCATTTCATCTGGAAGTGAAATCAGACCAGAGTGTGGCACGGAAGCGACTGCGGCAAACCTTCTGGCGCCGACAGTTGACTGTTGGGGAGCGCATCAGCATGAACGTGACGTTATAGGAGCGGCAGTGCAGTAACAACGGGTCGGTGGCTTACCGCATGCTTTAGTGGGCTTGGGCCCGATAATGATACTTTCTTGGGACTTGGACGCCATTTTGCAACACCATTGGAAGGATGATGGTCATGTTGTCGTGCCATCAGATGCGCGCGTTGACGCGCTGCGCGGGGGCGCCCTCGGCAGCCGTAGCTTCCCGCTCTTTCCCATGGCAATCCGTCCGCCTGGCAACCACTTTCTCGCTTCGTCGTCGCCTGACACCCTGTGTCTACACCTTCCTATCCGATATCTCGCCAGACAGAGTGCGCCTCACGCGGGGAATCGCAGTGCTATCAGAATGTCTCCAGATGTCCAGAGAGAACCCCCCCCCCCTCCGGATGGCCCCACAAGGCGCCGCGTACGAGCGCTCCCTACCAGGAGCTGGCCGGACAAACAGCTGAAGTTGTAGAAGATGCTCACAGGGTCTGGCACGCCGACGCAGAATCCCGTTCGGTTTAAGCTCACATATAGTGGATCCTTTGCAGAGTGTTCGACCCGCATACTCGGATGTTGGTCCGAATGGTGCGGATAGCTCATCCAGTGCACGACTCAAAGCACTGAGACACGGTACCTTAACTAACCATTCTTACAAAGAACGCCATCTTGAACCTTCGCTCGCAAGCGACGGAAGGCGGCTCGCAATACCAATCACGGCAGCTGTCGAGCACGCGGCGTCGAGATTGGCTGGTTCGGTGATGTACGGAAAAGCCGGTGATGTCGCCGATAAGGCCGGCCCTCTACCATCGAGCGCCCCTTCGGTGGTTACATGTCCGACGTGGGCCTGAGTAGCTGGCTATGTTTGCCGGCCCTCATGGCCATCTTCTCCGCAACCGGGAAGCCTCAGAGTTCGCGCCACATAGCTTGGTGCAACCTGAGATCTACCTTTTCCTGAACACCTTCATGACATCTTGACACTCGTTTTACATTCCGTAGACGTCGCCTTGTCTTGGAAATGGGGGCCAAGTCGTCGAAGATAGCAAGGAAACCCGCAGTTGTCGAGGCAAGACGCATTGCGGCTGAGTTCGAAGTGTCTGCAGAAGATGTGCGGAACATCGTTAAGCATTTCGTGAGGCAGATGGGTAAATATTGATCAAATTTTCTTTGTCAAAGTCTATCAGGCTGATAACACATTCTAGACGATGGACTTGCTAAGGATGGAGATACCATGATTCCATCCTACGTTTCTTCATTGCCAAACGGAACAGAAAAGGTGCGCCCCTTAGTCTTTACTGAAATGCTAAGTCTTTCGCTGATGTCGTGAACTTCCTACAGGGCGTCTGTCTTGCGGTTGATATTGGAGGAACCAACTGTCGTGTATGCAGCGTGGAACTTCATGGTGACCGTACTTTCTCCATCAAGCAAACAAAAGCCGCTATTCCCCAGAACCTACGGATTGGAAGCACTTCTGCGAGTCTGTTTTCGTTCATTGCAAGAGAAGTCGAGAGTTTCTTGAAAAAGCACTACAGCAATAAACTCCAAGCGTATAAGGCACGCGGCCGCGACAGCCCGGTTGTGGAACATTCATATGACCATGTGGATTACCTACCACTAGGATTTACTTTCAGCTTCACTTTCCAGCAGACTGCAATTGACAGAGGCATCATGGCTCGATGGGACAAGGGATTTGACATTCCAGATACGATCGGGAAAGATATTTGCGCGCTCTTGCAAGAGGAGATCGGCAAGCTTGATATTCCCGTCCGGGTAACTGCGCTTGCAAATGACACAGTGGGAACACTGATGGCGCGGGCATACACCTCTCCATCAAACGGATCGTCAATCCTTGGTGCAGTGTTTGGAACGGGTACAAACGGTGCGTATGTTGAGAAGATGAAGAACGTCACTATGCTCAATGCCTCGGAGACGGAAGAGGAGAACATGATCATCAACACGGAGTGGGGCTCCTTTGACGAAAAATTGGTTGTTCTCCCAAATACACCTTACGACGAAGCACTTGACAAGTCCAACATACACGCTGGAGAACAAATGTTTGAGAAGCGCGTCAGTGGAATGTACCTGGGAGAATTGTTCCGTCTTGCCCTTCTCGCCATTTCGGAAAAGCGCAGCCTTGGTCTTTTCAAGAGCGCATCTAAAGCTAGCATTCCGAAAAAGTCTTCCCTTTACAAACCGTATGGAGTCGATACAAGCGTCATGAGTACCATCGAATCTGACGATTCCACTCTACTATCGGCAACTCGACGGGCTCTTGAGAAAGAATTCGGCGTTCCTCGAGCATCGCTTGAGGATGCAGCAGTGGCCAAGATCATCGCTCAGGCTATCGGACGTCGAGCTGCAATATTAAGTGGTGCTGCTATAGCTGCTGTCATCATTAAGACAGGACGTTTAAAAAATCAAGCCAAGGAGGTAAAATACCTGGACATCGGTGTCGAGGGCTCACTCGTGGAAAACTATCCTGGATTTGAGGAAAACATCCGAAGCGCGTTGAGGGAAGTTTCGGAGATTGGAGTGGCTGGTGAAAAGAGAATCCGCATCGGACTTGCGAAAGATGGCGGCGGAGTTGGTGCAGCACTGATTGCAATGGTGGCTGATAAACAAATAGCACGAGTCACGGGACCTGTACGCGGGAGAGGCGCAAAAGAACCCGGAGGTCGTCCATGAGACGGACATCTCTGTAGCGGCCAGAGGCGTGGGAGCTGGAGAAGTGGCCGCTCCAGCCTAGCTTCCCTTCGACTGAAGACTGTACATAATATTGTTGTTTCAAAAGTAAAAGAAGAGCTCTCTGGCTCGTAAAACTCAAGTGTTACCATTCAAAGGTGAAACCATCATTGCGCCGTATTTTGTACACCATGCATGAGAAGCGCCATTACATGGGAATCCTTCTAACCTCTTCAATCGTCCAGTACTTCCGCATATTTTCTGCGCCCAGTTGTTTTACTTCATCATCCAAATGTTGCCACAGAACCTTTCCAAACGAATCAAGAATCTCTCTCAGCTTGTCCATCCTGAGCTCGTCTTCACCACGCCTGCATTCCTCGAGATAATTCTCCAGTTTGTCCAGCCCCTTATGAATCTGCTTATGCTGCGTCAACAGCTCCAGCTCTTTGCGGAAAGCGGGCATCTTCTTTGCCAGAATAGGAAATATGTGGCGCTCCTCGATGTTATGGTGCACGTCGAGGTGGTGGCAGAACTCGAGGCCGAGGCTGATGAACTGGCGAATGGACATGCCCGAAGGACGCTTGTTGTTTTCGCAGGCCGTGTACATGATGGTCCACGAGTGGCGGAAGTTGTTGTGCTGGGGTCATGGATCTTGTGAGCTTAACCATGTGGTTGGGCTCCCTGTAGCCACCAAAAAAAGTGTGTACTTACAAAGATGTCCATGTGCTCGGCCAAACGATTGTACTGCCTGAACTCGTGCGCGCTCAGCTTTGGCAATTCTGGCTCCGCGGGCTTTGCAGCCTCCGCAGGCACCGCATTTTCTGCCTGAGCGTCGCTCATGGCTGCGGCGTTGGAGAAAGAGTAGTGATGTAGCCTGCTGCTAGGGAGGCGCCTGAAACGCAGGGCGTGGGGTAGATAAAGGCGCCGGGGCGCACAACGTAGCATGGGAGCTGCTGGGATGCACCATTACGAGAGGGAGGGCCGCAGCCTTGAAATCAGCGCGCCTGAGTGGACTGTCCGTCGCAAACTCCGGCATCCCGCATGGCTGGCCTTTTGCCCCGTCCGCTCGGCAGTGACGCTCCGCTGCAGATCCCGAAGGCTGTATTAGAAGTGCCGACCTCCGATAGCCTCTCAGTCGTAGCCGCTTTCCGCGCTAGTTTCCTGCAGACAAACGGCAATGACTTTAAACATTTCGCCCCGACCTCTATAGGATATGCTTCACCAACGATATGTACACTCTTTTACAGGTTGAATGATGATACCCCTCAAGCGCGAATGTGCCTATATCACAAGCCAGCTCAGTACGCTGGCAAATCCCAAAATCGTCCATCTGCCAATGCCTCCAAGCTGACAGGTGCTGGCCGCTGAAGATGAACTGGTGTTAGAGGTGGTTGAAGATGGCGAAGACATCGCGTCTGCTGTAGACGAGGCGCCAGCAGCAGTAGAAACTACATCCCAAGTAATCGTCGACCACTCCACAGTAGTACCAGCGTTGTCGCCATCGACCGTACTGAGCGCTAACCCTGCCTCGACTGCGCTCACAACCACCCCTTCCACCGTCACGGCAACATCTTGGTTAACCCAGAGAGTCTCCGCACCCACCATAATCCCATCCCACGGGTATGAAGCGGCCGTGTGCTTCCCACCCGCCGTTCCTTCAAACGCCGCCCCTTCGCCCACCGCTCCTTGTGCACGGTATGCAATGAACGAGTCTTCGGGGCCCAGTTCGCCGTTACTGTCGCCATCCACAACAAGACCGTATTGACCAACGCTCACAACAGCGCCGCCGTCCATGCTGACCAGCTCAGTGTCTCCGCGGGTGTACACTCTCCCGTCCACAGTCATGCCGTCAGCCATGTTTGCGCTCAAGACTTGTGAAGAAGGGCCGACGGTGACTACGGCAGCCAAAGAACGGGCCATGTCTGCGTCGAGCATCACTGTGGTCTCCGGTCGCGTGAGAGAGATACACCCTTCCTCGCAGTAAGATATCACAGGGGAGCGCTCATTCAACTTTGGGGCCGGGGCGGGTGTGGTCATTGCATCAAATGCGATTGCAGCGCGGAGGGGAGCGGCCGCCATTGGCTCGTCTTTTGATGATGGAGCTGCATGGCCTGAGAGAGTATTGAGAGGATATGGGTCTCCTTGCTCATGGATTTGGCGTTGGGCGTTTCCAGCTGAGCCTTCGAGTTAGTAAACAATGTCTTGGGGGCCGTTTCATAATTGAGAATTCGCGACTGGACTAAAGGGAGTCGGAGCTCACCCGCCGTTGATCCCCTGAGCAGAAGCGTCAGTAAAGTCCCGTACAAGAGGTGTTGTTGCATGATTGTTGGAGATGCCCTATGCAAGAGAAATATACGGAAGACCTGCCGGACGGCGTCTTGAAATTACTGTTTCTTAAATGAGGGCACAAGATCCCATGCCAAGCAGGCAGACGATCCTTCAGCCCCCATCGGACGGCTCTCGACCTCCCATCCTCGGCATTCACTGTCATTTTGGAACAACTCATCTATCCGAAGACACTGTAGCTGTTGTACGGCACTTAGTACACGAGCCTCATACGAGGATGCCTGTGTTTGCCTTGCGGGTTTAGCTGATTCGAGATCCAATAGATTGCTCAGCTTTGTTGCAGTGGTGCACTTCTGTTACACAAGCTTGGTCTTAGCCAGCGCCTGTACTACACTGGCGTATCTCAGTCGTGTTGGGTAGCATCAGGGGAATATATTAGCCATTTTCCGCATCGATGGGCTTCGGAGTCGCCGTTACTCGTGTGCCTTCTACACTTCGATGAATCATGTCTGACGTGCATGAGATTGCATGTATGAGGCGGAGTAGTCTTGTGAGAGGATTTATGAAAGATTAGAGTTGTTCAGAGGGTAAATAAACTGTAGATCGCCGGTGCGCGCAGGTCGGCGCTTTCGATCTCCGATGTCCACAGCGCCGAGGCCGCAACCGCAGCTGGGTATATTTATATCGCGGCCGCATTAACCCACAGAGCACGCTGGGAAATCGGCAATGAATTAATCAATGCCGCCTCGACCCCTCCACCCCGCGTGGATCGGTCGTCCATCTCAGTGCTCTAAATTTTCCAAAATCTCTCCCCGCCATATCTTATCACCACACCACCAGATCTTGAACCTTTTCTCTTTCTTCCCCTCCTTTGACACTTTCCCTCACAGCAAGACCGCCATGGCACCCGCAGCAATCGACACCCCCAACGACGCCAGCGCGCCCGACGCCACCGTCCTCGCTCTGCGCAAAACCCTGGTGTCCGAGGCGGAGCCGCTGGCGCGCCGCTTCCGCGCGCTCTTCTCGCTCAAGCACCTGGCGTGCCAGACGCCGGCCACGCCGCAGGTGCTGCAGGCCATCGACGCCATCGCCGCGGGCTTCAGCTCGTCGTCGGCCCTGCTCAAGCACGAGCTGGCCTACTGCCTTGGCCAGTCGCGCAACCCGCACTCGGTGCCCTACCTGCGCGCCGTGCTCGAGGATAAGCAGGAGGATGCTATGTGCCGCCACGAGGCCGCCGAGGCCCTGGGCGCTCTGGGCTACGAGGAGAGCCTGGAGCTCCTGCGCCGTCTGAGGGACGCGCCCGACGAGCTGGACGTTATCACCGAGACGTGCGACATCGCTATTGCAAGGATTGAGTGGGAGCACTCGCCCGAGAGGCAGGCTGAGAAGCTCAGGCAGAGGTATGGTGGTGTCACATCATGAGCGGTCATTCGAGTTGGGCTAAACGAGCTTTCTAGCGACTTCGCATCCATCGACCCCGCTCCTCCGATGCCGCAGGAGTCACAGCAGCCCTCGATTGAGGAGCTCGAGAAGACGCTGATGGACACTCGGCTGCCTCTCTTCAAGCGTTACCGCGCTATGTTCGCCCTCCGCGACCTCGCTTCGCCTCCCGACCTTCCCACCGCTGTGCCCGCCATTAATGCCCTCGCCAAGGGTCTGCACGACTCTTCTGCGCTCTTCCGCCACGAGGTTGCCTTTGTCTTTGGGCAGCTGTGCCACCCTGCCTCGATCCCGGCTCTGACTGAGACTCTGGCTGACACCAAGGAAGCTGGCATGGTCCGCCATGAGGCTGCTGAGGCTCTCGGTAGCCTTGGTGACGAGGAGGGAGTGGAAGAGACGTTGAAGAAGTTTGTAAATGACCCTGAGCAGGTCGTTCGGGACAGTATTATCGTCGCGCTTGACATGGCTGAGTTCGAGAAGAGCGGCCAAATCGAGTACGCCATTGTGCCCGGTAAGGACGAGGCAGTCGTTGCTTAGAACACGCAAACCCTGCGTCTAGAGAGCACATTGTGTATTGGCGTTTTGGATGGGCGGTCTAGAGGAAAAAGTATTCAATGGGAGAGGGTATATCGCTGGGTGGTCCTCGTGGAAAACACCGTATATATATATGAAAGCATGATACCAATGAATGAGCCAAACAACGGAAAGAACATGTTTTAGTTGTTCGTGTTCCACCTGCCATCCACGTCAGTATGCATACAAGGACAACGACAAGGCAGTTGCGGGCGCCGTACTTGTGACCACACTCGCAGGTATAGAAGACCGTGCTTCCTTCGTCTGCACTACGCAGCTGCTGTGTATAATACCTGACCTCTTCCC
Source organism: Botryosphaeria dothidea (assembly GCA_011503125.2). NCBI lineage: Eukaryota > Fungi > Ascomycota > Dothideomycetes > Botryosphaeriales > Botryosphaeriaceae > Botryosphaeria > Botryosphaeria dothidea. The sequence goes on along the minus strand of WWBZ02000040.1, from coordinate 2,859,200 downwards.
TGCCACACTTCTCACACGTCTGCCTAATAATGGCATCCGTCTGCATATCGTCCTCGGTGAGGATCTGGACTTCGGAACGCTTGTCGCGGAGAGAAGAGGGGAACGCCGATGCCTTCGAGTGCGTCACGATGGTCTTCGCGGCAGTATCTACGACACGTGTGAGCTCACCAATTCCAATAGTGCCGCTCAGGTGAGACACGACAGAATGAAGGAAGCGAAGTGAAAGAGCAAGGAAAGGTGAAGCGTGGGGCAACAGGCTCGCGAGGTGAGGTGCGTGGAGACCACGGTGGAAAATCTCTTGGGGACATTTGGGCTGACGAGCTGAGGCAGAAAATACCGGGCGCACTTGCGCGGCACCAAAACGGAGCAGGAAAACACACCTCTACAAGAAGCACCGCAGGCGTCGCAAACCAAAGTAGCTTTCGAGTCGCCGGAGCTGCCATCTAGAAGGTTACCGCAGTCGGTGCAGAAGACGAGCGAACCGATGGCCGACATGGTGAGATGAGGAGATAGTGGAGAGGCGACTACGGAGAATCTGGGAGAATGGACGAGCTCTTCGAGGGTATCGCGAAAAAAAGTCTTGGGTGGTGTTGGAGATGAGCGGCGGAGATCTGAGGATTTTCCCCGATGGCAGGGATCCTGGCCGCGCGAAATTTATTCATGGCCGGTATTTCTATGGCGGGAAAGCCAACTGATGGCAATGGGCGTGTCTCAGCCCTACGGCTAGTCGCGCGTTCGCGTTGGGTGGTTCACCAGGGCCATCTCCATCTAACTCCGCCGCGCACCACTGCTCAAGCGCCGGCTTGCGTAGACCCTTCTCGCCATCTCACGCCTCGCTGCCCGCCGCGCCACTCGCTCGTCCTCGTCATGGCCATCGGATACGCGTCGTAATTGCCCGACCCGTCTTCAGCCCTCGCGCGCCGCAACACCTCCGCCGTCCACCTCCGATGCCTTTGTCTCGCGCACTCCACCAACACCACGAATGCAGCGCATAAAGCTTGGCGGTTCTCTCATCCGGCCCCCTCCCCCTGCGGACACACTCACAACCCCTGTTCGCGAGGCCTGGCTCGTTAATTGCAGTTACCGCCTAGAGTGAACAGCTATGGATCCCGCGAGCGGCGCCGGGAACGGTGCAAACGGCATTTGGCCGTCAAACAACGCAATGAGTCTTCCTATGCGGCCCCGGCTTCCAACTGTAGACGATGCTCTCCAGTACTCTCCTCTGTGTTCCATTACTCCCTTCGATCCTGGTACGTCATTCCACTTTGGTCCCGCAGCCCATCACCGAGCTGTACAGCTCTGGGAAGGCGCACCTGCCGAATGTGCACAACTGCTGCGCACCACTCTGTGAAGCAGATGATGTCCACGCGCACCTTCAATGCACGCTCAGTGCACTGCATCTAATAACCTCATAGACATCGTCCCTTTTCCCTCGACCTTTCCTCGAGCGCCCAACACCGTCTTTACACACACTGAGGAGCGGCAAAAGGCAAGAAGGGGCCTGGAGTCACTGAATGCAGAGGCATCTTCCAACCCGCAGAGCACCTCATACCGTTTGCAGCAAACCCTACAGGACCTACAGCGGCTGTTGAGGCCGAAGGAGCTGACCGAGTAGTAAGTCAAGATCTTCTAGGCCCTACCGTGCGAGCTTTTCCTGACCTACTACACCTCAGCAAGTTCAAGCGCCCTAGTCAAGGACAGTCCACGCCGAACGACTCGAACGGCGCTTCGCAAAAGGCTCAGCCACCACGCCTTGGTGCTTTCTCGAATATGGTGCTGAAGAGCACAAACATCGCCTTTAGGTATCCGACTCCTCCTTCACCTCCTCCCTCGAAAACCAAGGTCACCCCGAAACGCTCCGAAGGGCCCCAATCTCGGCAACATGACCAGACACCGCGACGCCCTCAGGTTCCCTCCCGTCAATCTCAAACGCCGTTAGAAACTCCACAACAGCCGGTTAGACAGGACGAGTCATTGAGTACTCCTATCAAGACCGAACAACCGACCACACATGCTCTCCAGCAGAACAATTCCTCGGCCAACCTGAATGCCAAGGTTGCGGTCGTCGTCCCGGTGAAAAGCTTACAGCAGAAGGCCAAACAGCCCGACTCCGACGTTAGGCCACCGCAGGCCAGAGTTGAGGTTAAGCCTCAACCTGTTGTCGAAATAAGACCACAACCTAGCGTCCAAGCTCAGATCAAGCAGCAGCCAGTTGATGATGACATGCCCCTTTCCCGAGCTTCTCAAGAGAGGCTCAGCGGGGCGTCTGTCGTTCTTCTCGGATTGCCTCCTTCCTCGCAAAAGGACGACTACCAAGCTTACCCTGATATCGACGCGCGTGTTCTTGCTGGAGAAGATGGGCTGTCTAAGAAGCGCAAGCGGGATGACGACGATGGCGCGGTACCGACCATGAGTATCGACCAAAGACAGAAGATTGAAGCGGCTGTGATGAATTTGCAGAACTTGATTGCAGATATCTTTGAAGCTGAGGATCAGCTCCAACCCGACACTTCCGGCAACATTTCATCGGACGCCGCTAAGTTTTTCGTCCCTAACCATGTTGGGGACAGTGAGCTTCCTGTCCTTACTCCGCATGTTCAGTTTCGGCTCGATTCCGCGTTATACAAGGTCATCTCGGCAAAGGCTTTTGGAAGCATTCCCGCGGATAACCTCAGTCGCCTGCAGAAGCTGTGTGAGGGTGCGATCGGCGGCGTGACGAGTCTGTCCGTCACCCTCGGCGAGGATTGGTCAGAGGGCGATATCGAGGAGTGGGTTGGCCGTCTGAACAGGGCCGAGCACGGACTCCAAGCCGCCAGAATATTGCTCAGGATCATGACAGCTGGACGCGAGGAAAAACAGCTCTACTCCGAAGAAGTACTTTCCAACATCCTCGAAGCTCTAAAGCATGTATTGGAAACGTGCATGATCCCTGTCATCGAGGCGCGTAATTCGGAATCCAACAGCCTATCCTTCAAGATACTTTCTGCCCAAAGGAAACCGCTTACTTCTCTCCTGCAAATGGCCGGGAAGGTCCTGAGACTTTTGTCCGAGATGATCGTCAAGGTCGACGTGTCTGACAGTGCGGTTAATTCAGTCGAATTCCTATCAACCACTCTTATTTTCGTTGAAAATGCTCCCACGGAGAAAGATTCTGCGCTTGGCATCCAGAAATGCGAGGCCATTCGTAGGATCGCAATGGACGTACTGGCCAAGATCTTTGCTCGCTATCCTGATCAAAGGACCTTTATCTTCGATGAGATTCTGACGTCCTTGGAAAAGTTGCCTGTAACCCGCCAAAGTGCTCGGCAGTTCAAGATGCTTGACGGCAAACCGATTCAACTTGTGTCGGCACTTTTGATGCGTCTCATTCAGACCAGTGCTACGCGGTCGATCAAAGATACTCACAAGGATGTCCAGGGCTTGCGGTTGGACGACATTGACGATGACGATAACGCGTCTCAGAACGGCGCTCGTACCCCTCCTGCTGACCCGTCAGGGATTATTGACATGCATGAGGCCTCACAAATGGACCGAGAAGACCTTATTGGAGAGTTGAACAGTGTTATGAAGCCTCTCTTCGAGGATGCACAGAAAAGCACGCGGTACCTTGTCAATTTTATGGTGCAACGGGCTATGACAGCTACGAAAACTGGAGATCAGCCGTACCGCAACCTACTAGACATCTTCACCGAAGATTTCCTCAGTGTCCTTGGATCTCCTGACTGGCCAGCTGCAGAGCTTCTTTTGCGGGCGCTGCTATCGAACATGATTGGCCTTGCCGAAAATGATAAGAGCGCAGCACCAGCCAAGAACATGGCTCTAGATCTGATGGGTTTGATGGGATCCGGCATATTGGACTTACAACTTCACGTGAAAGGTGCTGTCAGAAGCATTGACACCTCGGAGTCCGAGCTCTCCAGGAAGCTTGTCAACATAGCTGAGGACATTCTGGATGAGAAGTTCGAAGATGTCGACCTCCTCGAGTTCGATGGTCCGTACCGCGTTGTTCTAGAGTATCTCCATGCTCGGGACCTGAATGATCCTCAACTGCAGAGCGCCCAGGGTTACCATGTAACTCAATGGGCCAAAGAAGTGCATTCGTTCCTCGACAAGGATGACGATGACAATATGCGCGGAACACTTGCAGTTCAGCTGAGAAACATGATCCTCGACCCGAAGTGGCTGGAACAGGAGTTCGATTTCGAGAGGCTCACCACATCCCAGGGTAATCTCGCCGGCTCGATTATCGCGCTTCGGCTTCCTTTCTGCAAGGCATTCAAGCGAATGTTTGGCATTCTCTTGAGCGCCATGGCTAGCGACCAAGCAACAGTCAAGAGCAAGAGTTTAAAGAGTGTGGTCCAGCTTCTGGAAAAGGACCCTTCCATTCTCAGGAATGGCAACTATATCATCAACCAGATTCTTCGCTGCGCCTCTGATCAGTCTCCTCTCGTTAGAGATTCTGCGCTTGGCCTTCTCGCAAAATGCCTTCAGTTCAAGCCCTCGTTGGAACACGAGGTCACCGACAGGATCATTGCCCGAGCCCAAGACGCTGCAGTTGGCGTTCGAAAACGTGCCATGAAGCTTCTCAAGGACATTTACCTCAGAAACGAGTCGAAAGATGTCAAGACTGCTATTGCCGAAGCGCTTTTACTACGTGTTCGGGATGCTGATGACGGTGTTTCCGAGCTGGCAAGGACAACCTTCGAGGAGATCTGGTTCACACCCTTCCATGCGGCCAACAAGATGGAACGAGCTCAGTCTAAGCTGCTTCTTCAAAACCAGGTTACTCTCATCATCAAGACTGTGCAGCGTGGCGAGAGCGTTCTTCCGGTGCTCGACGCACTCTTGGAGAATGTGCTGTCCCCTGAATCGAAGAACAGCACGGCTAATTTGAACGTCTGCAAGAGCATGGTCGCTCTCATGTTTGACGGCGTCATCGACAGCACAGAGCTGCCCGAGAACCCCTCTCAGCAAAATATCCTGCAGACCTTGACCGTTTTCGCAAGGGCCAATCCGAAGCTGTTCACGGGCGATCAATTGCAGCTGTTGCAGCCCTACGTCCAGAACCTTTCAAACACGGATGATCTGCTGATCTATCGCTCAGTAATCGTTATTTTCCGCCACACATTGCCTTCGCTCTCCACACTCCAGCACACTTTCCTCAAAGCAGTCCAAGATGCTCTGCTGTCGAGTGTTTCAAAGCTTGGCAAGATGGAACTCAACGAGGTTGCCCAGTGCCTTTGGATCATCGATGGAGTCCTTCAGAACACGGAACGGCTGGTCCGACTAACAATTTCGGTCATCAACGGTGTGTACGCGAGCAAAGACGCTAATTTCAGCGAAGAGACTCAGCAGGCGGCCCAAGCCCAAAATAGAGTTAAGCGATACATGATGATCGCTGGCTACTTCGGGAAAAGTTGCAACTTCCACCCTCAAATAGCAGCGTTCAAGGAAAAGTTCCCGTGGTGGAAGGGCAGCTCTGTCGCCAGTCTCATCGTCGATGTCATCAGGCCATTCACTCGCCAGAAACATCCGCATACTCTCAGAGAGATGGCTTTTGAAAGTATTGGCATGATCTGCCAGAGTTGGCCCATCCAGTTCCTTCGCGCCGACGTCACTACCGCTTTCGAGCTGGTTTTCCACAACCGGGAAACAAAGCTGGAGCAGATTGTTTTGTCTGCATTCAAGACCTTCTTCGCGAAACAGGAGGCCAAGTCTGAGTCTGGCGCCCAGATCAAGGTGGGGCAGGGTGCTGCTCGCGGTTCCGAGCGCCTTGAAGTTTCTTTGATCGCAAGCGACGATGACGGAGCTTGCAGTGGCATTGCTCAGCGTTTCTTGCAACACATCGTTCGCATAGCGCTGGAACCCGCGGAGGAACTTGCAATGACAGCCGCACAGGTCATTGCCAGTATCAACCGCCAAGGGCTTGTTCACCCAAAGGAATGCGGACCGGCTCTCGTTGCTCTCGAAACATCTGCAAATCCTTTCATTGCAAACCTTGCCTTCCAGGAACACAGGACACTTCACCAGAAGCATGAGAGCATGTTCGAAAAGGAGTACATGAAGGCATGTCAACAAGCATTCACGTACCAGCAGGAGATTTTCAACGACACCCATGGTGCAACTACACAGCCCTTCGCGCCTAAGTTACGTTCATTGTTCGAAGTGCTCAAGACGGGCAATGGCAAGGTTCGTAAGAAGTTTTTACTGAACTTATCATCAAAGGCCGACTTCGACTTCTCAAAGCTTGACACGTCAGAAGAAGTCCCGTCTCACTTGCTTTACACACGCTTCTGCTTAGAGAACTTGGCCTTCTTCGATTACGTTCGCGTTGACGAGCTGCTTGCTCTCATCTCGAACATGGAGAAGATCGTGACGAATACCGGAACACCCGTCGCCCACGCCATTGAGCTGGAAGTCCTTAAGGTTCGGCTAGACGAGCCTGCGGCTCCACCGCAAGTTGCAACCTCCATTGAGACATCTGATCCAATGATGCAGCAGGCCATGGCTCAATCTATGGAGCAATTCCCTCCGTTGCAGCTGCAGCTCCCAACTCAGGAGTCTTTTCTCAATGGTGAGACAAAAGACAACTCTCTAGACGTCGCTCCTGAGCGTCTTAGGCATCTTGCTGTGGCTTCAATCGTCCTGACAATGGTCTGGGAAACACGTACATACCTTCGCCGTCTTTGGGGTCTTCAAAAGCAGCGTGAAGGTGGCAAGAGCGGCCACAAGCCGACCATCAAGGATCTCAACAAAGCTCCCTCACGACAACCTTTCATCGTACCCGACAAATACTGGGAGAAGATGCTTGGGCTCATGGATTCTCTCTCCAGTAACGACGCAATGGTAGCGCAGTGCAAAGCGTTTGCCGAGTTGCTGTCGATCGACAACGAGCTCAAGGTTGGCTCAGAAGATGACGAGGAAGCCGAGTTGGTGGCGAGGGCGGCAGGGTACGACACTCCGGATGATGAAGAGGAGAGCCGCAGTAGCCAGACACCAGGTGGCACTGGTCCACGTGGTCGCAAGCGCAAGGGCTCTATGGGTGCCTCTGGTACGCCCAAGAAGCGGAAGGGCAGGCTGTCAGGCAAACCTAAGGGCGCCAAAGGTAGAAGGGGTTCCAGAGGCTCGAGTGGTAGTCGAGAGGAGGAAGCTGCGGTTTGGGAGTGAGAAAGTGACGAAGCGGTGGGTTTTCTGTTTCCTAATGTTATTGACGGCAGTAAAAAGCATCGGCTGGCAAGTCGATCGATTCGCGCGCGGGAAGTATTACCTACATTTCATGGCTGGAGTCAATACTTCCGTTTCCGGCATGCCCGGGGTACTAGCTCTTCATGATGATGCATACATGAACGTCTGGCGCGGCATGGCACGGTTCTCCTTATTTTCCTTTTGGCATATACTTTGAGCTAAAGCATAGCGAGCGAGACGGGGAAAGCGGACATGGCAGGATTGCCATTGCTATTATGGCTTGATATACCCCGTTCAGAATTATCTTCACCTCAGGCTCATTGCGAAGCAGGTTCGGTCATAATAGAGCAGGAAATACCCAAAATCTCGAGAAGCAGTTGCGGTCGTTAGGCCTGTCCATGGTTCATGCTAAAGGCGCCCGGACAGATAGTGAATGTTTCGGATCGAGCACGGTCCCGATCAGTCTACTAGTTGAAGCAGTAAGGATTGACTACCGGAGCTGCTGTGTCTACAAGTGTTCTGCGGAACATGTGGCTGCTTAACTTATCACATGGTGGCGTTGTCTGTCTGGCATGACAGGTGGTACACGGAGCACCGCAGGTAATATTGAAGCATGGCACACTGACGTGCGTGAGGGGTAGGCGGACGGAGAACGTCCGCAGGAGGGCACAGCTGCGGATAAAAGTGAGTTCGGTGTGCAACAAGGAGGTTGGATTTGCAGAACGACCCCGTCTTCCCTGACTCTGTCGTCTGCTTATTTTAGGCAGGAGCAAGCTGCTTGCTGGGATGTTGATAAGCAGGGGCCGCCCCCCGGTGCTCGCCCTGCCAGGTACCACAACCTTAACCACCCCACCAACCCGAATCACCAATCCGTCACTGTGCGCCGTTTTCGCAGCCGTGAAGCTTGTTCCGTCCATGCACCCCCAAGCAAATTATTCAATGCAGATCTAAGGACGATGGAGCTGGATCAGCCGGTCGTGGCGTCAGACGATCTCCCGGACACGGCCGGAAAGAAACGAAACATCTGGGGTACTTGACTTTCGTTATATGATGTTCCCCTGGTCCTCCTCCCAGCCTCTACTTTCAAGGGGCTTTGCTTGTCCTTCTTTCTCGTTGCTGCTGGGTTGAAGCTGTTGGAGCTCGGCCTTCCCTACGATCTTTCCAAAAAGTCTTTCGTTTTCACATTCAAGCATGCGCTTTAACGCTCTTTTGAAGCTTGCCGGCGTGGCTCCTGCTTTTGTGGAGCTTGTGGCCGCATCTCGGCCCCCTGTACCGCACGCTGCACTTGCTACCAGGCAAGAAGATGTCGTTCCTACTCCAGAGGAAAATGAGCGCGCGGCGTACATCAAGGAGATTTTCACAACGGCCTGGGAGGGATACTACAGCAATGCGTATCCAAATGACGAATTGCAACCCATAAACAGCTCGTTTGTCAATAATTAGTATGTGTTGTGTCGAATTCCACCGAATTACATTATCAATTGACTGGTACTCTTCAGCAATGGCTGGGGGTTGACACTCGTCGATGCTTTATCCACTGCCAGCATCATGGGCTTGCACTCCATTGTCAACAGGTCGCTGGAATTCATTCCCACGATTGACTACACGACCGACAGGACGGATTCGCTCTGCAGCTTGTTCGAAACAAATGTAGTTGACATATATCCGTTCCTTCGGATCTCAATTGCCGATCCCCGCTTCAGATCCGCCATCTCGCAGGCCTACTTTCCTCTCATGACCTGCTGACCGGCCCTCTGGCGGATCTGGTCAAGAACGTACGTTAATCTCCCGTAAATCATTACTGGCCATTTCTGACTACATACTTACGTTGATTATGCAGCAATCCCAGGCCGACGCGCTCCTCCAGCAAGCCCAATCGCTCGCCGACACGATCAAATTCGGCTTCGACACGCCCACCGGCATCCCCTCGAACAACATCTACATCAATAACCGCACCACCGACAACTCCACCGACAACAACATCGCCCAGGTCGGCACCCTCGTGCTCGAGTGGACCCGCCTGTCCGACCTGACCGGCGACCCACAGTACGGCGAGCTCGCCCAGCGCGGGGAGTCCTACCTCGTCAACCCGCAGGGCACCTTCGGCGAGCCGTACCCGGGCCTGATCGGCATCGAGATCAACATCACGACGGGCAGGTTCACGCGGGATCTCGGCGGCTGGGTCGGCGGCGTCGACAGCTTCTACGAGTACCTGATCAAGATGTTCGTGTACGATCCGACACGGTTCGAGTACTACAAGGACAGGTGGGTCACGGCGGTTGAGTCCAGCATCAAGTATCTGGAATCCCACCCCGATACGCGGCCGGACCTCACGTTTTTGGCTCTCCACAATGGCACTCGGATCGTGGGGTACAGTCAGCATCTTGCGTGCTTTGACGGCGGGAACTTCATTCTGGGAGGCCTGGTGCTGCAGGAGCAGCGGTACATTGATTTTGGGTTGAAGCTGGTTGACGGGTGCGAGGCGATCTATAACGAGACGCTGTGAGTGAATTCTCTCTTTCTGCCACTCCTCATCTTAGGACCTCCCTTTCCAGATTCATATTGACAAACAAACAACAGCACCGGTCTCGGCCCTGACATCTTCCGCTGGGTTCCCCTCGACAAGAACCAAACGCAACCGCGCCCCATCCCGGCCAACCAAACCGCCTTCTACCGGCGCGCCGGCTTCTGGATCCAGGACGGCGGCTACGGCATCGGGCCCGAGGCGCTCGAGTCCTTCTACTACGCCTACCGCGCCACCGGCGACAAGAAGTACCAGGACTACATCTGGTACGCGGTGCAGAACCTGAACCAGTTCTCGCGCGTCGGATCGGGCTTCAGCACGCTGCTCGACGTCAACGCGCCCGCCGGTGGCGGCTTTGGCAACTACCAGCCGAGCTTTTTCCTGGCCGAGACACTCAAGTATGCGTACCTGGCGCACGCGCCGCAGGTACCCGTGCAGATTAGCGGGCAGGAGACGGCCGAGGCGCAGGATTGGGTGTTCAATACCGAGGCGCATCCGATGTTGGTGGTCAGGAACGGGACGGGAAGTGGTGGTGGCGGCGGCGCTGGTGCTGCGACGAAGTTGAGGCCGCGAAGGAAGACGTAAGGGATGGAGGGGTTTCCGTGTGGCTGAGTCCCTGCGCTGGACGCTGTTTGTTGAAGTTACTCTTCTTTTTCCTTAACGACTAGGTCGCCAAGACCGGAAGACGCGGTATTTTGATTACTTTTTCTCTCTTCCATTCGACTATCGCTTTCCCATGGACCTCCAAGATGCGGGGCAATGCTGGATCGGCTCAGTTAGTGCTGCAAGGAATCTACCTGGCGGAGAAAGGCGAAGCGGCTGTCCGAATGGGGATGCCATGACTTTGATGGCCTACCCACTTCCGAATCAATACTTGTATCCCGAGCTGATTCCTTGCGGCGTTCTGTTGCTGTTGCAAAGGTGATGGTGTTAATCTGAACAGGGAAATTGGTAAACAAGATCTAACCTGCGGCACCCGAATCCCATTGGTCAACGTTGATCCCAGGTCAGAGACCGACCCGGTCGAGACGGTTGTTTGGATATCATCTGCCGGACCAAGGATTCGGTTCCGATTCAGATCAATCTCTGACAGGAGAACCAAGCAGGTCGGCAGGAATCTGATTTTTACGCTCCGGTCCCATCGATTCGGCTGGACCCCGCTTTCTTCACCCGCGCCATCCTAACTCTAAAATGAGTAGTGTCGCAGCTCGAATCGCCGTGTTAGGAAATTTCCAAACATGGGTCTTTCCTGTCGACCAAGCAGGCATCTACTACTCAGTCATGCTCAGCGAACCGGAAATAAGGGGAAGTCGGGATTATGGCCGGTTGATAACTATACGACGTCGATGATAAGTAGCGCTGATACGAAAGAGGAGGAAATGGATCATCGAAGGCTGCGCAAAGCCCTCGAAGTCCGACATCACTCTCCATTTCAAGATGGTCGAAACAGTGCCGCAATCAGCCGCCGAGCAGCTCACCAAATACCGGTCGTACCACACGACTACCTCTCCCTATCCTCTGCCCAATGAGTGAGAATCTCACCTTCACGCCGCGCTGCTGTCATGCCGATAGCTCACGAAACTGACCCCCTAGCACCACCGAGCACCAGCGCCTCGATGAGCAACACGCCGCGGCCCTAGCCGCCATGCACGACCGGCTCCTCCACGCCCCCGTCACCGCCCCGTCCCGCATCCTCGACGTCGGCTGCGGCACCGGCGCGACGACGGTGGCCCTCGCCCGCCAGTTCCCCGCCGCCAGCGCCGTCGGCCTCGACCTCTCGCCCGTCCCCGCGCTCTCGCCCGGCTCCGCTGCTGCTGCCGCCGCCGCCAACGCGCGCGCCGTCGAGGGCGACTTCCTCGACCCGGCCTTCGCGCGGCACCCCGACGTGCGTGACGGGAGCTTCGGGCTCGTCTTCAGCCGCTTCCTCGTCATGGGCGTCAACGACTGGGACGGATTCTACCGCCGGGCGTTCGCGGTGCTGGCGCCCGGCGGCTGGGTCGAGACGCAGGACGTCGACCAGGTGTGGTACGACGCGGCGGGGAAGCGGTGCTCGGACGGGTGGCCCTGGCTGCGCGCGATGACCGAGGCGGGGAGGAGGCGCGGGTTGGATATGGAGTGCGCGTCGAACGCGGCGAGGCGGATGGAAGAGGCTGGGTTTGCGGATGTGCGGACGGAGCGGTTCGTGGTGCCGTTGGGTGAGTGGGGTGAGCATCCGGAGGGGGATGCGGTGGGGAGATTTGCGAGGAAGACGTTGAGGTCGAGTTTGCAAGGGGCGCTGGGAAAGATGCTGAGGGAGGATGGGGTCGAGGAGGAGACCGTCAGGGAGTTGAGGGACGGGTTATTGGGGGATGAGGTTTGGAATAAGGGTATACACCGGTATTTGACAGTAACTTGTGGACGAAAGCCATGACCGAATGGTACGATTTGAAAATGATCAAACTATGGCGATTGAGTTGCTGTTGCAATGCTCGGGGAGGGTGCTGGACCTGATGAATAGCGGCAAGGACCTAGTGATGAGCTGGTTCTTTGAGTCTTTTTGTTTTGATTTCTCTGCCAGATCCTGTTACGCTGCTCTTTCGAATCCGACTGCTTGCTTCAGATCTCTCACTAGTTCTCTTGAGGTACTCTCCCTCCTTAAAGATCACGGTCAGTTCGTTGCTTAGCGACGAGTGTAGCACTGCTTTCTGTGACGAAAACCGGCGTCAAGATAAGATTGATCATACGCTCGAGCTACTGCAGGCCACGGTGAAGACGATGTGACGAAATGACGTACTCCAGATACTATTCCGCAAAGGGCAATTTGCAATCTTAGCGAATGTGACAGATCTGCGGATCAACGGCAATACTGACGATTAGTGGGGGATTCGAGACTCTAGCGAACGTTATAGTTAGCGCGCGCTTAGGCGAAAGCGCCCGCTGCCCTTCCCGCTCTCTATGGCTTGGAGGGGATGATGTCGGTTCAATCAGGTGCGAGACTCCGGGATGCCTGGCGCGAGAAACTTGAACATGTCCCGGCTCTTCCTCGAGTGATCTGAATCTGCCAAGCAGCTGACGATGACGCGCTAAAAGTGTCCGGTGAGCGTCTCATGTTTCACTGTGAGAAAAGTGTGGCCGCAAAAGGAAAATTGAGGAGGCTGGTGATGAGATTGGGTACGGGCCGCATCGCAAATCTTTGATCAGCTGGATTCAACGAAGTCGAAGAGGGAGACTGCGGCCTTGGAAAAGACGGGAAGAAGAATTGCGAAATAATCACCGGCGACTGTAGGATCGATTAAGTTTGCACGAGGTGAACGTTGAAGCCGTTCGGCGCAAGTTCAACACCGGCGACGCGCTTTGACGCGAAAATTACGCGCTAGAACGCGCCAAGAATCGGTGACGTTGTAGCCATCGTCCGAGCCGTCTCTGGTGGAAACGGCGCGGCACTAAGGCAGCGTTGCAAGCTTGGAAGTTGTAGCAAGTGTGGCTGGCTTCTAGAAATGCGAAGGCTGGGTGAGGGAAATTTGTTGGGGCGCACTTCCTGTTTGCTTCAAGGTCGTGTCACAGGTCACGGCTGAGTACGAGAGTTCCACCGCGCCTGCAGGAACAGGCATTGCGAAACGTGAAAAACCAAGGACTTCCTTGCCGTCACTATCTGCAGGTCAGACTGCAAGCGAGCAATCGCATGCAGCCGTGCTGGTCGCAGTTGCGGCCGCCGATATTGAATGGTAACACGTACGTACAGCATAGTAAATATAGCCTCGCCAAACCTACTTACGTCTTGTCGCTTTGAATTTTTCGTGCCACTTTCGCGGTGCTTTGCTTGCAGCGGTGCCCTCTGGCTTTGGCTCTACGCCTTTGGGAGCGATGGTGTGGTCAGACGGGAAAGTGTAATCGCCCTGTTGACACCAATAAGCATTTGTACACAACACAACAACCTGCCTTGGATATACTTGGATAGCTTCCAGCACAGCGTCAGCCCTCCATGCCTCGGGTAGCGCGTCTCTCCATAGGTCTAGAAATTCTGCAGTTGGTCTTGCGGTTCCGTGATGCGAGTACAGCGCCGCTAGGAGGTTGCGGCCTACCCACGGAATACACTTCGCGCGATCAACAGCAGCCCCTAAAAAAGAAAAAGAAATCAGTCTGAGCCTCCCCAGGGGTGCAGTTGTTGACCCACAGTCATCTCCTGCCATCTGATCATCTGGCAGTAGACGGTGGAAGATTGCCTCCACAAGTTCTGGTATGAGGTCTTCTTCATCTTTCAGAGTTTTAGCAAGGTGTGCTATCTGGAACTGGGCCTGCAGGTCGATTTCCTCTGCAACTGCTGTCGTGAAGATGGTCCTCCAGTACATCCACAGCGCAGGCAGAGTTGGAAGCACCGGGCGACCTTCGAATTCAAAAGCGCACAGCTCAATCCAGGCCTTTTCACATTCCTGGTCTGAGAATGGGACATCTGCGTAGAACTCTTCTTTGCTCTTCTCGACGACTTCGCCGCTGAAGTCTGCGGTCGTCTCACCATCCCAGCGCTCGGAATGCCAGATCCTGGTAATAGCTTCCCTGAGGGCGGCGACTGGCGACTCGCTCACGGGTAGAAGCTCGAGCAACGCGCCGCATTTGGCGACGGCAGAGATGGCAGGGGTCGGAAGAGCATCAGACCCCGCAGTGAGATTGGCGGGTTGAGTCAAGTGGACCGAGTTGGACGTGTAGACCTGGCGGAGATGGTAGGTCTTGTCGGCGGTGCAAAGCACGGCGGATGCCTGCTTCTGCTGTGCTGATGCGCTCGACGTTGTGGGTGCGGGCTTCGACTTGATCGACAGCCTACCCCGGCAGGTTAGAGGGCGCGTCCGGCTGGGTCATCTGATCGGCGCACTCACACCGGGGGGTTCTGCAAGGTCAGAAGGTCCAGAAGAGAATCGGGCAGCTCCAGGAGGCGGAAGTTCTGTTGCGCGTGGGCCAGGGCCAGCGGCACGCCGGCCTGCTCCTGGGTGGACATGGTGGCGGGCACGGCTGCACAGCGGGCAGCGGGCAGCGGGCAGCGGAGCCGGAAGGGAGACGCAGAGCACGGCGGGAGTCTCTCCAACAACGGGACTGAATTTAGGTTGGGTGCTGGAGCGAGCTGGTGGTGCCGTTGCTGGAGCTCGTGCTGGAGCGACACGGCGAACGGCAGCTTTGCCGGACGCGAGAGTCGCGTCGCGCGATCTGCCGCGGGCGGCGCCACAGTGAGTGCCAGCGGATGCGTGCGCAGGGATCGTCCAGCATCCTACACTGCACCAAGCTGGGGTCCATCCGCCGACAGCACCCAGCCAGCCACGCCGCTTCGCAAGGCCCAGGTCTCCAAGTACTATCTGCGTCGCAGCTCTTGTTTACCACCTCCTCTTCCCCCACCCTCCCCCAGCGCCCTCCGCGCCCTCCTATGGCCCTCACTCCGCCAACCCCCGCGCGGTCTCTCTGACGGTCGCCAACACCGAAACACCTGCAATTGGCGCCCGACATGGTGCTCATCAGCCCGCCGCCGCCGGCGCTCTCGCCCGACCTGCTAGAACCCTTCTACACCACCGACGAGCTGCTCTCCAACGCGCCTGTCTTGGTCTTCTTCGGCGCAACTTCCACGGCGACTATCAACTCGACCACGTCGCGCGTCCAGGTCCACATTTACACCCCCGCCGGCCTGCAGTCGTATCCGCGCCTCACCATTTCCCCGAGCTCACCGCTCTACGTCGCCGTCAACTGCCTCGCGCGCGAGGACCAGGGGGATGAGGTTTGTCGCGCCTTGGCCTTCAGTCTTTACAAGTATTTTCTCGAGCTTTCGCCCATCGCAAAATCGACATGGGAAACCCAGTCCAACTCGCTCGGCAAGCTTCCCTCGGCACCGCCGCTCTTCGGTGAGGCGCACGCCGCCATACTGGCGAGTCGCATGGTCAAGGTTGAGAACGCGGCAGAAGTGGTACAGGATGTGAGGCAGGCGCTCGCCGAGCAGGCCGTCTCGTGGCTTGATGTCGATGTGGTTCTGCCGCCCGGATCGGTGAAGGAGTTGGACAGCAACCTGCGGGAATCTGTCCTGCCAGAAGAGACGGGAGAGGATACCATCTTGAGCGCGCGCTATGGCGAATATGCGCCAATTGTCAAGATGTTCGGCGAGCCTTCGTTCCTTCCTACATCGAGGTTGCGACGCGCGCCTTCGAAACCTACTGGTCTCAGCCGTTCCTCTCAATTCCCGCGCCAGCAGAAAGAAAATCTGCGACGCGAATTGTGCGAATTCATCGACACCGAGGAGAGCTATGTTGGTAAGATCTACGATCTGCTACACAGCGTGGCTGAGGATTTCCGTCAAAAGGCGCGCAACAAGAGCCCAAACAGCTCGAGTCCAAGTGAGGAGGCTCTGCAAGGTCTCTTTCCCCCGAGTCTTGACGAGATCCTTAGCGCAAATACCGCTTTTCTGGAGGAAATTCGCAAGATAATAGAGGAGACGGAGAACGACGCTATCCAGGATATTGAGGCAACCACTAGTGGTCCATTCGTGCCCAGCAACCCGGAAGAACCCCAAGTTGACGTGACTGGGACGCTCGCATTTGCGAACTGCATTCTCGAGTGGTTTCCAAAGTTCTCCGACTGCTATACTGACTACATCCAAGCGCACGCTGAGTTCGGTCAATATCTGCGGATCTTCCTCAGAGAGACCGGCTCGAGCTTCTCTAGGCGCGTGCAAGAGACCGGCGAACAAAGATTAATGTCCATGCTCATTGAGCCTGTCCAACGTCTCCCTCGTTATAGCCTTTACATCGATAATCTTGTTAAACAGCTTCCGGTCCGCCATCCTGCCCTCAGACCGCTGCTCAAGGCCCGCGACATTATTTCCGAAATCTGCTCCAGGGACTCGCCGTCATCGCAACTATCGAAGGTCATCGAGCGCCTACAACACTTGATTCCATCGTGGCCTCAAGCTTTCCGGCCTGAAGGCCGCCTGGTGACCGCTATGGACGTTGTTGAACTTGCGCCACCCTACCGCAAGGATATTAAAGCAAGAGGAGCCAGTCCCGCGATTCTACTCCTGTTCACCGATGAGCTTGTGCTTCTCATCAAGTCCGGTCACAAGACTATGTCCGCGCGAGGACTCCTTGCAGAAATCGACAACCCCAGTGTACCTCTGGATGAAACACCTCAAATCGCCACGCAATTGATATTCTTGCAGCACATGAAACTCAGCAACGTCTGGTTCACCGAGGTCGATGATGGTGCATTGCTTCAGTTGTACCACTCAGATGGATCATCACAACCGCCGACAACCTTGCATTCGCTTAATGCCTCTTCCCTCTGCATGTTCTACCTCACAGGGTCGTACGAGTTCAAGGCCTCGCGATGGCTGGAAGAGACGGTGAAATCAAGAGTGGAAATTCGCTTCCCGGAGGCCGAGCGCGAAAGCCACAAGTGGGATGTGAGGAGCCTCACTGGAGATTTGAATCTCGTCTCCGCCATTTTTGAGGAGGGTGAGGGGCAAGTAGTTGAGGGTCGCCGCGAACCCGCTCGCATACGAATTGTTGTAGATCCCATCAAGGGCTCCAAGAAGTTCGATGTTGGTGAAGAGGGGGTGGAATTGATCGCCTCCGTCACGTCGACCTCTGGCGGGCTGTATTGCCTGGAGATCGAGGCGATGAACGATTTTGGTTCCCGCGACAAAGTGACCGCAACAGAGCTTATGCCGGTCTTTTCTAAGCGAGGTAATTCATCCCTGTCTGGAATGTGGATGTCCTGGCTACGCATTCTTGTGGCACGAATTTGACTAACAACAAATCAGTGGGCAACTACTTGCAAATGCGCAATCGAATCCAAAACCCCGCTCTTACCTCGATATTCTTGCTGCGCAACCAACAAGTCTTGCAGTCACTGAAGATCCGTACTGAGGAGACTGCCCAGGAAGATATCGTCCTCGAGCGTGCAGCATCTGGTCGCAGGTCTCCAGTAAAGGTACTTTCGAAGGTCCTCAGCAGCGGTATGAAAGAATATGGCACGCCACGCAAATTACAGCGTCCGCCGCCTGTCCTCGGGGATATTCCCAAGTTTCCACCTAATGGTCCCTACAAGACATCCAGCCGGCCGTCATCCAGAGATGATTTGGGCAGCAGTAAGGCTGCCAGCAGGTCATCTCTCGCATTGGAGGAGTACGCCAACGATCCTCTTGTGAAGCTTGAGGAGACCCTCGCAACTTACGTTCTCTCGCTGCACGCGAGGAAAGGTAACGTCGTGGGCCGGGTAATACGCAACAGGGCGAATGCAAACGAGCTCGCCGTCAATGAACTCTACAATGCTCTCCTGGAGGAGCCCACAAACGTCGAACTTGCTTCACAGCAGCCCGTAGACGTGCTGTTCAGGTCGTACGAGAAATTTCTGCAAGTTGCCTGGAGAGAGAAGATAGGACTTGTCGTGCCCGTCGATGTCCTAAGCGCATTGCAATCTCACCCGGAGGCCTATCCTGGTGATTTTGAAGAATTTTTCAGAAAGATCATTGGCGAGCTGCAGCCGCAGAACCAACGAGCCTTGCGTGCATCCATCAAGCTTCTTGCTGATTTGCTCGAGGGAACAGCAAATGATGGCGATCGTGGAATGATCACCGCTGCGTTTGCTGAGGTCCTGGTTCCTGATGGCAATTCTCACGATTTTATCTCCCTCCTGGACCGGTTTATTGAAGACATCGACACCCTTTTCGGCAGGCCCTCGTCGAGTGGTAGCTTGACCCCCAGCCAAAGCTCGATGAACTCCCGCTATGGCTCGAAAACGAATATCAGCATATCCTCAAACCAATCGTCTTTGAAGAAAAGATTCGGCCTGAAAGGGTTTAGTAGTCTGAGCAGAGAGAGCAGCAAATCCGATTTGGAGTCTAAGGTGAGCCAGATGTGGAGGACACTGAGCAAGACCGGTCGCAATGCGGATGGTCAGGCATCCAGTATGTCCAAGGCGACTCCTCTCATGAGGTCCCACTCTACAGATCAGGATGCCCGCACATCACCCAAACGTCCTGGTTCTCGTGATCGGCCAACGGTCTTGGGAGCATTCTCTTTCGAAGACGGTTCACCGTCGCGTACTCTAGCTACCATCGGAGAAGCACGGGAAAGTCCTCGCAGGAAGCGACGAAGCTCACTGTCAGACCTGCTTGATCTTCAGGCAGAACTGAAGGAACCTCAGCCATGGCAAGGAGCACCGCAAACACCGCGTCACCCCAAACCATCCGGGGTTCTCATACCGACTACCTCACCGACTACACCTTCACCGCCGAAGCCTTCTGCCATTCCAAATCCTTCGCGCTTTAGCTCTCCCGTCCGGAAGGAGGGCTCACCTGCTCCCACAAGCGCCATTCCTCGCCCGCGCACTGCTGGTGGAAGTGACAGGGTCAAGGCAGATTCGCCCGCGCCCCAGACTGTGCAAGTTTCTCCACGGAAGCCTCGCAGCAATACCATGACGGAGAACATTCCCCCGAAGAACGGATCCTCCATTCCAACTTTTCATCGCCCCACCCACAGCGCCAGCACGATCACCACAGTTCCTCTCGCACCTCTTGCAGAGCGTCCGTCTTCGGGCAACCGCCCGAAAACTGCTGGAAACCCTCCGACGGATGAGCTCAACAAGCCTACTGGTTTGAATACAGGCTTGGGTGCGCCTATCACCTTTTCTCCCACTAAGAAGCTTCGTATGCAATCTCCACAGAAGCTTCGTGAGCGCTTGCAGAAGGAACAGAATGCGATCCAAGGGGCAGAGAATGCGCTGCAGTCTGAACTTTCCAAGATCGGCGACGAGATTACGAACCTACCAAACGGCGTTTCTATCTCGCCGCTACGGCCAACAACAGGACGCACCCAAACAGAGCCGCCACCTCCCGGTCGCCTCCGCCCGACCACTCCCAAGGCAAACTCCAGCGACGGCTACAGCGCAATTGCTACGATCGGGCGCAATAATTCACCCACTGCCGCGCTTGCTGCACGCGTAGCGTCGCTTGAATCTCGTATACCGACTCTTCTGTCCTCGCTCCAGGACCGCACTGCAGCGATCGCAACCGACGTCACCTCCTCACTCCAAGTATCCGAAGCCCGCGCCAAGAAGCTGGATGAGCTGTACCGCGAAGCCAACGCCGAAAATGAAGCGCTGTACTCGCGCTTCAATGACGAGTTGGCCCGTATCTTGCGCGGTGTTAGGACCGGAGACGGCGTTGAAGAAATGCGGAAGAAGCTTCGAGAGCAACAGGAGGAATGCGAGCGGCTGCGGAAGGAGAACTGGAGGCTGAAGAGAGAAAACTTGGGACTGAGAGCGCAGTTGAAAGACGGCTGATTGCCCAGTTACCAAGAGACAAGTTGTCGTCTCGTGGTGCGTTTTTCATCCTTCGAGTGTCTTCTGCTTCGCTTGATTGAAGCCATGCTCGCGGGTCGCTGCTTGGCCTTGTTGCTCTCCCCTTTTTTGGCCTCGACTATTTGACGTCGAGACTTTTAGCGGTGCCGCTTTTTTGCTGCTGTTATTACCGTTTTTGAGCGTTTGTTGCGCAGTATATGATACCTAATCCCTTTTCTTTTCTATTTCCCTTCTTCGTTCCGGCACTCTGTAGCAGGGAAGGGGGGGTTTAGCACAGCGTGATAAATGGCGATGGGTGGTATTCTCTTCTAAAAGCCTTTTTCTCTGTTTTACTCTTTACTCCTTTTATCTTTCCAAGGGTATTGGAATAATTGGCAATTGGGGAACGTGACGGGAGAGGGGAGTATGGGTAGGAATGTTTCCTTTTTTTCTGCCTTCGAACTCGGTATGGCGGGAAAGCGGGTTAAGGTGGGCAGGTTCTGGGCTTTTCCTTTTCCTTGTATCATAAACGGCGGAATGCGTATGGTAGACATGGTGGCTTCTAGCGTCCATTGCTTGCTCGCTCTAGCAATTGAAGGAATTAAATGCGTATACTCTACTATTGTGTTCTGTTCATACTGTGGGTGACTGGTGCCCTCGTCCATGGTCCGGTCAGCTCTGAGAGTTTACCGAATGAATCGTCCCTGCCAATTCGCACTGTTGGAGTAAAACTGATTTCTCGCTGGCCACAAAGGTCCGTATTCAAGCTTCGTTAAGAGAGAGTGATCCTAAGCTTAGACGGATTGCAGTAGCAAATGAGTTGGCTTGCGATGTTGGTAAGAGAAGTGAGTTCCCGTTCGGGAGTTTGCTACCCGCGCCTCGTGCTTGCGCCATCAGGCACTTTCCGCATACCGTCACTTTCAAAGGGCTCTCATGTATGAGCGATCTCATCCGGCTTGTCTATTTCACTCCCTTGCACCACATCATGTCAGCCCATTCCATTGCTACCACTGACGGCAGACCGGTATGCGACACAAACCCACCTATGCAGCCACAGATGACGCTAACCTAAAGGTGTCAGTTCTTCCTCTTGAGCAGATTCATCGACCTCGAGGATTGGGCAGAGATCTGGCTTGCAAGAAACAGAGACCCCGCCTTCTTATTGCACAATGTTTCGATCGCTTTCTTCCAGACCAAATTGAGGGAATACCTCTGTCACTACCATCGTCTCTTTGTGCGTTGGTTGTTGGAGCAGAACCAATGCAATCAAAACATCGACAATATACTGGAGATGATGAAGAGTGGTATGGCCGACTTCAGAGAAGGCTGGGGTTACATCTGTGAAGAAGACCTTGAAAAACTCAGGGCCTTGAGAAAGTCATTCGTGAACATGGAGCGCATGAACTTTGCTCAACGCTATGTAAGTGTGTTACCACCAGCGTTGGAAGTATCTTGCTGACTCCTCTTACCTGCAGCATTTTTACAAAGATTCCATATCATTCAATCGGGAAGTTGAGCTTCTATGTGCATCCTTGCCATGCAATGAAATATCCTATGAGATCCCCGAAGGTCCCCTGTACCACCATGTGGTTAAGGCATTGATCTCACTTCGAGAACCGGGTGTCAGCCTCCGGACGATGCACGACCTAGATGATAAACTAACTTCGGTGATACGCTCGAGGGAGGGATGGAGGCGTTCCAAGCATGAGATAAATGAGCTTGTATGGTCGAACGAGGTGCTGTTCTTCGCGAGATAAACCTTCGATGACTGCAAAAGCATTCATAAACATACCAGCTTGAACGATCACTTCATATTTCAGAGCGACAAATCCACAGGAATGCATATACTTGAAGGACACTCTCCCTGGCCAGGCCTTCTTTTTGCAATCATGGAATGTTTCGCGCAGTGGGTACCCGTATTATAGAAAAGAAAAGAAACTTCTTTCGACTCATGATCGTATTATGACATTTATCTTGCTTTTTTACGTTTCCGCCGGCGCCGCGCTCTAACTACCGACTCTAGCTCATCGTACAACATTGCACAACTGCCGGCTCACCCATTTCTCACACCCTCTAATGTCCGTGACCATCATCCTCGGCCCTCTGCTCCGGATCAAGCTTGATGAGCGTGTCAATACGCATGATGGCGATGCAAGCCTCGACGGCGGACTTGAGCTGCTTGACCTTGCTCATGCTGGGCTCGAGGACACCCTGCTTCAACTGGTCGGTGAGTCTACCACGGGTAAGGTCAAGACCATAGTTCTTGTAGTCCTTCTTCTTGGCCGCGTCCTTCTCGGCCGCGGTCGAGGCGTTGGGGTCGTTCGTAGTGCGCTGCGCCACCGCGTGCCGGCTGCGCAGCTGAGCGACGAGCTCACTGCTATCCTTAGCCGCATTGACGGCCAAGGTGGTCGGGATGACCAGGAGAGACTGTGCAAAAGAGCCGATGGCTAGTTGCTCGCGAGAACCCTGATGCTAGGTTAGATTCGTAATTCTTGTAGAATGTATCAAGGGAATACATACCACTGAAGTTGCCCATTCTTCCAGGTAAATGTGTAATGCGGTCTCGACAGCACCACCACCGGGAACAATACGGCCACTCTCGAGCGTACGCTTGACAGCCATCAGGGAGTCATGCAGCGAGCGCTCCATCTCGTCGAGGGAGAGGTCGTTGGGACCGCGCAGGATGATCGATGCCGACGAGTGGACCTTAGTACCCTTAACCAGAATGCACTCATCGTCCGAGATACGTTCCTGAGAGACCTCCTCTGCGTGACCAAGCAGCGACGGCTCGAACTTCTCGTCACCGTTGAGATCCGACAGCGAAGAAACCAGCGTAGCACCCGTTGCCTTTGCTATTCTCCTCAGGTCCTCCTTCTTGCAGCGCCTGACAGCCATAGCACCCTTCTCGATGAACGCCTTCAAGCACAGGTCATCGATACCCTTGGTGGTAAGGACGACGTTAGCACCGGACTTGAGGATCAGGTCGATACGCTCAAGAACGATTTGCGACTCGCGCTCCCGAATCTTCTCCAACTGCTGGGGATCATCAATGGTGATGTGCACGCCCAGCTTCATACGCTCCTTCTGCAGGTTGATATCCAAACAGGCAATCTTTGCGTCGGTAACCCGGGTCTTCATGGCCTGACTAGCGACAGTGCAGTTCAGAGCGTAGCCCTTAACGAAGACGGACTCGGTTGCGCTCTTGCCGTGGGCCTTGAGGATGTTGACGGCCTTGACGGGGTACTTGGCCTCGCCCTTCTGGTTGGTGCTCTTGACAGCCTGCATAGCGTCCACGGCCATATCGGCAAAGAAATCACCATCGGCACCGATGATCTTGGAAGACATGGATGTCCTCGCAATGTTGACCAGCGACTCCCTGCCCAAGTTCTCGACCTTGATGGCGATGTTCTCGTTCATGTACCGCACGGCCTCGCGCAGGGCCAGTCTGTAGCCGGTGATGATGGTCGTGGGGTGTATCCGGTTCTTCATCAGCTCGTTTGCGCGGCGCAGGAGCTCGGCAGCAATCAGCACGACGGAGGTGGTACCGTCACCGACTTCCCGGTCCTGCTGCTGTGCCAGGTCGACGAGGATCTTGCCGGCGGGGTGCTCGATCTCGAGGAGCGAAAGGATAGTAGCACCATCGTTGGTCACGGTCACATCACCAATGTCGTCGACCATCATCTTGTCCAGGCCGGAGGGCCCAAAGGACGACTTGACGACGTTGGCGATGGCTTGGGTTGCGAGGACATTTTGGTCGCGGATATCCTGACCACTAATTTTCTGGCCGCCCAGAACTGTTGACGGAGGTTAGCTGGGTGCAACGGTAGGCGATTTTGCGAACAGAAAAGCTGTATCGCGGAATGGCGGGGAAAGGAAGGCGGTAGAACAGCAGCAGGCACGGAGGTGCGGCGGGACGCGGAGGGGCAGCGGCGCAGGGACAAAGCGAGGAAGGGGGGTTCAGGACGTACAGAGGGTGCCGGCGTTGCGCGGCTGCTCGAAGATACTGGCCATGGTGTTGTTGGACGCGTAGAAAGGGGGATGTGGAGAGCTCGACGCGCTGAGCTTCTGCCACAAAAACGGGCCAGGGCGCAACTTCCACCGGCGTCGCGATCCCAGGACGGCCTTTCGATGTTCCGGCGTCGCGTCTTGGCGGCGCCGCCACAGAAGCAGCCGCTTCTCTGCAGGACCTGACTGCGAGGCATCGGCCACGAGTTCCGCGAGCTTCTTTTCAACCCCACCACCGCAATCGGGCTGTCCGCGCATCCCACTGAGTCAACGACGCGCGTGTCACCGCCCTCGCTCGAGCATTCTTTACTTCCTTCCCGCCCAACCGCCGCCGCCTCTTCCGCGCTCACTTCCGCTTCCCTATACGTCGTGTAGACGTCCTGCAATTCCTGTCCGTACCGCCAGAGCACTAAATTTCGCCGCAAGTACCCCGCAATGGCTTCCGAGCAGCCTGCGACTACGGCTCTCCCCGAGCACACGAAGGACGGCGGCAAGCGCAAGGAGAAGAAGGAGCCCAATCAGAAGAAGGACAAGCCTCAGCAGAAGCCCCAGCAGAAGAAGAAGGTCGAGGGTGCTGCTCTCATTGGTATTGACGTGGCCAAGGAGGATGATTTGGGCGAGTGGTACCAGCAGGTCTTGACCAAGGGTGGCATGCTTGCCTACTACGATGTCGCCGGCTGCTACATTCTGAAGCCTTCTTCCTACGCCATCTGGGAGTCTATTCAGGCCTGGTTCAACGAGCGCATTAAGAAGATGGGCGTCAAGAACTGCTACTTCCCTGTTTTCATTTCCGCCGACAACCTGCAGCGCGAGAAGGACCATGTTGAGGGCTTCGCCGCTGAAGTCGCCTGGGTCACGAAGGGGTGAGTCGCATTGGCATGCTCGGGGAAAATCTAAGCTAAAAATCCGGATATAGAGGCAAGAGTGACCTCGAGAAGCCCGTCGCCGTGCGCCCGACCTCCGAGACCGCCATGTACCCCTACTTCGCCAACGAAATCCGTAGCCACCGTGATCTTCCCCTTAAGCTGAACCAGTGGAACAACGTTGTGCGCTGGGAGTTCAAGCACCCCATGCCTTTCATCCGGTCGCGTGAATTCCTGTGGCAGGAGGGCCACACTGCCCACCTGACCAAGGAGCAAGCCGGCGAGGAGGTTCTGCAGATTCTGGAGTACTACGCAGGCATTTACCAGGACCTTCTGGCTTGCCCTGTCGTCAAGGGCGAGAAGACTGAGAACGAGAAGTTCCCCGGTGCTGAGTACACTACTACCATCGAGGGCTACATCCCCGCCACTGGCAGAGGTATTCAGGCCGGTACCAGTCACTGCCTAGGCCAGCACTTCTCCAAGATGTTCGACATCACTGTTGAGGACCCTAGCCCTGTGAAGGAGGGCGAGGGCAAGAAGCCCCCAATTCACGTCTGGCAGAACTCGTGGGGTCTGACTACCCGCTCCATCGGAGTCATGGTTCTGACTCACTCCGACAACAAGGGTCTCGTCATTCCTCCCCGTGTTGCTGACATCCAGGTTGTCGTCATCCCTGTTGGTATCACCGCAAAGACCACCCCCGAAGACAGAGAAGCTCTATACAAGGAGACCGAGGCCATCGCCGAGGTCCTGCGCTCCGCAAAAGTCCGCGTCGAGGTCGACATGCGTGAAGGCTACTCCCCCGGCTGGAAGTTCAACGACTGGGAGCTCAAGGGCGTTCCGCTCCGTGTCGAGTTCGGCCCCAAGGACCGCGAAAAGCACTCGGTCACGTACTCGCGCCGCGACCGCGAGGGCAAGGGCCCGATCCTCATCTCGGAGCTGGACACGGCCATCCCGGCGCTGCTGGAGAAGATCCAGGACGACATGTTCCAGAAGGCCAAGGCCGACTTCGACAACGCCCGCAAGCAGATCACCAGCTGGGACGACTTCGTCCCCGCCCTCGACAACAAGTCGGTCTGCCTCATCCCCCACTGCCTCGGCGGCGAGTGCGAGGACGAGATCAAGGAGCTGTCCGCCCGCAAGAACGAGACTGCCGGCGAGGCCCACGATGCTCGCGCTCCGTCCATGGGCGCCAAGTCGCTGTGCATTCCTTACGAGCAGCCCGCCGAGGGCATCGTTGAGGGCGAGACCAAGTGTCTCAACCCCAACTGCCAGGCCAAGGCCAAGAAGTGGGTGCTCTTCGGTCGCAGCTACTAAACAGTTGTGGAACAAGCGACGACGAAGGCGTATCAGGCGGTGTGTGGAGTCAAGGAGATGTGAGAGAAAGCCGGGCGGCTGGCGTGACAATGATATCTCAGGGGCTTAGAAGCCTCTATATCTCTTTTTCATGGTTGGTGACGTTCTTCCGGCATATGAATTTTCTCGGGTTGAGCGCTTTTTTTCGGAGTCGATGAAGGGGAAAAGTATGTAGGGTGTAAGAACGAAAGATTCAAAAAAAGATGTAACACTGTTAGCACTGAACGGTCTTCGTGCTGGGATCGTATCCTCAAGCTTGGTATCAGCAGCCTTTTTCATGATGCCGTAGCTTCTCATTGGTGGTTGCTCATCTAGTGCGCTTCCACTGTGCCAGCATGAGCAAGAAGCAAAGGTCTCGATTGGTCAGCTGAAGATGATTGGTATTGTGAGCACGCTGCTGCCTTTCCTACTCATGTGCACTAGGTCTTTTCGGTGCTGTTGAGCTCGAATGGGGTCCCGTGCAACTCTTAACTCCAAACCCACACCCTATTTAAACCGGCTGCATCAAGCCGTGTTCCAGCCCCCAACACAAACAACGAAAGCGTCAATGGCAATAGGAACACCATTCACTGCTGTTCCCGGTCGATGTCTTCGGAAATCATCGAGATCACTTCGCGATTTGCTTTTCCGGAAGTTATTGTGTTAGCTACTGGATTGATACATAGTATCATTGCTGAGATATGATGAAGATTAGGGGATGAGCTCAACGGTGGCTCTAGACAAGATTTGAGAATGTTGGTTGACGTGTTAGAGTATTATTAACAACCCAGAACAGGCTTATTAGGGACTCAAAGCTATCTTCCACATGAGAAGCTGTAGATCCAATTCAGCTTGTAAATATATATACAGGCGCCACACGTTTGGGAGAGCGGCAAAATTGCATCACAAACCCGTGTCCATGCAAACGCTATTTTCGAAGGCGTCATATTCAATACTTGCTCCCGGAAGCCCGTGATGTCTACTCTCCTTCTCCCGGATGCAATTCATCTACGCTTCTATGCCCAGTACTCATGCAAGCCGTGACGCGTCTTGTACCGCATAAAGTAGCACATGAACGGGAAAAGCGCCGTATTCACCGCCGCCCAGGCAATCAAAACGCCAAAGTTGAGACCGATCTGCGAGTGCAGGTCGAAAAGTATGGTGCGTGATCCTTGGACAACTATAGCCATGCAACCAACACGTCAAAAATCATCCAGAAGAATTATTCAAAGGGAGCAACTTACCGTGATGCAACGGCCACGCGTAACCCCACCGGTAGAAGGCGGGCTCGGTATCGATATTGTAGAAGCTCGTGCTGACGTTGCTGATCACCCAGAAGATCAGCCAAAGGCCCATCCACGGCTGTCCCACGAGCATGGCCATGTTCTCGCACGCCAGGCCCAGCGCCGTCATCCCGAGGAAGTTCAGCATCCAATAAACGGGAAAGCTGCCCCTCCCATACGCATCCGGGTTGCCGTAGGCGGCGACGGTGGGGAGCACCTCGCTATCTACGGGGTTCCCGCCGGAGAAGTTGATCTGGAAGGCGAGCGAGATGAGGCTGTAGGCG
The DNA here is from genome assembly GCA_011503125.2 of Botryosphaeria dothidea. Lineage (NCBI taxonomy): Eukaryota > Fungi > Ascomycota > Dothideomycetes > Botryosphaeriales > Botryosphaeriaceae > Botryosphaeria > Botryosphaeria dothidea. The sequence continues at coordinate 2,831,434 of WWBZ02000040.1, read as the reverse complement.
AGCGACAGAAAAATGTAGGCGGCAATGGTGGCGAGCCAGCGCCAGCAGATCAGCTGCCAGAACTTGAGCGGCGGGTGGCCCTCGGGTTTGAGGTACTTGAGGTGGATGGGCAGGTAGAAGCTAAAGGAGAAGAAGGAGATGATGATCAGGTAGATCAGGCCGATGCTCACGGCGGGCGTGGCGACGTAGGGGTAGAAGGGCCGCAGGTTGAACTGCGAGAAGCCGATGGCGGGCGAGAGGGCTTGCGGCGCGGCTCGTAGGTTGGCGAGCGCGGAGGGCGTGCTGTCGTTTTGGAGTGCAGTGCTGGCCCAGCGCTGGCCGATGGTCGATGTGGCTTCCGTCATGAACTGGTCCAGGAGGGGCATGATGTAGTTGAGGTAGGTCGTTTCGTCACGGGCTTCCACATAGATCAGCTGACATGCGCCCATTGGCTCATATGATGAGTTGCCAGTTTCCACGGCGCTGTAAAGTAGCGCAGTAGCGTTTGGGTTTATGACGATAGCAGCCCAAGCTTCTTGGTTGTAGACGGCTTGCCTCACCTGGATCGGGTCGTTGTTAAAGTCTGAGCCAGGCATTATGCGAAATCCCAAGGTATCTGGTTGCATTATCATCTGGTTTGCTAGCTCGGTGATGCCGGGCCCGACGAGCGAAGCATGGCCGGTGATAGATTGAGAGTAAGGCGCGGCTCCGTCCATGTCGACAACATAGATGACCAGGTTCTTAAGATTGGCGGGCAAATGGAAGAAAACAGCCCAATCTGAGCGCCCGCTGGTTAGATAGTTGAATAGCAAAAGTAGTTTCAGTCTACTTACACAGCGACAGGACAGCAAGGATGAAGGTCATCAACACCACAGTCGTGTATCCCCATTTGCGGAAGGCCTCCAACCGCACACTTCGCAAACGGTGATCCCAGAAGCCCACAGGCCGTGGCGGATCTTTTTGCTTGTTCATTTGGCCATTTTCACCCTGGTCTGGCCGGTCGGATGCTTGCTTTTCGCTTGCGGTGGACGAGTGACTTTCGTGGTTCGGCGAGCGGCCACGATCCCATAATCTTGGGGGCATAGCTGTGGTGAAGAAGGCTGATGGATACTTCGTGGTGGCCAGACATGGTGGGCGCGGCAATGGTTGTATACAGGCATGGGTCGGAAACGGACAATGACGTAATGAGGAGAAAAAAGGTCTTTGCTGTGCCGGGCCGGCAATTAGTCAGTGGGAAAAATAAGATCTCTGCACGGACGCCAGAATTGCAGATCGGGACGAGCTTGGTTAAAGAGAAGGGTTCGCGTGTGGCGGGCTGCTTCTAAGCACACGACAGTTGATGAGCCGGTTGAAGTCTTGATGTCAGAGCGACGAAGTTGGGTTAGTCTTCATATCGGGAGCTCCCTAGCGTCCCACGTGCTGATCCAACCCACCATGAGCTTAAATGAAGCCCACTCTTCTATTCAGCGGCCAGAATACTCCACCGCATGATTTTTTCGTAGGTAGTATTGCCCGCGGGCTCACGTCTGTTGCGTTTTTGCGTGTCATCCGCCAACTATAGATGAAAGCATACTCTGCGGCTAAGAAAAATTCACCAAACATGTGCAAGGCTGTAGTCCATAAAGAGCACGATTATTTCCGTCTGTAGCACTATCAGCGGCGAATGGGACGAGCGAGAGAGCAATTGACCATGTAAAAGGTAGTTTGGCCCTTCTACAGAGCCCTAGACAGGGTCTCCATCGAAGACTTAGTGGTCGACAACGACTCCGGAGAAAAAACCTAAAGGCTCTAGATTCTGCCGCAGACATTCGCTACCTAGGAATTCGACGCTTTATTGCGGCGGGTGAGCTTTACGTGGCAAATGATTGCAACAAACAAGAGGTATTTCACCGTTTCCCCCCTCTTTCTGTAAGAATAAAAATGCGTGCGCGTCTTCTGAATTCATGATATTAAGAGACGGTCATGTGGTTCTGAAAACGCCTGCTGGTGAGTGCGAAAAAAGGTAGTCATTGGGCATCCGTGTACAGGATGGAATGAACCGTTAGAACTGGGTTGCTCTGAAAAGCTGCCGCTTTGATGCTAATGCGGATCTTAGCTGCAGGTGCACCGGCGGCTTACAAGTGTGCAACCATATCGCTTAGAAGATTGAGAATTATGTAGACGCAAGAGCGGGCGCAGGTGTAAGGACGGGCGCAAATAGGACAGGGAAGATCCGAACGGAGAAAGAAAGGTGGAAGATCGCGATCGGCGCGGACTATTGAGCGGAGCCGGTGAAGGCGTTGCGCAGTAACGCCACCTGCTGCAGGCGCACATTTCTAAAGTGATCCAAGCTTTGGTCGTGGAGATTCAGTGGCCATGTTTTGCTTCCGGGAGAGGCTATATTGCTGTATGCGGAGCAGAACAGAAAGGTGCAGCTGCCCCTGAATGAACACTTTATGCACGAACTTTTTTTTTTTGGAAATACTGTGTACCAAAGCCGAAGGAGTCAAAGTAATTGTCGAAAGGAGGATATATTGACGAGCATCTGGCGCAATTACTATCGCAAGATTGGAATGTAGGAGAAAGTGGACAGTAGCGACAAAAGGTCTGGGGAAGCACCCTACAATTTACTACGTAAACCAGCAGTATGACAATGAAGCCTTCGTAGGGATTCAGTGAAGTTGGCTGGCTGGAGGCAGTTAGCGGAACGGTCAGTGCTAACCAAAAGGGGTCGATGCCAGTCGCAAGGTATACGCAAGCAGATGAACAGCATCAGGCTGTGCAGTGGATGATGACATTGCATGTAATAAGGCTTGATTGAGATGCGTAGAATGGTTTAAATTGGAATAGTACGGCGCAAGCCAGGATATTACCTGGAGGAGATCTCTGCTCTGCGCGGGAGAGGGTGGGTTAATTTATGTTTATAGGGCTCACCCGACTTGTTGCTGCCAGATGGCTGCTCTTTGCGTGCAAGATAGCCTCAGCGGTTGCCATCTAAAGCATGGAGATCCTGGGATTGAGATAGACGGTCAAGTCATCAGCAGTGCAAGTAGATCGGTGGGGAAAAGCGCTGCAAGTGCAGGGGGAACAGCAGCCGATGATTGGCGGAAATGGCCTTCAAAGATCAGAATCATATGGAGATTGGGAGAGTCCCGTCTACGCGTAGGTACAATGCGTTCCTAATGACGAAGCCACCCAGACGAATACTACAACTCTTCAGGGCAGCCTTGCTTAGACCTTTGGCCTGTTGGTGAGAATATCGTATTCGGTGTTAACGGTTGGGCGCCGTACCCTTCTACACCTCGTATTGAAGCGAATGTGTTGTGTTGGTGCCGGTTAAACGAGGACAAATGACGTTGCCAACGGAGGAAGCAGAATTTCTGATCTGGCAGAGCCCCCAAGCCACACTATCCCGAAATGGCGACAACGATCGTCGTGAGGCAGCCATCACTGCAATTTGAAGGCGCCACATCCTTGAACCACGTTTGTCGCGTGCGTTTAGAAGTGTTACAGCATGCTCTTAGTGTTGAGAGAAAACGCCGCGGAACAAATTGGAGCTACACGCACGATTTCAACCAGCGCGGTTAAAAAGCAAGAAGTAAACTGCTGCAAAGATATCCTGACGGAACAAAGGTGCGGTCCAGGCCGGGTGCGGCGAGACAGGTCAGGGCGGCTAGGCAGTGAAAAGTTTGCCGCCGGTCGGAACGAATGGTCTTGGGAAGTGTTGCCACGAGACGCCTGTTGGGCGGATGCAGGCCATAGATTGCACCAACGGATATTCGGTCTCGACCCTCCCGTACAGGAAAGGGGCGAAGGGAATCAGAGACATTGTTTACCTGGGAGTTCCTGGCAGTTTCCGGGATTTCCGCTTCAGTCCCCTCCCTGTGCTACGGTGGCTTACGCAGTCACCGCTGACCAGGACAGGCGGAAGAGCTTGGCGAGATGCTTGGGAGAGCGCGAACGGGGCAACACGGCGTCCAAGCAACGGGTGACAGGTAGGATATACAGAAGGTCAGGCGGATGGTGGTTGTTGCAGTAGCTGACGGCCGTTAAAAGTGCAACAGTAGAGTTGTGGGTCGATGTTTGATTGACGGCCGGGGCCCAGGCGATTCTGGAGCGGCGCAGGTGGGCGGGCGGGAGATGAGAATCTGGCAAAGGCCCGACGTGGTGGAACAGCGCCGGCGGCTGCGGGCTGCTCTTTCCTGCCTTCAGCTCTGGACGGACGCATCAACCATGATCGCCGGGCAGGGCTGGGCTGCGGGCCATGATTTTCGCGGGGCGTGCAGATGGCGCTATCTGAGGCCCGGCACGGCGGCGAGATGGACGGATGGTGGCAAGACGAGCCGCGCCCAAGCAGAGGCAGCGGCAGCCGTAGTTGCGTCAAGGTGCGGCAGGGCGGACGCGGGGTCAAGCGGGCTTAATATCCAGGACGTTGGTGGCTTGGGGGACAGCGGAAGGCGGCTGCAGCGTGGAGGGGCAGCGGCGGTGGTGAGGGCGGGAGGGCCGAGTCGGGCTGGCGCGTGTGTTTCAAGAGGCCCGGCGCTTGCCCTGCCATTGGTCCGCTGCCCACAGCCCGGGAGATCCTCCATCATTTGAGCGCGCAAGGGCTCCACTACAAACAAAACGCCCAAAGCCTCCAGGGTGCCTGCAATTTACGTCCACATGTTGCCTGCCAAAACCTGCGGAAGACCTCCCGCTGAGACCGGGGCCGCCTTGTCCGTGATCCTGGCGCCGCCGAGCCCGGTCCATGCTGTCTTTTCCTCCACCTGCACCTCCACCACCACCACTTCTTCTTCCCGCCGCCTTTTCCTTTCGCCTGCAGACAGACCTTGCCGCTGCCTGCTCGCCCACGCTCCTTATAACCCAAGTCGTTCTCGCCTTGACGGCCCTTTTTCTCGTCACTCCTTATCACTGAAGTAAAGCTCCTTGGCTTCTTCGGCCCACGTTCTTTTCCATCCCCCTGACCTTTGGGTTTCACTTTTTCCTGGCAGTCGACCTGTCCATTCCTTTCGGCACCGACGACCAACAACTGTCACCTGCCGTTTGCCTCCTTCCCGGTGTTGTCAAGTCATTGATCACTTTTCCCTGCACATATTAGCCGTTGATCGAACTCCACCCTTCTCCACCAGTGCACCCTGCTCTTTCTCGCCAAGATGAAGGTCTCCACTATCACCATGGCTCTGGCCACCTCGGCCATCGTCGAAGCCCACACCATCTTCACCACCTTATGGGTTGATGGCAAGTCTGCCGGCGATGGCGTCGGCGTCCGCATGCGCAAGACTCCCAAGACCGCCAGCTTTCCTATTAGCCTCAGCGACGATGCTGTAGCCTGCGGCTATGATGGTGAAGAGGGCAATCCTCGTGTCGTTTCTGTCAACGATGGTTCTACTTTGTCCTTCGAGTGGCGCGCCTACGGCAGCAACCCCAGCAAGGGCGCCATTGACCGTGGCCACAAGGGTCCCTGTGCCGTCTACCTGAAGAAGGTCGACTCGGCTGTCAATGACACTGGTAAGAATTTCGCTGGCTACAAATAATTGGCAAGTTTTATGGTACTGACGTTTCACAGGCGTCGGCGATGGATGGTTCAAGGTCTGGGACCAGGGCTACGACGAGGACAAGGGCTTGTGGTGCAACGAGATGCTGGGAGACCAAGATGAGAACGGGCAATACAACCACAAGTTGAACATCGACCTCCCCTCTGGCCTTGAGGGTGGCTATTACCTTGCCCGCCCCGAGATTCTTGCCCTGCACTCGGCCGTTGCCAATCCCCCGGACCCGCAATTCTACACTGGCTGCGCTCAGATCTTCCTCAAGTCCAGTGGCAACAAGCGTCCTCAGGACACGGTCAGTATTCCTGGCTATGTCAAGTCGACCGACGAGAGCGTCACCTTCAACATCTACAAGGAGCCAATGGACCTTCCTTACCTTACCCCTGGTCCCCCTGTTGCTGCCCTCGTGAACGGCGGTGCTAGCGGTGACGCCGCTAAGCAAGCCACTCAGCAGGAGGGACTGCAGCCGAGCGGATGCATTCTGGAAATGGCTGGGTTCTGCGCCTACGAAGTTTCATCCTACTCGGACGAGACCGGATGTTGGGAGTCTGGAGAGGAATGCTGGGCACAGCACAAGAAGTGCTGGGACTACTCCGACACTGTCCCTACTGGCGGTGATCCTTGGTGCACTCTCTGGGGTGACAAGTGTCAGAACATCGACGACAACTGCAACGCGAAGAACTTTGACGGCCCACCGAACAAGGGCAAAGTTCTGACCCCGCAGCTCCCGACCATGGCCAGCATCCCCATGGCTCTTTCGACGACCAACTTTGAGTCTACCACTGCTTCGGCTGTGTCCGCTGCTAGTGAGGTTGAGGCCGAGGCTTCGTCGGCTTCTGAGCCGAGCTACGCTGCCCCGACCACGACGCTTCTTACTCTTTCCAGCATCAAGGCCGAGACTTCCGCTGCTCCCTCCACAGAGGCAGAGTCTTCTCCAAGCACGACCACCTTGTCGACCACGGCTGCCCCTGTCGTCAAGACTGCTTACGAGACGCAGTACGTCACCGAGGTCGTGTATATCACTGAGGGCGCGAAGAACAAGAGGCGCTCCAGGCACTACGGTAGACACGGTGTTAAGCCGTCGTAGATGCTACTTCCTTTTCATGAGCGGAGTTTCGTTGGTGTTCAGACGGCTGAAGGTTCTGGGTGATGTTCGGACGGGTGGCTTGCCTGCCCAAGTTCTTTCTTGTATCAGTTTCTATCGTCTCTCGATCAGCTGCCGCATTTTCTCTTCTCCATGCTCGTTGAGCAGAGCCTTTATGATTCATTTCTGAGCCTTTCTTCTTATCCTCGGCGTCGCCTGAGACGCATTTTTTCTCTTCTCCACACTCGTTTGCCCTGGGCATCTACGATTGACCTTCTTTCTCCCCCGATTGAATTTTTGAACAGTCCTCTTCGATTCTGCGATGGAGCCACTGTAGCTCTTGATTTTGGCATTGGGTTTGGATGGCGCGCTTCTCGCTGTAGATAGCTGCAGAGTGGTTCATACGGCGGCAAGTGGGATATATGATACGGGCCTTGATTACGAAATAACATGCATTTCCGGGGGTACCTGCCGCCCTGTGGTCGAAGATACCATGATTCGTGAAGCTGTGATTGGCACATGGTGCAGTAAGCGTAATTGTTAAAGTTGGTGAGGCTCGCCGGGTGCTTCCTTGGCGTGGCGTCGAAGGTTGTCGAACGTCACTGGCGCCCGCGCTAGAGGAAGCTCGTCCCTCACCGCCCGCGAGGCTGCCTGCCTACCCACCTACCCTGACTTTATCGTCGCCCAAACTTTCCACTCGCCTCCCACACCAACACAACTGCGCCCACTTGACACCGCCCTCCCGCATACAGACTACAGCGCCCGCCTACGTCTGCGACCGCTCCTTTTCAGCCGCTCGACCAGCTTCTTCCACGAACACTCACCCCCACAAACCTCCGCACCCAAAACAACACCACAAGCCACCATGGGCTCCGTTGTGCTGCCGCATTTGGTCACTGGCTGGCATGTCGACCAAGCCATTATGTCCGAAGAGGAGCGTCTGGTTGTCATCCGCTTCGGTCGCGACTGGGGTAAGCCTATGCCGCCCTCTCCCGACTCTCCTCCGCCCCGCGCGCGTACTGACATAGCCGGTGACCACAGACCCCGACTGCATGCGCCAAGACGAGGTCCTCTACCGCATCGCCGACAAGGTCAAGAACTTCGCCGTCATCTACGTCTGCGATCTCGACCAGGTGCCCGACTTCAAGCAAATGTACGAACTTTACGATCCCATGACCATCATGTTCTTCTTCCGGAACAAGCATATGATGTGCGATTTTGGTACTGGGTAAGTGGTAGCGGGCTTTTGGAATTCATCGTGAGGCTCTGAGTGCTGATATCTGGGGACAGTAACAACAACAAGCTCAACTGGGTCCTCGAGGACAAGCAGGAGCTCATCGACATCATCGAGACGATCTACCGCGGCGCAAAGAAGGGTAGGGGTCTGGTTGTCAGTCCGAAGGGTAGGTTCTCCCAGTGTTGCAGTTATGGATTAATACTCTGGTTGCTGATATGTTGACAGACTACTCCACCCGCTACCGCTACTAGAGCACGCTGCCTCAACGGGCGACCTGCACATTCCACAGCAGCAGCTACCCTATCACGATGCTTACACCAAGCGTCAGTATCAGCAGGCTACACCTGTTAAACCGATTTGAGTTGCCGAGTAAAGAAAGATCGACGGATTATGGGTTTAGGCGTTTGGGTCGGATTGGTTGGTCTCACTTGCTATCGCGTGAACATTCGAACCAAGAGAATGCTAATGCGATTTATTCAAAAAGACGTTGTCCCCTTACTTTCCTATCTGCGCGTAGTAAGTGATCATGCGCGAGTATTGACCTGATTTAGCTTGCCGACTCACTTCATCCTACTGTGAAAATGCCCTTGAAGCAAAGGTGAGCCTGTGAACTCTGGATGATTGACGGACACGAAATCTTCTCCATTGCAAAGGATTGAAGAAGCCGGACGCCCCGACGTCGGGGCATTTGAGCGTGAACTACATGTCAGGAAATCCCTTTGATAATGACAACATACGACTCATGCATGGTACCGATCTCAGATACAGAAATAGAAGCATGCGATTTACTCCTTCACATCCTTCTAACAGTCTTGCATTTACCGAAAATCTGTTTCGCCCTGTGCCCAAATACATGTTTTCGACTCGCGTGCCCTTTAGCTCCATCTTTCCTGGGTGCAGATGCGAAAAATTCGCTCGATACCTGTTGGGCAGTCTCGAACCGGTAGTAGAAGTAGTAGAATGAACTATCCAAGCACCAAGAGCACTGCTGTAGGCTCGTTTTCTTGAGCATATACGAACAGGAGACGATACGAAGCAAATGCCATCTCGCGTATCTTCTTCGGGTCTCTTCGATACTCACTATTTTGCCCCAGCTTAAGTGGAGTAGGATGGCGGTGGTGGTCTGCCCTCAGTTTGGGGGCAGGAATCCTAATGGACGCTAGAATACAGCCAATCAAGCCTCAGTGGTACCTGCTACTCGGAATGGTAATCCTTGCGAGGGCTCAACAAGGTAAAGCTTGCGAGCGCCTGCACTACTAATACAGAACAAAACCCTCAACGGGTGCATCCTTCATCCCAGAAGCTTTCCTTGACATACCCTTGTCTTTGCCTTGAGTCTGCCTGCTTCCCTTGACGAGCTTGATTGTTTCTCGCACGGAAAGACCCCGCCCTTGCGGCTGACGACGCCATGGCCCATCCAGATGTCCAGCTCACGACCTACGAGAAAGTCCAATTCCTCTGGCTCTTTCCTCTAATCGGCAAGTCACCCACCATCCAACGCCGGTCCACACTCTAACCAGCCTCCCTCCACAGTCTTCAAAACCCTCCTCTCAATCCTCTCCACCGTCCTCACCGACAAATCCACCACCCACCTCGCCCGCACCGCCGGCACCACCTTCCTCCGCCACACCTGCCGCACCCTCTCCCTCCGCCAACAACTCGCGTCCGACGTTCCCACCGCCGCCACCATCGCCCGCTTCTGCGCCTCCGCCAACCTGCGCCGCCGCACCCTCCCCGTCCCCGTCCCCGCCCCGCCCCCCACCGCGTCCTTCTTCCACGGCGCCGTGCCCGCCGCGACTCTGCACCTCATCTCCGTCCCGGACGTCGCCCCTTCGTCTTGTCCGTCCCCCTCGTCCTCCAAGCGCACCCTCCTCTACCTGCACGGCGGCGGCTACGTCCACCCCGTCGACGGCCGCGGCCAGCTCCCCCTCGCCCTGCGCTGCGCCGCCGCCACCCGCGCGCCCACGCTCGCCGTGCTCGAATACGGGCTCGCGCCGCGCCTGCGCCACCCGGGCCCGCTCGTGCAGGCGCTTGGCGCGCTGCGCGTGTTGCTGCGCGACGAGGGCGTGCCGCCGGGCGAGGTGGTGCTGCTGGGGGACTCGGCGGGCGGGAATGCGGTGTTGGGGGTGCTGGCGTGCTTGAGGCGGGGGGAGGGGCCGAAGGGGTGGGGGTTGGGGTTTGGGTTGCGGGAGGGGGAGGAGAGGTTGGCGGGCGCGGTGTTGGTGAGTCCGTGGTGTGGGGTGGGGATGCGGGCGGGGAGTTATGGGCGGAATGAGCGGTGGGATTTTTTGACGCGAGAGGGGTTGGCGGAGTTTGTGGAAATGGCGGGGTTGAGGGAGGGGGAGCTTTGGGGGGATATGTTGGGTGCGGCGGAGGTGGATGGGCGGGAGTGGGGGGAGGGGTTTTGGAGGGGGGTGGTTGGTGGGGAGGGAAGGGTGGTGGAGAGGACGTTGGTGACGGTGGGGACGAGGGAGGTGTTTTTGGACGATGTGGCGGAGATGGCGAGGCTGATGGGGGCAGGTGAGGGTGGGGAACAGGGGTCTGTGCAGTTCGTGAAGTGTGCGAAAGAGGTGCATGTGGGTGCGGTGGTGGACGTGGCGATGGGGATTCAGGATGGTGAGATGCTTCCTGCGGTGCTGGCGTTTATGAAGGGGCTATAGAGATATCAGTGATTATGCTATCACTCACACGAGAGTCAGCGCCCTTTCTATCAATGGGTTGTACCTTGTGTACAGCTGTTCGAGGACATTTGAGGAGAGATCTGGATGGTGCCAGCGTGCGGGCAGTTCCAGTTGGTAGTGAGGTACCCTAGTCTTTAGTTACTTGTCACCCGCGACTTGTATGTGCCACGGCTCATGACCACGACAAAGCCATGGGTACGTTAAAACTTCCGAGGAGGAGACCTTCAAGTGTTCCAGAAACAACATCACGAATTGAGAATTATTAAAATCGATCACGACGAAAGAGCAACATATCAAAAAACTGTCCGTATCAAATATCTCTACACAAAGTAGATAAATATGTGGAACTGCTGTCAGTGCGGCGCCCGCAACACGCACAATACCGCGATCTGCGGCAGTAGTCGCCGTGCCCCTGCTCCCACTCCAGGCGGCGGTAGATGCGGTCACAGGAGGTGCACCAACTGCCCCTCTCTTGAAATTGACAGCTGGGGAGGGGGTGGCGGCTACGGGGCCGGTGGATATGGAGCGGTTATGGCGGGTGGGGCCATCCTAACAGCGGATATTGGTGATTGCTTGTAGTCAGGCGGTTATGATGAGCTTGTGATTTGATAGGCCTGTGCTGAACACCACTTTTCAGGCATATGTTGTGATAGTATATCAATGCAAGGAGGTCTCCTCTTTATCTTCGAATCCGGTGTCAGATTTTTGTGATAGTCGATGCTTGCCCGATACCGGTTCATAAGAACTGTCTGATTTCGAGACTTGCACCGCCAAAAAACCTCCCCTCAACAGTAGTTTCACGCATCTTCTTGCAAAATTGAAGGGAACAAAACATACAATTTGGTATGTTCTATAACGGAAACAATTGCACGAAACTGAAGAATGTGGAATTGCTGCCAATGCAGTACCTGCAATGTGGCTGTGGCCTGCGTCTGCTGCGGGGATGGCTGCGGCCACGAGATGTGTCTCAACTGTCTACAACTCGAGTTCATTCGATACAGGCACCCGTGGAACCGCAGGGCCTGCTCACGCAAAGGGGGCTGCAGCAGAATTAAATCTTAAATCTTCTTGTATCTTGTGCCTTATTCGGCCACGTCACTCTCCCATGTTGCCAAACCCGCTGTTCAAGTGTATCAAGTAACATCAGCTGCTCCACTCTTTTATATGATATACTTCTTCAAACAAGTGATGACTATTTTTGAGGACTCAATCAGTGCAAAACACTAAAGTCACGCAATCTACACATCCTCGAAATCCACACTACACTCTACAAAAGCAAAACATTAGCTTAACAACTTCCACAACAACCAAAGTTAGGCGGAGATATGCCAAAATCCCGCAGCACGGGGCCAGTGATGTGCCCCCCCATCTATATCCATGGCGCTAACCGGAATCAGCAGCTCCTTTTGCAAGGCTTTGTGTCAGGCCGGAACACTGCAGTCTCCACTCCCCGCAATATATGCAGTGTGATCACAGATGAACCACCGAAATTCATGATCCAGCCGCCGTCAGTCGTGTAATTAAGACGAATCTGATTCTCCGAGTCATTAGTTATGAGTGGGAGCGAGCCAGAAAAAAAACTCATTTAGTCAAGTGTCTGCGTGCTTTCACCGAGATCTTTACCCCATGAATAACGCTGCAGGGGATTCTGATATGCTCTTGCCGATGAGAAAATCTTCTGCAACTTCTTGTCCTTCATGACATTTTGAATCATAAAGAAGTGCAAGATTTCAGGAATATGCTCCGTGACTCATCAACTCCACAGTTTGCAAATGGTAGGCCCGAAGCCGGCGGCTGTGGATTGTTGTACCCAAAATCAGGAAGTGATGGCGCTGTGATTGGCTGGATCGCATGCGTCGCCATTTTGGGATAGCGCGCCTGCGGTCCAGGTCCATCCGACCTCATCATCGGTCCAAACTCCAAGCACATCAGCAACAGAGCTTTTCCCTTGTCTATCAGTCATTTCCATCATCTGGCATTCGATTGGCTCCGGGCAATTCAAACTTATTCCGACGTCCGAAAATGAACATCGTATCCCGCAGCCCGCGCAGACGACGTGACGGCTGCTCCGAGTGCAAGAGGAAGAAGGTCAGGGTAAGTACAAGCCACCGTATAGTGGAGAAGCCCTGTGCTGACCCAAATAGTCCAGTGCGGTCTCGAACGCCCTGTCTGTTCCCGGTGCACCCGCTTTCCCAAACAATGCAAATACGAGTCCAAAATTCATCCTCACCAAGAGCACTCCCGTCAAGAAACCAGCCCGCCCCAAATCCCCGCCCCACGGATCCCCGAAACCGGGCCCCAGCACCGCTTTGATGCGGCTCGGCAACCCAGCCGTGCAGCAGCAGCAGGCCCTGCCGCAGCCACTCACCCCGCTCCCGTCGCCGCTGCTCTCGTCACGGACGGCCCGCTTCCTCCTCCACCACTTCGGCACGCAGACCGCGCCCGTCCTCTTCCCGCTCGCGCCGCCCGCCTTCGGGCGCCGCCGACGACCCGCGCCGTGCTCGCGCTCACGAACCGCGCGGTCGCGGGCCTGCACGCGGCGGTGGCGCGTCCGGACGAGGTGCTGAGGGTCGAGACCGCCATGACGGCCATGGCGCTGTGCACGAACGATGTGTGCGATGGCGGCGATGCGCGGCAGTGGCGCGTGCATCTCGCCGGCGTGAAGGCGCTGCTGGATACGTTTGCGGAGGAGGAGCGGAGGAAGAGGGGGGCGGGCGTGGTTGACCCGTTTGCGGAGTATTTGGCGAAGTGGTTCGCGGCCATGGACACGGTGGCGAGGGTGTCGGGCTTGGGGGAGCGCGGGATAGGGAGCTTTGAAGGAGGGTACTGGGCGTTGTTGGAAAGTGAGACGTGTGAGGAAGATGCGGTGGATGAGTTTTGTGGGTATTCATTGAAGTTGATGCCGGTTCTGGCCAGGATTGGGGAGTTGGCCACACTGAGACGAACTCAGGGGGTCGGAAATCCACGTGAAGGAGGGCCAGAGATGCAATGGCCGGCGAATATCGATTGCAGCATCTCTGCTCAGGCCGAGGAGTTGGAGTGCAAGGCTCTGTCAATCCTGAAATGTGCACCTCTGAGGTATATCTCAAACTACCAAGAGCCGCAAAGGACTAGAGAACTACAGAGTACTAACCTACCATTCGTCAACGCTGCTTTACTACATCTCCACCGCCGAGTAATGTCTTTACCCAAGCATCATGCCAAGGTCAGAGAAGATATTACGGGCATACTTGCTGCAATTGACAGCATTCCCATCTCATCAACAGCCAATATCCTTGCTCTCTGGCCTGTTTTCAGCGCTGGCTGTGAAACCGATGACGCGCAGGAACGAGACGTTATCAACAGACGAATGCTTCACATGCAAACCCTGGGGATGGGCAACTACAAACGTGCCAGGGCCGCCTTGCTCGATTATTGGTCCTCGAACAGCCCGCTCTGCTGGGATCTTTACTTCAAAAATTCGGGATTCGATCTAGTTCTATTCTGAGCCACTACCAGTCCCAACGTATGAGACCACTCCGCCAAAGGTACGGCCGCGAATTTGTCCCGCATGAACGCCCTCAACGCTTTCAACCCCTCGACCATGACCTCCTTCTCCTGCACGTACCCAATCCTCACATACCCCCGAAACACCTCCCCATCCCCAAAACACGAGCTCCCCGGCGCGACCAACACGCCCTCCTTCGCCAGCAGCCTCTCGCAAAACGTCACGTCGTCCACGGCCCGCCCGGCGCGCACGAACTTCACAAACGCCGTCGTCCCCGCGACGGGCCGCGCCCAGCGCACCGTGTCGCCGTGCTCGGCCACGAACGCCGCCATCGCGTCGTCCAGCTGCGACACGCTGATGGTGGTGTAGTCGCGCGTGGAGGCGCACGCGGCGACGAGGGCGGGCGACGGCGACGCGATCCAGCCCAGGCGGATGCCCGCGAGCGAGAAGGCCTTGGACATGGAGCCGGTGACCTGAGGATGGTTCGTCACGTGTCAGTTGCTTTTGTGCCTTTTTTTTTCCGATATGGATATTGGGATTACTGACGAGGGAGTGCGGGTAGGCGTGGTCGAGGAGGGAGGGATGGTGGTCCTCGGTCGAGTGGAAGAGCGGGCGGTAGATCTCGTCGCTGTGGATGGTGATGGAGTGGGGGCGCGCGAGGGCGACGATGGAGGAGAGGGAGTGGTGGGAGAGGATGGCGCCGGTGGGGTTTTGGGGGTTTCTGATGGGGTTTGGGCGTTAGCGCTTCAGGAGGCATGGTGGGCGGAGAGACGGCTACGCACTTGATGATGATCAGCTTGGTGTTGGGCCGGATCAGCGCCTTCAGTTCGTCCAGGTCGAGCCTCCAGCCGTCGTCTGCATTCGACCGCCAAAGGCTGACTTCCGCGCCGAGGGACTCGGGCACCGAGTACAGCTGCTGGTACGTCGGATATTGGCAGATGACATGGTCTCTAGGGCCGACATTGGTGTACAGGGCTAGGAAGTTTGCCTGGATGGCGCCGCTCGTGACGAGCACGTTGTCCGCCGTGAGGTTGGCTTTCCCCGAGCCGTTGTACAGCGCAGCGATGTTGGAGCGGAGGGTTTCGGAACCACGGATGGCGCCGTAGACTTGCTTTTGGGAGTAGTCGAGGATGCTTTTAGGGGGCTCGGACGAGGAAGACAGAGATTCGAGGTCGTGCAGGGAGATGGAGGCGCAGCAGGTCTCGGCGAGGTTGTATCTTGCATTTTCTTCGTGGTCATCCATCCACTGACGAAAGAGAAATAAAGCAGTTTAGTATAAATGGCCGAGGGACATTTAAAGAGTTCAGGTCACTCACCCGCTCGACGGCGAATCGCTTGATCTGAACCATGCTGATGGTTGTTGAGGACGAGATGAGAGGGTGAGGAAGTTTGAGCAGAGAAGACAGAGAGTGAGTAACAACAAAACCCTCCAGAGGGCGCTTTTTATACATCCTATGACGCGCCTTCCATTCTACAAGCACGCCCTAAGGTGTGAAGTCTGTCAAGCAATGCATCATTGTGATTGATCTAATCGCATAAACTGCCCAATTCGGTTAGAGTGCGTCCGCCGAATGTCCGTCGTCAGCGCGGGCGAAGTCGGACAACGCCCGCAATAGATCTGATATAAAAAAACATAGTAAGGGGAACAGGAATCTTTACTGTGCGTTTCCAAAATTCTTTGTATTGCACTTTCCAATGCCTCCCTCTCAGAATCGCATCGACCTCCTTGCGGGCTTTCCTGCACCGGATCTCCTTCCGGTTGATCCGCTCAAAGACGCTGCAATAACAGCTCTATCGGATCCCACAGTCTCTATCCCAGGCTTTGGGTATGGTCCAGATGAAGGATATCATCCTCTAAGAGAAAACCTCGCCGAATGGTTGAGCGACGTCTATCGACTATCCGAGCCCGTCTCCGCAAAGCGCATTTGTGTCGCCGAAGGTGCGAGTCAGAACCTAGCCTGCATTCTTCAGGTTTTCAAGGATCCGAACGTGACGATGTGTATCTGGATGGTCGAGCCCGCATATTCTCTGGCGCGCCGTATCTTCGAAGACGGCGGATTCGGAGATGAGAGGATTAGAGGCATTCCTGGCGGAGATAACACAAGCTTGGGCGGAATCGACTTGAAATACTTGGAGGATGCGCTTGAGGAGTCTGAGAAGCAAAGGCTGGCAAAAGTAAGTTGCCGTTTACATGCGCCTTTGAAGTAACGCAACTCATCAGCGATAGAGCCGCACGCCGACAAAGCCCGACCAACCTCACCGGAAATTCTACAAACACATCATCTACTGTGTTCCGACGTTCTCGAATCCATCCGGCGTCACTATGCCTCTCCAGACCCGTGAGTCTCTTGTGCGTCTTGCGCGAAAGCACGACGCACTGGTCATCTGTGATGATGTGTATGACTTCCTCCGGATAGAATCGGACGAGGAGTCCGGAAACATGAATATTGCTCCGCCTCTCCGCATCGTGGACGTCGATAGGACCTTGGATGGAGCCCCCCGAGATGGTTTCGGAAATTTTGTCAGCAATGGCAGCTTCAGTAAAACCGTGGGACCTGGATGCCGTGCAGGATGGTCAGAGGCAACGGAGAAATTCACCGTCAGTCTCTCGCAAGCGTAAGCGCTCTGATTCCCGTCATTCGAACATCTGCATGGCGCTAATGAGAAGGAAAAGCGGCTCCACACGGTCTGGCGGAGCGCCATCACAGCTGATGTCCACGTTCATCAATGTGCTTCTGACAAATGGATCCCTCACGAAGCACCTACAGGAGACACTTCTGCCGGCTTGTAGCCGGAGGTGTCGCGTGCTCACTTCTGCAATCAAGGAGTACCTTGAGCCTCTCGAGGTTTCTTTTGACAAGGCCGGGGGTGGCTACTTCGTATGGCTGGAGCTTCCCGAACCCCTCACGGCAAACCAGGTGGCGGAGGCAGCACTTCAAGAGGAGAGTCTGGTCGTCGGCCAAGGCGAATTGTTTGCTGTTTCCAAAGACGGCTATCCAGATGCCCATACTGGATCAAACATTGGCAAGAAAATAAGGCTCTGCTTTATGCGGAAAGATGAGGAGAGATGAGAGCAAGGCGTGGAATGACTGTCGCGTGTGATCGGAAGGCTCCTTGCAAGTAGATAAGAAGACCCGGCGGGAATTTAATACCATACTCGCCGTACTGGCTACTTGATTAGTCACAAAGGTACCACGAAGCTCACTCTGCAGTGTTTGGTGATCAACTATGAGTGTGGACTTGTAATGGCTGTTTTCAAATTGATCGTGAAAGGAAATAGTCTCTATCTACGTCGAGGAGCGGTGCTCACCCACCCTCCTCCGAAAGCCGTATCAAGATCTGCACAATCCAGCCTGTGTGCCTCTGCACGTCCAGATGGTCGGTCTACGGCCTACCAATTGCCAATAGAAAAGCAAGACTCGAGGTGGTGTTGGTTGTAACCCGTTATCAAAGGAGAAAATGAGGAAAAGCACTGGAAGCAGCCATTGATCCCGCACAAAGCAGGTCCGATATGCCAATCAAGCAGTTTTTCCCAACGCAGGTGAAAAGTTGGGGTATCTCAAGAAGAAGGAAGTTGCCAGCCCGTTCAAGAGGTGGAGTTCAGGTGGGCGTAGGAGATAGCGACTGTAAGCAGAGTAGCAATCAGGGAGTTCCAATCAAGTAAATCAGACGGAGGAATCTACGTTGGACCTCGAGGTGCGAACGACCGCTTGAAGATGCGTTAGGCGTGACTTGAAGAGGGACGAAAACAGGACGGACTTACCCTTCTTCTTGCCATCTTGGGTCAAGCGCTGGATAGAACCCGGGCTAATGCGCATGCCACTGTGGTCGTAAACGCGGCTGGCGATACGAAGGTAGAAGTTGTCGATGTCCGCGTAGATGGCACGGGCAATGATCTTGCACTTTGAATGGAGTCAGTGGCTTGTCTGGGCGAATCAAGATGTCAAGCGATGAAACTCACATCCTCCTCATCGCACTCCTCGTTCGGGTAGAGGATGACGTAGTCAACCTTGTCGTTGTCAACGTCGGAGACGGTGCGGATATCAGCCTCGACGTCAGGGCCAACATCCAGCTTGGAATTACTCTTGTCAGCCTTGCTGTCCTTGGCCTTGTTGTCCTTGGCAGCATGGCAGCCGCAGTCCTTGCACTGGTGACCACCATTATCCTTCTTCTTGTCGGCACCCTTGTCGGCACCCTTGTCGGCACCCTTCTTGTCGGCACCCTTCTTGTCGGCACCCTTCTTGTCGGCACCCTTCTTGTCGGCACCCTTCTTGTCGGCACCCTTCTTGTCGGCACCCTTCTTGTCGGCACCCTTCAGCTCTTCCTTGGCAATTTCGTAGTAGCGCTTCTTGATCTCGGACTGAGGCTTCTTCATCTCCTGAGCAATGGCCTTCCAGGACTGGCCGTTCTCCTTCAGCTCCAGAAGCTTCTTGTCCTCATCCTCAGCAAAAGTGAAATCGGGCTTGCCGGAGCTGTCCTTCTTGTCATCGGAGGCGAACTTGACGTCGGCCTTCTTCTTGTCAGCCAAAGGCTTAGAATCCGTCTTCTTATCGTTGACAGCGGCCTTGGAGTTGTCCTTGCTGTCGGAAGCAGGCTTGGAGTTGTCCTTCTTGTCGGAGGCCTTAGTATTCTTAGCAGCGTGGGCCTCAGCCTTCTTAGCAGCAGCCTCGGCCTCATCCTTAGCCTTCTTAGCAGCGCGCTGGGCGGCAAAGCCAGGCTGGGCGATGTGCTTACGGACCTGGCGCTGTGTCTCTTAGTTAGTGGACAATCTGACAGAAGAGAGCCGGGCATCGATAATGAAAGTGAGTTTATTAAGAAGTTTTGAGATGAAGGAGAAGAGCAAGCAGCAGACATTGTACTTGTTGCGATCTGGAAAAAATCTAGAGGGTCCAGAACGAGAACTGGCCGCCAGGCGCGACGGACGTGGAAGATCTTGCGAGACCAGTGATGGGTGAGTACTTACACGAGAGTATCCAGCAGCCCACATGGTCATCTGGTGGCTGCGAGCCCAATCGGGATCGACCTTCCGGATGTCGGTACTCGGAAGGAAGAACGGCATCGTGACGGAGCGGTTGAGAAGTGTGGAGTTCAGAGAGTTGAGGACGGGACGTCGATAGGGGGATGGAGAGGTGTTGACAACAAACGTTGAGGTGCGCGACGACAAGACCTTGAGGCACTTCAGGCGAAGCGCGGTGGTGTCGCGAGCTCAAGGTTATGTTGTGAAGAGGAGAGGAAAGTCTGGTGTGGAAGGTCGAGGAAGCCCATAAACACACACCTGCGACGCTAACCAATTTAGGACAGCATGATTGCACTACTCCGTAGATTCTGCGCTCAAAGGGAAGGCACGCTGTCACGAAGAGCGCTCTGGCAATGCCAGCTGTCCGCCGCCGCCGCAGCGGAGCGGGTCCGCCGGACTGAATCCATTCTCCATGCGAACGCCCAGGTCGGATCTAGCGCAAATTACAGCACGAGTAGCAAATTTATAAAGCTCTGAAAACAGTGTCATGTGGCAGTTCTTACATTGGCAAAGTGCAGTTGCGCAAGTGGGGGCGTGGCACTGCGCAAGATCCTCCCGCTCGCTACACTGAAATTTCCATGCAATAACAACGACGCAGCGAAGAGTAACCCACTTTCAAGACTGCTCTGATGTGCCGTCCCATATCGATAGAACCGGACAGGGTGCATCGCTTCGTACTAGGACGTGGTCTGGTCTGCTCATTGCTGACTGTAGCACTGTCCCGAAGGAGCCCTGCGGGATCGGAGCGAGGGCATGGTAATTGTAGGAACATCAGGATAATCCATGAAGGATGGCAGGGCCGGGATGATGTACACTTTCAGTACTGACTGCTGCAGGGAATAGGACACAAGCTACCGAACAGCAGAGTCTTCTGCTCGCTGTGTCCTCAGGCTCTTGCTTGAAGTAGATAGATTTGAAGAAATAGGGTCTCCTAAACTTATCCGGCGGTTTGAAATGAGACTCGGAAGTATAATATTACTGAAAATGTTTGATAGAGCGGAATATCATTGACGAGACGAAAATGCGAATACTACGTGGCTCAGGAGGCCGAGAAGACTCGGAACAGTCTTGAATATTATATCAACTTATGAAATCTCGGTGAGTTAGCAAAATGACGCAGATAGAAGAGCATGCGTCAAACAGATATGAGAAAAAAAAAGCCACGACGAAAACTTGAGCATCACGATCTAAGGAGAATGGAAAAAAGGGCGGATTGTCCTCGGCGCATATTCGATTGACATCAGGTGGTAGGTGATCCGGACCAGTGTAATGTTAGGAAATATGAGCAATCCTGTGCACGAAAGGAACATGCCCGTAGTTGATATGTTGTGACAACGTGCCAATGGAGATGGATGGAGTTATGTTCTCCTGAAGCGTGGGATCTGCGGCCAGGGTCGGGGGACGGGCCGACATTCACTCCGAGGCAACCTGGCAGCTCGCGATCAACACTCCCTAAGCAGCCGCTCCGGAGCTCCAACAGCAGCCCAGAACACCGCTTTTTTCTCGACCGCACGCCAGCCGACTCACCACAATGCTGTTCCCGTCCGCCGCTGTTGTTGCCGCCTTCGGCTACCTCGTCAGCCTCGCCTCCGCCCACAACATCCAGCTCAAGGCACACTCGCGCGAGTGCTTCCACGAGCAGCTCCATGCCGACGACAAGATGACCGTGACCTTCCAGGTCGGCGATCGTGAATTCGGAGGCAGCGGCAACCTTGAGATCGACTTTTGGGTTTGTTCAGACTTCAATTGGCCACTTTGCGGAGGAATAGAAAGCTGATGCTGCGCTCGTAGATTCAAAACCCGTCCAACGGCATGCAGGTCCACGAGCGCGGCGCGTCCTCCGGTGATCACTCCTTCACTGCCGCTTCTGACGGCAGGTATACCTACTGCTTCAGCAACGAACACTGGGCTGCGAACACGAAGGAGGTCTCCTTCAATGTCCACGGTATCGTCTATGTTCCCGAGTCCGAGGCGCCACAAGACCCATTGGAGAAGGAGGGTATGTATAACCCAGTCTCTGCATAGTCTAGAACGGTGCATTCTTCTCATGATAAACTGCTGACATTCCCCAGTCCGCCAACTGTCGGAGCTCATCGCACAGGTCAAGGACGAGCAGTCGTACATTGTGGTTAGGGAGAGGACGCACAGGAACACTGCTGAGAGCACCAATGCCAGGGTCAAGTGGTGGAGCATCTTCCAGCTGCTCGTGCTGATTGGAGAGGGTATCTTCCAGGTTTGGTGGCTGAAGAGGTTCTTCGAGGTAAGTGCTGCTGGCGATATTGGCCTGAACAAATACTGAAAGCGAACAGGTTAAGCGTGTTGTATAGATTTGTACGGGTTGGGTCTTTGGCGAAAGTTGTTAGAAAAAAGTCCTGAATGACGAAGACATGTATTCACTTCAAGTTGATCACTGCGATAATTCGTGGTCCGGCACCAGCTGTGCAAAGTGCCATGCAACAAGGACAGATTGTTTCTTCCTGCATTCTTATCTCGCAGATGCAGCGGAATGGGTACGGGAAAGTATTGTTCTTATCTAAATACCCTGGTGTTTCTATATCAAGACGAACGAGTGTAAATTCAAGCACGTTCTACAAGGGGTATTGCAGCCGAAGATTAGCGGCGATGGTCTCTATATACCTCATGCGCTCCTGACCGTCAGTTTCACGCAAATGGGATGCAGCATGGATTGTTGATCTGCCCGATCGGGAGCATCCATGGCCGTTTCGCTCGGCCCGAGCTCGCCCGCGCGCGTCACGGCAGCCAACGCGCGGGACACCGACAGCAGCTTCATCGCAGCAGCCTCGCGCAGGATTTCCCCTCACTCCTTGCTCCATCATTCCGCAAAGCTTCCCACTCCCCTAAGACGCGCCGAGCTCGGTCGCACCAATTCCAGCATCCTCCGAAACGCCCACCAATTTCCAACTCGCGATACTGCGCACCCGCGTACGGCTGAGAGAGCTCCGACAAGATGTCGCTCCAATCTTACATCAACAGTACGTTCCCAACCTCCACGCGCCGAACGCCGTGCGGACGCTATCCCCCGCCACTGTTCTTCTCATTCCATTCTGTCACGTTCTATACGCGCGCCTTGATCCCAAGCATGCATAGTAGCTAAGATCCTCGCGTGAAGAGAAAATCTGCATCATCACCGTCGACAGCCGGACGCTGGTCGGGACCTTGTTGTCATGCGACCAAATGACCAACCTCGTCCTCTCTGAGACCTGGGAGCGCATCATCCGACCGGCCGACGATCCGGAGCCTTCGAGCCAGGTGGAGCACGGCCTCTACCTCATCCGCGGTGACAATGTCGCGGTGTGCGGACTCGTGGACGAGGAGCTGGACGCGAGCATCGATTGGAGTAAGGTGCGGGGAGAGGTCATTGGCACAACGAAGCATGTATGAGGGGCCCACAAGGAGCGGATCAGAACATCGCAGGAAAATACTGAGGAGAGAATGCCGGCCACTGGGGAGGATGGTGGCGGGGAAAGCATGTCGAGCATTACCATGCATCTGGGGCAGATGTCCTTGGGCTCCTCAAGCATGATGGGTTTGGCCACCTTTTGGACATAATGAGCAGGAGCTTCGCGCCCTTCAAATCTGAGTCAGGCAATTTTGGGGAGCATCAGTCACGGCGCCAATTGGGAGAGCTTGGAGTCGCAAATATTATATGAAGTAGGTCTTCACAATCGATACCCTTCCTTTGCTGGGTTAACGGACTCTCTTGCTTGCTGCAGAAATTCGAAGGCGTTCGATGCTTTGTTTAGCGAACATTTGCGCAGAAGAGACGGATCCCAGCCTCAAACGGACCGAGACCATCAGAATCTAGCTCCTGACGGATCTTCTTGTAGATGAGTTGCTTCATTTGGATAATTCGCGAGAATCATCATAATATGTTTTCCTTCGAACTCCAAATCGTATAGCTTGCTAAATATACAGATTGCCTAATGGCTGATATCACTCATCTTTATTTTTTTTTTCTCGGCCTTACATGTCGTTCTGGAGAGTTGCTCCAGTCGCAGTGATCTTTAATACCCGTTCACGGTCCTGCCCCTCATATTCCATCACCACCGCCCGGCCCGCCTATTCCGCTCCCCATCCCAAGTGCGCTCGTTCCCTTGATCTTGTGATCCGCCGGATTCGCGGCCGCCTCGTACAGGAAATTCACCGGCTCCTTGCTCAGCTTCATGAACTCGCCCTTGAACGCTAAGTAGCTGATTCTTGTCACGTCCTCCTCGCCGTCGCCAAAGTTGTCCTCGAAGAATAGTGTCAGAGAGCGCGTCGTGTTGAACAGGGCCCGTTTGACGGGCAGCTCTTGGATGTCGTTTGTCTGCGAGAGCTCGAAGGTCTGGGTGGGCTGGAGGTCCGATGCGGTGCCGAAGTCGAGGTCATCGCGGTTGAGGAAGACTTTGAGGGTTTTGGGTGCGGAGTCTGTTGTGCTGGTGCGGAGGAGGATGGCGTGAAGACGGACTTGGCCGGCAAAACTGCAAACAGGAATGAAATCAGCAATCTAGCCTTTTGATCTAGCATTGGTGTATAGGAGGGGGCCTTACGGAACGAACATGAGCAGCTGCTCGTCAGCGTCGCTGGCTAGCTCCGGCTCTGGATCTAGGCGCTGCGCCCACGTCTTTTGCAAGATGGCGGCGCCAGCACGAGGGGTTTCCTCATTGAGAGTTTCCACGGCGGAGAAGTCTACTTGATCGTAGAGTAGCGATTGCAGTGCCGGCGTGATGTCGTCGCTGTGGTCGTGGACGTGGTCGTGGCCGCCATGGTCGTGGCCACCGTGCCCGGAGTGCTCATCATGGCAGTGGTGCGACATGTTTTTGCTTTTATGTCAAGTTCGAATCTTTGTTTATGGGTATCTCGGGAGGTTTTGTATGGTGAGCGTATGTTATTGGAGTTATGTGCTGGTCGTGGTTTGAAAGATGCGGGACCCAAGTGTGCTGCGTGCTGTCGAAATATGGCGGGGGAGGGGCACACGGAGCTCCGACGACGCGTCGTTGGTCTGTCCCCGCACCGGCCTTTTTGACTTATCCAGGACACCCTTCGAAACTTCTAGGCGTCATGGTAGACACGGAGAGCCATCGACACGCTCTTCATCGCCTGATCCTACGATATAAACGCAGCCAGCAGAAATGGTCGACGTATTGTGTGGGAGAGCGGCCATTCGCGGAGCTAAGCTCCTGGTTGTATCGTCATCGCCTACAGGGGTTTCCTATCGCAGCACGAGTTAAGCACCGAAATCAGCGCTCTCATCAATAATATTGAAGGTCAAGTTATTGTTTTTAGGTGGAATGAGGCGTGCATTCGAATTACTCTATGCTCTTTGAAGTACATATACGTCCGGAGGTAGGCCTCAACTCTCTTGAGAACGTCCATCTATAGTCACCGGCACTGCCTAGCAACGCCTACGTTCGCACATGAGAGTCGTGATTGAAGTAGAAGTCAGCCCTTCCGGTGCGAGTAAAAAATGCTACGGATATCTCTATGTGAAACAGAAAATGCGTGGACCTAGCCGTGTGCCAGAAATGATCCTCCAACGCCTTGCTGAAATGCATGCAGCAAACCGCCAATAAATTCTCTCAACACCCAGATGTCATGCGAGCATCGGCTCCGCTTGCATTGCCGCCTGTTCCCGAGCTCTTCGCTGCGCCCTTTCCCTTGCGCTCACGCGCGCGTCTGCCTCCGTTTCTTCTTCGGTGGCTTCGGGCATCTTCGTTGGGGCATCCGGTAGTTTGTCGGGAAGCTTGGTGCCGTTCATTTCCCTCTCCAATGCCTCTAGTTCGTCTTCGACTTCGTCCTCGTCCTGATTTGACATCCTGCCCGCGAGCATTTCGCTGATTTCCTATTTTTGAAGGTCAGTTAGCGTCCAAAGACTACCGCGTCCGGCCACAAGCTGGCCCGAGCACAACCAGACATGAAGTAACCGCCCGGATAAACGCGTTAGTCTGGCTGAACGGGCATTCCCATGGGCACGTGTGCTTCTGTCCGGACGTGATCGCAAGATTCCTTGCGCAGCTTGTGGCTCGAATCGCCCATATAACGCGCCACGGACTGACTCTTTGATATGCCTGCGCCTCTTCTGTCTCGCCCATGAGCTTCTCGACATTCTCCAAGCCACCCATTTCCTTATGGATCTCCTTCAGCACACTTGTGCCTTGCTGCAGGCCAAACAGGACATCCTTCTGCACCAGCGCAAACTCGACGTCGTTTGTCAATATTTCCAGCTGGGCAAGTTGCGCATCTGTCTTCTGCAGCAGCGACTCTTGATACTTCTTCCGACGCAGGGCGAGCAAGGCGCGCCGTTTATCGCCCTTTTTCAGGCATTCCTTCGCTACTTCGGTCTCGCGGGTAGTGATGACGATAATCTTCTTCTGGTACTGGTGCAGCTTGTCGCGCTGGTTCTTCATGTCCAGGATGGCTCTGGGTAGTGGGGGCGCGGGCGTTAGCTGGGCCAACAGAGGATGAAGATGAGGCGACTAGGGGTTGTGACTGACTTATCCTGGGCGGATATCTTGTGGGAACTCCCCGAGTTTCCCATGGCTAACGAGAAGACAGGCGCGCACCCCGAGTTGTTGTTCTGTCACGGTTGCGCGAGACCGTCCGGGCAGCATATGATGCGTCGCCAAGGCGCTTAACGCCGGGCAGACGCCACCTTATCTTATCGCACACCCCTGCACATGCGTCAGTGCCCTGAGAAATAATTTCGCGGAGCGCCCGCAGCTTAGGCACACGCTCATGGCAACGGCGCGGTTTTCGATCTGATCCGACCGATATCGCAGACCCTTCCACACTCTGTCGACCATCTCTCAAAACCCTGCGGCACTATCACCATGCCACCAGCCCGCAAAGGACGACCGTCGCTGCGGCAGGGTCTCGACAAAGAGGTCTTGCAAGTCATCCGCAAGCTCATCGACGAACAACCAGGCGAAAACCCGAACTTATCTATCTTCACCGTGTCCGACTGGATCAAGCGCTCGAACTCATCGCTCGCTAGAAAGCCGCGGAAACAACTTGAGGATAGTATTGAACGCGTGCTCGAGGTCATAAAGGAAGACGAGGCCAGTGGAGACGACGAGATGGCTCCGATCGACGCTGATCTGGACGACAAAGATGCTGAGGGGGATCAGAAGCTATCTGCTGAAAATGCTATGAATATGGCGTTGCGTGGCAATTTGGCCAAGCAGACTGCCACTGCGGAGGCGGCGAAGAAGCGGGAAAGTCAACGGGGACCGGATGGACAGCCGGCGAAAAAGAAGAGGAAGGCAGAGGCCAAGGAGGAGATCAATACGGCTCCTCCCACTCATATTACGCTGGAGCAACTGGGTGGTGTCGATAACGTCAAGGGACAACTCATGGAGCATCTCGTTATGCCGCTGCTGTGTCCTGACGAATACACCAGGCGCGGGATTACCATTCCTCGCGGTATCCTCCTCCACGGCCCTCCTGGATGCGGTAAGACGGTCATTTCTAAAGCCTTTGCCAACAAGCTCGGTGTGCCATTCATCGAGATTCTAGGGCCCTCGATTGTGTCTGGAATGTCCGGAGAGTCCGAGAAGCAAGTGCGAGAGCATTTTGAAGAGGCTCGTAAGAATGCACCGTGCCTGCTGTTCATCGACGAGATCGATGTCATTGCGCCCAAGCGTGACACATCCCAGAGCCAGATGGAAAAACGTATCGTTGCGCAGCTACTCATCTCAATGGATAGCTTGGCTATGGAGGCGAACGATGGCAAACCAGTCATTGTCCTCGCCGCTACGAACCGTCCTGACAGTCTGGATCCTGCCCTAAGGCGAGGTGGCCGTTTCGATACCGAGATTAACATGGGTGTTCCCAACGAGAAGATGAGGGAACTCATACTTCGTGCTCAGACACGCGACACTAATGTGGGTTCTGATGTGGATTTTGCTTACCTTGCAAAGAACACTGGCGGTTTTGTTGGTGCGGATCTTCGCGATCTTGTTGGCAAGGCCGGTTCGTGGTCCATGGACCGGTACAGAGAGGCATTGCTTAAGCAAGCCGAAGAAATGCATATGGAAATGGATGTGGACAACGGAGACAAACCTGAGGCAAGTGTGGTGGATAACAAGATTACCCGTTTAGTGCAGCGCATCAAGCGGACGGATCTTCCCCGACCAGAAGGATTTGAGACGGTCACGATCGCTATGGAGGCGTTCCTGGCGGTCCTCCCCGGCATTCAGCCATCGTCCAAGCGTGAGGGTTTCGCTACGGTTCCCGATACCACTTGGGAGGATATCGGTGCCTTGCAAGACATCCGTGAAGAGCTCGAAATGGCTATCGTCGAGCCTATTCAGCACCCAGAGAGGTACAAGCAGGTCGGTATCACAGCTCCTACTGGCGTTCTGTTATGGGGCCCACCGGGATGCGGAAAGACTCTTCTGGCGAAGGCGGTGGCAAACGAATCCAAGGCGAACTTCATCAGCGTCAAAGGCCCGGAGCTTCTCAACAAATACGTCGGCGAGTCGGAACGCGCTGTCCGCCAGGTCTTTACCCGCGCCCGCTCTTCTGTTCCTTGCGTTATCTTCTTCGATGAGCTCGATGCGCTGGTTCCGAAGAGAAACGACTCCCAGTCGGAGGCTTCCACACGTGTCGTCAACACGCTACTCACGGAGCTTGATGGTCTCAGCGCTCGTGAGGGCATCTATGTCATCGCAGCCACCAATCGTCCGGACATGATCGATGACGCCATGCTCCGCCCGGGCCGTCTCGAGACGATGCTCTTCGTTGGACTGCCCCGCGCGGACGAGCGTATCGAGATCTTGCGAGCTCTCCTCAAGCGCACGCCCATCGACGAACGGTATGCCGAGGTAGCTCGCGACTGCAACAACTACTCCGGTGCAGACCTTAGCAGCCTGCTGCGACAGGCTGGCCAGAATGCACTGAGGAGGAAGAGCGGGGAGGTCCAGGCGGAAGATTTCTTCAGAGCCAAGGAAAAAGTTGTGCCAAGCGTGTCAGATTTGACGAGATACGATTTGTTGAAGAAGAAGTTGACGTCAAGGTCTTAGGTGGCTGGTTTGATGTGTTGGCAGGAGGAGGTGTTGAAGCGAGGATGCAGATCGACATCTCCTCTGGATACTAATGAAAATTCGCATCTGTTTCAATCTCTAGAGAATTATGCGTTACTGCGGTTGCGGTGTTATGATGATGAAGGTCGAGTAGTAGATCAAAAACGTTGTCCGTATTTCGCACATGATTGGTTCTCTATCCTGATGTAAGATGTTGAAGAGAGCATCATGTCGCAGAGGTGGGAATCACGCCCGAAAAGTAGTTTGCCAAGTATAAAAACGTGTGCAAAGCTCAATATCTGTGTACAAGCAATCTTGAGCATGTATTGAGGACGTTTGAATCTGATCGGTACCTTCCTTCAGTTTCCCATAAGTGAAAAGGACTTTCATTTCCAAAACAGATATAGGAGTCGCACAAGTACATAAAAAAAGGTGAACCTGGCTTATGGACTGGTTGATAGTATATCAAGGGAGGTTTTCTATCAAGTAGGCTACTTTACACAGACGAACGTGTCTCGGTGGCACAGATCTGATTATGCCACGAAGGGAAGCTATGACTTATGGGAAACACTATACCTGAATATCTCAGAGGAACAGGAGTAAAAGACGTGCCCTGGTTTGCACAATCAAGAGTATGCAAGTGACGCATCGTTAAATGAATGTGAAGTGAATACTAGATGCCGAACTGACACTATCGTGGTCAAAAATCATCTTCGGCGGTACATCAGGAAAGCATTTGCCTGAAGACATCAGTAGCTCGACTCTTCATCAAGAATATTTCACCAACAGGCCAGCCATTATTCGCTGATCGTTAAAAGAGACTCGCTATCATCATCATGTCTTCCCAGCACGGGCGAGCGTACCGAACTCGAAGGGGTCCTCAAGATCGACGGGCCGTTGATGAAAACCTCCAATACCCTGGAAACGTCCCCGGAGGGCCTATTAGGTGGAAGAACCTACCCCCGGACTGGAGAACGGGTACTCTTGATGCAGTTCAAGAGGAAGAATACATCTCATTATGCAAGATATTGTTCATGTTTCCCTCTTTTGTTGTATTAGCAGCCCTGGAATTGGCGATGAACTTACTCTGTAGATCGAACAATATCGATCGTGAGGCTGCAGGCTCATATTGCGAGATTCTCGGGGATGCTGCCTGTTTTGAAGAAGGGTGGGCAAGGGAAAGGTGGACAAATAGAATCCCTTGGACGTCGGGCAAGGTTGATTCCGAAATAAGCGCGGAGATGCCGGAACTACTCGCAGCATTCTGGAAGGAAAGGCACAGAGCGAGACGGAACGAGATCGTTCAGTCATTCAGGCAGAAAGTCCACGAATGGTCAAGGCGAGGGAATGTAACTTACGAATGAACGTCGTAAAGCTTGTAGAAACGGAAATCACAATGTATCCGTAAATGACCGGGCGTCGAGTGGTTGATCGACGAGGCCACGCTGACGAACACCGTGATCAGCTTTGTAGAGAGCCTTCAGAAGAATCATGACAGCATGTTAGAAGGGTGAATCAACACTATAGATATACTGCTAGTGAGAACCATGATGATGTGGTGGTTTTGACGTAGACTACATGTTGCCAAGGCACATCCATTTGGCAACGCATACGGCTTTTCAAGGATTATATATAAAAGCAAAGGTGCATCCACAGACACAAGTTGGAGTTGGGACAAACCGCTAACGAAAACTGTATCTGAGTAAACAAGATAAAGTATGCACATGATGCCAAGACCAATATGGACTGGTTTCGTGCAAGATGTCGATGGACGTCCAGTAGGCACAGAGTATGGAGGATTGAACCTTGAGGATCCAAACCCTTCGATGATGGATGAAGATAAATCACTCCAGGCAGATGATATCGCTCAAGGCTTTCGAATGGTCGGAACGCTACGCACGGGAAACCTGCTCTATCGAGACGTGATGATGAACATCAGACGAATTTTTGAGGCGTCCACAGGCTCTGAGACTCCACAGGCTGATGTGCTTGTGCAATATATCATTTCATCACATATTCCTGATCAGCCATTTACTGTTGGCAGACCAGAGGGTTACGATGTGCTCATCAGAGACGTGACGGAGAAGCGCCGGGGGCACCGATTGAGCGTGAAGGAAATCGAACTCATCGATAGGCTTTTACGAATTGCAGAATATCGGCGCAACAAGCCTGACTCTATGGAAAGCGAGTGTGATAAAAAAGGGGGAGCAGACTAAAAGTGGTGGGCAAGGTGGTAACGAAAATTAGTAGTTTGAGTAAGTCGTCGGATGTGTTGGAAACGCTGAGAGGCAATGCCCTCCGACATTGCACCAGCCGGGGTTGAACGGAAATGGACTAGCAGGTTTGAGAACGTGCCTTGCAGAAGCTGGTAGGGAGGTCTGAGAAACGGCAAGTGATTGACGCCGGAATGCGGTAGGCTACAGGTGTGCGGGGCAACGCGGAGAGACACAGTCGCAGACAGCTGACGGCAAGGCGAGCATGCAAAGCTGAGACTGCAGAAGAAACTTCGGACGCAGCGGAGGCTGCACAGGCGAACGAGTCTGGGAGCGATGATCGATTCGCTGGGGGCGGACGCGGTTGAGAAGGCGGTGATGGGGAGTGGAGCGCGCGTCCGGATAAGCTTATCAGCGAGCGGATCCTTGTCAGTCGGGCGCGCGCGGTGACCCCTGCAATGTTCGACGTGTTCCGGTCGCGCCTTGCGGGATGCAGCGTCGCTGGTCGCTGCCGCCGTTGGCGTTATTTTGCAGCTCTCGTCAACAACCACCACCACCATACATCCCATCTCGCTCCCGCCACTCCCTCGACCTCCCTTCTACCGCGCCATCGCTCCCTCCGTCGCCGCTGCGCGCCCGCTGTTTCCTCAAACACATGTCTTGATCCGCACGCGTTCCCTCACCGAATCATACCATGGAGGACCCCTTGGTCACATCCCCAGGGGCCGCCAACGGCCTCTCCGCCGCAAAGCAGCCCGCGCCCACGTCCACGTCGATAGATCCGCAGCTCATAGTCGACCATCTCACAAAAGTCCTGAGCGTCACGCTGGGCGCCTCGGAAGAGGACCTTTCTGCGCCTGGAAGCCTGTTGTCCGAACCGCTGCTGGCCGACACGCTGCAGCGCTGCACACGCTTCGCTCTCGAGTCGCAAGTTGCGCTCTATGTGCAGAGGGTCATTGGAGACCACGAACAGACCGAAGGCACAAACGGGTCGGAAGGTTCGTCAAGCTCTCGCCTCCGCTTCAGATCGTTGCTGATCTTTCATTTCGTTTAGTCCCGTCGGTGCGCTACGTCTACACGCTGACCTCCGAGCTCTCCGCAACGAACACCTGCGATGCCTGTATCGCCATCTTGAAGGGACCGCAGCCCATTAACCCCGCCGCGCCCATCAGCCAGCAGATCCAGGTCATCAACCTCCCCGGAATCGCGTCGACGGACACTACCACGAATGGCCAGGGCCCTCTCAGCTCGCCGTTCGAGGCTCTACACTCTCTCGTTCACTTGGCGCTGGCGCCCTATTTCGATGCCTACACAAAGAGCCAGGCGGCGCTCCATCCGAGCTGGAGCAAGGGAGACGTTGATGCCAGGACGGGCATTCCTGGCGCCAAGAAGAGGATCGCAGAGCTAGAGTTGAGTTTGCTTCAGTTGCAGCAGAACACTGAGATACCCGAGCTTCTGTTGGCTCAGCCTGATGTAATTCAAAACGCGTTGGAGGAAGCCCAGGTTAGGGGGGTCAAGCCGACCATCGACCTCATCCCCTCGGCCTTGTTGGACGACAGCAAGTTCCTGAATAACCTGCAGAACATCGTCAATGGGTGGATTAGGTCGATACAGACGATTACGAAGACGAACCGCGATCCCGCCAGCGGCACCGCGAATCAAGAAATTAATTTCTGGTTGAACATGGAGTCGGCCTTGGCTGGAATTGAGCAGCAGCTTCGCAGCGATGGCGTATCCTTGACAATGGATGTGCTCAGGCACGCGAAGCGTTTCCAGGCAACTGTCAGTTTCAGCACTGACACGGGCTTGAAGGAGACGATGGAGACCGTGCAAAAGTACAACTTGCTGATGCGCGATTTTCCTCTTGACGAGCTCCTGTCCGCGACGTCGTTGGAGAAAGTGCAAGATTCAATCAATATGATCTTCGGGCACTTGAACAAGAAGCTCCGTGCTTCTCCGTACCCCATCAAGCGCGCCCTTGCACTTGTGGAAGCAATTTCGGGTGATTTGGACGCCCGCATACACTTCCTTCTTAACGGCCGCGAGCTCATGCACCAAGAATTTCCGGACTTTGATGCAACCATGAGGCTCGCCGAGGGCGTGTGGCGTGCGTGGGACGAGAACGTGAAGGAGTTTACTAATGTTGCGCGCGAGGTCTCTAGGCGCAGGAATGAAAAGTTCATTCCCATCAAGATTCAACCCCGCCATGTTCGTACTCAGGATAGACTCAAGTACATCACAACCTTCCGTAAAAACCACGAGCAGCTTCAGCGCACCATCGTCAACGTTCTCGGCCCCAGCTCTACAGTCAAGGAGATCTCCGACGGTACCAAGGATGACGCTGTCATTGTCGAGGAGATTGGCGATGTTGACGCTGTTGAGGAGGTTGCACAGGCATACGCCGCTTTGAAAGATGTCGACGTGCTAGACGTCTCCCCAGAGGGAACCCGGATTTGGGAACAGGCCGAAATGACCTACAACGAGCGCACCTCTCGTGTAGAAAACTCCATCATTGCCAGGCTGAGAGATCGTCTGGCCACAGCCAAGAACGCCAACGAAATGTTCCGCGTGTTCTCCAAATTCAATGCGCTTTTTGTGCGCCCGAAGATTCGGGGTGCCATCTCTGAGTACCAGACTCAGCTAATTGATAATGTCAAGCAAGATATCTCAGCGCTGCATGAGCGCTTCAAGCAGCAGTACGGACACTCGGAGGCTCATGCGATGGCACAGCTGCGTGACCTTCCGCCTGTGTCGGGTGCTGTTATCTGGGCGCGGCAAATTGAGCGCCAGCTTGATGGTTACATGGGCAAGGTCGAGAATATTCTTGGAAAGGATTGGAGTCTCCACATGGAAGGCCAAAAGCTTCAGAGTGAGAGCAACATGTTCCGGAAGAAGCTTGATACGAGGCCAATCTATGAAGCTTGGTTGAAGGAGGTGCAGAGGCGCAATTTGTCAATTTCAGGCCGCCTCTTCAGCGTCACTCGCAACCGTGCTGCTGGCAACTCTTTGGAACTGGGCGTCAATTTCGACCACCAAGTCATTGCTCTGTTCAAGGAAGTGCGGAACCTCCTGTGGCTCAATTACCAGGTCCCTCATGCTATCAACAACATTTCGAAGGAAGCCAAGCGCGTCTACCCTTATGCGGTCAGCATGATGGAAAGCGTTCGTACATACTCGCAAACTACTCGTGCGATCACCGAAATGGTCGAGGTCTCAATCCTTTTGCATGGCTACCAGAATGATGCGCAAAGCTTGATCACGAAGGGTGTTCCTCTCAAGTGGGAGAGCTTCGTGCACGCATACGATCTGCACATCCGTCAAGGCCCGCTCGCAGCGACTGACCATTCCTTGGCGCCCGCGAGAGGCGAAAGCAAGCACGTGCAATTCGTTCGGGAGTTTGCCGCTGCGGTATCGCTCCTTCAGAGCAAGACCGAGACTCTAAAGACCATCCACGCCAACATTCAGAAGGCTTTGTCTGATCTGGAGACCTGTCCTTACAGATATGAGGCTTTCCGGACTAGCTTGGACGTGATCCAGCGCGCTGTGGACCAGCTCAACCTCGAGAACTACGTCAACCTACCCTACTATGTCTCCGAGCTGAACGCCAGGATCGAGAGGACCCTACTGGGCCGCTTGGCTACCGCTATCCAGGAATGGATCGAGGCTTTCGAGCGCGCCGATAATTCCGAGTCTGATGGAAGGCCCACCACGGCTTCCTCTGAAGGCGCAGACAAGAACCGCCCCCGATTGTCCCACCTCATCCACGAGATTACCATGCGCAACCAAGTTATTTACCTCGATCCCCCGTTGGAATTTGCCAGGGCTAGCTGGCTCGATCAGTTGCACGAATGGCTCGGTGTCATCTGCAGGCTTGAGAAGATCAAGTCATCTAGATACGACATGCGTCTCGAGGCTGTCCAGGACCCAGCCAGCTTGCGCTTCGTGGAATTGCCCAGCCGCTGCACCGAGTCTTTGACCCGTGTATATGGTGCCATTGAGGAGAAGATCCGGGAGATCAGCGTTTACGTCGATGATTGGCTTCGTTTCCAGTCACTTTGGGACCTGAAATCTGATCAAGTCTACGATCTCTTAGGAGACGAACTCCGGAAGTGGCTACAACTGTTGCAGGATATCCGCAAAACCCGTTCGACCTTTGACACATCGGACGTTAGCCGCACCTTTGGCAATGTGACAATTGATTATGAGCAAGTGCAGATGAAGGTCAACGCCAAGTACGACCAGTGGCAACATGAGATCCTTGTCAAGTTCGCCGCCCGTCTTGGTGCACGTATGGCTGAGGTCTACGCCGAGATCGAAAAGGCACGGAAGGATCTTGAGGGACAGTCTCTGGAATCTTCCTCCACCGCCCAAGTCGTCCACTTCATCACCTCAGTCAAGCAATGCAAGCAAAAGGTCAAGGTCTTGGCCCCGGAGGTTGAGGTGTTCAGGCAGGGCCAGACAACTCTTACCCGTCAGCGCTATCAGTTTCCCAGCGATTGGTTGGACTGCGACCAGATTGATCACGAATGGGCAACGCTCAACGAGATTCTCAGCCGGAAGAGCAAGATTGTCAACGATCAGACGGATGCTCTCAGGGCCAGGCTCACAGCCCAGGACAAGGTCATGAACGATAAGATCACGGAGCTTGTTGGGCAGTGGAACGAGGAGAAGCCCGTCTCTGGAACGATTCCGCCTGAGGAAGCATCCGCTACGCTGCAAACCTTCGATCAGAAACTGACCCAGCTGAGCGAGGAGGCAAGAATGGTCTCGGAAGCTAAGGAAGCTCTCGATCTTCCTCCAAGCGGAGAAAGCATCCTACCTACTCTTCTCGAAGAGGTGCAAGATTTCAAGTCCGTCTGGGCAGCTCTTTCTACTATCTGGAGCAGTCTGAATGATCTGAAGGACACTCTTTGGACGAGCATCCAACCTCGCAAGCTTCGCCAGTCTCTTGACAATTTGATTAAGATGACCAAGGAGATGCCTAGTCGTATGCGCCAGTATGCGGCCTTCGAACACGTGCAGAACCACCTCAAGGGCCTCTTGAAGGTCAATCCTCTTCTTTCCGACATGCGCTCAGAAGCCGTTCGCGAGCGTCATTGGGTGAAGATTTTCCGTGCGTTGAAGCCAACCAAGAGGTATTCTCCGCTTTCCATGACCTTGGGTGACGTCTGGGACCTCCAACTCGCACAGAGCGAAACCGTTATTCGCGACGTCATCACTCAAGCCATGGGCGAGATGGCACTTGAAGAGTTCTTGAGACAGGTCCGCGAGACTTGGCAGAATTACTCTCTCGAACTCGTTTCCTACCAGAACAAGTGTCGCTTGATCCGAGGTTGGGACGACCTTTTTGCCAAGTGTAGCGAGAACCTGAACTCTCTCCAGGCTATGAGACATTCCCCCTACTACAAGGAGTTCGAGGAGGAGGCTTCCTCCTGGGAGGAGAAGCTCAACCGCGTCCACGTCCTCTTTGATGTCTGGATTGACGTGCAGCGTCAGTGGGTGTACCTCGAGGGTGTCTTCACGGGCAATGCCGACATCAAGCACCTTCTTCCCATGGAGTCTTCTCGCTTTCAGAACATCAACTCTGAGTTCCTCAACGTCATGAAGAAAGTCTCTCGTTCGCCATTTGTCCTGGATGTTCTGGCCATCCCTGGCGTTCAGAAGTCTCTTGAGCGTCTCGAGGAATTGCTCAACAAGATCCAGAAGGCTCTTGGAGAGTACCTCGAGCGCGAGCGTGTTTCATTCCCGCGTTTCTACTTCGTGGGTGACGAAGACTTGCTGGAAATTATCGGTAACAGCAATGACACCCTTAGAATTGCGAAGCATTTGCGGAAGATGTTCGCTGGCTTGTCAGGCCTTCTCACCACCGAGGATTCCATCATCACTGGCTTCACTTCGAAAGAAGGTGAAGAGGTCCATCTGAAGAAGGAAATCTCGCTCGTCAAGACCCCCAAGATCAACGAGTGGCTCGGTGCGCTTGAGTTGAATATGAAGACAACGCTCGCCGAGCTGCTTGCCGAGGCCATCGAACAGTTCAACAGCATCCTCCAGGCTGAAACGATCGACCGCGAGGCTTTTGAAGCTTATATTGCTCAGTACCCTGCGCAAATCGTCGTTCTTGCGACTCAGGCCTGCTGGACGACTGACGTCGACAATGCTCTGCGCAACGGCGGCTCGACCCTTGAGGCTTTGTATGAGCGCCAAGTCAATATTCTGCAGCTCCTAGCCACTGCCGTCCTCGGCGACCTCGGCCAGATCCAGCGCAAGAAGTGCGAGCACCTCATCACCGAGTGCGTCCACCAGCGTGATGTTATTCATAAGCTGAAGAAGATCGGTGCAGACTCAGAAAATCACCACATGTGGCTTCTGCAGATGCGCTACGAGTACAAGCCTGAGGGAGAATTCCTCCAACGTCTCAAGATCAAGATGGCTAACGCTGTCCTGGAATACGGCTACGAGTACCTTGGCGTTCCGGAACGCCTGGTTCGCACTCCTCTTACGGACCGCTGTTTCCTGACTCTGACGCAGGCCCTCTCTCAGAGATTGGGTGGTTCGCCCTATGGTCCTGCCGGTACTGGTAAGACTGAGTCGGTCAAGGCTCTCGGTGTCCAACTTGGTCGCTTCACCCTGGTTTTCTGCTGTGACGACACCTTCGATTTCCAAGCTATGGGACGCATTTTCCTTGGTATCTGCCAGGTCGGCGCCTGGGGTTGTTTCGATGAGTTCAACCGTTTGGAGGAGCGTATCCTGTCTGCTGTGTCCCAGCAGGTGCAGAACATTCAGCTCGGCCTGCGCAAGGGTGTCACCGATGACAAGGCTCAGATCGAACTGATTGGGCGTAACCTCCGTGTCGATCTCAACACTGGTCTTTTCATCACCATGAACCCGGGCTATGCCGGTCGTTCCAACCTTCCCGACAACTTGAAGAAGCTCTTCCGCAGTGTTGCCATGTCGAAGCCTGACAAGGAGCTTATTGCTGAAGTCATGCTGTACTCTCAGGGTTTCGCGCATGCCAAGCCCATTTCAAGTCAGATTGTGCCTTTCTTCGATCAGTGCTCCAAAAACCTTTCAAAGCAAGCGCATTACGACTTCGGTCTTCGTGCGCTCAAGAGTGTTCTTGTCAGCTCTGGTGGCCTCAAGCGTGACCGCGTCGCGAAAGGAGATGAAGTGCCAATTGCAACGGACGAAGTTATGGAGTCTCAGATTCTATTGCAGAGTCTGCGCGAGACGGTTGCCCCAAAGCTGATTCAGTCCGATGTGGAGACCATGAGGGATATTGAAGAAAACTGTTTCCCTGGTGTTGAGTATGTGCCGGCACCACTCGAGAAGCTTCAAAAGGCCATCCGCGACACAGCGGCCGAAAACCGTCTTGTCGTCAGCGACAACTGGATGACCAAGGTACTTCAGCTCTACCAGATCCAGAATCTGCACCACGGTGTGATGATGGTTGGTTCTTCCGGTTCCGGTAAATCTACGGCATGGAAGACTCTTCTCCAGGCTCTGCAGCGTGTGGAAGGCACTGAGGGCGTTTGCCATGTGATCGATCCCAAGGTCATGTCGAAAGAACATCTCTATGGAATCTTGGACGCCACGACAAGAGAATGGACTGATGGTCTGTTCACTAGCATTCTCCGTAAAATTGTGGACAACCTCCGTGGAGAAGACACCAAGCGTCACTGGATCATCTTCGATGGTGATGTCGATCCCGAATGGGTCGAGAACTTGAACAGTGTCCTCGACGACAACAAGTTGCTTACCTTGCCCAACGGTGAGCGTCTCAACCTTCCACCGAATGTTCGCATTATGTTTGAAGTCGAAACTCTGAAATATGCTACCCTCGCCACGGTCTCTCGTTGCGGTATGGTCTGGTTCAGCGACGACACTGTTTCCACCAACATGATGATTGCCAACTACCTGGGTGAACTTCGTGAGAAGCCCTTCGAGGATCTGGAGGATGACAGCGTTGCTCCTGGTGTCATGTCGCAGAAGGCACTTCAACTGCAGCAGTTCGTCGCCGACCTGCTCGAACACCGCTTGCTCAACGACGGGTTTGTACAGAAGGCTCTTGACGGTGCGCGCGATTTCCATCACATCATGGAGTACACAGCGATTCGCGTTCTCAACACGCTGTTCTCTCTGCTCAACAAGACTTGCCGCTCCATGCTCGAGTACAACGTCCAGCACCCTGATTTCCCGCTTGAGGACGAACAGATCGAGGCTTTCCTCTCCAAGAAGTTGCTACTTGCGCTCACATGGTCATTCACGGGTGACTGTCCGCTCTCTGAGCGTAAGGAGTTTGGTGACATGGTTGCTGGATTTAGCACTGTGGATACGCCTCCACTCAGCGGCGGCACCTCTCTCATTGACTTCGACGTTGCTCTTCCCAGGGCTGAGTGGACACTTTGGCAGAACCAGGTGCCCAACGTGGAGGTCAACACTCACTCAATCATCCAGACCGATGTCGTTATCCCGACCATTGATACCGTTCGCCACGAAGATGTTCTCTACTCGTGGCTCGCTGAGCACAAGCCATTGCTTCTTTGCGGTCCCCCTGGTTCCGGTAAGACCATGACGCTTTTCAGCGCCCTCCGTAAGCTTCCTAACATGGAGGTTGTTGGTCTCAACTTCTCGAGTGCAACCACTCCAGATCTCCTCATCAAGACTTTCGAGCAGTACTGCGAGTACCGCAAGACCCTTAACGGAGTCATTCTCAGCCCTACTCAAATTGGTCGCTGGCTTGTGATTTTCTGTGATGAAATTAACTTGCCTGCTCCTGACAACTACGGTACCCAACGTGCCATCTCCTTCATTAGGCAGTTGGTTGAACAAAATGGCTTCTGGAGAACTTCCGATAAGAGCTGGGTCACGCTTGACCGTATTCAATTCGTCGGTGCCTGTAACCCACCTACCGACGCCGGACGTACCGCCATGGGCCTGCGTTTCCTCCGCCACTCGCCCCTCGTCATGGTTGATTACCCTGGAGAGCTCTCTCTTCAGCAAATTTACGGCACATTTAACAGCGCTGTCCTCAAGATCATCCCCTCGCTGCGCGGTTACGCAGAGCCTCTGACTAAGGCTATGGTGCAAGTATATTCTGACTCTCAGAAGCGCTTTACGCCTGATATCCAGCCCCATTACGTCTATTCGCCTCGTGAACTCACCAGATGGGTGCGTGGTATATATGAGGCTATCAGACCACTTGAGAACCTTAGCGTCGAAGGACTCGTAAGAATCTGGGCCCATGAAGCTCTGCGTCTGTTCCAAGATCGTCTCATTGCCGAGGATGAGCGCAAGTGGACCGAGGAGGCCATCCACCGCGTCGCTACTGAACACTTCCCGACCATTGATGAGGAGAAGGCTCTTGGTGGACCGATCCTCTTCTCCAACTGGCTTTCCAAGAACTACGTCCCTGTGGAGCGCGAACAACTGCGCGATTTCGTCAAGGCTCGTCTCAAGACCTTCTGCGAGGAAGAAGTTGATGTGCCACTTATTCTGTTCAACGACGTTCTTGATCACGTCCTACGCATCGACCGTGTCTTCCGTCAACCTCAAGGTCACTTGATTCTCATTGGTGTCAGTGGCTCCGGCAAGACCACCCTCTCGCGCTTTGTCGCTTGGATGAATGGTCTCAAGGTGTACCAGATCAAGGTGCACGGCAAATACTCAGCTGAAGACTTTGATGACGACTTGAGGAATGTTCTCCGCAGGTGTGGTTGCAAGGGCGAGAAGATTTGCTTCATCATGGACGAGTCTAACGTTCTGGATTCCGGTTTCCTCGAGCGCATGAACACGCTACTCGCCAACGCCGAGGTTCCTGGTCTGTTCGAAGGCGATGAATTTGCCTCGTTGATGACTTCTTGCAAGGAAGGTGCTCAGCGTCAAGGCTTGCTTCTGGACTCCCAGGAGGAACTTTACAAGTGGTTCACACAACAAATCGTCAAGAACCTCCACGTTGTGTTTACCATGAACCCGCCCGAGGAAGGCCTGTCTTCCAAGGCAGCCACATCTCCTGCCTTGTTCAACCGTTGCGTCCTCAACTGGTTTGGTGATTGGTCCGA
The DNA here is from genome assembly GCA_011503125.2 of Botryosphaeria dothidea. Taxonomy (NCBI): domain Eukaryota; kingdom Fungi; phylum Ascomycota; class Dothideomycetes; order Botryosphaeriales; family Botryosphaeriaceae; genus Botryosphaeria; species Botryosphaeria dothidea. The sequence goes on along the minus strand of WWBZ02000040.1, from coordinate 2,791,127 downwards.
CCAAGCTTTGTTCCAGGTTGGCACTGAACTTACGCAGTCGGTTGATCTTGACCGTGCGAACTTCAAGTCTCCGGACAGCATTCCTGTCGCTTACAGGGATCTCAACCTACCGCCTTCGCACCGTGAGACGGTTGTCAATGCGATGGTGTACATCCACTACTCGCTGCACAGGTTCAACAGCCGTCTTCGGAAGCAACAGAACAAGGTCACGCATCTTACTCCTCGTCACTTCTTGGACTTCGTCGCGCAGTACGTCAGGCTGTACAATGAGAAACGCGAAGATCTCGAGGAGCAACAACGTCACTTGAATGTTGGTCTTGAGAAGCTACGTGAGACCGTTGACAAGGTCAGCGACCTAAGGAAGAGTCTCGCTCAGAAGAAGGGCCAGCTCGAGCAGAAGGATGCCGAGGCCAACGAGAAGCTTCAGCGCATGATTGCAGACCAGCGTGAGGCAGAGCAGAGGAAGACTCACTCTCTCGAGGTGCAGGCTGCCCTTGAGAAGCAAGAGAAGGAAGTCGCAGAGAGAAGGGAGATTGTGCTTGGTGATTTGGCTAAGGCCGAGCCCGCTGTCGAAGAGGCTCAGAAGAGTGTCAGCAACATCAAGAGGCAGCACCTTACCGAAGTCCGTTCCATGCAGAACCCTCCGGCTGGTGTCAGGCTTGCTCTTGATTCCGTTTGCACGCTGCTTGGACACAAGACTTCGGACTGGAAGTCTATCGTGGCCATTGTGAGGAAGGATGACTTCATTGCAAGCATCGTCAACTACGACAACGAGAAGAACATGACCAAGAACGTTCGTATCAAGATGCGTAACGAGTTCTTGAGCAAGGACGAGTTCACGTTCGACAAGGTGAACCGCGCCTCCAAGGCTTGCGGTCCTCTCGTGCAATGGGTGGAGGCACAAGTCAACTACTCCGAAATCCTGGACAGAGTCGGCCCCTTGCGTGAGGAGGTCGGTCAGCTTGAGGAGGCTGCTCTGCAGACCAAGGCAGAGGCACAAGCTATCTCTAAGCAGATCGATGCTTTGGAGGAGAGTATTGCGGCATACAAGCAAGAATACGCGGCGCTCATCAGCGAAACTCAGGCCATCAAGGCTGAGATGAGCCGCGTCCAGTCCAAGGTCGACCGTAGTGTGCGCCTCCTGGACAGCTTGTCTTCTGAGCGTGGACGTTGGGAGGAGAGCAGCAAGAGCTTCGAGACGCAGATCGACACCATTGTTGGTGACGTTCTCGTTGCTGCCGCCTTCATCGCGTATGGTGGTTACTATGATCAACAGTACCGTAAGGCCATGACGGAGGACTGGTTCCACATGATGCACATGTCTGGAGTCAGCTTCAAGCAACCTAATCCCGTCACGGAGTATTTGTCCACCGCAGATGAGCGTCTCAAATGGCAGGAGAACTCTCTCCCAGCCGATGACCTTTGCACTGAAAACGCGATCATCCTTAAAAGGTTCAACCGCTACCCGCTCATCATCGACCCCTCTGGTCGCGTTACAGAGTTCCTGCAAAACGAGTGCCAAGATCGGAAGCTCACCGTCACGAGTTTCCTGGACGATTCCTTCACCAAGCAGCTCGAATCGGCTCTGCGTTTCGGCAACCCAATTCTCATTCAAGACGCAGAACATCTCGACCCGGTTCTCAACCACGTCCTCAATAAGGAGTACCAGAAGACCGGTGGTCGTGTGCTCATCCAGCTCGGCAAGCAGGAGATCGATTTCTCGCCGTCCTTCCGGCTCTACCTCTCCACCAGAGATCCTTCGGCTACGTTCGCGCCCGACATTTGCAGCAGAACCACCTTCGTCAACTTTACTGTCACCCAGAGCAGTCTGCAGACCCAGTCCCTCGCAGAAGTTCTCAAGTCCGAGAGACCCGATGTTGACGAGCGCCGTTCCAACCTTATCAAGATGCAAGGCGAGTTTGCCGTCCACCTTCGGCAGCTCGAAAAACGTCTGCTCCAGGCGCTCAACGAATCTCGCGGAAACATTCTCGACGACGATAACGTCATCGAGACTCTCGAGACGCTCAAGAAGGAAGCTGCCGAAATTTCGGCCAAGGTATCGGAGACGGAAGGCGTCATGACTGAGGTCGAAAACATCACGCTACAATACACCATAATTGCCCGATCCTGCTCGGCCATTTTCGCCGTTCTTGAGCAGCTGAGACATGTCAACTTTTTCTATCAGTTCTCGTTGCAGTACTTCACCGACATCTTCGAGGCTGTGCTGCAAGACACCAAGAGAACTGCCAAGGATTTCAGCTACGCGGCGCGCATCGACCACATCATCAAGGAGCTGTTCATCGATACTTACCGCCGTACTTCGCTTGCTCTTCTGCACAAGGATCGCGTTATGCTTGCGATGTTGCTGGCGCAGGCAGCTCCTTACAAGATGGACAAGTCGCTCATTGATGCTATTCTCGATGATGATTTGGTTCCCATCGACGTTTCCACGGAACAGGATCGTAAGGACGAAGCTATGGAGCGTGTAGCCAAGCACAGGCTGTTCAAGAGCGAGCTCGAGAAGATCGACTCTGCGGCTTGGGAAACCTTCTGCTCTGAGGAACTTGCGGAGACTGTCGTGCCTGCAGCTTGGCCTGACAACACCGAGAAGTTGGATCAGCATCTCCGATCCCTCATGCTCATCAAGCTGTTCCGCGTCGATCGCTTCGTTCCGGCTGTCGAGAAATTCGTGTACGAAGTCTTCGGCAAGGACTACGCCGAGGTCACGGACGATCTGGGTGCCATTGTCAAGCAGGTTGGCGCTTTCACTCCTGTTGCCCTTGCATCATCTCCTGGTTTCGACGCTTCCTATAAGGTCGACAACCTCGTCGAGCGCATGCACGTTTCGTGCACCAACATTGCCATGGGTTCAAACGAAGGTGTCTCGTCAGCAGACAAGGCCATCACCGCTGCGGCTGCAACTGGCAACTGGGTCATGGTCAAGAACGTCCACCTTGCGCCGACGTGGTTGCAGAGTCTCGAGAAGCGTATCGAGAGCCTCAAGCCTCACTCCGACTTCCGCCTCTTCCTGTCCATGGAAACCAGCCCGAAGATTCCTGTCAACTTGCTCCGGGCTTCTCGTGTTCTGATGTACGAGCAGCCCGCCGGTATCAGGGCCAACATGAAGGACAGTTTGAGCCAGCTGACCTCCCGCGCGCAGAAGCAGCCGGTCGAGCGTGCTCGCGTTTACTTGCTTCTCTGCTTCTTGCACGCCGTCGTGCAGGAACGTCTGCGGTACGCGCCCAGCCTGGGCTGGAAGGGCTTCTGGGAGTTCAACGACTCAGATTACGAGTGCTGCAGCACCATCATCGACATTTGGGTGGAGTCGGTCGCGCACGGCCGCACGAACATCGCGCCGAAGAACATCCCGTGGGACATGCTGCGTATCCTCATCACGGAGATGTACGGCGGCAAGATCGACTCTGAGCACGACTTCCAGGTGCTGACGGACCTGGTCCTGAGCATCATGGATCCGGCTGCCTTCGATGAGGGCCACAAGATCGTCAAGCCCTCCCCCGAGAACGAGAACACCAGCCTCGAGGTGCCCGGCGGCACGTCGTTCAAGTCGTTCGTTGACTGGGTCAACGATTTGCCCGAGCGTGAGCCACCGACGTACTTGGGCCTGCCGGCGAACGCGGAGAAGCTGTTGCTTGTGGGACAGGCCAAGACGATGGTGGGCAATTTGAAGTTGGTGGCAGATTTGTTGGATGAGGGTGAGCAGGTTATGGCGGAGGCGCAGGAGCAGGGGGTGGCAGCGTAGATTCGTTGGTGAGACGGAAGGATGAACAGCGTTGAGTACAGGAGAATGATTGATTGTAAGACGATCGACTATGAGTGGAGATGGAAAACGGTGTAATGATAAGCATGAGGGTTGATGGATGGATGAGGTACAGGCCGCTTAGCGGCGCACTCACTCCTACTTTTTTTTCTTTCAGCCTTCTAGTCTGTATACTTCTTTTGGCTTTTTCTCTTTTGGGCGTTGCTTACCGGGAACATAGAAGGTAAACCTTATGGCGAGGCATAGATTGATTTTTGTTTTTCTTAGCTTCGCAGTATTGCTTGTGTGGTGTCTTGAACTCTTTTGCTTGTGAACATATTACTCTTTGGCTTTCCAGAAGACTCATAACATATTATATACCCGATGGGCTGGGATGGCTTTTTGGGTCTGTCTTTCATTTTTGTAGGGTTATGGGGCGCAATGTCTGCTTCCTTTGCTTTAAGAGACTTTATCTTCTTGAAATGTATATTTCCCATTGCTCCCGCAGCCTTAGTGAAGATCTAGCAGCTCGTAGAAAGCGGACTTTGTGTAAGACCGTTGCCACTTGATTAGAAGGGTCTGGCTCTGTGAGTAAGACGTGTTGGGAACGCAGCTATCAGCTGCTTCAGAGGAGTAGACTGCACCACATGCTAAGCGTCTTTGGGACGATGCTGCGACCTGCACGCACGCGGGATTCTTCTACAGGTCGGCTGTTCTGAGACGGATGCCAGCTGTGGTTTAAGAGACAGATATTGCCCTCGATTTCTCGTCTTTTCCCGCCAATATTGCAGCCCCATTTCTGGTGAGGACGCGACAGGTTCTTGTTCGTGTGGTCAAGGTGCGAGCAAGCCTACCCCACAACTTTCCCCCACAAATGTACTCCACCTCCCCGTTGTCAACAGCAGAGTGGAACAGCATTGTGCACCCACTCGATACTTGCGACTCGTCGAAAATTAGAACATGCCAAATATACACTTTTCCATGCGCAAGTGGAAATGCTGCAAGTCATCTGTAGTCTTCCTTGATGCCGATGAATCATACAAAAACGGATGCTATCGTCCCGCCGCATGAACAGCTGGACGCCGCGCTTTCTACTAGTAGCTCCCGAGAGATATGAGGTTCCCACATGGAAAAGCATTGAGCGGCGGTCGATGTGGGGCAACGGCGCTGCACGCCAACTCCCCAGATCTTGTGGGGTTTAGTGCGACACCGTACCTGCCGCAAGTCAAACCCCATCCCGACCGGGTGGGGCGTCGCCGGGGGGCAAATGAACAAAAGGGTCCAATGCAGTGCAATAAGGTTATGAACTTTCGCATCCCATGCTCAAGGCAATCACTATTGCTCCTGCGCTCTGCAACGCCGATAAAGAAAGAGCTGTGAACCATGGCAGCACCACGCTTTCCAGACCGGTACCATGATCCCGAATACCAGTCAACGCACCGCTCTCTCCACTCCAATTCTCTAACGCGTCCGCTTGAAGCCGTCCTTCCGCCGGGAATCAGCCAGGACGATTTCGACAAAGCGATCAAGGAGTACGCAGGTGTCGTTGGGGAAGATGCAGTGTTCACGGGCCAAGCGCTCGAGGACTACATTGATCCATATGAGCTCTGGGAGGCCGAGGGAAAGAGGCGAATGCCAAGCGGCGCTGTCTGGTGAGTGCAAGAGATGCCTTCCTACAGCACATTCGCGTTGTTTCAGCTGAGTTGCATGCAGCCCGAGTTCGATAGAGGAGTTGAGAGGAGTCCTACGCATCTCTAATAAATACGGTATCCCGGTATGGACGTTCTCACGCGGGAAGAACCTGGGGTAAGCTACCAGGTTGGCGTGTTGGTGCGAGGTATTTGTTGACCGTGCGAGGCAGATATGGCGGCCCCGCACCCAGACTCAATGGCTCGCTATGCCTCGACTTGCACCGGATGAACAAGGTCATTGAAGTGAACGAGAAATTCTCCTACGCCGTGGTCGAGCCCGGAGTAACCTTCACCGATCTCTACGACTACTGTGCGAAGCACAAGCTCAAAGTCTGGCCGAGCGTACCCTCTCTCGGATGGGGCAGTGTAGTTGGAAATGTACGACAATACTCCCCCACCAAACAACCACACCAAAAAGTCTAACAAATTGTCCTCCAGACTGTCGACCGCGGCACCGGCTTCACGCCCACGGCAACCCACCACCAGCACATCTGCGGCCTCGAAGTGATGCTCGCCGACGGCGATCTAGTGCGCAGCGGGCAGTTCGCCGTCTCCAACTCGCCGTCGGCGCACCTGTCCAAATTCACCTTCGGCCCGTCCATCGAGGGGCTGTTTCTCCAGAGCAACCTCGGCGTCGTCACCAAGATGGGCATCTGGCTGACGCCGCAGCCCGAGGCCTTCATGTCGTGCGCCTTCGACATGCCCGACATGGACGACATCGAGACGCTCGTCGACACCTTCGGCGCGCTGCGCCGCGACGGCCTGCTGCCCAGCACCGTCTACGTGTCCGGGCTCGTCGAGTGGGCGGCCATGGTCGGGCGGCGCGTCGACGTGTGGAAGGGCGACGGGCCCATCCCCGAGTGGCGGCTGAAGGAGCTCCAGAAAGAGCTCGACGTCGGCGTGTGGAACGCCAAGTTCGGGCTCTACGGCCATAGGGACGTCGTGCAGGCGCAGTTCGACACGCTGAAGAGGATCGTCGCGGAGAAGGCGCCGAAGGGCCGGCTCAGGGGCACGCTGTTCGCCGGCGAGGGCGGGCAGACGCTGGATCCGCTGAGCGTGCCGGAGCCGCACGGCGGCTTCTTCGTCGGCGTGCCGAGCCTGTGGAGCTTGCCCATGGTCAAGTACAGGCTGCCGGCCGATGGCTCGGGTGTCGCAGCCCATCTCGACTACTCGCCCATCATCCCGTCGTCTGGAAAGGTGGTCCTGGATTGGGTCAAGACGGCGAAGAAGGTCTGCGAGGCGGAGGGTTTCGATCTCTTCTGCGATTTCTTCATGCATGAGAGGCACGTCATTTTCGTCAACATGATGACTTTTGACAAGACGAATCCAGAGCATCGGAGGGCTGTTGAGGCCATCTTCCAGGGTCTGTTCAGGGAGGGAAAGAAGAGAGGTTTCAGCAAGTACAGGTCTCATGTGAATTATATGGGTAAGTGGACGACAACCTTTCATTTGTATTGGTTTTTGCTCACATATTCGGCAGATCAAGTCGCTGATCTGTACGACTTCAATGATCATGCTTACCGGAGGTTTGTGGAAAGATTGAAGGTCAGTATTCCAGCCTCGAAGACATCTATGCCAACGCACTTACATGGTGGTTTTTAGGACTCACTGGATCCAAATGGTATTTTATCGCCCGGAAAGCAAGGCATTTGGCCGAGAAGGTTTCGTGACAGTAAGGAGACGCTGAAGTCTCATTTGTGAAACACCTGGAAAATGTGGAATGAAAGTACAAAAAAATATCACTGGCATGTTGAAAGAAAGGAAGGAAGCGGTACAACGCGCAGAACATCAAGAACAAATATGGATGGAAGAGAACATTTGTAACACCGTTAGAAATTCTCCCCTATGATCAACTGCACCCATTTAAGGATCTCACTGTCTAGAATTAAGACTAGCTAGAGAAGTGGGCTACGGAGGATCTACTACTTGAACAAGTCATCCATGATTTCACCCTCAGGCACATCCACTAACTTTCCCCTAGTCTTGCACCAAACCATTGTGATGCCATCGTCTCCCAAAGCAAATTGATGTTTCGGTGGTGCACGACCCGGCCTCCTTCCGTTCCTACCCGCTGTTTCTTCAGCAATTTCATCACTTATACTTCTCCTTTTTCTTCTCTTGACAGGTTTCTCCTCCGTTTCATCATCGTTGAAATAATCATTTTTCCTCCATTTCCTCTTTGTCTTCCGCCGTTGGCGACCACTCGGTGCCTACTCGCTGTCATCAGTATCGGATGCATCATCAGCAATCTCCACCGGGTCGGAAGCGGAGCTGCCCACCGGGATCTTGGGCGTATCCTTAGGCTTGTTCTTGCTGCCCAAAGGCCTTCCACGCTTCTTTCCGGTTCCCCCGCCCTTGCTGCTGCTGCTTCCGCCGCGCCCGTGAGAAGCAGTACCCCGGGTTGACCTTGTCGGCGAACCGTCTCCCCTCAACTTCCTGCGCTTCAGCGGCGAGGACTGACTTCCCGGACTGAGCACTAGTGCACCGGATCTCTGGTGTACTAGTATGCTGTTCCTTGCGTATGTGGGAGGTATCATGACTTCTTCGGTCATCGGGTGGATGTTGTAGACGATTCCCATTGAAACCTCTTCATCTACAGATTGCTGTCGAGTCTTGGCTCTAGATTCAACTTTGGATAGGACTAGAGAGCCGGTCCGACGATGCAGGAGCGCCATATTCGTCACATAAGTTGCGGGTATCATAACCTCCTTGGTATCCTTATCGATTCGATACGTTACTCCAAATGAGAGACCTTCATCGGAGGAACTGACGTCTCGTGGACGGCTTGATGGGGTGGTGGGCTCGTGAGTTTGTATGCGTACGCGCCTCCTAGATATACCGCTTGCCGTGGCAAAGTTGGGACTCGCAGAAGTGTCTCGTGTGCTCATAGAAGAGGACTTAGGAGTGATGGGGACTTTGGTAAACATGCCGGACTTCCTCGCAGACGGCGTTGGCGTCGAAGGGACCGAGATCGTCTGTTGGCTCTCTCCATCTCCGGAGTCTATGGAGCTGTCCCTAAAACGCACGCTCGGACGGTGCCTAAACATTCCGCGGCTTCGGCTTACTGTAACGGCAGGTCCCTTGCCTTCTTTCTCCCGATCTTTTGCCTCTAGAGCCTTAAGCCTCTTCTTCTCGTCGGCCTCTAATCCGGAGAACCACACGAAATCCTCTTGTGTAGCTTTTCCTTCAGCTACCTTCTGATCATAAATTTTCTTTGACTGAGCAAACTCGGCGGCGGCGGTATCTTGCTCCTCGCCGTCTCCCGCATCGGTTTGATCTTTAGCGTCCTTTGTGTGGTCGGGTATGGCGGCAGCGACACTATTTGTAGAACGAGTAGTTGTAAGACGTCGTGGGCGCGCAGGTTGCTGATAACCCCCCTCCCGAGGGCTATCATCCTCTGAATCTGAGCACCAGGTGCCGCCGCCCTCCGCATCCTCGTCAACGTCAGGGTATTTTCCGAAGCGGTCTTCGTAGTAGCCATGCCGGGCTACGCGTCGGATGAACGCGCGATCATGACGCTTAGGTCTCGTGGGAGTGTGCGGTGTCTGAGGTGACTGGACAGAAGACGGCTCCAGCTCTTGGCTTACGAACAGGCTCGAATTTTTAGTGTTCTCGTATGACTGTTGCGTGCGATGAGGCACTGAAGGTGAGCTCTGTTTCTCACGCATACCCCACCCTCTTCCCGATTTAGAAGAAACTCTCCAACTCGGCCTGATACCGGAGACATCTCTGTGCAAGGCCTGGCTGAGACTGGTTATAGAGGCGCCAAGTTTGGTGTCTGTCGCGTGCTGCTGAACTGAGACATGCGACATGGAGGGTGTCACACCCGTAGACGTGGATGAAGACCCAGAGCCGTGAGGTTTGGATGCGTTATCCCTGCTCGAAGCAGGTGTGGGGAGGCGATCTCTAAGCATGATGGCCTAGTCCAGATCCATTGTTTGGTAGAAGAAGTAGAAGATCTGGTGATGATGTTGTTGTTGAGGGAAAGGTTGAGAACTCTGGACCTGTTTAAATGCTGAGTGGTCCAAATTTCAGATCAGGAAGGCACGGGTGATTGGTTTGCACGTGGCCGAGCATGCCTGTTGTGCGAAGGTACTTCCTGATTCGAAATGGAACGGGTCAGAGGGATTGAAACAAAAAATGTGCTTCTATCTCGTGGGGAAACGCAAGAGATGGACGTGACTAAGCCCTCGTATAATGGGCAGGACTGCGCTGGTCAAATAGTCTAGGAGCGTAGAATGAACGAGACAGGAAGATTGTGACTTTGCCATTTAGTAGCTGTAAGTCTTAGTGAAGCCTTGAGAAGAAACGTGTACCTGGATATCCCATCGTAGACCCAGCCAAATCCCCAGAACGCCATGCAATGCCGTGCGCCGCATCCGATGCCATCACAACCGTGAAAAATCCAAATCGATCTACTCATCCTCCTCATCCGCCGGCAACACCTCATCAGCTGCCAAGCCCATCTCGCAACCCACTCTCCTGACAACTTCCTTGATCCCCTTGCACGCCGGACTTTCCGGGTACGCATCCAAGAAGCTCTCTCCGTAATCGCACGCCATGCCAATACGCGGATCCAGCGGCACAGCGCCCAAAAACGGAATCCCCTGCTCCGCCGCGAGCCTCCTGGCGCCACCCGTCGTCGGCCTGAAGATCTGGCTCTGATGCGTGCACTTCGGACACACGAAGCCGCTCATGTTCTCCACGATCCCCAGAATCCTGATCCCGGCTTTCTTGCAGAAATCCACCTCCTTCCGCACGTCCAGCAAGCTGACCTCCTGCGGCGTGCTCACCAGCACCGCGCCATCGACGCCCGCCTCCTTCAAGAACGAGTTCACGCTGAGATGCTCATCACTCGTGCCCGGCGGCGTGTCCACGATCAGGAAATCCAGCTCCCCCCACTCCACGTCCTTCAAGAACGTCTTGATCAGCCCATTCTTCTTCGGGCCCCTCCAAATGACCGCATCGTCCCTGTTCGGCAGCATGAACTGCACGCTCATGACGCCCAGATTGTCGCTCACCCACACGGGCTCCATGCCCGTGCTCGTCACGTGGATCGTCTCGTCCTCGACGCCCATCATCTTCGGGATGCTGGGGCCGCAGATGTCCGTGTCCATCAGCCCGACGCTGCTGTCGGCGTTGGCCGCGAAGGCGTGGGCCAGCATCGCGCTCAGCGTGCTTTTGCCCACGCCGCCCTTTCCCGACAGCACCAGGATCTTGTGCTTCACGCCCGCCAGCCGCGACGCGATGATGGGGATGTCCGGATCGGGGCCCTTGGGCGCCGACGCGCAGATGGCTTGGTTGGGGCAGCCGGCGCACGAGTCGGCCTTGCCTGCGTCTTGGGATTCCGGCCCGGGGCAGTGTTCGGGTTCTGGTGCGACGAGCTTGGGGGCGGCTTTGAGGGGTGCGTCAAGAGCGGCGGCGCCCTCCTCGGCGGAGGTGGTGCGTTCTTCGAGAGACGGCGCCATGGCGGCAGGAGTGACGATCGAGTGAGTTCGTGGATTGGAGGTGTCTCAGCTGATGATCATGGGTGAACGGTAGCGGCAGGTATCTAAAGCAAAAACTTTGGTGCGCAGCAATTGCCGTGGCGGGCGTGGATGAGTTGGGATTTGGCGGATTTCTCGCGGGTGGCGAGGGCGGCGTCATGTCCCGCTACTGCTTGGTAATGCCATCCGATGCCGCTCTCATAGGGCTACCCTGCCCCGCATCACGTGCAATACGTCGATACGAACTCCGTCATGTCAAGTCTGGCGTGCTGCCTTCTTCATTGATATTCTACGTAGTTCGGTCTCTATCGGCGCCTTTTGCTAAAGCATGGAATCTTGTTTCACATAACCACCATCGTAATCAAAGCTACTTACGCAGCTTGAGCATCACGTACGGAACCTCGACGTCCTCCTCCGTCTTGTCTTCGGCCGTAATCTCGAAAATGACGTTCTTCTGGTGCTCCGGAATCTTCTTCTTCGAGATGGTCTCGACGAGCTCGCTCAACCTGTGCAAAAGCAAAATTAATTTTATTCAAGACATGTTGGGGCGAAGAATAACTTACTTGAGAGGGAGCCTATCCTTCAACTTGCTCGGTGGGTAGAAGCTGGCGTACAGCAAGCTAACGCCCGAGCTTATCATAGTGATGCTCAGACCCTTCTTCTCGAAGTCGGCCAAGAAGTCCTTCAATGGCACATCTTCCACCTCGAAGCGGTCCCAGAGCTTATCGATTGTGATCTCGCCGTCAGGGCCCTCATACTTGCCCTTAGGGCTGGCAATCGGCTCGCTGAAGCCGAAGAATGGAAGCGCAAGGTTGATGAAGCCATTCTTGTACTGCTCGATGTCCGTCTTGCCATCGAGGATCTTGTACAGTTCCAAGTTCACAAGACCTGTGACAAGCGCCGTCGTCGTCGCAATGGCGGGAATAATCTTTCCAGCAATGAACTTTGTCTTGTGGCGATCAGCCGGCTGGATCTTGTAGTTCTCAGCGCGGAGATTGCTGGCAGCCGTGATGAAGTCGATGTGATAGTTGGTGTCATCGTCCTTTTCGAATTCCACCGGCTCCAGCTTGAAGCCTGCAAGCGACTTCGGTGCCGGCAACGAGTCAACGATCTTGCGAAGATCCGAATCATCTCCTGAGCCGCTGTTTGCGTTCGGGTCGGGGTCGTTGTCGCTCGCCTGGATCCTGACACCCGGGTCAGGCTTAAAGTCAGGGACGATCATGTTGTCCAGCACCTTTAAGTACTGGTCCTTTGTGGCACCCTTGGGGCTGATCTTGTAGTTGAAGGCGTGCAAGTTCGCGGCGGCCTCGATGAACTTGAAGTGGGTAGGGTTGTTGGGGTCGAACTTCAATGGGTCAGGAGCACGCTTCGGACCAGACCAGAAAGGCTGGCCACTCGATGTTTTTGAATCCTTGGGGAAATTGTACAGCAACTGAGCGATGTTGTTGTTGTACTGCTTCTCGAACTGATGCCTCGCCCAGATTATGCAGTCTTCAAATGTAAGAGGCTTGTCCGATACCAAGTAGTCGCGGAGAGTCTCCAGAGTCTGCTTCTCGTTGCCCGACTGCTTGAGTGCGCTACCAAGGTAGTTCGGCTGCGAAAGGTACATGTTGACCACTTCCGCCGGCTGCGCGAAGTAGCTGTGGAAGAGATCCTTGGACCAGGCGATCGTGTGCTCGATCCTGTTGGGGAAACTCTTCAAAGTGCACATGGGGAATGACTGCTCGGGCGGGTCCTGGGAGCTCGAGTACGACTCCGTGATGTGCGGAAGAACGACCTGGGTGTTACCCTTGGTTCCAAGAGTGCCGCTATCTAAGAGCGGCTTGCGGAAGAAGACGCAGCGGCGATCCACGTAGGTGCGAGCTTCCACATTGTCAAGAGCGTTCGTGACAGCCGTGAGGTTATTCCAGAAGTCTTCATTGAAGATTTCTTCAGTGTCCGCGCCAACTCTCTCCCTCATTGTGACAATGTGACCCTTCAGGTCGGGGTTCATCGCCTGGACAGCCTCCGCGGCGCATTCGCTCTTCAGCTTTCCAACATCCTTAGGTCTGAACAGGAACTGACGGTTAAGGTTGCTCTTCTCGATTTGATCCATATCTGTTACCCAGATCTTGCCCTCCGGTCCGCTTGCAACACCCATCATTGCCCAGTTCTTGAGCATCTCACAGCCGATAGCGCCAGCTCCGACCAGGAATTCTTTGACGTTTGCAATCTTGTCCTGGAACTCCTTTCCGAAAACAGCAATCTGGCCATCGTAGCGGGTGCCGAGAGGCTTACACAGCTCTTCAGAACGGGAAGTAGACGAAGGCAGAGACTCGAGCGAATCAAAGTACAGCCATTGGACAATGGGGTGGAATTTCCCGGAAACGGACTTCAGAACCTCCTGCGCCGCCAAACCACCAAAGAGAGCGGCAATAGGACTGACATCACCCCGTGCTTGGTAGCTTAGCTCCTTGATGAGCTTCTCGTCCAACTCCACTTGCTCCTCGCTCGAGGAGGCGAGAGTTTGGGCAATCTTCAGCACCTCGGCGGCATCAGCTTCGTTGTGTGCCCTTGGGAAGCCACCATTGTGTTGCTCCGCAAATGCGTGAAGTGCTTGAATTCCAACATGAAGCTGTGCAGGGCGATCGAACTTGGCAAAATCAGACATCAACAGCGTCGGCTTCTTCAACTGTTGGCTCAGAGGTTCAAAGTCCATGATCTTTGGCATCTTGACCTGGGTATACAATCCACCGCGCTTATATTGACCCAGTCCGGAAACATCGCCAATGCTGAAGGTGTACGGGCCGGTAACCTTGATTTTGCGGGGCGCAGAATCGTTGAGGCCTTCCATACCCTCGATCTCAGAGAAGGTGACGAAGTCGCCATCCTCCAGTCCGTGGCGCGTCTCATCAAGAGCGGACACATTGCCTTCATCATCGACGCCTGCCACAATGCCACTCAAGACGTTCTCGCCCGTGGGATCTCCGCAGGTGAAGTTCTTGCCGAAGTCCGTGAAGATGGATCCAAACAGACCAAAGGTATCGGTGGCGACAACGTAGATGCCGTTGTCGTGGCAGAAGTCGGCAATGAGGAATTGGTCGCGGAGTGGCGTGTCGGTCAGGACAACGCACTGGAACTGCTTCAGTTGGGACAGATCCGACGTCAGGTCCTTGCCGACAAACTCATTAACGGGCACGTAAGGATTCAGTTCCGAGACCCGGGGAATGGTGACGGCGGCGCGCGGCTTGCCGACGTCTTCGGGGTGGAGGAAGAACTGAGCGGACAGGTCTTGGATCTCGGCGGGCTTAGGATCGTAGAGGGTAAGGGACTTGACGCCAGCAAGCGCGATGTTCTTCGCAATCTCGACACCGAGACCGCGCAGACCAACAACCAAGATGTTGGAAGAGCCCATGCGCTTCATAGCCTCGTGACCCAGCACGTAGAGCTGTCTGCTGTACAGCGACTCATCGATCTCGCCAGCAGCATCCTTGAGCTGCTCGGCAGCTGCAGACGGGTTGTCGATCTGCATTTTGTCCTTGAACAAACGCGTGAGCAGGTCGTTGACATAGCACTACATATAGAGTCAAGTATAGGCGACTGGACAAACGGCAGCGGGGTTTACTGCGCAGTACAGCGCCTGGTGAAGCGAGCTTACCGTCATGGCTTTCTTGAATGGACTCCCAAGGTCCTCGTTGGATGGTTTCCTTTTCCCCAGCTTGACTGCTCCGTTTGTGTTGGTGTCCAGCGTCGCGGGGTGTGGCGATGAGGAAGATGACGTTGTGTCGCGGTGGGGTGGAATCGTGACGGGCGGATGCAGGGAGCAGCGCGCGGCGGAGAGGACGGAGGCGAGGTGAAGCGCGGACGAGGTGTGGTTGCGTCCGGGCTGGGATTGTGTAGAGAGCGTGAGGAGAGATGGTGGCGTTGAAGAGGCAGCTGCGGCGGGCGGTACAGTGATGGCAGGGCTGGGAAGCTGCGGGCGATTACACAATCAGCCCCACCCGCCCGTTTCTGCCTGGGGCATCAACATCCGCGACCATCAAAGCACTTTTCAACAGCTTCTACGAGGCACTCATCACCTGGATGCACGACACGCTTCTGTGAGCTGTGTTTTGGAATCCTTGGGTCTTTCTCCGACGAAGATATTCTCTACCGGCCCGCTTCTGCATCATTCTTTCACGCTGGAGCTCTGCCTCAGGCACTCTTCTCTAGATCCCAAGGTCACTCCGAGTCTGCCTTGCGCCGAGAATCACGCCCAAGCATCTAGAGCGAGACAGCGCAGAAGTGATGATCTGGTTAGTGCCGCATCCCAGCTGGAGTAGATCATGGCGGTGGGGCCGTGCGTCTGCTCGCAGTTCCTCACCTGCATCGCCGCAGCATTGCTTGCTTTCCTACCTATCTTCACGGCGTCACTTTCAAAGCAACTGCGTGGAATTCTGGCTGCGCTGCGGCAAAATCGGGTCAGACGGCACTGGAACGCAACGTGTGACGCTGATGCTTGGCCTGTCAGCTCCTGAAATTTCAAAGTGCCAAATGACTTTGCGACAGCTAAGAAATGTCCGTTCATACAGAAATGTCGTCAAGCATGGTTGGTGTAGAGCAGTCTAGGCATGTGGCTCAGACGATGTTGTTGCACTTGCAGACCACGGCAGGCACACCGTCTACTCACGTCGGGAAGCAATCGTGCCATTGATGCATCCCAACAGATCCACCATGGATTGGCACAGCACAGCTGACGACAGCTCGGTGCCGAAGCGCACAGGGCGAACTTGAGACACGGTGGCCCAAACGACGCACCTGCCAACTGGTAGATACGAGGAAACATCACTCGTCCTGTTGGGGAGGCATTGCAAAAGATGTGGTCAGACTAGTGGCCCGAGGCGGCTAGCAAAGCGGGATTCGCGGCCAGGATCATGGCCGGTGGTGGAAGCAGCGGAATGTGGTGAGAGTGCGCTGAGAGATGGCCCGCGAGGGGAGCAGCCAAGAAAGGATCGGCTAGGCGACGGGAAGCATAGGCCCATTGTTCCCAAAGCGGCAGGGCAGAGGCGTGAGCGGCATGCGGACATAGGCCCCCGCTATCTCCTTCCTGACGCCTCCATCCGCCGCCGTCTCTCGAGCCTGCCCTATATTCATCCGAGTCTTATTTGTCCGCCCTCAGCGCCTCCCGCGAGACCCAGCCCATCTTCTACAGGCCCCCGTCATTCTGGCGACTTAGCGACGCACGGATCTCCGCTTTCGCCGCAATCACATGCGCTGAGCTGAGCCCCTCCTGCTGCCATCTCCTATACGCACACCACTTCTTCACCTAGCAGATCCTCATACCAGCCCGAGCGCAACTGAGCGTTTCTTCACTGTACGTATCTTGTGTGACTCAACCGACCCGCCAACCAGGATCTTCGCCGACCTCAAAAGTTTGGCTTGGCACATATCCCAGATCACCTTCACCATCCAAGTTCCGTGTTTGCTCGCTCTCGCCACCCCTTCTTCGCCGCCTTGTAGCAGCTTGAATAACTGACCCCTCGTGCAGACAATGTCTTGTCTGCTCGGACTGTCAAACGAACTCATCCATGAAATCCTCCTGAAGGTTGGCCCTGCCGATCTTGCCCATGTCTCGCAGTGTTGCCGTTCTTTGTACACCTTCATCAGTGACAATGAGTTGCTTTGGAAAGAATTGTACCTTGAGCACTTTGTAAGCGCGCCCTTCTTACACTATGCTATTTTGACTAACACCTTTGGAAGGACGATCCTCGTGAGCAGCAGCCTGATGTGAAAGTATCCTGGCAATCTGAGCTGTCCCGGATGTGGAAGCTGAACTTGCTTCTTACTTCTGAAAATTCGGATGTAAAGGTAAGTAGAGCAGCCAGGTCCATTTCAATTCTAATGACCCTTCTCAGAAAGCGAATTTCCCCTTCATTGCTTCCGCAATAAATGATCTGCTCGCCACATCAGCACCTAATCAGCCGTCTTCAACATGTAAATTTTTGCGGCAGCATTTTGATGAATCTCGCACCGCAAACAGAAATTCGATTTTGTGCGGCTCTTCTCTTTTCAACCGAGCTGGGAGCGAGGACCAAAAACCTTTCCCTGAAGAACATGACCGTCAGGCCAGTGCCAAGCTCAACGTTCTCCATGGCGTACCAATGGAGCCTCCGAAAAGGGGGGAAACCCCCATACACAGCTATGCCAGGTCTCGGGTCTACGATTTGCGCCGGTACACGGATGATACCTTTTGGGGCCCTTTCATGGATGATGGTTCCCAAACCGTGGACTGGGAGAACTTGGAGAGCATCATGATTGTCCTGTCCCACAACATTCACCGCTTCTGCGAAAGAACCTATGGCAGATTCCGTCCGATCTGGAACGTTCCTTTCGATGGAGTATCCACGAACAGCTTCCGGAGTAAGCCTCCCTTCAGATTTGATGATGACGAGGATAGCGAATCCGGTCTTTGGGAAGCAATGCACATCATCACTCCGGCTACTTCAAGCAATGCGCGCAGCTTCCAACGCGTGGATTCCCTATTGAACAATTCCGGGACAAGTTTGGAGGATCAGGATCCATACGGTGTCACAGGTACCTGGGCAAGAGTAAGTAAAATCAATCTAATTGAAGGGCGTAAGGCTGACGATATCATATTAGATTGTTTGTTTCCTTGGTAAGCTCGCAAATATCAATATCTCGCGGAGAATCATCGATGTTGACTTTTCCAGACTACACTGATCTCTACCATTTCAACTTCGAGAACGACACCATCCCAGACGACCAGCCCCGAGAGCCAATCGCCACTCAAGAAGCGATTCGGTTCATTACCCTCAATCTTCGTGTCAGGCGCATCGAGCCGCCTGGCCCTGGTGACGGACAGGCTCTGCCGGTTGTCCATTTCACGGGCACTTCCCGTTCCATGCATGCTTCGTGGGATCCCAACGCAAACTCTAAGATCAGAGGTGTGTTTTCCAAGCTTTCATGCTAGTTTTGTGCTGAACTGAGAATCGCAACAGGGACTGTTAGGTTGACGCCCGAGGGCCACGTTCGATGGACATCGTTCTCCATCTTCCACGGGTAAGGAACCAGCTTGTTACAAGCGCGAATAATGTTCGGATGGCTGATCGGTCGACAACAGCGAGGAGCGCTGGCGTAGCGAGTGTATCCAAACGGGAGGACTGCGGTCTGCACGGGGAATGCTAGGAACCTGGTTCGATAAGTACATCACCTACTTTCTTAAAATCTCCCGAGAATATGCTAAAGAGCCTTTAGGGATTACAGTCCTGAGGGACCAGCGGGCCCGACGGCTTTCTGGAAAATCTCTGACAGTCTGATCAAGAGCGATCATCACCCCCCGTTGCTTCCCCTGTCCTGATGGACTTTCCTGTAAGTCGCTTGTCGGTGTGGGGAACTGGATGGAGTCTATTCAGCAATCGAGGCGTCTTCTTGGCAATTTTTGAGGAAGCCTGCAGCGGGTGGAGGAGTGAAATTCGGTCGTGAAGGCAGCACGAGCATTCTCCGTCGATCCATTGGTATAAGGCGCATTGTTTGGCGGAACTCGAGGATGTCGATGGTGCTAGTTTCGGACCGGCTACTGTTAGCAGCAAAACAGCAATGGCTTGGGCTTCGGTGGGGCTCTGGCATAGTCTGTTGCAGAGACGAAGCATTCCGACTCATTCAGGGGGAGGGTAGA
Source organism: Botryosphaeria dothidea (assembly GCA_011503125.2). Lineage (NCBI taxonomy): Eukaryota > Fungi > Ascomycota > Dothideomycetes > Botryosphaeriales > Botryosphaeriaceae > Botryosphaeria > Botryosphaeria dothidea. The sequence goes on along the minus strand of WWBZ02000040.1, from coordinate 2,772,539 downwards.
GACAGCAACATCCTCTACAAGCAAGAAAATGAGCATGAAGATCCCGTTGGTTTTTGGCTTGCAAAAGGAAGATACGAAGCGTGCCCAGTTTACTTTCGAGTCCTAGACCGTTTAGCGCAGCCACCAACCGAATCTAATGGCACGGTACCATCAACCGACGGGATCCCGGCGACCGCACATCAGGGCCAGGCCTACGCTGAATGTGGCAATCCGAAAGAAGCCTCCACATGCCGTTCCAGTTTAACTAAAGGCAACCTCTCCAAGCACCCAACGGTCACCACTCCGTTGCGTCCCTTTGCCCCGTATCTGTGGACGGGCCACGGAGACGCGTACGACAGTCAATCAATGGCAAGCACCAAGGCGGCGCCACTCAAACGGACCCGTATCAGTGACGCTAAGAGCCGGACGGGCTGTATCACCTGCAAGTAAGTTGCCTCGGGCTCCGGTTTAGTCAACCTGGGGGATGCCTGATGTAGTAGCTGACCTATTGGCCAAGAAACCGACGGGTAAAGTGCGACGAGCAGAGGCCGGAGTGCGAAAGGTAAGGCCGGTTCTTCCCCGGAATCAGCACCGCCATCTGGATCGCAAAAACAATAAGAGCGTGAACCTCGGACCCCCATCCGTAACCGGGAGCTCCGACCGGTTCTTCTTCTCGTCCCCTGAATAACTGCTCATCCTTCTTCACTTCACAGGTGCATCAGCAGTGGCCGGATATGCTTTGGCTACGCGACGAGCCCAAGACGGCCAGCCGAGCCGGGGGCTATCCCCTCAGGGCGGTCGGCCAACGCGACTTTTGTGCCCATCACCCGGCAACTCTTTGACTCTAGCGACACGCCCGAGGAGGGACGGGCTCTGGACTTCTTCTTTTCGCGCACTGCACCCCAGCTCTCAAGCTACTTCGATGCATCCTTCTGGAGTCGCCTTGTGCTACAGTTCGGGCAATGTGAGCCCGCGGTCCGGCACGCCCTGATGGCCGTCAGCTCGGCCCACGAGCAGGCTGAGGTGTGTGCTCGGGGTCTTGAGATGTCAGATGGCTCTCGAGGGCGCTTTACGCTGAGGCAGTACAACAAAGCCATCGCTCGCCTATCCGAGCAAGCATACGGTGGACCCCAGCCGAGCCGCACGCTATTGCTGACGTGCGTCCTCTTCGTGTGTCTAGAATTCCTGCGCGGCGACACAAACATGGCAATGACCCATACCCTCAGTGGCCTCAACATCCTAAACACCTGGCAAGCTGACGTGGCCAAACAGAAGCAGAGGGGCTACTCTGACTACCAGAGGAAGGAAGAGGATTTTGTAAACGAAAATTTAGCCCCCATCTTCTGCCGGCTCAGCGTCGTATCCACCCTTTTGGGAAAACCCACCCCCATCGTCCGCTCTCGGCCTCTCTCCATGGACAACAGCGAATCGCCGTCTGCTGCTACCGGGACTTCATTCAAGACGCTGAACGAGGCGAGAGATGCGCTCGTCGACATTCAGAATTCAGGGCTGCGTTTCATGTGGGCGACCATGGAGAAGAAGTACCAGGGCACCATTGCCATGACCGAGATACTCGAACAGGTCCGACTAGAGATGAGGCTTGCGGAGTGGCATCGCGCACTTGACGAGTTGGAGGGCCGGCTGTCCAGACGGCCCAAGAGCCAGATCACCGCACAGACAAAGCAAGCCGAAGAGGACAGCCTAATCATCCTGCGCCTGCTCTACTTCGTCGCACACATATGGCTATCCAGCTGCCTCTCTCTGAAGGAGACCGCCTTCGACGCCTTCCTCTCCGAGTTCCAGCAGATTAACGCTCTCTCCGCCAGGCTGCTGTCGCGCCGCAGAACCTCGTCCTCGACCTCCTACTCCTCCTCCACGTCATCCTCCCCAACCGCCGGGCCCTGCTCCGGCGGCGGCGCCTTCTTCTCCTTCGACACGGAAATCGTCGGCCCCCTGTACTTCACTGCCATCAAGTGCCGCGAGCCCACCATCCGCCGCCAGACGCTCGCCCTGCTGGACCAATGCAACAAGCGCGAAGGCGCCATCGACTCCCGCCGTGCCAGCCAGCTCGCGACCGCGATCATGCAAATCGAGGAGGCCGGCATGCACCACGCCGCATCCGCCGCCGGAGCCATCACCGCAAACCACAATAACAACCCACAGCACGCACAGCCCCCCTCGACGCGCCTCGACACCGCCGCACTGTTCTTGCCGCCATCGACAAACACCACCACAACAACAACCCCCTTCCCCTCTGAATCCACCCGCGTCGCCCACGTCGTCGGCCTCCCCACAACCTTCACCGAGTCCGCCTCGGCCAACGCCGCTGCCATGCCGCCCTCGGCGTCGCCCTGCCAGACCGTCGCCGACACGGCGGCGCGCCTGCCCGCCGAGGGCAATCGCGTCATGGCCTACTACGAGCCCGTCATGCTGCCGAGCGCGCGGGCGCTGCCGCCGGGTGTGCAGAGCGCGACGGGGGGCCAGGGGCTGGCGTATATGACGATGGAGGGTATGTTTAGGCAGGAGGATGCGTTTGCGGGGGTGGGGTTCGGTGGTAGTGGTGGTGGTGGTGGTGGTGGTGGGCAAGGAGGTCAGGGGCAGGGTGAGGGGGAGTGGTGGGGGGGTCAGCAGCAGCAGCATCAGTATGGCGGGCATTTTTATGGGTAGTTGAGGTGGGAGAGCCCTCATATCAAGCGGTTTCTACGGTTAATTTATATCTCATTTGTCTGGAGTTCTGGTGCTGGCGTGCTCCTCTTCGGCGAGAAATGGCAACTCAGGAGGGTACGAGTCGCCAGAAAGAACGTTTCGGTAGCATTAATTGGAGAACCCAAGTTCCACAATTGGCTGCACAGAATGGATATTCCAGTGGTTGTTCTTTATTGTTTGTCCAAATCTACTTTGAATCAAATTCACTTGTCCAGATATGTATATACAAGCCAAAATCCTGTATTGTTGTGCAGATGAAAGAACTTGAGTCGCCAAGGCACACCTCCGCCACAGCTATATCTAAGAGCTGAACTGAAAGGTGAGATGTAATTCACACCAGTTCAAAGACCTGTCGAAGATCGACAGGTCAGGAGGGCTCTTAACCAGAAAACGAGGCCATCATACCAGTGGGGTCGTTTTGTTCCATGCAATCGCCTGCACAGAGTGATTATCTCACGTTTGGAACGCCCCGTGGTATATAACGGAGGATCAGCACCACTTCGACTAAGCAAATCGAGAAGGTCCGGATAATGGTCAGGAATTTCCCACGGGACCTCTCTTCTGTTTACATACAATCCTGTAATGAAACCCCAAGGAGATTCTGAGACTTTTCCAGGGCGATAATTCGGGTCTGCGCCGTTTTCCAGCAGAATCTTTATAAGTTCAAAAGATTTGTCAGAATTACTGGTTTCGAGTACCAACCCAAGGGCATGGATTAAAGGGCAGTCGAAAACGTCGGAAGTGTTGAGAGAGTAGCTCGGCGCGGTCTGGCGGATGTAAGAGAAGAGGTTACGGTCTATTGCCCAGTTGAAAAAACCGTGCTTGTCGAAGGATGGCAGTCCCCCATCGAGCCAAGGACGGGCTTGTGAGCTTGGACCCTCATGGTTCGATTGTGGAATAGATCTCACAGCTATTCTGTTGGCATGCAGGGTATTACTAATGCGCTTAAGCTCGATGACGACAGCTGCCTTAAAGGCGTCATCAGTGGACTGTATGCTTTCGGAAAGCACCGCAGCCTGGTAGAAGGCTGCAGTGAATTCAGGCGATGGGTCGAGTCCACGAGTCTTGAGGTTGAGTATTTGGCAGGTGCAGATAGCCTCATACGGATCAAAATCTTTCTCGACCCCGTGGATAGTAGCCTCGATATCCTCCCGTTGAATGAAATCTCGAACCGTTCTGTGGAGAAATTGTACTTTGGTGTCTGCACCATCGGCGTGAAAAGTCGGTGCTTCGAGAAGACCTTTACAACGGCTGCTTAGACGTCGCCTTGCCAATTCAGCACGGAATGCAATGTCCGCTGGGTCTTTCTCTGTTTTGATTTCAGAAGAGAAAGCCTCTTGGATACTTTGATTTACGAAAGAAATTGCTAGCAGACTGATCGGTTCTTCTGATGTGGCAAGTGCGACCCTGAGTATTCGCGAAGCTTCGTGCAAGTGGGGAGGTTCGAGCTGATCGAGTATTTCCCGGAAAAGGGTCTCGAGATCTGGTGGGAGTTAACGAAGCTTCTCTCGCGGATGTGTCATAGTATCTCCATCTCTAAGCCCTTCCAGTAGAGACATCACAACAAGCCGAACCCAGAGAAATACGCCAGATGCTTTTTCCTTGACCTCCGTGACGAGCTTCTGAGCGCCACCTGGGTCCAGTTCTTGAAGCTTACGAAACATCTCATGTGCTTGGAGCTTGTCGATGGTGAATTTCTTGATGTCAGATGCTGTCAGGTCTTCAGCGCGCAGAGACGGTATGGCACTGAATGCCTCTTCGAAAACGAGCCAAGGTCTACTGGCCACGCATAGTTTGACGTTCGGTCTCGTGGAAGCTTCACATATCCATGTGGCAAGTTCCTTACAGTCGCCATCGAATTCGTCAAGGCCATCAATGACAAAAAAGAACTTCGTGCCTGTCGCCGATACGAGGATTTCGAATGCTTTTTTTCAGTTCTGATAAGGACCAAGAGCGGGTGTCGGCGCCGAACAACTCCAGATATCGACAGCGTTCTGGAAGCACACGGGATATATCATGCGGAGAATCCTTCAGCGCTTGGTAGAGTAGAGCTCTGAGAATGCCCATGTTGGACATCTGCATGACGGTCCCGGAATTCCAGAGAAAGAATCCAGCCATTATCAGAGTATCATCGCCTCTCCATTTCTCCAAATGTGAAAGAGTTCGTTGGTCGTTGTAGACATATTTCATCAGAGTAGATTTTCCCGATCCCGGCTTTCCGGTGATCCAGTAAAGGCTTTCGGGGCCGTGCAACCATTCCACAAAGTTGGAATGAAAATGAATTGGGACATGCTCGCAGTTGCCCGAAGTTGGCTGATTTGCCGAGGTTTGTGGACATCCATTCTCCGAGAAGATCCATTCGAATGTTCTCCGGTGGGCTTCCTCTATGTGTTCGTATCGGTCCGCTATATCGGTAAATCGAAGATTCTCGACAATGCGAAGCTTATGTAGGTGGTCGCGATGGGCTCCAGCTGATTCAGTAAAGCATGCCGAGAACATCTCCAGGTCTTGCTTGTTTTTTTTCGTCCAGTGATTCTGTCGAACCTCGTCGATGATGGTGTTCTGCCATGACCTATCCAATCGACTGGACTGACATTCCCATAATTACGCCGTCTCACGTTGCTTGTTGAACCAGCGATAGTAGACCCCAGCCGCCCCATGCTCTCATTGAGAGTGACCAGAAGTGCAAGGTTTATCTGGCCTCGATAACGCTCTAAGCGTTCAGTCAGAGAACGCACCTGCTTCTCTTTCCACACAGTGAGAACGGCTTGTCGGAATGATTCCCAGCCCTTGTGAGAACTGGAAGTTCTCAATTTTTGCACGACATCCAATAAGTCATCTGTGGCACTCTGACAGCCGTCACACAGGGCCTTGAGTTGTTTGTCGGCTTTCGTGAGGTTACGACTCCCAGCTGAAAGGTCGCGGCTCAATTCTTGCAGACTTGAAGTGACAGCTTCAAGCTCTTGGTTCTCCACCAGTGCTCCGTCCGCTGAATCTTTGATTTCGCGAGTCTTGGACAAAAGGTCGCCTGCAAAACACGTGAGTTGAACTATGCTGGCAGCCAGTCCGATGGCGCTGGTAGGATCCATACTGATTTCAGCACCAAAATGAGAAAAAAAGAGTTGGGTGATAAGTCGGCGAGCCGACCAGGGCAAGACTGTGCGCAGCCTTTATCTATGTTTACAGCCTATACGGGGCTGCAGTGGTGCAGTAGCTCATGGCTTGAGCTGGCAGTCCTCAATACGACAAGGCTGGGAGACGTCAAAAAGCAATCTGAGCTCAGCAAAAATGGCAGGATGCGTTTTAGTATTCCTGTAAATGGTGCACATGGCCTGTCGAGCTCTCGAGGAGGTCGCCTATTGCACGTACCAATATCTGAGATTGTATCTCTCACGTCGCGCCATGTGCAAATTTTGACGTTACACAGTAGACACTGCCTCCTGTGAATCACGTGGCTGAGCAGGTCCCCAATCACAGGGCTTCCAAAATCCTCTCGGCCATGCCCAAAACCTTCTCTTCTTCCAGCCTTCGCGCCACGATCTGCAGGCTGATCGGCTGGCCCTGCACCGCCTCAGCCTTGTCTGTGGTCGCGTGTCAGCACATTGAAGTGGCAGATTTCCTCTGGCCATTCCACTTACAGTCTTCTCTAGTCACTTTATCAATATCGCTGAAAGGTTCCCTCGACTTATCCTCTGCAGACAGTTCATCCACGGTCTTATCAACCGCGATACCGCTTGGAAACGAGACTGCCGAGTAATCCAAGCAGTTGTACACACACGTGTAGCCGACATACTTGAAATTCCCATGCTCGACCGTTGCATACGGAGACGTCGGGCAGATAATACCATCCAGCTCAGCCACATTCCATCGGTCGAGATAGCGCTTCTGCAGGTCTGTGCGCTCGAGGTGTATCTGCCACATGTCGTAGACACCGACCTCCTTCGCTTCCGCGTAGGCGGCCATTTCAGGGCGGAAGGGCTCGCCAGTTGGGCCAAGAAGCTTTCGAACAGACTTGCCGCCATCGGCCACAAACATTCGTTGCTGTAGAAAGTCAGTTCTAGAGTGCAACATCGAACTACTATGGACAATGGATCTTACAATTAGACTTCCCGCTTGGGCATGCATTCCCTGGCTGCTCCACTCAATAATCTCGTGACCAGCCTTCTTCAACTTCTCAACTGTCTCTTTTAATGCCCTCGTCACAGGAGGTGTGGGCATCACAACATCATCATGCCAAAGCACCGCCAACTTCAGCTTCTTCGGGACTTGCACCTGACGCCAAGGAATTGGAATGCACTTCGGATCTTGTAACCAAGGCTGTAGCCCAACGACCGTCTTCGAGTACAGCTCCACACTCTCCAATGAGGGCGCGAGCGGCCCGTTAACACTGGCCACAGCCTCCTGACCCGCCAGACCAGACTGCGTTTTCAGCGTCGGGAACCTACCCAAGCTCGGCCTCAGCGTCCAGATACCGGTGCACGCCGCAGGAATACGAAGCGAGCCACCAATGTCACTGCCGACGCCCAGTGGACTTCCACCGAAGGCAATCAGCGCGCTCTCGCCTCCACTGCTGCCTCCCGGCGTCAAGGCACGGTTGCGCGGGTTCTTGGTGCGGCCGAAGACGTTGTTGACGGACTCGGCAATCATCATGGCAGTCGGAACGTTCGTCTTGACGTACAGCACAGCTCCGGCAGCCAGCAGCATGTCGACGAGAGTGCTGTTGTAGCTGGCGGGCTTGTTGGCCAATGCCGCGAAGCCCAGAGTGGCATCCTTGCCCACGACGTGGAAGTTGTCTTTTATGGAAATGGGGAGGCCGTGGAAGGGACCGACGAGCTGCCCGGTCTTTGCGAGGTGCTCGTCCCGAGAGCGAGCGGTGGAGATGGCGAGGTCGAAGAGGGTTTCGGAAAGACAGTTCGTCTGGGGGGCGCAGTGTCAGTAACAGACGTACAGACCAGCGTGCTAGGACAATGCGCGGCAAGTAAAAAGAGCCAAGGAAGCTATACCAATTGATGTGCGGCAGCTGCTCTCTTGCAGAAAGCCCTGGTGACCTTTTCAGACGTCCATTCTCTACTCTTGAGCTTTTCGAGCAATCGGGCAGCGGGGGTGCCAGTAATTTCAAGTTCTTCTTGCGTGAACCAGCCCGACTGCTCAGGGAAACCGGTGACGTCGAGCTGGGAATCGGGCGGCAGCTTGTCTGCGGGGACGCGCCATTCTTCGGGAATGGAGTCGAGCAGCTCCTGGCGCTTTTTGGCGGCAATTTCCTCCCAGGCTGGCATGGCGTTAACAAGATAAGCGGCAGTATGGTTCTGCAAAGGGAGGACTCACACTTGCTCTTTTGTGTCGTAGGTAGCGGCAGAAGGAGGCCGGCAGGTGTCCCACCTTTGGCGCGCTATCGGCTTCCTTCGGCCAACTCCCGAGAGCCGACGAGCGGGAGAGGCTTGCAAGACGTCATCGCGGTTACACAAAGGAGTGAAGAGGAGCCACCTGACGGTCGAGTGGAGAAGACTCGGGCCATTTCCTCTTATCGCATCGAGTGAGAAGTGAGGACTCGGACGACATCAGGGTAGGTTGAACCTTGTTCCGCCTCCGCACTCCTGTTGCGCTCCCCTGCCCGACTCGGTAAGCGCTTTGCGGTCCCTCTTCCCTTACTCAAGCTGTCATCCCTGAAACGAGCTTCGGCATTGTTATCAGGGCAAGGCGGGCTTGGGACTCGATCAGCCGAAAGCCGCTGTCGTAGCTGCGGTGGCTTGCCCTCAAATTGACCGTCTCCGCACTCACAGCGGCATGGTCTGGCCGAGACCGCGGCGGGGTGTCCCAAGAATCCAGTGTCGACCTCCTTCCGCCTCGCAGAAGACACTCGCAGACGATGCTGATGAAACTTCCTAACAAGGCACAGAAAGCGAAGACTTGATCGAGACGAGCTGCACCGTCAGGGAGCATCTGTGCGAGTGGAGCAACTGACTCGCTCCCATCTCTGCTTTATCTTTCGCGCAGTCCATACCCCGGCTGCTTATCGCCCTATCAGATCTGATCGGTCCTCATGGGCCGGTAATCTTCGCCAGAATCCGCTGCAGAGCCTCTGTTGTCGCGTCCGCCGCCGATTTTATATTTATATTTATTTCCCTGAGACTGGCCTGACATTTTGCGGATGCTGGTGCCGAATTTTCGATTTTTCCCGCCGACATCGCCACCGTCCCAGTTGCCAGAAGATCTCGACTCTATCCTTGCATAGTGAGGAAAGGGACGCGGTACTGAGGAATCATGGCCACATTAGCCAGGATACGGGCATACTTTCGCCCATCGCAGGCCAGCAAAGAAGAACGGAAATTGGTCCAGAAGATCGATTTCTTCATCTTGACTTTCTGCTGCTTGAGCTACTTCTGCAACTACGTAAGATGGCCTCCTTACTTCATGTATAGCTAAAGCACTAACCGAATTCCAAGCTCGACCGCTCAAACCTCACCAATGCCTACGTTTCGGGAATGCAGGAAGACCTCAATTTCAAGGGGAATCAACTGACTCAGATCAACACCATATTCACATGCGGCTACATCATTGGTCAAATTCCCTCCAACCTCGCCCTCTACTACATTCCGCCTCGAGTCTTCTTCCCCTCCATGATGATCGTTTGGGCTGCGTTGACAATGGTCACCTCCTCCGTCCAAAAGCCAGAGCATATCATGGCCATCCGATTCTTCCAAGGAATCGCCGAATCCACCACCTTCGTCGGCACTCACTACATTCTCGGCTCGTGGTACACCGGACGCGAACTCGGAAAACGCAGCGGCATCTTCACAGCATCCGGCCTCGCAGGCACCATGTTCGGCGGCTTCATCCAAACCGGCATCCAAAAGTCGCTCCACCTCAAAGCCGGCCTGTCGGGCTGGCGCTGGCTCTTCATCATCGACGGCCTGATCACGCTGCCCGTCGCGCTCTACGGCTTCCTCCTCTTCCCCAACACGCCCAGCACGACCACGGCGCCCTACCTCTCCGCCGCTGAGCGCGCCATGGCCATCGCGCGCGTCCCCGAAGTCCCCGAGCGCGCACCCCTCAGCCTCGCCTTCGCCAAGCGCGTTCTCACCTCCTTCTACTTCTACGCCTTCGTCGTCCTGTGGATCATCGCCGGCGAGACCGAGTCCTTCTCGACCAACACCCTCCTCGCGCTCTACCTCAAGGCGCACCCGACCGCCACCTACACCGTCGCCCAGCTCAACGACTACCCGACCGGCGTCCCCGCCGTCGGCATCATCTCCACGCTCTTCTGGGCGACCCTGACCGACTTCCTCGGCGGCAAGCGCTACCTCGTCGGCTACTGGATCGGCATCACGGGCGTGGCGACGTCGGCCATGATCCTGGCCAACTTCAACAGCACCTCGACGGTCATGGGCGCGTACTACTGGGCCGGCAGCGTGTACGCGTGCCAGGCGACCTTCTTCGCGTGGGCCAACGACGCGCTGCGGTACGAGGAGGACATGCTGCGGGCCGTCGTCGTGGCGGCCATGAATATGGGGAGCAACGTCTTCAACGCATGGTGGGCCATCGTGTTCTACTCGGCGGACTTTGCGCCCAAGTTTACCGTAAGTGGACTGCCAGTCACCAATGCAATGAGAACGACAGCTGACAATTGGACAGAGAGGCATGTGGGCCATGATTGGTACCTCGATCGCGCTCGCTGCGTGGACGACTGTGCTCCTTGTCTGGACGGTGCGGGTGGACAAGACTCGCGTGGTGGATGGAACCGGCAGTGAGTCGGGCCACAAGCAGGAGGGAAGCGTGGTCGAAAAGGATAAGGAGCTTGTGGAAGGGAAGGTGTGAGGAAGTCACGATAATACCGCTCGAGCCTATAATTCATGATATGTAATGCAAAGCCTGTGAACCAATACCCGTAAGAATTCGGACCAAGAAGATGGGAAGCTAATTCGTAGTGTGCCAAAGACTTCCACCAATACTCCCTCTGTGACGGCCACCGAGAACCTCAAATTTAAAGCGGATGGGCTCCTGGTCGCTGTCAATGAAGATTGACTGCCGTGTGGACGGTCCGCTTGAAAAAAAAACAGCACCTCTTCTCCTTTTCGATGCAGCCTGTATTTACTCTACACAAGAGCCATGTAGCTCGTTACCTTCATCCAAATCCAGACGCCTCGCTGCAAGCGTCACGCTTTTTTAAACACCCAGCATTTAAAACGCCCCCATCTGTGAACATCCATGATTGCCGTCCCTATGCGAACGTTTCCGACACCCGGCTTCCCATCAAAATGCCTTCTACCTTCTAAGCCCCGTTCCCTGGGTTGACGTCCCACAGCCTCATAGTCTGGCCATCCCTAGCACGCTTCTTGCTCGGCTCCTTCTTCGAGCTGCCTTCGGTCAATCTGATCATCGCCAAGCTCGCCTGTGCAAACGACTGGACAAGCTCTTGCATGCGACCTGTCTCCAGGAACACATCTGCCAAATCGACGTTCTCGGGGGCTGCGATAGCCGTGGCGAGGTCCATGCAGCGCGTAATGTTGTCGCGACCGACCATGTGTGCGGCACTATGGAGGACGCTGTTGTAGGCGATGATGACTTCCGGGAGGTAGATGCGGCGAAGTGCAAGCAGCTGTCTGGCTTCAAGGTCTGTTCATGACAATCAGTTTCATCAGCTCCAAAATCTGTGCAAGGACTTACCGTCGCAAGCAAACATGAAGATGTCGTTGTTCAGCAGGGGCTGGACAGCCTCGCAGACGCTCTCGAGAAGATTGCGAATCTTGTTCTTAGGCGGCATGGCACCACCCATCGATTTGATGCTGATAATGCCGTTAACATTGCCGAGTCCAAATTGTTGTTGTAAGAGATCGTTTTCATACTTGATAAGTTCGGCTTCTTCGATTCGCCATTCGTCGAGCATCTTGATCGCTTGCACGAGATGCTGAAGCTCGTAGTACAGCTTGCTGTCATCTCTCAGGGATGCCTTTGCTTTCCTGGTTTCCTCAATCGTTTCTGGTGAAAGTGACCGACGTTGCTGCACCGTGGGCCGCACGTTTCGGGAAGATCGGCGACGGTTGGAGTCGCCTTCCACAGTGACAAATGTGTCGTCATCATCCTCCATAACATCAATGCCGCGGCCGAAAACCGGCATCTCAGCTGTCTTCAACTTCGAGACATGGCGGTAAGGCAGCCGCTCGATAAGCCGGACAGCAGCGCCAATGTGGCCGGAGAGGAGGAGGTGCTTCATCGATTCAGTTAGAGCAGTGAAAGTCTTGTGCCACCTCTCCGGGAGGTGCATCCACCATTCGCAACTGCGAATTACCATCTCATCCTCTGGTCTGACTGCATCCGGCAAGAATGCTTTGCGAATGCGGTATCCAGGCCATTGCTGGTGCTTCGCAGGCTCCAGGAATTTGTATTTCGGAATGAAGTCGTCCGATGCCGACCGGAAGTTTCCAGCTATGAGAGTGTACTCGAACTGATGCTCCAGAACTTGATCGAGATCGATGTTATACCTTTCCATGAGTCGGACCTGCATCTTCTGTTCCTCGAAGTTGCGAATGTCTGTTGAAGCAACGCCAAGTACCACCCAGCAGCGGCTCTGAGAGAGCTGTGATGCATAGAGCGGCACAAGATCAATCTTGCCAGCCATGCGCAGGAAGTCGATGTAGCTGACCAACACATTCTCGAAGATGGCTTGATCAGGCGAGTTCTCAATATCCAGACCGAAAGCCTTTTTGATGAGCAGCATGTGTGACACAACTCTAATGGCGTCATAGCTTTCTGCGAGGGCCAAGAATTGCTCAGACGTCTCACGATCCACGACTGGAAGCAGCGTGGACTGGCCTCCCTCATTCGCTTTTCTCGACAGTGCAATTCCCAAGTTCCTGACAAGGTCCTCAAACGACTTTCCGATCAAAGCTCCTTGAACCATTTTCATGGGCTCACGGCTCTCTTCTCTGGTGGGCCCAAACTCCGCTAGGTAATCAACAGCGAAACGGTTTGCATTAGGTGAGTTGCCAGCCATTTGAAGGATGTTTGCCGGGTGTCCAAGCCGTGCCGTAGTTTGCGGCACACCTTCAGGGAGCCTTTGGTGCAAGAACTGATCCCACTGAGCGAGCAGAACGTTGTTCAGTCGGACGTAGAGGAAATCGTCCCAGTTCTTGCAGATGGGCTCTACCGATGCGATATCGCCAGCAAGCAGACCGTAGACTGCGCATTCAAACTCATTCTGCCCAGCCTGAGCAGCAGCATAGCAAACCCGGCGCCAGAGGGATCCCGCATTTGCACCACGCAGTGACGTCCGACGGTCGAGGTTGTCGTATGATTTGCCCAGAGCAACTGCTCGCCACTGCTCATTGTGTTCGTTGCACCAGTCCCGGATCTCTTGCCAGGGCTTGCCTCGTCTCATCATCTCCCAAAGTGCCATCCAAACAGCTTTCTCATAATCTTCATCTGACTTCTCCAGGACACGAGCCTGGCGTGTTGGCGCATCCGGATCCAATTGGTAGGCCACGGGTTCGCCGGTGTCATCCCTTCGGATGTTGGCAAGAGCCTTCTCCGCAGACTTCTCGAACGGGCGAAGTCTCTTCTCGTGTTTGAGCTTCAACTTCGTATCCAGCCATCCCTGCGACCAGGTCCCACTGCCCCGACCGGACTTTTCCTCCATAATAACAGCAATCTCCTGGCCCGCCGCGTCCGCGGTCTCTTCCAGCCATCTGAGGACAAGCTCCCTCTCCCGCGCATTTTCTTCTTCGAAAATAAAGCGGTCCCATACTTCGCCTTCAGGAGTGAACTTGTGCAGAGCAGGCATTCCTGCCAAGGCCTTTTTCTTGCTGCCGTTGGGGTCCGTTCCCGGCTCATGCTGGTCATGCTCCAAAAGAGTTCGTAGCAAATCCCACGTGGCAATCTCCGACTGCCACTGCTTCAACATGGTCCGTGTATCAGAGCCTGGCGTAGGCTCATCCTCTTCAATGGACTGGAAGATCTCGGAATCGCGCACGCGCTCGAGGCGTTTGTTGGATGCTCCTCGTGATTCCTGGGCCAATTTCTTCCGGAGCGTGCGAACATTGGCTTCGGCCTCCTTCTTGAGCTTCTGGACCAGGGTCAAGGTTGCGTGGTGCTTCTGAACGGGTGTGACATTTTTGTCGTTGATGTCCTTCAGCCAGCTGTCAACGCTCTCAGCGAACTTCTCGACTTCCTTGCCAACGCGTTCAGCCATGGATCGCAACGGATGAAGGTCCTCGTCATGGGCGCGGTAGGTTAGACGGAGAGCGGTCTGGTCAGAAGCAACGCTGGCGTGCGAACCGCGTCGCGACTTTCGCCGGGGCGCGGTAGATGGGCGGGTGATGGGAGCCATTGTGAAAGCCGGATGGGTGAGAAAGCGAGCGATCGGGGGAGCTGCAGGTGACCGTAGAAGGAAGAGGGGAAGAGAGCGCGCGGGGGGGATGGCCCGACGGGTGGTTGGTTGCGGTGCTCAGCAGCAGCAAAACATGGCCGCGCAGCCAAAGCGACGAGCTGCGAAACGCGACGACGTGCGGCTTGCGAGCTACACGCGCTAGGGCCAGGTTAGGAATAGCGCAACACCGCCCACGCTTAAATTCTCTGCGCCCGCCCAGAATTTTGACAGCCATCAATGTCTTTTTCAAGGAGATCATTAGAGTTGCGTTACAAACGGATCAGTGTTCGTATCGTGCTTCAGATCTTCTGAGAGTAACGCGCCTTGTCTGCTTATTGCTCTCCCCCTCTCGCAGGGGCATGGGAGTGGATTTAGGTATTGCGGCGCGACATCTCTCATTGCCTATCTCATGTTGTCTATCTACTTGCCTTCGCTACGCTGCTTTATCTTCAGTCTTCGAAGCTGTCAGCAAAGACGTCGTTGCGCTTGCCTGAGAATGATGCACACCTGAGAAGATTGGCCTTGGGACAGCTTACGCAACTTGCGTCATCGCCGTTCCTCTGATAGAAGGCGTTGCAGCACTCGTACAGCGCGTCGATCTGGGGAAACACGGTCAGAAACGATGCTAGCGGACGCATCACGAGACCCTTACCTGACGTTGGCACTTCTCTTCTTTGTAGCCCGACTTCTGCAAGCAGTCTGTTCCTGCATCAGCGAATGAAGGACCGATTATTGCGTGCAGCTTGGCGATGCACCTTGGATGGCGCATGCCCTGGGATGGCATGGCGGGTTGGTTTGGAGGTCTTGCTCTAGATTGCCCTGGGCGTGCTTTAGTATGACATTATGCCTCTGACGGTGCTCTGGGCGTACCATTGTTTGAATCTTGCTGGCCGCGATGTGTAAGGTAGCGGGCTGCGAAAGGGTACACAATTCCAGAAGGGCGCGATGAGGCTCACGAAATGGAAGCAAAATGGAAGGTGCAGGAGCTGCTGGAAGCCGGCCGCGTGCTTGCCGCCTTCCTTTGCCTCTTGCCCTGCGTGACGCAAGAACGCGGCTTCCACGACTTCTCTGCGCCATCGGCTCGGCTTTCCAACCCCACCAAATCAAACACCTTCGTCTTCCTCTCCAGCCAGCCCTGAGCTCGCTCCACCACACAACCTCTACACCTGCCTCTCGCTGTGTTGCCCCTGTGCATCCAACGTTCGGTAAGTCTGCGCTGCCATCATCACCTGCGATCCTCGGGCTTCTGCACCTACTTCACCGCCGCAGACGCCGTCCCGCCGTCAATCGCGCTGGCCGCTGAAACAGAACTTGGGTTCTCACGCTCACTCAAGCGCCTCAAGCCACTGTTGCCTGGACCCCGTCCACGCGCCGCTAACTCACCGCTGCTCAGGCTCTCTACTTCTTTTCAACAACCCGGTTCGCAGTTACCATCGTCAACTCGAGTAAAATGTCGGACAACGGCTCCCCGAAGCAAGACAACCCGCAAAGCGAGCACCTCAACATTAAGGTGACAGACAACAACAACGAAGTCTTCTTCAAGATCAAGCGGACTACTCAGCTCAAGAAGCTCATGGATGCTTTCTGCGAGCGCCAGGGCAAGTCTCCGCAGAGTGTCCGATTCCTCTTCGACGGTCAGCGCGTCGCCCCAACGGACAATCCCGAATCGGTGAGTGGCGGCCACTTCCGCGCAGAAACTGCCGAGCAGTCGAGCGAGCGCTTCGAATCGACAACCATCACGGATCCCTGCGATTGTGCCCGGATGGAATGCCTATCGCGTGCTCACTCCACTACCCGGCATGCCTAATGGCTCATTGTTAAAGACTGGTACACTAATGTTCGCTCTTTGTATAGCTCGAGATGCAAGACGGTGACACTCTCGAAGTGCACCAAGAGCAAATCGGAGGTGGTTGCTGATCGATGCTCCACGCCACGGACGTTGTGAGATGGCTACTCAGTGTCTCACTCTCACGTGCTCTTTACGAGAAACAAGGCGGTGTTCACGAGTACATGATGCGGAGCGATGGACGAAAACGACGGATATCCCACACAACTTTGGGCGACTTTCAGGCGGAGACGAGAGCATCTCTTGGGCGCTCTTGGCGTCAAACCGGGTCTTCCTCTTCTTTTCCTTTTCCTTTTAGGAGGGTTCTCGTGTATCTTAGTGGCGACCGTTGCTTGCCCGGCAGCTACAGATATGAACATATAGGGCCCTCTGACTGCAAGTTCATACTCGACCCCCCGTGTTACTGCCTCATTGACTACCGTGGCAGTATATCCACAACTGATCCTCTTCTCCTGCGCATATATACTAGACAGTCAATGGCAATTGGGTGGTATAGTCGAGAGATTGACGAGAAACCCTCATAAATTATACGTCACGTGTATCAAAGTTTACTTTTGGGCATCGTTCCACGACCCATGCGACACAGCACGGATTCAGGAACATGATCAGCCAATAGCAGCCCCGGAACACCTACGTTCCCTCCGATTGATGCTATATGCCTCGGAAACCAGGTTTTTGCAGGCGATCAAATTAACATTTCTCTGCATATCTCAAATCTCTTTCCTGTACAGACAGCGTTTACAAGCAGAAGCAGCAGGACGTCGGCACAACTGAGGGCACACGGACGAGCCATCTCAACAAAAGCAACCTCAACTCCTCTCCCTCGCCAACTCGACGCACTTGGCCGCCGCCTCGTCGAAGCCGTCGTACGCGAATACCTTGAGCCCGCTCTCGTCCACGATCTTCTGGCCCTCGGCCTCGTTGGTGCCCCTCAGCCGCACAACGACGGGAATGTCTTTCTCCTCGAGGCCGAGCTCCTTGAACGCCAGCAGAATGCCGCGGGCGATCATGTCGCACAGGGTCAGGCCGCCGAAGATGTTGACGAAGATGACGCGCACGCGCGCGTCGGCCAGCAGCAGCTCGAACGAGCGCTTGACCGTCTCGGACGTCGCCTTGCCGCCCGTGTCGAGGAAGTTGGCGGCGCGCCCGTGGTGCGGCGGCAGGGACAGTGCGTCGACGGTGTTCATGGCGAGACCCGCGCCGTTGACCAGCGTGCCGATGTTGTGCGCGGCCGGGTCGGCGCTGTCGAGGCCGAGCTTGACGTAGACGATGCCGTCGCTCTCGGCGGAGAGCTCGGCCGGGTCGATCGCGCTGGGCGAGGTGTCGCGCTGCGCGTGCAGGGACGCGTGGCGCTTCGTCGAGCGGAAGGCCGCGTCGTCGAAGGTGAAGGAGGGCGAGTAGGTTAGCAGCGCGTCGGCGTCGGCGGCGACGGCGACGTGGGTGGACAGCGAGACGCCTTCGTAGGTCTGGAAGAGCGTCCAGAGCGTCTTGAGCAGCTGGTAGGTTGCCATTTTGGCGGTCGGCGGCGCGGCATCTAGTTGGAGGTGCTCGACCGCGCGGGTGAGCGTTTCGTTGGTGGGACCCGCGCGGTAGTCGAAGGGGATGTAGCGCGCGCGGGTGTAGATGTCGCGCGGGTGCGTGGAGGGCGAGACGACGAAGGCGGGCGAGCGCGTGGAGCGGTCGATGGTCACGCAGACGTAGCGGGAGTCTTCTTTCTCGTTGGGCTCGCGGGTCGTTGGGATGCCATGCTCGGAGAGAAGGGAGGAGGCTTGAGAGGCATTGAAGTGAAGGCCGCGGCGCTGAGGGCTGCTGGTCACGGCGGAGCGGGTGGATGGGGAGACGCGAGGACGGTGAGATGATGTGTGATAGCCACGACGTTGGTTGGCCGCGTTGGTTGCGGATGATTGCTAGATGAGCACGAGTAAGTACGGGTATTTTTGGCTTTTCTCCCTCTTTTCTTTTGGCTTTCCTTACAATCTTTTGCACGTTTCTTCCGCTCTCGGCAAGGAGATCCTTCATCAAGTTTCCAAATTTGGCAGGGTGGTCAACCACGACGGCGCCTGCATCCCCGAGAATCCTGGCCTTTGCGTCTGCCAGATTCTCTCCTGGAGCAGGCCAAGCACCTGCATGGCCCATTACCCTACTGGTAGGGGCGAGTTTACCGCCAACCAGGGCAGCAATTGGCCTACATCTGGGTTAACATTACTTCAACATTCAGCAGGGGAGGTTTGATTCACTTTGGCTTGGCAGTTCGCTTTCTGTACTCCTTGATCCACTCGGCAGCTTGCTCTTCCGCGCGGCCGCCGACCTCGCCGACCACGATGATGCCCTCGGTGTCCGGATCATGCTCGAACACCTTGAGAGCATCGACGAAATTGGTGCCGGCAATGGGGTCGCCGCCCATCGAGATGCACAGACTCTGACCGAGCCCGGCACGGGTAAGCGAGGCGACGGTCTCATAGCTGAGGGTTCCGGATTTGGCAACCACGCCAATGTGGCCCGGAGCAAAGCATGGCAGCGGCTGGAATCCAATTCGACAGCGTCCGATTGCTGAGATGATGCCTGGGGCGTTGGCGCCTACGAGTCTGGATTTGGACTGGGTGTTGAGTATGGAATGTATCTATGTCACAGGTTAGTCGCGGCTCAACATGAATGGACCTCGGGTAACTCTTTCGTACTCTCAAGATGTCATGCAATGGGATGTGTTCGGCGACGGCCACGATAAGTGGAATTTCGGCCTCGATGGCCTCCTCGATGGCCGCGGTGGCCTGGTGAGCAGCGACATAAATGCCGGTGGCATCAGGCTTCAGCTTTTCCTGTGCGGCCCGCACGCTTGGAAACACAGGGAGCCCTAAATGCTCGCCTTCGCTTCCTGGCTTGACGCCGCCAACGATGTTAGTACCCCAGTCGATGGACTCTTTGGCGTTGGCTGTGGCTTGACGGCCGGTGAAACCCTGGAAGATGACTCGCGTATGCCGGCCAATTTTCAGGTTTTGGATGGTGTCTTCGTAAGAGGGTCTAGAAGTGGTGGAGGAGAAGCCGGCCCGCAGAACAGGCCGCCGAATGAGAGGTATGCTCCGCGAGGAGGCACACGACGTCATGGATGAGAGGCGATGAGACAGCATCGTCAACTTTCGGACCGGGATGTGCTCTTGGTGCTCTCTACGTCTACGTGGAATGGAGAATGGAAAATATCAAGCACGATGCAATGCGGACGTGATCTCAGCTGCGGGGAAAGGGGAAAGACGAGGTCTATGGTCTATAAAATGCGAAGCTCGACGGAAATACCAGACTGGGAATAAGCGGGCTGGTGGAGAGCACGCAGGGCCCCAGCGACATCGGCCCTCGGGAATCGCACAGCGCTAGAGCCCCACAGGCGCGCGTAATTCGTGGCCGTGCCCCCCTTTCAGAGGCCTCGGCCCTCGTGCCTTGGACTGCCTCGAAGAGTCGCCGCAGGGATTGCCCCACGCGGAGAAACCCCGGTGATCGCCGCTTGGTCGCGGAAGCTGCGCAAGCTGGCAAGCAACCCTCGAGCACGCCAGGCCAGCGACAGCTATCAATAGCACACGCCGCCTTAAAACTCCGGAAGCTCGCCCGCAAGACACCTATACCTCCTTTGAATGCCCCAAACTCCTTCCATTGACTGTACAATTTCCTCCCGTTGCTTCCGCTCGTTCAGTTTCTTCTCCAGCTCGACGCTCGCTTTGCCCCGCCCTCACGCGCGCTTTCTCTGTGCAACTTTCTCAGGCCACCCAGCACTCCCCAGAGCTTCCGAACCTCCTTTTCCAGCCCTCGATATGTCGTCCGCAATCCCTTCAGCTGGTGAGCTTCACTCCCACTCAATGGCCGCGCCGAAAACCAGTAGCATTCGCTAACCCACCCCGCCTTTTCTTTCATAGAGCTCGAAGCCTCCCTGAAGGACCTCAAGATCTCCACCTCGACCGGCCCCTCCCCGTCGCACTCGCCCGCGCCCGCGCCCGCGCCCGGCACCAAGCCGTCCAAGAAGTCCGCCAAAGCGGCCGTCGCCGACTCGTGGGAGGACGAGGCCTCGGGCTCGGACGACGGCTCGGGCACCGAGACGGAGCCGGACAGCTTCACCTCACCCATCAACACCCTGCAGAAGCACGCCTCGGAGGGCCCGCTGGCGCCCCCGCCCACACCCGCGTCGCCGCAGTTCGACGGCCCTTACGGCAACATCGACGCGCGCTTCACCAACGCTACGGCGGCGGCGGCTGCTGCTACTGGCGGTGGTCCCGCGCGCAGGCCCGAGAAGACGACGTCGGTGGCGGCGCGCATGATCGCGGCGGGGATCGGTAGTAGGGCGCCCAAGCGCACGGAGGAGGAGCGGGAGTACGACCGCGTGATGCGGGAGAAGGAGCGGAAGAGGCGCGAGAAGGAGAGGGAGGAGGCGGCGGCGAAGCAGCAGAAGGAGGAAGAGGCGAAGAAGGCTGTTTGGGATGACTAGGTTGGACGTTGTTCTATTGTTTTAAATGTCTAGTCACGGTCTTGTGGGTGCTGCGTTGCTGCATGTTATATGGTGTGGTATTTAGTATTTATAGTTCTAAAAAACGACACGGCAGGGACGGTTATTGTGGGATTTATTAAGATGCATTCGATTGGCGTTGGGAGGACTATGGGTACAGTATGAAAAGGAATGCATCTTATTGTAGTATGGTTAGGAGGAGCGAAGAGCGAACTGAGAAGGAATAATCTCTCGTGTTGCGTCATAGTTGCAGCGTTATGCAGATATCATAAGGTGTTTAATGAAGCTGCATGAAGAAAAACCTGTCTGCGTCTTTTCTACGTTTCTACTAACATCAATATGAGGACAGGTCTGTCATCCGGCAACAAGGGGTTTCGAAGAGTTGAGGGGCATGGTCGGATCAGGAAAGGTTTACGGCGCTACGGAGCGTCCGACAGAAAAGACGCGGGAACGGGCGTCAGAACGGATGCCGACCGAGACGCGGCAGCATTGTGGCAGAGCCAGGCCGCAGCCCGTAGATCACGCTTGCCGCTCTCCCGCTGCGAATGCATCGTTTACTTTGCTGAGGCAGACGAGATGTGCTCAGATCGTCGGGAGTTGTGCAGGTTATGCAAGGTTTATGCATTTCGCGCCTCGCGCTCTCGGCCTCTTCTTCCCTGGCGCGGCCCGAAGCGATCATCAACCGCACCTCAATGTCATCGCCAGCCTTCACGCACGAACACCTCGCGACCTCGGCCTCTCCTTTTCCTGCATGCACATCCCAAAAAGCAATGCCATAACGCTCGACGCCGCCGTGGCGCCGCCAGTCTACGCGGTCGTAAGCCTCGCGCACCACTCGGACAGCTACAACAGGAAGCCACGCTCTAGGCAACAGAATTCAAGCAATCAGGAACAAGCCTCCCCAGCTGTTCGGGACGGCGTGGCTTACCCGGCACTAGCAGAATGACGAAGCTTGTTCTTGCAAGGGGCCCGCGCTAATATGGGGCTGACTGTGTCTGGTCTCTATCCTGAATGATGCTGGTAGGTCTGCTATTCCCGTGGCAGGGACATATAAATACACCTCCACTTCTCTCCAAATGCTCGAACCAGCTCATCAGCAACCAATTCTCTTTCCAAGTCATCATCACCCTCTCAGTTAGACCTTCTCTAACAATCCCCATCCTCTTTTTTCCTTGAATGGTCATACCCCAAGAAAAATATCCGACAGTATAGATATCCACTTCCCTGCGCAACATGTCTACACCCAAAATCGCCATTATCGGAGCCGGTCCCGGCGGCCTCACCTTGGCCCGTCTACTCCACGTTAACGGCATCTCCAGCACCGTCTTCGAGAAGGACCCGAGCCGGGAATTCCGCCACACGGCCGGCGGCTGCCTCGACCTGCACGAGCACTCGGGCCAGAAGGCGTTGGTCGACGCCGGCCTCGCGGACGAGTTCCAGAAGTACGCCCGCTACGACGGCGAGGCCCTCGTGCTGACCGACCGTTTCGGCGAGGAGCACATCAACATTCAGGGCGTCGACACGGGCCGCCCGGAAATCGACAGGCCCGTCCTGCGCGACATGCTGCTGGCCTCCGTGCCGGACGACTCCGTGCGCTGGGGCCACGACCTCAGGAGTGTCGACGAGGACGGCACCCTGCACTTTGAGAACTCGACCGAGCGCGGCTTTGATCTGGTCATCGGCGCGGACGGCGCGTGGTCGAAGGTCCGCAAGGTGCTCTGCACCGTGCCCCCGTTCTACTCGGGCATCACCGGTCTCGAATGGTGGCTCAAGGACCCGGACCACACGCACCCGGAGGTGTCGGCCACGGTGGGCGACGGCTCGTACTTTTCGTTTGGAGACGAGGAGGGCAGGTGCCTGGGCAGCCAGCGCCAGGGAGACCGCAGCATCCGCACGTACGCCTTCATGCGCAAGCAGGAGTCGTGGATCAACGATTGCGGCGTCGACTGGGCGGACCACGACGCCGCGAAGAAGTTCCTCCAGCACGAGTTTGCCGCCTGGCCCGAGAAGATCACCGCCGTGATCGACGCGTGGGACGAGGGCGCCATTATCCCCAGGCCCCTGTATATGCTGCCGGTGGGCGTCCGGTGGCCGCATCAGAAGGGCTTCACGCTGTTGGGTGATGCGGCGCATCTGATGACGCCGTTTGCGGGCGAGGGCGTGAATGCGGCTATGTGGGATGCCCTCGAGCTGGCCAACGCCATCATCGCGGACCGCAACGATTTGGACAAGGCGGCGTGGGCGTACGAGAAGAAGTTGTTTCCGAGGGCGGAGAAGATCCAGCAGATGACGTGGGATAGCACGCGCAGTCGGTTTGACCGCGGTGGCGTGCAACACCTGAAGGACAGGTTTGGTTTCTTGTTGGAGATGAGGAAGAAGGGGGAGAAGGTCAAGGACATGGGTATTGGGTCGGAGGTGACTGAGTGAAATTGCGGAGCTGGAATGTGGTATTTTAGGTGAGTCTTCCTATCCAGCCTGGGAAGTGGGTGGTCATGGATGATGTTTCGACGGCGTTAGCGTTATCTCTCATCCCATTTCTCGTGGTAAATGTAACTCATACGTAGACAGACCTGTAAATAAAGTCAAATAATACCATAACCACCGTTCAAGTTCTCGATTTCTAAGGGACGGCCACACAAAACCGAAGCGTCTTGCTTGAATGTCTATTGCTTGCATTTCAACGGTAGATATTCTTCATGCTATTCACTGCCGTCGTGGAAAGCACGAATTGAGATTCTTTTAGGCCAGCTATCCAGCTATACAAAGAATTGAGAATTCAGCATCGGAGGCGAGGATTTTAACCAATTACACCAATCCAGCTACATGAACTTCCGCTTGGTCACAGCCTTGATGCAACTGAGGCCGGAATAGGAAATCACGTGGCGCTTCATGACGCTCAGCCACCGCCTCGATGCTGCAATACCCCAAAGGTAGTTAGCGTGCTGCCTGAGTCCCACCGCGCGAATCCGCCGCCGACCCTTGGCCGCCAGACATATGCCAACGCATTTTCGTCCAATGCGTCGTTTGCTAGGTTTAAGCTGTTGTCGGCCTTACCAATCAGGCATCACCACCTTCGAATTCTCCCAAACTCCACCTCGGAGACTTTCAATTTCGCCCTCCGCGACGATAAAACCGCGCAACCCAGCCCTATAAATCACTCACCGTCCCTTCCAATCCCACCCATCGCACAACCCATAAGCCTGCACCAGCTGTTCTTCCTCCAAAGGATTTCTTAGAGAGCTCCTGGTATCATTGTCAATACCTTCACTGCGATCAAAGCCCTGGGGTATGGACGGAAATTGTAGGTATACCGTTTGCGCTACTTAATAACGCTAATTTGCGCAAAGCAACCCAGAATAACACTAGAGTGAATGACAGTCCTTCTGGATGGTCTATTGAAGCTATCTTAGCTCTCTTCGCTCTCATCGTTATGACTGTCACGCCCTATCTCAGCTACATCTTTCGCCGAATTTTTCATCAAAATCCTCGACGCCGATTGAGCCTTTCCTTTTTCTGCAGTCGTACGGGTGCGCAATCCATTCATAGTCTATCGGCTGCATGTGCTGAGTTAAATTAGCAGCAGCAAAAGATGTCGAGGCGGAACTACTTCCATTGTGTTGGTGCGAATCACCCTTCGAAGTATCTCGAACGGAGACCTTGGAGTGGCAGGAGCTGTCATTATTACGCACAAGGCGGCCACGTTTGTGCCTTACGCAAAATCTGTTCGATTAGCTTTTTGATTGTATCCTCCGTCCGTCTTGAGCCCGCATGGCAATGGCTCCATTCGACTGGCTATTGTTCTCGGTAAATTAGAGCTGCGGGCGAAGGCGGATCACACACTGTAAAGACAATCGCGGTTGCAGACCCAAGCAGTCTCTAATATCAATACAAGACATATAGTTTTTCGCTATTCGCTCTCTCTTCCTCAGCTCACCAGCGCAGCAAATCACAAGTGAAACTAAGTGACAACAGAGGGAGACTCCAGACGCTCGAAGATCGTGTTCGGCTGGTGGTGGCACGAAGTGAGCCAGATGCGGGGCTTATATCATGTGCGGCGCGCCTAGAATTTGAGAAGGTAGGCTGCAAGGGCTGCTATTGCCGATTCGCTGGCCACGGTTTCGTCGTGACACCCCCCTCCTTCGACGGCCCACAGATACGGATGTTATCGCCGCACTATCGCGGGACACCTCTAGTGCCTGAGCCTGGAGGATCGGTCCCCATCCCTGCTGTAAGGACTTCCAGCCCCGGGTGGGTGGTTCACCGACAAGGGTCTTTTATGCTACGTCGCCCGCCAACTGAGGTCCTTTCTTGCAGTTCGGTTGCCTTTGTATGCCACGCATCTGGTAGGCGCGTCGACGTGCGTTTTGCTCGCCGTCCCTGAGCCATAGACTAACATATAAAAAGCAGGCTGGGACCTGTGTCCTGAGTCTGACAAGACGTGAACTTTTTCTCACAGGACATAGAAATCAGCCTCTCAGCATTTTTTTTAATCATGGCCCATGGCCGTAAGTTCCCCAGCCCCGCTACGCCAACGAACCAAGGCAAGTCAATCAAGAATCTCACAGAGTGAACTCCACAGCTTCAGACGAAAAACCAGCCGGGTGGTCCAATGAAGCTATCTTAGCCCTTGTCACTGTTCTTCTCACGATAGTCCTTCCATGCGCCACATACATTATTCGTTGCGAAATTCCATATCTGTCAAGATGGCGCTTGACTTTCCCGTGGGATAATCAGCCATCCGGTTAGCTCCGCTTCCTTATGGATGTAGCATACCTGGGTCACTGATTGCCAAACTTAGATCATCGAAATAGAAAACCAGCCCTCCTCCCATTGTTCCACTTCGACTCGCCTTTCGACGCTTCTATGAGAGAGACTCTTGAGTGGAGAGAGCTATCGTCCTTGCGGGTGCGGAGACCTTTGGAAGAAGATGCGGGCGGGTAACATGCACGAGTCTCAGCCCTGGTGCAAAAGATCAGCTGAGACGGGATAGATCTCCTATTGGCATTGTTCGTTATACTTCAAAATGTCATCTCGGTATTTGTGTCGTGCAGGCGGTAAAGAATTCACCTTTCTGAAAGGACTCAGCTTCAACGCCGGGCCAGAAGCCTTACCCATTGAATCCAGCCAAAATGTGATCTCGTGGACTATCGCTTGGGTTTGAACCAAGGCCCGAACTCAGCGCAACCTTTAAACCAGCTAAGCCAGCGAAGCAAAACCGGTGGCTGAAAGGCAAATGAAAAAATGGACAATGGAGTCCATCGCACAGCACAGTCTCCATAAACCTCGCATAGTGGCAATGCGGGAAATGCAGGTGCCAGAACAAGTGAATTCCCATTCACAGATCTCGCCTCTTCCGCCAGAGGGATGATTCGATGGGGACAATTATGGCCAGCCGGTCTGGTTGATGATGGTGTGGCCCTGGTCATACCACTGCACGGACGCGTGCGTTCTTGCAAAAATGAAGATCGTTGGGCTGACCGCGTGGGATGGTAGAGGCAAGGCTGCGGAGGCGAGATGCGGTACAGATGGAAAGACCCCCGCCTTACATAAGCCAGAGCCCATACCATCTTTGGTCTGTGCGGTCATTCGGAGGCA
This sequence comes from Botryosphaeria dothidea, assembly GCA_011503125.2. Taxonomy (NCBI): domain Eukaryota; kingdom Fungi; phylum Ascomycota; class Dothideomycetes; order Botryosphaeriales; family Botryosphaeriaceae; genus Botryosphaeria; species Botryosphaeria dothidea. Next base: position 2,746,568 of record WWBZ02000040.1, on the reverse strand, counting down.
GTCAGACACCACTCGAGCAGCCGGACCGTCGTTGATGACGGTCAGTCTTAGCCGCACCTGATGGTCTCTTGATAATAATGAATTTCGGGATTAGGCCTTTGATCATATCACGGATGTATATTATTTTCTGTCATTTCATTAGCGCAGCCTGAAGCGCCCTTCTATGTGGACCCACGAAGCTCCGAATACCATGAACCATGAGCCATGAGGATACATGCACGCAAAATCCTCTTCTCTCCAGAGGGTACGGTATGAACCATTTTCCACTTTGACTCGCATCCGCTCAACCAATTGACACCATTAAGTCTCGTCTAAACGGTGCAGCCGATGATCTTCTAAGCAGCCCACACATCCTTGCCAACGCCCTCAATCCAGTTGCCCAGCTGGTTGACGCTCGAATCCCAGTCCCTCAACCTTGTCCTCATACCCTCAATCTGCTTCATGTCCAACACCTTCGGCTGCACCCAGTTGATCTTCGCGATCTGATCGACCTGATCGATTGTGCCCTTCAGCAAACCCAAACTCAATGCCTTCATGATCAGGTGTTCGATTTGGTCGATAGGGACTTTCGTCTCCTGGGAAATGGCCTGGAAGGTCATAGCGCGGTCCTGAGGCGGGCGGCGGAATACCGTCTCGGTGAGAGCCGCCAGAGAAATCTTCTGGTAGAGGAACTGCTGGTGCTCCTTCAGGAGGTTGTTCTTGGAGATGTTTCCAGAGAGGACATCGTAGGCAGCGAGATCGCCACGGTTGAAAGCGAAGAGGAGGTCGCGCAGCCACGCATGAGGAGTGTTCGTAAGGGAATCGAGGATGGTGTGAAGGAGCAACTCGCCGAAGTTGTAGATGGAGTCGGAGACGAGGGCGGCAATACTCAGGTCGTAGGCACGCTGCATTGTCTCCTCGCGGGGCAGCTCGGAAATGTCCACGCAGGCCAAAAAGAGGAGGGCATTCTTGTAATACGCAGCGAATTCGTGTTGCGACTAACCATGTCAGCTTCGTCATCCACGCCTATGGCAGAGGCAGTACCTTGTAGTATTCGGCGTTGACACGGTAGAAGGATGCGTGCACGACCGTCTCCACAGTGTCGAACGAGTCCAAGATCTGCTCACTCTCATCAAGTTTCTTCCGTGCGTCAGGGAAGTCGCGCAGCTGTAGTTGAACGCTGGCCGCAGCAACGGTGGCGTAGACGTATGCATCTTGGGAGGCAGGCTTGTTGACCTTGTCGGCAAGGCTCTGGAGGAAGGCAAGACGCTCCTTGTCATCTATACTACCAGCATCAGCTTCACGATCATCTACTACCCACTCAGATGTCCAATCATACCCTTAAACTGTGACGCAGCGCTCAGACCGAGAGTGACGAGCTTGAGCTGGTTGATCTTGTCGGCGAAGGTGCGCACGAAGGTATTGAAGAGGTTTATCCGCTGAGGGGCGCTCTGAGGATGGCTGTAGTATTCGATCAGGGTGTTGGTGAGCTCGTGCCACAGCTTCCGCTCCCAGTAGTCTTCGAAGTTGAGGAAGAAGGGCTGGAGGTCGTCGGGAGCGGCGTCGCGCTGCTCAGCGAGGTAATCCGGAATCATCTCCAGGTCTTTGGCCGTTGGTCCAGCCATGTTGGGCGTGTGTGCGGAAGGAGAGGCGGGAGGCTGGACGGGAGGGTGGGCGAGGTGTGTTTGTGATGCGTTGGACCTGGTGAGGTTGGTGATGTCGGTGCCGGTGAAGCTGCGGCGAGCTTCGCGCGCCAGGGCCGCTCTGCCACCGCTGCAGCTCCAATCCAATGAGCTCGCCGATATTCGGGCTGACTGTATCTCCGGCTGCCGACGAGCCCGGCCAAGCCCAGAGCATCAACCATCAGCGAGTCCTCCGCACTGCCAACCACCATCCCGCCGCTCTCCGCTCTTTCACCCCGCACCATGGCCCTCGCAAGGAGCTGCTCCGGGCCCAGCGCCAGCCTGGCCAAGGCATTGGCTGCTCCTCGCCTCTCCGTGCCCTTCGCCCGCCCCGCCCGCCGCGCCGTTCACGATGTCGCGATCACTCGCACTGGCAAGCCCATCATTAGGATACCCGGTGGCAGGTGAGCCTTGCTGCTGCACAGTCTCTGGATCCAGAGCTCGGGCTGACATTGGTTCTCACAGGTCATCGCTCGGAGGTTCGATATACGGACAACCCATCTTTCCGCATCAATGCGACTAACTCCTTCGCAAGGCCACACCGCAACCGTCTTCGGCGCCACCGGCTTCTTGGGCAGATATATCGTCAACAGGCTGGGTACGGTCTACAGCGCATACGTCCGCAGTATAGGTGCTGATATGAGGGTTGTGTAGCACGTCAGGGTGTCACCGTTGTCGTTCCTTTCCGGGAGGAGATGGCCAAGCGTCACCTGAAGGTCTCCGGTGACCTCGGCAGAGTTGTCTTCATTGTAAGGCTCTTGAATTGCTGGGCTGATAGTGTTTTTGTTGATAAGCAGACAGGAGTACGACCTTCGCAACACTCAATCCATTGAGGAGAGCGTCAGGCACTCGGATATTGTCTACAACTTGGTCGGCCGCGACTACCCCACCAAGTCAGTCACGAACAAGCAGCAAGAACCGGGATATGGAATTGACAAGTCTGCAGGAACTTCGATCTCGAGGATGTGCACGTTGAGGGTACTGAGCGCATCGCCGAGGCCGTTGCCAAGTACGACGTCGACCGCTTCGTGCACGTCTCTTCCTTCAACGCCAACAAGAACTCGCCCTCGGAGTTCTTCCGGACCAAGGCTCGCGGTGAGGAGATTGTGCGCAGCATCTACCCTGAGACCACCATCGTCCGCCCCGCCCCTATGTTCGGTGCCGAGGACCGCCTTCTGAACCGGCTGGCCGGTCCTACCAACGTCATTACCTCGAACAACATGGAGGAGCGTTACTGGCCGGTGCACGCCATCGATGTCGGCATGGCCCTCGAGCACATGCTGCACAACGACAACACTGCCTCGGAGACGTACGAGCTGTACGGTCCCACCAACTACAGCACCGCAGAGCTCGCCGAAATGGTCTCCAAGGAAATTCTCAAGCACCGCCGCCACATCAACGTGCCCAAGCAGGTTCTCCAGCCCGTTGCTGAGATCCTGAACAAGGTCCTTTGGTGGCCTATCGGCTCGCGCGACGAGATCGAGCGCGAGTTCCTCGACCAGGAGATCGACCCCACCGCAAAGACCTTCAAGGACCTCGACATCGAGCCTGTCGAGATCAAGAGCCTCCTTTACCACTACCTCAAGAGCTACCGTAGCTCCACCTACTACGACCTGCCGGCTCAGACAGAGCGCGAGAAGCGCGAGGAGCGCAAGTACCTCCACGTTCTCGACGACCAGTGATCCCATTTTCCTTGCGTCCTTTTAAAGCCAATTTATTTTCAGTGCGAACTGGGTCGAGCGCCAAGAAAGAAAGAGAGGAAGGAAGAAGAATATTGCGTGTGTATATAAAGCAAGGCTAACGCACTTTCCGGCTGCCATGTACTTGTAGCGGGCGAAATGACAGCTGCAAAAAGATGAAAAGATTCCCCTTGAGTTGCGTGTATATTTTCAGTTCGTGAAAGGGAAACGCTTGGACAATATGTGGCGTCTGACAGAATGCAACTGAACTTGAAACGATGGAATACTGAAGATTATAGGCCAAAGACAACGATGACTCCAGCGTTGTTTACCTTTCAATGGATTTCCCAGTTAGTTCCTCAAGATCAAAACGCCTGGGCGCTTATGCCAAATCAAATATCAAACAAACAAAATAGCTGAACCGTGGTCCAGAGTTCCCCCGCAATTCCTTCCCAAACCTGAAAGCCTTCGGACTCGCCACATCTCACCGATATTTGTCTAACGGTGGCAGGAGCAAAAAAAAAAGCATGTTCGCACGAATGGAAAACAAGAATGCAAACGCCTAACCCGCACACACCCTAGCTCGCAGCGAACGGAAGAAGAGAAGCAGAACTTAAGGAAAAAAAATACTACCAGAAAAAAACGGATCATTACAAAACCTCCTAGCAAATACCATTTCAACCCTCCAAGCTCCTCACCACATACACCAGCAGGTACGCCTCGGCCCTGAGCACATCGGCCTCGCTCGCCAGCACGACCTTGCTGTCGTCGAACAAAAACCAGTCGCCGCCCTTGCGCGAGTAGCTGACGTAATGGCCCGAGTCGATCTTGCCCTTGTGCACGATGACGCTGGCGAGCTCGTACATGCATGTCGGCGTCGGGAGAAGGCCTTTCGGATCTTTAGCTCCATTCGTAGAATCTTTCGACGAAGCGCGGCCGCGGGTCGTATAGGGGTAGAGGTCAAGGGACATGGGGAAGGCGATTTTGGTTTCGAGCTTGGTGGAGGTGGATTTGGAGGTTTCGAAGCGCTGTGGTGCGTGTAATTAGTGTCTCTGTTCTTTTCCCCCCTCTCTGGAAAGGCGACAGAAAATAGTATTGGACGCGGAAGACGTACCTTCAAGTGTATCGGCAGTACTGGCGGCAACTTCTTGATGCTGAGTTGCTTGGTTGCGTTCTGCTGCGTACCGCCGCACTTCTCGCACGAATAGTCCGCCGCCGCTAGCTTCTCCTTTCCCGTGAACCTATCCAAGCAGTCCCTGAGACCGAGCGTTGGGTTCTTCTCCGCCGACGAATCCCCCTCCAATTTTCGCTTCTTCGCCTGCGAGCGCAGATCCAGCGAGAGGTCCATGACTGGATCAATCGCCGTCGTGACGTTACGGCACTTGTCGCATGTGACCGTACTCTGGAGCTTGCCCGAGAAGGTCTTGTGGATCAGACAGGTGCAGTCCCCTTCACCATCCTTGCCATTGCTCTCCGTGCCGCCATTTTCCTGATGGAGATTATTAAGAATGTGTTGCATGTATTCGTGAGCGTCCTGCTGCGAATAACCTGCGAGGGCCTGGCTGCAAGTTAGCATGGATCTGCAAGCTCGGATACGAAACACAAAGGAGGTATCTCCGCACCTGTGCACCGGACCAACTGCCCAGCAGCATGTTCACAGCGCCGTAGCCTTCCGTCTTCTCCAACGAGTAGTATTCCGTGAAAATCTCGTCCAGTGCGCAGCTGGTGCAGGCCTCCTTCTCACAATCCTTCGACGTGTGGCCTTCACCCAGGTAGAACGCCTTAATGAACGGGTTGTGTATCAGACACTGCAGTATAACACTCATGAAGCACGTCTGGCCCATGTTGTACAGTCCTCGCAAGCCGATGGCGCGGCACGGGGCGAATGTCGAATTCTGAGCGACGAGGCGGTAGTCTTCGGGCGTCATGGTCTCTTCAAGCTTCCTCTTCTTCCGGCCTGTCCAAAGATTAGCACGACCGGCCCTTTCCGCAAGAGCAATGAGCCAATGGGCACTGACCTTGCAGCAGTCGCACATTTTCGAGCATCGGATCGTAGATGAAGTCCTTACACTGCTGGCAGTATACGCAGCCCTGCTTTGATTCCACGGCTGTCCACCGGAGTTCAGTACATTGTCTATTGCGCGAAGCCCGCTCGAGCCAGTATGACGGGAGAACCCATACAGAAAGCATGCTTCTTCGCCTCAAAATGTTCGTCGCGCAGCTCAGCCGTGAAGACGCCGACACACTGCAGGCACATGTACGTAGGTTTGAGCGAAAGGACGGGGCGACTGTCGCCGTTGAGGCTGGAACGGTGGGTTTGCGGTATTATACTATGGCGGTCGTGGATGGTCTGAATAATGTTCGTGTACTGCTGCACCAGCACCTTGCGCCGCTCCGCGAACAGCGGCTCGAGGTGCTCTGCGGGGGAGGCGAATGTCAGCATCTGGGTGGAATGCGCCGACAGGCGGCGCAGACGACGCTCTGAGCGCTGCCCGGAATCGCCGACAAGCAGTACTCACCGCAACCATAGAGGATCTGGGGCAGATTGCTTGTGCCGGTAAGAAGCTTGCCCTTGGTAATCTTCGCGTTTGCGGCCGGCCCTGCCGACTTCGGGGTCACGGTGATGCTGTCCATGGTGGGGGAGGCGAAGTTCGAAGAGTGCGACTGATACGGAGGCTAGAGGATGGCACGCGCTACATGGCGCTCCTGCGGCGAAGGTGGGAGCGGGCTTGGGCGCGACGCGGAGGTAAGGCTGGCGGAGATGTTCAGTGTCAGATAATAGAGTCGCATTAGCGCGGATGTGCACCGTGGACGAGCAGGGACCTGCATGAATCGCCGCAGATCCATAATGGCGGATCTCACGACGGGCGGACCCGCGTCACCTTATCCGCACTCCGTAACCTCTTCGGCTCGCGACCGCCTTCTGCAGCTGTTTGCCGAGCCCATACGTTTCGCGGGGTTCTTCAAACATATGAGGAAGTTGACGCGTGACCCCTCTGCCCAAAGGTTAGACCATAAAGATGAAAGCACCCTATAGTTTCTATGGAGTTTTCTGCTCGTACAGACTAATGCTGCGTCGTCTCTGGCACTACTCCTGATGCACGGAAATATTCATAGAGCGAGGACTGAGGAAAAAGCAAAGCACTGTGCGTGGGGGGTTGAATCATCTACCCGGGCAAAAGACTCTAATAGTTCGATGGCGTTTGCGTCCCACATATGCTTAAACTCTGCATAAATAGTGATGAAATGGCCGTGGTTTTGCTGAAGATGGCGACCGAATTCCCATCTCTTCGCGTAGCAGGAGTGTCATGAAGTGGTCTGTGTGTCCACAAATTCTTTCGAGTCTCATCACAACACACTGGGGCGACGATGTTTCAATGCCAACCTGTTTCGGTGTCGGCAATTGCTTGTTCACCACGAGGGCGGATAAGACTACCTAGTACATCGTTACATGAAATCAGAAATGAGAAAGACTAACGAACTCGCCGAACTACACCAAGGGGGCGCACAACGCAATGCAAGAGGAGAACACCTTATCCAGACCATAAACAATCGACCGCAAGAGGTTCGGCGGGGGTTGGCTCGCCCGGCAAATGATAGCTGCCAGCCCACAAGAAAGACGGCAGGGCAAGGCCGAAAACCGAAAAATACCGCAGTGAAATGACAGTTCTGCGCCAGATTTCCCTGGAAAAGGCAAAAATAAGAATCAGACGAACACTCTCTAGTCAAGATTGTTCAACCACCAGTAAGAGAAGACTGAAAAGAAGCATGAGCGAGTGGGCTAGGGCGATACCAGTCCGGAGCAGGACTCGTTACCTCCAGAAGCACACGCCGCACCAATGTCATTCTCAGTCGACCTCCAGTCTTCTGCCTCCTTTTTTTTTCGTGTTCAATGGAAAACCTCTTGAATGCTTTGTCCCGCCTGCCGTTCGTCCATCCATTGACCGCCAGCACCAGAGACTTGAGGAAAAGCAGACCCGCAAAACATCAAAACCCCATAACACCGCTTCGTTCATTCGGGAGAAAAGGCACTCGCTTTAAGACGATACGAACTCCCGTTGTACCGCAGCGCCCTCCGTATGATACCCAACTGCTGGCCATTCAAATCCAGCGTGCTGAACCGCCTGACATGCAAAAGAGGAAAGTGGATGTTTACCGTGCCTAGCGGCGATCTCGCTGTGGCCCAAAATCGGCTTCTACAGTCTTCCTCTCTTTCCGACCTTTGAACACAAACTCTGCCAGCAGCGCTAAGTGATCACTAGGGAAGTGGTAGTTCGGAAATCCAGGCACGCGTTGCATGTACTCCTTGTCCACTTCTCCCAGAAGGCCAGTAGCGTTGAGCGCGTTCGTCGAGTAGAAGACGTAGTCGATGACTCCGGTAAAACCAGGCGTGTAGTTTGTGAAACTGAGCTCTCCAATGTTCGAGTAGCTTGATTTGAGACTGAAGGGATGGGACATGCCTTGCTTAGTGAAGTGGCCGTACTTGTAATTGCCAAGGTCGGAATGATCGCTCGAGAGAGAGCCATGGGCAATCAACTCGTACACTCCAGAGTCAGGGGTAGAGTTGAAGTCACCGCAAAGGACCAGTGGAATTTGTTGCGGCTCCGAATACGTCATCGAAGGCGCTGGCTCTGGTAAGGGCTCCGGTGGCTCTTTATCGTCATCGGCGTCACCGTTGGCGTATCTGTACACCGATTTGTCGCTGCAGGATGGCCAACTGACGTATTTCTCGGCGAACTTCTGGATCTGCTCCATGAGGATTGCAACCTGGATGACTTTGACATCCTTGAAGATTGGTTCCCAACAGACGTGCGAGTTGACAACCATCAAGCGAGCACCGGTTTGGCGAACTTCGAAGAAGGCTGACACAGCGATGTTGTCCTTAGGCATGACACGGTTGAAAATGTCGTGTTCGCCTTTCATGTCAGGCCTATTAATCGCTAGTTTGGCGAAGTCGAGGAGCTGTTTGTCGAGCAGAATGAATCTACCTGGTTAGCATATTTGGGCAACTCAGGAGCCGCAACAACTTACTTGCTATTCTTGTAGAATATACAGCATCCGTCAACAAACTTGGCTTCCTTTTCAGTCATCGTCCTTGACCTAGACTTCTGCCAGTAGACACCCTTGTAGTCGTCGTGGGCTAACGCCGGACGGAAGTACTCGTGGTAGCTCTCGGAGTCGATCTCCTGGAGACATATGATGTCCGGTTGGCGGCTGCGGAGTTCCTGCAGTATCAGATCCTTCCTGTGGTCCCACGCTAATGCACCAGAAGGCGTGTATCCGAAGTGCGATTGTGTAGCCATCCGGTCGCAAAGAATGTTATAACTCAGGACCTGGAACTTCTCATCAGGCGCAGCAGGGGTGTCGTCAAGTACGATCCAGTCACGTTCCGTCGGAGGATCCGGTCCTGCAAATCAGTCAGGAGTTAGGTTCAGGCAAAAAATCAAAGTATAACTCACCCGGCGCTTGCTCGCGCAGGTACTTGACGAGCTCAGTCGTGCCATGTTCAACGATTATGCTCTTCAGCTGATCATCGAGGTTGGAGTTGCCCTCGATACCGAGAATTTCCAACTGATACAAGGAGCCCATTTCGTAGGGCAGGGTCTCAATGTTATTGTCGAAGAGCAAGAGCTCACGAAGATTGACTAGCATACCGATTTCAGGGGGCAGCGTACGGAGCTCATTTAAGGACAAATCCAACTCCCTCAAGTTCCTAAGCTTTCCGATCGAGGGAGGAAGGAACGTGAGCTTGTTGAAGTTCAGATAAAGTTTAGTAAGGAAGGTATAGTCAAACAGAACCGGCGAGAGAACTTTGAGATTCTGGCCACCGAGATCAAGGGCCTTCCATATCTGAGTGTCATCCTTGTCATTGTCGTCATTTGTGGTCCGATTGCGCCCTTCCTTCTCTGGCTCCTTTGAAATTCCATTTGCCTGTCCAGTTGTTACAGCCTTGTTCGTCGACGGGTGATTGCGAGCATGTGAGTGCGATATGGTCATCTCCCGAGCGTGCTGCGCGTACTGCAGCTGCATCGCCCAGTGCTCATTCGGCGCCTTCGCAAGGCTGCTGTGTACGCTTCCTGGAGTGCCATTTTGCAGGTGATTGGCTCCAAAATGAGGTGTCGCGTTTGCCAAGGCCCCACTCGAGATGTTGTGCTGATGGGTACCAAAGTTCGCGCCATGCGCGCCATGAGCGCCGTGGTCCTGATGCGGGGGGTGCTGATGGTTCTGGTGCTGATGGTTTTGGTGCTGGAACTTGGCAAGATTCATTTGCATCGCGAAGCGCTGCTGAGAGTTGCCGTTCAACATGCTGTGCTGCCCTTGCTGCGCATGCGTCTGGTTATACATGCTGAACGGGTTGTGCGCGGGCGACTGTGGTCCAGGCGAACGTGTTGGAGAGGGAGTATCCGGATTGAATCCTATTCTGCCGCCACTTGTGACCGGTGACCCTGTGCGGGTGAGACTTCTCGGCAGGTGTGTTTGTTGGTTGAAGTAGAACTGCCCGGCTCCCTGCTGGAACCGGTAAGGACCATCGGCCATCTACAGTGGAGAGATGGCCTCGAAGATGTGCGTAATAAGCCGTATGCCGCTATTAATGTGGTTGCGGAGGCGGGGATAGAGTGCAGTGCGGGCGTTAAGTGAGCGGAAGAGGTTGGGGACGGTGGTGTCTTCTTCGCCTTAACATGAGCAACCGCGCAGCCGACACTCATCAAATGAATGCAGGTGGAGATCCGCCGCAGCGCGGTCCGCTATGGCGCGCCAACAGGCCCAGTGCGTCAACCTTGCAAACGAGCAGCGCGGTGGTGTTTGTGCGGGCGGGACCGAGGCTGGCGGGCGTGGGAGCTTGCGCAGGGCTGGGGAGGGACAGTAGTTTGCCAAGAGTTGAGCGGCCGCAGACGTCGGGGGCGGGGAGCTGCAGCAAGAGGGACGCGTGAGCTTGAGCTTGAGCAGGAGGAGTGTTTTGGCTGGGAGGCGGGTGGTCTAGGATGACGAGTGTTTCGCCCGACGGACCTTTCGAATAGCAGTGCAGAAGGCTGACCGTCGATATTGTCAGGGCAGGAGCCGGGCAGCCGAGCTGGAATCAATGGCGGCAGAACGCAGGCGCAAAGAATGGCGTGGACAGTCGAGGTGCACGGTGGGATGGTGGTTGGCGGCGAGCCTGGTGGTTCTCCAGCTTGCGGGAAGGGCACGGTTCGGGTCACAACACGTGATTTGTTCTCACTCTCACGCGGCCGGGCTGCTCAGCGCGCCGCAGCGACGGCGACGGCGATGCGCCCGGCGGCAGCATGACGAGAGCCAGGGCCCGCCCGGTGGGTTCATCTCAGGCTGTCGGCGGCGCTGTGTTTCGTCACCTGTTTGTGATGCCACGGCGCGTCTGCTGTCCATGTAGTTTGTAATGCTGCTACTGTTGCTAGCACCTCCCGGGCGACAGCTCCCGCTCCCGCGCGGCGAGGTCCTGGTCCTGGGCCTGGGACCTTGGGCAGAAACACGCATCCACGCTCAAACTCTGGCGCTGCACCGCAGCTGCTGAGCTTGCGATGGATGATTGGAGCCCGCCCACCTCGGCTTCGCGCGCGTCGGAGGGGACTAGCTGAGCCTCACGGCTCCATATTAGGGTGGGCTGCCAACGTGAAGCTCCAACGGTCTCACCTGAGGCTGAAGCTCGCTGCGATTCATCATAGCTGCGCGTCGTGCGCGCCCTTGCTAACTCCTCCACGCTCCACGCCCGCCGTCCTCCCACACCCTACTCACGCAGCTGTCGCGCTGTTCATGCCTCAGGCGGAGCTCTCTAGCCGTCTCTCGCAATCCGCCGTGCCGCGGCCAGCGGGCAACTCACCGACGCTCGAGCGCCGTCTTAATAAGTCCGATACAGTGGGGAAGGCTGATAAAGCGGGATACGGGCCCCGGGCCGACGACTCAGGATGGAATGGTACATGGTAAAGATTCACCCTTTGCACCCATCAGGGGGGCGCTGTTTCCACTCCGTGGATCATGGCTTTATGCTAAGGGCCGAGACTAGTACCGCTACCAAAATGTCCCTCCCTCCCAGCTCCAGCGACCGAGGACTGCTGCCCCAGAAGATTTGGAGGGGCTTCTGAGTCGAAATTCCATCCTCGCATCAAGCAACGTGAGCGCGCAATTGGCCGCCATGGAAGTCGCCCGCGGCTCCACCTCCAGCTCCCAGTCCACCCACAGCAGCGGCGACAGTCACCAGCCGCTGCTCACCCCCTTCGCCATCCGCCATGGCCGCCGATACCTCAGGGACCTGCCCTACCCGCTACCCTGCGACCTGCCTGAGCTGCAGCGCCAGAACCTGTCCACCCTGCTCTCCGTCACCGCCCTCGGCAAGCCGCTGTGCTCGCCGCGCATCAAGGATATAGCCCCCAAGAAGGTGCTGGAGATCGCGTGCGGGAGCGCGTACTGGACGTCGCTAGCCCATGAGTATCTCTCCAGCTACGGCTTCACCGACGTCGAATTCACTGGCATCGATATTGTTCCCATGGCCGCCGACCTGAACAAGCAGGGAATCAAGTGGCGCTTCGTTCAGCATGACCTGCGCAGATTCCCGCTGCCCTTTGACGACGACGAGTTTGACATCGTTGTGTGCAAGGATCTTGGGCTTGTGATCCCCACTGGTGTCCCTTCGCAAAAAGCGCTGGAAGAGTTTATTCGCGTCTGCAAGAAAGGAGGTGATATCGAATGTTGGGACGTGGATTCTGTCATCCGTTCTCTGTTGCCACACCCTCCTCCTCCGCCTCGCCAAAACCAGGATGACGAAGACCAGTGCGCGAAAACCGCAACGTTTTTGATCTCGCCATCCACTCCGTTTGCCAGCTGCCAAAACAAGTATCTACAGGATGCCAGCGACTGGATCCAGGACGCTGTCGAAAAGCGACAGCTGTACACGATGCCGTGCTCGCGTATACTGCAGTTGCTTTTGCAGGAAACCGAAACCTTGAAAGACGTTGATTACCGCAGAGTGGCCATTCCATTGGGAGAAATGCGTTGGGAAAGAGAAATGAGTGGCGATAAGAGATCCCTGAAGCGCAGAGACAGCGAGCTTGGAGGGAAGCTCAGGCCTGGTGAAGACTCCATCCTGAGCGAGGAGCAAGCGGCCTTACGACACACGGCGCTCACTGTGGTGATCCAATTGATCGAAAGTTTGGAGCCTCTGCTCAAGGAGGTTAGCGGAAAGAACCAGGAAGAATGGCAACGCTGGTGGGGATGGATGATGGATGATCTACTGCAGCAAAGGGGCGCTTCTAGTGGAGAATGTCTTGAGCTTGGAGCATGGTGGGCGGAGAAGATTTAAGTGGAGCTTTATACCCATTCTACAGTTTCCTTTGTTTTGCTTTTTCCTGTGCCCCTGACTGCTTACAGAGCGGCATTGCAGCTGATGGTAAGCGCCAAATGCAGAATTCACACAGATGAATCAAACAAATGTCAGGTCAGGACAGCCATGGGGAGTTGAAGCATTCGTCCGGACGAAAGCATTGCATCCTTCTGGCGACAAAGCTATCCGGATGAATGCTCAACTCCCCATGGTAGTTCTGATCTGATCTTCGCATATGGCGCTAACCGTCGGCTGCAGCACCTTCTGCACGTCAAATGAGCTCAGGTTCTCTTACGTCTTGTCATATCTCTGGCGCAGCGTGCGGTATCTTTTGAGATAGTATCTGCGCGTTTGTCAGTAATTTAGAAAATATATTAGCCAGATTTATAGATGGCTTGTCTTGTTTCCAATGTAGACATACAGGGTCTCAATTTCTGCGAAAATATGTCAGCTGACTGGTTAAGGTTTGGGTTCCCGGTCCGTACCCTTCTTTACGAACTGAGCCCTTTTTATGCCCTGCTTGATCTTCTCCTCGTCTCTCAATCCAGCTTGACTTGCAAAGGCTTTGTGAAGACGTGTCTTGTAAAAGTCGTAGCCCAGAGGGTACTCTCTGCCGAGGTACAGCAGCTCTGTCTCTGGGATTAACGAGGTTGGTCGCTGCGGGCAATGAGGGCCGATTACCTTTGTAGATCCGAATGACCTGATGGCGCAGCTCCGGGTTGATCGAAGCCATGATGGGCCAACTGTAGAGCCGGGATTGTGCGATTAAGGGAGATAGCCCGACAAATGCGGCGAAAGGTCGAGCGGGGACACAGGAGATTCTATTTGTAAAGTTGCTTTTTCGGAGGAGGACTGACGTCGTGCTTGCAGCGGGGCCGAGAGCGCGTGGCTGGCGGTCCTCGGGTGGCCCTGCGCCTCTTGCGCGACTTCCCCGCGGGATGCGTCCGTTAATCTCAACTTTGTCTGAACCGCCCTGCAGCAGCGGGCCTCGTATTTCTGCCCGTTGGAGGCTACCCCTTGTCGTCTCCTGTGTCTCAAAACCTTCGTTCCTGGCCATTGACGACGTCGCGCAACCATGAAGCTCTCCGCCGCCCGTCCGCTGCTGGCCCATCTCGCATCACCTTCTCCGGTATACCGAAGACTTCCCCGCGCATACTATTCCTCGGCCGCTGGCGACGATTCGGCACCGATCACCGCTTCTCTGAGTCCCCGCTGGTTGTCGGACATCAGATCCCGCATCGGAAAATGTATCACATTTGGATTGAACCCTGAGCAAACGCGCGCTGCCGGGGTAGTATTGGAAGAAGTAGCTAGGGACTGGAGGGAGCTTGTTGCAGGTAGTGAAGGATTCCTGACGGATAAGAGCCGGCGAGGCCTGTATAGGCACGAAGTCGTCTGGGGGGAAATGGTACGCCTTGACAGTATCTCGAAAGCTCAACATTGAGGGCTAATGAGCATTTCTTGGCGGGAACAGGACAGCATGGTGAGATGACCTCCCAGATTCTAGCGGCAGATGCCTTCAATTAGGATGTATTTACTAAGGTTTCTTCAAGGGTATGCGTTGGCAAGCTCGTCGTACTGACAGCTCCGCATGAATTATTGACATGTTATAGGTCATGTAAACAATGTCGTTTACAACCGTTATGCCGAGTCGGCAAGGGTCAATTGGACGTTGAACTTTGCAAATATTCATGACCCGGCCCACAAACGTGAATGGACGGAAATCATGACGCCGAAAGCCGATGGGCTTATTCTCCGAAGCATTCGAACGGATTACAAGTTTGTGAGTGCTCCCCAACACCGCCGCCGGTCTGCGTTCTCCGTTTCGGCCGATGGACGACTATCTGCTGACTGCGTGATGCTTCCCAGCCTATGACTTGGCCAGACCGCGTAACTGTGTTGCACAAGCTGCGGTCTGAGCCTACGGATGAAACTGATTCATTCATCCTAGATGTCATCATTCTCTCAGAGCGACACCAGAGGCCAGCCGCACGCTGTGTCGAGGACATAGTTGTGTATGACTACAGGAGGGGCAAGAAGACGCCTCTTAAGCCCTTCATGTTGGACCAGTTTCGTGAGACGTTCACGCTGCAGGAAGCTGCCAAGAAAAAGTACGGCCAACGAGTGGGCGCCTTGTTGGAGCAGGTCAGGCAGCTAGAGACGGGCAGTTGGGACCGGCCGGACGCAAAAGAGGACTTTGGTAGCGCCAGTCCTTAAATGGCAACGGGTTCTTATCAAGCAGGTTCAGATCGTTGGAGTCATCCGGGAGAGCATGTACGAGACCATGCATGTGCGACAGCATGCATAGACACAATACCAATTGGAAGACTGGTTCGGGCATAGATTATGAGAGAATTGGTGCCGGGATGACGGCTCTTCAACGGCCCGGGTGCGCTGGCGGCGAAACAACAGGCGATTGCGGTGGGGCGGGCGAGGATTGCGATTGCGGCTGATGCTACGATGCGGAGAAGGCGCGGAGAGCCCAAGACAGCGCTGCAGGACAGAAGCACCGTAGCGCGTGATCAAGAAGTCTTGTCTCTTCTCATTAGCAGGACCCACCGCGGGCTGCAGTCGCGCGGAGGATTGGAGACAGGCAGAAAAAACAGTGAATTTTGGCGAAGATCTTTACCAAAGAGCTTGTTTAAGCGGCCAGGATCAAGGGGCAGCAGGCCCAGCAGCTAGTCCCTTTCGGCGGACGTCGGCGTCCTGGCAAAACAGCGCCTGGCTCCTATTCGACGGGCAATCTCACGATAGACGGCAGCTCTTGGATGCGCGCAGCTGGGGCGGGGCACGTAACCGCAACCACCGCTGCGAATCACCGGCCGGGCACGCAGCTCACAGCACCGTCTCGATCGCCTGACGCTGCCAAAGCCGATGCGCTGGAGGTGATCCGCCTGGGACAGGCGCCTGTAAGGCCCAGCTAGGCCGTATTCGTCCGCAAGCCTTCCGCGATCGACGCTGCGCCGGCGACTCTTAGGCGGGCGTCATGTGCTGCCGAGCGACGGCCGGTTTGTGAGTGCTGAGACGGCAACGGCGGGCAACGAGGGCAGCGCGCCCACACCCGCGCCCGCCAGCGCTGCGAACGCCTGGGGACGGGCTAGAGGCGTGCGCGCTGGTCGTGGGTCGGAGGGCGCTGCAGGCGTGGGCCGGCGGGCTGCGGGCGGCGAACTTGTTTCGCGGTGGTGCAAACCTAGTCTTGGGGGGCGCTAGGCCGAAGATGCGCTTGTATGCAAATCGCCAGGCCTGTAGCGCAGTTTAGCGCAGTCATGGCCCTCTGCTGTCTCGTTTCAAAAACCTTCCACTCCATCGCACCCACGGCACCGCTCTCTGTCAGCGACAACCACGCCCCGCCTGCCCACCCGACCCCCCACTGGACCCTGTACCCCTCCTCTTGCGGTTCTGTTCCTGCGCCGGGCTCAGAGGGCACCTCGTCGAGCCGGCCCTGGGACTTGAAGCCGTCACCGCGGCCCGCTGATGCCACCGAAGGGCAAGAGGAACGCGGCGAACACACACGACAAGCGGCATGAGAACGGGCTCGCGGCGCCAGGAAAGCGCATCCCCAAGCAACGCTCCAATCCCGCCCTCCACGGCCTTGCAAATGGAAAGCCTCCGTCAAGCTCTCCGCCGCTGCCGCCGCCAGATCTAGCCTCCCACGCAAGCTGCCCGGCTCCTGGCAATGCTGCTGTGCACGCGACTCTCCCGGACACCCCCATGCCAGACGACCGGCGCCTACCTGCCGCCAGGGGCCGCACCGTCTCCGAGGCTTCCCACGACGCCTCAGACGCTGGCTCCGTCGAGCACGCCAACGGCACCGCCGACTCGCACTCCCGCCTCTCGCTACACCGCGCCGCCGTGCACCAGCATCGTTCCCAGATGGGCCACAAGGGCAGCACCGCCTCGACGGCCATGACCATCATTTCCTCGTGCCCCGTCTGGGATGTCGTCGCCATCCTCATTATTCTTCTGCAGCTACCGTCGACCGTTCTCACCGTCATTCATCTATTGTTCGCTACCCTCACATTCGTGCCTCCGAGCAGCACCGCTTCGCTCTCCAGCCTCCCGAGCTTCAGCGAGGTCTTCAAGGGCTCCCAGGGCATGCCCTCGTTGGGCACCATTGTCCTGTGCGACCTGTTTGCCTTGATCATCTGGGGTTTCCTTCCCATGTTTGCTCAGGGCGTCGCCTTTGACCTCGCCCAGGCCGTCATCGCAATTTCTCTCGGGGGCGCCGCCGCCGGGAAAGGTGGCGTTTCGCAGAGCGTGCTCGTCTGCGGAGGCATCATCTTCTTTTCCCACGCATATCGTCACCGCTCGATCCGCCACTATGTTCTCCGTTACCTCCATTTCGTGCTTTCCAGGGGCGGATTCGACATCTTCACCCCTCCACCCTCCGATTCAATCTACCCAGAATCCCCACACGTCTCCCACGGCTGGCCCCGCTCCGTGCTGGGCTTACATATTCTATCGCAGGGAATACTTCGGCTTGGCCGGCGTTGGTTCATAGCCAAGCAAGATCGACTACCGACTGCAACATCGAGTAGGAGGACGGATGTCGACACACCGGCAGCTCCCCAACTGCCCCGCTCAATTCCAGATTCTGGAATAGACAGCAGTACCGGGGCGGCAGCCGATGGCCGGCATCCAGGGCCATCCCCGGCAGGTGTCGATGGTCGAGAGAGATCTTTCAGTTCTGTTTCTAAGAAAAAGAAAAGGCAGGCGACTCAGGTTCGGAGTCAACAACCTTTTTGGGCCGCTATTGCGAGCACAAAAGTTACTTTTTGGAAGGAGGTGCAGCAGAGTAGCGAGTCTGCTGACAGCCATGAGGCTAATTCAACGGATGTTAATCACATTGGCAACGTTCATTTCAAGGCAGGCGAGGATAGGGTATGGGTTTTGGACGTTGGTGCAACGGAAATCACGTTCGGCGCTAGTGTGGTGGAAAAGAGTACTGCGAAGGAAAATGGAGGGGAAGAGCAGGAATCGAGTCTTGGAGCAGGCATTGACAAGTCGAAGCCTTTCTACGTTCGTCTCAATGGTACCAATTGGGCGTCCACGTATATTACTTCGGCATGCCAGGATCAAAAGTCGGGCGATGGGGCAATGAGCAAATGGTCAGGGAAGATTTTTGGTCTTACCTCTCAACAGAACTACAAGTGTGAGTTTGTTCGGACGGACGACCGGATCACCATCCATTCTACTAGTCTCATCACCCAGGCTGCTCCGAGTGCTGAGCAAGGTATGTCTTTCCATCCCTGTTTGCAACTGGTCCTTCTGATCCCTTTTTGATAGCTTCAGCCGTTTCCCCGCCAGCCCACCAGACGTTGCGACCACAATCTCCTCGCACTCTACTCCGGAACAATGTCACCAATCTCGAACATGAGCTCCAGGAGTTGAAGATGCAGCAAAAGCGTAACCAGAGATCCCATGGCAAGGCCCTCGCCGCAGCAAAGAAAGAGGTTGATGCTGTGGAAGGCAAGATCCAGACATCGGGTGGCAACGACGACAGGCTGAAGCAGAAGAAAAGGCAGCTGTCTGAGGCGATTCGTCAAGCAGAAGAAGCGGCCTCGGACATGTCTACTCAAAATTCAAGCCTGGCAAACATCCCGGAGGAGGATCTGGCCGAGTTCAAGGCCGAGGAACGCAATTGGCGCAAGGAGAAGGACCGCTTGACTGCTGCTACCGAGGAGCTTGATCGCTGCAAGGCCGAGGCCGACAAGGAAGTCACCAATGCTGAATCTGAATACGCTTCAATCGTCAAGAAACGCGAACGTCTTCAGGCAAGGCAAGCGAAGCTTAACGAGCAGCATGAACGCCTGAGTTCGCTTAACGCCCAGGACCAGGATGCGCAGACCCGGAAGCTGAATGAACGTGCAGCTCTGATGGCTACACGGGCTCAGCACGAGTCACAGTACCTTAGTCAGATCCTCAACAACGAGCACAATGCTATGGAGATCCAAAACAAGACTATGTACATCAACCAGCAGATCCAGCACCTGCAGGCTTTGCTTCAGCAGCCGCAGAACCCTAGTCCGCCGGCCGTCCCGACCACTCCCGAAGGCCCTCTTCCTGGCACGACTGGAAATGCTGCTCATAACTTTACTCCGGTATTCCATTTTCCGCCACTTGCAGGTCAGATCAATGGCACACCTGGCTCTCTTACCCGGGAGGGTCGCGGTCGGTCCAGCTCAATGCTCTCAGATATGTCTGGCTTTACTGACCACAACGTTGACCCACCGCCTGCGTATGCTCCCATTGCTGCCCCGAATTTTTCATTTGCCCCCGGTTCTTTTGGCAACGGACAGTTCGGCCAGTTTAACGCACCGATAATGAACGGTACGAAGGCACGCAAGGGCAGCAGCGGCAGCAGTGGTGGCAGCGGTACCGGCTCAGGCAGTGGCAGTGCTCCAGGTAGCCAGAGAGATCCGACGAGTCCGGTCAACAAGACGTCAAGTCCGGTTGGTTCCGCGACCGTGCCTGTGGATCCTGGTTTCGTTGGTGGTCCATAGAGTTTGCCCGTGCTCCTTTCCTGATTTGCTCCATGCTCGCCGAATAGCTTTTGACTTGAGTAGATAGCCTCTGTGGGAAATGCATCCGTTGATTCCTTTTCTCTTCTAAATGCGCGGAATGCAATTGTGACTTTTACGCATATCATCCCGCGTTTCGCCGAAGCGAAGGGGAATAAGGATACACGTCATGACCGGTGGTCCCGGTCTGTTTGAGACAGTGGCGTTCAAGCTACGTACCGATAGGTAAGTATAACGCAATGCATTCTACGAATATCTTGCCTGTGATTGGACGTGGGCTGACGCGCAACACGACGCCGTGGGGCCATTGTTCGTCTTGGCCTATTTCCTTTTGTAGGACTGCGAGAATCAAAGTCGTCCGCCACTGAAGATCCCCACGTGGCGTGCTACGTGCTAGTCTTCAATCCAGATGGATCCCTGCTACTCGGGCTCCTCTTATTCACGATATAACGATCTACTTGATGATATTTCTTTATTTTAGATCTCCTCAGTCGGTAATTACTACAGTCTATGGTGCCTCGTTGGTTTCCTTTCAATGGAGGAGTTTCTCTTGGTCTGACGCGAATTCAGTCTTTTCAGCTGTAGTTTATTTTTCCCTTTCATCTCGTCTATCTGATCTACCGCAAACCGCATAAGACTATTCGCTTCCTAAATGTTTCCGTTCTAGATCCGGCATCATGGATTGAACACTGCCGGATCATTTTTTATTGTGAGAAGCTTCAAGCCTTCTTTACAGGACACTGTCCCGGAACAGTCACGACGTGAGATTTCCGGCTGATAATGTAAATATGCTTTCCATGAACTCAGAAGAATCACAGTGTACGGAAGGTCAGGATGCTTGGCTTGTTACATTGACGGAACAACGTCTGATCAGTGAAGTCTTCACCAAGAACTCTTCCCAATGTCAGCAAAAAATAATAAGAATAAGATTATGAATAATGACTGAGATGAAGCTTGTGATGTTCCGAGTTTTGGATCGGTTGGCGGGAGCGGAAAACGACGGCCTTGGTTGCTCGGCAGGTTCCCCACACTGCGTGACAAGACATCAGAGCTTCAGCCGAGCTTAAGCTTCCGACACCTTCACAACATGCCTCCAGCACTCAATCGCGTCCCGCTTCTTGCGCGTGTAATTCTACGCAATGTGCCCGTCACCTGCCGGGCGAGCTCCAGCTCTTCGCAGCCTCTAGTCAAGCTCACCAATATCCCCGCACCTCATAGCGGCACTATTCGTGTGCTTTCGCTGAACCGGCCCGCCGCCCGCAATGCCATCTCAAAGGCTCTCCTTTCGGAGTTGATCCAGCACGTCAATGACATCCACCATGAGGGCAACAAGCCCAGCACGCGCGCTCTCATCATCGCCAGCGAGATCGACACGAGCTTCTGCGCCGGCGCTGATCTGAAGGAGCGCGCGACCTTCACCCAGGAAGAGTTCGCAGCCCTCACGCACGTACAAAATGGAACAGAGACATGTTGACACTCGCCAGCACGGCCGAATTCCTCTCCAAGCTTCGCGGCGCCTTCACCTCCATCTCCAACCTCCCCGTCCCGACCATCTCCGCCGTATCCTCGCTCGCGTTCGGCGGCGGCCTCGAGCTCGCCCTGACCACGCACCTGCGCGTCTTCAGCAGCAACGCCGTCGTCGCGCTTCCGGAGACGCGCTTGGGCATCATACCCGGAGCCGGCGGCACTTATCGCCTGCCCGCGCTGATCGGCCTGGGCCGGGCGCGCGACCTCGTCCTGACCGGCCGTCGCGTTGCGGGGCCGGAGGCATACTTCCTGGGGCTGTGCGACAGGCTGGTGCAGGTCCTGCCGGAGGAGATTAGGCAAGAGGGTGTCGCGCGGAAGAGGGTGCTTGACGAGGCCGTCAGAGTGGCCATGGAAATTTGCGAGGGCGCGCCGATAGCGATTCGCGCGGGATTGGCAGCCGTTGAGGGTTGCGCTGGTGGCGAGGCAGTGGAGAACCAGATGTACGAGGCCGTTGTGGATACTGAGGACAGGTACGAGGCTCTCGCGGCTTTCAGGGAAAAGAGGAAGCCGGTCTTTAAGGGCAGGTAGATCTGGTCATGGCCTGCACGAGGTAAGGTTGAGGTCTGCAGTCATTCGTAAATATCGCAAAAGATGCCGCGTTCTCGCTCACATTGAGCTGCAGGGATGGAGATGCACAAGAGGTCGAGACTTCCAACACCGGTGAGAATTGAGCTGCATGGGGAGACGGCGGCTTGTCCGGGGCTTTAATGGCATCAGTATTCGACAAAGCGTCAATTGTGTTATTGAATCAATTCCTGCAAAGCTGATTGGCGGGCCAAGCATACACGAGGCGTTAAAACTGCTTGTGCTTGGACAGAAGAACTTTGTCTGATGGTACCTGACGGCTGTTGCCGCTTTGGGCAAGGCCTGGCGTGAGGTGGGCGGCAACTATATGTTCTGGATCATGAAGCAGGCCGGAGCAGCCGAGACAGAGCAGCAAGCAGTTGGGCAGCAGGCGGGCCAAGTGTCTGGAGCGTATGGGAGGATTGAGCAAAGGCCGAGTTCTCCGGAGGTGTGGAGAGTAGTTCCGTGGTGGGGTCGCAGGATGGGCAGGGATGTGACGTGGGATGGACGACACCCGAGAGATCGACTTGATAATCAGCGAGCACTCCAAGCCTCACCGAGCTTCTCTCACTCTCCGATCCACCGCGCCCACCATGTCCACGCGCCTGCTGCTGTACTTATAATGCTCTGTTGAATCCTGAACCCTCCGCTGCCCCGCCATGTCAGGCAACCCTTTCCGCCGCTCCCAGCCCGCGCTGCAGCCCGCCAGCACCGCCGGACTTGACGGATCCCACGAGCTCGCCGACGACTGGCCGCCAGCCGACCAGAAGGGTAGACGCAGTCCTGTCCAAGCGCTGTGCCATTTGAGCAGACGTTGACCCAATGCCGCAGTGCCCGTGCGGACAAAGAAGCATGTTCGTCTAGCCTCTCCTCCGGCCTCTCCGCCGGAACCGTCGAGTCCGGAAGTAGACGACAACCTAGCCAGGCGACTGAGCGCTGCCCGCCATGCTGGCTCTCCCCCGCCGCTCGCTGACCTCAGCGACGCCTCCTCTGACGATACCGCCGACGAGCCGTCTGAGGACAGTCCCATCAACCAAGACGACCAGGATGATGACGCGCCGCTGAAGCCTGCCGCTTCCGGATACCCCGCCAAGATGGATACCCTCTCACGAACTTCAGGAGTGCCCAATCCTTTCGAAAGAACCCTGGCAAATATCGAGCCCGCAGAGCAGCAGAACGCATTTGATTCGGAGAAGACCAGTTCAGGTGTACAAACGGCGGCGGATAGGTCGGCTGGTCACAAGGCGAAGGGCTCGATGGATGTGGACTCGTTCAAGAGGCTTCTCATGACTGGGAATGCTGCTCCGCCTCCTTCTAGTACTTCTCCTACTGCGGATATCCAACCCAGGGCGCATATTACCATAGGAGGCGATACCAGTAGCGGCACTGAGGCATCATCCGCCTCAAGGAACTCTCTGTTCGAGTCGGTTCTCCAAGTACACGAGGACTCTCCCCGGAGCTCTTATGAGAGAACCTCATTTGACGGTGGTAACGACGATGATCAGTCCACCCTCATCGGCGGAGAGCGGAAACTAGGGAAGAAGAAGCCACCCCCTCCGAAACACCGACATGGGAAGTCTATCACGAGAGCCCCGCAGGTTGTGTCGTTTTCCGATTTCTCTCCATCATTTGAATCTCCCGGCGCGAGGCCTGAAGGTCCAAAGCGGACAGCGTCGGATGTTCATAAACCGCTACCCCCGCGACCCCGAGGATCATCAGGCCCTAAACAAAAAGATCTCCCATCACCACCACCAGCCGAGCCCGTTCCTCCTAAAGACCCGTCCGATTTCCATTCTGCGGATGAGCCGGCGGATAATCTCCCACCCACCAAGACCCCGGAACAGGCCCCCGCTGCGCCACAGCGGCGCAAACCTCCAACCCCGCCAATCTCCCGGCGGCACAGCCAACTGAAGTCGTCCGATTCTCGCTCGCGTAGCAATTCAGCCGCAACGCTGTCATCCCAACCGGAGGGCTCTTTCCCATCTGCCGAGCAAACACCGACCACGTCCCCTCCCCCTCCCCCGTCGCTCAATAAGCCTCCGCCCCCTCCGCCCACCCGCCGTTCCGGTGCCGCGTCGTCGACCGCGGACGTTAGTGCGAGCGCCATCAGCCGATCCTCATCACGCCGCTCCACGGCGAGCTCCATGCAGAACCCGCGGCGCTCGTCACACCGTCTGTCGGGCTCCGCGCTCGACATGACCAGTCCGTCGGCTACCGTGGCGGTAGGAGGACCCCCGCCGCCTCCTCCGAGGCGCGGGAGCAGCAAGAGCAGCTTTGAGATGCAGCGGCCTAGTGCTAGCGTTCTGGCCGCCGCGGGCGTGGGCGGGGACAACAGGCGCGAGAGCGGAGAATTTAAGCGGAGGAGCCGGACGGCGAGCGGGGCGAGCGAGCGCGTGTTGACCGAGTACGCGGAGGCTGATGAGAGCGCGGTGGTGAGCCCGAATGGGATGGAAGGCGGAGCAGAAGGAGGCGTGGATCTTTTGAGCGAGTTGGATAAACTGCAGCAGGAGGTCGAGGCGCTGCGGCAGAAGTCTGTCACAAAGGCGTAGAGGCTTGAAGGGTTTGTTGTAAATCATGAGGTGGCGCTCGTCGTCACCTTGTTTTTTGCTTGGCTAGTACAGTTGTTGAAGTTCATATACAACTCATATCGTATGCCTTATTTACATCTTTCTCGGTACGTTTCACCTCTTCTTATCCATGTCTGACTTTCTGCTCTTACATCCCGCTTCTCTTTGGGGCTCTCTCTCTTGGTTTTGTTCTCGTCGAAGGAAAGTAGATGCATTGGATTGGCTTGGATGTTTCATTGGGCGTTGAGGAGTATTGTGGACAAGCCAGGGAAGGGAGTTTCACATCACTTCTTTCTCGCCACTTTCCTGGGCAGCTTTTTCCTTCCCACCGTACCTGAGGTCTCCTGAAGGGAAGTCTTTGTCTCTCATCATCCTCTCATCTCATCTCATCACATCGTCTTTTTTCATCATTGAGTGAAGTTCCGCATTCATATATTGGCAGGGGGGGTGGTTGTGTATAGTGATGAGATCTCGAACAATAGTATGCATGCTCTTTCCTGCATTTTGACCTAGTCGGGATAAATCACGGCCCAGCGTGTTGTATGGGAGTGAGGATTAATGATATCGGTGATTTCTTCTGATTGACGCGCGCTTACATTCAATCGTGCCCGTGACTCGTATCTCTACATCTATCATCCTTTTCGTTTCTTTGAGAACCTGTAAACTCCTGTGCGTACGCTCTGGAATGACACAATTAAGACGCGAAACCGCCTTCCGGACGCACATAACCGCTCTTCTTTTCCAACAGTACTCAGACATGTTATACAAAAAGCTCCTTTCTCCTCCAAGACGATGCCAGGCAATGGTCGCTCTACCAATACACAGCCCATCCCGTCTCTGAACCGAACCACCTTCTTGCTAACCGCGCTCCACTCTCCGTTGGCTGGCTGAAAGCGACCCCTTCTTTGGAGGTGCGCTTTTCGACTTCGTGAAAGTATGAGCAGCAGAAATCGCGGTTAACGGCGTCGAGAAGGGCGGTCGCAACGCCCTGGCGACGGTGCGAGGATGAGACCCAGATACGTGAGATACCGGTGTGGGCTCCTTGAGGCGTAGGAGAGGTTGTGATTGCGGTGGAGATGCTGGATTCAAGTGCAGATGGCGCTGATTTGTGAAACTTATCTGGTGATGCCTTGTCGGTTTTCGCATGGGACCTTTTCAAAGAGTTCTCGCTGTCCTGAGGGGTAGCAGTGACCTCATAGGCCTTGCAGATACGTTCTGCAAGGCAGAGACCAATACACTTTGAGCTTCTGACGTAGAGATACGCCTTGAAGCGATCTGTCCGCAACATCGTGTTCTCCCACACCTTCTTCGGACCTGTGCCATTGGCTGTACCAGACCTCTGCGGCTTCAGCCCGATCTCCTTCTCCTTGGTTCCCGATGCGGATCCCTCTTTACTCTTGTCTCCTCCGTCCTTTAAAAACTCACTCCACAGCTCCGTCTCCGGAATCTCCACCGCCCCCAACTCCCTCTCCACAACCTCCAACACCCTCTTCACCCGCGTCTTCGCCGCCGCCCTATCCCTCCGCCCCACCGCTACCACCACATCCCCATCGACGCCCTTCTCCCAGACAACCTCGCCGCTCCCTTTCACCGGGCCGCCGCCGCCACCACCACCTCGCCCAAACGCCCTCCCCACCTCCACGCCCCCGACGTGCATGGCGTGGAAGCGCTTGTGCAGGGCCGCGTCCTCGGCGTTCGACGGCACGAACGCCATGCCGCACGTCTTGCAGGTGCGCTGCACGGGCGCGCTGCCGAGGTCGAGCTGGAGCTGCGTGAAGCGGCGCTGCTGGGGCCTCTTCTTGTTCTCCGTCGCCGCGGGCGCCGGTGGTTCTTCTTTTACGCTGTCATTGGGCTGCTCGGCCGGGGGCCGTGGAGAAGGTTTTGTTGCGTTGTTGTTGCTGTCGGTGGATCGCGCGGCCGTGGCCGCTTTGCGCGCGAAGAATGAGAATGTGGGACGGCGCTTTGGCAGCGCGAGCGGGGATGTTGAGGTCACTGGTGGGGGTGCTGGCGGAGGGGATGAGGGAGGCGTGGATGAGGGGAGCACGGCGTCGCTGGTTTCGCGGGGGAGGCTGGAGCGCGGTGGTGATGGGGCATCATTGCGGAGGAAGGCGGCGTCGCTGGATAGTTGGAGCGCGTCGTCGTCGTTGTCGGAGAGAATGCGGCGGCGTTTGGCGGGCGGCCCGGTGGAGAGGTATGTGGTCTTTTTGAGCCGTGAATAGGTTTTCATCGTGGGTGGTTTGGTGGGGGCGCGGTGCGCCGGGGTTTGATTCGAACTGCAGGCTGTTGATTGTGGAAGGAGACGCGTCGGGATGGAAGACGCGTCGAGGGTGTGACGGAAAACGCGCAGAGGGAAGGTGGGTCCGCAGTCGCGACCAGGCCGAGGTGCCTTCCCAACCATCACCCTTCAACTCCAGAAGCTCCCTGTGGGCTTCAGAGTCAACACCTTCACTGCGATAAGCTCCGGGAGCTGACGATATCAGACACACGCGAATCCTAATGAGCCAACATCCTTGCAATCAGCAATGACGCGAAAGTTGTGACTCGGCTGAATGACTAACCGCCTGCTTCAGCTGAGGATAAATTCGGTCTCATTCTCTGCTGACAACCGCCTTCAGCTTCTCATCTGGAGTCTTCGAATACCTTTCTGAATACCTGGCCACTTAGCCGTTTCATAGTTCCCGCCTGGGACTTTCCGCAAAACGACCAGCCAACATAGCTTAGCAGCCTGGTTCATATCAAAGCAATGGAAAACAACGAGAGCACCTCTCCCTTCCCACCAACTCCTCTCCTCACTCTGAAAACCTGCACCATACGCCCCTACCACGTCAAAGATGCGGAATCGAGCACAAGACATGCCAACAGTCCCCATATCGCCCAGTGGATGACCAACTTCTTCCCTCACCCCTACACCTTGGAAAAGGCCCACGAGTGGATCGCCATGAATGCTCCCAAACCTGAAAACATCAACAAGCCTGTGGCCAGCCTGGAGCCCGCTGCTCAGCAACCAACCTCAACTCCTCCGACCGCCGCGTTATCTTCCGGCGAACTGCCTGTCGTCTGGCCGGCAACCATGAACTACGCCATCTGCATTGACGACGAGTGCGTCGGCGGCATCGGCCTCAAGCCAGGTATCGGCGAACATGCCCGCTCCGCCGAGCTCGGCTACTGGTTGGGCGAGACCGTGTGGGGGCGCGGCGTCGCGACCGAGGCAGCGACGGCCTATGTGGCATGGGTGTTCGAGAACGTGCCGCATCTGGAGCGCCTGAGTGGATTTGTGTACAGTGGGAACTTGGGAAGTCAAAGGGTATTGGAGAAGGTCGGATTCACGAAGGAGGGTGCTTTGAGGAAGAGCGTTTGGAAGTGGGGAGTGTGGCGCGATTTGGTCTTGTATGGGCTTTTGAGAAGCGAGTGGGAGGAAAGAAAGTAGAAAATCACTAGTGAAGAGAAGGGAATAGGAGGAGTGAGAAAGTGAGAAGACAAAGTAATTAAGAGGGTACGTTGGGTGGCCTGTGAGGATCAGTAGAAAGGATGTGAGGAGTGAAAGCTGAGGAAGCAAGCGCATTTCCCTATTGATGCGAACGGCTGAGTACAAACAATCGATATTTAATATCCTACTAGCTTTCCTATACTGTCCGCTAAAGGTGAGAGATGCAGCATTCACGGACCTGGTAAATTTCCAGGAATCCATATCTTGAGGCAAGCCCGTTTGGTTTGTTTCAAAGTTTCAATAAAAACGACATGCCATTTCTGAACAAGTTAGCATGTCTTGTCCATTATTTCTCTTCGAGCGTTGTCCGAGACTTCCGGTTTTCCTCTTGTGCGGCGTAGTCGTCGCTTGCTGGAACGACAGGGTTGGGCGGCTACAACCAGCTGACAGCCCAATTAGCTGATTCCGTTGTCCCCACAGAGCCGAGATCCCCCACCAGTTTATATTTAACTTACAGAGCCGTCCATTTAAGTAGACTCATGTGGCGCTTGGAGAATTAGGTGTACGGCCAACCAAATGTCTGTCCATCCCTTTCACATCCGCAGTGCGTTGGCTGGCGCAGGCAGCATTGCTATCCTCACCTTTCTCTTCTTTACCTTCAGTCAGACTACTTTACCACCTCCACCCTTCGCAAAGACGTCGTCTAAGCCGAGTCATTCTGAAATTCTTCAAATTGTACACAATAAGACACTTGGTGTATGTATATCATGTCGTGATCCAGGCCCTGTAAACTGACTGATCCTGTAGTTCCAAAAAATCTTTGTCATTAACCTCCCCTCACGTACGGATCATCGTGATTCAATGTCATTAGCTGCTTCTTTTTCGGATCTACAAATCGAGTATGTGGATGGCGTCACCGAGGTTGAGGAGAAGACACTTCCCCCTGGCGCCAAGGAGGTGGGTCTCAAGAAAGGAAATTTGGGCGCCTGGCGTGCTCATATTAATGTTATCAGGAAGTAAGTGATCGAAAAGCATGCTGTTATGATGAGACTATCTTCTCCAAGAGGCTGTCTCTGTTATGGACACCCCGGAATTCAAATACTGAGCAAAGACTGACAAGCAACAGAATCGTGGAAGAAAATATCACTTCAGCATTGGTCCTTGAAGATGACTCGGACTGGGACGTTCGCATCAAATCACAGATGCACGACTTTGCAAGAGCATCGCGCCTGCTTCTCCAACCTCTTCCCGGAACTCCAGAACGATTTTTAGATCCTACGTACCCCCGGCCAGCCGCGGGTCAAGTGCCTGAAAATTTCATCCTTGGAGAGGACCGCACAACAGTTCCTTCAACCTCTCCCTACGGAGACCTCGACAGATGAGACATTCTCTGGCTAGGCCACTGCGGCGTCCGCTTCCCCCGCGCTAGCGACGAGAACGCTCCTCTCGGCCGCGTCGTCATCCCAGACGACGCGACGGTGCCGGAGCCGCAGCACATCGACAAGCAGTACGGCACGGACGAGCTGCAGCGCGAGTACCCGGCGCACACGCGGGTGGTGTCGCGGGCGCGCGTAGGCATCTGCACGCTGGCGTACGGCATCTCGCAGCCGGGCGCGCGCCGCTTCCTCTACGAGCTGGGCGTGCGGCGCATGAGCGGCAACACGGACATGATGTTCCGCTCCATCTGCGACGGCGTGGACGACCGGCCCATCCGCACATGTCTGACCGTCCAGCCGCAGCTGTTCCAGCACCACCGCCCGGTCGGCTCCAAGCTGGCGTACAGCGACATCTCGGATCACGGCGACGGGTACAACGAACGGGCATACACGAAGAACATTCGGTGGAGTACGCGGTTGAATTTTCCAAAGCTGGTGGATGGGCGGACGGATTATATTGATTTGTTCAAGGATGGGGAGAAGAGTATGGTTGATGAATTTTAACTTCAGTCTCGATTGACAGTCGTCTTTGTAGTTTGTAGATCTTGCTATGCATGAGT
The DNA here is from genome assembly GCA_011503125.2 of Botryosphaeria dothidea. NCBI lineage: Eukaryota > Fungi > Ascomycota > Dothideomycetes > Botryosphaeriales > Botryosphaeriaceae > Botryosphaeria > Botryosphaeria dothidea. The sequence continues at coordinate 2,717,295 of WWBZ02000040.1, read as the reverse complement.
TAATTCAAGAACCAGTTATAAGACAAAGCCGCTGCTATAATACGCCCAAAGAGGCATTGTTACAGATAATACTAGAAGTTTTCAAGGGTAGCCATAGCTAAAAGTGTAGTGTCGCACCCCGGGTCTGCCTGCGAATGCAAGACCTGTGTGTTCCTCCTAACTTATTTTTCAAGCGTCAATTTGATCAGTTGGAGCCAGCTCTATCCGGAGGAGTAATCTGATACTGAATGCCACTTTACTGTGGGAAATGTCCCCGTTTCTTGTACCCGTTGGATGCGGAACTTAAAGGAACGGAACGGTCAAAGGCCGTAGTAGCTTGCCTTCACTTCACCGCACTTGTATACCTATTCTGCTCATCAATTACGCCACCTTCGGATTTCTTCAAATGTCACGAGGAACGAAATATCCGCAGATACCTGCTCATATCGTGCACATTCTTAGTAGTCCCCTGCTCTTCCTACACGTCTTCGTTGGATGCTGGCAAAGTCCAAAAGTCGTATCCACGCAATCACCCAGTTGCTGCAGACTATCAAGATGCAAGATCCCACCGCCTACAAAAATGTAGTCCAACTGTAATGTTTCAAAGGAGAAAAAAAAGACACTCTTTAGGCTGGTCACCCAACGCACTCCGAGTATTGCACGAGACCACTTCAAGAGGATCACATCAATCTCTATTCCTCATGAACTATATGCTCTCAAACTTCGTCAATGGCAACAGGGGCATTGTGCTTATGGATTGTGAGGCATGCCGAGCGGGATTCTGTGCAGATGGGCCCGATCTAACGCGCTACCGTTGGAGGACACTCCCAACTTGAAAGAGGAGCTTGCCAGCAATGATAATGTACTGGTGTTGATTGCTTGATGATTCTGGTTGGTCGTCTGATCTGTGGAGAGACGGGTGCAAGTGGATGTGGGCGGCTTAGTCATGCGGGGCTTGGTTTGGGTTCCGACGTGGACGCCTGGGTCTCCGATTCTCCTTTTGCATCTCAGTCCCCTGATCTCGATGCTACGTCAGCGCCAATGATGAGGTTTCGGGTTCAGGCTCGCTATCAGCCTTCAGAGTGGTTCCATTCTTCTCACATTCTTCGGTCAACATACGACAAAGATCAGACGGCGTAGCCCCTCATCAGTGGAGCCCCTAGGAATTCCGTGCGCTTCGGAGGCAACTGTGCTGTTTATGAGATCCGTTCAATGTCCAAAAGAAGATGCTGCGGCAGTTAGTGTAAATATGCACGCGGGGGTTTTCAAGCACCAATTTGTCCGGATATCGATGTCCTCAGTTCTTCACAGACTTGCATCCCGAACAATGCTTCGACTGAGCATGCATCGCAATTCTTCTACCCTTTCTTTCCTGCCTCACGTGCCACGAGACGGGTTCCAAAAGCCACTGCCCTCGGCCTATTGTCCTTCGCTTGGCCACGAGCTAACGGAGCATTCGAGCCTAGACCGGCTGGTCTCCACTTGGGACCGCGGAGGAGAGTCATTTGCAACCCACGGAGAGCATGCAACTTACGAGCAAAAAAGAACAAAAAGAAAATGAGGACGATGCGATTTGAACGCATAACCTTCAGGATACTCCAAGAATGGATCTGGAATCTGACGCTATGAGGAGAATTAGTACGTTGAGTTGTGCCGATTGGACGACCTATTGGAAACTTACCGCTACCGTTGCGCCACGCCCCCGTAACCTGATGGTGAATGTCGCCTGTTTCCCAATTGTACCGTGTCCAAACCATTGCAAGTTTGCACTACAGAATACCAGCGTCTTCATGGCGTGAAGAATTGCGCGCGAGGGGCTTTGAGAGAGACAGTGGGGAAGCTTCTCGGACAGACTGGCCCGAGCGTTCTGTGCGGCCCTCTTTAGCCGAGAGCATCAAGCCTGCCGCAGTTTTCCCACTCTTGAAGAAACCGAAGCCTCACTGTAATTCAGCCCGGTCATGTCCTCGGATTTTGATGTGGAAGACTCTTGCTATGTATATAGTAGACCTCCGTGTAGTGATCGTCATGCGATCTGATAGGCTATTTAGGAAACGGTTCACAGAATTTTTTTAAACCAGTGGCATTAACCGTACGAGTTCCGACTTGAAAAAAAGGCGAAGCGCAGATGGATGTTGGTTCTTCTCCACTCAGATGAAATATTTGTAAAGCTGGTGAAGAACGGGGTCTTGTCTTGTGAGCAAAGAATTAATTTCCGCCTTTGCCTGTGGAATTGTCGAGCTTTGAGCTCACGACCCCACGATTCCGCCTCTTGAGCTCTTCATACAAGTAAGGGTGCCACTTGTGACCATGCTTGAAGCATTTCGCGTTGTGAGCCATATCATCGGCGAAACAGATGCTGAGAATGTCCAGGTCTTCGGTTCTGTACCTTTCCGAGCCGTAAGGACCAAAGTCGACGAGAGCCGTGGACTGTGTTGTGCTGTCAATCCTGGAGCGGGAGTGGAAGGAAGCCGTGAAATCAAATGCCTGGTAAGTTGGGCCCGATCTTGCAATGACCCGATGCCATGCACTTGCATTTCCGTTGTATTTCCTCGCCTCCTGCACAATTTTCATAACAGCTGGTTCCCGAATACTGAAAGACGGATAGTGAGGGAGACCCCATACTCCGAGATCACTGGGCTCAACCTCGATGGCAAGTGAAGCGAGAATAGTAACAGGTGTCCGGTCTCGGCGATTGGGGAGGACCCGGCTCTCAAGTGGCAGGGCAAGTATGTCAGACAGGGCCAGGAAAACACTGTCGACATATGGGCTTGAATCAAGAGCACCCAGGACGTGTGATAGTTTTGAGTGGCACCTTTGATCATGACGGCTTGTAGCTCCATTCCATCTTTGCCAGTCCGAGAAGCTGAGCTGTACACTGCGACATCCGGCAAGGGTTTGTGGTTCAGCTACCGAACGCGCGGCTTCATCAAGACTGAGAGCGATGGTGCCACTGAGCGAAGCATAGGCGCGCAATTGTATGGGTCGGATGGTCGGTTGAATGTTGAGTCTCTCACGAGTAAATGGCACACCAGGCCGCGGATTTGGTGCGGAGTAGCATGCAATAGCTGCACGACGATGTACTTCTGGTGTACACTCTGTTAGATATGCTCCAATTGGTACTCTTCGTATACCAGGAAAAGAGCAGCATTTCGAAAAGAGGCCTGACGATGACTTCATTCTGCCGTGTCCAGAATTTCAGCCTCAGACAGTCAGTACCAGACCATAAGAGGAACAGGAGATAAAAGAAACATTAGCCCCAATTCCCGAAAGGCCACATTCGAAGCTATTGGCCGGAATACCCGTTGAATCGTACACACACCTGGTCTAACTGCAGAACTCAAGGACGTGGTATCAGGTATGACGCCATCGACGAGAAATTACCTCCAGGCAGCCTCTCTATCTCACGGGCGTGAAGCTGCCTAAAAGATTTGCACAGGGCCGGGTGGGTTGAGAGGTGACACCGAAGAGGGAGGTGTCAGAGGAACAAGACGACGGCGGCGGCGGTGTTGGTTTGACACCCACTCACGCCGCGCTAGCAGGCGATCGGCGCAGGGATCCACAGCCCAATGACACGCACCTCAAAGTATTCATCCTGCATCTGCCTTCCACCCTATTCTGCGGATTGCCCTTTTTTTCTCATCTGCCAGACAACTTCGGGCGTGGGCAATTTGTGAGTTTGCTTCCAGCTTCTAGCCATTTGCGGCGGAGATCGCCTCTGCACCCCCAGGCAGGCAGCAGGCAACTGTGGGGAAGGCACCTGTTGCGCATTGACTCACGGCGATCCTTCCATGGTGTCCGCTTTAGTTTTCCGCCGTTTGTCGGCGCCGCCGCTTCTCTGCAGCAAGCTCGCAGCTTCTCCAGCATATAAGCCGCCCAACGTCCGCATCTTCTTGCCCTCTCACCATCACACCTTCATCTCTTCTTCGCTCTCCCCACAGACTCTAAGGTGAACCCCCCTTCCTGCGACTCCGCCACGCCCAGCCATTAACATGGACTTCAGAGGAAACGGAAGAGGAAGGGCCAGCTCCAGAGCAAGAGGTCTATTTCGCGGAAGAGGTCGTGCTTTTGCTCCCACCCCTTTCATTCCTCTTCCTGCGACGCGCTCAACCCAGTCCCTCTCCGGTGTCACAAAGTCCAACAAAATGTCAGGAGGCGCGGTTACTTCCACCCTGCGTCATGTTACCGATCGCAAGCTCGCCAAGCTTGCCGAGCACCAGCAGTCGTTTGAGTCTCAGAAGGCCCGACTCCTCCATGATTGCGAGAAGGAGCCCAATGCCGCCGAGAAGGTCCGCATACTGATGTCCGGATTCAAGAAGAATGGCATCCAGTACAACCAAGGCGAGTCCTCTGTCAAGAATATCGAAAGGTTTCTTGAGCAGGCTCGTCATGACCCTTCTGTGTCGACGACCCTTCTCAACGATTGGCGCGCCTGGCTGGAACAGAATCTGGACATGCAGACCGACAAGTACAACTATGCCGACCTCTTCGGAAGGCTGGTCACCGAGTGGATCGAGAAGCCCAGCGATGCCATGAAGGAGCTGAATGCTCATAGTGAAGAAGCTCAAGATGATGTCCGCGAGACTCAATCTCGCTCTCCGAGCGACGATCTGGATTCGTTTGACATGATCGGACGCGAGGAGATGCATGAGCAACGCAAGACTCTGGAACAGTTCATCTTCGACGAGCCCACCATTGACACTGCCACCATCAAGAAGTATCTGGACGACCTTCTTATTCCCGTCCCCAAGGCCAGGGGTTCGCAGAAGACTCCTTTGGAGCAGCTTCGTTACAACATTGGACACTGGGACGGAGTCATCACGGTGACTGAGGATACTATCCACTCAGCCATCAAGGGTATCTTGAAGGCTGATCTCTTCACCGGACCTAAACGTGAAGTACTCGTCGATCTCCAGTCACGTTCAGAGGTGATCAAGGAGATGGTTGATGTTCTACGTATGGACCTCGACTCCTTGAAGAGCTGGGATTGGCCTGGCCCCGTACCCGTCCTGTTGCGCCGTCAGCTGAATGGCAAGTATCGGGCCTACATGGACGAGGAAATCCACACGGCAATTCTGATCCACGTTATCGGTGCCCATCTAGCTGTCATGCTAAGAAACGCTTTTCATGCACATTTCAACTCCGGCGCCTGGGTTCAAGCTCCTTACCGCGCAATGACCAGAGTGGACAGGCAGCGACGTCACTACTTCCTCGGCAAGAAGAATGTGCAGGCTCATGGGCAGTCTGTGCGTGAGCTCCGGAGGTCGACCTTCCGGGATGATTGGTTCATGACGCAGATGCCTACGACAGTGGAAGAAGGAAATCGCGAGTACGGGGATGACGCCTCGGACGCAGATGACAATACCAAGCATCCTCTTGAAATCAAGCAGTCATTGCTCCGCCTGGTCACAACCGAAATGCTCGTCAATACGAAGCTCTACGGCGACTTCACGGTTTTTACCAGTGATTTCAAGTGGTTCGGCCCTTCCATTCCACATGACACTATGTACACCGTCCTCGAGTACTTCAATCTCGACAAGCGCTGGCTGGATTTCATCAAGAAGTTCCTAGCAGCTCCACTTGTCTTCACTCAGGATGGCCCTGGCGCCGAGCCCAAGGTCCGCAAGAATGGCATCCCCATGGGTCATGTGCTCGCAGATGCTCTGGGAGAGTCGGTCCTCTTCTGTCTGGACTTTGCTGTTCACCGCAAGACTGGTGGGGCTGTGATGTACCGTTTCCATGACGACTTGTGGTTTTGGGGTCAGGAGAGCACTTGCGTAAAAGCGTGGCAGACACTGCAGGAGTTCACGAAGGTTACGGGTTTGCAGTTGAATGAGGACAAAACGGCGGCTGCGAAAGTGGTGAGTTCCGAGAAGCAGGCTCTAGCGCCCTTGCACAAGTCGCTCCCACGGGGTACGATTCGATGGGGCTTCTTGAAGCTCGATACCAAAGAGCGTCGTTGGGTCATCGACCAGGAGCAGGTCGTTGAGCACATCAAGGAGCTCAAGCGCCAGTTAGAGGCGTGCCGCAGCGTCTTTGCCTGGGTGCAAGCTTGGAATAGCTACGTTGCACGCTTCTTCACGACCAACTTCGGACAGCCAGCTTCTTGCCTTGGCCGCAAACACCTCGACATGTGCATCGAGACATTCGAACGTATCCAGCGCTCCCTCTTTACTGAGTCGGGCGCTGAAAATGTTGCTGAGCACCTTCGCGGAATCATCACTGAGCGTTTCGCTGGAGCCACGGCCATCAGTTGCGGACGTCCCATTCCGGATGCCTTCTTCTACTTCCCGGTCGAGCTGGGTGGCCTTGGCTTGTTGAACCCGTTCATCCGGCTGTACGCGATGCGAGAGTCCTCGCGTAAGAACCCAGCAAAAGATCTCGAACAGGCCCTTTTGCATGAGAAGGAAGCTTACGATGAGGCCAAGGAGAGTTTCGAGGCTGGAGAGGTGCCAGTTGACGAGACGACGCCAAAGAATCTCGAGGGCGAGTCGTTCATGAGCTTGGACGAGTACATGCGCTTCTCCGAGCAGACGTCCGACCAACTGAGCGTCGCGTACTCGCAGCTCCTCGAGCCGACGGAAGAAGCCATGGTCGACTCCACCCACATGGTCGTCTCGGCGATGAGGAGGCTTCCTACCGGAACGTACAATACCGCCGGCTTTGGTGTCACCTGGGGTGATCTGAAGCCGTATTGGCGGTGGATAGTTTCGCTCTACTTTGGCGAGACGGAAAAGCGGTTCGGTGGTCTGGCCATCTGCGAGAAGGGTCTGCTGCCGTTGGGACTCATCAGCATTCTGCGCAGTGAGAAAGTCAGGTGGCAGGGATAAGAGAGGGTGGTGAAATGATGAGAGAGCGGGACGAGAGCGTGTGATCAGCATCGATATGGCGTTTTTTTGTTTTTTACTTGCATCAAGGGAACGATACCACAAATAGCTCTTTGTGAGCATCAAGAAAAAGGAAATTGACACGAGAGGGAAACAGGACTGGCTCCTGAGAACAAAGGGGAAAAAAGGACGAGGAGAGGACAAGCGGAGAAATAAGACTGGCAGGTGTACGATAGCTATCACTTACCACTCGCTGTATGGTAACAGAGCTATAGTGATAGCACCGCTCGACGCTCAGTTCCAGCGGAAGACATGAATAAGTAAAATCTCAACTCTAGTAATTCATCAACCCTGATATTCCCCATCTCTGTGAACGTTTTCTGCTGAGCGGTCAACAGCATTTGGCCCGGCGGAGCTGCCATCTTCGTTCTCATAATTCTGCCATTGACTCGAGCCTCTGTTGGGAACGCCCAGCTGACGGTAGCTTGTCGACAGCCTGAGGTCGCGCATGCGCCTGTTTCCCTGACGTGAAAGCTGAGAAAGTGGAACCGACAGCAATCCAGCTGCAGTCACGTCTTCGCACCACCGTTGCGCAACACAGCCGCATATACGTTGAATCCCGAGAGAAATCGTTGCGTGAGGAGAGGTAGGGAAAGGCGAAGGCTGGAATGATCATGAGAGACGAAGAGCAGCACCTTTTGAAAAGACGTTTATTTAAGGCCGAAGATTTAATTAAGCATGCAATCTATTGGCCCCAACTCAGCCCGTCGCAACAACCTCATGCATTGTCTGAGCATGTGTCGGGGAAGTGGTGGGCCTTTTCTGAGAAATGCAGGGGAACTCATAGCAGGTGAGAGAGAGAGAGAGGGTCCACCAAAGATCCAAGGCTAAAAATGGACTTCCGCGTCCCCATTCATGTGTAGAAGCGAGAGCGGAAGGAAAAGGAAAAAAGGCGGGTCAAGCATGGCGGGATGAAACACCAGCCTCCTCATCGCTTTCTCTCACCATTTTCCCCACATGGTCGGAACGAGACCGAAGCTTTGAGCCGCCGCTGGCCAGGTGCATCTTCGATCCGCACAACCGCGATCCCCGTCGCTGCTTCGTATTCGCGACATTAGGGTGATTGGGTGGTAAAAAGCTTGTCTTCACTACTCATGTACCTTACCTCCCACTCTCTCTTCTCTATTTCGCTACTGCATCGCTGCAACATTGGCTCCAATCGAACATTGTTGCTCCTCTCCGATAAGATCATTCGTAGCACGGCATCAATGACAACCTCGGTACATCCATGCGACCGGCCGACAGCTTGCGGAAACAGTCCATGCCACCTTTATGTTGTGTCGTTTGCGCAACCCCAGAAATTCAAATTCAGCATGGCAAAAGAGAAAGATTTGGTAATGCGAGTCTCATTGTTTGGTTTGTACTACATCAGAATCTACCTTTTGGATGCATACATTGGATGTTGGATGATATGAGCATGTAGAGTGGAAGCAACAACAAATGCAGTTGGTGAGTGGTGCGTCGATGATGCATGAGACAAGAAATTGTTGACATGAAGAAAGCAAAGCACAATTATCAGCCAGTCAAACGATACCGACGCATGATCCCACATATTCCGCAAATACTCGAAAGGAGTGAATGGCCAGAGAATTAGAGGAAAGCGGCCATAAGAGCAAGAATGATAGTCACAGCGGAGGCTTCCACTGTGTGCTTGATGCCGACTCCTTGAAAGATAGACATCGGAGCCGTCGGGACAGGAAGAGCGCTGCTGACATTGCCGTAGCCAGTGGTGACCGGCGCTGCAGTGGAGCTGGCAGTTGAACCCAAGGAGTTGGTGACAGTTATCAAAAGCGTCGTGCCATTTCCGATTGTGGGAACATAAGGCGGAATGATGGGAGTCGTCCAAGTCGAGGTAGAAGAAGCATCGGTGGAGGCCGGAAGCGCGGCACTACTGTCTCCAGTACCAGTCTCTGGAATCAGAGCGCTAGATGTCAAGGTGCCGATGGTGATCACCGTCACCGGGGTGTACGAGCTCACCTCAGTCGTATCTAAGCCGCTGGAAGCTGGCAGAGCGGTGGATGCGTCGGTAGGAAGTACAGTGGTTGCATCAGAGTAAGAGCCAGTGATCGATGGAAAAAAGCTAGAGAGCCAGGTAGTAGAGTTGACTACCAAGGTGCTCGAGATCTCCAGAGGAATTGACGTCGACGTCAATGGATAGAAGGACGACTCCGGAAGCGCCGAATCGAGAGAGGAGGTGGCGTAATCAGTCGATTCTGGAAGAGCCGTAGATAAAGGATAGGAAGTGGTGTAGTCCGAGAGTGACACGCCGGACGCTGGGAGTCCCGAGGAGGCAAGAGGAATCACCGAGGTCGGAGCGTAGTATGTGGTGAAGCCCGAGGAATACACAACAGACAGCGTGTAAGTGGTAGTTGATGTGGCCAGCGTCGAAGGACCTCCCAAGGTGATGGTATCCGAGTGGGTGGAAATGATGGTCGGAGGCAAGCCAAAGGACGCAGTAACAGGAGGCCAAAAGAGCGAGATCGATGTGAAGTCAGGGGCAGAAGTGACTGAAGAGGTGAAGGTTGTGCCAGCAATCGGCGAGGTAGGCGAAGGCGGCAACAGGGTGAAGGTTGAAGACGAAGAGCTTGCGTCAGTCGCCCACGGGAGAGCTGTGTCACTGGGTATAGTGAAGGTGGGTACCGAAGGCAAAGAAATTGAAGATTCCGTAGGGTATTCCGTAGAGTAGGTCCAGGAGGTCGTGACTTCACTGATGTGGGATGAAGTCAAAGTAACCGGGCACACAGTGGTGGAAACCGGGACGAAGGAGGTGATGACTGAGGCAGACAGCGTCGGGCAGTTTGAAACGGTGCTAGGGCAGCTCGTAACAGTAACCTCGTAGGTGGAAAAGACAACAGAAGTGGTGATGGCCGGAATGACATCGACGATGACGATGCTGGTGGTATATTCAGGTTCATCTCCAGTGAGGGTCAGCATCTCGTGCGCAGGTGAGTTGGAGACGTCTTCGGGAAAATCGACTTACACTGACGTTCGGCCAGAGCCATGCCACCAAGCAAGACATCTGCGATCCAGTGAGCACTCAACCAAGCTCTGACGGGAAAGTCAGCTCGTGAGTCTTACAACTTCCATGCTCGAGAGCCAGAGTTGCAGACACGAGAGCGGCCAAGGCCGCAGCAAGCTTGAGGAACTGCATGTTGCGAGATGTCAATGAGGCAGAGATGAGCAATGGGAACAGAGAGCCGGAAGGCAGAAAGAGACGGGAGCACCAAGCACTGAAGCAAATCAGCGAGCTTGAGGGAGACGAAGAACGACGGGCTGTAGCTGGTAGAGAAAGGAAGAGGAAGAGGAGGAAGAAGACACGAAGCTCGACTGAAATACCAGCTGAAGCTTGATGTGAGCGAGGAAGGCGCGAAGCTGGAAATTGGGCGTCCGCCGCCGCCGCCGCCGTCGAGAGTGGCATTCACTCAGCGAGGAAGTCGCGATCAGGCCTCGCGAGGAGCTAAGAGAGTCACGAGCAACTCAAATGGCATGGGTTTACACGACATCACGCAGCGCAGAGTGCAGGTGGCAATGGCATCAGGTCTTCGTACTCAACGTGGGATACTTCCGGGAGAGAGTGAGAGTGCTCAATGGCGAGGCAGTTAGAATGGCTGCGCAGCATGGCAGTACTGCTTCTCGGATTTTCCAATGGGTTCGGCATCGCCAATTCTCGGCGCGCTGCCGTTGCCATGACAGCTGATGTTTGCCTCAGACCCGAAGAACGTTGTTGCACTGCCGAGCACGCCGCCGTCACAGCAGCTCATTAGTGGGCAGTACATGATGTCCTCTCACGTGCTGGTGCAGCGCTGCATACCAGGCAGGCACAAGTGCCGTCATGCGCGCCCATGGGATTGCCCAGATCGCCACTTGCGCCGAGCACAGTGACGGCAAAGGGGCGTGAATCTTCGTTCCTCTGACTGTCGACAGCAGGGGCGGCGCAGAAAGCAAACACAGAGGGGTTCAGTGCGGGCTTTCCAAGATGCCTGCAAGCTGCAGATTGGAAATGATGGCGGGCTGCAAGAGGTACGGCAGTGGATGGCGATTTGCAGCGGCGGCCGCACAGGGCGTTTCAGCTTTAGGCGTTGCACAAGAGCGCGGCCAGGCTTCTGCGGACACCCACTCAGACCAGGCTGCATCTGCGCGCAGCCCGTCCAAGGCGCAAAAAGGGCAGGGCACACGGCCGCGGCCCGCCCTGCTGGTCACCAATGGCCCGTGCGCTCGCTTAGCGCCCGCTGCTGTTCTTAAAAGCCATCCTACCCTCCAGTGTCCTCCCCCTTCCTCCTCCACCGAACACCTTCGCAAGGCATCGCTAAGCGTCAGGTAAGCCCGTCTCGCTTTCCTGGGCCTGGCGCTCGCGCTGCAGTTTCAATTGAGCCTCATCGCATCCCCGCCTTGAGCTCCACCTGATCTACATCGCAGCGCGCAGCGCCCCAGCTCCAAGCTCACCACCCCACCTGGTCCGTCAACCTGCTCACTCTCTCTCACCACAGACATCGATCCACGAACATCTCGCTTCTCAGCCTCAATCCCAATTGCTTTGCGCATAGACTTTATCAAATCACTACGACAATCAACAAGATGCTCGGTCTCAAGATCTTCCTCTCTCTCGGTCTGGTCGCCATGGCTTCGGCTGGTAAGTTGCGCCTCACCTCACTTCGCTTTCGAGCACCAATGATAACACCAGATCTTCTCAGGCAACCTTCACGGCATGAAGGACCTCATCCCTCGTGATGAGTGCCCTGCCCCCGTCACCGTCACCGTCACCGCTGCCTCTTGCGGCGCTGCTCCCGGAACCACTACCGCCGTCGTTCCTGGTACCACCGCCTCTTCCCCCGAGACCACTCCCGCTTCGTCCGTCCCCGGTGGTCCTGAGTCTCCCGCTCCCTCTGGCACCGGTTCTGCTCCTGCTACCGGCACCGGCTCTGCTCCTGCCACTGGCACTGGCTCTGCTCCCGCTACTGGCACTGGTTCCGCTCCCGCTTCCGGCACTGAGACCGCGGCTCCCTCTTCTGGTGTGTCCGGTGGCGCCTCGACTACTCCGGCTGCCTCTACCTCCGCTGCTGAGTCTAGTGCTGTCGAGAGCTCCGCCACTGCCAGCGAGTCTTCTGCTACCTCGGCCGCTGCCTCGTCGACGGCTGCTCCTTCTAGCGGTGCCTCGGCCATCAAGCTCGACAACGCCATGGCAGCTCTCTTCGCTGCTGGTATCTTCGTCGCCCTCGCCTAAGCACTGGACTCACGGCACGTCCAATGTCAGCTGGCTTTTTGGACTTTTCCCTTCATTTCTTTTCGTAACGACCGATATGGGTTTATGGAGTCACGTCTAAGGGCGGGATGACTTATCACTGGCACGGCACGGGGGGATGGATGATAATGGCAGGCGCGAAGATCTTGACTATCAAAACAAGGGACTGTAATTGAACTCTAGCATAGCGTGGAGGTCACATTTGGTGGACTCTTTTCTCGTTCGTAGTTTCCCAGGCATTGAACAACAAGAGTCACCATTGACCTCACTCTGGTTTCCTCTACCGACTGATGGTGCCATGATTTGCTGTGACCTGCCACGCCCACGGACGGCTACGTGTCGCACAGGGTCGCAAAAGGCGGAGCAACTTCCAGTTGAGCACTTGGTGCAATGAAACACTCCACGAATCTTGATGAGCATCCCTGCCCGCATTGATCGCTGATTCACTAGCGCCCGGTGTCCCGCGCCGGCGAGTCAGGCCGCGCTGGGGTCCGTAAGCAGCGGCGGGGCCTATCAGCGGCCATGGCGCCGGCGCACGGATGCTGTAGATAAGGAACAGGCAAAGCCCAGGCCAGCCAGCCGCCCAGCCACCGCCGTCACTTAGGCGGCGTGCCAGCCAACAAGCCTGCCTTCCAGCCACCGCCAGCCATCTCAGCCATGACGCGCGACGATAGCGGAACGACACGTCGAAGCTGGCAGAATGTCCGGGGAGAATGCTTCGAGGGACGCCCGACCAAGCTTTCTTCTTCATTCCAACAAGCTATCGGCGAAGCCGCCGTTTCGCTGCTATCGCTGCCAGCTTCGGCAGCCAGCTCCAAGGACAGGGATGCCATTCGAACCACACCACCTCTTTCGTGCGTTGGTCCGCCTGCGAAACCTGGGATCGCCCTGGAGCAAGGCACGCGGCACGGTGTATTGGTCCAACGCCGTTTCTCGCCCGCATCGGTCTCAGCACCTTCGACGAGCAATTGAGTGCAGCGGCAATCGGTAGTCTCTCTGCAATGCCCTATTCGTCGCACGCGGCAGACAGAAATGGCACCAGCGAAGGAGTGCCAGCGACGCGCGCGGCGATAATGGAGTCTGCAATCGATGCCGCGGCGAAAACGAGGAAGCAGAGGAGAAGCGCGTCACGACGGCGCGACACCGCGTCGACGCGGCTCCCCTCACGCCAGAGAAAGCAACGGCGCGGCGGCCGTTCCCACGTTCCCGTAGCCTGTGCTTCCCGCCACCGGCGATTTTTTCTCGTGTACTTCATCCCTTCGTTCCGCCTCCTGTGTACATCGTGTACGCGATCATCCACATGGAGCATTGCATGGGTGTGTGTGAATGGACGCCCGGTTTTGTTGTATCATACCAGCCACTTACTGCGCCGCACAACCCATCACCGGTCACCCGCCATTGAGGATGCGGACGGAGAAGTGGACATGGACAGCTGACGGCCCAATGGCCGCCATTGACTGCCAGCACTGCTGTCCCCGCACGCTCTGGTTCTTGTTCCGGCGAAGAGGACCAAGGGCACAGCGCGTAAAATGTGACGCCCGCGTCGTGCGACGGGCGACATGTTTGGAGCGTTGCACCACGACGGGAGTGGTTACCGCTTGTGTGGCGGATCAACCTCATTGTCATCATCAACGCCGATCGCTAGTTGACCGATCATGAGCAACAGCCGACCGTCCATCATGATACCTGAGTCAGGTATTATGGCATCTTCGATCCTTGCTATTATCCCACCCAGCTGTGCCATGACTTGGGCCATTTGGCCTGTGGTGCTTCTGATTGTCTCGGCTTTTTATTGCCCTGTGCAACAACACTAGAGCCTTGGTAATCCTGGAAACCTATACAATTAACAGCCGCTCCTTATGGATGCGTCGTATGAGCGAACCATCTGACAATACGTCAAAAAGGCCATCCATCCTGGGCGACAGAAGCAGCCGCTGGGCGGCTGCACTGTCCATTCATGGTATGGTGGATATGCAATCGCAAATGAGGAGATGCGGAAGACCACATGAACCCACGCGATTCCATGCCATTCTCTCCATCCCTCGCCCTCTGCGGGAAATTCCAGCAGATGGTTGAAAATGGTGACCCACTGCTGCCATTGTGCTACGCACAGCTCCTCCCTTCCTTTCTCCGATTTCGTCTCTTCATGGAAAATCTACAACTACTGTGGCGCTCAACGCCGCCGCATTCAACAGAACGGCGTCCTCGCACCTTTAGCCGATCACTCTTTTCAGCTGTTGTTCCTGCTTGCGTCTACACCAACAAACCATCAAACCCCAGCCGAAATCATGGACCATCATTTTGCCATTTTTCCGTTTCGCTAACAAAATTCCTCCGCCAAAACGTGCTGAGGCTCCACGGCTTATCGTCTCGAACAGCTTTCCAGCCACAATCAAAAAAACCTTGACTTTACCCCAGTCCAGCGCAACTGAAACGCGGTGGCTTGATGATAGGCGCTGCGCCATATCATAAGCGAATCAGCCAACAACCAAACATCACCCAACCCATACCCAACAGCCGGCGCTTGGCACCTGGCGACCGTTACCATGTGCCTTATCGCAATGCTCTCTCGCCAGCTGAGACTGATTCAACATCGCGTGAGGCAAGAAAGTAAGACATCCCAGCCAAGCTGTATCCGTTTTCCCATCCCCACTCTGAACTGCTCTTTGGTATGCAAAGCAAGCTTTCTATCGCAACGCGTCATGGTGGGTGTGATAACGATCCCCGTACCTGCATACGTGCGCGTCGGCAACTGTGTCTGCCAATCATGGCTTGAACCAGGGGCCCTTCTTTCAGCTGCTTGCGACAATCCGGCCCTGGTTCCTCCCAAACCCATGTATCTGCTAACCGACGTCGGCTACCGGGCCGGTTCAAGTTGGTCCAAAGTAGCCCGTTATTATTTCCTTGGAAATTGTTTTTTATCATTTGGCGCCCACGGCCGCCTTCGCGGAAACGACCGTTCGGAGCAGGCTGCCAAGCTTGGAGAATGGATTATACCCCGGGGTTTCCCCCGGTCCTGGAACCGTCTTTGCATGGAAGATGTGTGGTGTGCAGAGCTTAGTTGGATACGCTTGCGCGTTTGTTGGGATGCTGTCTCTGTAGAGACCGATCGGTCGCGGCATGGTGTGATGCTGAAAACGCGCGCAGCTGAGCCCAATCTTTTTTTTCTCGGCTGCTAATAGTAGAAGGTTGCTTCGACCCGTCCTTGCCCCGGCCCAGCTTTGGACGAGATACTGTAGGGATAGTAGTGTGACGCGAGGATGTTCCTGGCTCATGTGCACGTTGATCTCCCAGCTGGACTTGCTGGAGGGTCCGCTCTCATTACACTTTCTTGGGACCCTCGATTTTTGACGCCCTTCCAGGTGCTTTGGGGAAGTCGAAGTGGACTTGCGGTGCGCTAACAGGTGGAAGTAGTCTGTGGTCTGCTTATGGAGCTCAAGATTACGGGACATTGGAACTGCATTTCTTCTTTCCCAGAAGAGTGCGCACATGGTCATCGGATGTTACCTCGTTGCTCTTTCTGCGGCTGAATTGATTGGCTCTAGAAGCAAAGATTTGTGTCGTGCATCTCGCGTCGTGGTGGCTTGGGAAAATCAAATGTGTGGAGTAGATCTCTCCAAAATCCCTGCACGCACCGATATACCCTCTTGTTGCAAGACGTGCGTGTCACAGTCGCCCGAACATCGTGTTCCCTTTCTCTTTGACAAAAGTGAGCCTCCGTTTAGACTCGGAAACACAATGACTGCTACGGCTTGCACCTTTTCACCAGCCATGTGAATGTGATGAGGACAAACCAAATTTAAGCACACGAGACTACAATAACCCTCTTTGATCTCATGCCATAAGCTTATCGCCCGATCCTCCACTCCCGGGATCACACATATCGAAGCACCCTGACGTCAAAGAAGCGTCCTACCCCGCGATGCCATTCTTGCGTTTCGACCCTTAATACTCTTGAAAATTTCCTAATCGCTCCACCACCTCACCTCGCCTCCTGTCTTCATAACTCCCTGTTGCATTCCCGCATCGCCACACAGGGTCAGCAAGGGGGCCGAAGATCAAGGGCATCACGAAGTCAGACTGTCGTCATCTTGATCGCTATCCGATCTTCCGCTATGCCACCACCACCAAATCTTGTGATTAGTGTCATGAGAGTAGCATCGAGCAATATTTGAACGACCGCAATAAATGATCTAGAGCACATTGCCCAAATAAGTCGTTCATATAACTCTGCAAGTTCCTTTCTGAAATATGTCAGGCGAAAGAAATACATGTGTGGACGCACCGAAAAATTGTATCTCAGTCTGAGCGAGACGGTAGCAGCATGCGCCTGTCGAGCGATTACATTCGTTCTGTCTTACAAGTCGTCAGAACCCCTGGCATCTCGCTGCGTCTGAATCACCTCATCTCATTGGGCTCGTGGCATTTAGCATATAGCACCTGCAGTTTTGAGACAGCATATCAGACAAGAACATATAGGCGCTTGCACAGCAGCAAGAAAAGCAAAGTGATTTCGTGATAAAAGTAAAACAGAAGGACGGTGCACGATGCCGAAATGAGAACGTGCTGGACAACTTATATTGGTTTTGTTCGTTTATATACCTCTTCCAATTCACAATACTTGCTCGAGCACAACACTTACACGATTCTCAACCGCAGACTCGCTACGCAGTCGCAGCAGACGCGATTAACCAAGCTTTTTGAATGGCACCAAACAAACCTCTGTGCAGAATGCTTCGTACCGCAAAAATGCTTCCAAAAAGTTGCCACTATCCCTTCCCCCTTTATGTACTTGCACAACGACATCCTCGCATCATATCCACCTACTACTCTGCGATTTCCGCACACACAGAGCAACCGCCACTGAGGGCATTCCGAATAAGATGCGCGTGGGCAACCTTGGCGCCCACGTTGTGGCTCGACGTGTCTGGATCTTCCGCGAACTGGGCCTGCAGCATCGAAGCGGCGGAGGCGCTGGAGCCGGAGCCGGCAGATTCGAGAAGGCAAGACAAGTGGTACACGTGGCCGCAAGCAAAGCCGAGGAGAGTTTCCTTCTCTGGAAATCCGAGTCAGTCACGAGCAAGATACATGAGAATGTCCTCTTGTGATACGTACCGTCTTCTGTGAACGCCTTGTTGCAGCCCACGCAGTGACCAGGCTTGATACCGCTTGGAGGATCGACGTTCTTGTCAGCAACCGACGGGTCGGCCGTCTCCTGTGCTTCTGGCAGCGGTTCGACAAACACGTCCACGTGCTCGGGCTCCTTATCTACAACCTCGAACTTGACGCCTCTTTTCCTCCCAGATCGCAAAGTCTCCATCGCCGAAGCGACCTCGCTCCGCAAAACCTTGGCAACGCCGTCGCTGATGCTGAATTGAATTTCGTACTCCCTGACCATGCGTCTGATACCATCCCGGAGACCTTCGATCTCGAGACCCTCGGGAATGCGGCGGACCAACGTGATGGGGTCGATAGCTGTTCCGACTTCCTCAAGGAGACCTCGGATGAAACGCGGTTTGTCCATGCTGTAGTCGAGTAGGTCATTCCAGAGGTCGGGATCATCTTGCTCCTTGGCGAAGGAGATGGCGTAGGAGACATCACCCATCTTATCAATGATGAGGAAGAGGGCTTTCTTCACTTCGCCTGTCTTCGAAAGGATGTAGCTGCGAGTCGGTTAGTTCAAAATACCTTGACGGGGGCAGTACAACCACTTACACAAGCTCTGGGATGTACTGTCTCGCGTCACAGACGGCACAAGCCTTCTCATAGTCATAGCTCTGCGATAACTTCAGGAACTCCATGAAAAGAGTCCTGTCATACTCAGCGAAAAGATCGACAGCGAGATCCCCGAAGTCTTCAACCAAAGTCCTGCCCTGAGCTGCTATGCGTTCATGAGTGGAGCGAAGTGCGCTCTCGTTCCCATCACCCTTCCACAGCGCCCGCATGTAGAAAAACAGGAAGGGCTTGAAGGATCCTCCTTTTGCTTGAAGCTGGTCGACGACGGGATGGGGGTTGATTAGTCCCTGATAGGTATTCTCGACCAGCAATTGCACCGCTTCTGAAGAGGCTTCTTCAAGTTCCTCCAATTGTGCCGTCTTCATCTGTTCTTTTGAAATCCGTACCATGATGAAACCGGGGATATCTTCAGCGACTTCAGCCATGAGACGGTAGTCGCGAATGAGCGCCATAGCTGCATCTGCATTTTGCACACGGATGTAGCACTGCAAGGCCTGTTTAGGACGACCGTCGGCGATGTAAAGCTTGGCGAGTGCTTCCAAAAGGATGCGCCAGTCTCGGCCTCTTTCGCCTCCTTCGACGGTATCCTCTGTGACGTCGCCAGAATCCAATTTGCTCTCCAATGCATCGATGACGCTGTTGACGTTGAACAACTCCGGATCCCAGATATCCAAAAGCTCTTTCAACCTAACGCGGTCACGAATGATATAATTGCCAAGCACAACCTCGTATACGAGCGAAGGAAGTGGCGGATGAAGTTGCTTGATGGGTATGTATGGAGTGATGGCATCGAATTGACCCGCCTGCGCAAACGTCCACACCCAATGCTCCCATCTCGAGGATGTCCCCAAGACTCTACCGGCCACTTTGCCAGCAGCTGCCCAATCCTTGGCAGAGACAAGTTGTTGGAGCCACAAGTCTCCTATCCGACGCTTCTCCTTCTCAATAGCAGAATTGTGTTGCTTCTCAGCGGAGATGGTCGTTTGTGAAGCATCATCGGCAAAGAACTCGGCGATACTCGGCTTCCGCCTAAGCGTGGATGAAGGTGTGCTGACAGTAGGAGACGTAGGTTCTTCGCCAGGGAGGGAAGATGCCACGATTTCAGGGTGGTTATTGACAAGCTCCCATGCATCTTCGTAGTTCTGGTGGTCTAGGAGCCATGAGAGATGGTCTGTAAGATCACGCTTCACGCTAATGACGCAGTCGTAGGGACTGTGGATGAAGATTTTCAGCCCAGCTGAAAATGCCAGAGGGTGTGCTCCTTTTGTCAATGCATGCCTTGCCATTGTCGAATGACTAGTCATGCTGCGTGGTAAACTGCCTTTGCCATTCTCGGTGCTGCTCCCCAAACTGGCTATGGAAGCACCTGAGCTGAAAATTCTCTGGGCACTTAAGCCTGCCCCCCAAATACCCTCGCTGATCGTTTCGAGAGCTCCGCGCTGGGTTGCCGGGGTGCTAGGTTGTAGCGCTGGCACATAGAGTGTGCTGAGGTGGTAATCGGCTGCGGACAGAGTCTCGAATCGGCTGACGGTCAAAGTATCCACATCAACCTCTTCCGATGTTTCCGCATTGATCAGGCGGACTTCGGGCTCGATTCCGTTGGACCGATGATGGATTCCGCGTTTGGTCGTATCCGTACCAGGATTGATGGGATTATCGTCGTCGTCGCGAGTGCGATATGCTAGAACAAGAAGTATGGAAGGGGTATAAAGCGATAAACCAGAAATAATACAGTCGTCGAATCGAAGCCTGGTCCACTAGTCAATGTATCGTCCACCTAGAGGCGCATCCTTACTCACTTATGAACAATGTCTGCGCGTCCAGCAGATCTCTCTCCAACGTTCTTGCCTACGCCGGCACCGCCTGGGTCAACTTGTATGACCCATGCTGTGTCACCCCAGCCAACTAGAAGCTTCTCCTTCTTAGGCTTGAGGCGTCTCGAGCCATTTTTGCTCGGTGAGCTTTGAACATCCGAGATGTCCGTTCCGGATCGATTTATACCGTTCTTTGCGGGAGCATCATCGTCCGGCTCAAGATTGTTCTCATCGATCCATTCAATGCGAGTTTTCCACACTGATGCCATGTCTTCCCACTGACCATGAAAAGGTCGGTCCACGTGGGCTATCCGTTTCCAAGCGAACTCTGAGTCCACGTTTTCAAGTTTGAGATTTGATCTCATGATTTTGATTCCTTGCTCATTGACCCAAGCCACATATCTGCCAGAAAGTGACCACTTGATAGTGCTGATACTACCCTCACCCGAGTGCAAAATAGTATCTTTACCAGTGTTTGAGCCAAGGCCAATGGAACCCAGCCATCCAGACGCGGCGGCGGCGGCACTATTTGTGTTGGCCTCGGAACTGACACCAGCACGGCCACCCTGCGTCAAGATGAGATTTCCAGCCAGCCCTCCAGAAATGTAACTTCTGTCACTCTTGTATTCTGGTGACAAGGCGACTGAATTGATGGGCCTGCGGAAATTCCTAAGGGTGACGTCCTTCTGGTCAACCAGAGAGGAGACACAGACATGGCCATCGATTGAGGAAGTTGCGATGTAAATCGAATTGGATGGAGTGGCTAGGAGCGGCGGCTGTCTCGGTGCTCTGGAGGGTGGGGTCGAAACGGTCGAGGCGGCGGTGCTGCGTCTTTCTGGCGAGTGGACAGGCTCAGTGGCAGTCCTCGTCACAGCATCCAGTTTTGAATCAGGCAGAGGTGGTGGGAATGGAGACATGGACACAGAGGTGACCGAGGCCGAGTGGGCATGGTAGAAGCGCAGGGATTGAAATGATGGCAAAGAGAGCACATTCTGCTGCACGTTAGCTGGGCTGATACAGTTGGGAGGATGGGCAAGCTTACAATGTTTCCATTGTGGGTGCCTATGATCTATACAAGCTTAGCAAACCTCAACAAGCGCGGCGGCATTGCGCACTCAGAGCATACCATCTTGTCCCCTCCGACAACGAAACTGCTTGTGGCATCGCCATTGCGGTAGACTGAGCCCAGGACGCTGGTGAGGCGATCGTACTTCAGCTTGGGCTCCTCATCTTCCTCGTCGTCATCGTCCTCATCCTCGTCGCGGTCCGTGTCTGGGTCGCCGACGGTGCTGGGCTCGTCGGTGGTGCTGTGGCCGTCGTGGGGGAGGGCGAGAGCATCGTCGCGGAGTCCATTTGGTTGCGCAGCCATGCTGAGGGCATGGTCCGCGGCGGGGAGAGCTGACGCGAGATGGATGAGCTGTCGTGCGCGCGTGCAGATGTGGATGTTGACGGACAGCTCATGGCGGGCGCCGGCGCTTGGCCGCTGATCCCGGCTGCAGCCAAGTCGACAGGCCCCGAGCTGCCCGAGCTGCCCGCCAGACATCATGCTCGGCAACCACTTCATACATCGGCAACTCTCTGCTCGCCAATTCTCTCTGGATCTACCGGAATCGTCGTGTTCTCGAGGCGCGCCTCTCTCTTCACACCCTATGCATCCCGTCCAACCGGCCCGGCGATGAATCCCCTTCGCTACCATGCTTTACCTCTCGGCGCTCTGATCGCGCGTCCAAAGCCTTCTGCGCTGCCTTTTTCCCGAATCCCGTCCGCTCACCCCGCGCCATCAACACGCCTCCGCGGCACCCGGCGCTTGTCTAATTCTGCCTGGAGACTACGCAGCCAGGCTAAAGATGAAGACCAAGCGGACAGTACGCCCGGGGAGGAAGTGAAGCGCGTGCGTGCCTCGGCGGCTACATCACCAACACTGAGGAAGGTCGCCGTGGAGGCACAGCGTAAGAGAATGAGGGCAAAAACTGCTATCCCCAACCCGGATGAACTGAAGGTTGGTCTATGTATCTTGTGTTGTTGTGCTTGGGCTTACTTGGAACTAGAAAATCACCGCGTACTGCGCCGCTGAGAGATACAACATCTTCGAAGTTGCTCGTCTAGTTCGCGCCGAAGGCTTCGAGGTCGACCCATACGGCACCGGCTTATACCCGCAGGTAGTCCATATCCAGGTCAACAATGCACTCGAGAGCAAAGAAACCGGTGACATTCTTATCTTCCCATCGGGCACATTGGTAGCTTGGAACGTCCCAGAAAAGCTCTCTTTTCGACTGGTTCATAAAACGCTCGTTGCCGCCACCGAGGGACCTCATCTTGCGAACCTTGAAACAGAAGATCTGACATATGTCGAGGATCCTGCAAGGAGCTCTAGCGATGTGTCAGGAGATACTATCATTCTCGGCACTGGTAGCCCTAATGAAGATGATTCCAGGCAACTTGGCTCATCAGATGGTCAGGACCCCCCTAATCACGAAGTCGATACCGTCTTGGCCAAGATTGCTTTCTCCTCTGGACTGGCGCGCTCAACGAAACTTGCAGTACTGGAAGAATTGCTCGACAAGTACTTTGACTCAACTCGTTCCATCCCTACAGTCCTCTCCAAAGGCGAGCGCCTGAGATTTAGCCGCAAGTTCATCCTGATGAAGACTGGCGAGCTTCTGAACATCCGAGCTCAACTCAATCTCTACTCCGAATTGACTGATGCTCTCCCGGACATTTTCTGGGACAGCAGACACGAACTCGGCCTAGAGGACTATTATACCAAGGTTGGACGCGCCCTTGATGTATCCGTGCGCATCAAAGCACTAAACGACAAACTCACCTACGCTCAAGAGATTGCTCAAGTTTTGAGTGATCGTTTGGAAGAAAAGCACGGCCACTTCCTTGAATGGATAATCATTTATCTCATTGCGTTTGAGATTCTTCTGGAGATCAATAGACTTTTCAAGGAATGGGAAGAAGCATCCGATCCGGAAAGCACAGCCAATCTGCTGAGGCTGTACTTGGAAGAGGAGCTTGCGAAAGAGACGAGGAACGACGAACGAGCTTCTTGAGCCTTTGTGACCCAAGGCCACTATAGCTTGGACCTATGGGAAGTATTAGGTCTGTACTAAAAACTGTTTCTGGCATGTCAACTGGCGTTCAGCGTAATCTGGCAATTTTCGATACCCCTCTCAGCTCGTTCGATGAGAAATTATCTTTGATTTTCCTGGATGTCTTTCGGGCTTGATCATCTTATGTGGTGGCAGGAAGCACATCACAAAGACGATAATCTTGAATCAGACGATTCACTTGTTTCAAGTATGCAGTACATGATGTTAAATGAACGCTCAAAACCTTGAGAAACCCCTACGCCTTGAGATGCCGCTAAAAAACAAAATCTAAATCATCCCGAATACTCCTCGTCTTCCTCTGCTTCCTTCGGTTCTTCTTCCTCCTCTTCCTCACCCTCCTCTTCAGCCGTACCCAACGCCATCAGTCTTACGAACTCCTGACTAAACAGCTCCCACTTCTCATTACCGACCCTCCACTCCTCACCCCATCTCTCTACTCCGGCCGCCAACAACCCCAAGACCTCCGCCACTCCACCTTCCTTCGCCGCCACCAAACTGTCCAACCACGGATACGCGTATCGGTATATCCTTCGGGCCTCCCACTTCGGCTGCTTCTCCCACGTCCCCGTGCAAAACCTGAACGACCGCACGCCCGTACAGCCCTCGGCCATGACAGCAAACGCAGCGTGGTTGTACGCGCGACAATAACTCCGCCTATAGAACCACTCCTTCAGCTTCACATCCCGCAACAGCGCGCGCGTGGGCCGCGAAAGACCGGCGACGAAGGTGTGCAGCGCCGCCGGATCGTAAAACTCGAAGCGGGTCGCGCTGTACAGGACGGGCGCCGCCTCGGCGTGGATCTGGCGGCAGACGCCCAGCAGCGCCGTCACGATGGGGGCCTCCTGGTACCTTTGGCGGCGGACGGCCCGGCGGCGGTAGCGGAACTCGTCCGAGGCGATTTGGATGACCTTTGAGACGTAGGCGGTGGGTGGGGGAGGGGGTGGAGAGGGCTGGGTGCTGTTTTCGTCGCCGCTCGTTGGTGACTCGTCTTGGGAGGCCGGGGGGCGTTCGACGATGATTGCTGGGGTGCCGACGGCGTGCTCGTAGATCATGTCGCGGAGCTCGCGGGGAAGCGATAGGAAGGGGAAGATTTTCCTTTTTGGAAGGGGTCGGTCGGCTTTTGCTTTCTGCTGGTTGGTGGAATACGTTTAGTTGGAGTTAAAGATTGGGGATGTTGACTAAAGCGCACCTTCAGTGCTGCGACGTCCTCGTCGTTGTCATCGGAGCCATAGAAGGCACTGTCGTCAGAGTCTTCGGCGTCGGCATACGTGATTTCCCTGCGTGAGCGCTTGGGATATTCCCGCCATTGTGGGATCTCAGCGCGTTTGCGTTTTTTGGGCGGTGGGGAAGGTTTCTCTGGTGGTTGCTCGGGGGTCATCGTTGGCCATTCAGGCTTAGTCATTGATTTAGGTAAGAAATGTGAAAATGGGCTGGAATCCAAGGGCGTAAAGAGCTTGAAAGGTTCGACTGGGTTTGCCCTCTTCCCGCCGTTCTTGCCGCGACGTCCTCTGCCGGTCATGATTGCGATATGGCGGCGTTTCCTTTCTCGTAAAATCCAAGGCTGGAGTCGGCTGGAACGCGTAGAAAGGATGACGCGTCTGTAGTCTGAAGACGCGTTCTCTCGTCGCGTTATCAGGTGCTCTTATATATGCATGTGTACCATGATTGTCACCTGTGGCATTGCTGCTAGCGTAGGCGGCAATCAGGCAGCATTGCCCAAAATGGAAAAGCGTGAGGCCTCTAAACGAACACTCCATCATCCTTCGTTGACTGAGCCACACCACTAAAATCTGATGGGCGTCAAATAATATATCAGTTAGCATGGACTGGGGTGGATTTGAAGGGGAATGAGATCTATTTCCTCATGAAGCGCAGACCATAGAGTTTCATGGCTTGGACGAAAACAGTGTGGTATCATTGTGGGGTTGGATTGCAAATGCTATGTGCAATCATAAATAGGATATGGGTATCCTAAGGGCTCCTGACTACGATGAATCACCAAGACAAAGTTTGTCATTTCGAGGATATGCGATCACATCCCGAACCCGCCCAGCACATTTTCCAGGTTCCTCTCTTTCGCTGTACGCAGCTTTCGCTTCTTCTTTGGTGGCTTTGTAGTCGCTTGCGCTTCCTTCATTACTTGGCCGTGGTTAGTCGGGTGAACGTTGCGCAAGAACCAATTCGTGTTGCATTTCGACGTAATCGGAGATTCTGTTGTCCGCTTGTACACCGACAGTACTGGCTCTTCGTTGAGTTCCGCCTTTTTGGGGGAAAGGCTTGGAGATGTTGCGCGTCGATAATAAGCGCGCATGGCGTCGTGTGGATTGGCTGAGAATGCCCATTCGATGTTCAGCTCATGGCTAACCTCGTCCCTGATTGCATAGTCAATGTTTTGCTGTCCGCTTTTCTTCCTCCCTTCGACTACTACTAACCCGCTACGATGTCTCCACCCTGAATCCCGCGCTTCTATCAAATCAACATCACATCCAGTCAGGTTACAGAGCGTCAGAGCTGGAAGTTTGCGAAGATGGTGCAACGAGCGCTCGGTGATCCACATTTGGCAAATGAAAAAGGTGGCGCGTAGCCTTGGAAAAGCATTGTTCTCCTCTGCCGCCCCACCCCAGCCTCTCACGACGCGATCATCCAGGCTGGAAGCGGTGGATTCAGGACCTATTATGAAGAGAACGCCCAAGTTCTGAACATGCACCAGCTTGCCCCAATCAGCCTTGGAAAGATCGGGATCCTGCAATACTAGGTTGGTGATCCACTCGAATTTGGGGGCAGTGATTTGTTTGACGATCTCATCAAACTTGTATTGGGCTTGGGAATTCAGCAAAGGGACTTTGCGAGTCTCCTGGAAGGCATCGCGTTCTTCAGGATATGCCCTGACGAAAAGGCGCCAGGTGCGCAAAGAATCCAAGCGAAAATGTCGAACATGGGCCCATATCTTCTTCCCAATTACCCAAGGAACACAAGCGAGGGTTTGATGATCTAGATTGTCGAGTTGCAGAAGCACAGAGCGAAGGGCAATTTGCTCAAGGCATGCTGCTCCGACTGATTCGAAGTTCCGAAAATTGACAAGATCGGAGACGCTCCCGGTGGTAGCCGTGACCCAGGAGGGAGCCATCGAATGCATGACGGAGTAAGTCTCAGAAAACACTTGACCGCTTTGCGGGTTGAAAGCCTCGCGAGCGCGATGGACGCGACGGCGCGAAATGAGGCGCAACACAAATGCATCCGGTCGTCCTTGCATTTCGTCGACTGCGGTCGCGCACGAGGCGGGCGGGGCGAGCGAACGGGGGAGGATGCATCAGCTGCACATTGAGAACATAAGAGAATGTTGAATACCAGACCCTTGGATGGTGTGCATGGGAAGTAAGTGGTCAGGAGAACAGCCTCATATTTGCGCACGCGGCTTGCTTATCGATACCCGCTTCCGCGCCCGCCGCCGATGCTGCCGCGCCATTGACTTGACTCCGCAATCGCTCTCTCAAAACCACCCCCTCTCCTACTCCCTCCCCTCTCGTTTCCATATGCTGCTGGAGCCATGTGCCCCGCAGTAACCGTCAGAGAAGATGCTCCTCAAGAAGCCCGGCTTCCTCCTTTGCTCCTACCAAGGCTTCCAATGCGCCTGCAACCCGACGCCACCCTCTAGTGCGTCATCGACTTCCCGACGCACTCGACCATACCCCACGCAGCTCAGAACATACGCCGATGTTGCCGCATCAAACGGCCCTTGCAATGGTGAACATTTTCCGTGGCCGGAGAGCACGGTAGCCGGCAAGCTACCGACTCCGTACGAGATATTCGACTTAAAGAAGGGTTCGCCTTACAACAAGCGCGCATTCTATGAACTTGTGAAGATATACCACCCGGATCGCAATCTTCCCGCGGACATCCGCTCCGACCTCTGTCCTCACGCTGTCCGTCTTGAGCGCTACCGTCTCATCGTTGCCGCCCATACCATCCTGTCTGACCCGACGAAGCGCACCGCATATGACCGCTACGGTGCTGGTTGGGGGAGTGCCAGAGAGATAAACGCGCCTTCATACGAGCGTGCCTATCAGTGGAAGCCCGGGCAAGACCCAACGGCGAATGCGACGTGGGAAGACTGGGAGCGGTGGTATAACCGGGATCAGAAAAGCGACCAGCATCCGATCTTCGTCTCCAATGGCGCATTCGTAGGGCTGATCGTCCTCGTCGCAGCCCTAGGTGGCTACGGACAGGCAAGTCGTGCAGGGCAATGGGGGAACACCATGATCGAGCAGAGGGACATTGTACATGCTGAGACAAGCAGGGAACTGAGACGGGTCAGGCAGGCTGCCATGGCGTGCGGAGATCGCGAGCAGAGAATCCAGAGTTTCCTGCGTCACAGGGACGCAGCCACGCATGGCGAGGAGGCCTATCGGAGGTTATTGCCGTACAAAGATGTCTGCTCTAGCGAGGACGTCAACCGCACTGATGTAGCTGGCATTCGTGGGACCTCTCCCTCGTGATCCACTACCGCGGCGGAGCTCGACATGACTTCGCCGGTCATGCCTGACCTACGACGGGCTTCTTGGCATGAGTAGAAGGCGTTTTGATGGCTGGCCGAGCAAGGGCTAAGAATTACGGCGCTGTAGGGTGTTTATTCAATGTTATACCTAGTAAATATGGCAGACCAATGCTGAGGCAATTGTATCAATCTGTTGAATGCGACAGTGACCGGTCACCCCGCTCAAGCCTCCGTGCTAATCGTTGCCACATATGACCACTGACCACATTGCGGTCTTGGATGCGAGCGAGCATGACGAATTACTTGTTGTCGCTGAACTCAACGTCATTCCTATTTCAACCGGCAACAACGGCGTTCACAAGGCAACAATAATCACGATCCCATCAGCAAAACCTATCCCGAATGCTACCTTACTCCTAACATGGTTAATGGAGCATGAGTCGATGCAGCGCTTCGACGACACCTTCGAGTGGCGCCAGCGAGTGAGATCATCAGCCTTGACCCGTTAAACCTGTTTCAGTTTGCGCTCGGAGGGGTCCCTCGACAAGCTGCTGCGCCACAGTTGTTACGATGCGCTGGTCACCAACCCTCTCAACCGTAACTGCCACAGCTATTGCCGTCCTCATCCTTTCCATATATTTAGCCCCGTCCAGCTACTTCTCTGCCGTCACACAACAGCTGTTACATCCCTTCACATCTGCTGCATCCTCCGTATTGCCGAGCCTCTTGTCTGGATCGACGACAGCAACAATGGGTGGCGGACACGGATATAGGACTGTGGCGTACTTCGTCAACTGGGTTCGTGAAACATCAAAACACCATCACGATACGTCTACGTACCAGCATGCTGACACTTTCTAGGCCATCTACGGTCGTCAGCACAATCCTCAGGATCTCCCGGCTGACAAATTGACTCACGTGCTCTATGCCTTCGCCAACGTACGACCGGATACTGGTGAAGTGTACGGAAGCTCAATATGGGCAAACCACCAAGGATAAAAGACGCAGGAAGCTGACTTTTCCCCAGGTATATGACGGACAGTTGGTCCGACATTGAGAAACACTACCCCAGCGACTCTTGGAATGACATTGGCACCAACGTGTATGGTTGCATCAAGCAACTTTATCTCCTCAAGAAGCGCAACCGGAACCTCAAGGTTCTCCTTTCCATTGGTGGCTGGACTTACAGCTCCAACTTTGCTGCGCCGGCCTCCACACCGGCTGGTCGTCAGCACTTCGCGCAAAGCGCTGTGCAGCTCCTCAAGGACCTGGGCCTTGATGGTCTCGATATCGACTGGGAATACCCGCAAGACGAGACCCAAGCTCAGAACCTCGTTCTTCTCTTGAAGGAGACTCGTGAAGCTTTGGATGCTTACGCCGCTCAGCTCCGCAACTCTGGTCATGGCAACCCGCACTTCTTGCTGACCATTGCCGCGCCCGCCGGTCCGCAGAACTACATGAAGCTGCACCTTGGTGCGATGTCGCGCTACCTCGACTTTATCAACCTGATGGCGTATGATTTTGCCGGCTCTTGGGATGCGAAAGCAGGCCATCAGGCAAACCTATTCCAGTGCAACCACAACCCAGACTGCACTCCGTTCAATGCTGAACAGGCGATCGGGTATTACGTCAACAACGGCGTTCCGAGTGACAAGATGGTGGTTGGAATGCCGTTGTACGGACGCGCTTTCCAGAATACGGATGGTCCCGGACAGCCTTACAGCGGAACTGGTGAAGGAAGCTGGGAGAACGGAGTTTGGGACTACAAGGTACTTGTCCAGCGTGCTTGACTGCGAAGGGGGATACTGATCCGCTTTTCAGGACCTTCCCCGTCCTGGAGCGCACGAGCACTTCGACAAGGACGCGGGCGCGACATATTGCTACGACCCGGCCTCCAGAACCATGGTCTCGTACGACACTGTGCAGATGGCGGTGAACAAGGTCGAATACATTCGTGACCACAGGCTCGGCGGCGCCATGTGGTGGGAGTCCTCTGCCGACAAACCCGGCCACGAGAGCATCATCGGCAACGTGAGTGATGCTTTAAATCGACATGGTCCAGCGGAATCATCGACTAACCGGAATTTTTCTCTGTCAAAGGTGGCGCATCATATGTGCGGTCATGATGGCGGCAAGGCGGAGTTCGAGGAGAACAATTTGATTTACCCGCACAGCAAGTTTGAGAATCTTAGGAAGGGCATGCTAGGAGAGTAGTTTTTGGTAGTGGTCATGGAGGTCGAGGAGAAAGCAGGGTGGGGTTTCGAGGAACGATTGCTTGATTCAAAATTGCGCATCACTGTTGGTTCGGAGTCTCCAATAACCTATTATCCTAATGTTGCTGGTCAACCTGACGAGTCATTAATTGAAGGATTGTTTACCAGTACTTATCCATTTATCTTGCCAGCTCAATCGTGGGGGGGGGGTTGTCCTCTTTTCATTGGAATTTGAGACGTGCAAGCCACGGCGTGCTTACGAAGGCGTTCAGAGTGATCAGCATGGCCGGATGAGCGGCGGTTCAATCAGACTACAGATGCATGGCTTGGCGGCGTGGGTGGCACAATGCCAGCTGTTGTTCCTTCATATGCAGCCACTGGTGCTCCTTGCGCTTACAATTGCCCGGCTGCAGGGGTGAAAGGCGGCTATGCGGTGAAAGCCGAGCGAACAGGAGAGGTTCCACCAAGAATCTCCAGCTGAGTAAGATGGTCGTGAAACAGATGGGTTATGCATCGTTGCCGAGGGCTTCAAAACGTACAGAAAAGCCTATATAAACTTTCAGAGACAATCAGTATAGACTGTTTACTAACGAGGCATGGCAAAGCTTCGAGAAGAAAGTTTCGGCTTTGCCGAAATAGCGAGCTGACTTTGCGCCAATGATGGATTTATGTTCATCTTGATGAAAGAGAATATTTCACCCCGGCCATATCACAAAGTTAGATCCGGGCTTACTTTGGTTAGGCTTCTTGCGCGTGTAGGTGATAGCGTGACAAGACGCCCAATTTCATAAAAGCAGACCCAGAACGGGCAAGAACGAGAAACGAGGCATCGTGGCACAGGGTGGGCAGCACGAGGCACTGAAGGTACAGTGCAAGGTGCAAGCACTAAAATGTAAGCGGCTGGCGGACGAACACATTGGACCGGCTGCCGGGGGACGGTGCGGCGGGGAGACAGAAGATACCGAGTCCGCGGAGTCTCATGCCCGCCTTTCCAGTGCGACCGAGGCTGCCTGCCACAAACTTGCCATCCCTCCGCCGCTTCTCGTCCTCTTGCTCGTGTGCTCGTCTCTGCGAATCACGGGTTCCACAAATCCACGTCGCGTCAGCCCGCACTCAGGTTTCTGCCGCCGTTTCGTCGTGTCTACCTGCCGCCCTCCCGTGGCGCTTTTCTTGCCCCCACCGCACTCCTACCGCCGCGCCTTTGTTGCCTTTCTTAGCCTAGCCATCAGCGTCGTTCTTACAGACCCAACTGCGCCTCGTTTCGTTTCCTCGCAGGCTTGTTTTGCTTTCGTTTTTGTTCCTCGTCTTCCGAGATTCTAGCTCCCTTCTTCTTGCTCTACCCGCCCGGCCCCATGTGATGCCCCGCCGGCAAATGTCAGCCCGAAGAAATTCTGTTTTATATCTTGCATGCAAACAGCGCCAAATCCGTCTCATCGATTAATACGCTGCTTCCCAAACCCAGTTTCCCTGCTTTTTCACATCTGCTTGAAAGTAGTCTTGCCTCGATCTTACTCCCTGCCTTTATCATTCAAACAGAAGAGGAGAAATGCAACCTACCGTCTTCCTTGCCCTCTGGGCCGTTGCTGCCTACATCATCTACCTTGCCATCTCGAGTTTCGTAGCTTCCCGGAATGCCGCTCGCAAAGCCAGAGATTGGGGTTGCAAGCCTGCCCCCAATTTCAACCGCGGAGATCGCTTCGGTATCTATAACGTGCGAATGCTTTTGAAAGCCGACAAGGAGAAACGCCTTCCCGACTACAGCCAGGAACGTGTTGCCGATCTCAGCCAGTCCGAGGGCCGCCTTGTGACTACCATGAGGAACACCATTGCTGGCGAAGAGAGTTTCTTTACCATTGAGCCCAAGAACATCCAAGCGGTGCTGGCAACGCAGTTCAAGGACTTTGGCTTTGGTCCGAGAAGGAATGGTAACTTTGAACCGTTGCTGGGCCATGGAATTGTAAGCATTTCCTTTCCGGAGCGTACCCTGGCGGGTATCTAACAGGTGCTGCTCAGTTTGCCTCGGACGGCAAGCAATGGGAGCATTCGCGTGCTCTTCTTCGTCCACAATTCGCCCGCGAGCAGATCAGCGACCTGAAGCTGGAAGAGGAGCATGTTCAGAACATGCTGAAAGCCATTCCACTCAATGCAGATGGCTGGACGGATATCTTTGACATTCAAACGCTCTTCTTCCGTCTCACCATCGATTCCGCGACCGAATTCCTCTTTGGAGAGAGTGTCGACAGCCAGCTTAACGCCCTCCCCAATTACTCGAGCGGCCGCGGAGAAGTCCCACCGGAGCGCGACGAGCGCCTCTTCGCCTACGCCTTCGACAAGTCGCAATGGTACCTCGCCCGCGCCAGCCGATTCGGAAGCAAGTACTGGCTCGCCCACACGCCCGACTTCAAGAAGCAGTGCCGCGAGGTCCACGCCTTCATCGACCACTTCGTCCAGCTCGCCCTGACCAAGGAGAAGAAGGAGCTCGAGCGGACGGCCGGCGGCAAGGAGAAGTACGTCTTCCTCAACGCGCTCGCCGCGCAGACGCGCGACCCCATCCAGCTGCGCGACCAGCTGCTCAACATCCTGCTCGCCGGCCGCGACACCACCGCCTCGCTGCTCTCCTGGCTGTTCCGCCTGCTGGCCCAGCACCCGGACAAGCTCGACAAGCTCCGCAACGCCGTCCTCCAGGAGTTCGGCCCCTACGAGTCCGACCCGAGCGACATCTCGTTCGCGCGCCTCAAGGGCTGCTCGTACCTGCAGCACACCCTCAGCGAGACGCTCCGCCTCTACCCCGTCGTCCCCATGAACGGCCGCCGCGCCGAGGTCGACACCACCCTGCCGCTCGGCGGCGGGCCCGACGGCAGGAGCCCCGTCTTCATCAGGGCCGGCACCGAGGTCGGCTACAGCGTGCACGTCATGCAGCGCCGCACCGACATCTGGGGCGCGGACGCGGCCGAGTTCAGGCCCGAGAGGTGGGAGGGCAAGAAGGTCGGCTGGGAGTATCTGCCGTTCAACGGCGGCCCGCGCATTTGCATCGGCCAGCAGTTCGCGTTGACGGAGGCGAGTTATGTGGTTGTGCGGCTGCTGCAGCGGTTCGATTCGCTGGAAGGGATTGGTATGGACGGGGCCGTGAAGCATGGACTGACGTTGACGAGCTGCCCCGGTGAGGGCGTGAAGGTGAAGTTGAGGGTGGCGAAGGCGTGAATGGTGTTTTGGGCCGGAGGGCTGATGGTGGGGGTTTCTACGTTCTGTTTAATCGCTAAAAGACGGAGGTGCAAGCGCCTGGTATTTACTCTGCTCTGCTTCTTTGCTTTAAATTACGAATGGCAACTCTTCACGATAATAGTTCAGAAGCGCATAGGTAGGCTGTTCTCCAATGTATTACATAATCACCAAGTAGCAGCTCAGATGCCGTTGTAGAAGGAGCGGAGGCAACCCAGGTCCCAGAAATGTTCCAAACAACATGGATATTGTCACCTCTTTCGCGATATGCTTATTTCTAGGCTTAGCTCTTCACCGGGTGCTTGTGTTATTTAATAATGGGAGCTTTGGGTGTTGTGCTTGCCCTCCGTCAGTCGACAGACCTACAACAGACGCATTCGCGGCAGAGAAAGACCGCAAAGACCGCGACAAGAGCCCGCTGGCTGGAAGCACTCGTGCGGTAGCGGATGCCCGAGCATCTCTTGGGGGCGCCACTGTGGCCAGCCCGCTTATGCCTGTTGCCTGCGGTTGTGGCGACAATCTGCCCGGCCAGCACGCCTCGGCCACCCCACAGCTTTGACAGTATTGAGCAGATGTGACAGACAGATTCCGTTCAATAGAGAAGCAGAATGTAAACTCTGTCATGAGCAGCATGCACTGCTACCTGCCACGACGATGTCGTCGCGTGTCATCCACCCGCGTTTCACCCCCTCGCGCATCATCCATTCCCCAGCATCCTCTGGTTCGACACGCGCATTTATGTAACCGTAGGCGACGATGGACGAGAGGTAGTTATGGGGATATAGGATGTGGCATTTTGCAGGGCGTCGAGACGTGGGTTTGGTTGCTGCCTACGCGTCGCAGTTTCGCCGTTGGCCCAACCATCAACTCGGATCGCGGAGGTCGTTGCAAGATCTTCAGATCAGCAGTGGAGTTGCAGGATATCGTCCGCAATCGTTGCGGATTATGGCCTCATCGATAACGGAAAGCTGCGGATGGGATATGCCACGGCGTAGGCACGTTGGGGGAGGTTGCGGTCGCAAAGGGAGGGGTGCGGGCGCAGGAGGCGAGGCTGAACAGCAAAACAACAGAAAACGCGTCGAGCTCTGCGTTGCCGCGTCAGAGATGTCTGGACGCAACGTAGAAGCTTGGAAACGGTGCACTGGGCATGTTCCGTTTGATGCAAGCGCAAATCAGGGGCCGGAGAGCGGACTGAAATGCAAACCATATCACGGACGTTGAATCCGTTGAGACCTGCGCACATCTGTACAACTTGATCTTCCGCGATGAAAATTTTGGCTTTCAAAGAGTGTCTACATGAGCAGCAAACGATGCTATAACTTTTCACTCCTCACGCGCGAGCAGCCCACCCCTACACTTCCAAATGTCTACCGTATTCTTCCATTTATTGTGTGAAAATGAGCCTGGTCTCTTCCTCGCGGGCCCGCGCAAGGCGAACAACGCAACGAAAAGATTGGTTTTATACCAGAACCTTGGGTTTCCAAATATTCCTTGCCGACCCGAAGGCCAACAAAAGCGGTCATTAGTTGTAGTTTTCAACTAGCAAAAAGCTGGCATCAGGTTACCCTTCACTTGCGCAGCTCATGCCCTTGCACCAGAATGTTTTCTGGAAGGAGGAGCGCGAGGGAGGAGAGGTTTTTATAGGTGTTGGTGTGGGTGAAAGTTAGGTAAGCATTTTTAGCGCTCACGTGGACCCCGCTACCCCGACCCTGTCGGCCGAACCTTAAAAATAGCCGAGATCGATCTCTCCCTCCAGGCAGTCACGCTCAGCATCGAAAGGGCGTGGTGCTGACGTCAAATGTGCATTTATCCTTGTCTTTCGCCGGTACACAGCTCCGGGATCTTTCTGTCCCACGTACCATCTCCCCCTCGACCACTTAACAGCTCAGAACACACACCCGAGCAGCATACAAATATTCCCTTCACGAAGTGCTTATAGAAGGTAGCTGCATTATCATTTTCTCTTTGCTCGATAGGGTGGCTCAACAGTGACCCTTTTGTGACCCCTGAAATGAAAAATTTTCAGAGAGGAAGAGATATGCTGAGGGAGTGGATTGGCTCTATGGAAAGGACGTTTTCGCGATCAGAATTGGAGAAAATCACGCCACCTAAGCCGTTGAACGGAAGGCCAGAAAGTTATGGAGTGCTTTTTCACCTCGAAATCCGAGAAACCAGTAGAGTGAGTGACCCAGACGGCAATTTTGAAGAAACAAAAGAGCAAATCTACAAGTAACAGCCTCAATCCCTGTCCTTCCCCCAACGGACAACTTTGTTTTCTGCGTCAATGTCTCATGGACGAGACTGAACCTGACTGCCGCTGGTGTAGCGATTAGAGTAGCTCCTCAATAAAATCAGTCAGTTCCTGCTCCTCCTTTGTGCAGCGGTCCAGCTCATCCAATATGTCTCTGAGTTGAGCGGCGAGTTTGTCCAGCTTGTCACGCAATTCCTTCATGTGTTGTCGGATCTCTTTGCGCCTTTTATTTGCCTGCCTTTTCTCCTTGGAGATAACAATACCAGTGTTCTTGCCCTGCTCTTGTTAGTCAATATGTTGCTCTACCATTCTCCTGGTGATACCCAATATCCGATCCTCACTGGAAAACTCCAGTTTCGCATTATGTGCTGGACTCTTACCTTCAGCTTGTCGAATATTTTCTTCCAGCTCTTCTTGACCGTTTTCAGGGGCGTCACATTGTTTTGGGCGGTCTTTTTGGCCTTGACGAGTTTCTGGCCAGATGCCTTCGGTGGTCCGTCGGGGAGTGCCTTGGCAATGTGTGACCTCGGCCAGGGTGGTGGGGGCGAAGTTGGTGAAGACGTGGTGGATCGATGTCAGTAGAAGATGAACGAGAGAGAAGACCAAATGCTACAGGAGGAAGAGCGTGTCAGATTCGGGCAAAGTGTAGGATGGTCCAAGCCGACGGACAGCGAGTACGTCGGCCTGGTCTGCTCGATGACGCGATTTACCGGCTATCAGATAGACGCACATTTGCGCTGTTCGCTTTCAATTTCCCTCGGATATGATTAGATTGTGCTTTTGGCCAGACGCAGTGATAGGGTACAAGTGAGTCAGACAGTCTCCTCTCTACACTTGACACGAGCTGCTCAAAAGCAGCCTTCGTGCGGAGTCAATTTTTCTTGCTATTCAACAACACTCGCTGTGATACACTTCACCTTATCTCATCTCTCTACTAATTTACATATCGAACTTTCAAAACTCCCACAGATCACCGAATTCCGTGGCCGAATCACAATTTATCAACAAACACAAGTCGACCTAGATACCATCAAATTACACTATGCTCTCTACATAGCTTTCGCTTTGAGGCACTGCAGACTTGTACCTTATTAGTCGTCAAGAGGCCTTTTGATGTAGTAACTGGTGAACCGAAAGAAAAATGCCGAAGCGTTTAGTGGATGTCCACTCTCGTCAAGAAGAGACTAAGATCCCAAGTGGCATCATCGTTTGTTCCCATGTGCCCAGCTCCAATACACAACATCCTGCATCCCCTGTGCACCCGTCTTCTCTAGAGTTGCGCTGAATGGCACATCCCAGGGGTAGGTGGGCTGTTCCTGAACTTGACTCCCAACGAGCGCCCTCGGTTGCCCCAGCTCATGCTCTGCTGCACAGCATCTGCGATTAGGAGCTACTCTTCGGTCTCCTCGTTCTCCTCAGCGAGAACGGCTGTCTTTTCATCCCCTTCCTTGGGTTCATCATCATCGTCTGGGATTGCGTGTTCCTCTTGAAGTGCACTTCGGAGGTCGGCGTTCTTGGTCCTTAGCTCTGTGACTTGCTCGCTGTACGGTACAAGCCTGTCCATCTCTTGACACAACTCCTCGGCCTCATTCAGGCAGTCCTGTCCCTGTTCCCATGGCATGAGACAGGCAAGCAGCTGGAGTAGCTGGCATCTGCATGCAATAGGGACTGAACCGCGCATCAACGTTTCAAGGATAAGCCCACGGCTCTCCTCGTTCCGATCATCCACGTGCAGTTCGTAGGCCTTCATACAATGGTCAGCGATTTTTCCACTGAAGTGTGTAGACATAATTACCCTGTCCAAAGTTGACCAGAAGTAGCGGGCAGTGTTACTCAACCATGGAGTAAAGCCCGCTTCCTCCGCATCGGTGGGCGGCACTGACTCATCTCCTTCCTCTGTCTCTGTCTCGGCTTGGTGCTCATCGTCCTCAACTCTGGCGGGCTGCTTGGTCTCTGCTGAAGAGAGCAGTGAAGACTTGGGAATAGAAATCTCCAGGCTGCTTTTGCGAAAGTGCTTCGGTGCACCATAATTGTCAGCAGCAAGGCGAGGGGATGAAGGACCAGCGTCTTTGCTAGATGCCTTGGCGTCCTTCTCAGAAGTGATTTTTTTTCATTTGCAGAGTAGTTTTCCAGCGGATAGAGGTTGGTGGTGAAGTCGACATCGTTTCGTGCAGTGGCAAAGGAAAGCAAGCAAAGGAGGAGAATGGACGCCGAAAGTTTGAAGTAGGCATGGACATCGTAGAAGCAATGAAATACCACGTCATAGAATGCCCACAAATCACACGACATGTCAAGCAGGCAAAAGCGCGAGAATCAGGCCGCGAAGAAATCCTACGAAAGGCACGAGCCAATAGTCAACGTAGGTAGGAGACGGACAGAGCTTTTTGGGATGTACCATCTTTCCACTGTTATCCAAAACTCTTCCATCGCTAAGTTCAGCATATTTGCTCCCATATTATGCGCTCTTTACCATCTACAACACACCGCAGTCTCCAGCCTATGTCCAACAGCCCGGTTTAAGTACTCCCAAAATGCCGACCTGACGTCCGCATCCAAAATCTTTGATAATCTCCAATGCAACCCAAACTCCATGCGCCTGAGGTAGACCACCATGCCAAGTTACCGAACCTTCACCGGCTCCTCCTCCAGCGTTCTCCGTGCTCCTTCATCCAACTCCTCGGACCCATACCCTTCATCCGCAGGCTTCCCGCCGCCCTCCGCAGCACCCGGCGGCTGCTGATCCCGCATCCACCGCTCAATCCCCTCCGCCTTCCCGCCTTCGCCCTCCCCTTCAGCCTCGCTCTCCCCCTTCTCCCCATGACTCTCCAAATCCGACTCGCTCGCCGAAACCTCACCACCACCTCTACTCCTCTCCCCTTCCCGCTGCGCCCCACCCTCCCCAGCCGACCCCGCATCATGCTGCACCCCGCCAAAATACATCGTCGTCGTCGTCGTCGTCACCGCCGCCGGCGGCTGCTGCGGCCACGGATGCGGCGGCGGGCTGACGGCGCTGGCGGACGAAGCCATGGACCTGCGGGTGCGGCGCCTCAGCGCGCTGCGGCTGGGCATGTCGGCCTTCTCGCTGTTGACGTCTTCGGGCAGATTGCCGGCGCGGAGGGACTCGAGCAGCTCGTCGGACGAGAGGGTGAGGCGGGCGGGCTTCTTCGACTTGGACGTGCGCTTCGGTGCGGTGGAGGTTGGTTCGTGTTCGAGTGGCTTGTCCGCGGCGGGCTCGCTTGGTGCCTCGGCTGGTGGGCTGGTGGTGGGCTCGTCATTGTTGGCGTCGTCGCTGGTGGGCGCCGTTGTTGTCGTCGTCGCATGCGACAGCGGTGGGGGTTCGTCCATCACACGTTACACAGGCGATAGTATGGGAGATGGTTTTGGCAAGTCAGAGTTGGAGTTCTCAATTTTGAGACGCTGGAGGCGCGAGAAAGAGCTAGGCAGGCGGCCCCCAAACCGAACAGGTGTTCGCCTGAAGAGAGGTATCGTATGTTGGTTGGTTTGCTTGTGACTCTCTCTGCCGCGTCCGCTCTTCTTCTATCTCCGAACCTCGCTAATCGAATTAACCACCAATGATGTCACGGTTTCCCTATGCTGCCACCCCCGCTCTGATACGCGGGCGCGTGCAGCCATGCTCAAATAATTCCTGGTCGCCCAACACCAATCGATGCCGCGAAATGGGCGTCTTCTCCAACAGTCCGGATGTAACCATCCCACAAAGAACTCAATCCACCAACGTCAACACCCGCGAACCATCCGGCATCATCTGCGAAAGGTCCAGAAGAAATCGCGAAAAAAGGCAACCTGCAAACATTCTTACAACCCAATGGTCAAGTTCAAAGCTGCAACCGTTAGCACACATCCCCAAAAAGCGACAACATTCACAACGAGACTCAACACCATACCGACTCCAGAATCCGATGCACCGCTGTCGCTGCCCTCGCCGAGCACCCCGCCGCTCTGCTGCTTCTCCTTCTTCATCGCCGCCAGCTTCGTCGCCGCGGGCGTGAACGCGGCGCCGGCCGGCGCGCCCGTCTGGTACACCAGACAGGCCGTCGGCAGCGTGGTCGCCGGCATGGACGCGATGCTCCAGGAGGTCGCAAAGGCCGGGTCGCGCAGGACGGGCAGCTGCGCCTGCATGCGCACGTCCACGCCCGCGCCGACGTCGACGCCGGCGGCGATGTGGGTCAGGTTCGAGAAGGTCGAGTGGAAGTCGGCCTCGTCGGCGGGCGGCTCCTCGACGTTCTCGCAGTTGCTGTTGTGGTGCGACGACGCCAGCTGCGTGATGTTGATGTTGGCGATGGGCAAATCCAGATAGGTGCCCGCTTCGGCGAGGAGGTCGTTGTCGAAGAGGCCGAAGGCGAGTTCGATGCGCGGGCGCAGGGCGACGTGCAGCTGCAGGTTGATGTCGGAGATGTTGGCCTGGAAGGGGAGGGCTTCCATGGTGTAGTTTTCCCTGGATCGGGGTGGTAAGTATGGACTCTGAAGAAGGGTTGATGGAGAGCACTGACAAGCCCTTGATGTCGGACGAGTCAAGGTCAGTGAAGTTGAGAGTGGCAATGGCGCTGGGGATCTGGTACATGTCAGTCATTGGCGGTTTGTTTTGAAAGGACCAGCGGTGCTACCGTCAAGTTGAATCCGTAAGACATGCGGATACCGCCGGTCAGGGCCCAGTTGAAGGTAAGCGCAGGCTCGAACATGATACCAGCAGTACCGAGTTCGGGGATCTGGACCGGATAATTAGCATGTCGAATTCTGTGATACCGCAACAATTGATTTCCTCACCCTGAAACCAACAGCAGGAGCAGTGAAAAGCGGAATGACCAAACCACCAGACTCAGCCGGAGAAGCCTGAAGCTCGATGTAAGCAGAGAAGTCGTTCAGAGCAAGCTGGACGAATCCCATCTTGAAGACATCAGCAACAGAGTCCATCTCAACAATATCGTCCATATCGGGCCAGTCGAGCTCCCAACCACCCTGAGTAAGGTTAAGGTTTCCAGTAGTCTTGCAGTGCCTGCATCCAAGGGTGAAATGAGTGTTGGGCAAGGTCATTACAAGGCCAGGAGGCAGAGTGAAGGTCGTGTTTGCTTCTTCGTGGAACAGGTTGAGAGCAACCGAGGTCGCGGTGGCTTGGGAAGCGTTGGAAGGCAAGATAGTAGTGTGGCTCAAGAAAGCAGAGGTCGAGGTTGCGGCAGTGCTGCTTCCAGGGGTGTCAGGCGCTTGAGTGGAAGCAGGAGCTTGGGACGTGGCCGCTGCCTGCCTGCGCTGATACTGATGCCTCCTCAACTCATGGTGTTCCTGAGAGTATCCGTAGTCAAGGCTGAAGTGGTTGAAGGCTTCCTTCCACTGCTTCTTCGTTGTAACAAGGGTGATAGTCATGTTGTCTTCGGATGCGGTGACGTCGTCGACCCTGAATTGTGAGCTTCTGGGATCCAAGTTTGACTGAAGTGGCTTACTGGAACACCGAGCGAGAACCCTCCTGGTTGCATCCAGCATGAGCGACAATAACATATCCACCCTCCAAGTTGGAAATCACATCCTCTGCGTCCGTGAAGATGTCCTCATTGGGGAAACCAAGCTCAATGCCAGACTTCGTGCACTCAATGTGATCCAGCTGGTCCTCGATATCTTCAAGCATGAGCACCTGTTTGTTTGACTGAGCTTGAACTCTAGAGTAGAAAACGGAATTCTGGCTGCCAGTGTTGTCGGCTGTATGATTTTAGCAGACATCTATGGAATTCCAGAGAAGCGAGCTCACCATCAGCATAGAGAAGGTCAGCAAACTTCGTGGTCTGAATCTTGTCACTACGGCGAAGAGTGTCGGAACGCTTGGTAGCGGCCTTCAAATCCAACAAGGGTGCATTTCCGAGAGTCCGCGATGAGGCCGCGGGGACGACTCCTTGCGGAAGAGAAGCAAGGAGCCAAACGGCATAGAATTTCAGAGAGGGAGTGAATGAACCATAGTGCTGGGTGAAAAGAGCGACGATAAAAGAGTGACGATGGTCGAGAACCAGCACGGCGTTGAAAGGCCCAACTCAAAAGCTACGAAAGTCCCACCGCGGCGGGGCAAATATATTCATGAAACACCATTGTCTGACTACTTGCGCAGGGCTGCGGCGTTGTCCTGGGCAAAGTATTCAGATCTTCTTCGGGAAATCATGGTGTGGGGTTATTTAATTTTGGCCCCTATCTGAGACAATGAACATCGGATCACAGTATGCACAAGGCTGACTTTGTAGGTTGGAGTTCGCACTACTCCAGTTTTGGATGCTGCATTTCTGTGCGTTCTGCAGGAAAGCGACATTCCGGTCGAATAGCATTTCTTCACGAAGCGCGCTATCTGTTGGCAAACGTTGTCATGTTGTTTCGATGGCTATGCGGTGGGTGTACGGGTCCCTGCGGCGTAGCACGGGGCTGATGTTGTCGCGCTTGTTTTGCACTTTGGGTTGGTCAGTCCGTGATTGGTGCCAGCATGATTCCTTCTGTTGGTCACGGTGACTGCCTGGTGGATTTGCACAGCCAAGGCAAGGGTGATCATGAGTAGTTCAGGAGATTCGGTTCATTGGAACTTTTGTCGCGCGAGGGCCCGAGGCTCCATGGTGTTGTCTTTTGTGCTTGACTACTCCAGAAGGAAAAATACGCACTTTTCCCATGGCCTTGTGCCGCATTTTTGGGCCGGATATCCATGAAACAAGGTATCTCATACGTCAAGAGGCGCCCCTTTCCGAGCTCATGCGGAAGTTTAATGATTCATCCGCTATAAGGCGTGCATGATCTTCATCCGCATGGGCCAGCGGACTTATCAAAACCACGCGAGCTGATCTTGCCTTAACCGTCGGAAAGGGTCTTCGGAGACCGGCAAGGGAGCGGGGAGAGGAAAAGCGACCGAGACGACTCGGTAGCAGATGCGGAGAAGGCAAGAATCATCATGGACCCATCGTATCAAAGTTGATCGTCGAGCTCGTCAGCAAAGTGAACGCGTAACACGAAAAGGCTGTCTGAGAGGTCGTGGCTGTGTTGACGGAAGCCAAGAAAAACTTGAGCGGCAAAAAATATTCAGGTGGCGGGATTTTCCAAGTGCTGAGTTGGAAGGTGAGAAGTAAGTCATGTTCGTGGAAGAAAATTGGTTGTGGCTTGAGAGACGCTGGAAGGAAATCAGGCCAGAGATAAGGCTTGCCGCATTTCAAGCTTTTACGCCTCATTTTTGGGTTCCGAAGCGGCAATAACTTCATGGGCTCCACCAACCTTAATTGCGGCCCGGTGGTCATTGGAACGTCCGAGCGTCTCAACACCAAAGCAAAACGACACCTGAACATTCATGAAGCTCCTCAGAATAAATCTTCAAAAATCGAATATCCACGGGACGTCTTACTAATATGTGCGTTCTGTCCTGCGTATCTTCACGCTATCTGGGTTTGGCTTTGAGGCTATCTGCAGGCGCTACCATTATCATCTGTCATGCACGAGTATCTACATTTGTCCCTTTCTACAAACCCAATTGCTCCCAAGCGGTTTGGTTCTTCGGGTCTCCATGCAGAGTTAATTTAAAGCTCTTTGAAGTCATCCCGAGATGACGAGGGAGATGGCATCATAACAGTTTCCCAGCTTAGCCTTTGGTCCTCCTTCGGCACCCTGCATATGGACAATGGTGCCCCATGGTAAACATATGCTGGTCATTGAATGGCGATCAAAGAACTCTAAAATATCTTGTTGGAGATGGTTGGATGCTCACCCCCTTAACACACCCCGGACCTCAACCACCACCTTCACCCAGCACTTTTAACTTCACCTTCCTTCCTTCTGTATACAGCCTGCACTAAGTATCCACCTGACCAGCTTAAAAGTCGGCTTGCACAGACCCACCAGGTTATTTGAAGACGTCCCACCGACGCCCGCGTCTCTTCCTCTACATTGTCACCTGTCACCTTTTCTTCCAGATCTTCGTGTATTAAGAGAGTCTGTCCCCATCCACACGAAAAACATGTAAGCAATTCATTCCTACATAAAACAAGCTAGATAACACCACCTTCAATCAGTCCCTCAGGAAGTCACCCAGCCTCACCAACGACCACACAACGGTCATAAAATCACTTATCGCAACCACAACATGGACGTCCCGGAACTGCATCTGCCTTCAAGCGAGCAGTTCCAGCAGCTCCGTACTGCGGAAATGCTCATCGAGCGCATCCTCGGTAAGTCTGACAGCCACTTCAGCACCGCAACACTTGACATTGACTTTATCCACAGCTGCTGGCCGGAGCCTTTTGGGCTCCAACCGCTTCATCGATGTCGTCACGTACCGTCTCCCTAATTCCCAGGATCCCGACTATGTCGCGGAGCTCCTGGAGCACACCGGACCGAACGAGGCGCGCGCCATCATCCACGGTCGCGGTGGCGGCCGCAACAACGCCTTGTTCATGCTTCTCGACAAAAGCCGAGCGCGAACTCAACGTTACGATGTCAACGATGACGAAGACCGACAACGGTATCACCACCGTCAACACCCGCCGCATGGCGGGTGTTCACCGTTGCAATGGATGCAACGGCACCCTGCGCCGGCCCGACTGCTTGAGGGAGGACATGTTCGGCACCATCCTGATACTTATGGCATAGAAGCGAAGATGCTGGGACAGGGTGCGAAAACGGAGCTGATGGAGTCGGACTCTAGAATATTCTTTCTGGCAATTTTAAATTCGAACTGATTTCAACCTCACTTCTGTTTCCCATCTGTGATCATTGCGTCGGACTTCACCACACCCCAATTTGCCTTGAACTGTAAGATGTTCTGCACACTCTCAGCACAACGTCGTCTGAGATACTACCCCTCTTGCCTCAAATGGACTCGGTGGCGCGGATCTGACTTCCTTCCTGCGCTACGTTCAGCGGGCAAGCTCACCCCGGGTGCAGCCTGCACCTTCCGTCTCCCAGACTGGAAGGCGGAAAAGACAGCCAAAGTCTATAAGCAAGCGTTTGGCTTACCTTCCACACCTAATTTCCCACCCCACATATTCAATCATTATCAAGTAGTGACATCGACACATTATCGATATCTTGACCGCGATTCCACCAAAATGCAAGCCAACAATACCCAATCCAACGGCACTCAACCCAAACAATGCTCAAGCCGTCAATGATCAAGCCACCAAAACCGCAGCCATCAACTTCAGCGTCATCATAGGTTTCTTCGCGCCTCTACCACAAAAGCTCCCTCACTGACACCCACTCTCTTCTCACAGGCACTGCCAACCTCCTCTCCGGCTGCCGACCCCGCCACGCCATCGAACTGCTCCCAGTCCCCAACCGGGACCATCCGAACGGCTACATGGCGATCCTCTACCAGCACCACACCTTGCGAGCAGGGCCACGGCGGAGGGCCCATGTCGTTCTGCAGCTCGCACAGGCGGGTGGTGCAGGTCTACGCGGGCGGGCGCGAAGCGGCGATCGACGCCATGAGGAAACCACGTCCAAGGAAAGATGCTGGAGGCGATCAACAACTCGTCGTGGGCAGGGGCCTTCCATTATTTTGGAGACGTTCGCAGGCTCATGGATGGGACGAGCGTGTGGGGGACGACGACACTGGGGTCGGTTGATCCGCAGATGAGCGGGTCCTGGACCAGTGGTTCCATGTTGAATAGTCCGCCGATGGATGGTTTCCAGATGGAAGGAACCCAGATGAATGGGTCTCAGATGAATGGAACCCAGATGAACTGGACGTCTAT
Organism: Botryosphaeria dothidea; assembly: GCA_011503125.2. Taxonomy (NCBI): domain Eukaryota; kingdom Fungi; phylum Ascomycota; class Dothideomycetes; order Botryosphaeriales; family Botryosphaeriaceae; genus Botryosphaeria; species Botryosphaeria dothidea. Next base: position 2,672,630 of record WWBZ02000040.1, on the reverse strand, counting down.
AAATGAGTTGCCAGAAAAAAGGCACAGTAATGGGTCGCAGGTGAATGGGTCGCAAGGGAATGGGCTACAGGGGAATGGGCTGTGGATAAATGGGACAGGCCATCAACTGTGAAGTGAAATGCGAGCTGCAATGGACCTGGCGGGAAGATCGAGAACTTTGGCGGAAAAGGGCGATGGAATATGGACCGGATGATAGACGCCTTGCAAGGTCTTAAGGGATGCTGACTCAGATTGTTGAATGCGGGTTAGCGAGTATTAGGCCAGGAATGGTGAGACCAGAGGGCTTTCAATTGAAGTCTCCTGTTATGCATCTTATTAAGACCTGAGAATCAGTCCAAGCCGATTAATGCGCTCCTGCCTTCCTCGGTATTTGGGCAGTATTCTAGCGTGACGTGAGATCTGACTACCGTGCCGTGATTACGACCGCGGATGATACACTCATAATGGAATGTTTCCGAGAACTGTATTTACGAAAGTTCAGCTGATGGTACACTGTTCTAGAACACCCAAAATCTACGCCAAAAGATTTTTTTTGCGCGCAGCAAATGAAAACATATGGATGCCTTATGGTGTCTGGTGTCTGCTCAACCGGCACGCCTCCCCTGAAAGATTTTACCGCTTTTGCTCCGTCTATTTGCCCTTCTTCACCCAATCCTCAATGGCTTCCCTCGCCTCGCCAATCTTCTCCTCCAGCATGGCGGCGCTCATCTTACTGTGGGCAATACCCGTCTGCACGAACCTGGTCACGCGTTCCTTGGCCCTGAGATGGTTCTCGGCAATGACAGGGTAGCGCTCCTCATAGGTCCAGATCAAGTCGCCGACATTCCTGGTGGTGAGGGGGAGAATAGCGTACGAGCGACGATACCGACGGCGACGGGCACGGTGCTGCGGAGGAGGATGTTTCGGTTGCGAGTGACAATGCTGCCGGCCATAGCGGAGACCAGCACATAGATGGCACCAGGCATGACCTTCTCGCCCGACTCCTGGGGGGAGCCAACGACGCTATAGTGCTGGTGAAGGAGTTCTCAAGGCGCAGGGCCTCGGTCAGTCCATCGTTGACTTTGTCCTCGGTCTTGGCGGCGTATCCATGGAGGAAAAGACGGGCCTTGGCAACCTCGGCGGCCAGACGGTCGGTATAGGTGGGAGCAGACGGCTTCGGGGCGGCCTTGGGTGGGCTGACGGGCTCGGCGGGCACAGAGACGAAGTCGTCGTAGATGGGCTTGTTGCGGAGGTCCTAGCGGACATTAGCCGAGCGCAGCTGCGGGTTATAAGATGGCGTACCCTCTCGAATGGGCTTTCTGACTTCTGGGGAGCTTCGGCGCGGACGTTGCGGAGCGGGTAGAGCGAGAGGCCGGCGGCAAGAATTGCGGACGTCGCAGGCACGACGGCGCGCTAGCATTGATGAGCACGGAGACGATCAGGTTGCGGGGGGTGTATCAGAGCTCACCTGCCGTAGGAGCGGTCGGAAAGCCATTGGGAGCGAGGGGCTGGGGGCAATGGGTTGACAACGGGCGGAAGAAGCACGCGAGGTGTTGAAGACGGACGTCGCTTTCCGCTGGCAATCAAAGCCGAGAGCCGCCAGCGTCATCTGCTCTCCACTCGCCCAGCCCGCCCAAACAACCTTCTCCACCTCGCCGCCGCAACTCCTCTCCCCCTCCCCTCCTTTCTCGCGCCGCAAATCGCGTCAATATGCTGCGGCGATCCGGGCGACAGGCATGGACTTGCTCCCAGTGTCTGCGCCTGCAGCAGCGGAGATGCGGAAAGCACCATTGCCGCAACCGCCGCTCAACTCTCGCCCCAAGCCGCGCCGCTCCCGACGCCTCTCACGACGATCGCGTTCTCCGCCAAATCTTCGATTCGCCGCGATTCTGGAAGGACTTCTCCGGCCGCAACAAACCCCAGCTCCAAGGCAACTCCGCCGGCCTCTTCCAGAACCGATACCTTACACGTCCGGAGGGTTTCCAACACTTTGCCGAGGTCACGCTACAAAAATGTATGAAGATTGTGGATAAAGTGCTGAGCGCCAGTACTGTCGAGGAGTATCGCACTCTCGCAAGGGATCTGGACCGTCTCAGCGACTTGCTCTGCCGCGTCATCGACCTCTCAGACTTTGTACGCTCCACTCATCCCGATTCCAAGATCCAGGCCGCTGCCACCCAGGCTTATGCCATCATGTTCGAGTACATGAACAGGCTGAATACTACAACCGGACTGAATGACCAACTGAAAAGGGCGGCTTCAATTCCGGAAGTCTGGGAGTCCTGGAGCGAAGAGGAGCAGGTTGTCGCTGAAATCCTGATGAGAGACTTCTCCAAGTCTGCTATCGACCTGCCCGATGAGACACGACAACGCTTTGTCGATCTTTCCAATGAAATCACGCATACCGGGAACGACTTTGTCGACGGCATGGCCCCAGAGAAACCATACCTCAAGTTCGATAGTAGCAAGTTGCAGGGCATGGATCCAAACCTGGCAAAGAGCTTGACCAGGTGGGGCAAGGTTACGATGCCAACAGTAGGCTTACCTGCCATGATGGCTCTGAGGACTGTTGAGGATCCAGACGTCCGACGTGAGATCTATGTCGCGAACCGAACAGCTTCGAGAGCAAACATTTCCAGGCTCGAGGAGATGCTAAAGAAGAGAGCCGAGCTTGCAAAACTATCCGGATACGATACTTTCGGGCATATGGCATTGAGTGACAAGATGGCAAGCACCCCAGAAGCTGTTAACCAGTTCCTTGGTGCTTTAGTTGAAGACAACCACATTCAAGTCAACAACGAGCTTCTGGAGCTTCTGGAGTTGAAGAAATCTGATGCCAGGAGTGACAACTTTCCCGGTCGTCTAAATGCTTGGGACCGCGACTATTATACACAGCGTCTGCTATCTTCCCTGCGCACCCGCATTCGCTCTCCGGATTTTCTTTCGTCTTTCTTTTCTCTCGGTACTGTCATCCAGGGACTTTCTCGACTTTTTACCAGACTTTATGGTATTCGCCTCGTTCCCCATGAGACGCTGCCCGGAGAGACATGGAACTCCGATGTCAGGCGGCTGGATGTGATTGATGAGAACGAAGGACATATTGCTGTGATTTACTGCGATCTGTTCTCGCGCCCTGGCAAGAATCCCAATCCTGCCCATTTCACCCTGCGCTGCTCTCGTCTGATCTCTGGCGAAGAAATCGCAGAGGCAGCTGAGACATCGCATCCTTTCTCTTCACCCGTTGACGCCGCCACCGATGGTATGGCATCAACTGCCAACCCTACAGACAAGACTGGGCAGTCCTATTACCAACTTCCAACAATCGCTCTGATTTGCGACTTCGACACCGCTGGCCAGAGCCCTCACAGTGCTCGTCCAACTCTCCTGTCTTTCCGCGAAGTTCAAACTCTTTTCCACGAAATGGGCCACGCCCGTCCACTCCATCTGCGGCCGCACGAAAATGCAGAACGTCAGCGGCACTCGCTGCGCCACCGACTTTGCCGAGCTGCCGTCGGTATTGATGGAGCACTTCGCTGCCGCTCCCGAAGTGCTCGGACTCTTCGCGCGTCACTTCGAAACGGACGCTCCGTTGCCGTATCGCATGGTTGAGGAGCGTGTCGCCATCGACCGTCGGATGAGCGGCGCCGAGACGGAGGCTCAAATCCTTCTCGCCATGCTTGATCAAGCGTATCACTCAGCGCTACCACTCGAATCTGGCTTCGACAGTACGACAACTTATCACGACATCTACAACGCACACTCTACCATTCCGGAGCCTCAAGGCACGGCGTGGCAGGGATTCTTCGGGCATCTCTTCGGGTATGGCGCAACGTATTATTCGTATCTGTTTGACCGCGCGATTGCAGGAAAGGTCTGGAAGGAAGTTTTTCCAGGAGGGTAAGAAGAGCATCGATAGAGAGGCAGGCGCGAGGTATAGACATGAAGTTTTGAGGTGGGGCGGTGGTAGAGATGGATGGAGATGCGTCGCTGGTGTTCTAGGCAGGGAAGAGTTGGCAGAGGGTGGCACTGAGGCGATGAGGAGGTGGGTAAGTGGGGAGTGCATGATTAGAGAAGATATAAGACCTCACGGACATGCATTTGGGAAGTCGGTAATGAGAGCATACGGTTTACGGCATTTACTGGAAAAGAGGGGCGAATGTGGCGGTTCTCCTACAAGAGACGGGCTTTTCGGTGTAGATTTCTTGATGAATGACTGTAGATCCTGTCTATACATCAATGTACGTGAAATCTCCCTGTAACAATCAGATTCATGGAATGATGTGTGAACAACCCAAATATAAGTTCTAACCCCGCAATGACTTTTTCGGGTCGTTCTTAGTGGTGCACGAAGCGCGGGCATGTAAGCCAATAGGATTGACATACGGCCAAGAAGTGGGTCTAACTCATAAGATTTGCTGGCTAAAGTCTTGGGAGATACCGCCCACTTATCTCTGCCATGCTTCCGTGAATGCTCCCAGCATTTCCACTGGCCACTTTACGCACCCACAAGGCATGGGGCAACCTGCTCCACGCAACCTTGAGATTCCTATTGGTCACGGAGATAAGTACCAGCCGAATCTGATAAATACGCGAGACGCTCAAATGTCTCGAGAAGAGTTCAAGTCATTACTTCCTTCTGAATGTCTCGAATGTTCACTGGTTGAAGGAGATTCCGGCGATCCTCAACTTTGCCCTTTCTGTCGGGAGCTTAGGATCAACCATATACTAAGATGCCTGGAACCCAAGTCATCATGGCCCATAATGACTCTTGGGAGTCTGGAAGAAATAAGCATCCGCAATAAATGCTCCCTTTTGTCTGACAATTCAGCAGACAATTGAGTTTGCCCTCATTGCGCGTCGAAAGCCTTACCACAATCGAGCCGAATCCGTTATTCTTCTTGACCTTACACGCTTTACGCCTCGCGAAGGCCACCTGATTCAAGCAGGTTATTTTGTCATTTGGGCTAAGGTCCATTTCGAAGAAGATCAGAATGGAATCACCACCCCACTACTTGTTCGACGACGCGGGGGCGTTGCTACGGAACCAGCAATGGAATACAACAAAGTTATCCTGCGAATCTTTTGCGTGATTGTTTGGACTGGAACAAGGTGAAGAGCTGGTTAGCATACTGTCTATCGCATCATGACCACTACACCAAGAAAAGTTTGAGAAGCCATCTAAGACAGCCCTATGATTTCAAGCTCGTGGATATACTTAAGCAATGCGTTGTGGCTGCACCATCGGGAAAGCCAATACATTGCTTTAAGTTATGTCTGGGGTCATCCGGGGCAGGATGACATTCAAGCAACGAAGTCCGCCATTGAGACACTGGAACAACCCGGAAGCCTCTCCCGGACAAGGATTCCAACCACCATCAAAGACGCCATGGCACTTTGCTCACGTCTCGACGTCCGGTACCTTTGGGTGGATAGTCTTTGCATCTTACAGGATGATGATACCCACAAGCATTCCCAGATCAACTCCATGGACGACATTTATTCTTCCGCGCTCCTTACTATATGTGCCGCTGCCGGTGATAATGCGGATGCTGGGTTAAAGGGGCTGGAAACTTCTCCACGAACGTTCTGTCAACGTCCACATTTCACCAGTGCTTTGGAACTGATCCCCATATTACCGGCGTTCGAGCACTACAAGGTGACTAAGTGGGCAAGCAGAGGGTGGACCTATCAAGAACACTTGCTATCTAAGCGAGTCCTGCTATTCACCCCGTGGCAAGTATTCTTCCAATGTGACAAAGGGATCCTCGCCGAGGGCATCTCAGACCAATGGATGCCATTAATGGCAGACGACGACCTGAACAGCGACGATGGCGAAGACAACAACGCGGCCGAACACTCCACCAGAACGTTCAGCAGCTCCTTCAACAGCTACATGGAGCATGTCGCGAGTTACAACCACCGCTCGCTCACCTACCCGGCAGACGTGCACAACGCCTTCGCCGGCATCTTCAAGCGGCTCTACCGCACCCTCGACGCCTCCGTAGCCAGCCTCCCCGCTCCGCATTTTGACCGCGCCCTCCTCTGGTCGCACGACGCCTCCGTTCCGCCAGCCCTCCGCCGCGTCGACGACGACACCGCGCTGCTGCTCCTGCCCTCGTGGTCGTGGACGCGCCTCTCGACGAAAATCACCTACACCACCCCCTCCACCATCGTCGACCGCAACCGCATCTTCGCCTCCCTCGTCGCGTGGTACCTCGTCGCGCCGCCTCCCGCATCTTCGGCGGGAGCCAGCCCGTCTCTCAAGCCCATCACGCCCGCCCCCGACCAGGCCGCCTGGGATCGCTGCGATGTCGACACCTTCGACGCGCTCGTGTCCGGCTGGCCGAGCCGCCTGCGCAGCACGGGCATCGTGTCTGGGTTCGATGGCGCGCTGGCGAGGTTGTACGTTGACGCCGCCATGGCGTTGGGCTGCGTGGAGAGCGTGGCAGGAGGCGGCAAGAGGAGGCCTGAGTCGTGGGCGGAGGTGCAGAGAGGGTCGGTGAAGAGGTGGAAGGACCATGGAGCGTGGTGGGAAGACGTTGTGAAGAGAGGAGTTCAGGAGAAGATGGAGGACGGGGGGGATCGGGGAGGGGTTGGGGGTGGGCTGAGGGCTGGGCAGTTGGTGTGTCGAGCGGGGGTTCTGTGGGTGGATGCTGAGAAAGTGGGTGGGAAGAGGGGTCAGTGGGAGGACTTGTTGTTGCTGAGGGATAGGAAGGGGAGGGCTTTGGGGATAGTGAATCTGCCAAAGGTTTCTGGTTGTGCGGTGGGTCTGGATAACGATTGGGATGAAGGAAGGTTTGCTGTTATGGCGCTGTCAGTGACCGACGCGGACGGGGATTTCCTCGATTCTCTGTTTGAAGCCGACGCTTCATTGGGATCGCTAGGGCTCGATTGCCATGGGAGGCGCATGGAGGGGAGCCCAGATGTAACCATACTGGACATGAAAGACGTTCCTTTGGTACCTTCCCCGGCATTGAACGTCATGATGCTTGGGTGGAAGGGTGGTGTTGCTCATCGTGTGGCAGTCGGCAAAGTGCTTCTAACGCGGTGGGCTGAGGCCGAGCCGGAATTCAAGAACATCACGCTTGACTGATTACAGTGTGCAAACTGTTATCGTTAGCAAAAACCTCAATTGTCTTAGGAATTATAGGACGAAACGTTGGATGGAAGTATTAAGAAGACTAACTACATTCACGTCCGGACGAATGCTTCGACTCTCTACGCCTTCGCATTTGCTGTTGCAATACTATTGGAGTGGCCTTCGAAAGTCTTCTCCAATAATTTGGTGTACTTGCCGACTTCCTATTCTAGGTACCAAGTAGCGACCGCCCCTGTCGATTTGTCAAATGCTCGGCCCTCGCGGCGTCGGAAATCGAAGCGACCATCTAGAAGTGAAGGCGCGTACTGACACGGTAGATCATCCGCATATCTACCTGCTTCATCGCCCCACGTTTGAGATTCTGGTCGTGTAGCTGTGTTAGGAAATTGCTAACGGATCATTCCTCTGTTCGGTCTGCTACCCGAGAGGGCACGGATATGTTGATTCCGTGCTTTCTTACGGATCATTCGTTTCAAAAATACCCTAAACTTTTGGAGCATCCTGTTTCGACCACTTCGCTTTCCGGTGCACCCTACGTTTCGATCTCGAAGTAGAACGGTCGATGCTTCGAACAAGTGGTGGAGCCCAAGACAAAACAAGTGTCGAACGAGGACCCTGACGGGAACATCAGCAGCAGGGGAGCTTAGGACATAGAACACACTGTGCCATTGATATGTGATTTCTTTCCTTCTTCACAACGATTTCGGAAAATTGGAAACAAGTTTCCCCTTACTGATAAACCTCCTACATCACATCCTGCGAACAACCGAAATTCCATCCCCCCCCGTACGAGATGCGTAGCCTGGCTCTCGAATTTGAACATCAACAGGAGACCTTAGAAAATTGCTCAGAGGAGGGAGATGGATGAGGAGAATCCACGTGGATAAGGCGCCGATGCATGCTATAAATCCCAAAAACAACGACCCAATCCAACTCAACACTGTAGAAAGAGTACTTCCCAAGGTATAACGCAAGGAGTGATGATTGCTAGCCATCGCCCTATTCGCGTGTGTCTATGGGACAAGGTTTATCTTGTGCTTTTAGGTGCGGCTTGATTCAGCGCGAGGTTCACGAGCTTTACACCCGGTCAAATTTCGCGCTGGTGCTTTCCCCCGTTATAGGTTCAAAACTTTTTTCGGCGGCTGCGGAAGCGGGTTGCTTGGCGGAGGTGCTGGCCTGATCGGCATTGCATGGGCTGACCGCCAGATAGTTGGCCTGCACTGCTGGTCCTGGCTGGATACTGTGGTCTCTCTCTATCACGACCATCTCTCGAGTCTTGACTTGCAGTAGACCGCGGAGTGTGACTTGAGGTGGGTGTATGACGGCCATTAGAAGCGGACGACGGCGTGGGGCTGTGGCTTGGGGAAGCACGGAGCTGCTCGCGCATTTTTGCGGAAGCCGGTGTAGGTTGCAAATGGGACTTGCGGTTTTGGCGCTCCATCATGCTGACGGCCCAAGGCCTCAGGTCCACCGGAGTACGCTTGGCGGCCAGGAGAAAAGGATCAGAGTCCTATGTCAAAATGTTAGTTTAAGCTTTAATCATAGAACAAAACAGATACGTACGTAAAGCTCCCAAGGAGTTGGTCTCTCGTCAGGGTTCTTCATCAAGCAACGTGCAATCCATTTCTTCGAGGATTGAGGGGAACGCGTCGCTCTTGGGGAGCTTTGGCGCTGGCTCGAGGACGATCTGCTTGCAACAGGTCCAGAAATGCCCTGCGCCCACCAGTCTCATCGTCATTGTCGCTGTTGTTGAAGGGAAATTTTCCAATTGCGAGCTCCATGAGGGTCAATCCAACACTCCAAACATCCGACTTGACGGTGTATTTCGCTCCCTGGATCCTCTCCGGAGCCATGTAGGTACCAGTGCCGACGAAGGTCTCCGCAACAGAACCTTCCAGCTCGCTCGAGACACCGCAAGTCGCAAATCTTGATTTGGCCCTTGGAGTTAACAAGGATGTTCGACGGCTTCATATCGCGGTGCATGATTCGGTGTTGCTTGTAGAGGTATGAGAGTCCGCCCAGCACTGCTTCTGCAATTTTGCCGAGTACGTCAACGCGGACAGGGCCGAAGTTCTTGGAAATACCGTCAAGCGAGCTGCCATTCAATTAGACGTGTCCAAGGGTCACAAAAGCCATGGGTGAACATTACCCGCAATCCATATACCTTCCATGCACATCACAACGTCGCCCGACTCATTCTGAAAGCCCCGTAGAAAGACACTATGTACGGGCATGCGCAGTCCGTGGCATAATAGCGCAACTCCCGCACTATCCGCTTGCGAACTTTCGTTTTTGGCTTCGACGTGAATGATCTGTACGCAAGCTGTTAACCCTCGGGACAGCTTCGGTTTAAGGCCTGGGGATCAGGATCAACCCACCTTCCGAGCCATAATGGCCTTTGTTGCGGCATGCTGGACCTTGCTAACAGTGCCCCCGTTGCCGTGGCCGAGTTCCCTTATTACAATCAAGTCCTCCGCTCTCAGGTCCAGCCTGAACTCGACGCCTATCTCCAACTGGCCGGCGGCCTTATCATCCTCACGGCGCGACCCAGGCAGCTGTGCGTCGGCGCCAGACAGCGCGGGCCGGGGCTGAGGGGCGTTGAGCGCCAGGCCCTTGGACGTTCTTCCGCTCATAGTGCGGACCTTGAACTGTGAGTCCGCCATGGTGGGCGCGAGGTGGCGTCACTGTGCTCGGTGGGCTGCGAGGAGGGCGGTGGTTGTTGGTTTAGCGGCCGCAGAAAAGGTCAGGAGTCGAGGAGACGCGGAGGCTGTCGAGCTGGAAGGCGCCGCAGTGGAGGGCGGTGCGCCAATCGGAAGTTCGCTGGCGAAAGGAGGTACCGGTGTTGGTGCCCGCCGGGTAGGGCTTTCAACTATTGATTGCCGCTTTGGGCGTGGCGGTGGGTCCGGATGGAGGGCAGAGTCCGCTCAGAGGCGGACAACAATGAGGCGTGCTGCGAGGTTGCGGGTGAACAAAGTGAGCGGACAGGACAACGGCGGGCGACGGGCTGGGACGGATTTGGGCGGCGGTGGTGGTTAGCGGGCGTTTGAAGTCGAGAACGCCGCGACGCGCTGGCTTGGGCGTGGGGCGTGCAGTGGGCGGCTCAATCAGCGTCCGAGCAGCAGCAGGAGGGTAAGCGCGGGACAGCGGCACTGGTTCCTGCAGGTCGCGCACGCTGGGAGCTCCGCCTATTTGACCAGCACCACAATGAGACGGAGTCGCAAGTCATGAATATCACGGGACTAGCGCCAGCGGGGCTGTTTCACGCCCGTGGCTGCGGAGGCTCCTCTCTGCATGATCCGCAGGAATCATCCGCGCGTTGCTCAGAGAGCGCGCGGGTCGCCTCAGGCTTCAACGCGGCCACGAGAAGTTTCACCTCGCGCACGCCGATCTCTCAGACGAGATGCGCTGCGTTTTGCCGCTTCTTGCGCGTACTGTCGCCTGGCAAGCGAGGTGATGATGCGAGTCCTTTACGAGCAATTATAGCATCCGGGTTGATAGAAAGCTTGACTCTGTGCGCGGCGAGCGGCGAGCACAGCGATCGCGACGGCCACGGCGCCGCGGGTGAGCGGGCGGCTGTCGGCGCTGCCAGAGCACAGGGCCATTGGCGGGCGCGGCGGGCAGCAGGCGCTGTCGGCCCGGGTTATTCAGCATCCCGTTCCCGAACTAGCGGGCGGTGAGAGACGCCAAGCCCGCGCGCCTCGCTCAGCTTTCATGTTCATGTCGTCGTCGCGGTGACCTCCAGCGCTGTGCAGCCGACAACTCCATCCTATCCAAAGCGCTCGACAAACCCCGTCCGCCTCGCTGTCCGCGCTCACCTGTTGGTGCTCCGCCTCGTCGCCGCGTCAGCTACACACGCCCCGCAACTCTCAGGCCGATCGTAACCTCGCAACATGGCACATCCCTGCTTGACACCGCCGCCGAGCTAGGCAGCGAGTCCGACGATGGCGACTACGATGAGGAACACGCCTCGCAAACGACGAGCGAAAGCCCACTCGTCGAGCTGGCGGTCTGGATGATTCTAGCGAGGAGGAAGACGAGGATGACGACGAGGAAAGCCGCCGCCGCACGTGAGTACTCTGCCTGATGTTGGACTTCATTGCCGCCGACGTGCTGATCATTCTCTCGGTTAGATTCGTGAGGGCTTCATTGGTCGACGAAGACGAGGAAGACGAAGAGGAACGGCGCGCTCGCAGGCGCGAGAGAAAGCAGAGGCCGACGGGCCGAGCGTGAGGAAGAAGAGGTTCTAGCAGAGGAGGATCTTGACCTCATCGGCGAGACTGTCCCCAGAGAGGAGTCGAGTCAGGCATGTATACCCTTGGGCATCGCTAATGGTAATTGTTACTGGACATCCACGTACCACAGTCCAAGTTCAAGCGCCTCAAACGCGGCCACAGAGAGGAGCGCCCTGGCCCGAGGACCGCGCGGTGTCGACGACATTTTCTCCGACGAGGACGAAGACCTTGGCGACGGATTCGATGAGAGACCTTCGCGACGAGAACCCAGAGGTGGCGTCACCGATGAATTTGCCGACTTCATTGAGGAAGATGTCTTTGATGATGAGGAAGGCCTGCAGGATGAGGAAGACCGTGAGGTGGCAAGGCCCTGGCAAGAGGGCTGTCGGTGGCGTGGGCTTCCCTGAGGCTGGAATGGATGAGGCAGAGATGGAGGACTACCGGAACGCCTTCGGAGACGGTACCGAATACGATTGGGCTTTGGAACTCCAGGACCAAAAGGATGAGGAGGATATGGAGGACGAGAAGCATTGGAGCTCAAGGGACGTCTTTCGAGCCATCCCAGCTTGCCGAGAGGATGATGACGGACGAAGACAACGAAATCCCGTGTTCACCGATGCCCCTGAGAGGTTCCAGCTCGCCAGGAAAACCTTTCAGGCCGCTGGAATCTTGATGAAGACGAAATGGCTAACCCGCCTGGGCGTGGAGTCTCTGGTGGGTTTCTAAGCTTTTATGGCCAAGAAACGTCTCGGCCAAAGTTGCGAACAGCCCTTCCAGAAAGCGGTTCGGAAAGTTTTGGAGCTCCATGAACATTGAAGACCTGGAGGTTCCCTTTATCTTCAACCATCGGAAGGACTACTTGATTCCTTCGAGCTCTCAACAGGATCAGGATGACATTGACGGAAATTCTGGCCCGCAGCGACTTCTCACTCAGGGTGACCTTTGGGAGAGATTCGAACTGGATCTCAAATTCAGGGCTCTTTCGGAAAAGCGTGAGGCGCTTGTAAAGACGTACGACAATTTGAAGGCTATTGCAGAAATTCAGGATTCTGTCTTCGAAACCCTCCTTGCAAAGGCTGAGTCTATTGAAGAAGATCCAGGATATTCAGGATTACATCCACTTCACGTACTCTGCCCAGCTCAAGGATGTCAATACGATGGAGGCCGAAGCAATGCCAGGAGTTCAGAAACGGACTCGCGGCGCTAACACCGTGTTTGAGAGGATCCGAGCTAGCAGAGTCTACAACCTCGTCCGCGCTATTGGCATCACTCCCGATGATTACGCAAAAAATCTGCAGAAGGACGGTCACCGCGTGTATCCTGAAGATCCCCAGGACATGCCCGAAGATATGGCTGACAACCTACTTGACCCGCCGGAGTACCAGACATCCGCACAGGTTCTGCGCTCCGCTAAAGCCATGTTCGCAGAAGAGTTGGTCATGAGTCCAAGGATGCGCAGTGTTATGAGGCGCACATTCTTACACGGCTGGCCTTTTGATGTTCATCGCACTGAGAAGGGTCTTCGTAAGATCACGGAGGACCACCCCTACTACGAGTTCAAGTACTTGCGCAAACCAGGAGTACACGGCGATGGCTCGGCGGCCAGAGTTATTCTTGAGAATGCTCAAGCTGAGGATGAGGGCATGGTAGAAGTCAAGGTCAGGCTGCAGAATTACCAGAGGGATCAAGGAGGATTTCCATGCAATGCTCAGCTCCGATGGAACCAGCGACCGTGCCTCCGAAGGAAACAAATTCCGTACTCAGATTCTGGACATGGCTCTTCCGAGCTCGAGAGGATCATTGCCAAAGGAGTCAAGGAGGACTGTCAAGCAGAGTGCGAGAATGCTCTTGCTAGGCAGTGCAAGGATCGCTTTGCAGAGAAATTGGATCAAGCCCTTACAAGCCGAAGGGCATGCAGCTTGGTACTGTCCGAGAGTCCTTGCCCTTTCTAACGGCAACGGTATCCCTGGCCGCGACGCCGTGTGCTATGCCTGGGTTGACGAGGAAGGACGTGTCCTGGAGCAGGGCAAGTTTAACGACCTGCGTCCTGGAAACAAGGAGAAGTACATTCCAGATGCCAAGGACATTGAAACTCTCATCGAGCTGATTCAAAGACGGAAACCTGACGTCGTGGGTGTATCGGCTTCACCGTGGAGACGCGCAAACTCTACAAGGATCTCCAGCAAATTGTGAAGACCATGAACCTTCGCTGCGCTGACTACGAGGACGAAGATGGCAATGAAAAGAGCGACAAGCTCGAGGTTGTCATGGTCAATGACGAAGTCGCTAGACTTTATCACACCAGTGACAGGTCTACCGTAGAGCATCCGGCTACCGCTCCTTTGGTGAAATACTGCATTGGCCTCGCCAAGTTCCTCCAGAGCCCCCTAAAGGAGTATGCCGCTCTGAACAAAGACATCGTCTCCATCTCGTTCGACCCCAATCAGATTCTCCTTCCGCAGGACAAGCTCATGAAGTACCTCGAGATGGCCATGGTGGATATCGTGAACCTCGTAGGCGTTGAGATCAATGAGGCTATAAACGATTCCTATCTGGGCAACCTCCTTCCGTATGTTTGTGGTCTTGGTCCGAGAAAGGCTCAGCAGCTCACCAAAGTTATCAACCTCAATCGCCAAGATGTGGCTACGAGAGATGAGCTCGTTGGTGATCCTGACAAGGGTATTCTTCCAGCGGTTGGTCCCAAGGTTTGGATGAACTGCGCAAGTTTCCTTTACATTAGCTATGATCCTTCCGAGCCGGAGTCCGACTACCTTGATTCTACCCGTGTGCATCCAGAGGACTATGATCTCGGTCGCAAGATGGCCGCAGATGCTCTCGAGATGGATGAGGAAGATATCAAGGCTGAACAAGATGAGAACGGTCCTGGAGCGGTGGTCAAGAGGCTCATACGTGAGGATGCCCAAGAGAAGGTCAACGATCTGGTCCTGGAGGAGTATGCCGAGCAACTGGAAGCCCAATTCCATCAACGGAAGCGAGCAACTCTCGAGACCATCCGGGCTGAACTGCAGGTGCCGTATGAGGAATTGCGCAACAAATTCACCTACATGACTTCAGATGAAATCTACACCATGCTCACGGGCGAGACCCGCGATTCGCTGACGGAAAGCATGATCATCCCGGTCAAGATCCGGCGTGTGTTCCCTGATCATATCGAAGGTCGCCTGGACTGCGGCATGGAAGCCATCTGCAACGAGCCCGAATTCCCCAACAACGTCGGCGGTGAGCGTGGAATAGACCCTCGACAAGTGTTTCAGGCAAATCAGACGGTCCAGGCGAAGGTCACTTTCCTCAATCGCAAGGCTTTGTCTTGTCAGGTCTCGTTCAACGAGAAGCAACTCAAGGATGGTTATCATCGTCATATCGATCGCCCACGAGGCGAATGGGATGAGCAACAGGAGAGAGCTGACAAGGACGCCGAAGCCAAAGAAAAGGAAAGCAAGACCGGGCGTGCCCAGCGCGTCATCAAGCATCCGCTCTTCCGTCCTTTCAATGCTGCACAGGCCGAAGAATACCTGGGATCCCAGGGTCGTGGTGACGTGGTTATCAGGCCCTCTTCCAAGGGTCTGGACCACCTTGCCGTCACCTGGAAAGTGTCGGACAACATCTATCAGCACATTGATGTGCTGGAGTTGGACAAGGAGAACGAGTTCAGCCTGGGCCGTACCCTAAAGATTGGCGGAAAGTACACATACAGCGATCTTGATGAGTTGATCGTGCTTCACGTCAAGGCTATGGCGAAGAAGGTGGATGAGATGATGACTGACGAGAAATACCAGAGTGGCAGCAAGGCGCAGACCGGTAAGTCCTGCCTCCTCAAGCCAAAAGAAAATCTGTTCCGCTAACAAAAGACTCCAGAGCAATGGCTTACCACCTACACGGAGGCAAACCCTAGACGCAGCATGTATGCCTTTTGCATCAACCCCAAGTTCCCAGGTTACTTCCACCTGTGCTTCAAGGCTGGCCAACAAGCTCCACTTGCCTCGTGGCCTGTCAAGGTCATTCCGAATGCCTTTGAACTTCAGAAAAATCACTACCCCGACATGCGTGCCCTAAAGAACGGATTCAAGCTTCTCTTCGCGAACAACGCTGCTCGGAAGCGGTAATGGAAAACGTCAAACTCGGTGGTTTCATAGTTCGATTCACGACTTGAGGTTCAGTTTGCTTTGTTCAGGCACGATCACGGTCGTTCCTTTCGTTTTGGCGTTGTTCATTGGAGACTGGCGGACTGCATCCTAATGGGATTTCTCCCAACCTCGGAAGAAGAAAAAGAAACACCACCCCCATTTCCGAGCTAGTTAACCGGGCAGAAATTGGGGCGTTTTCAATGTTTTTTCCACTTTTTTCTTGATTTCCTTTGGAGGCTTCCACTTTGCTCATGCCAATATCGCGAATGGGATTGGCAATCAGCGATAGGATGTTGTGGTATGGCGGTGGCAGGGGATACAGAGAACCAAAAAAGTATGTACAACAATGACTTGCATCCGGAAATGAAATGAATGAAGAGGGAGTTAGAAATTTGTTTCAGAAAATGTTCCCGTGATCTTCGCTTCTAGAAACTGATATCGTGGGGGAGCGATTGGGTACTATGATGAGTTATAATGGTTAAAGTAGTTCCTTTAGCCGGATAAAGCACGCTTAATTTGACATGGGCTCCGCAACACATTCGAACGACATGAGAGTGCAGGAACATCCGAGGCGCATGAGGTAGTGGGATTTACATGGATCTTGCTCGAAATCCAGGTCACCTGGAAAGATGGTTCATTTCGAAGACACTCTGCTGTTCGTTTGGCTGACGTACTCTTCAAAACTAGCATTCACTAGCACACCTTAACAAGTTTGAAGGAGTGGTGATCATGTATCAGTCGAAAGACAAGGCGATTTTTAGCTGGAAATCGCGCAGTTCAATGCTGAACTCGGTGCAGAGACCGAAGTTTCGGGACAAAGGCGGAAAGTATGGAAGGGAAGCGCGAGACAAAGAGGTGACGGAGCCTGTAGTTGTGGCATAGTGCCATGGATGTGGAACTCGTCACGTCCAGGGGTCCCCTTGGCTCTTCGCTAAAGGGTCTACACAACATGCCTACAAATATGCAATGGGCACGCAAATATCTATGTGCCCCAGATGTTGTTCATACCAATAGTTCTTTTGTGAAGAAGTGCCGAATCTTTCACGGCCGTCGGTAGATACGAGGTGTCTGAATGAGCTCTCTGTCAATAAACGGCCAAGAGTCCTTATCACTGCAACTGCATCAAGTCGCGACTCAAGGTCGGGACGCAATATCACGGGATATGCCCGTATGTCGAAGGTTAGAGCATAAAGACCCGCATATCCCCCATGCGTTTAGTAAAACTCGCCTCAGAATCCATTCCATGTCCTTGTGAGGAATGCTCGTGTCGGAGGCTAGTAAATTCGACGACGACCATCTCGATCTGCAAGAGTTCTACCACCGGCTATCTTTCGGCAATTCTGTGTCCGCAGAAACGAGCTCGCATCCCACTGACACGCGAAGCTCGGTAATCTCAGCAGCGGAATTGACCTCCAGATTGGAGCAGCATCGCGAGCCGTAAAATGCTCCGAGTGAGATATGAATCGTCCACGTGCGGAGAAATCTTGGCCTCATCCTGTCCTGATCACGACGGACAGCTCACGGCACTCTGGCTTTTGCTTCGCAAGAGATAGGATAGCCGGCGGACCCTGACGAAAGCGATTCATGGGGCGAGTCGTGGAGACGAGCATGGGAGTTTGTTCATATTGCAAACGGCACTGGAGCACAGGTTATCAATTGCCAAGGGGCCGTGAAGGCACCCCACTCCAAAAGCCCAATACTCTTTACGATGGATACATGGGGCAGCAAATGTTCGGCGATGCAGCAGAATCAGTCGGTGACTTCATGCCAGAGACCCACCTGTGTACGTTCCAAACAATACGCTCCTGAAGCAGCAGTTCCAGAAGGGTTTAGATTGGGCAGCACCCGGGCACGCAAGGCGGGCCAAACCGAGATGGGCCAGGGGCCAGCATGTGCGCATTTGAGGCAGAGCCGGTGCCGTGGTGCTCTGGAGAATTGATACGTGGTAATGATCCAGTTGGAGGAGATCATGACGGCATCCGTAAGGCAGGACCCAGACTTAGCCGAACGGAGGTAGTCGCAGCGGAGCTGTCGAGGTCACGATGCAGCACCCGAATCATGACCAGAGCCCACTTGCGGCAAGAGGCAAGAATTTGTGTTTCCCGTTGATGAGGAATGGCATTTTAGCAGGACCCGGCCACGCGTTTTCAATTTCGGCGCACGCGGGAGCGGGCGATAGAGTTGTGAGATTGAAGCCGAGCGGGCGGGTAGGGTGGTCAATCAATCCAGCAGGCTGATACAGCGCGCATCCGCGTTGCAGGGCGCAGAGCGGTGACGGCGAATTGCTCGTGTTACTGGCCATCAAGCCCAAACGCTCCAGGTGCCGATCAGCATTACCACCGCGTCATAGGAGACTGGCGATGCTTGATCGACAGGTGGTGGCAGGTCCTGAATCACCGTGATAAAGACGGTGAACGAGTCGGAGGAAGAGGGCGGAAGCGTGCGAACCGCGCGCTGTCTCCTTGTCGTTTCTTCGCGAGCGTGACGCGGAGTGTGGAAGGGGATGCCGACCGTTGGGCTACCGGTAAGGGTCCGCCCCGCCAAGCGAGCTGCGCTGCGCTGCGGCTGCGTGACACTTGCGGCGGCGGACTAAGAGGGCAGTGAAGATGCTCGGGCGCCATGAGCTGGCCGCAGCAACAGGTTTGTACGTACTGTTCCCGGCTGCGATCCCCCCACTGCCACGCGGGGGCTGGACGGCAGCCATGAGGCCGCTTGGCTCCCGTTGGGCGGCTGGCGCTGGCGGCGCAGGCACGCAGGGACTCCGCGCATCGAGAAAGGCGAGAGGCGTCATGTGCGCTGATGACGCTGCCCACAACCAGCTCTCGACGAGCGCCCACCACTGTTCCAACCAACACTCCACGTCGCCAGAGCCGGTCTGTTGCGCGCCAGTGCCTACAAGATCCAGCGCCCGGCCAATCCCCCAATGCCATGCGCGTAGCACCACGCCTCCTGTGACCACCGTTTGACTCGGATTTCTGAAACGCGCTGCCTCGCTCTCTCACGCCCCCAAGCACCCAAGGCCGCATCGCTCGCCAGCGCCCTTCCTTCTCCTAATCCCCACGCACCGCACCGAAAAAGATCACCCCCGACCACGACACGCCCTGAGTCGAGCACACGAGCGCCGCAATGAGCGCCCTACAGGATCCACCCAAGGCCATGCCCGTCGGCCCCAGCCCGCGCAATTCCTCCGTCGCCCTGTTGCCAGAGCGCCGCACCACCGGCGACAGCGACACCGCCAACGACGACTCCAACCACAATCCAAAGTCCGCCGGCAAGCGCCGCTTCTTCGGATTGGGGCGGAAGAAGGACGCTGCCGACAAGAAGCCCGAGAAGCCCTCCACCCAGCGAGATCAGCCGCCGCCGCCGCGCACTCCAGGCGGCCTGCCTGAGAATGCGACTGCGCAACAGCAGACGACGCCTGCGCGAGCTGCCATACGCCCCATTTCTCCAAGACATTCGCCGCCCGTCGATGCTCGCCAGGCCTTCGTCAGCACGCCTCAGGGCAGTCCGCGCGTCTATGCTTCGTCTGCCGCCTCCCCTAGCAGGGGATATAGATCCTCATCGCCCCGGCTCCACTCGCCTGCCTCATCGCAGATATTTGAGCGCAATGTGCAGGAGAGCACCCTTTCGGGCGAACTTTCGCCCGCCATACCCTCGCATATCCAAACGGAGGATCACATCCCGCCGGTGTTGGAAGCCTCCGCGCAGGCTATCACGGACGATCACCTCAATCCGGACGAAGTAGAAATCGTAATGCATGCCGCACATCAGCCTGCCGCGTCCAGCATCGCCGCGAGTTCCGGATCGGCGGAGGCTGTGTCTTCGCCAACGATCGACGAGGTGGCCTCAAAGTCGGAAACAGACGATGGGGCAGACGGATCTAACTATGGATCCTTCGACAAGGAAGACGTGCGCCGCCTTTCTTTCATCTCTTTCGCAGATGTCGTGCAGGCAGAGCACGCAGAAACCAGCCGCGATTCTGTCCACCACATGTCGCTCTCGTCAACCGCAAACCGCTCTCCGTCGCCAGTCCGCAGCCCGGCTTCGTCTCGTGGGGTTGGCACCAGCCCTCCTACAAGCGGCGCACCCAGCATGAAGGGAATGGATGCGAAAGCGGCGCGTGTGAGTGGTGCGCCTGCCAGCCCGACTCTGTCTCAAGGTGCCTACAGTCCGCCGCTCAGCGGTGGAGAGCTGATGGTCGAGACCATGCGACAAGCGCTCCGCAAGACGGGTAGTGGTGATTTGAGTGGTGCGAGGAGCCCGAGTCAGCCTATGAGCGCTGCGAGCCTGGAGCCAGAGGGTTCAGATCGGCCACCCTTTAGATGAAGGACACGCGGATCGCTATGGTTGTGTGCAGTGGTAGCAAGGCGCTGACTGTTATATTGATTGGCTCTTTGGTCGGTTTTGCTGACTACATGCGGGATGATATTGGCCACGAGAGGATGATGTGTTCAGGCTTGGCATCCGTCATGACGGGGGACACATGCAGGTGCGGGTACGGGTAATCTAGGTGTTCAGGATGCTCAGCCGGGATTGACCTGTGCAGATGGCTAGGTATGCTTTTGCTTCGTGGTATCCCCTTTTTTTATGTTCTACGAATTGCTTTTTGCTTCTGCCTGACCCTTCAGGTTTTCTTCTTTTCTCCTTTTACCAGGCAGAAGATTTTCACCCAGGCGCATGTTGGCGTGGTTGTCTTTCATCAGCAGGCAGATTCCCCTTCGCGGTGATAGTTGCTTTCTTCTCCATTCTGGATTCTCGTTCTCGGGTGGGAGCTCGTTTTCTTTCATTTCGTACGCCGTTTTTCTTTTCTGCCATGGAATGTTCCAGCCGGCGGACTTCCCCCCATTTGGGACGTTTATACTGATTGCGACGGATGACGGTCAATACACACGTCATGATGGAGATATTTAGTTACTGAGATACGCCGAAATGGCATACAATTGCGTTGTTTATGAGACTTGTTAATGGCCAGCATGCGTAGTGAACTGAGTTATGTGGGGACCCGTCCGTGAGAAAAAAAAACTGATTCACTGGCTGTCATATGACTGTATGCTGATTCGTTGTCAGCGGCCTGATGGGTTAACTTTTCGCACTTGAACAAGGATACGGGACAATTCTCTCTTCATCTTCAGCCTGACCGCTCATAAGGCCGAAGGACTCTTGGAACCAAGAAAACCATTGTCTGATCAATGTTGCTAGAAGATGACCGGCGTTCTCACCGCATGGGTTGCAAGCGGGCGAGACCAGTCGATTGTGAATGGAACGAGCTCTATACATGCGCGAAGCATTCAATCTAGGTGAGTAGATGTAGACGGCACCCCATTGAGCGCCCGACTAATGCATTCATACTAGACAAAGGGTGCCTGACGGTCTTTTTGGCCCCATCGCAGGGCGGCCATGGATACCGGCATTATTAGGTGCAGCTTGCAGCACAACGTACCTACGGCCCGTTCGCCCGGTTAAAAAAAAAAGAAAAAAGCAATAATGCAAGACAGCAAAACTTCAGGAACCCACCTTCATTAGCGGGTACCTACCTCATCAGCAACAAGACATTGGTCCCCTGCGGAAGGAGCTGCACGCAGCTTGTTTCGTGCATTACGGGGTGCGAAACAGCGGCAGGTCAGGACGAAACATTGCCGCAGAGAGGCTGTAGCGCCACGTATTGCTTCGGAGAGTTAAGTAGATACATAGGAGAATTAATAAGGTGGCTCGTGGTCCTTGTGCAATGATGAGAGCAGCAGGCGTTCAAACGGGCAGCCAGCTGTCCGTTCCCAGCGCCACGGTAATGAGAAAGGGCGCAGGCCGCTCCGACGGGGTGGCTCGAGTGCTCCAGGCTCGCTGCGCTGTTCCAAGCGATTCCCAGGGGCGGGAGCAGCACAGGTGGAGCAGCGCTCCCTTGCGTCGGCGGCGGCCACGGGCTGGTGATTGGGCGGGATGGGCAGCGGACGGGGCGCGCTGCTCTGGCAATTAACTAACGCTGCTGCGTCGGGGGCGGCCTCGCTGGCGGTGGTGGTGCTCAGTGCGCGGGCGCTGCATGCGGTGAGCGGCGCCGTTGGGCATTTGAGCGGCGCTGGGCGTGGATGCATGCGTGGAAGCGTCAGATCGAAGCCTTGGCCGTGCAAGGGGAGTTGGCGGGCTGCTGGAACTTCGCAGTAGATCGCTGCATGCACCGGGTCGGTCGCCTGCTCGGGGGCACACGCTGATGGACAGGCACCGGCCGCCCAGCAGCAGCCCAAGCGCACTGTGGCCTCTCTCTTCCCGCCCCGAGGCGCTCTAACCGCTGCGGGCAGTCTCTTCTCAGTGCTTCCCTGCTGCCAGCACGAGCCCGCCCGGCCCTATTCATCGAGCGAGCGTAGAACCACGAACAACAGGCCCGCCCTGACAAACACCGCTCTCACGTCCACTACCGCCCATCCACGCCTCTCGCCCTGCGCACAGAGCCGCGCCTCCCTTCCTCCGGCCCAGCGCCGCCCGCAGACGAGACGCTCCTCCACCCGCCACCACGCACCCCCCGAGCTCCGCAGCTCGCTCGCCTCCTGCTTGCTCCCGCGAAGCTGCTGCTCCTGCGCTGCGACGCCCCGGCCCCGACCCCCCCCCCCCAGCCCAGCCCGACCGACGGCCGCATGCCTCCCTGACCAGCGGCGCCAGGCTGATCGTCCTCCACACCAGCGAACCCTCGCCGTCGGGAAACCAATGCGGGCGCTCGCCATCACAACGGGTCGTGCTCATTGCGTTATCGCCGCGCAGGTCTGCGTCTCGCTCGGGCCTCGCACAGCCGAGCTCTCTCGCCAGTCACGCATACACAACCACAAGTTACACGCGGCGGGCGCCAGCGGCAGCCGTCTGCAGTCCGCCAGCGGAGCGAGTGGCCATTGCGGACTCGCGCCGTTTGCTTGAGTCCGGGATACCTCCACCAACACCTCACCGCACGGCCACCGACTAGTCCGGCATCATGGACACCGCCCGGCCCTCGCGCCGCAAGAAAACGGCGACTGCTGTACCGGAAGACGCGCCCTACGCCCAGGATGATTCCCAGCCAGCTCCGTTGCCCAGCGCATCCTTCTCGCAATCTACCTCGACCATCCGCCCCGTCACCCCGGAGTCCAACCCAGACATCGCCCAGTCCTCGTCGCATGCCTCAGACGATCAACTACCCACCGAATACAGCTCTGCTGCCTCGCCCGCGACCTCGCCCAAGACGCTCTCGCGCGACGGCTCCAAGAACCTCCACCGCGGCCTCGTTAACCGCATGAACACGACGTCGAATGATGGGGAATACGCCATGAGGAACTCACGAGAGTCGCAGACCCGTCCTCGCACCCGGACGATGGAGGAACGGACATCCAGAGACCGGTCCCCTGCCTCGCTCTTCAAAAACAGTCGCCATCGCATCGGCTCCGTCCACTCGACCGGACCTGTCCCCTTTCAAGGCCTCGACGACACCGTCACATCCATCGGCCACCCATCAACAATATCACCACCTCCCGTTTCGTCCTCGCGGAACAACTCTGGTTCGCGGGCTCGCCTGACAAAGCAACCGCCACGGCCGACGTCTCCGCTTCCTCATTCGCACCCCTCGTCACAGCCGGATTCTTGGGTTTCGCCCGTCCCTGCGTCTGATGCGAAGAAGATATTGAGGCTTATGCGCTCGACATGCGGGCGGATGAAAGGCATGTTGGCTTTCAGGAGGGGAGAGGCAAGCCCCTGGGCGCTGTCTTACTGTTATATCAATGAGGAGACCGGCAGTCTGGTTTATGAACCAAAGAACGACAATTCTTACCACCGGACATTGATTCCGGATTTGCGTGGTTGCCGGGTCAAGACTGCGTACGACGCTGAATCCTATACCGCTTATATTGATGTTAACCTACACAATTCAAACCTGGAGGTTCACCTCCGCCCACCCACACAGGAGGAGTATGATTCGTGGTTTGCAGCTCTTATGTGCTGGCAACCAATTCGGCCCAAGGGAATACAAAACAAGATGGCGAAGCCGCAGCAGCCGCTTTCAAGCGCAAGCGGCCGGCCACCGCTCGACAGCAGAAGGCATTCTGAGATTTCCCTCTTGAAGGAAGCTCCCATCATCAAAGTTGGAAAAATGATCTATTGGGATACCAATGTATCCTACAGCAATTCTGGTAATGTTAAAGCCGGTCAATCTGCGGCCACTGCGTCAACACGACCAGCCGCCGGGGCCCGCATGCAGAGCTTCGGCGCCCGGAGGTGGCGCCGTGTCTCGTGCACTTTGCGTGAGAACGGCGAGCTGAAGCTCTATTCCGACACAGACGTTACCCTTGTCTCAGTCGTGCAGCTCTCACAACTCTCGCGGTGCGCAGTCCAGCGGCTGGACCCCACCGTCCTCGACAGCGATTTCTGCATCGCTATTTACCCACAGTACACCTCTACCTCGACGTCGTTATCCCTTCTTCGACCAATTTTCCTGTCCTTGGATTCGCGAGTGCAGTACGAGGTTTGGATTGTGCTTCTCCGCGCGTTTACGATACCCCAGTTATACGGCCCGAAACAGCCTTCGATCAGTCTTCCAGAAGATTTACAGTCGCCGGGCTCACAGTCGTCGCAAATGGCCCAAGCGCAGAACTCTCTCGACATGTTCCGTATGGAACGCTCTCTCAATGTTCGCATCATCGAAGCTCGTCTCAGCCCTCCATTGAGTCCCAAGTTCACTGAAGGTCGGGCGATCCATCATGGACCACGTCCGTCCTCGGGTTCCAAAGACCTTCAAGGAGGCTACTATGTCGAAGTGCTGCTGGATGGCGAAACCCGTGCTCGGACCATGATCAAGGATGCTTCCGATCCGTTTTGGCGGGAAGAGTTCGACTTCCAGGATCTACCGGCAGCACTGTCAACAGCAAGTTTGCTCCTGAAGAAGAGGCCCTCCACCCCGCCAAGCAATGGAGCGAGGGCTCAAGCATTATCCAAGGATCCCTCAAAGGAGGTGTTTGCAGGCGGTGACGGTTCCGGCGGATACACCGGCATATCTTTCGATCAGACTTGTGGAAAGGTGGACGTCTATCTCGACGATATGGAGTCTGGTCAGGAAGTGGAGAAGTGGTGGCCTATGATAAACATGTACGGCAACTCGGTGGGCGAGTTGCTGGTTCGTGTGAAGGCAGAGGAAGGTGTGATTCTGATGGCACGGGATTACCAACCGATGTCAGAATTGCTACACCGCTTCTCCAATGGCTTGACCCTCCAAATCGCAACGATGATTCCTCAGGAACTGAAGAGGTTAAGCGAATGTCTCCTCAATATCTTCCAAGTATCCGGTCAAGCTGGCGAATGGATCATGGCATTAGTCGAGGAAGAGATCGACGGCACAGCCAAAGAGACCTCGGTCAGTCGGCTTCGCTTCAGCCGTCGCCTTGGTTCAGGCGATGCTGGCGACCTGACTTACTCCAATGCCGGCGATCGCGAGCTGGTTGTCCGCGACTTGGGTAACAACGCTAAGCTCGAGGCAAACTTATTGTTCCGTGGCAACACCTTGCTGACCAAGGCTCTCGACTTCCACATGAAACGTCTTGGAAAAGAGTATCTGGAGGAGACCCTTGGAGAAAAACTACAGGAGATTGCAGATCGTGATCCAGAGTGCGAGGTTGATCCTAATCGTATCGGAAGCAGTCATGAGGTGGAACGCAACTGGAAGCGGCTCATTTCACTGACTGAAGAGATGTGGGATGCCATTGCGAACAGTGTCCACAGGTGTCCTGCCGAGCTTCGAATCATCTTCAGACACATCAGAGCATGTGCAGAAGATCGTTACGGAGATTTTCTCAGGACTGTCACGTACAGCTCTGTCAGTGGGTTTTTGTTCTTGCGGTTCTTCTGCCCTGCCGTTCTCAATCCGAAGCTCTTCGGCCTGCTCAAAGGTACGTTCAACTGAAGACGCCTGCTTCTCGAAATTGCGACTAACAGCGTACAGATCATCCCAAGATGCGCGCACGTCGCACACTGACCCTTATCGCCAAGTCCCTCCAAGGTCTTGCGAACATGTCTACTTTCGGCGCCAAAGAGCAATGGATGGAGCCAATGAACTCGTTCCTCAACGGCCACCGCCAGGAATTCAAAAACTTCATCGACAACGTCTGCTCGATTTCTCCGACCGCGTCTACTGTCTCGCCGATCCCTCCCTCGTATAGTACGCCACTCGCTATCTTGCAGCGGTTGCCACCCACGAGCAGGGAAGGTTTCCCAAGCCTGCCGTACCTCATTGACCACGCTCGGAACTTTGCCGAACTGGTGCAACTGTGGCTTGACAACACGGGAGAGCTTGCTGAGAACCTAGCGCAAGAGGAGGGTGATCTGGCAAAGTTCCACAACATTTGTGTCGCCCTCAACGCACGGACACGTGACTGTTTGGAGCGGGCCGAACGTGCTGAAAGACCGAGCAGCACTCTCAGCGTGAAGTGGGAAGAGCTCGTGGAACAGTTGGAGCACAATTCCTTATCTCCGGCCTCCGATTACCCGCCACCAGTACCCGCTGGAACGCCACCACCTGGTTTCGAAATGGGCAGCCTGAGGCGTAAGCACAGAGACACGGAGACAAGCACCGGATCGGGCGCTTCGGTGCCGTCGTCTGCCATTCCTTCAGCCCCCATGTCGCCAACCTCGACGATCGGGACCTTGCCGATTCAAGGCGGGCCGATGTCACCCATGTCCCCCACCTTGCCAATTCAGGGGACGTCTGGTAATGTGACATGGCAGCGTGACCCGTGGGAGTTTGCTGGGCGGGAGCGCGATGCACAGCGCGTCTCAGACACGCCGACCACGTCAACGACTGCGGGCACGTTAGGCAGTAATCGCAGTGTCTCGCAAAGGGTAACGCAACACCGTGCCGCCGCATCCTCCCCTGCACGCTCAGCCTCCTCCAACAACACGCCCCGCTCGTCAAGCCGATACGCGCCTAGCAATGATGGTGCCGGTACCAGCCAGGCCGGCAGTGTCAAGGGAAGCATTGAAGAGACCAGTGACGAAGAAGATGACGAAGACGACGGTGAAAGCAGTGTCGGCGGCGATATTGACAGCCCTGGAGCCCAGACGCCACCCGGCTCTTCCCATGGGTTTGATGAACGCATGGGGGTGACCGAGCAGATGCTTCTCCACCACAGCGTTAGTCACGGCGGTTATCAAGCACCTGCCGGGCAACAAACACACTCCGACTGGCCTCGGCCGCAGCCCGCCAATGGACCCGGTGGCATGGCAGGTGCCAATTTTGCTACCCCTAACAGTGTCTACACTGCCAGTCCACATTCTTCATACACTGCCATCTCACGTGGACCTTCTCAGCAGGCATCATACTCCACTCTTCAGCATGCTGCCGGTATACAGAGCCTCGAGAGCAGCGTGTATAGCGACCCTGGCCACTCCATGCCCACCGCCATCTCGACTTACCACCCAGGCCCTGTGATACCTTCTCAGCACTCTCCAGGTGGAGCATTCGACGATGATGGCTCTGACAGTGAGACAACAACAGCTCTGCCTCAAGTGAATCCCAGAGGTGATAGGAATTACGGCGATGTGCTGGAGGGCTTGAGCAGGAGTGAGAGAGAGAGCAGGGGCCTCCGCAGCCTCGTCTTCAAGAAGAGGAACAAGGACGGCAAAGACCGATCTGAGAAGGAGCGCGAGAGAGAAGAGAAACGGGAGCGCCGCAAAATGGAAAGACAAGCTGAAAAAGAGAGGGACAAGCTTGAGCGTGAGAGAGGAAAGGAGAGAGGGAGGGAAAGAGGCGGTACGCAAAGAGGTAGGGAGAGGGACGGGGAGGTCGGCGGAGACATACGAGCAGACGATGAATGACTCTCCCCGCCCTCGTCCCCAGGATTTATGTCTTTTGTCTTGCATCGCAACGCGGTTGAATCTTCGTAGGTCACTGCGAGGCGCCAATTTTTGCATCCTTTTTTTGCTTTTCTTCGTCGCGAAGAATGTCTGGGAAAAAAGGGTGGCATGGTGCTTTTTTGGGGATTCAAAATCATTTTTGTCATTGTTGGGCGAGGGCTTCTCATCATTCTTAGCATTTGGCTTTCTCTTCCTGTCTACGAATCTTGTCTTGTTATTCTTCACACTACTTGCATAGAGATTCCCCCAAACAGACGGACGGAGGTGCCCAGGGGATTTTTTGTTTGAGCTTTTGTTCCGGTGGACGATGGTGAAGAAGCGATGTGAGAGGTCGAGTATAGGATTGATGGTGATGGAAAGTAGCATTTATTGGGTGTTTTGTCGCGTGTGCTTTTTTTTTACTTGTGCTGTCATTTGTTGCCATTTTTTTTTTTGCTTGTTTCTAGATAGCGGACTCTACTGCACCACCCTTTTAGTTGATGATGTCTACGATAGGATAGGAAGGAGGCCATTTTTCACGTAACCTACCACCATCAGTACCTACAGCAGGCAGACGATTAGTTTTTTCCTCTCTTTTCCTTCGCCACGGCTCACGCCGTTCCCCCAGTTTTTCTTTTTTTGCATCACAAATTCTGGCCTATGTGGACGCCTTCCCTGTACGAAGGGCGCGTTTGAGATCTCTCTGACCGCTTCCCTTCTTCGCCCTTTGGCTGCGTCCACCTGTTTTCCCGACGAGAAGGTCTTTCAAGCATTTTCCTGGCGCGCGATACCTCAATCATACCCCCAGCAAAAACCCCACATCTACTTGACGAATCTCATAAAGCGCACACTGACAGCTACCGCTGGGTCTGTGTATGCTTGACCGTTTGGTTACTGCCATAGCGAGAGATATGTCCTCGCCTCGATGGTTTCTCTTTTTCTAGCCGATCCGAGGTTCGCTCGCTGTCTCCCCTCATTTCGTTGTGTTTTGAAAGTCACGGTATCAGTTCCCTCCGCTGTCGTCTCGTGCTTTTGCTTGAATGACAGCTCGGACCAATGCTCGTCTTCTTCGGCGATACGCTTCCCTCCGGTTTTCTTTTCTCACTGGCGGGACATAAGGAAGAGGGGCACCGGCGAAGGTTGGAAGTGTAAGGCGAAAAGCAACAGTATGAAGGAGTATGGGGTGGGAAGTCCTACGCCGTATGTACAGCTGTTTTCGGTATGGTTCCTAGCGCAGCGGGCATGCTGGGATAGACTGGGGGTGGTCTTTACATGCCTTGGTTTTACGAGATGGATACGAGAGTATGAGGTTGGGAGAGAAAAAAGTCGGTATGTGTGATGGCTGATGTGCCTTTTTTTTTCTTGTTCTCTTGTTGTTCTGGCTTTTCACGAGAGTCTTGTATATACGAATGTGTAAGTAGCATCGTAAAGTACTCGCCCCTCTAAATGTACGCGAAATGTTGATCCGATACAAAGGCATACAAACTCCTTCAGTGCTGTTGTCCGGAGTGTCCAGTGTGAGGATGCAAGGTCCTCGTTTCCTATGAGATTATTAGGGAAGCCTTGAGGCTCATCGCACACATGATCAGTCATTGGCAAGTGTATGAAGAAAGAAGAAAGACGAAATGTATTGACACGAATGTAGAAATTTTTCGCGAAAGGGATATCAAAAAAAAGTCATCGAGTCCGGAAGGCAAGCCAGACAGAATGAACGATATTAACCCTCCAACAGGGCTCGACCCATGAATGCGCAGCGAGCGTTCCCATCTCTTTTTCTCCCCTGTTAACGAAAAGAAACGTCGACCCACTCGGCAACGACAGCTACCCATTAGAAACCCCCATCCTGTCAACTCTCCCCACCAACCACCCTCCCCCCCCCCCCCCCCCCCTCCTGCCCTGAGCGCCCTCCCGCTCAAGGCCCATAAAACCAATACTCCGCCGCATACTTGACCTCGATCTCCGTGCCCTCGACCCCCTCGCACGTGTCCGGCTGCATGCCCCCCGCCGTGACGACGCGAAACACCTCCTCGATCTCGGGATCGCTGCTGGCCGCCTTGCTCAGGTAGAGCCAGGGCACGGCGCCCTCGCCCTGCAGGCCCTTGCAGGCGTCGGCCGGCGCGTCGGCGCTAGCCTCCTTCTTACCCTGCCACATGATCTGCGACGGCTCGTCCGGGTACATGTTCGCGTTGGGCAGCAGGTCCCAGGTCGGCGTCAGGGCGGTCTCGACGTCGGCGAAGAAGTGCTCGCCGAAGGCGGCGGTGGACAGCATCGCGTCGGAAGAGGAGGAAGAGGAAGAAGAGGCCTGTCGCGCGGCGCCCGGCATCTGCGCGACGAGCGCGCGCCAGGCGGTGTTCTGCTCGCCGGCGGACAGCGCGCCGTACATGGCGAGGGCGAGCGGCGGGAGCGCGTTCTTGAACGTCCGGCCGAGCGGCGAGGCGAGGAAGGGCCCGATGTCGTAGAGCGTGGCGAGGGCGCCGGCGGAGGAGGGCTTGGCGGTGCTCGAGCCGGGCACGGCGCAGGTGTAGTTTTGCGTGCCGACGCCCAGCGCGACGTGCTTGAGCTTGAGGTGCGCGGCCGGGGCCGGGAGAGGCGTCGCGGCGCTGGGGTTCGTGGGGAGGGTGAGGCAGGAGAGGTCGGGGCTGTGGCGGCTGGGGGAGCGGGCTTCTGGGTGGGCGTTTGGTACTGGGGTTGCGAGGGAGAGGTGGGCCAGGAGGGAGAGTAAGAAGAGGATCATGATGGATGATGGTCTTTGTGGCGACGACATTGCGGACGGGCAGCAATTATGGTATCAGAGAGCCCGGGTTGGCGCTCACTCGGAAAGTTTTGGGTGTTGAGGTCTGGTGTTGATGATGGAGGCCGTTTGTTCTTCTGAAGTTCTAGGCGTGTGCCCCGGACGACGTCCCAGGGACGAGAGGAAATTCGAGAGCAGTTTGCAATTTGCAAAAGCGCAGGGCACACTCCTTTTCTTCAATCACCCACAAAATCAAATGTTAAGCGCCGTCCGGTCAAGCAACGTTGCACGAGACAAGGGCCGATATATGAGACGAGGCTCGAGTAATACGGGCGGCAAACGAAAAGGGACAGACGGCAGAAGGTCGCAGACAGTGGAGGGAGGGCGGATCCCAGTCCACCTTTCTTCTTCTCAGCCCCAATCGGAGTTCGTTCTCGTCGGGAGAGGGTGTGGGCACGGGCGTGGTGTCTGCAGGTCGGGTCAGCATTTGGGGCTCACCGGAACGTCTTTATAGAAGTTTAGGCGCATGGTGGGAAGCAAAAAGGAAAGGGAAATCAGTGTTGGCGGCGCAGGACAAGCAGGCGCTAGTCAGGGTGTGCAGCGGGAAGCATATCCAACATGGCGCCATGGCCATGGCTTGGGCTTGCAGCGGCGGCAGCACCACCCATGCCGCATCGTCCCCTCTCGCCATCGCGCCCAACCCTGCTCCGCGCGACTAGTGGTAGCTCCGGCCCATTCCCGATTTGGTAGATGTGCAGGAGGCGACGTTTTGCTGAACGGCGCAGCTCGGTGGGCGTCTGTGCCTTGCGACAGCTGCGGGTAGCCGGCATGTACACAACAAGCTTTAGCTGACCAAAGTACATACATGCATGCTGTGCCACCAACGCTCACGACCCCGCGTCGAGGGCGCTGCTCAGAAGGACCACGACAGCAGGGCGTTCGTGGCGCCAGCGGCGATGCTGCAAGTCAGAGGCGCGGGCGAGGGATGGGAAGTGAGCCGCGTGGGCGTTGGTGGTGGAGGGGTGGAGCGGGTTCTCGAAGGCGGCGCTTCTAGTCGAGCAGCGGCAGGGATCATGACACGGCGTCGTCTGCGAGATGTGGGTGGCTGCGGCACGCTTGGGCCAACATGTCCCTGGGGCCGCAGGCGTAGTAGATGGGTGAGAAGGCTGACCCATCTCATGTAGAGAGGCGGCTGACAAGGACCGACCCTGCCTCACAAGCGAAGCGGCACATGTCCGCACAACATGGGAATGTCCTTGAGCGCAAACAAGTCAATCCAGAGCATCAATGGATCATGTAGACAGGCCGAAAAATTGCGGAGGCCGGGGTTTGGCTAAGCGCGCCGCCGGAAGGGTGGGTTTGCGGCCTGCTGTACAACTCCAGAGCGCTTAGGCCGTGCCAGGTTGGCTCTGGCCAGTTTCCTCCAAGGTGGCACGGCTTTCGGCACGAGGGCAGCGGGCAGTCAGGCCGACTGTTCAGAAGCTTCTCTGACTAGCGCGCTGACCTCGCCGTTCGGACTACTGCAGACCTCACATGTTGCTCCTCCCGGATCCACCGTTTCATGTCTGTCGAGACTACTTGAGCCCATCGTCAATTGAGCCGGCCGCCCGAAAGGCTCGCGTAGGTACTGAGGGCAGCAGAGGTCGGGCCGCGGCCGCGCCGCCACCAGGCCATGCGGTGAAGAGGTAAAGCTAGAACCTTGTCGTTTGAGGGCTGCATGCCGACTGGGATGTTGAGCCGTCGTCGTTGTGGCTTGCCGCGCTCGATACGTCTTTGGGCTAGGCTGGACAGTTGAGCGATTAATTGCGCTGTTTCCGGCTCGCTGCAGGTGGAGCAAAATAGCTCGGTGCAGCCGCGTTTCTTAACATAGTTCAGCGCAAATTAAGTCCAATTTAGCACTCAACGGCATTTGGGCCTTTGGCGAGGCCGCGCCTGCATGCGCGCAGTAACGCCCACTCCCCACAGCGAGCGCTGCCGAGATGCGCATGTCTGGCAAGAGAGCACCAAAGAGTGCATCCGCTCCGAGCCAATAGCGGCTACACACTTCGAGGAAGGTGGTCAAGAAAAAGAGGGTTAACTTTGGCAGTCAGTAAAATTAAGACAACGCCTTGTCTCGCCCACCTCTTGAACTTTCCCCTACATTCAGGGTCTAGCGGCTACCCAGTTGATATGTCGTGCGTCAATCTTGATCAGCCGAACCACTCTCCCCCCCTCGCCACGTTACCTCCGTCCTTCGGCTCTTCCCTTAGGCTCTTCCACGTCAAGAGTCACGAAGCTTCGTGCCTGCGACGAGCCAAGCTCCTTCTCTTCCCCGCCAAATCTCCACTCGGCTGCTGCCGCTTCGCTTATCGACTCATACCGGAGAGGTAAAGAGAGAAGGTGCGAGTCGTTATCGCAGACCGGTCCGCGTCCAGACTTTGCCCGCGTATAACGTATAGTTGTCTCCGGCACAGCTGACGTCGCGAGCCGAGCTCCCTCCAGGCACGGCCGGGGAACAGAGTTTCACCAAAACCACCTACCCATCCCGTTTGGGAAAACCGGCCCACCGACGCCTACAAACGACAAAGGCAGCAAAGCGTTCGTTGCAAACGGGAAGGCGGGGAGAGATAGAGAGAAACAACCCCGGTCAGACTTGCGACAAAACCGCCTCGAGTGCTGCCGTTGTTTGGGAGTTGCAGATCTTGCGACGCACCAAAAGACGGGTGTGCCTGTTTCGAATGCGACAGGGCTGTCGTTCCTCCACTGACTACCAACACCGCTAACTGCTGACGGCTGAAGGGAAAAAAAGAACATATCGCCCTGTCTATGTCAGCTGTGCAGATTTTGTGACTGCTGCTCCCCGCTTACTCTGCTTTTGCAACAGTACGACTCGGTAGCTTGCAGCTCTCCTACACCCAATGTAGCTGGATATGCGCGACCTTTCCCCTTGACGACAGAGATCTCGACTCGGATGGAAAGATAAATCTGGCTTCATCTTGCATTGCGGCTAACGCGACGAAAGCTACATGACAGGCCAGACCTTGCTGAACGCTCCTGATGTCAGAGAAGGGTTCCACATTGCTTACCGTCTGCAGAACAAATGATGTGAGGAATGGTAGCTCCGTACGCGTGGCCATGGAGTGCAATTACTGTCAGCGTGAGTAGATGCTCAGTGATCACGTCCCTCAGCTGAGCCTGCATGTTGGCTCAGAGTGAGGATGATATGTGTTCGTTGTAGTTTACGCTCCAGAACACTCAGGTGGACATGCTACAGTGACTTCTGGAAACGTGATGATCCTTGCATGGCTTCTTGCTCTTCTGCTGACGGTGTGACATGGCAGAGCGTGACAGTTCAAGTTGCCGTCCCTCTCCAACCTCTACAAGTGAAGGTGTTAATGCTACAGCAATGTCATCCGGCGGCTGCTCTGTTCTTCCTCGAGGCGCCACTCAGGGTGACCGCCACCAACGAAAAACATGTTTCCCCCAGTTGCTCGCAGCATGTGCGAAGCACCAGTTGAAGAAGAAAGCCCAAAGGGCATGAGCAGAACAAGAGGTTCGCCCACTCGCATCAGCCCGAGGCAGTGCAATACGAGCGACACTGTGGCCAGTGACAGTAGGCGGAGCCCAGAGGCCGCTGGCCGGCTTCCAAAAACTAGTTTAACCTTTAGATGTCCCCGTGAGGACGCTCTAGAGATTAAACTAAAAAGAACAGTTACTACAATTGATCTAAGCCAAAAGGCAAAGAGAGCTGGAGAAGAAAAGAGGAGTGTTTGGTCGAGGAATGGAGGGGTTTATATAGGTAGAGGAGGAGGATGCTAGCAGGTACCCCGTGCTCAGAATCTGGGGTAGGTATGCGTGGCTTGGACCCTGAACACGTGGATGGGTGTATTTTTGGCAGCTGCCCAAGGCAAAAGCGGTATGTATGACGCATTTGATGTTCCTATCGGGCATTTTTGGAAGGGTGGTGAGTGTTCTGGAAGGCGCACAGGCCGGCGTGACTTCTCAACACCATGTGCACGAGCCTGGTGACGATCCGGTGGACGAAATGGGCAGCCGCCGTGCTTTCTATATCAAATTCGGAGAAGTCACGATACACAGACAGCTGAGCGCTTTCATTTTCGACTGACGATGCAGTCAGACGCCTCGGTAAATGGGCATCCACCTTGGCTATCCACAAGCCAAAGCGCACTTTTGACCACGATAGAGCCATTGCCACTGACCACTTCGCAAGCTCAAACCAACGACCCTCATAACCGAAGTCCAGGCAACAGAAAACAAGAACTCCGGCTCTATTCACGGCTTTCGTGTGTTAATTGATGTGACTAGTAGCGAAATGACCATGATGCAGACCCAATACTCTACTAGTTCCTAACGCTGTTGCCTCCGCGATGATCGCTCGAATGATGCAAGCCACCGACGTTTTCAGCTGCAAGTTCGGCTCCATAGCCCGTTTGCTAACACTGCTGCCTGCCTCGAATACGAGTGTCATGATAACCGATGGGAGCGTTAATTCTGACCACGCAATGCACGGGCCGTGCTGAAGGCAAAGTCACGAGAGCGGCGGAACCGACGAAGCTGCCTGCTATTTGGATACCATTGGGTTAGCACAAGGGACGCGCTGCTCGTTATTTGTGGCACTGCTTTTTTTTTTTTTGAACCATATGTGTAAAGCGGAAATTAGTACGTTCATCGCAGCACGGCTGGTGAAGGCGCATCTCCAAGCTCGCCATGACTTTGCTACTCCATACCCCGGACGTGTGGTCATGCTTAAACCCACTAAGCATACCATCCGACAAGGTTTATTGCAATCACCACTGCCAACTATCATAGTAAAGGGACCATAATTGCAAGAAGTCTTGATAGTATGGAGAGCTGCTGGTATTTGATAAAAAAAAAAACGAGACATCTATAAGCCCCTCCGTATCCTGACAAAACTCACGAAAAGACACACTCCTCTCACACATACACCAACCATTGCCACGCATCCTATTGATCTGCAAAGTATCTGTACCTCATGCTAAAAAAAAAAATAGCGAGAGGGAGGAAGCGAGCTGGTGGAGGGAAAAACCGCATGTACCCAAACTCCTGTGACCGAGCAGTGTAGACGCGATGGGAACAATAGCTGGAGGGATTGGACCAGCTAAGTAGTCGAGTGATTGGGGAAGGGCATAATGCTGCTATTGAGGAAGGGAGTGCATGTAGTTGAGAACACCGACTCGAAAAACGGATCGCGATTACATAGCCATCTCGGCCTGTAGCTTCCGCAGCTCCTCTTCCTCGTCTTCCTCTTCGGCATGGACGGCCTTCTTGCCAGGGACTGGATATCTAATGTCAGCCATTTGATTCTTCGGATGAGGGAAATAGACAGTCCGCGTACGTTCTCCCTGAGGACCTGTCGGTAATCTCGAAACCTTGTCCGTGACGGGAACCTGGCCTGTCTCGAGCATCTTATTGTCCAGCTCCTCCTGCTGCAGCTCGGCAAGCTCTTCGTCCAGCTCGTCCTCGTCGAGCGTCTGGCCCATGGGTTGGCCGATGGCTTCGGAGATCTCCTCGCCGATTGCGTGCTGCTCCCGTAGCTCCTCCCTGTTGAGACGATCGTCAGCCTTCCAATCCCATATTTATCCCAACATGCCATGAAAGCAATTGACATCTCTAAACAGGTATGCACGTACATGGTCTGATCCACCTTGTCGATGGTAAGCTTGCCGTGGATCTGCTTCATGGCATCGCCGGCATTCTTCATTGCGTCGAGCGTCTCCTTGTTAATATTCGCCGTCTCGATGGAGTAGATCTCGCGCTCCAGCGTCATTATCTGGTTCTGGGTCTGCTCGAGCGAGTGCTCGAACTGCTTCTTACGCCGAAGCGCGGACTTGGCGGCTGGTGACTCCCGAAAAGCACCGTCAGCAAACCTGAGAACAGCAAACCCCGCTGAAACGATACACCATAGGAAATATATTGCAGTCTCTCAGAGAGAGAACACGCGGCAGGTACATGGCCGCCAACAAGAAGTAAATCGCCTTACCGGTCTTATTCGTGCTGACGTTCTTCCGCGCAATAGCGTCCTGCTCGTCCATCTGATGCTGCAGGTGCTTCTCCCGCTTCGACAGCATCTCCAGCTGGCCGCGCAACTGCAGGATGGCATTCTTGGGCGCATCCTTCTTCTTCGCCGCTCCTCCACCGCCGAACCAGCCTAGCCCCCAACCAGACATCTTTGCCGTAGGATTAACGGATCCTTGGTGGGCGGTGAAACTACCCGCTCAGCGGAGAGCGCGCGCTAGATTCGGGCTGTGAGACCGTGGGCCTCGAGGAAAACGCGCTGGAGGGTGTGTGGTTGGGTTGCTTATTTTGTTCGGCGACGAGGTTGTGGACCGATCTGCGCGGGCGGCGGGCACACGGCGGGGCGACTCCAGCACGGCGAGGGAACTACAAGACGCACAGGCCGAGGGCGTTAGGGCGTACAGGCGGGGGGTGCAAGAGCCTGAGGAGCGGAGGTCAGATAGAAGAGGTCGCGCGAAGTTTGCTGCCTGGTCGTCGGGTGCGGAATGTGGAAGCCTGGCGGGCGTGTGCACGTCCGGGTGGGCGAGATGGGGGAAGTTGGTGAAGCACAAGGAAGCCCGATGATGCAGCAGCGCCTGGCACGTGCGCTGCGAGCCTCAATCTGGGCCCAAGAAGGTCCCGCGCCCGCCACGACTTCTCGCTCCCCTCTCACGCGTCGCCCTCTCTGCACGCGCGCTGTGGTCCTGTGGCCGCGACATGCGAGCCCCCGCTGAACCGTCGTCGCCATGTACGGCCCGCAGCCCAGCCGGCTGGTCTTCCTCTCGGACCTCAAGCGCATGAGCGTCGGCTCCAAAGCGCGCTTTTTGGGCTGGTAACTTGTTGCGCCGGCTTGCTATTATTCCCAACAGCCCGCACGATTGCTAACCTCCGATGCCCAGCGTTGACGACTATGACGTCCCCACCGCAACCCTGACTCTGAAGCACGCCCACCCTATCAAATCTTCTGTTGTCGCACGCGTCAACATCGACCACGTCCTCGAGTCCGTGAAGCGCAACGACCTGGAGGTTGGAGCTTGGCTGAACGTCATCGGCTATGTCTCTGCGCCGCCAGACAGCTCGAAACGAACTGCGAGGAAGGGGCGTGCCCATAATGCGGCCGAGATTGTATACGCGCAGGCTGTGGTGCTCTGGTCTGCCGGGGACATCAAACTTGATGCCTATGAGAAGGCCGTTGAAGCCCGCAAGGCTGCTGATGCCATCTTCAGCCCTCCCCTATGACATTTGCATCCATCGCCCAAGAATAAGGCTTCTTCGATCATGTAGCCACAGTTCTTTCGGCTGTAGACGCGAGTGGGCGGGGTTCATTTACGTTAGATCCAGTTCATGTATTCACCACTGAAACTGTTATCCGTATTCTTCGATGAAATCAATGGTGTTTACATCCTGACGATTGGCTCGCTTTCTTATAGACATGAGTATTTTAGGCGGAATCCCATCATTCCACGCATCACAAGCCTCAAAACATATGGCGTAAAATCTCCTTTTTGCTCCCTAACTATGCCGAATTATGAATTGTACACGGGCTCATACAGCCATCCAACCAACACCCAGCAGCCCAAAAGCAATGCCACTTACTCTTTTGCTTTTAAGCACCCCCATAAATCTCACCATACGCGCATACGTGGGCATGCCGGCAAAAAAGACGGGATATCATGCCTCAAATGCTTTTAAGGAGCATTTTCAAAGAATGAAACATCTTCGCTCCCGATGATCACGATGGTTAAACCTGTCCATCCATCACAAACGCAAACGCTCCCATCCCCGTCTTCCCATTGCAGACCTTTAATGACCAGTGAAAACGCACGCCGCACACACACAGACACACAAACCGCTGGAATGAAGAGCGAAGAGAGAAAGGCTGGGGGTGATAAGTACAAGAGAGAAGATGTCTGCGTCAAGCATGATGCAGAATTTGTGAAGGGAATCTTCGAGGCAGGTGTGAAAGGTTATTGGAAATTACAGGTATGATTAGATTTTTTCCCCCTCATACGACAATTGCTTTTAGCGGGGCATGGCAGGCATGCCGGCACCCATGCCTTGCAGACGACTGGCAAGCTGGGGGTACTTCTCCTGGACCTCGAGCTGCGTCCTCGTTGCCTCGGCGTATGACAGCGCGTTCACAATCTCACCCTCGGTTCTTGACAGCTCCGCGGCGCGCTCGAAGTACTTGAGGGCCTCTGGAACCTTGCCCTGCTGGAGGAGGAGCTGGGCCATAGTGGCGACGGCAATATCGCACTCGGGATCGACTAAGAGTGTATTAACATCGACGCGGGGTGTTTGTTGGGAGAAGGATACTTACTAATCAGGGCCTTCTTGCAAAGCTCCTCGGCTTCCGAGAAGTCCTGCTTCCATTGGAACAAAGCCAGAGCCTTATTAATCAAGGGCAGAACGTTCATGCCCAGCGGCTTTGTAGCCTTTTCCATCTCCACCGCGGCATCGAACTTCTCGATAGCCTCCTGGAACTTTTGCTGGTCGAGCAGGAGCTCACCATAGTAGTTGTAGACGTCAGGCACCTTGTCGAAGTTCTTCATGCAACGGCGGAAGGTTGCCATGGAAGATGCGATGCTTCCCATCTTGTACTGCGTTACACCAAGCTGGATGTGTGAGAAGATGAAATCCTTGTCCAGGTCAATGGACTTCTGGTAGTCCTTGGCCGCTTCCGCAAACTCGGAGAGGATGAAGTGCAGCTGAGCACGGTGATAGTAGATATCGGGATCATCGGCGTTCTGTTCCATGGCCTGCTCGAAGTCCTTGGATGCCGCTTCCCTCTCACCTAAATCAAATTAGGTAAAGTCAATAACTTTGGGTTGAGTCCACTTACCTTGCTCGAGGTGCATGCTTGCCCTCTTGATAAAGCTCTGGGTCAACGAAGGGTCAAGCTCGACACTCTTGGTCAGATCAGCCAGAGCATCTTGGTTGTTACCCTTGAGATACTTGAAAGTTCCCCGCATGTTGTACGCGAAAGCCTCATGCTCGCCCAAGTCTCCAAGCTTCAGTGCCTTTTCGAACGCCTCAGCCGCCTCCGCGTACCCATCAGCAGTCTTGAGGTTGAGAGCAATCAGGCCCTTTCGTAGCTGGCCCCTGCCGGTCTCCTCATCAAGATCAGCTTCTGGCTCC
This sequence comes from Botryosphaeria dothidea, assembly GCA_011503125.2. Classification (NCBI taxonomy): domain Eukaryota; kingdom Fungi; phylum Ascomycota; class Dothideomycetes; order Botryosphaeriales; family Botryosphaeriaceae; genus Botryosphaeria; species Botryosphaeria dothidea. The sequence continues at coordinate 2,633,462 of WWBZ02000040.1, read as the reverse complement.
AGACCCGCTGGCGGAGGCTTGGGCCTGAAGCTCTGGAGGTAGTTGGATACAAAAGTAGGGCTGGGAAGCTTCTTCTCCTTGTCGGCGAGGATAGCCTTGCCCTTGGCCTCAGCGACCTTCTTCAGCAGGCGCTCGACGCTCTGTGCGCTCATCTCGTTACGGAACCCGTCGATAATGCAGCTAGCGGTGTAGTCGAGAAGGGCCTCGCTGAAGCGGCCGACCTGCTCATAGGCATTGGCGCGCCTGTTCAAAGCCTTTACGTATTCGTTGTCCAGATTGATGGCCGCAGTGGTGTCCTCGATGACCTTTTCCCAGTTCGACATAGCATTCCAGCAGGCGGCGCGGTTCGAGTAGAAAACGGGGTCTTGTTTGCAGAGAATAGCCTTGGTGTAAAGGTCAATGGCGCGGTTGTAGTCTTTTGAGCCGTAGGCCTTGTTGCCCGCGGCCTTGAGCTTGGCGGCGAAGTCTTTACGCTCCTGGACTGCTGTCAGAATTTTCGGGCTGCGGAAGCTGCAGGAGGAGGATATCGACTTACATCGGGAGTCAGACTGGTGGCAATGGCTTCGTCGACGACAGGAAGCTCCTCTTCGCTGTCCTCGGAGACGGAGGCCTTCTTCGCAGCTGCTGACGCCATTAGCAATTACAGCCCCAAGACGGCTCGATGCATATCAATGAGCGCATACCGGCAACCTCTGCCTCCTTTGTAGCGGCCTCATCAGCGGCCTGCTTAGCACGTTTCCGCTCCTTCTGCTTCCTGTTCTTCTTGGCCTTGGCCGACTCGGACTTCTTGCTGTTGGCATCGCCGGAGAAGTAGTAGACGGCGCCGGCACCCGTCACCAAAACCGTCACACCAGCAATCGTGTAGACGACGGCCTTGTGCTCAGCGGCCCAGGAAGATATCCGATCCCATAGTGAGGCTGAGCCGGGGCCGGAGGCGAGAGTGGAGTCGAGCGAGATAGGTTGCGCCGGGCGCGGGACAGGCAGCTCTGGGTTGCTGGACATGGCGAACTGTGGCGGCGCAGCGGAGGGATTGTCGCAGCGGAGGGAGCAGCTCGCAGTTCACGGCGGGGCGGCGGTGCTGCGGATGGATGGAGAGGATTCGTGTTGTGGACGGTGACGCGACCGAAGTTGAGATTGGAGCACTTTTCCTTGGAGCTTGAACCAGCCGGATCTTCGCTCAAGCCCGTCATCGTGCCGCCTCCGTCGAACCACCGCACACCCATTAACGCCGAAACACCCAGCCAAGCACTACACGACCCAGCCTGCATCGGCCGGCTTTCCCCTTCCCGCCCCCGTTTCTGCAGCCATTAGCCGTTGCCGGCCCTCCTCCGACCTCGACTTTCCCCTCTTAGCATTTTGCACGTGACTGGCGTCGTCCATTACTGCAAAGAGTCTTACTCCTCTCCGTGCTATATCTCATTTCGGCGTCTTCATTGCCTTTGCTCTATATGTGATACCAAACCAACGGCGTCTTCTTGTGAGCGCCTAGCGTCCGTACTGTCTTTTCTGGATCCTCGCATTGCTCGCTATCCACTCATCCGAGAACCGCATCTCGAACAAGGACACCACAATGTCTACTCCACCCGCTTCGTTCTCTCTATTTACCTCGATCCGTCATGATCCGGCTCTTCGCTCAAGTGAGGAGAACAGCTCCAAGATCGTGAGCTTCTGTCCCTCCAGTCCATTCTACATGCTCCGCTACCACCGAGACCGCATGCTCGAAGCCGCTCAGCATTTCGAATGGACTGAAGTTGCAAAGAAGCTTGCCGACGGCAAAGCCCTGGAAATAGTATTGAACCACGAAATAGAAACATGGCGGAGCAAGAACAACGACCCAAAATCTCCCTTGAAGGTATGCACCCCCACCCCGAGACTCACGCCAGTAAACTTACTCTATCAACCCCAGGTCCGCGTGCTCTTCAACCGCGGCGGCGCCATGCAAACAGACATCAACACCACACCCCCGCTCCAACTCTCCTCCCTCTACCCAACCACCTTCACCCCTCCCTCCCCGCAACCACCACCGCCCGCCTTCGCCCCCTCCTCCAAAACTGGCGGCGCCCTCGCCCTCGGCGCGGACGACGCCCTGAAGCCCGCCGCCTCCCCCAAGACATCCTGGATCCTCACCGTCGACACCGCCCCGACCCCGACGTCCCCGCACACCCTCCTCAAGACCACCAACCGCGCCCACTACGACGCCGCCAAGCAGCGCTCCGTGCCGGACGAAGCGGCGGTCCCCGCCGGCGGCCAGCTGCACGAGGTCCTGCTGTGGAACTCGGTGGGCGAGATGACCGAGGGTAGCTTCACGAGCGCGTACTTCTTCCGCGGGGGCCGCTGGGTGACGCCGCCGGTGGGCGTGCCCAACAACGTCTCTGATGATGATGGAGAAGCGGCGGTTGAGAAAGGGAAGGAAGAGGAAGACGGCGCAGGTACGCTTGAGCAGGTGCCCCGGTCCGTTGCCGATGAGGGGGAGCTAAGGGAACCGTTTGCAGGTCGGTGGGGCCATAGCATCAGGAGCGTGAAGGCGACGGCGGTGAGCGGTGGCCAAAGAGGGACGACGAGGAGGTGGGCGTTGAAGAAAGGTTTGTGTATGGAGGAGCCGGTGAGCAGGGAGACGGTGAAGATCGGGGAGGAGGTGTGGGTAAGTAACGGGGTGAGGGGGTTCGGGTTGGGAAGGGTTGTGGAGGCGAAGAAAGTTGAGTGATATGAGGTGAGGTGTGGGTGATTTGTAGTTTAGCGTAGGAAAGAACGCATTATCTGCAAGGTATTGCATGCAAATTGGGTAGGTGCATATTGAAACTCGGAGCAAAGTCGCGAACCCGCGGTTGCATTATTGATCACTTGCCAACAGGCATACTGTCGTCAGAACAATCATCACAAATATCTCGCACATACTTCGCCTTCTGTCAGACGTGCGATATATTTCAGCAGGAGTCGTTCCTTGTCATTATTACGTGCTTGTATGTAGCAATACATGGATGGCGCAGCAGGATAGGAGCATTTGATATAAACAAGGATTTTTATTATGCTCTACAATTCAATGGATCGGACTGGAAGTTCATCCAGAAAGAAAAGATCATTCCAATCCAAACATTCCATTTCGTCTCTGGTCCGAATACCGGTAGAGTTCGGATAGCAAAAAAGCAAAAAGTGGGACCAAGGTGATAGGCAAGCACGCGCAAGCCCAAGCGCTTAGTGAAAGCGGAGCCAAGGTACGGGCCGCGACCTTTTAGAGCTTGCTTGTCAGTGCTCTGCTATGATCTACAATCAGACCACATTGATAACAGAAAAGTAGAGACCGAAGTGTCAATCATGAATCGTGAAATTTTGTCTATCGGCTGAGACATAGTCCCCTCTACCCAAGAAAATCCCGTCTATAGTATGTACCAATATCAACAACTACAAACCCAACGCTATGCCATGCGAGAGAAATCAAGTTGTTACAAACACCCGAATATTAAGTAGATATTTACAACTTCTCGGCGGGGACGAGGACACCACGATACCTCATCTTACCCTCGTTGAGAGCCTTCATGGCATCCTCAAGACCCCGAACGCTCATGGGGTACTTGTTGACGAGGGGCTTGATCTGGTGGCGGGCGGCGAACTCCAGCATGCGGTTGTGGGTGGCGCGGTTGGCCACGATGGAGCCCTGAATGCGGAGGCCGGAGAGGAGGAGAGGCATGTAGGGAACGACAAGGTCGCCGGACTCGACGGAGAGAGGGAAGATGATGGCACCAGGAGCGAGGATGGACATGTAAAGAGACCAGTCTGGGAATTTGTTAGCAATTGGCATTTTTCAATGGCACCGTTGATTTTTCTTACCGATGTGAGCGCTGGTGCAGACGAGCAGAGCGTCGAGAGGAGCACCAATGTTCAGGTCCTTCTGGTCCTTGGTGGCATAGAACTCGTGAGCGCCAAGCTTCATGGCCTCCTCCTTCTTGGAGTCAGTGCCAGAGAAGACGACGGTATCGCAACCGCGCTTGGCAGAAAACTGGATGGCAAGGTGACCAAGACCGCCAATGCCCAGGATACCGACGCGAGCGGTAGGGGCGATGTTGTAGTCATCAAAGCAGGTGTAGACCGTAGCACCGCCACACTGGAGGGGAGCGGCGTCCTCGTCGGCGAGACCGTCGGGGATCTTGAAGAGGAAGGCCTCCTTCCAGACGGCGGCGCTGGCGAAAGAACCCTGGTCGAGGTCGGCGTAGCCGTACATGGCGCGGCCCGGGCAGTAAACATCTTGGCCGGTCAGGCACTGCTTGCAGTGGCCGCACTCGTCGTGCTGGTAGCCCCAGCCGACGCGGTCGCCAACCTTCAGGGTCTTGACCTTGGGGCCAAGCTTCTCAACGACACCGACACCCTCGTGGCCAAGAGCCATGTCGGCGCTGCGGTAGTGGAGGTCAGTGCCGCAAAGGCCGGAAGCGGTGATCTTGACGAGGACCTGATCATCCTCGAGGTCAGGGCGAGTAGTCTGGGCCTCGACGATGGCGCCGGAGGAAGAGCCCTTGTAGACGGTGAAAGTGTGAGGCATTGTGAAAGGTTGAGGTCGGGGTATCAAAAAAATATGCAATGAACCGAAAACTTGAAGATATCTGGAGCAGACGGAGCAATTGGACGTTGACAGAGGGGGGACTGGCGTGTTAAGTAGCTGAAGCAACCTGGCAAGGACGGAAAAGATGGAAGATAAAAGATTATTATCGTGGAGCTCGAGAGCTATGACAAACCCGACAAAAATGTTTACTTGTCAACGCAATGACGTTTGGCCAGGACCCTAGATGCCCCAAGATCCTAGATCCGGGCGGATGAAAGAAGTATCGCCGACGGGTCTGGTAAAAGCTTGGTGCATCTTGGGCCAACCAGGGGGCCGCGTCGTTGGATTGGACGGTGATAGAGGCTCGTGGCAACCACATCCGGCAGCCAACGAGCTTGCTTCCAGCTCTTTACCGCCGGAGCAGCAGCCGCGGAGGGAAAGATGCTCGGATTGCGAGCACAATGACAAATGAGCTATCGGGCCTGCTCGTCGGATATGGGCCGATAAAGGGCTAAAGGTGGCAGAAGCGCAGCGAGCGCGGTGCTCCAGACGCTGGAACCTGCGCGCTCTTTTTTTCGCAAGCAGCCAGAGCCTTGGGGCAGAGTGGACCATTTCTGCGACACGAAGACGAAGATGCCGAGCGATAAGGGGGCCCTTTTTCGTCGGATGCAGAGCTTGAGACTGCCGATTCTTCGGCAAGTGGGTGTGCTTGGAAGAAGTTTGGCGCGATCTCGGCCTCGGAGATTCCTAGGTGCTGCTGTCGCAATTGAAGACGAGCTGGATGCGGGTGCTGTGGGCTGCCGTTGCGGGAGGCGAAAGGGGGGAACTCCGTGGCTCCAGTCGGCGGCTTCCAGAATGCCGCTGCTGCATCTTGCTGACGGCAGCCCGAGGCCCCCCTCGGCAAAGCCACGACAAACCGTCTGTTCACTAATAATCTCGACGTCGAGAGGAGACGGAGATTGCAGCGCCCTGTCGCGTCAGCGCCCGCCACACTTATGGGCGCGCGCTGCAGAGCCCTTCCCCGGACAGCGGTGACATCAGACTGCGGCTTTGCCTGCGCTGAAAGTGGTGAAAAATCTGCACGCCTTGTGGCTGTTGTTTGGCCGGACCTCTCTAGATCGACGTCAGTGTGTCTAAAATTTTCTTCTGCACGGCTCGGCGCCATCCGAGCCTCGTCTCTCCCGGCCGATCTCCAGCCGCGCCCGGCAAGGACCACAACGATGCCCACCTAACCATGCGGCATGCTCTGTCAGCTCGGTTCCCGGTAAATTGATGGACACAGCCTGCGCCCTTTGAGTCTCACCAGTCTACTTTGCCGAGGCAGGCCCCTGCTGACCGTCTTCTCAAGACGCGTGAACACTGCTGAGGGCTGATCCTCCTCAGATCTCAAACGACGTGGAGACATCCCAGAGGAGTTACCGGGACACTGCGACTGCACATCGTGAGCGGGTCTGGCGCTAGCATTAATGCCGCAGAGCCGGCCACGAGTACAAGAGCAGCCCAAGACTTAGATGGGACTCTCCAGGTCATTGAGTCTGCAGCTCAGAGCGGACATCCACCCTCATGGCGTTGTTGATGCAGCCAATCAATCAGAAGACGACGGATGTTCACGTGCAACAGTACTAGAAGCATCAAAGTTTCGTGCCAACCACTCATATTAGCCACCGAGAGGTTGGCTTGACAGTTGTACCTATGCTACTTGTAAGTGCTAGAGTTCACTAGCGCCCTCACCGGGGTTTGGGTATATCCGCCGCTGGTTGTGTTTAATCAGATAAATGCAGAAAAAGAAAAAGTCGTAGCCCTCTCCACGAGGAATTCCCTTTAACTCCTCGCCGGGTATATGGTGATGGTAACCGAATCCCACCCAGTAAAATCCGCTCAAATAACTTTTTTTGTGTTACGCCCACGCAACTAAGTCCCCCTAAGATGCTACTAAAACAGATTCCTGGAAATGGGTTGCCTCGATCCGCTGCTTGGACGGAGGATGCAAGTAATGTTGTTGAAAGATGCCGTTGAAAGAACCGAAGGCGCCGTCGATGCTTCTTAAGACGCGGGAATCAGGACCAGCCCGCTGGTGCCCGTGACGGTGAATCGCTGTTGAATGAAGAAAGGGACAGGTCGAATGAAGTACTGAAAGAAAGGAAAGGGTCGAAGCTCGCAACGAGCATGGCCGGAGAGGGAGTCTACCGAGCCGAGAGGGTGCGGTTCAACCAGTTCCTGGCGCCTTCGTACGAACGGCGAGCCTTGTGGGGTGCCGACTTGACGCTGTCGACGCTGTCGTTGGAGAAGGTGGAGCTGGCCGAGCCCTTGCGGTCGGACTGGGGCTTGGTCTCGTCGATGAAGTTGCCAGAGCCGCCACGGCCGACGTGATAGATGGGTGAAGCAGCCTCCTGCAGGCGCTGCTGTTGGCGGAGCTCCTCATCGAAGCTAAAGATGGCGCGCTCGCGGTGAACATTGCCGGCACCACCACGTCCGGTGAGGAACTGGCCGTTGGAGGGAGGCGAGGGGAGCTTGATGCGCGAGGCGGGGCCGGTGGCGTTGGGTCCGGAAGTCACATCCTTCGCAGTGACACGGGTGACGTTGCCAGCACCGCCGCGTCCCCAGTGGAAGGCGGTGGACTGGTGCGAGGGTACCGACGGGTGCGGCTCGGTGATGCTGAAATTGCGGCTGGTGGTCATGGTTGGTAGTTGGTGGTTGGTGGTGTTGGGTGTTGGTGAGGTGATGTGGGCGCTGGTGTCCGAAAGAGGAAATTTCAGAGAACACAGGGAAGCGTAGATCCGAAGACTGGTTCAGGAACGCTCAGAAGGGTGCAGGCGGGGGATGGTAGCGCTGGATGATGGAGGCAAGACATTGGGCTGGTGGCCGGCTGGGGCGTCTTATACTGCGACGGCCCCTTAACCCCCGAAAAGTTTGCAAGAATTGCGAAAAATCAGGTCACGATGCCATGCGTCACAGCTTTGCAACGCTTTGCAGCTTGGGGAACGAGCTTTGCAGCTTGGGGAAGCGCACAAAACGTGGATGGGTCACGCTGGTCACGGGCACCCTTGGCGGGCGTCAAAATAGCACGCGCTTTCCAGTTAGCGGCATGGGCGCCTGGAGCAATTTTTGCAGGCCTCGCATCGTCGCGGCTGCGCTTCGGAGCCCGGTCCCGTGCCTGAAAATCTGGCTGCTAGAATTTTCGTTATGTAACCACCAAGCCGCCTTGTGGCGCGTGTGCCAGAGCCGCAGCGCTGACTGGATGCCAACGCGATGATGCGACCGCCTGACAGCGGTGCGTTGCCCGTGCTAACAGTAAGTATGGGGTAATGGCGCCGTAACAGAAATCATCCCGTGAATCGCGAGATCGCATCCCGCCCGCTCAATCTCGCAAGGCCTGGCCCAGACTGCTGCGCTGAGGCCTCCTTGCGTGTGCCTCGCGCAAGATGGCAACATGCATCACGGCGTCAGCGCTGCGCTGGATGCTGAGGGCACGCCCGCCCATGACGCCGCCGTTGCTGGGCACACCGCGCGCCGCCCTGCACGCCCACGCATCCACTGAGGGTCCGCGACGATCCGGAGGTGGAGGCGGAGGCGCGACATGGACACGCATCACAGTCACGGCCTGTGCCTTCTAGCAGATACCATCGTGGCCTCGTCCTCAACAAACTGTGCAGTCACGGGGGCGCGGGAGCGGCTGAAAGAGAATCCTCTGCCAATGGTTCGGCAATACGCTACCTACGTAGTCCTACAGCGTCCCTACTGCGGCAACGCACGAGCAGGCATTGCGTTCCTGGGTCGATGATATCCTAGCGCCATCCCCAGACTTTTGCTTCCCGCCCCTAGTCGATTACCCCAGCCCGCCGCAAACGGCTAAGGCCTCCCAGAGCCGACCGCAAGTTGCTTCTTGCAGGCCCCGCCCATGCCGGTCAGAGAGGGGTCGCACCTCGCGGGGACCAGGAATTCGAGCCAGGCCCGAAGTCATTGCGTAAGAGTAGTCCATGAAATCCCTCAACCATCGTGAAAATGCCAAACGCCGGGGTATTGTGTTGCAGTCCAGACAAAACGCCGCACTCATGCAGGAAGAGGTGCGGAGAGGGAAGCTCGGGATTTGGTAACAGAAACAGCAGGAATGCGGCGGTAAGCGAAAATGCGGGGAAGGCCAGCCCTGGGAGGCTAATGGCTGGCTCCATCCGGAGCCAGAGGGTCGCAGCCGACATGACACGTAGATCGCCTGCGCCAGCGTTCGGAGAGACCACACGCTCGGAGTTCCGCCGAAGGGGCAAGGGGAAGGTTGTTCGTGAGCACCTCACGTGATGGTGCTGCTGCTGCCCCTAAGCTGATGCAGCGCGAAATGACGAATCTCCGACGGGGGCTCGCGCAAGGTCTCATGCGAACTTCTGGTGAATGATGTCCGGATTTTCCTGCCACTCGTCCTTCTCCACCCACATCTGCTGATCGTTAGCTCGAAATTAGCTCAAGGGGGCGCTAGCGCTACTGACCTTCTTGAACGTGCTCAGGCCAGCCAGAATACTACCGCCGGTCCACGTGGTGTACTTGCGCTCAGGAGGCGCGTATATTTTGATCCTCATGTCCTTAACGGCAAGGCGCTGGACCTCGTGCAGCAATCGGTCACCGAAGCCCTTCGTTAGAGTGGAGCCGCCCGAGAGAACAATGCTGCCGAACAAGTCCTTGCGGAGGTCCAGATCTGTTCGGTTGATTGCGTTGACGACGAGTTGATGGACACCTTGGTACTCGGACCCAATGAGCTCCGGATTGAAGAGGATTTCAGGAGCCCGGAAGCGCTCGGCGCCGATCTAGATTCGTTGGTCACTAACGAGCAAGGAGACCACGTTTGATGATAGAGACTTACCTTGAGCTTTTTACCGTCGGGCAGCTTGTACTCAACGCTCTTTTCATTCGCTCTGGCCGTGCTGCCCGACCATTCCTTCTCCTCCTTGACAGGGTCCAGGCAAACATAGGAGTGCGACTCTTTGATGTTGCGCACAATCTCCTTCTCTGCACTGGTGTGGAACACGTAGCCGCTTTTCCTCAGTAGCATTTGGAGATGCTCCGTGACATCGCGACCTGCAACATCTATTCTCTGGACCGCATTGTTTATCTGGAAACCGCCATAAACTGGAACTGCGTGAGACACGCCGTCGCCAGCATCGAGCACAACACCAGTAGTGCGACCAGATGCGTAGAGCGAGAGGACGGCCTGGATGGAGGTATAGAGCGCTGGCACATTGAAAGTCTCGAACAGGATCTGAGCAGCAGTGTCACGATTGGTGCGCGGGTTCAGCGGTGGCTCGGTGAGAAGGACAGGATGCTAGGTTGGAGTCGTGGTCAGCAAAGTTCAGATAGTGAAAACCGCAAAACATCAAATAAAATGCCAGATAGCCCAAATCGCAGGCGCCATGGAGAAACTCACGTCCTCGCTCACTGTCTTCAGTTCCTCTGCGTAGACATACTGCCATATCCTCTCCATGTCGTCCCAGTCCGTAACTATGCCGTGCTCCAATGGATAGTTGATCTTCAGCAACCCTCTCAGCTCTTGTGCCCGCGGTCCGATGAAGACGTCACCCTCCAGAGCTCCAGCAAGAGCTCTGACATGCTTGGGACGGCCGACGTAGGACGGGAAATAGCACTTGGGCAGATCTTGGCCTGCAAAGCCCGCTCGGATTGTTCCACTTCCATTGTCGAGCACAATGGGTGCGTTGAGGAGTCTGGAGCCCATGATGGTAGGCTGGTCAAAGCTTGTCTACTGATGGCGCTGATCGATGCAAGGGCGGCGGTTGTCGAGAAGGGCTTGCGCGCCGTGGACGTGTAGCTCTGCGCAGAGCTTCAAGCGGGAGGCGGACGGTGCTTCGTCGAGGCTCGTTGGTGTTGTCGTCGCGTCCGTTGGATGAGGTCGACGCGCCTCTGCCGCTTGCAAGGGTCCAACACGTTGTTTGCGCTGGGGCCTCACCGCCAAAAAGTAAGAGCCGTGACTTGGCGGTGTGTGCTGCCAACTTTCGGCCGCGATTAAAACAGTGCCAAGACAGGTCTGGTCCATCTGCCTATCGCGTCAACAAAACACTCTGCTCGCCCGAAATCCGGAACTCAGAGAGGTCATTGCCAGTTTCCCAGATCCATCTCCCGCGCAGAGCTTATTTAGCACTTCTCATTTGTGCTACGTTCTTAAGCTGTTCTAGATGCCACTTGCCGTGTCTCACTCAATTTATAGGGCCCTGTCAAATGCTGCGGGGTCATCGCAAGTTGTATGCCCTATCCGCGGGCGTAGCCCTTTTTGAACTTCGCAGCGCCTTGCAACAGCTCACAGATAATTCTGGGCAGAAGTCAACCGGCATGCAGGCGCAAGTCTATCATTAGGCTTCACGCCCACAGTCGCAGATGGCATCGCTGCTCGGCCTCAACGCTCGTTGATGATTGAGAGTCCTCACAACTCAACGTTAGCGGCTATCCAGCCAAGACCGACCGTATTTACAGACAGTAGCCTTTCATGCTAGTTCTACCTACGGATGCAAAGATCGCTACGAATGACCCATTTTTCTCCTGCAAGAACTTCTCTACCTTCATGCAGCATGCAATCTGCCCCATGTTTGTGAAGCAGTGCCATACCAACCTCAAGACCAACAGCAATCGGCTCTGGTGGTGGATCCTTTTTCGATGCCTTCTTGGGCGGATCTGGGTAGAAGACCGTCTCACCTCCAATGCACCCCGTGGTTGGAGCAGTGAGGTAAAGAAGCAGTGTCCAAGTTGTCCGCGCCTGGATGTCCTTTTCTCCAGGAATAAGGACGTTGTTGAAATCATCATCTACGGCTATTCAGCTACAATTCAGTCGGCCAGTTCCAGGGGCATCTTACAATGCTGATCGAAAAATTGTCCCTTTGAGTAGCGATAGATTCGGATGTTGGGGTTCAGCCCAACCACTTCTCCACCCCAGAGTTCTTTCCTTTCTTCCTGAGATAACTGTAACCCATCCTCCGCTTGGACATTGCCAAGCACAATATCTTTTAATGCTGTCTCTTCCCAAAGCCGCTTGGCGAATGCCGGATCCTGGATTTGGAAACGATCGTTCACTCGCACTGCTTCGCCTTTCTTCGGCTTGCCTGGAGTGGTTGTAAGAGGCAAGGAAGACAAAAACGATACATAAGTTTTGCAGAGCGTAGATGGCCAGAAATTGGGCACTGTCACAATTTGACCCGGTAATATTTCTTGCAGCGAGAGGTCTGCGCTGGGAATGAGCGGTTTGAAAGGTGGCCAATTTGGCGGGCGCTGCTCTGGCTGGGAGGTAGAAGTTTTCGCAGCAGGAGGGGCAGCATCTTTCTTCTTTCCCTTTGGTGGCATTGCAGTTGGATGTCTTTGGTTGCGGCTCCCAACGGTTTAGGACGTGAGTAGGGGCTGCTTATGGCTGGTAGGATGATGATGACTGTTCCAGTCTGCGAAGACGTCGCAATGCGTTTTGGTGCCTCTGCAGGTGACAAAGATCAAGCGCAACCCTCAGTGTACGCACACAAAAAGAGCGTCACACAAGGATTGTCGACCAGCGAAGAGGCCAGGCCGTTCTTCGTTCACCGCCCGCTGCGAGGTCCAGTTGGCGGCTCGGCGAGACAACAAAACTGACGACCCGCCCGCCGCCCAGGGCAGGATAATCCTCGGAAGACGGCGCCAAGCCTGAGATTTCATGATCGCTCCAGCGTCCCCAACCCGCAGCGACTGCGATTCTGCGCTGCTGGCTCACTCCGCCCGGACAGACCTCACTGACGCTCGAGAGCGCAGTCGCAGACGGCCCACGAGCAGGCAAACAACCCCGCCTGTGTCTACCTCAACTGTCGTTTCCCCGCCGTATGCGTGTCCTTCTGCATTCGCGACGCAAGATGCCGATGCCGAAACCGCCGTCATGATGGAGGAGAAAGAGACAACAACCAATCCCGGCGGCACCATGCCGGACGCGACAGTGATGGAAGGCGTAGAGAGGCCACCTGCCGTCGCCGACGCGCAGCCTGCCGACCCAGCGCAATCGGACGCGGTGGATGCGAAGCAGCCAACGCCTGCGCCAGCTGCGGAAGGCGCCAGTGAACACCTACCAGCCATAAGCACGCAACGCGAAGCGGAGGCAGAAGCGGCGAAGGAGGACAGCTCAGTTGGCGCACAAACACAAGCGCCTGACGAAAAGCAAACCGCGCTGCCAGACGTCACAAAACCTGACGATTCAGTTTTGTCTGCAGAGACGCCTGCTGACAATCAGCCCACCGGCCAAATCGATCCTCTCCCGGCTACAGAGCAAACAACTGAGGAGAACAACGTTATCACCGATGTTGGAAATCTACCAGATCCCTTCGTCTCTGCACCCCAAGATCTGAGTGGCGAGCCAGCACCGAGTGGAGTGCTCATGGAGGCACCCAATTTGCAAGGCTACTACGGTAGCATGGATGTTGAGCCACCCAATTCTCTGGCAATACCTCCGGATATGCTCGACACCGTTTATCCTCTATCATCACACTCCGGCCTTCAAGTTGAGGACAGTCGGCAATGTGCTTTCGCCAAGCTCGAGTTTCCCGACGGAGATTTTTACATGACAACGTACGCGGTGGAACTAGGAAGAGATGCACGCGCATTCCGGCAGGAAATGAGGAGGCGTAACCAGGAGGAGCTTCAGGAACAGCAAGTGGCTGGCAGCGTAGGAGAAGGTCCGCAAACGCCCATGAGACCCACTGCACCTAGTGTTGCGAGTGTCTGCCGGAGCAATCTCAGCGAGTGTGGTGGAATCATGGGAGGAGACGACTATCACGTCAACGTTGCACCTCTGAAGCGGAAGAAGAAGAAAAAGGAGTCCAAATCGACAAGCTCATCTTCACAACGTCCTTCACGGAAAAGTTCCATCGCCGACAGCAATGCTTTTGAACCGATAGATTACAACGGACTTGTCTTTCAATCTCAGCCCGACACATCTTCTTTCCTCCCAGATCCTTACGAAGTCCCTCTCGTTCCCATACATCCGCCGATGTCGGAGAGTGGTCCCGTCGGCCACAAGGGCATTTCCAGGAAACATCTCAAGATCTACTATAGTTTTGACAACCAGGTTTTCGAAATGAAGGTCCTCGGCAGGAACGGTGCTTTCTTGAATGAAGTCCATTACATGCCGGAAAACGATGCAGTTGAGCTTCACGACGGAGACAAAATCCAGATTGGCGCCGTCTCTATCATGTTTCGCCTTCCGAACGCTTCAGCAGACGACGATGTACGCTCGGAGGGCTCTGATAGCATCAGCGGTGGTATCAGTCTCAATTTCGAGGACGGACGCGGCCAGAGCATCGTTGCCGACGAAGAGAGCGACGATGATGGCTTCAGCTACGCAGAGCAATACGGTTTCAGCCCGCATGCATATGGATGGGATTCCGAGGAGGAGGAGTTCTCTGCTGATGATGATCCAGAAGACGAGTACCGGGAGCACGAACGTCTGCCAAAGGTCAAGTTGAAGTTGAAGCTTAAGCAACCAGCCCAGCAGGCGACAGCGAAAGGATCTAAAGCGGAGGCTCGACTCAAGAAGAAAAAGAAGAAAGAGAAGTTTAAAGCGAAGCAGGAAGCCAAGGCCAAGCTCATTGGAAAGACGACACCCAAGGCCCAGAACGTCAATCAGTCTGAAGAAGCTCCAAGGGAGAAGAACAGGGAGAAAGATAAAGAGAAGGAGAGGGAGAAAGACAAGGAGAAGGAGAAGGAGAAGGAGAGGAAGGAGAAGAAGGAGAAGACCGCATCCAAGACCGCCTCGAAGACTGCGTCCAAGGCACCTTCGAAAACAGTTGACAAGCCAAAAGAAAAGAGCGAAGCGACTTCGCAGGTCAATATTGTTCCCCCTGAAGATGTGCCTCAACCAAGCACAGAAATACCACAGCATGAGATCAAGACTGAAGGTGGCAAAGAGAAAGAGGAGAAGAAAGCCGAGCAACAGACAAACAAAGACAGCAGCGGCAGACGCGTCCTCACTGCTGAGGAAGCTGAGAAGCTTGGTCTCGAGCCTGGCACAATCATTGAGAGGAAGAAAGGTCCAGGCCGTCCGCCGAAAGACGGTATCATGTCGAAACGTGAGAAGGCCGAAATCATGCGCCGCAAGAAGGAGGCCGAGAAAGCCAGGAAGCTTGGGCTTGATCCAGAATCAATCACAAAGGTCGATCTTACTCGTCCACGGGAGAAGAAGGACGGAGAGGGCAAAGCGGACAAGAAGCCGAAGAGTGAAGGCGCTGAGGGCGAATCCGCAGGACCTGACGGTGAAGGCCAAGGTGCTGAGAAGAAATCGGTCAAGATGTCCAGGCCTTTGCGCACACCGTCCCCCGAAATGAAGGAATCAGACTACACAGAAGAACAGCTTCAACGGCCGGCGGCAAACTACGTCGTCCTCATTCATGAGGCCATTTCGAACTCTAAGGAAGGAAAGCTCAACCTACAACAGATCTACAGTGCTATTGAGCGCAAGTATCCGTACTACAAATTCAAGACTGGAACAACGGGCTGGCAAAGCAGTGTCCGCCATAACCTGGGTCAGCATGATGCTTTTCGCAAGGCCGAAAAGGAAGGAAAGGGTTGGCTCTGGGCCATCAATCCTGGGGTTTCCATCGAGAAGGAGAGGAGGAAGAGGGTGACCCCCCCACCACAGCCCCAAGCCAGGCCATACTATCCTCCTAGCCACCAGTCCCCGTACGGAATGTCTCATGCAGCAGCAAATTACCACCACCCCCCCGGGCCATACCCTCCAAGACCACCGGCAGCTCCAGGACAACCCCCGTATGCCGCAGCTCAGCCACGCACTTATCAATCGCCCTATGGCTCGCAGCCCCTTGGACAAGCTGCGCAGCCGGTTCAACATAGGCCGCCATATGGACCCCCCAACGGAGCAAGACCTTCATATCCCAGCCCTTATGGAGCCTCGCCTTATGGAGCTCCCGCAGCTGCACCTTCCATGTCCTATCCACCAAACTCGGCCTCTTCCTCACATCCTCCTTCTGCGACCTCATATGCGACCGCTAGTCCTTCGCCATACCCCACTTCGGGCGCACCAGCTTATTCACCTCCTGCGAATGGGCCGGGTTATCCTCCGCGCCCACCTCAAGCGCAGCCGGGCCAACCAGGCATGCCTCAAACTCAGCAACACCCAGGACAACACAGCGTCATGCCTACGCCAGTGTCTGTCAATCATCCGTCCAACGAACCTATTCCACCACGGAAGCCGAATCTGTACTCAGATTCCGCGCCATATGCTCCGATGCTGAACAACTTCCGTGACTACTACATCAGAAACGCTCATGCCATGCTTAAACGCAAGCTTACCCGTGACGAGATCGTGAAACTCACTGATCGTGGCTTGGAACGTGCTCTTTTCCCAGAAAGGTATCTCTCGAAGGAGGAAGAGCTGGACGAGAGTGCTAGACTGGATCTCAAGGATGAGAAAGACATCGAAGAAGCAGTCAAGGGCATGTTGAAGAAGTTTAACTACGGCTACTTGGTCGAGGAAGCTGAGAGACGCGTTGGCAGAGCACCTGCGCCACATCCAGCCTCATCTGGACCTACGCAGATCAATGGCAGTGCCACAAGTCAGGCTCCTGCTCCGACGCCCAGCCAACCTACAACTAGTCAGCTCTCCGCAGGCCAGGCTGCGCAAGGTCAGAATGAGGCGTCGGGTTCAATTGTCTCTCAACCAGCCACGACCCAAACGTCTCATCAAAATTCTGAACCTAGCCAAGTCCATCAGCCGGCACCACTTTCGTCCCAGATGCAGGGTGCAACACCTGGCGCTGCATCTGGCGCTGTGCCGACACCTAGCATGACTTGGTCAAAAATCCAGGATGATCAGTCTACTACGGCGTCTTCGAACCAATCGACATCACAAAGCGCACCAGCCACGTCTACAACTTCTCCGACCAATCCTTCCCAAGCTCCACCTTCAACCTCCATTACCCCTTCAAATGCCCCACCGGCACCTTCTCCTACCTCTCAACCGACGCAGAACCCGGTGCCAGTCTCGGCAAAGGCAGTGCCCCCGCGCGCAAATGGAACCAGCACGCCTGTACCTCCACCCGTTGAGGCGCTGACTCCGGTGGGTGGTAGTCCCAAGCCGGGAACGCCTGTGTCTGCGACAGCCTCGGCACCAGGGTCTGTGTCGTTTGCTGGGAAGAGGCCATCGCCAGCGCCGGGGAACAATCCAACAGCCGGTGTGAAGCGAAGCCTGGATGGAGATCCAGCTGGAGAGCATGATAGTGAAGCCAAAAAGCCAAAGGTCGAGGAGTGATATTGGTTAGAGTCACAGGTACTTCAGCAGTTTTCAATGATGAACAACAGCTAACGTAATTTAGGCGCATCGGGGTTGGAGTTTCTATGGACGGAAAGGTAACGCGTAATGAGTTCTATCACACTGATATCGATATCCGGCTTAGCGGGGACTATTTTTCCAAAAAAAAAAAAGGCGTTTACAAGGCGTTGACTTAGCCCCTGGCTCCAGAGTTGCATTTTTTGCATTGCGTACTCCAGGGGCAGCGATTCGTTTTAATATCATTTCCTCTTCGGGCTATCGATGTTAGACATGCGCTCTTCGAAAAGCTACATGTCTATGCGTCTTCAATTGTAGCGAGAACATTGGTAAGGGCTGGATTCCGGTGGCGCACTTTTCGTCACGGTCAGGCTCCTGTGTGACTTGCTTCACTATTCGACATGACGCTACTCTATCAACCGTGCACAGTCACGGTTTGCTTCGATATCTTGTACATATAATTCTTAGCAAAAACGATTAAGGAAGCTTCAGTGTAGTCTGGATGACAGCTGTTTACTATATGCGAAGCTCTTTTAGTGACGTATGATAAAGTTTCAACCAAGTCGAATCCCAGATTGCAATGGGAAAATAACCAGGAACACCGCTGTTAGGGATGCAATGTCGACTCCAACCTAATTTTGCAGCCGTAGTTTACTCTGCATGCATGAATGACAAAGCAAGAATACAGTCTCAAGCTTTGTGGCATGAATAATGTATGGCGAGTCAGTCTCGCAGTGTCAATGCTGGCGGAGACCTGCGGGGTCTGACGGCGGGGTCCGTATCAAACAAATCGACAGTTTGGCTAGGCAATTGACAAACCACCTCGCGCGTCACCTCCTCGCCCTTTAAAGCTCCCGTCCCGCACTTCTCCAATCAAGCAGTTGCAACACATCCTTCACTCCGCGAATCTTCGCCGATGCCCAAGCCGCAACCGCACGCAGTCAATCGCGCTGTCGCAATCGCATCGCAACTAGCCAACAACTCAGCTGCCGCAAAGACCCAACAAACCTCCACCGCCATGTCCCAGAAGCGCCCACCGATCACCTGCCACGTCCTCGACACGACAGCCGGTCGCCCCGCCGCTTCTATTCCCGTCACGCTCACCCTTCTGGCCCCGTACGGCCCGAGCACGCCTCTCGCAGCGACGACCAACAGCGATGGGCGTGTCACTGGATGGGTAGCTCCGGCGGGCGACCCTACCACGCTCGAGGAGATCTTCCGCAACAGCAAGGCACACGAGGAGGTTGGGGAGGACGCGGAGATGGTATGGTCATTGAAGTTCGAGACAAAGGCGTACTGGGAGCAGAAGGGCGTAAAGGCATTTTTTCCCGAGGTGGAGATCAAGTTTGTCGTGCGCGGGCGCGAGGAACACTACCACGTTCCGCTTCTGCTGGGGCCATTCAACTACACAACTTACCGGGGCTCGTGAGAGTGTTGAGAGCAGAGGGCGGGCACGGATGGCGGGGAGAATGATGCACCTGGTTCGATATGGGGCCCATTATAATTTTGGCCAGGGCTTATTCTGGGAAATAGCATCTAGCAGGTCTGGAAGGCCAATGTGGCCAGGGTGGTGCAATGCCAACGGCGAGAATGCGGCTCAAGTTACGGCACTCATGTTACGCATGAACTGAAGGCATCTCAACTGCAAAGCAGTGCGCTCTCGTAAACACGCTGTCGTCTCCGCGGCGGGTTGATGGCCGCTGGACGGCTGCATGATCCGTGGAACGAGTCGGTTTCCTTATCGGGAGGGATAACGTCATCTACCAGCCGCCCGGGAAGAGGGGGTGCTGGGTGCCGCGGACAGCAGCGGCACACACGTCCCGGCAGCGAGGCTGGGTTGGTCCTCCTCGCTGCAACGAGCTCGCGGCCTGCCTTGCGAGGACAGCATGTAGGCGCGGCGCCTCTTGATATGCTTATCGCAACGTGCTGCGCGGTGGGCTGACGACGCGCTGGTATGGGCGCCCAAAGGGGTGGCGTGCGCTCGGCTGCTTGAATCGTGCGGCATTTCACGTGACCGGGGTGCTTGTTAATCAGGCTGGTGGTATCATAAAAATGCTTCCGTTGCCTCGCTACGTCACCTCTTTCATCATCACCGCCAACTCGCAGAAACCAGCACCCGCTTTGGGACGAGCAGGCATTGGCAGTTTGGCATCAGCCTCACTTCGTACCGTCGACGCCGCCCGAGACACACGCCCCCATCCGCCAGAAGTGCAGCTGCGCGCCGCCCGGCGAGTGCGCCCATCGTTGCTGCCGTTTTGCGATCAGGGGAATTGCGTCACGCCCACCCCCGAGTCCTTGAGATTTTCGCAACACCGCGACCGCCCTCACAACAACGTCGCGCAGCATCTGATCGCGTCAAGCATCTCCACTCGCGCGACTGCACCGTCCTCCGTCTGCAGTTCAACGCGTGCACGCTTCTGCGCGCCGCCTGGTGCTGGTAAGCCTGTTCCGTTGGTGGCGAAAGATAGTGCGCGACTCCTCCCTGCGACCGCGCCAGGAGTCTGCATCGCACGCAGCACGCCCCCGACGCCGCGACCACGACGTCTCGGTGCTCGCGCTTGAACCCCGATGCTGACTGCTGCTCTGCGACACAGACAAAGAATCATCTCTGTGCCGAATCGACCGACGCGCCCTACTGTCCCCGGAAATAGTTGGGTCTGGCACGACACTCAGTGGAAGCCGGCGAGAGTTCATCCACTCCAAACGACGGATCGACACAACAAGCCCTTACGTCATTCAAAGAGGCACCTCCCACCAACAGAAACCCAAACAACTCCCCTTAAGTCATTCCAAGCATGTCCTCTCCCCGGGATTCGAAGCGAAACTTACCCGTGCATGGTGAAGGTTCGTCATACCACTTCTCTAGCTCTTGCTGCTGCCATTGATTACCATCCTGTCGCGCACTTTTCTCCCTTTGCCACCACATGCATCGTGCAGGCACCTTGCTAACCGCGTGCGCATGGTGTAGAGAACCAAAAGTTGGATAATGAGACCAAGCAACCGACTCCTCCAAGAATAGGTATGTGTGACTGCGCATCGCCGATCCATACACACTACTCGCGCGACTCATCGTCGCTGTCTCCACTTCCACAATCACGTTCTGACTGTGATGCAGAAGCACCAGACAACGTTGCCGACGCGAAGACATCTGCCGCCACTGCACCGACGACAAGTGCACCCCTTGCTCCACCTCCCCGTCCTGGACAAAATACAACCGCCGATAATTCAGATTATTTCAGTGGTGCGCACGGTTCTGGCAGCAATCATTTCAATCTGGAGCCAAATCCGTTCGAGCAGTCTTTTGGCAATCCTGCCGCCGAGACTCCTGGAAAGAGTCTACTGCCGCCTGTCGCGAGTCTGACGTCTCCGTCTTCTTTACTGCCTGGAGGCACACCTGGCTGGCCCAACTCTTTGAGGTCAGGACCGCTGAGTCCTGCAATGCTTACTGGACCCACTGGTAGTGGTGATTATTTTGGCGAGCCCTGGAAGGGTGGTTTTCCGACTCCTAACGAGTCTTCCCTTCGCACTGGATTGACTCCTGGCGGCGGTGGATCTATGTTCCCTGCCCCCAGTCCGAATTCCCAGGCTTTGTTCAACTCTTTGCAAAGCGGTGGTGCGACACCAAGCACTAGCGAATTTTACCGGGCTGCATTCAAGATGAATAATAACTTCGGCCAAAACGCTAATCCTCCTACCTCGCAGCCGGCTGAGCAAACCAGTCAGCCCACTAGCGATAATAAGCAGTTTCCTGCCGAGCAGCAAAACAACCCGCAACAGAATCAACAGCAGGGTCAACAGCAGCAAGATCCATTCGGTCAGCATGATGCGAATGTGGTGACGTCATTGTTGGGTCTCTCGCGTGCCGATGCCCAGCAGAACAACAACAGTCAATTTGCAATGCCCGGCCAACCTTCTCACGTTAACACCAACGTCGCTCAAATGGGTAACCAGTCCCAAGAGACGTCGCCAACCGCCAAGCGTGCTGGCAAAAACTCCATCACCAGCATGTCCGGCTCGGCCGACACCGGTGAATTTTCGGAGAGTGCCAATAGCGAGGACGCCAAACCTGCTAGGTCCCGTGGTGGAAAGAAGGGTGCCAATGGCAAGAACCAGACATCTAACGGCCGGCGGAAGGCCGATGATGGTGCCGTCAAGGGACCTGCAAACAAGAAGGTCAAAACCAGCGCCGGCAGTGTCAACACTCAAAGCAATGATGAAGAGGATTCCGAAGACGAGATTAAGCACGAGGGCGGCGACGGCAATGGCAATAGTGGCGGCAAGAAAATGACTGATGAGGAGAAGAGAAAGAACTTTTTGGAACGCAACAGGTACCGTGCCATTCGTTTCCTACTGTGTGATACAAGACTGACCTCATTGTAGAGTTGCTGCGCTCAAGTGTCGCCAGAGGAAGAAGCAATGGCTGGCAAATCTGCAGGCCAAGGTCGAGCTTTTCAGCACAGAGAACGATGCCCTGTCGGCTCAGATCACCCAGCTTCGCGAGGAGATTGTCAACCTCAAGACGATGCTCCTGGCGCACAAGGACTGCCCAGTATCTCAAGCTCAAGGTATCAGCGGCATGGCTATGACCAACTTCATCGGCGACTTGAACCACCACGCGCATCCATATGGCATGGGGATGCCGCCAAACGGAGTGCCGCCGATGGGCATGCCAATGCAGCAGCCACCGCAAGCCATGCAGAGGAGGTGATCAGAAGCCTAGACGAACTCTGTCTAATGTTGGCCGAACGCATCTCTTACATCTATCAAGTTGACGAAATATCAACTCGCTTGCCTGCCACGGGATGCGCCATGCCCGTAGCTGGAAGGGGAACAATAATTCCCCCAAAGTCCACTATGGATCTTACGATTGTGTGGACCTATTCGCTTCATTCTTGACTTGCGCACCTTCATACTACATGTATAGTACCTCGTTGACTTCTTTGACCTTCTTCACTCTTTCTCACGGCTGGCGCAAAGTGGACGGGTACGTGGGCCTCAAGAGTGTAGATAAAGCTCTGTTTCTGGGTGCTTGGGTGGTTTGAACTCTTTTTCTTCATTGCTTTTTTGATTCAGCAACACATATGGGCGTTTGGAGCTGCTGGTGGTGGGCAAGTTAGGCGATGGTAGGGATGGAACTGGAGATGATCGTTGCCTCTTGCTTCGATCAATCGCTCCCGAGCCTAGGTCTGAGTGGCTTTAGGCGCGATTTGGTAAAATCAGGACTTCACTACGATGCATCCTGGACGGAGTGATGGTATTTATTGATAATGGGATCATGCATTCAAGAAAACACGACGCGAGAACAGGTTCTTGCGACGCGGGCTGGTGGCTTGGACTGAGGGTGGCATGTATCGGGACAGGAAAATCGACAGGATCTCTAAACACTTGCAATGCAGTTGCGAATTCAGCGAGTTCACTTGGCAAATGTCTCTATTGTGCCCATACTACTATGTATATGGTGCCATCAGCAGAAGCAGTCATAATTCAAACCATTTCTGCCGGTCTGTATATAGGACGCTTGAGGAGCGGAGGTGTCTCAGAGCGCGGAGCTTTGCAATGCTGGCCAGACTCCGAAGACCGGAGAAAAGGGCGCGACAAGACTCAGTATTCGGCACATCAAAGCGCTCATTACGAAATCGGGCGGCACATGACGCCGTGTTCGGGGAGCACAGCGCACTCAATGAGGAAAAGGGCAGGGGACGCGATGAGCTGGGGCTTTGCGGGGAGATATAAAAGAGACGGAGAGACGGAAGGGACCTGGCGTGATGGCAGGATCAGATAAGATCAAGATATGACTTCTCTCGAGGTGAGCTGCCCTTATGCCTGACCAGAGGCCGAGTCATGATGCTGCGCATCCATAGCGCCTCAGGTTCCCCGCGCCCGCCACAGCTGCGCGCTTTCTCTCATTCCCAAACAACACCTTCTTCCCGCCTGCAGTCTGCGTAGTCGTGGGTGCTTCGATGAGGCCCGCAGTGCAGCTCTCTTGTCACCATGGTGGTGTTTCTTGATTTCGAGGACGACTCGCCCGATCCCTTCCTCGAGCCCTACCGTCCGACTGACGCGTACCCGCTCTCCCAGCAGCAGCAGCAGCAGCAGCAGCACCGTGGTGGCCCGCCAGACGCCGAACCTGCCCAGCCCAGACACGACGAGCGGCCGAACCCCAACATCAACGGCTTCTCTGCTATCCTGAGCTGCTATCCGTAAGTCTTCCCCCAGCCCGAATTCCGCCTTCGCTCCAAACCTCGCCCCTCTCTCACCGGAAGTCTTGGCGAACGCATCCCCGCTGACACGCGTGCTTCCGGTCCTCGCAGGATCGTCTCACAGCTCGCATCGCTGCTCGATCTCAACACGCTGCACAACCTTTCCCGCACATGTCGCCAGTTCCGCGCAAATCTCCTCGAATATCGCAACCAGTTGGTCACTCGGACCTTACGTTGCTGCAACGACCATGTGCCCTACGAACAGGCCCCTCCCTCCGGCCCTCACGACGCTCAGCATGACTGGCGCAGCGCTCCCGAAGGGAGAAGACTTCTGAGCGGGAAGGTCGGAAAGTGCGCTCGGGATATGGTGGGCGAGTGCCGGAAGTGTGGCGTTGTGGTTTGCAGGGTAAGTTCAAGGCATGCGAGACTGCAGCTCCGCAAGAGACGCAGTCGAATGTCCGTCCATCTGTGCAGGAAGTACTCGTGAAGATTCGGAGAAAGCCTATCGACTGCTGTGGCAGCTGGGGTTTCCTGGTACTTTGTACACAGATGTGCCTCTTAACGCCGGATTTTGGACGACTGCGTCTCGAACGGACTGCAAGCTTTTGGACATGACTTTCGAGCGCTTCTAAGCAGCTCCGGAGGGAGATGGGAATACCTGACAGAACTCTCAGAATTGCACCAGCAAGCCACCGCCGCCAATAGCCTTTCCGCAGCGTCTCCGACGGCTCTGCAAGACGTGTGCCAATGCTCCTCTGTCGATTTTGACGTCACCCAACATAACCACGCCACCTCCCGCTGGTTCGTTGCTTTCATATCGTTCGCGCTCGAACGGTTCGAGTCCAGGCTCGTCGCCTCACTCGTCTACGTCCACCCTTAGTAGCACCCCGCCGTCCAACTCGCCTCCGGTCTTTACCCTGTCGTCCTCTCCTGGCGCCTCTTCATTATGTGGGCCGTCAT
Source organism: Botryosphaeria dothidea (assembly GCA_011503125.2). Classification (NCBI taxonomy): domain Eukaryota; kingdom Fungi; phylum Ascomycota; class Dothideomycetes; order Botryosphaeriales; family Botryosphaeriaceae; genus Botryosphaeria; species Botryosphaeria dothidea. The sequence continues at coordinate 2,609,491 of WWBZ02000040.1, read as the reverse complement.
CTCCGGGGAAAGATACAGAACATGAGGAGGAGGACGAGTTGCCTGCTTTCACCAGCCAAGCTTTCATCCGCAGCCCTTGCACCTGTCCCGATGTCGTCTGGCTTTGCCAGCCGTGTGGTCATGGTATCCGCACCAAGGACTCGCAATACGCGCTCGGCTGGACTTGGAGGAAGCGCTATAGCACGTACCTAGGTGGCATCGGCGCTGGCATCGGTGAAGGGTCCGAGGGTGTCAAGTGTGGTCTCCAATCTGCCTGCCGCGGCGGCCACGACGTCGAGCATGAGGAGTGCGGTACCGCAGAGGAGATTGCAGACCTCCAGCGTCAGCTCAGCGGCCACGGTGCAATGCAAACGAGCCACGACGTCTCCATCGGCAGCCCGCACGACGAATGGAGCGGCACGTCCTTCTTCGCGCAGGAGATCGAGGGCATCGGCGGCCGCCGCGTCATGAAGGTCAAGCGGCGCGTGCGCGTCGGCGCGGTGGTCAAGGAGTACGAGAACGAGCGCGAGCACCGCGAGCCGTACCTCACCCGCGAGAAGGAGGGCGCCAGTCGTGCGTGGTGTGCTTGGTGCGACAGGGTCGTGCCATCGAAGAGGGATGCGAGGGAGTTGGAGAAGTGGGGGTTTGAGGGCTTGTTTTGCGGAGATGGGAGGACCGCGAGGGTCTGAGCATCAGTTAATTGATTGGGGTGTGAGCTTCTTTCTTCCAGCTGGATTCTCTCTTGGTTTTGCTCACTCTCTACGCTTTTAGTCTTGCTAGCGTTCTTTTAGGGGGGTATCCCGTTGAGGGGTGATTGATATGTGCGGTGGTCATGATGGTTGATGGTTGATGAGTGATGACGAGATGGTGAGAGATGATTAAGTTAGGGAGGGCGATCCCTTGAGCAATCACAGCGAGGTTGGCGCTGGAGGATAAAAGAAGAGTTCGAGCTGTTGGTTTCCCAGCAGGGAGGTGGGAGCTTGGAGAAGTTGGTCAAGCTGACCATGGTGCATTCGTATGGAGTGGGGTGGGATTATTGGGAAGCAAATCACTACGTATAGACTAGGATACGGTGTTTATCGGATTGAATCTTCACTTGCGCATGATTTTGTGCGTGTTGGTTTGTGAGTGAATGGGTGTTTTCGGTAGTAGAGAGATCTGAGAATGGGCGAGGTGGGCGAGGTGGGCGGTGGTAAAGGATGGACAAGCGGGTGGGCTGATATGTGCAAGACCCGATGGAGCAGATGGCTCCGTCCTTCCCGCGGGATAGATAACGGATCGTCACCCCACAGCAATAACTTTTGCCAGAGATGCTCCTGTCAGCATCGTAATGCGTTTGGCATTGCCGGCTAAACCTGGGTACGAATTTTCGACATGGTCTAGGCCAATGGTCGTATGGGAAACAGGACAGTTGCTGGGCTGTACATGTTGTGCTGTGCCATTTCAGCCTCTCCTTGAGTATACAGGAAGGTATCGCAGCCGGTGGTTAGCGGAAATGGACTCTAGAATTGCAACTTTGTGGAGAGCGGGAACATTCATTCGGATGTAAGTGTACCACATTTCCACTAAAGCCGTCCAGATGAATACTTCCACTCCCCATAGTAGTGTAAATTCGACCTTTTTCTGACCTGTTGGTGGGAATCTCGCATTTGATGCTAGCCAACGGCTGCAATATCCCTCTTTATTCGTGATGACCCCTGTTTTCCAACCAGCTGCTTTATTCCAAATGGTCATGCGTGCATGCTTACCAAGTCCGGAAGGCTATGGTACAGTACATAAACATCTCTACTCCTCTTCAACATTCCGAGACTCATGCATTGATACCGGTAACATTTAGGAGATGCTCTTCTACATTGGCACTGCTCTAATCAACAGCTCCCGGCTGCTCTACTTGGGCGTCCGTTAGTCTCGTTGCCATGCGTAACAATTCCAGAGAGCTATGTTGGGAGAAGTATTCAAAAGGCCGTGATTTTCTAATGATGCTGAGCTGAATGGCGAGCTGATGCTGAAAGGCACCACCAGGGGAAACGCTGGTGAGGGCCGAAATGAAACGTACACTATTCCGGGGAACAGGCTGGAAGTCTTGCCGATTGCCGTAAGCGTGACCTGCAGTGTAAGCAGTTAGAATCAGGCTTGAGTGAAACGTGCGACTGATGGGACGTAGAGAGATCTTCTTTCAAAGACACCCTTTCAACGAGAGAAAGGGGGTTCGTGTAGGGTCGAGATGCGGAATGATCACGACGTTGACAGGCATATGCCACACCTGACATCGCCGAGGACTGGCGTCAGTGTGCACAGGATATGATGTCACCGGCGTGCTTCTCTCTGCTGAGGAACCCTTGTGTGTTAGCGAAATGGTTCCCGTGCGCACGACTCATAGCTTCCTACCACACAAAGTCACGTACAATTATCACACTCGAATCTGAGCTGGTGGTCAAGGTATGCTGTTTTACTATCTATAAGCGCGGCTTGTATCTCAGACTCTTATCGCCTATTATATTCACTCAGCGTGCTGACGTGTTACTGGTTGCTTTCAGTCTCCAAGGAATATAAACTGAGGTTTTCAGATTCTACCCACCGTAAGGCGATGATGGCGAGTAGCTTCATCATCCTTATACCGTTCATGAAAGAGAAGAGAAGATCCAGTGTTTTATTAGATGAACGTTGATCTGCATTATTGGAAAAATTCCCCATGCAATATGGTCAGTGAGAGACCGGCGGTGTATGAATTATGGATTTACTCAACCCCTCCGGAGTGACGGGCAATCCACAAACACGGAGAACGGAGTCGCTGCTTTTGTTTGACACCCTTCCTTGGAAGCCGGTCGACTAGCCTATTGTCCGTTAGGCGGGCGCGCAAAATCATGAGCGTCGCAGGTCTGCTACATTGGAGCGGGTGAGTGATGCGTTTCCATGCAACACACGAAGCAGGGATCCCGTGCTCCATGCAAAGGCTCTGGGCGTGTTTTCATAAAAACTGTTGTACCTATTCCAGAACTTTCCGACTGTCGAGGAGTGTATATGAGCTTGATATGTCGAGCAATGTATTCCGGGTTTGCATGTGATAAGCGCTTCAAAATCACAAAAGCGGGATCTATGGAGTGCATTATAGGTTTGTAATGCTGAGAAAGCCTTCAGTATTAATGCTGAGGTCCCTTGCGGCCACACATGATGTGTAGTAGTTATCTGATTTGCTGGTGTTCTGTAAGATTTACCCTTGCACAACCATCCGGGTGGCGCACCTATGCTCCGCTAATGCGAATCTGAGGAGCTGGAAGGCGGATGGTTTCACAAGGTTAAGCACTCACCGAATTCAAGAACAAAGATGTGAGAAAATTGTTATCAATTAAGATTGCCACTGTAAAAAGTGGGAAGTGACCTACTTTCACCCGTTAGCTAAGGGGGGAGGGGGTCTTGACGTACCTTAGAAGCAAACCACGTGCATTTTTCATGTCAGCGAGACTTGAATCGTCACTCTGGATGGTGGAGCGGCTAAAACAAAGCCACATGCTTGCGGTTCCGTTGATGATGTTTAAGTGAGCCTGTGAGATCAATTTGTTGGTCTATTATTTTGAAACTTACCTGTGAAGCTTAGCGTTAGCGACAGAACTGCTCAGAGGGAATGGAATTGGATATCTTCATGGGGGTTAGAGCTTTATACCTGGTGGCGGTGTGACAGATTAACAATTGCATTGTCTCAACGCGACCAAGTTGACTGCCTTTGTCATCGTTTTTCTCACAAAGGAGGCTCGCTTGGAAACATTGTACTCTACAAAGAACCATCATTCTTATTGCCTCAATGAACAGAGAACGTCAAGAAGCTGCACTTACTGTCCATGGTATTGCCCCGGAAAAACTTCCGGTGCTTGCGAACCCTATCGCATGCTGGAAACTGATGTGAAGACGAAAAGCATCTGATGACAATGTTAAAAAGCAGAAGGGAAGCTCGTTGCTGTAAATAGCACCATTTCGGAGCCCCAGAAAAATGGATTCTAATCGTTCAACAGGCAGGATGGCAGTGCTTGTGAGATATTTTGGTCCAGCCAGTCTCCTTGTTGTTTTTGTTGTTGTCCATCTTCTTGAATGCAGATATGCACAACGATTAGAAGCTATGCAGCACTAGAGCAGGAAAATTACTTATAAGGCTTATGACTCTATTTACAGACTCCATCAGAGCGCCCAAAAACGCCCGTCCCATACTATTTTGAGTCACACAGATCCTTCCCACCCTTGTATGCCGTGTCTATTTATTCCACCCTCTCTATTTTCAACCACAAACCATTCCTTCCTTGGGTATCTCCGCCTTCTCAACCTTGACCTCCCCATCCTCCATCTTCTCCCCGACCTTCACTTCCTCAATCTTGCCCTCCGGCGCCACACCCGCCCTCTTCGCCTCCTCGTCCGCCTTCTGCTTCTGCTCCTCCAGCTTCTTCTTATCCTTCTTACTCAACGACAACGCGCCTTTCTCCAACGCTTCCTTCGGCAGCGGTCGTACATACGGCTGGCAAATGAACCAGGGGCGCTTGCACCGATTGACCGCCGCGACCGAGCTCTCGTGCGGGTCGAGCTCCTTCTGTTCCGGCTCCGGCTCCGGCTTGCCGTTACTCTCCGGTGCCATTTTGTCTTTCTCCTTCTCATATTCTACGAGCCTCTCCTTCACGGCCACCTCCACCATCTGCAGCACGTTCTCAAACGCCTCTACATTACCAGCCCGGCACCTCGCCAGCGCGTCGCGAATATTGGTGTGCTTCGCGACGAGCGGGCGCAGGAGGCGGAACAGATGGGACTGCATAGCCGTGAGGTTCGGATCGGTCGACCTCTCAAATCTCTTCGTCTCCTTGCTGTTGGCCAAGCGCTGCTTCTTCTTCGGCGGCTGCCCCTCCGCCTCCTCTTCCCTCCGCTCCACCTCCTCCTGCGAAGGCGGCGAAGGCGGCGGATCCGAGGGCAAAAACAGCGGTTTCCTCTCGGGCGGCGCGACGCCCAGGACGTGCTTGTAGATGATGTCCATGTACCGGCGGAACACGGCGTCCATGCGGTACCCGCCCTTGCCGTCCCCGCCCCTCCAGTACTCGCGGCCCTCCTGGCCGACCGGCGGCGGCGCCGCGAAAATGGTCGGGTCGTGCAGGTTGCCCTCGGCGCTCATGACGCCGTCGGCGCCCGTCGCATCCAAGCACGCCTTTATGTCGTCGTGCTGCAGGATGTTCCCGTTCGCGAAGATGACCGTCTCGGGCGGCAGGCTGTCGCGCAGGTGGCGGATGGCGGCCCAGTCGGCCAGGCCCGTCTCGTGGCCTTTCTGGTGGCGCTGGCGGCCGTGGACGGTGATGACGCTGGCGCCGGCGTCGAGGATCATGCGCGCGTACGCCAGCGTCTTCTCGCGCGTTTCCTGGACGCGGAACTTGGCCGTCACCGGGATGGGCAGCTCGGCGTGCAGGCGCGCGATCAGGGCGCGGATCGTGTCCCAGTCTTCTTGCAGGAAGGCGCCGTAGTGGCCTTTGCGCGCGATGCCCTGCGGGCAGCCGAGGTTGAGGTCGACGGCGTCGCAGAAGGGCGCGACGTGCTGGGCGGCGGCGAGGAAGTCGGCGGGGTCGTTGGAGCAGAATTGGACGAAGAGGGGGCGGTCGATGGCCGGGTTGCCGTCGAGGTGGGCGTCGGAGAGGGTGTATGATTGTAGTTGGGTGGGGTCGGGCGGCGAGGGAATGGCGTCGCGGAGGGGTTGGAAGGACTGCTTGCGGTATGGCGACTTCTCGTGGAATAGGCGGGAGTGGAACATGGGGGTATAGGCAAGGAGGTCGTTCTTCTGGTCTTCGGGCATGAAGGAGCGGCTCAGCATGCGCCAGGCCTGTTCGTGCTGTTAGCGCGGAAGATGTGAGAGGCGGGTAGAAGTCATACGAATTCCGAGGCCTCGACCATGGGAGCAAGGACGAGCTTGGGGCTCCCAATACTCTCGTAGAAGGCGCGGCCATGGAGCTTCGGTCTCGGGGAGCAGAGAGGCTTCTTGTCGGCGGTGCCGTTCTCGACGGAGGGCGAGGGCTGAGTCGCGGTCATGATTGCGCGGGTGAAGAGTGGGCGCGGACTGGAGAGAAAGCGCCCCGCAGGGCTTGGTATTAAGGCACGTATGATGGACGAAGGCACGCCTGCGGGGTGTGCGTGTTGTGGAGGTAAATGAAGCCGGGGCGCGAGTCGAAAAAGTTCCCGTTCAATCTTCATCTTAGCACCGCTTATGTCCGCCGCCAGACCCCTGCTCCCCCGCGGTGTCGCCGGGTGCGAAGTCCGCGCACTCCCTCTAGACGCCGTTCACTTCACTGCTTTTCTGTGGAATCGCAATGCTCAACTGGTTCTTTGTAACTATAAGAGAGTCTAGGTGGCCCCCGTCTTTACGCATACTGCAGACGCTCCTCAGACCAGCCCGGCTGCAGCGCGCTCCAGTCCCTCGAGAACCCAAAGTCTGACTGGTACTTCCCGTACAAGACGAGCTCCAACTTGTCGAACGCAACTCCGTCTTCCGTTTGAGACCAGACGCTGAGGGACAAGCTATTCTTCTCCCGGTTGTTCAGCACACCTGGCGGGAACGGGAACCTCGTCTGCGGGCCAATGTGCGGTAGGTACTTGCCATATTGGTAACTGTTCATCGTCAGCGAAACGCACATCAGTCCGAAATCGAGTCAACTTACCCATTGACGAAAATCTGAACCCTCGCCACCGTGCCGTCCGGAATGCTCACTTCCAAGCCGATCGGCGCATCCAAATCCTCGTCGACATCCAGCTCAAACTCGGTCGAGTACCACCTGATCCCCGCCCCGCTGAATCCCTCAAGCGGATCTCCCTCCTCCCACTTCGCATTATCAAAGCCGGGCAGGTGCCACCCCAACCGCTCCCCATGCAACCCGCCCTCATTCATAGGCCCGCGAACCGGATCGATATACCCAGCACCCCCACCCGCATTCCCCTGGATCTTCCACTGCTCAAACGCCGGCGCACTCGCATTCGTCGCATTGCTCGCGCCGATCAACTTCGCGCTCAAAATCCCACGCGGATTCAGCGGGCCGTACGGCCCCTGGCTGTCCTGGTCGTGCCCCGTGTAGTCCGTCACGACCGTCAGCACGTTTCCTTCCGCCCGCAGCTCCGCGTCGGCGAAGTCGAGCAGCGCCGTCGTCTGGATGAGCGATGCGTTGCCCGGGTGCCCGCCGACCAGCCGGCCGTTCAGCCACGCCGACCAGCCCGCGGCCACGCCACCTTGCGCCGTGATGTTGGCGCCGGTAGCGCCGGTCCCGGAGAAGTAGCCGCGGTAGAGGAAGATGCCCGCGTAGAAGCCATAGTCGGCGCCGTACAGGACGGGCAGGGTGAGCGGTGCGAGCGGGCTGAGCGTCGTGGTCTTGTTGGCGACCGTCCAGCGCGAGTCGTCGTAGGACGGGTCCGCCTCGGGCAGCGCGTCGGCGACCTTCCAGCCGGCGAGCGCGGGCAGGGCGACGGCGCGGTCGACGATGCCGGGCAGGGCGGCCTGGAGCGAGCCGTAGGCGGAGCGCGTGGTGGCGAGGGCGGCGCCGTTCCAGGCGATGCTGGTGACGGACGCGTCGCCGACGTAGACGTCGATGGTCGTTGCGTTCAGGTTGTCGCCGGAGAGGGAGACGGTGCTGCCGGCCACGGAGGCGCTGCGGACGAGGTAGGGGCCGAGCACGAAGATCTGCTCGTCGGCGCCGATGTGCGGGTTCGACGTGGTCGCCGGGGCGAAGAAGGTGTACGCGGCCCATCGCTCGAGCAGGTAGAGGACCGGGCCTTGGGCGAACTTGATGACGGTGGCGCCCTTGGCTTGGGTGTACTTGAAGGCTGCCGACGTGCCGTTTCCGGTGGCGGTGGCAGAGAAGTCCGTCTCGGCGCCGTATGTGGTGAAGTTTGTGTTATTGAGACCACCTTTGAAGGCAAGCTCGCCGACCTGACCCTCGTTGAGATAGAAGACGACAACAGGGACGTCGAAGACTCCATAGGTCAGGACTTCTGCGGAGGAGTACAGAAGCGTATAGTCTCCAACAGAGTAGTCGGTGACTACGATCCTGCTTTGGCGGCCACGGAGATCCAGGCTCGGGACGGTCACTGAGCCCTCGGAGGTAGTAAGGTCCAAGGAGAAAGGGGTGTTCTCGCGGGACCTGGAATTATCGTGCTGAGTGACGTAGAAACCGGCCGAGGTCTCGGGGTTGCGAAGGACCCAAGTGAAGATCGAAGTGGTGTTGACGGCGTTTCCTGTACCGTTGCTTTCCATGTCGGTATTGAGCAGGCCTTCGCTGACACGTGTGAATAGGCTGATGAGCTTGATGTGCTTGAACTTGTCCCAGATTTCGCGAGTCTCCCTAAGAGGCGCGCCGTAATCGTAAGAGGTGTAGACAACTGGAGCTGCAAGATGACCCCAATTAGTTCCGCCGTAAGTCATGTACATGTTCTGCAGTGTCATCTTCTGCGCAATGTTGTTCTTGTAGAACACATCCGGGTAAGCCGTGTCATGCTCAGAAACGCAGTCATCGAAGAAGTAGCCACCCCACGGTTGGAACCAACCACCCTTGAACTCGGGAGTGAACTCCGGCTGCGTCCATGAGTAGTTCTGGAACCACTGGTAGTAAGTACGGAGGACATTGAAGCCAGTGTCAATGTTTGAACAGCTGAGGCCTCCTGCATAGCTGTCCAGGCCGTAGATATCCACAGCTCCGCCAACGTTCTGGTAATCAGTCGACCAACTCTGGCCGCGCATGCCCTTCTCATTCGAGGTGAAGGGCACGACGATTCCGTTGTCTCGGAAAGCCTCTTTGAGTTGTTCCATGTACAAGACCAGAGGGTCGTTAGCCACATGGCGCGACTCTGTGAGCTCGTTCTCGACTTGGACAAGGATCACTGGGCCTCCTTCGGTGATCTGGTTGCGAGCGATGATCGGCAGCACCGCGTTGATCCAAGGCAGCCATTGCTCATGGTATGTCTCATCGTTGGTCCGGACGTCGCCTCCGCTGCCATCGGTGAGGTACAGTCCATATCCGCCAGCGCTGGTCTCCGCGTTGCAGTAAGGGCCAGGGCGGGCGATGATGTACACTCCCTCTTCCTTCGCAATGTCGAAAAGCTTCTGAATGTCTTTGCCGGGGGATTCGAAGTCGAAAACGCCCTTGGAGGGAGAGTGGTAGGACCAAAAGAAGTAGACACTACGAGGATTAGTATCGCAAGCTTTGTTTCACTAACGAATATACTAACCTGAGTGTATTCAGACCGTTCGCTTTGTACTTCTGAATAACATCACGCCACAGCTCTGGCACTGGAAGACGGGCATAATGGAACTCTCCGGAGTAAATATAGACGCGCTCGCCATTGATGAACAAGCTGTCTTCGTCCCACTGGACAACATCGGTGTACCCGTTGTCACTTTGACCCCTGACCAGGGAAATGACTGCTCCGAGGAGCAGCAGCAAAGCTGCAAAGGCGCGCATGACTGCTGGAGAAGGAGGCGAAGGATCAAGGGGCGCCAAAAAGTGCCATCCAAGAGCCTATATTTCAATGGAGCCCCAATCCATGAAGTCATCCAAAAATACGGTATGCGGGCCATGGTCAGGCACAAGATCCATCAATCGGAGGGCCGGGATCTGCACATGGGTAGGCTGGCGCAGCGGGACACGCCCACCAGGAACGGGCTTGCAGCCGAAAATGAGGTGCATCGTTCCTTGTCATGGGCCGGTGTTTCCAATGAAATGGGCGGAACGAGGGCCCGTTTAGGCTGTCGCTGGGCTTTGTGCCGAAGACTGTGGGGTCTCGTGTTGTGTGACCTGCTGCCCCGCACGCTCCGCAAGCGAGCCTGCATGTGGCTGGCCATCCTTTTCACCAGAGTGGCGCCAAATTGCACCATGCCGAATATATAAGCGATGTCTGCAACGCTGTCATTCGACATCGTGCTCTCCGGCAGCGAAATCAGAGAAATGAGGCACTGCTGTGGCGTGAGGGACTATTATTGAGCGCCTACGGCCGACTCGCTTACCCATATACCCGGGACATCCAGGCGAAGGTCCATGGCCGCGGAGGAGAAGTGGGAAACGATATGCCCTGCAAGTTCCGTATGACCGGTGTCGACGAAAAGTGGTTCTAGCAGAAAGAGAAGGTGTGTTGGCAAACATTAACAAAACGTTCATCCTTGGCCAACGTCCAACCGGAGACTACATGTGTAGAGGACTCAGCAACATTGTTGGCAAGAATAGATGTGCCTGGATGGACTGAGTTCAAGCGATCGAGAAATACAAAAGTCCAGTGGAACAGGAAAAGGCGGAGGTCATGGCGGAAGGAAATTGAGACAAGAAGAACTACGACAAGTCAAACTGTTGGCCCAACAGAGAGGGAATAAGTGTGTAATGAATTGAGGCGCCCAGGCGCCATTGAAGAAGTGGCAGCCGCCTCGAAAAGCGGCGGAACGCCCCGTTTCTTCGCCCCACAACCGGAAACTCTAAAGTTTCATTCAAACTATTGCAGCATGCGCGGACTTGAGCAATCTGATCGGCAGTAGTAAGTCTCATTGGTTCTCTCGATCCGAGCCATCCGTGCCAATACTATCGCTTCCCACACCAGTCCTTTCGGGGCCAATCCATATTCGCATCACCAAAGGGTACCTAAACATCTCCTTGACTGCCAAGATCCAAGTTGGCAAAACCAGTGCAAACACAAACTCCTTCTCAACCGCCCTCAATGTTTTCGGTTGTTGGTCTGTAGCGCTCGGGAGATCGAATGTTCGTCATAGTGTCCTTGTAATCTGTCGAGGCTCTCGAGTGGCAACATCAAGTATTCCAGTCCTAAGGCGTTGGGGCCAAAGCTACGACGGCGCATGCGGCCTGGCACGTACCGAACCCGGCGTTGCATGCGATGATGGAGGCAGGCGCCGTGGCACCAAGAGTAGCACCCCAGGTGAAGCCAGCAGCTGCATAGCATGCGGTCACGACGGCAGCGCATCCAGCTTGGCAGATTCCGTAGGCGACGGGACCGGCCTGAACAGGCTTGACGACGGCGAGGGTGGTAATGATGAGGACGGCAGCGTGGAAGCGCATTTTGACTGAACTGGCTCGTTTGTAAGTGGAAGTGGGGCTCCCTGTTATCAGCAAACGTGTTGTTCAAAGGCTTGGATGGGCTCACAGTTGTAGTGAGTTGTGTAATTTGTCCGTCACTTGTAGGTGGACGTTGAGGTGTGAAGTTCAAACTGAGGACGGAAACATTCATGGGAGAGGCTCATAATAAATGCAATATAACGCCGTTCTATGAAACAAACGCCAAAACGGCTGCAAAGATGCAGAAAGCTACAGAAGAGCAAACAAAGAAAAGTAAGACCTGCGGTGAGGCTGCAAGCTCCCGCTCCCGGTGTCTCGGACTCACAGGAACCCAGCCAGAGTGTTTTGAAAATAATGTGAAGCGACCTTCCATTGAGTGTCGGATTCATTCAGTCGTGTTTGAATGGAACAGAATGGAACACACAAGATTCGAAGTTATCTCCGGGTTGAACCGAAGTTGGGAATCAACGGCCATTCCAGAACTCGAATTCCAGTCTGTTCGCACAAGAAACATGACAGTATCGATATTCGACACTCTGCGGCTTGAAGATAGTCCGAACGGCGGCCATGACAGAAGGTGCAGCGGGGAAACCAGCGCTACCATAGCGAGACGCGACCACGGCTGTGCACGCGACTTTGCAGGTAATGAAGGACATGCGCTCAATGCGTGAGAGTGCGGCCAACACCCCTGGCAGAAGAAGCAGACAAAGGAGAAGGTAGTGGAAGCGCATTTTTGTCTGAGTATTGTAGAGCAAAGTTTGGATGTGAGAAGGATATTGAGGTGAAAGCGGAGAATGATACGGAAGGAAAGGTTGTGGAAGAATCTAAATATTTCCTCGAATGATTTACTGAGTCAATATCTTGATAGAACCATTGGCAGATAACGGAGAGCTAAGACTCGGCGGCTTGATCAAAATTGTTGAAACAGATGACTGAAACAGCAAAAACAATGGCTTTCTTGAGACTTGGCGAAGCAGTTTTTGAGACGCTGACTTTCAATATACGTACAAAGTTTTGGAGATCTCTTCGCGACTCCTTTGTCCTGTCACACAGGTTATCAAAAAAGGTAGGTAGATTGGACTCATCTTAAAAAGCTAGAAGATGGTCTTAACATGCAGAATAGCTGACTGCGAATCTAATCTTCTTCTCACTTTTCCAGCAAGTCCATCCAGAATGTTTTTGAGCAGACTTCCCACCGAACTCCTGCAGAAGATTGCAGATGAGCTCCCAAGGATCGAAGACATGAATGCCCTTAGCCGCGTAGACCGTGAGTGCTACAGAAAGATCAACAGCAGTGTGTACCAGCGCGATGCGAGACTCGGCTCTTGCGCACTTCTCTGGGCAGGCAAGTATGGAAGATTGGAGACTGCACAGCAATCAGTCGCTGCAGGAGGCCGGATCGGAAATACGACAGGAATCTTCAGATCGACACCGCTCCACATTGCAGCATCTTTTGGACAGGTTGAAATGGCGAGGTTCTTAATCAAACACGGGGCGGACCTCTTCGCGGAATGCACCAACGGGCTCACTCCGCTTCACTTCGCAATGCTCAAAGGGCACGTCGAGATGGTTCAGACACTATTGGAGGCTGGCGCAAACCCGAATGCGACGAGCGGGAGCATCCAGTTCACTCCTCTGCACATCGCATGCTTCTCGGGACGGGCAATCATGGTGGCAATATTGCTCCATCATGGGGCGAATGTGCAGGCCAAGGACAAAAACGGCATGACAGCTCTCGACTGGGCTGTCCGAGGGATCGTTGGTCTCGGAGGGCGGTGCATAAGCCCGATTGTGGGATGGTACGAGCAGCGGTCGGTCAAGATCACAGCAACCGAGCTCTCAAGGCAGAAACACTGCAACTGCTCCGAAGCACTGAGTGTGGTGCAGGCCTTGGTGGCGAAGCATGCGGTGCGACGAATGAGCGACGAGGAATACATGCGTCTTTTGTGGTTCATGGAGACGACGATGTGCGTCAATGGACGAGAGGGGGAATGGCCTGCCGGACTGCATCACAAGCGGGTACCACGCGAAGAGCTCCTGGCTCTGATTAAGAACGGGCGGTCAGCCGGCAGTGATTGTACGATCCAGTAGGCTTCGACGGTGCTGAGACGAGCTTTGGTTCTGGGGTCTGCATTTTTGAGGTCCGATCTCGTAGTGGAGTTGGGAGTTGAGAGTTGAGAGTCTGTTCTGGTGTTTTGCTTGCCGAAGGCAAGTGTGGTGGGGACGCTAGCCTTATCGGGACTAGCGCACCCCTGCCGCGTAGATGGCAGCCGTCCACGCAAGCCTTTCCATCACAAAACACTTTCCATCCGCAACATGCCGCTCCGCCTACCGCCACTGCCGTGATGATCAGCAGACGCACTTCACATTCGTGAGAGGCGCCAGCCACAGGTGCCACGCTGCCACCAGTGGGAAATGCTTAACAACTAACCTTATTCTGAGCCGCCCGCTCGGAAACCTCGAATTGCGAGTCTACAGAACCTGAACGTGCCAGATTCCACCTGGTCGGGGGCTTTGCTCTGGACCCATCGCTCACATTTCATTTCCCTACTATCCCTTGAGCTTCAGAGCACATTGATTCTCCTTCCTGCTTCGCAAAGAGAATGGCTCCCGTACTCCGGCCTTGCTGCTTGCCTCTGGCACGGCCCGACTCCGGCTGCGTTGTGCGCTTCTCACGACATTGCCGATCCCTGCGTCGTAAGCCTCTGTCTACTTCAGGGCGCCAGGTTCCCCAAACGGCGAAGTCGTCGTGGCCTAGCCGAGATCGCTGATAAACACCCGGCATCGGCTCAGCCCAGAGTACTCAAGCATGAATAAACCTTGTTCTATAGTGCTTCGGAGCCTTACGTCGGAGAAATAAGCCTCAACGCCCTTGGTCAGGAAGCCTGCCGCACGGTTTTCCCTCGACTTTTCCGCTGCCTTGCCCGTAAATGACGGCCGCCATAGCCTCCTATTACCCACTTTCATGAGAAGTAGCGCCTGTGTGCTGTTTCAACACCTGTCTTGTTTCCTTCCGCCTTCAACTTCCGGACATCTTCCGATCTGCAGGTGAGATATGCGCTGACCTTCCTATTGGCCGCGCAAGACGTCGTTGGTCCTTTGTATTTCACCGATTCATTCGCTTGGAGCTGAATGTGCTGTGGCCCATGCCAGGGACGCGTAAGATACTCGAAGCTCTCAGAATCGCTTTCCATCTGAATCAAGACTATTTTATACCGCTGTAAGCTCTGCTAGTCATGATCATCACAACCAACTGTCTCTCTTGCCATCCAGGCTTCAGAGCCTCCCTGAGCCTAAAATGCGTCCCTCGCTATCCGTTCTTTCCGCCGTAACCCTTTTGGTCCAGGGCCTTAGCGCCTATTCCACCAACTACACGAGTCAGAACCTTGCCTCTGGTACAAGTACGTCTTTTCCAACTCTGAATGTACTCTTCGTATCATCATGTTCACCGTTCACACACTGACAGAACACAGTCAAACTTGGTGACTGGCAAGATGCCTACGACCGTGCGAAAGCTTTCGTCGATGGCCTCAGCAACTCCGAGAAGATTTCCTTGATTACTGGCTCCGATGTTTCCAACTTTACTGCTCTTTACTTCAGAGACTCTGGTGATTCCATCCTCCAGTACTACTATGTGACTACCTGGTAAGTCTCAGGCGCATTTGCGCCCTCATATCGCCAGAAGCTGATTCTTGCAGGCCCCTTTCCTCTGCTCTTGCCATGACTTGGGACAAGGATATGATGTACCAAATGTACAAGGCTCTGGGCGACGAATTCTACGCCAAGGGTATCAATGTTGCCAACGGCCCTGTCAGTCAACCTCTGGGCCGCTCACCATGGGGCGGACGCAATGGAGAGTCCTTCGGCCCGGATGCTTACATGAACGGCATCGCCTTCGGTCTTTCCGTCCAAGGCTACGGCGATGCTGGCGTCATTTCCGGAGCCAAGCACTTCCTTCTGAACGAGCAAGAGAACAACCGCACCCAGGACTCTACCGGCGGTGGAGGTGGTGGCTCTCCCCTAAGCGATGGTGGCAACTCCACCATGCCTAGCGGTGGGGAAAACTCTACTGCTCCCTCCGGCGGCATGGGTGGCGGCGACTCATCGAGCTCTGAGACCACCGCATATACGGCTCAGGTCGACGACAAGACTCTGCACGAGACTTATATGTGGCCCTTTTTTGATGGAGTTAAAGCCGGACTGGGCGCCGTCATGTGCTCTCTCAACCGTGTCAATGAGACGTATGCTTGCGAAAACCAGGACCTTATTGGTGGCAAGCTCAAGTCTGAGATTGGGTTCCCCGGCTTTGTGTTCGGTGATGTTGGCGGCCAAAAGACTGCTTTCGGATCTGCCAATGCCGGCATGGACTATGGCAGTTCATCGACCTGGAGCAACAGCACCATTCTTGCTGGCCTGAACAATGGCTCGCTGACTGAAGCCCGTTTGACTGACATGGCAGTTCGCAATGTGCTTCCCTCTTACAAGTTCAATCAGCAGGACGGCACCTACCCCTCGACTGCTGGCCTTGAGGACTACGTGGACCCCCGGGCGAACCACAATAAGATTGCTAGGAATATCGCTGCTTCTTCGTTGATCCTCTTGAAGAACGAGAATGATGCTCTGCCTTTCAGCAAGCCCAAGTCCATGAGTATCTTCGGTGTTCACGCTGGTGCTGCCATTGCCGGGCCCAACGATCCCATCTCTGTAACTGGCTCCGATGACGTCTACCAGGGCCATGCCGCCTCTCTTGGTGGAAGCGGAACTGGCTCCTTCCCTTATCTGATCACTCCTCACTACGCTCTTACCACCAAGGTCATCGAGGATGGTACTATGTTCAGGTGGATCATGAACGACACTGGTTATGCCTCTACAAGCTCTGGTCTCTCGGGATACTCTTCCGGCACCGGAGCTGCTCACACATACACCGGCTACGCTGCCGATTCTGAAGTTTGCATCGTCTTCCTCAACGCCTACTCCGGCGAAGGCGCGGACCGCAGCGAGCTGTACAACACCGACCAGGACACCATGGTCACCAGCGTCGCCTCCAGCTGCAACAACACCATCGTCGTCATCAACGCCATCGCCGCTCGCCTCGTCGACGCCTGGATCGAGAACGAGAACGTCACCGCCGTCGTCTATGGCGGCATGCTCGGCCAGGAATCCGGGCGCGCAATCGTCGACGTGCTCTACGGTGACGTTAACCCGTCCGGCAAGCTGACCTATACCATCGCCAAGAACGAGTCCGACTACAACACCGGCCTGTGCACGGGGCTAGTCTGCGAGTTCAGCGAGGGCAACTACATCGATTACAAGTACTTCGACGCCTACAACGTCACCCCCCGCTACGAGTTCGGCTACGGCCTCTCCTACACCACCTTCAAGTACGCCGACACCCTCACCGTCGCCAAGACCAACGAGTCCGCCCTCAGCCAGAAGTACGCCACCGGCGCGCTCGCCGTCGGTGGCCGCGAGGACCTCTGGGACGTCGTCGCTACCGCCGAGACGACCATCAGCAACACGGGCGACCGCGACGGCGCCGAGGCGGCCCAGCTGTACGTCAAGTTCCCGTCCGCTGCGGGCCAACCGCTGCGCCAGCTGCGCGGCTTCGAGAAGGTGCACCTGGCCAAGGGCGCAGAGGCGAAGGTCAAGTTCGAGCTGAGGAGGAGGGACTTGAGTTACTGGGACGTCGAGGCCCAGAACTGGGCGGTCGCCAGCGGCACGTACGAGTTCTTCGTCGGCGCGAGCAGCAGGGATTTGAAGGCCCACGCCACCTTCACGGTTTGAGACGGTGGCATGTCTGCAATGGGAAGACTGTGAGCTTTGCTTACACAGTTACGGGTTGTGTTCGCTTGTTCATGTGTATATGTGATTCGACGATGTTTGATTCCTCATTGTATGTACAAAAGAAAATCTGTAGAGTTCTGATCCTTCCGTCTGGGTGTTCTGCACGTTGCATGCTGTGGCCTTCATTCGCTTGTGGTCAGATGAATACTTCCACATCCCCGCGTGATTATGTCTGTTCAAAGGCACAGCTGCTGGCTGTCAGCTGCAACATCTGACTGTACGTTCTTGAGCCGACCGATTACCGACCACTTCGTGAAGGGAGATGACGACTTTAGTTGAGGCTAAGAGTGCGGCGAAAGCATATTCGGCCTCCAACGGGGTCCTTCCATGCGGGTCATTTGGATAGCACGTTGGCGCAGCTATCAATAGAGAAAAGGGAAGGTTTGCCCCGCTAGATGTACCAAGTTCCCGACACGACGGACAGCAAACATCCGAGAGCGCCGACCCAATTCGGCTAGTGCAGGTGGCAGCGCTAACGCGACAAGGCAGTCCATGACGTCCCGTATGCTGCCTCCTTTGGCAATTTCTTGATGGTCAGAGCTGTTTAGTGGAGAAGCGGACCGCAGTTCGATATTCGAGGGCGCTGACGCCGAGACCGAGGCCGCGTCGGTCTGCAGCTTCGGCGTGGGTGATGCGTGAAGGCATCCCAGTGTGTGTGGCGCGCCGGACGTTTTGCGTCCGATGGGAGGAGGTCTCCCTCTTGGCCTGCTTCGAGAGCCATCCGCTATAAATGCACACGCTTCCGCTCCTCATGTTCTACATACTGTGAGCAAATTTGTTGGCTCAAACAACAGTTCCCTATCAAAAGGTCAAAATGGCGAGCACAATCCTGGTTACATTGTCCGTCGCCTTCATTTTCTGCGTCTCTAAGGTATATAACGTCAAGCCTTTTTTTTCATTTCTCACAATAGTTTCTTTCTCTTTCTCTGTTTATGTTACCTCTCCAAATGTCGAAAGTTCACTAACGCAATCACTAAAAAAAGGCTCTGATTCGCGGTATCTCAGGTCCTCTACGCAAGGTCCCCGGTCCCTGGTATACTCCTTTTACCAACCTCCCTCTCAAATGGGCTACTATAGCCGGTCGGCGCGTATATTTCGTCGACTCCCTCCACCGAAAATACGGAGACATCGTCCGCATCGCGCCCAACGAGGTTTGCTTCCGGGATCCCGCTGCGGTCAAGGAGATACATCGACCGGCGAGCGGCTTCCGGAAGGACAAGTTCTACGCCAAATTCGCTGACGATGACGTCGAGGACAAGGCCAACATGCAGTCGTTTTGCATGATAGAGAACAAACCGCATGCTGCGCGCCGCAGGCTCATGGCGAGGGCTTTCAGCAAGTCGGAAGTAAGAAGGCACTGGGAGGGGTATATCAGAAACACGGTGTCATATGCGGTGGAGAAGATGAAGGGCGATGCGGACGCGCATGCGGGCGAGGTTGATGTGATGAAGTGGTGGATGCTGATGGCAGCGGATGTCAGCTCAAAGATCTCATTTGGAGAGAGCTTCAACATGCTTGATTTGGGAGAGGTAGGGGGGTTTCCGCCGTGGCCATCGTGAAGCGGCTAACATGATCCAGTTGAACGCTTATATGCGTGCTGTTCAACGCATCTCGAAGTTGGGCGGCATTGCCGCAGAGCTCTCGTTCTTCAAGTATGCCCTGGAAGCTCTGCGTTTCGTGCCTATACCCTCGGTCCAGGAGGTCTTCAACTCTCGCCAGACAATCATGGAGATCTCGGCGAGAGCAATCGACAATAGCAAAAGCAGCAGCAAATCAACCAGCATATTCAATGGAATGCTTGCAGAGTCCGAGAAAGTCGAGAATTCGTTGCCGAGGCTGGCGTTGTTAAGAGAAGCCAGAGGCCTGATCATTGCTGGATCTGACACTACGGCAATCACCCTGACATACCTCATCTGGTCCGTCCTCTCGCGGCCTCAACTGCACAAGCAGCTCCTCGAGGAGTTGCAGGCGAAATTACCCAACAATTTCGCCGACGAGGATCTGGAGGAACTGCCTCTCATGAACGCCATCATTCAGGAGACGCTGCGCCTCTACGGCGCCGCACCCGGGACCCTCCCACGGAACCCACCTCCTGGTGGTGCAACGCTTGGCGGGGTCTACCTATCCGAGGACACGATCGTCAGCACCCAAGCATGGTCCCTTCACCGCAATCCAGAGATCTGGAAAAGCCCCGAGGAGTGAGTCCCCGCTAAAAGGCTTGAATTTCGCGCAACCGAACCGGCAAGCGTGTGCACAGGCGGATCACTTGATATTAACATCTTCACAGGTTCGACGTGACGCGGTGGCTCCCCGGCGTCGAGATGACGGATGCGATGAGGAATTCGTTCAGCCCGTTCGGCTTGGGGGCCAGGATGTGTCTGGGCATCCACATTGCGGAAATGGAGCTGAGGATGGGTACGGCCACGTTTTTCAGGTCGTATCCGTTGGCGAGGCTTGCGCGGTCCACGACAGATGAGAGCATGGCGCCAGTGAATTACTTCGTCATTAAGCCGAAGATGAACAACTGCAAAGTGCTCCTGGAATAAAGCCTGTTGAGAGCGGAATGGATAGTCTGTTTGCCCCACTATCTGGATAGACCCCTTGGGCCTGAGGAAGTAGTTGAGTATGGTCTGTTCCGGATCGGTACGGGCTACTCCGGAGGTGCTGGCCAGCAGAGAGGACTTGCTCCATATGTCAATATGTCAATAATTTTACACTTGAGGATCTTCAGCTACTCGTCAATGGATGTGGACGAGTATGGTTAAGATCCAGCCACAACGCGTACTCACAACCCCTTCATCTCTGCGGCAGACCATCCGGGAAATCATATCCCTGGGGGCCAAAAATGCCCATCAGGACTCGAGGCACACGGCCATGCTTGGCAGATGGTGAATCTGATATTGGCATTCCGGCAGACCAAGTTGGCCAGAGCGTAGCGAGCAAGATGTTCGATGTACGACCCTTCCGTCGGTGTTGCAATCCCCTTTGTGGGGCCAACAGCGACATCTCTCCGTGTTCTTGGACAATCTCATTCTGCACGTCGTGTCAGTTGCGCAGAGTGGGGGAGGCAGCTCCGCCAGATGTTGCCCAGCGTGCCCAGGCGGGCCCAAACGGGCCGAGCGCCCTTTCTTCTCGCAAGCCAGCGCCATTGGAAATGTTTCGAGACGCGAGCCGCCCAACACGAGCGATCAGCGCTCTTTTGCTGAGCCTTCCCCGTCTTTAACCAGCACCTCTGCCTGCCGCCCTTCTGCCGTTCAGGCCTCCAGCCACACCGTGCTGGCGGTACTTCAACTCTCCGAGAAGATCCATCCGACTCGTGATCCATGGTTGACCGTGCGAATCACTCTCCCGGTTCCGCGGAAGGCGTCCACTGCACCTATTTCAACGTCCAAACCAGCAATGATTGGCGCTGCGTCCAGAGCTCGCCCTCGACTGCTGAGTAGCAATGCCGCGTCAATTTCCAAGCATAACTCCTACAGTCGGAGCACTTACCGGCAGTTGAATGCCACCCTACAGCACCATTTGCATATTTTCAGCCAAAATGGAATCTTTCGTTCCAGCCAGGCCGCTGGATTTGTCAAGCTTTCCCGGAGCTAAGCTCTCTGGCCCAGTCGCTTCCACCGTGCTGCCCGCAAAATAAGGCCAAGAGGGTACCTGAATCGAAGGCGGGACAGCATCTGACTAGCCAGCTTGTTTGCAATCAAGGCAGGGCTGCAAGTTCCAAGAGCCATGGTCTTGGGTGCCGTCCGCACCCCGTTCTGAGCGAGGAAGAATGTGCCAAACCGCTAATTTATATGAAAACCCGTCTGCTCCGCGCCGGACTTTGGAGACCACCTCTCGACCGTTGGCGGTGCGCGTGTTGCTAAACCTTGGTTCACTAATCTTTTGCTTCCCGTCATGAGGCTCCTCCGCGCGTTCCTGGGATTGGCCCTCCTCTTTTCCTTGTCAGCGACCGTCCTGGCCCAAGTGTCTGCCATACCAGCTTGCGCCGTGAGTGGCCTCCCACCGGGATCCCGTCGTTGCCGGATACAGTATACTGACGTTGTGGTGTTTGCCGTTTACAGCAACTATGTCTTCTCAAAACTTTGAAGGCTCAGGACGAGTGCGGGATTACCGACCAAGCATGCATCTGTCAAAATAAGCATATCGCCGCAAACGTTACTGCCTGCGTCACGGGCTCATGTACCATCAGAGAGACACTGAGTATGCATGTCTGAAGTAACTTCCGGGTTCGACGGCTAATGTGGTGCGGAACAGCGTACGCGAATATCTCGAAAGCGACGTGTGGTGTTCCCGATGGCGACAGGTCGTTTGGCCCAATCTACCCGGTGATGGTTTTGATCATCTGTACCTCGATTCTTGTGTGCCTGAGGATGTGGGCAAGATCGATATCAGCCGGTTTTTGGTGGGACGATTGGGTCATCTTCGTCACTTGGGTAAGGCCATTTACAAAGCCGCTTGATGGAGAAGTACGGACTGACGCTTTTTTCTTTCTTTGAAGATCATTCTTGTCCCATGGTGCATCAACGGTATAATCAGTAAGTACATCACTCAGGAATAGGCAAGTCTCAATACTCACAAGCCAACAGTGGGATATATTGGATTGGGAAAGCATGTCTGGGATATCTCCTTCACCAATCTCTCCAGAATCAACAAGGTTCGCTTTGCACCACGTAGACAGTGACCATCGAAATCCGCTAAGACGTTGCAGATGTACTATTGGGGCGAATGGACGTACCTCGTCATAGCGGCAGGCTACAAGATTGGAATCTTGCTGTTCCTGCTCCGAATCTTCCCGGAGAAGCGCTTCCGGGTGGTGGTCTGGTGTCTGATCGTATTCAATGCCGCTTGGGGAGTTTCAAGTGTTGCAATGACAATCTTCCAATGCTGGCCTATCCGGAAGGCATGGGACTGGGAGCAAAAGGTTGAAGGACGCTGCAACGATAAACACGCGCAGGCCTGGACGGCGGCGGCCATGGGAATTGTCCTGGACCTCGTCATCCTTCTCCTTCCGATTCCGTCCCTCATCAAGCTCCAGTTGAGTGGGAAGAAGAAGCTGGGACTGCTGGGAATGTTCAGCTGCGGCATTCTGTGAGTTTCGTGTTTGTCTGGACAGAGAGTTGGAAATTGCTGACATATGACAAGCATCACCATTGCTTCTGTTATCCGCTTACAAACTCTGGTCACATTTGGAAACAGTCAGGACAAGACATGTAAGGAATCCGTCACCCTTCCCATTCTGAGCTGTCTCTGACTTGACACAGGGGACCAAACACCGGCATCATACTGGACGGCTATTGAGATGAACGTCGGGGTCTCGGTTTCCTGCATGCCTGCCCTCCGCCCGCTTCTTCAGGGCGCATTCCCCAAGCTCAACACCTTCTTCTCCACGACCAAGGGAAGCACCAACAACACTTCGGGCACCGCAGGCACCATCGACCGGATGAAGCAGCGGCAGGGGGCGCTGAAGATGGAGGAAGGAAGCGTCAAGCACACCTCTCACAACGGCACAATCGACACAAAGTCGGAGTCTACGGTGGTGGAGCTTTCACGTATGGAGACGCGGCCCAATACGAGTGCTGGGAACGATGGGTGGGATGCGCACAGCTCCCAGGTCATGCTGGATAGGAAAGATAATATGGTCTGATGGGATGTTTTCTTTGGTCGTTGTAATGTGTATAGCGCTAATAGCCATTCGTTTGATACCCACCTCAGAGACAATGGTGCAATGTTGCGGCAATTCTGTAGCATCCGGGATTCCCAGGCCGGAAGCCAATCTCAAGGGCTTTGGGCAACAGACTCATGCGCGCGACGAAAACGACCATGGCGACGACGATCTGGTGTTGTAGAAGGATCCATGCATGGAGCATCAATCAACGGCAAAAGCCACGGGGCTAGGCGAGAAGTGCCCCTGGCGATGCGGTGGAGGAGGCCAGGCTGCAATGCGTAGCGCGGGCGATTCGTGGCTGGTCCAGTGCATCCAATCAGAGCAGGGCTGTGCGTAAAAGAGGCGTTGTGCCTGCCAAGTGCCAAGCAGAGATAGGACCGACAGAAGGGAAGCGGAAGCCAGATGGAGGCTTGCAATGCACCTGCACCGAGTCAGCCATTTTCCCGGACGCGTCCAGATGCATGCGTAAGCCGTAGACGTCTTGGCCGAGCAGGCGGGAGAGAAGGCATGCTGTTGTAACGAGATCTGCGTGGAACAAGTAGGAAATAGCGCTCCGTTGTTGCAAATTGGACGACAGCGGCGCGGGCCGGGGGCAGTTGCCAAGCAGGGCGCCGTCTGCGCCTCGTCGGAGCAGGAAGCAGCAGCCAGCCAACGGCCCAGGAGCGCGCCAACGTCATTTGAGCCATCCACATCCACACACTGGCCGCGGAGTAAGCGGACAGCACCCCCAGTTGCGGAGGAGCGCGATCCCGGCTGCTGCGTGCATCCATCCCTGCCCCAACTCAAACCTTCTCTTCCAGAACAGGCACACCACCCACACAGAAAAGACCCGGCCAAGATCCAATTTCGTTCTACGAGTGATTGACGCTCTCGTCAGGGGCACGCGCCATTGTTGCCCTACACCAGCATGCACTTCGGCAACCGCGGACTCGTCTATCCCGCCTGTAGCCAGAGCTTTCCGGAGATGACCCCATGGCGGTGACGACCAACGCGCCATCCTCAGGGACACCACCGATGACTCGTCTCGATGATTTATATACGTCCATGCCCGATGGCTCCTGATTAACCGCCAAGTTCGTTCTTTGTTCCTACCTTCAGTCATTCGTTTATTCTTTACACGACCGTGACGATGCAGGGAAGAGGCATGAAGAGCCTCTTTTTGCTCTGTACCTGGTTGGCGGGTACCATGTAAGTCGCCAATCTATAGCCCATCTGTTATAGAAAACGTCATCCTCAATGTTTATCCAGTGAAGCGACCCACAACCAACACAACCACTTCCACCAGCACGCCTCCCGCCAGGCCTCTAATGTCACCGCCCTTGAGGACTACGAATATGTCATCATCGGCTCCGGTCCTGGCGGCGGCCCGCTGGCAGCTCGTCTCGCCATCGCAGGCTACAAGACCCTGCTGATCGAGGCTGGTGACGATCAGGGCGAGGACCTGAAGGAGCGCGTTCCGGCTTTCCACGGCCAGTCATCCGAGTATGAGCCCATGAGGTGGGACTTCTGGGTGCGCCACTACGACGACGACACCAAGCAGGCGCGCGACAGCAAGTGCACCTATGACACGCCTGAGGGCGAGCTGTACACCGGTCTTACCCCGCCCGAGGGCTCTAAGATGAAGGGTGTGCTATACCCGCGCGCGGGTACGCTGGGCGGCTGCGGTTCCCACAACGCCATGGTGACGATCTACCCGCACGAACAGGATTGGGAGTACCTCGTCAACATCACCGGTGACGCCTCGTGGGGCGCCGACAACATGCGCAAGTACTTCCAGAAGCTCGAGAAGGCCGAGTACCTGCTGGGCAACGCTCTGGTCGGCCATGGAACCAACGGCTGGCTCACCACGGGCACGACTGACTTGACGCTGGTGCTGGAGGACGCGAAGCTGCTGCAGATGGTTCTCGCCGCCGCCACTGCTCTGGGCCGCGGCCTCCTCGAACAGCTCATCACCACCGTCACCGGTCTCGCTGAGCTGCTGCTCCAGGACGTTAACATCCCCGGTAAGGCCCGCGACCAGAATGAGGGCCTGTACCAGGTTCCTCTCGCCATCAAGAACTACGCCCGCAACGGTCCGCGTGACTTCGTTCTCGAGGTTGCCAACTCAGGCAAGTACCCCCTGGATATCCGCACCAACTGCTTCGCCACCAAGCTCCGCTTTGAGAACGACACCACCACTGGCCAACCCCGCGCCGTTGGTGTCGACTTCCTGGATGGCAAGGCTCTGTACCGCGCTGACCCGCGTGCTGGCAACTCTGCTGGCGGCATCCCCGGTAGCGTGAACGCTACCCGCGAAGTCATCGTCTCCGGCGGTGTCTTCAACACCCCTCAACTCCTGAAGCTGAGTGGTATCGGTCCTGCGGACGAACTTGCCAAATTCGGCATCCCCGTGGTCAAGGACCTGCCCGGCGTCGGCACCAACCTGCAGGACCGCTACGAAGTCGCCACGACCATCAAGTTCGACGGCAACTTCACCGTCATCGAGGACTGCACCTACGGCCAGCCCGGCGACCCCTGCCTGGAGCGCTGGCTTAATAACGCCGTCTTCAAGGGCGTCTACGGCAGCTCCGGCCTGGCGCTCTCCGCCATCATGAAATCCAGCACCGCCTCCTCGGAAGACCCGACCGACCTGATCAACCTGGGTGTGCCCGCCAACTTCCCCGGCTACATGCGCGGCTACTCGGACTACGCCGTGGCCGACTCGTCGCACTGGTCGTGGCTCACCCTCAAGGCGCACACGCGCAACCGCGCCGGCTACGTCAAGCTCCGCAGCGCCGACCCGCTCGACACGCCGCAGATCTCGTTCCGTTACTTCGACGAGGGCGACACGGCCAACGGCGAGGACGAGGCCGATCTCCAGGCCGTCTACGAGGGCGTTACGTTTTCGCGCAAGATTTACGAGAGCATGTCCCCGACCATTGGCGACTGGGTCGATGTGCGTCCCCCCAGCCGCGATGAGGAGGCCACCAAGCAGTTCATCAAGGATGAGGCCTGGGGTCACCACGCCAGCTGCACTGCCCCTATCGGCGCGGACGATGATCCGAATGCTGTTCTGGACGGCGATTTCAGGGTTAGGGGTGTCAGTGGACTGAGGGTTGTCGATGCGAGCGCGATGCCCAGGATTCATGGCTTCTTCATTGCCAGCTCCGTGTACATGTTCAGCGAGAAGGCGGCGGATGTGATTATTGCGGAGGCGCAGAGCAGCGCTTAAGCAAGGGGACGGTGGCCGTAAAGAGAGTTACCCTGCTTGATTAATTTAATGTATATTGGTTTCGCTCTGGTGTGGGTCTGAGGACATCCGCCGGGATTGAACATCAAATTTGTCCTGACTGCCTCGAGTGCTGAATCTTTGTGTGAGAATGTCAATCCGGGGAACCATGCAGCAAGCGTCGATGTACTCATGCAGTTGAAACGACACGAAGGCAATTGACCGTGTAGCAAAAGCAACTTGGACAAAAGATCCAGAGCATGTGGCTCCGGCCTCAATGAATTCGTGGCCTATACATTACAGAGCGGGATCGCAGCCCACCGTTAGCGCCAAATGTGATATTTCCCACGGAAGATCAGATTAATGGAAGTGTGATGGGGAGGAGAATCATTTGTCCGGATGGGTTCGTTCCTAAAAACGTAACACGCCCGCGTCCGGGCGAATGCTTCCATTCCCCACGAAGTTATGTTTTCCAAAGGCAGTCGCCGCTAACCATATCGGCTGCAATACCCTCCGTGTACAGTAGCGACAGGTGCAGAGAAAAGAAAAACTGACCTCGCTTTTGACAGAAGACGTTTCGACTCATCCACCCACCATATCGAGTCTTCACGGCCACCAAAAAGGGAGGTTCCGTTTTCTCCATCGCTGGGCAACCAACAGCCCATGTTCAACCCCTCTCCCAATCACGTTTGAAAGGCGAAAAAAAACCCCCTCCAGTTCTAACCAATCTTCGCCGGTACGACACCCGCGGCCCCCTCGACGTCGTCGCTTTCCCTGACACCTTGGATCGGCGGTGCCCGGTACTCGTCGCTCTCGAAGTGGTACAGCTCGGGCTCGGGCTCGCCCTTGCGCAGCAGCAGGTACCGCCGCGTCCACCAAGGCAGCACCTTGGTCAGCTGGAACGACGCGTGCGTGCGCGTCGGGACGGCGAAGACGTAGTCGAGCTCCTCGAGCGTGCGCTGTTTGGTTTCGGGGAGGAAGAGGAAGACTGGGAGGATCATGTTAGCGATCTATCTTGGGGATGTTTTGCTTGGGGGTGATTTTACTCAGGACGAGGGCGATGACGTTGAGGCCGGCGTAGAAGCCGAAGGCGCCCTGGGGCTTGAAGGCGCCGATGAGGCGCGGGAAGGTGATGCTGAGGATGCTGGCCCAGAAGTTGTTGGTGGCGACGGCCCAGGACATGCCGAGTTCACGGTGGCTGAGGGGGAAGACTTCGGCGGAGTACTGGTGTCGAACCGTCAGCAAACCGCAACGAGACGTACGTTGCCGTGGGAAAACTTACGGTGAAAGGCACGGGACCCTCGCCGGGACTGTAGAACGCGGCGAAGAGATAGACGAAGAATGCGATCATTCCGAGATGCGCTTTGTTCTCTTGGGGGATGTAGAAGCAGAATCCGCCGGCCAGGAGCGTCCAGAACATGTTGGGGAAAGTGAAGAGGAGCAGGCCTCGTCGGCCGAAGGTGTCAATCGTCCAGACAGCAGGCCAGGCGAAGACGAAGTTGACCAGGCCGAAGCCGAAAGTTGCCATAAGAGATCCGAAGGTACCCGCACCCGCTTGTTCGAAAATGGTAGACGAGTAGAAACTAGAGCACACAGTCACGTCAGTATGTACTTCTGGTATCCTGGGTGAAGAAATGAAGTTCTGGACCTCATGATGTTGATTCCGCACCTAAAACGAACACCCATGTTAGCTTATTTGGTTGTTCAAAATGAGGTGAAAGGCCAACGTACATTTGTTGCGCAATCATAACGATACCTGACGCTTGTGTTGCGCGTCTGACGCGGGGAATACTAAACAATTCGAAGAAGCGGGTCACAATGTTGTTTGCGGTGGTAATACCGGACTCTTTGACGAGCTGCTCCTCGTATTCCAGCTGGGCATTGATATAATAGAGATCACGGGCAGCCTGGAGTGGAGTGTTGCGGAGACGAAGAAGAGACTTGTAAGCCTTCCTGAACTTCTTCTTTTTTAGATACCAACCTGCGGGGCCGGTCAATAAACATCGCAGATTGATTAAGCTTCTTCTCACTTACGGGGCGATTCGGGACAGAAGTAGATGCCAATCACAAGCGGCACGGCCGGAATGAAAGCACTGCCGAACTGCAAGCGCCATGCAATTTTCCCGACGCGGTAGACACTTCTTGTGTCAGCAAAATTTACTTCAAATGTGACGATATCACTTACGCGAGGTTGGCACAGGTGCCCAAGAAGATGCCGAAAGCTGTCCAGACCTGCCAACTCATGACCAACCCTCCACGGATGTTTGCGGGGGCAGTTTCTGCGGAAAAGACCGGGACAGTGACTTCCTTCAAGCCCATGCCAATACCGAGGAGAACACGCGTCCCGATGAGTTGTTGCCAGCTCTGCGTTACTCCCATTGCAAACGGGGCAACGAGAGAGAATATAGCGCCGAGAAAAATTGTTCCACGCCGGCCGATGAGGTCATTCAGCGGATCAGAAATCCATGCTGCGCTGCCGGTGGCATTAGCATTCTCGTGATGGAGCTCATGTCACAGCAGTTACTCACAAGAGCCAAATGGCGATGTACGGCATGGAGTTGACGACGCCTACAATCCATTCATCTTTTTCGCACGTCCCCTTCAAGCCGCATACATCTTGCTTTGTACTTATGCCGAATTCGTCCGGGAATGAGAGATTTGCGCCATTGGATCCAGTCTGATCCCAGCCTTCCAAGGTGCGTCAGCGGCCAACTTTATATCGAGGAACGCGTAGATGTATTTACCTTGAATAGCAGCAGCAATTGAGTTCAGAATGATAGTGAAGTACAGCGCGAAAGGGTGCCTCCACCTGTGCGTTCTTTCAATTCGAATGGCCTCTTTGTCTTCCTCGTCCAATTCCGCAACGTTTTCAAAATTGTTCGGGTCACGCGCAATAAGGGCGCCTTTGCGGAGCAGGGGAAGGATATCCCCCATGTCGTTTTTTGCCGCGAATGATTCGACATCACTCATAAGCTGCGGGATTGGTATGCCAGCGAGAGGGTTCTTGACTCTGGAGTTGAAGGCCGATCAGCAATTACGGGGAGTGAATATCGTTAGTCGACGTCTACTTACTCGCCGGTCGTGTTTTCGGAAAGCTCGACGATGCTCTGCTTGCGCTTGGTATCCAGAACAGCTGCCTCCTCATGGTGAATGCCTGCCGCGCTATCGCGCTTCCTGTTCATATCATTCAGCACATGTAGAATGGCATATACCTTGGAAAGGTCTCACTCTTCTTTGGGGTCCATGATTGAGTGGCAGTGCCTTGACAAGACAGAGTGTGCGGCTCAGAGTACCCTACGGCCCAAAACAAAGTCAGCTCACGGACGGCACGCGCAATAAATAACAAGAACAGAGAGCAGTTCGACAGCATAACTGAAACTCGATCCCGGTGATCGGCGTTATTGAAGCCATTGCCGGAATTGGTAATGCCGTGGCCACTCACCAGCAGGAAAACAGACGGGGCCCCGCTCTCAGTGGTGGGAGGGCGAACGGAGGGGAAACGGGCCCACTCCGCACAGATGTATTATAGCAAGGCCAGCGGGCTGAAGACTTGGTGCAGCGTATTCCGCCTTGCCAAGAGAGTCCGTGGGCAAGAGCTGAGTGAGAGGTGTAGAACAAGACGGAAGGAAGTTGAGGCATGAGGCTTGGCCGATCTGACAAGGCGGCACAAGACTCCAATTTGAAGGCCTTGATAGAAGGAACGAGAGGCGCGGCGAATGCTTGGTTCCTTTTTCCGAGAAAGAGGATGCTCGCATTACTCGTCACCCACTCCGCTGCAGCGCTTTTGCCCCACTCCCCCATTTTGCTCTCCATGGCTTGAGCGTGCAGAGGAGACGGTGCCCAGACCGCCACGGCGCGCGGAATCGCCATTTCCAACGGCATGCAAGCGGCACGGATATCCTATCACGCGGCCTCACGAGTCACGAGGGCTGGAGGGCACGTCTTGCTGCGTCAGCTGTAATGAGTGATTTTCGCGGGGGAAGGAGACAGTGCCAAGGCACATAACCGTCGTAATGCATGGGGTGTATTGGCCTGTCGTTTTGGAAGATGTCATATTGAGGCTCAAGCCCTCTTGAAAAGGCGAGATGTGCTATATTAGGTTTAATACTTAGCCAGTACTGATTAGAAACATAGCTGATATGAACGAAAGAACGTTTTGATCCCAGAAGAACCTCAGGTCATTGCCATGCCTCTACGGGAAGAGCATCGAGTACATCAGACGGTCAAAACGACCCCTTTTGTCCGGAGGTGGGGTAATATGACAATGACCAGCCGTGCAACAAAACACGCGCTGACGAGGGTTGGTGCCGGATTCTGGCAGGCGGCGCGCAGGACGGCCGGACGAGATTGCAAGACGGGGTGGTCGGAGGCTTGGTGGATGCAAAGCATTGGCTTGTGCTGGGCTCGGCGTGGAAGGCGGCCGGACAAGAAAAAAGGTTTGGCCCTAAGGGATGCCCGCTTGCAGGATGCATGTCTGGGCTCGTTTTCCGCGGGGAAAAAGGCGGTGGCTTCGTTTTGCTTACCAGGCTGCCGTGACAACACCACGGCCGTGTCAGCGCAGAGTCACAGAGACGGCCTGCCTGAGCATGGCCGACTGAGGCCGAGTCGAAAGGCAGAATTTTCAGCCGCCAGGATTTGGACGTGCAGGAGCCACCGCGCCCCCGCCGTGTCACTCCACCACCTGCCACCCGACTCCCACAAAGCCATCCCCGTGTTACCCCAGGCCACGCATCGGCCATGCCGATTTGCCGTCCGCTCTGGCCCTGCGCGATCCAGTCCCAGGTCACGTCCGCTCTTCGCTCTCGGCCATGCCAATCAGGCTCCGCGGCATGTCGGCTAGCTCGTGGGCACGAAAATGCCAGGCCCCCTGGCCCGGAAGGTGTTTGGCTCCAGCAGAAGCGAAGAATTCTAGCGCGCGGCATCGCGGGAGGGAAGGGAGCCACCGGCAACGCCAACGCCTTGCCTTCCCCGGTTGAAACGCCGGAACCGGCATTCCGTATCTTTCCCTTCCCCGGATACCTGCACATGTGAAGAAGATAAGGTCTTTACGATGCTCGTTAGCCATCGCGGCTGTCGGCAGATCAGCCAGATCATGACGCAGGTGAGGGCCAGACATCCAGGGCATGGCCGCCGATGGCTGCGAACAGCTCACGAATAGGCCGAGGTGATGAAAGAATTCCATTGATGGATCTGATTGATCGAAAGAGACGGCCACGACGTCGTGTTGACAAGCTCGTCTTCCAAGACGTCGACAAGCTGCGCCGGTACTTGTCGCCAAGAGGCCACCATAGCTTGGCCATGCCGCCGCATCTGCTCGCATCGCGGCATGAAAATCTGCATCTGTAGACTTGAGCGGATCGAAGACATCTCGATTCTGTCTTGCTGCATCTTCCACAGCTGTCTCATCTGGCATTGTTCAAGAGCTGACATCCACCACCCTGCTGGTGACCACTGCCGAGAGGAGAAAGAAGATCGTACCCACTGTTCCAGACGATCATGCAAGGGACATCTGCACGCAAGATTAACTCACGATCTAGCGCCAGCCGAGTCATTCCGGCTGGAATCCAGATGCACGTAGACACCATCTCGCTGTTACCAGGGAGACTCCTGGCCATGTGATGAGAAACGTGTTGGCCCAGTTAGTCGGTTCAGTAGACGAGGGTTCGGAGAGACATCCGTCCAACATCATTACCCTATCCGGCACACGATCTGAGAAGATAGACAAAGGAATGGCATCATTTTCTTCGACCCTGCTGGCCGAAAATCCGTCGACCAGGATCCTCCGCTGCTCAAAACAATAAGTTATCTACAAGAAAACAGCTACACAACCGTCTGGTTATAGCCAAACGTCGACAGATTGTGCACCTGATACTGTCCCGTTGCCGTATCATAGGTCAAATTGGTCTGCACTACACGCCCGCCCTTCACCGCGCCGCTTTCAACAATTCCACCCGCGATTGGTCGCTTGACGGCGTTGGCATCACGTTCAACTGTGAAATTCGCCAAGCTGACCTCGTACGGCGTCCGCTGCACCACCGTAGGCACTCCATAATAACGAGCCTGAACCGCATCTTGACTGTTTCGGAATGACATGTCAGCTCACAATATTTCGTTGGGAAATGGCAGAGCGCTTACCCAACCGTCAGCTCGTAATATCCACGGTAATACACATCCTGCCACAGAAGCTCCCGATTTCCAGCCACGAGAGCAGCACTCTCCTCGTTGGCTTTGTCTATCGTGATGTTCTGGCCACGCGGACACGGGCTGCTGACAGCTGAGCCTGCAAATTCAACACCGATGGATCCTGCTCCCGTTTCCGCGTCGTAATCATGCTCACCCAACCACACGAGATCAGAGACCCAGGACATGTGGCTGTCTCCAGCCATCATAATGTTGTTCGTAATATTGTTGTTGTAAAAATGCTGAAAGGTGCGGTTTCGGTTGGCCTGATACCCATCCCAGGCATCCATGTTGTACTGTTCAACGAAACTGAAGTTAGCACTCGGTGATTCTCATATCTCAGAGGAAATCACGTACAGGGTCATCAACACCACCAGTAGTTGATTGGTTCATGCGCGAAAAGAGAATCTGTGATCCGATCAAGCGCCACGCGGCTCCGCGCGCTTTCGATTTCGAAAGCTGGTTGTAGAACCTGCGGAGATTAGCTTGAGCGTTGCACTCGGAAAAGTAGTTCTTACCAATTCTCCTGCCGGCTACCCATCAACGATCTTCCTGCATCGTTCTGGATTTCGTGGATATATTCGGTATTCCAGTAGAGATCGGTGACAGATCTGTCATACTGCCGGGTGTCGAGCATGATAATGTCGACCAAATTACCAATTGAAAATGAACGCCATATACGGAGATTGTCGTCCATTTCAACTTGTCGAATAGGCATCCATTCGAAATACTATTCGGCTCCCATCAGCTGAGTTCCGTTGATCTCCCGCAAGGGACCACCCACCGCGCGCACGGCATTCATCTTGCGTTGGTCAAAGGCAATGCCGGCACCGCCATACTCAATCTCATCTTGAATGAAGGAATCTTCCGTATTATTCTGGGCTGCCATGCCGTCACGCCACGTGTTGTCTCCAACCTCTGGATTAACTTGTCAGCCTTTCTAGTACTTCCGAAAAACATGCTGCTTAGTTCTCAAAAGTGTTGGGACAACTAGAGCTATACGCATGAGTGGTTGAAGCATTCATCCGGATGATAATGTCTAAAAAGACTAATCACCATCAAGTCCAGATGAGTAATTCTACTCTTCACAAGGGGCAAGCTGCAGGGCCTTTCAACCTATCCCTCTCGGGCACTTACCGTGATCATCCCAGACTGGGATCCAAGCATAGCTTGCAAAGCTTAGAATGGAATCTGAATCAGCGCGGTAGGAAGCATGTCTTTTGCGGTAGTCATAAAGCGTGCGGATTTCCTTGTTGGGCTGCGTAATTCGGTCAATGGACCAACCCCAGCCGTATGCACCTTCGGCATATTCGTAGATGAAGTCCCCCAAATGCAGAACGTAGTCCACAGAATCCTTGCGCGCTGGGTTTCCAAAAGCATTGAAGAAGCCGAAGGGATAGTTTGAGCAGCTGTACACAGCGACCGAGACTTCGGACACATCTTCGTTGGGCGCTGGAGCGGTCTTGGTGCGACCGACCGGGCTGGCGTTCTCGGAGTCACAAACTATGAATTGATAGTAGTATTGCGTGAAAGGCTGCAGACCAGTCGCCTCAACCTGCACACTGTGAGATTGGCAGACCAACCGACAAAATCGCGTCTCTCACCTTGATGGTGTAGTCAATATCCGAGGACGTGTAAGCCTGGCCAGACTTGACAATTTTCTTCATCTCTCTGTCTGATGCCACATTGTAATTCACGCACACCGGAGCGGTGGAAACGCGCACTAGTCATTTCGTTAGCCATTGTGGTGGGGTAAGCTTGCGGAGAACATGCGAACCGTATTCCTGGGTATCATGATTGAACAATGGCACCGTTCCGGACACCGTGACTATCAGGTTCGTCAGTAATCAACGCGCCGATTGCTCCAGGATTATTCGTCTTACTATTGCTCTTGTCACTATCATACTCTGGAGAACAACGCGTCCACAGAATCACAGAATTGGCATACGGATCTCCCGAGGCGACACCGTGCGTGAAGTTCAGAGACGATGCGTCGATTGATCTGATGGTCTGGTCATGGCGACGAACGACCTTGTACAACGATATCCCCAAGAAAGGATGATGAGCAGAGGGAGAGTCGTAGTTCAAGTTGGCAGCATATCCGGCTGATGCGGCGCCAATTGAGCTGAGAAGAACGAGTATGTTGAGCCTCATGGTGCCCTGAATCAAAAAACCCTGTGCAACGTGCCTGAAGGATGACGAGGGAGGGCTCAGCGGCTCGGCCAACTTTTGTAGCTGGCGTCAAAGCTACACCTAGAAACACGGCGCAAGTCGAACAAGGATCTGGGCGGAGTCGCGACTGACAGGTCCAGCGCTCGAGCCAGGGACGAGCGAATGAGAAGACAGAGATTAGGCATGCTTGGCGGTTGTCGGCATGGATTATGAGCAAGAGGCGTAGATGGCCGTTGGCTCTTTGTCTACGAGCTGCGGACCAACGAGCCGAAGCAGCTGGGACGCGAATGCGAAGCCAATCGTACAGAAGAGGAGAGCACGCTCGTTGTAGCCGATGCGATCAGTGCACAATTGGACCGCGGGAGAAGCGGAGATTGTCTGCGCGGGGAAGAGCACGTTGGCGAGTTCTTGGACACGATTGCTCACAGGGCCGGTGTCAGGCTACGTCACCCCGCTGCTATGGTCGCAAGTCTCGGCCCCGCTCTCTCCAGCCGCTTTATTGGTAAGCGTCACCTTCTCTTGGTGTTTACGAAACTAGTAGATCAATGATAAATATAATGAGCGAATAATGCTCGCCCTATTACTAGTTAAGTCCCTTCTCTCCCTCTTCCTCAAAGATCCGTCTTCTCACGTGATGTTTCGAGGTCTGGTGTAGAAACGAGTTTACTGCGGAGCAGATGGTTCCGGCTGTGGTATCTTTCACCCCGATATCTCGTCTCCTTATCGCTAGATTTTGGAAGATTGATAACTATAAGTATGAACTGCTTTTCACGGCCACCCGCTTACATTTTCAACAGAAACAACAGTACATCCAAATTATCGAGAATTCCAACCAGTTCTCTTGATAAGGCGTCGTACAACCTTGAAAGAAGGAATACATAAGACAATCGATTCCATGTTTTTGAATTCTCCAAAAATGAGGCGAATTGGCTCTACCGCGCTTATACCGTCAGCAACATGGATCTTAGGCTTAGCATCCATGACATATCCATGAGCAAGGTCGCCAGTAGCATTAAAGTTTGATGGAATTTGCGCTTGATCGGTCGGAATCGATGAATGAATGACTTGATTGCTTGTCTGCCGAGGCGCTCGTGGTGTTAATCCCCAAGACGTCTCAGAATGAATGACTAAGCTAATATACTATCCAATAACAGATAACGGAGGTGATTGAGCTCATTTTCCATCAAAGTTCTCACTAAGTAACTTCAGTATATGAGCGTGAATTCAAGCTAGTGCAAGGACTTAGTGGAGTGTTAAGAGCGTGTCGCCCTTTCGCGCTTTCGGAGACCGTGGGACCGATGTTGAGCGAGACCGAACCCCTCAAGCGCGAAACCAATAGTGAAAACCCGCTTTTAACTGCAAGTGTATGATGTATAAATACTGCAGATAATTCCTGCTCTGGAGATTGTCTCTACTCGCAAAGCACAACATTCCTCGCGGCTCTGACAGCGAAACTCTCTTGCCATTCAAGATGGCGCAAAACAAGGATTTGACTGGCAAAGTAGCCATTGGTAAGGCTCTCTACAATTCTACGATCTGATACTTCATTCTCATCACATTGGGATAGTCACCGGCTCCAGCCGTGGAATCGGAGCTGCGATTGCTTTGAAGTTAGCATCTCACGGCGCGGACGTCGTCATCAACTACCATTCTTCTGCCGAGGCCGCTGAGAGTGTCGCAGCCAAAGCACGTGATGAGCACGGCGTTCGTTCTCTCAGCGTGAAGGCCGACGTGTCAAGCCAAGATGGCCTTGCTCGGCTTTTCGAGACCGCGAAAAAAGAGCTCGGAAAAGTTGATATCGTCATGAGCAACTCCGGAATCGAGCACTTCGGCTCCCTGGAAGAGGTCAGGGGTGAAGAGATTGACAAGATTTTTGCGGTCAATGTCAAAGCGCAGTACTTCGTTGCACAACAGGCGCACAAATACCTGGAAAAGGGCGGAAGGCTGATTCTGATGTCAAGCGTATCGGCCGTCATGGTACTCTTCCAATTTTTCCTGCTGTTTCGAGCAGTGTCACTGACATGCCGCAGGGTACTCCGCGCCATGCAATCTACAGCGCATCTAAAGCGGCAGTCACAGGCATGGTGAAGTGCCTTGCCTGGGATTTTGGTCCACGGAATATCACCGTCAATGCCGTTGCGCCTGGTGGCGTGAAGAGTGACATGTACGCCGTTGCTGCAAAAGAATACATTCCAGGGGGCGACAAAATGACCATTGAAGAAATTGATGCTAGGATATCTGGCTCAAGTCCACTGGGAAGGGTCGGATTACCTGAGGACGTGGCCGGCGTAGTTGCACTGCTTTCAAGCCCGGAAGCGCAGTGGCTCACTGGCCAGACTATCCATGTCAGCGGGGGAGCGCACATGGCAACCTCCTGAGCGTTGATGAGAATGAATAACGAGGAGATGAATGAGAAAGAGCGGTCAAGTCCTGTTAGTTCTTTGTTAATCTAGCTTTATGTATTGTCATGATATTTTGAGTTTCGCTTTTGTGTGCGACATCAAAAATTCGGCGACGAACGTGGCAACGGCTTCCCGCGGAGCTTGTTGACGGAAGGTAGTTGACTGTTCCGTGATGGATTGAAAAGCTGCACATGGTCGCGCGCGAACTTGAAGTGCGTAAGTGCGTAATGGAGCTTTTGAGACCAAAAGAGATGACTGTTTGAAACGAGATGGCTGATATCTTCTGATAACAAGACGAGGATGGTTCAGGCGTCGCCTGTCCGGCCGGCGATTTCAAAGGCCGTCGGGGCGGATCAGGCCGAGGGCGGAGAGCAGTGCGGAAGCGGAGGGCGCGGACACATCCGCCGACCTGCGGCTCTGGACAGCTCCGGGATCGGAAGAAGGTCGAAAGCTTAAACATTTTTGTATCGCGCAGCTTGGAGATGCGTCACTCAGTCAAAAACACCAAGCGCCGTGCATTCTTTATCCTCCCTCCCTCGCGTCGGTCGTCGGCGAACAATCCGCAGTGACCACTCCCAGAGCTCTGTTTAGCCGCAGTCCTACCTCGGCCAATTGCCTCTCCCCGCCGCTCGACCGCGCTAGGTACCTCTTGCGCAAGCCGACATCAGCGCCTCATCCCACGTCTTGGAGCCTTTCCCGAGGCCTGATCCCGCTCATCTGCCGCTATCTGCTCCGCGCTGCGTGTCACTGCAGCGTGCTTCGAGTCCTAATCCGGGTTACCTGAAAAAGCCGCCGTTCCTCCGTCATCGCCCTATTTTGTAGCCCATCATGCGCCCCTCCACCTTTTCTACCGCCACTGCCACCAGGGCTCTTCGCTGCGCTGCTCCTACTACCCGCTACTCCACCGTTCCCAGGGCTTTCTCTTCCCTCAGCACCGCTCGTTCCGCTGCCAAGTCCGCTATCAGTGCCGCACCGAGCTCGCGCCTTGCCTCTGCTCTCTTCTCCGTCAGCCAGACCAACTTTGCCGCCCCCGTTGCCCTAGGTATCGCAGGCCAGAGGAGAACCATGGCGACCGCCAAGAAGATTCAGGTCAAGAATCCGGTGGTCGAGCTAGATGGTGACGAGATGACCAGGATCATCTGGCAAACTATCAAGGACAAGGTACGGCCCGCCAATTAGCTTGCAGAGTTATAAGAATGCTAATGATAATGCGCAACACAGTTCATCCACCCGTGAGTACCAATTAACCCCCCACGACAACTTGAAGCAGTGTCTGACCACTTCAAAGTTACCTCGACATCGACCTCAAGTACTACGACTTGGTGCGTATAGTGGAAATATAATGGCAGTGAAGGGTTGCTGATAAGGAATTAGGGTATTCTGTACCGTGATGAGACCAACGATCAGGTCACGCTTGACGCTGCTGAGGCTATCAAGAAGTACTCCGTCGGCGTGAAGTGCGCCACCATTACCCCCGATGAGGCGCGTGTTAAGGAATTCAACTTGAAGAAGATGTGGCTTTCGCCCAACGGCACTATCAGGAACCACCTAGGTGGTACCGTGTTCCGTGAGCCCATTGTTATCCCCCGCATTCCTCGTCTTGTACCTGGCTGGAAGCAGCCGATCATCATTGGTCGCCATGCCTTCGGTGATCAATACCGCGCCAAGGACCGCGTCATTGATGAGGAGGGCACTCTTGAGATGGTCTTCACCCCTAAGGGTGGCAAGCCCGAGACCATCAAGGTCTTCGACTTTCCCAACGGTGGCGGTGTTGCCCAGACCCAGTACAACACCACCGAGTCCATCTCTGGCTTCGCGCATGCCTGCTTCAAGTACGCACTTGGCAAGAAGATGCCTCTGTACATGAGCACCAAGAACACCATTTTGAAGAAGTACGACGGTCGCTTCAAGGACGTCTTCCAGGAGATCTACGAGAAGGAGTACAAGTCGGAGTTTGAGGCTAAGAACATATGGTACGAGCACCGTCTCATCGATGACATGGTCGCTCAGATGATCAAGAGCGAGGGTGGCTTTGTCGCCGCTCTGAAGAGTGAGAGCCCTGAAGAGTCAAACTTGGAAGGATTTTGCATTGACAAAAATCTTAGACTATGACGGTGATGTCCAGTCTGACATCGTCGCTCAGGGCTTTGGCAGTCTGGGCCTGATGACTTCGGTGCTGATCACTCCTGACGGCAAGACGTTTGAGTCGGAGGCCGCGCACGGCACAGTCACTCGTCACTTCCGTGAGCACCAGAAGGGCAAGGAGACTAGCACTAACCCCATCGCTTCCATCTTCGCCTGGACTCGTGGTCTGGCCAAGCGCGGAGAGCTTGATGGTACCCCTGAGGTTGTTGCCTTCGCCGAGGCGCTTGAGAAGGCCTGCGTTGACACCGTCGACATTGATGGTATCATGACTAAGGACCTGGCGCTTGCTTGCGGTAAGAAGGACAGGGATGCGTATGTCACCACCAACGGCTACCTCGACGCCGTTGAGAGGAGACTGAAGCAGGGTCTCAAGGAGAAGTTGTAAGAAGCAAAGCGCGCATTGGCTTGGAAGTTGGTATAGATGGTGCGGATTTCAACACGGCGGCATGAGTGAAAATTCAGCGACTTCACATTGGATTCAAGAATGCGCACAGCGCACTGGCGAGCAGGCAGAATATCTGTAGATTTAGAGCCTTTTGATGAGAAAAAACGAATTTCTGAATTATCTCACGGTTGCAATTGCCCTGTTGGTATGACTCACATGGCGAATAAGATCCGAGAGCACAAATAATAACAAAATAAAATTGAGGCAGGGAGCAAGCAGTCATTTTCGCATGAGGTGGTGGCGGAAGCGATCCTTCAGGCTGCAGTGGGCGGGATGACTCCGGCTGTGGCCTCTGCGCACAGACGGCGAAATCCCACCCACTTCGGCGCGGCGTCGACATTTGAGGGCGAGCAGCCCAAGCACAAGCACACCTCCACTCCAATCGCCCACCATGAGACCCATTCTGCTTTCCGGCCATGTATGTCCACGAACGCCTGAATATTGAGCAAGCTTCTATGAGCAGCTACTGACGCGTAGTGCAGGAACGTGCCTTGACCCAAGTAAAGTACGCTTTTACGCCCACACTGCCCGCTTGCGCACCTCGAAACTGACCGCGACCCCTCAGATACAACCCCGATGGCGACATCATCTTCTCCGTTTCCAAGGATCACGTCGTGTGCGCCTGGTACAGCGCCAACGGCGAGCGCCTGGGTACCTACCACGGCCACGTCGGTGCGCTATGGACCGTCGATGTGAACCCCGATTCCACCCTGCTCGCGACGGGTGGCGCGGATAACACCATGCGTCTCTGGGACGTCCAGACCGGCCGTCTCCTCAAGACCTGGGAGTTCGAGACCTCGATCAAGCGTGTCGAATTCTCGCCTGATGGTCGCCAGCTGCTCGGTGTGACGGAGAAGCGCTCCGGTCACCTTTCCACCATTGTGGTGTACGAAATCATTCCGGATGTCGAGGCAGAGCAGACAAACGAGAGAAGCCTCAGGATTCTGTGCGAGGAGAGCAAAGCCACTGTTGCTGGCTTCAGCTACGGCGCCAAATACATCATCTCAGGACACGAGGACGGCACGGTTTCGCAGTTCGATGCGAAGGTGGGCAGAGCACTTATGCATGGGTTAGACACTTGTGGCTAATTCTGGTGGCAGACCGGTGATCTGTTGAACGTCATCGAGGCGCACGAGCCCGACATGCAGGTTACGGACTTGCAGTGGGCTCCCGACAGGACCTACTTCATCACCGCTTCCAAGGACAAGACCGCCAAGGTCAGTATTCCTTCGCTTTACACGAGATGCTAGATGGAGAACGTCTACTGACAAGCTTACTCCAGCTCATCGCCACGGATGACCTCCAAGTCCTGCACAGCTACGCTGCCGACACGCCTCTCAACAGTGCTGCCATTACCCCCGTTAAGGACTACGTGATCCTCGGTGGTGGTCAGGCTGCCATGGATGTCACGACCACTTCGGCACGTCAGGGCAAGTTCGAGGCCCGTTTCTACCACAAGATTTTCGAGGAGGAGATTGGTCGTGTGCGTGGTCACTTCGGCCCGCTTAACTACGTCGCAGTCCACCCCAAGGGCACTTCATACTGCTCTGGTGGTGAGGACGGTTACGTGCGTGTGCACCACTTCGACAAGCCCTACTTTGATTTCTTGTATGAGGTTGAGAGGGAGAGGGAGCAAGCGAATCTGTAAACGGATCTAGAAGGGGTTCTTGCTGAGGTCTTTTTCACTCTTCTTTCTCATGATATCAGCATGTCTGGCGTTTGGCGGGAGGTTGGGCCAGCTGCAGCCCATTAAAAGTATCGGATGACGTGATGGCTCTGACGAGGAGGAATGCGCAGGAAGAGAAGTCGCGATACACTGTTAGAAGCAGAATTTGGATTCCTAAATCTGAGATGCTCCACTGCCTCCTTGCAAGATACATAACTGCGTTTTCCCAAAGGAGAAGACAGAAAAGAAAGTAATAAGAGGTAGAACACAGCTGCAAGGCACATGTTGATATTGAAAACACTCGTCAAGAACCCTGCGGTTGTGGCGCGTCCAGCCGAGATCACGTTCCTGAGCCATTGGATTAGGCGTGCTCAGGGACACACACGAGCCGCCCGTCACCGCCCGGCTGCTCCGCGACTCCACCCCCATAGCGTGCATCTAACCATGCCGCCTATTCGATCGTTTCCCTATCATGCTAGAGCCGCGCAGAGCTCCTAATTTCCGTCGGTGGGGTCGCGCTTGGAACATCCGGACAGTCATGTACGTCAACCTCTACTTTTAAGCCGCCGTCTGCCGTTTCCGAGCCGCTTCTCTCCCTTGAATCGCGCAGTCTCATCTTGCCTGTTTCTTTGGCAGAATTTTCGTTCATTAAGCCGTTTTGAGGACGAGTGACCAATATGTCGAACAGTCCTTTTCTCTTCTTCGCTACGGTATTGCTTGCCCTCCTTTTCAGCATGGGCGAAGCAACGCGGCCGTACGCAGCCTCCAACAGCTCGCACATTAACTATACAACTGTCACCGGGTACTTCTTACAAGATGATCCATCGACGAATGCGAGCACGTTCAACTATGTATGTTTCTCTTCGAAATCTCCTTGGCAGGAATAATCTCCAGCTTGTCTCTTTCCCCGCATTTTCCTAACCCCAGCAACAGACCAAGGCCAATCTCGGCCTCATCAACCGCACGTACGACACCGATGCATCCTTCGACCCGTCTGGTCAAAAGACGCAATGGGAGCGCTTCGCCCATCACGTCTCCGAGCTTAACCGCAACAGCTCGGCGAGCGTGCAGTACAAGGTCCTGATCATGGGCCGCCACGGCGAGGGCTACCACAACGTCGCCGAGTCCTTCTACGGCACGCCCGCCTGGGACTGCTACTGGAGCCTGC
Organism: Botryosphaeria dothidea; assembly: GCA_011503125.2. Classification (NCBI taxonomy): domain Eukaryota; kingdom Fungi; phylum Ascomycota; class Dothideomycetes; order Botryosphaeriales; family Botryosphaeriaceae; genus Botryosphaeria; species Botryosphaeria dothidea. The sequence continues at coordinate 2,567,563 of WWBZ02000040.1, read as the reverse complement.
TCAACGGCAACGGCACCTCCACCTGGGCCGACGCGCACCTGACGCAGAACGGCATCGACCAGGCGCTCGTCGCGAACGCCTTCTGGGCGAACGCCCTGGCCGACGCCGGCATCCCCGCGCCGCAGAGCTACTACGTCTCCCCGCTGGCGCGCTGCCTCGCCACCGCCAACCTGACCTTCTCCGGCCTCGAGCTGCCGGGGGATAGGCCCTTCAAGCCGCTCGTCAAGGAGCTCCTGAGGGAGGCGCTCGGCATCCACACGTGCGACCGTCGCAGCACCAAGACCTGGATCGAGGAGAACTTCCCCGACTTCCCGATCGAGCCGGGCTTCGCGGAGGAGGACCCTCTCTGGGACGCCAAGCTGCGTGAGTCTTCGACCGGTAAGCCCTCTTTTTTTTTCTCTCGTAGGCAAACCAAATTCTCTGACCTGAAAACAGCGCAAGTCGCCCGCCTCAAGACGTTCCTCGACGACGTCTTCACCCATGACGCGAACGAGTTCATCTCCTTCACCAGCCACAGCGGCAGCATCGGCTCCATCCTCAAGGCCGTCAGCCACCGCACCTTTTCGCTGGTCACGGGCGCCGTCATCCCCGTGCTTGTCAAAGCTGAGACGCTTCCTGGTCCGGCCCCGCCTACCACCATCGATCCGCCTACGACGGCGCCGACGTGCACGGCGGACCCGAATCCCACGAGCACGTAGGTTTGATGTGACATAATATTGTAGTTTATCATTAGTATGACTAATAGACCATTGGATGCTTTTGACTCTTGATTTGACCCGTGTTGACGCTTTTTGCGTGATGCTTCATCTATGAATACGAACAGTGCGTAGCGTTCATAGAGTCGATTGGAAGCGAGTACAGAAGCGCCCATGCAGTGGTGGCTTTTTCTCCCTCAAACCCGTTGAATGATGCAGTGAGCTGGCAATAATAGATGTGATGTACTTGGGGTATCTCAGAATTAACCATTCAGAAACTAACCATTCCGCTCTGGAAACTGTATCGAGTCCCAAATTATGCTCTTAGGCAATATGCCTGAGCCGTTTCTTGTTTTGAAAAACCGATGTAATCCCGCCATAGAACGCAATGCCGTAAACCTTCGTGACCGTGAATCCGTCCATAAAACGCCGATGCTCATGCAAAATCCCCAGTATTCCTCTCCTCCATTATCTTTTTTGGCACCTGGTGCTTCCCGTTCATTGGGCCCTGTCGGAATTCAATTTCCACATCCCCCAGACTCTCCTAGAATTGTCATCGCCGGTTTGATGCCCATTTCGACCCACCACCATTCCCAAACTATCCTAAGGCTTCTTCTTCGGCTTGTACTCTCTCGGGATGCACTCCGCCGCCGACAGACCTGCCTTCGCACAACGGTCACACGGGCGCCTCACATCAAGATCGCACGCGCCGTGCTGCTTGACACAACGTTCGCAGCGCGATTTCTTCACCGAACGTGGAGCGGACGGGGTAGGGGTAGGCTTGACGGGGCTAGGATCAGCAGTCGGGCTGTCGGTTGCGTGCTTCTTGGCGACCTTGTTCCTCGCTGGGGCGTTTTCCTTCTGAATGTTTTGGGGTATGGCAGCGGGAGGAGAGATCGAAGACATGACAGTCTTCTGCAAACTTGGAGAAGGGATAATAGGAATGCCCGCTCGTGGCGCGACAGGTGTAAAAACAGGATTGCTGTTGGTTCTGGCCATGGCTGGGGTAAGGACTGGAGTCGAGGTTTCGGTCGGAGCAGGTGAGCCCGTCTTCGACATAGAGAGAGTGGGTGAGGCTGTGTTGGATGCGCTGAAGATAGGCGAGGTCTCTTTGGAAGAGGCAACCGACGGCGAATTCGTCTTCGAGAAAGTGGTGTTAGGCGAAGGAGCTTTGGATTGGAGAGGGGATGGCATGGGCCTTATGTGGGAGGCAACCGCAAAGGGAATCGGGCCGGCAGTTGTAGAGAACCCTGCTATTGATGTTGGGGGTGGTGGGTTGGTAAAGGCAATTGGAGAGCTTGTAAAAGCGAGTGGTCTGTTGTGGGTCCAATGAGGCTGCCATTGCGGTGGGTATTCCCGAGGTGGGGAGGAAGGCAGAATCGGAGGGTCCTTCGATGGATGCGCTACCGGAGAGTGAGATAGTTGAGCAATAGCAGCAGCAGTTCGGGCATTGTCGATCTCGAGAGCGTTATCCGCAGCTTTAGTAGGGTCAAAACGATCTGCGGCTGCCGGTTCCACATCCGGTATTCTGAGCGGCTCAGAATGGGCGGGGCCGTCGTAGAAATTGTCTATCATCGCTAGGCCCTCCTCGAAGGATATTTCTCGGTTCCGACGGGGCGTCCAACCAACATTGTCAGACATCTTCAACCCGTTCTGTGAGGATCCTCGAATGGTGTTTCAGTTGGTGAGCGATGTGTGGAAGAAGCAACTTGGTATTCGAGAGAATGTTATGAAGGGTAGGTTTGATAGGTTCCTTTTTGGACCAGTGATGTCGCTACCTTTAGGCAGTAACCACCCACGTGAATACCGGATTGCTAAGATTGTGGAGTCTAGGCAGGGCCCTGTGATAGGTGACAGGGTCAGACTCTCGTGATCTTGTGAGGTGACTTCGAATGGACCAGGTGAGCCCAGTTTTTGGGCACCAATGGTGAAGCCAAGTGGTGAGCTTTTGAAGAGGTTCGAAGCTGCCCACAGCTGAAAGGTGTTGTAGTAAGCCTGTACAACACGTGCCTGCGTTGGCTTGTGTTGGTCAGACCTGTCATTGAATTAGCAACGGCCGCAGATACACAAAGAAAAGCCCCCAGAAAAGGAAGGCAGTCATATCAACTGCATCAAGGCTGTCAATTGCTTGTGTAATGTGATCCGAAGTTCACTGTCATCTGTGGGCGCAAGCCCCAAGGCAGTTCGCATGTCTTCTTAAGCCATCAGGGCGACTGACGTCTTGCGGGAATGAATGTGCAATGTTCCGCGATAAAGTCAAAGAATTGCAATTGGACGTGTGGACATACTCGCAAGGAAGTGCTGGCCTGGCAGCGGAAGGGGTGCAGAGCGGTAAATACCGCTGATTCCAATTCAATGGGCAGGTGGAGATCCCTTCCGAGCAAATCGCGGTGTCTTGGCGATGATGCGGCGGGAAGCTGCAGGTGCACGTGTTCGTAAGATGAGGAGAATGCCGAATTCCGTGATAACCCGGCGCGAAAGCGTTTCAGCTGTCCGGAAGAGGCGGACTGCATAACACGCGGACCAAGGAGTTGAGGAGGATGCCGCTCGGGAAATTCGCGACCAGTGTCGTTTCCAGTAGAGGAGAGAGGTCGTCGGAGAGGAAGCCGTGAGCGAACATGTCAACCTATCTTGGCGACCCAAAATGGCAATCACGTCAGGTGACGTAGCTCTCACCTACCCCTGCCGGGCAGTTCTGGCAAGTCTCTAGATATATCTTCAGTCTGCTCGCTCGAATGTGTTCGTTAGTAGTCCTCTTTCGGTGCGCCAAAAGGCTACGTTGCTTTGACTTCTGCCGCTTATACCCGGAAATCCACCGCCCAGGTCCTCCTTTGATGAGCCTCATTGGCGCGAAGCGGGAAAATCGTATTCGGAACGGAGAAATGTTGCCGATTGCTCCTTGGCCAGAAGGGGAGCTGGAGCAGCGGGCGGCGAGACGCGAAAGTCGCGCGTGCAGTGATGCAAAAGAAATAAGATTGAGAGCGGCGTCGTCGAGACAGCCCGATAAGATATACCAACCACGGCCAATTATATGTACCAACTCCAGAAGCCCCGTCCAGCGCCAAGAAAGTCAGAGTTATCCAAGGATTCCATTGCCGACCCCGCTCTACCGGTATCCTTCCGGCCGCCATCACGTCATTATATGGGTATCGCGTTACTGACAACGCCGCTTGTATCCGCCGGCGCGGCGAGCATCCTGTGTAACGCCCTTGCATTAGCCATTTGTATCGCAGGAAGGGACACTTGGGCTCACTTCTTCCCAGCATCGGTAGCACAGCATCCGCAGAGGATCGAGGCTGGCCAGCAGACGATGGCCATGACGACGGCAACACCGAAACCCAGGGTTGGACCGACAACTTTGCAGTGACAAGGATTCTGGTCGCTGGTTGGGAGAGTATCGTGATCAGTAACCGTGGTGGCGCCGGGAAATTCCCACGGCAGCTTTTTTTAGGAAGGAGACTTACGTTCCGCACTGGAAACAGACAATGGGGAAAGGAATGCAATCCATGGCTGAAGGTCGCGCGGAAGAGGAATTTGAAGCTGGACTGAGAAGAATTGGAGGCTGGCGACGGTGGATTCGTAGTGTAGGAGCTGTTGAAGGGCAGGGCTGGGGCCAGCGACGGGAGACCGGGTGTAGAAGAAGGGCGTCAGGCACGTCGGAGCTGAAGACGGGAGCTGGGGAAGCTGCGGGAGACCGTGCACAGTGACGTGTGAGACCTCTCTGGCTCCAAGAGAAAGCTTGTTTCTCTCGCCCACTAAACGTGGCCTATTCCTAGCGCACCAGAACATGCTCTTCCCTACGCGCGGCGTGACTTAGATCAGATCGAAGATGCGCCTTTGACAGGAATGCTCAGGGAAAGTCTCCAGCCTACTGCAAGGCCATCGGGGTTGCTTGAACTCATCGGGAAAACGGGATGCTACCAGAGCATCTGCCGCGCTTCCCGATTGGCCTGCGGTGCCGACTCCTCAGATAATGGGCTCCCGGGGCTCATGATTGACCATCTGAATTTTCCTCTTCAAGCTTTGTAGTGTAGAGCTTCCTCGTGAATCTCGCCTAGTTCTTGGTCAACATTCTTCGGCAGCCATGTGCGCGAACACATTGAAAATGCACCGGCCACGGTAGAGCATCGCTGTCAGGCGCCCCGCTAGGCACAGACCCGCGGGGCCGTCTCCTTATCGATTAACTCATGCCCTTCCACCGGCTTCGTCACCGACCAAACTTTGTCACCAACTTTTCTGCCTTAACCACACTACCCAACTTCCACAGCATTAGGCTTGCAGAGAGGTCTCAAAGTCCATATTTCTTATCAATCCAATCTCTGTCATCATGGGCGCCGACGGCAAGGCCAACATCCTCTTCGTCTGCTTGGGCAACATCTGTGAGTCTAACTCCGCCTCTCCGCCTCTCCTTCTCTCCTGCACTACTGACTCGGTCTTCCCACAGGCCGCTCAACGATGTCCGAAGGCGTGTTCCGCCAACTCACCAAATCTCCCTCACCGCACCCCACCGTTGGCGAAATCGACAGCTGCGGTACAGGCGCATACCACGCCGGCGACGGGCCGGATTCGCGCACCCTCTCAACGCTCGAGGACAACGGCATAACTGATTATGACCACTGCGCGCGCAAATTCCGTAACCCGGACGACTTCGATAGCTTCGACTATATCCTAGCCATGGACCGTGAAAACTTGTCGGACTTGGTGCGCTTAAAGAACGCATACGAACGGAAACTGCGGTCCGCTGGGAAAGAGGAACAAATCGAGAACCTTGGGAAGGTGATGCTTTTTGGCGACTTTGGTGGGAGGAAGGGCGAGGTGGTGATTGATCCGTATTATGGTGGAAGAGACGGGTTCGAGACGGCGTATAAGCAGGCCGTGAGGTTTTCGGAGGGCTTGCTGAAGCATTTGGAGGCAGAAAAGAAAGCATAAGGTGCTCATGAAGGCATGGGAAGATTTGCAACAAGACGGACGCGATGATACCCGAATAGACTTAAGAATACAAGATCATGGGAGACTTGATACTGCTGCTGGCTCATAAATTTCCGTTCAAGAACATCGCCAATGGGCCGTAAGTTTTATCAGTAGAAAGAAGCCACCAGAATTGCCAACACGATCAAGGCAAAAACCACAAGGAATAAAGCATCGATTCCCTCGGTTGCATCATAAGACCTCGCAACATTATCCACAACATCTCCCAGGACCTTCGGTTGTTCGAAGTATTCTTCGTCGACCGTCTTCAGTTTGTCTAGAAGAATCTTGGCACTAGTACAAAGGGTCTTCTTAGTAATTCTCTTCAATAACGTTATGGCTTTCTTTCCGGGATAAGTCACCGTTCGGTGTCATCGGTGGCCGTCTTCTTGTGAATGTTTCTGCTACCGCAGTTTTGACGTTGCTGGCGCCGTTCGTAGGGATGGCTTCGGTGAATGAAACGGCGGACAGTTGACTGAGGGCACATCAGTTCCAAAGCGGCAATATCGACTCTGGAAAAGCATGTCATCAGTACCTTAATGTGTGAGCGTTCTACTTGTAAACTCGTCATCATGGTCTCGGATTATGTGGGAAGCGTGCTATTCCTTCTCCGCAATAGGCCTTCAAAACAGCGAGACTCAGTAAATTGTAAGCGCAGAGATATCACGCAAGGTTTCCAGCATAGATGAGTGTACAGTCTACTGGTAGTACGATGATCCATTCAGACACGGTGCTCCGTAGCATTTAGGAACGCTTGTGCGAATTACAGTCATGTCAAACCGCACAGCGCCAATGTCTTGATACACCGGAGTTGGACTAAAGGAAAGTTGTTTGCTTTCGATGGTTGTCCGGCGAATGGGAATCGCCCACACGCAAACTGTATAGCCACTGTGACTCGGAGAGACCGAAATCGAGTGACGTAGGTAGCCGAAATCACGAGCACCTCGGCCCATTGCATAGAGGCGACCAGGGCATGAACGGGGAAATAGATTGCCTCAATTCTCGGCCTGGGACGGCAAATATCGTTGGGAAGGCCGGGCACAGTGATGTGATCAGCGTGCTGTAATCTAATACTTGACAGAGGAAGAGTGTGCGCGGCGGGCAAATTATGGGAGCCCGGAGTTTAGGTGTTTTGATCACGTCAGAAGCTGATTGCATGTATAGTGGCTGAGGCCGGGAGAGTCTGTCGCCGACAGCGCTTTTCTTAGAAGCATGATGCAAGATAATGCCTCGCTTCCAGAAGCTTGACTGTTTGGGAGATGCGGCGGATTGGTGCAGATTTTGACGGCGGGGCGTGAGATACACCGCATGTTGGTCGGCCAAACTCTTCGCGGCGAACGCCACAGCCACAGCCGCCACAACAATAGTGGAGATGTGCTGCCGGGGCTGTGTTCACGTATCTCGGATCTCTCACAGGTTGGACCCCGGGGATCCCGTGACAGAGCGGACGGCGCGCCAGAAGGTACGTGAGAAAGCAGTCAACAAGTGAGCTGCCTCGTCAGCAACAGGGCGGTGTTGGTGAGTGCGAGTACGACGCGTGCGCTGATTGGCGGCGCCGGGCTGAGCAGAGCGGCGCTACTAGGGCGCCGCAAGCAGGAAGAGCGGACGGCCAGGGAGACTGAGGCGCGTCGTGAGGGGGACAGGCGATCGAACATGGCGGCAACATGGTGAAGCATGCCCAGAAGACGCGCAAGTTCGCAGGTTGATCGAGGGTTTGAGTTGGAGAGTGCTGGCAGAAATTACATCATGTAGCTGGGATGGGCCGGGGGGGAGAGAGGGTTGGGGCCGCACTGGCACAGCCTCCAGGTTTCAAAGTCGCGACGAAGCCTGCAGCGGCTGCACATCCTCCCCAGCCCAAGCCGCTGCACTCAGCCCGTCAACAGCGGCGGGGAACTTTATTGCCAGCCTCACTGCTCACCTTCGTTGCTGCTCTCCAACCTCCACCCACCGCCGTTGCGTCTGCTATCCTTCAGTCGTTACCCGCGGCGCTTCTCCGCGCCCCACGACGCGACTAACGTGAAACAATCGACGAGATTTTGATAAACCTTACGGCCACTTACACCAACGAGCTTTCCCGCCCAAACAGGCATCTCCCTCCTGCCCTCATTTCCGCGCCCGCAGCCAGAGCCAGCAGCAGATCAGGCCCAGCTGCCGCGGCCGCCAGCCACCATGTCCTACAACCGTCTTGGTGAGTCGCACGCGTTTACAATCTGCCCTATAGTCCTCCGCCGCCTGCACGACGCTCCGTGCTGTTTCTCCAGACGTGACGCCTGAGAAGCATTCCTGACGCCTTGGCTCCAAACGCGGCGTGCGCGAGAGAGCCGACTCCTGGACCAGCGCGCGCTCCACCGCCATAGCGTCTATCGCCAGCAGGACTGACCGCCAACTTAAACAGGCTCGACGGGCAACGTCCACCCCGACGACGAAGACTACACCTACAACAACAACATGGACCCCCGGAGACCCCATCGGACGCCCTCGCCCGGCAACCCATTCAACGGCTACCAGCTCGAGGACCGTCCCTATGGCGGCCAGCCTCTGGAAATCCCCATGGGTCCTGGTCCCGGTCCCAGTACCCCAGGCGATCGCTTACAGGCACAACCCACGGTAAGTGGGCAATTCACCCTGAAAGGAGGATGTGGGCGTTGAACTGACATTTACGCATGCAGTACTCAGTCGAGAACGTCCAAAATACCTTCGGTCACAACGAGCAGTACGAGGCAGACCACCGGTATTCGCCAGGAGGTTATCATGACGACTACGCCATCGACCCGAACGCGCACCACGATGCATACTTCAACCAGCCCTACAACCCCTCTCCGCACGAGGAACACCAGCAATACTGGCAGGATGAGAGCGACAACCGCCCTATGCTGCAGCCAGATAACGCCTACGGCCCGGATCCTGCTCATCCCATAAGCCCTAGCATGGACCAGGGGGAATACTTTGATGCCCCAAAGCCAACCCCGAGTCCTGCGCCAATTCGTCGGTGGAAGACAGTCAAGGAGGTGCAGTTGTTCAATGGCAATCTCGTCCTCGATTGCCCTATTCCTCCCCGGCTCCTCAACCAAGTCCCGCACGCGCAGCCGCCTGAGCGTGATGAGTTCACCCATATGAGATACTCAGCCGCGACCTGCGACCCTTCCGACTTCTACAATGATCGCTTTACGCTGCGCCAGCGCCTGTTCGCAAAACCGCGCCACACTGAGCTGTTCATTGCAATCACCATGTATAACGAGGAGGATGAGCTTTTTGCCGCGAACTTTGACCGGTGTGATCAAGAACATCGAGTACATGAACTCGCGGACGAATAGCAAAACATGGGGTAAGGATGCGTGGAAGAAGATCGTGGTTTGCGTTGTCAGCGACGGTCGTGCGAAGATCAACCCGAGGACAAGAGCCGTTTTGGCCGGTCTGGGAGTTTACCAGGACGGCATTGCCAAACAGCAAGTCAACGGCAAGGAGGTGACGGCACATATTTACGAGTACACCTCTCAAATGAGGCCTGGAAATCAAGAAGGGTGTCGTGAACATCAAGAAGGGCACCACTCCCATTCAGATGCTGTTCTGTTTGAAGGAAAAGAACCAGAAGAAGATCAACTCGCACAGATGGTTTTTCCAGGCTTTTGGCAGCGTTCTCGACCCCAACATTTGCGTCCTCATCGATGCCGGTACGAAACCCGGAAAGGACTCGATTTACCAACTCTGGAAGGCATTCGACCTGGAGCCAATGTGCGCCGGCGCTTGTGGTGAGATCAAGGCTATGTTGGTCCACGGCAAGAAGCTGCTCAACCCCCTTGTTGCGACCCAGAACTTCGAGTACAAGATGAGTAACATCCTGGACAAGCCTCTGGAGTCGGCATTCGGTTTCATTTCGGTCCTACCTGTGCTTTCTCCGCATACCGTTATGTCGCCCTACAGAACGACAAGACTGGCCAGGGTCCCCTGGAGAAGTACTTCGCTGGTGAGAAGATGCACGGCGCCAATGCCGGTATTTTCACTGCAAACATGTACCTTGCCGAGGATCGTATCCTATGTTTCGAGCTCGTCGCGAAGCGCAACTGCCATTGGATTCTACAATACGTCAAATCGGCTACTGGTGAGACCGATGTTCCAGTCGAGATGGCCGACTTCATTCTCCAACGTCGTCGCTGGCTGAACGGAAGTTTCTTCGCTGCTGTTTACGCTCTTGCACACTCGCACCAGATCTTCAGAAGCGACCACTCGTTCCTTCGCAAATGATGTTCCTGGTCGAGTTCGGTTATCAGACCGTCAACATGATCTTCGCCTGGTTCCAGCTCGGTAACTTCTTCTTGGTCTTCCGCATTCTCACGTCCTCTCTTGGTAATGATGAGTTCCTGGGCACAGCCGGCAAGGTTCTCGCAACGGTATTCGAATGGGCGTATCTTGCAACGGTCATCACTTGTTTCGTGCTGGCTCTGGGTAACCGACCACAAGGCTCGAACAAGTTCTACATGACGATGGTGTATTTCTGGGTTCTCATCATGGCGTACCTGATGTTTGCATCCATCTACATCACTGTTATCTCGGTAAAGAGCGAAGTCGCCGACGGCTTCTCGGTTGCGGATCTGTTCCAGAATACCCTCTTCTTCACACTGATCGTCTCATTGGCGTCAACCTACGTCCTGTACTTCGTCGCCTCATTCCTGTTCCTGGATCCCTGGCACATGTTCACGTCGTTTATCCAGTATCTCCTGATGACGCCGACATACATCAATATCCTAAACGTCTACGCCTTCTGTAACACCCACGATATCACCTGGGGTACTAAGGGTGACGTAAAGCCCGAGAAGCTGCCGTCGGTCACGACCAAGCCTGGTGGCAAGGTTGACGTTTCTGCACCCACGGATGATGCCGACTTGAACACTCAGTACGAGGCCGAATTGCGCGTCTTCGCCACCAAATGGGTCGAGCCGAAGAAGGACCCTTCCGCGGAAGACAAACAGGAGGATTACTACAAGGGTTTCCGTTCTTCCGTCGTGCTCTTCTGGATGTTCTGCAACTTGGCGCTGTGCGCTGTTGTGCTGGTTACCGCTGGTGTTGACGTGTCCCTTGAGGATGACGAGGTTTCGAAGGAGAAGACAGAACGCGCCAAGATCTACATGAGCGTTGTTCTTTGGAGCGTTGCTGGTCTTAGTGCATTTAGATTTGTCGGCGCTATGTGGTTCTTGATTGTTCGGATGGTAAGTTTAACATCATTCCAGGTGGTCAAAGGATGGTCTACTAATTCTGGTCTAGTTCCGTGGTGTTTAGACAGAAGCGAAACCCTTCTGCGATGCAAGTCGCAGTTTCTCTGCGGATATACCACCTTTGATACTTCAACTCTGTGTTTTGCAACCTCCTTTACTTGTTTGCCTTACGACCTTCTGAAAGGTGAAAATGTCGTCTTGGATGCTGGATTCTTCCTCACGACCATGGTGTCGATAAACCTGGATTGATGCTTTTAGTGTCCTGCTTTTCATGATCAATGGCTTTCTCATACCCCTTATGTAGCATATGTCAGAGCAATGGATACTGACGTCCTTGAACACGGCGTCAGGGGATTTTGTTTTATGACTGGAGACAGGCTTCTGCGGTCTGTCGGGAAAGAGATTCGCATGTAGTCATGGCATTCATGGGACATAGTGGTCTTGGCATAATACATATTCGAATTTCTGCATGGCATGGCTTTTCCTAATCTTCAATGCTCTTTGAAGTCTAGTTCATAATGATAACATGGAAAGGCATTCCGCCCACGCCGACCCCTACACAGTAATACCATTGAAACATTGGGTTCTGGAGTAGTGCAGCATTTACGCTACATACAGACCCCTCTATCCTCGTATATTGGCAGCCACAAGACCGCCTCAGCTTACCTGCCGTCCTCTTTCAGCTTCTGTTGCAGCTATCACATAATCAATCACGGGTAGCTGCTGTTGGCATCACCCGCAGCTCCTGCAGGGTCTTTCAGCTCGGTTAGCGAAAGAGGGGTGCCCCGCCATATGCTGCAAATCAATTGGACCTAAAGTACTTCATCGGATGTCTTTCCGAAACAAGCGTGCAGATGGGTATCACAGCCTGCTCCCCCACACAGAAACGGCTTAACGCCACAAGATCTCCACATGCAATCTCTCGCCTTGCTATAGCGAAGATGATTCGTGACTAGATAACGAGGGAACACCAGGTACGGTAAGAATTGCCGTAAGCAATCGGCCTGTATATGCACGTTTTACCTGCATTACTCTCCATCAGCTGCTTCGCCCCCAATAAAGCTATACCAAGATATGCAGTGCTTCCATAGATGCAGCTAAGGTCTCCGCTTAATCTATTTACCCCATCTCGTCATAGTTTCTTCAATACTAGTGGATCCTATATCAGACTTACCACTGTCCGCCATTTTCCTCACCTGCGTCTAATTACCTTCCCTCTGCACCTGGATTTACTCTCTCGAACAAATTGACCGCAAACCGCAATGGCAGCTTCCCTCAAAGGCAAGACAATAGCCGTAACCGGCGCCGCCTCTGGAATTGGCCTTGCCATCGCTAAGAGCCTTGCCTCCATTGGTGTACGTAATCACTTTCGTTCCATTTGCTGCCCCTCAACCAGGAAAAAGCAAAGAGATATCCTCAAATTCATGAGCTGGCATTCATTGACATTTCTCCTCCACCTTCAGGCCAACGTCTCCCTCGCCGACATCCAAGAGCCCGCCCTCTCCGCCGCTCTCTCGACCGTCGAGCGCACCGCCCGCGACGCCGGGCACACCGACGCCAAGTTCCTCGCCCGCGTCACCGACGTCCGCAAGACGGACGACGTCGGCGCCTGGATCGACGAGACGGTCGAGACGCTCGGCGCGCCCCTGCACGGCGCGGCAAATTTCGCGGGCGTGCTGGGCGCGCAGTTCGGCGCCGCGTCCGTCGCCGACGTCAGCGACGAGGACTGGGACTTCGTGCTCGGCGTCAACCTGACGGGCGTGATGAAGTGCATGCGCGCGGAGGTGCGGGTCATGGGCGAGGGCGGGAGCATCGTCAATGCGAGCAGCATCTTGGGGATGGTGGGGGCTGGGTTGAGGGATGCGTACAGTGCCAGCAAGCATGGGGTTGTTGGGTTGAGTAGGAGTGCGGCGAGGGAGTTGGGGGAGAGGGGGATTAGGGTGAATGTGGTCAATCCGTGAGTGTTTCTTCCTACTCTTTTTTTTTTCTCTTGAGTCCGCGTTTTGGGCGGGTTGGTGCTGATGCGAGTTGGTAGGGGCTACACTGCTACGCCGTTGATGGATGGGGTTGGTGACCTCGCGACTGTTCACAAATCGCCCGAGGTACAGGCTACGATCTTGAAGAGGTTGGCAAAGCCCGAGGAGGTGGTGCCGACGGTGATACATTTGCTGAGCAGCGATTCGAGTTTCACCACGGGTGCTGTGCACATGGTTGACGGGGGGTGGTTCGTTTAGGCTTTGGAATCAGTCACTTCACTGCATTCAAACGCGATGCTCTACATATGTGGGGCTGCGCAGGGGTTGGTAGTAGTTTTCTGGCTAAAAAGTTAATCACTGTGCAAGTGCTGCGAAATCATTGCTGTCAGCCCGCCTCAGGCAGGTTGATTCTTTATTGATACTAACGAATGGGCGAGTACCAGACCCTGAAGCATGTAGAACCAATGCCGTATTACTTTTTGGAGACTTTTTTTTCGCCCAATCAATTAACCCCTTCGGCCGAGCTTGGCGGCCGAGTCCGTTGATTTCAAGGAGTGACACATTACCACACAAGCACTCGCCCCCACCGTTATTGCAGCTCCTTGTTGAAAGTCGCTGTACTGCTTCAGATTGCAGCTTGCCTCATGCGAACTCAGACCATGACTTGCGGCGGCCTGCCCGGGCCAGGCTGCTGCGGCGCCGGCTTCTCAGGAGCGGGCGGCGCGCCACGAGCATCAACCGGAGGCTTCCCGGGCCCCGGCTTGGGATCCTGAGGGGGCGGCGGCGGCGTGTCACGGGCGTCGACGGGCGGCTTGCCCGGTTTCCCAGGAGCCGGCTTCGGTGGCGGGCCGCGAGCATCGACGGGAGGCTTGCCGGGGCCAGGCTTGGGGCCAGGAGGAGGTGGAGGTGCGCCGCGAGAGTCGAGCGGAGGCTTGCCGGGGCCAGGCTTGGGGCCAGGAGGAGGTGGAGGTGCGCCGCGAGAGTCGAGCGGAGGATGGCCGGGGCCAGGTTTGGGGCCGGGAGGAGGAGGCCCTAATGGTCCACGCTCGTCAAGTGAGTTCTCGTCCCTGGGCGGGTGGTGGGGCGGAGGACCACCGGGCTGAGGCTGCTCAGGAGGTGGTGGGCCCTGCCTCGCCTCTAACTGGTTCTCATCCTCAAAGCCAACTGGAAGAGCGGTGGTGATGCTGTTGGGGAGAAGTCATTGGTGCCATGCCTTGCTTGGGTGTGACGGGAGACTCTTACCTGACTGAGGCGAGAGCCAGCAGAAAGCTATGAGAGAAACGCATGTTGCTTTCCGTTGTTGTTCTGTTGTACTGTGGTTTGGAAGACTTGCTTGAGAGGCTTGGTTGATTTGCTTGATGATTCTGGGCTTCTCCTGCCCACGCCGCGCCCATATTTATACCCATCTTGTCCGAACCTTGGCCGCTCATGATCCAACAGAGGTGATGCTCAGGCGTGCAACTCCGCTTCTTTGATCGAAACTCTTTTCAGGCAGATTTCCTCATTTGACAAGGCGCTGAAGTCATTTCTGCAGCTCAACGTCCCAGAATTCTCTCCATAGGCATCCAGTACGCACCTAAACTATTGGAATCCCGCAGGTCTGGTCGAGCCTAAAACCTCGGAAAGTTTGAGAGGTGTGTTGACCGGTATTGGCATGTGTCTCGTAATCGCGTGAGGGTAAGGCAGATCGTCGGCGGGTCAGAGACAGCTCGTAATGTCAATGACCACCTCTTGGCGACCGTTGGGACACAGGAGTTAATGTCGCGACGCCAAGACGTGGCCTGATTGGGCGGATCTTGTGCCATTTGGTATTTTCGTGCCTCGGAAAGTAGGTTCAAGGTTCTTATTAGATAAACCTTAGGCTTCTTTAATAGTGGTTTTGTAGGGATCGTTTAGGCACACTCCATGGGGGGGATTACGCGGCGCTGACGAGGCCCGCCCAACCTTCGCCATTCGCGCTTTTACACTTCTTGCTTGATCTTCCTTCTTGGGATCTGCTAGATTACTCAAGAAAGTAAATAATGGCGAACAGAGTGATGAAAGTCCGGCAAGAGGAGGGAATTACCGGTTGGAGGCGCTTTGAGACCCAGACCACCACGGGTAGTAAACGGGATTAGAGCAGTCATGTTTCGGCAGAACCACGGCGGATCTTAAACAGCATCATGCAACGTAAGTTACCATTAAATTGGATGGAAAAGCAATGTTGGGGGTTTTCGGCCTTCGACCAGCTTTAGTTTTTGTTCTTCGTAATGTGGGCCACTTCGGGAGCAGTGGAGCCGCGTCTCATCCCCAAAAGGTGGTGCATCATCGCACAAGACAACGCCCAGCTGGAAGCCTTCCTGAAATGGCATTCTTACGCCATGGTCTCATGGAATCGTTTTCTGAAAGGGCAATTTGATCGACTGAAGAAGTTCCGCAGCTTGTCTTGGTCTTTGGCGGTGGATCCTCTCTAATGGCATGTCAACGTCACATTGCCACCCCTTCCATATCGCTAGCCCAGAAAACACTTCTCGAAAATCCACGTTGTGGTTGCAGTGGCAAGTATCGTACTGTAAGTCTCGCTCCAAAACAGCTGCCTTGTAGGCCTGGTGTGTCCATTATCGCGGCCAAGGACGACCGAGTGTCGAAAAGACTCGCAGGAATAGTGTAGCACGCAGTTGAGCGAATTTTCATCTGGGCGTGGCCCTGGTGAATACACGGTCGAAACGCCGTTCTACCGTCAAGTCAGCCAATGCCACTCTTATCCAAACCGCCATCATCACTTCTAACATGTGGTTCGTGCAATTAGTCCTCCTCACTCCTGTTCGCAAATTTGTGCACTAGCCCACGCTCGCTTACCACCAAAGCGTCACAGCCACCGATCGCCTCTCCACCATCCTGCCACCCTCGCCGGACCTAACTGCTCCGCAAGCCACTGGACGCCAACGCGACAGTACTCAGGAGCGAACTGTCGTAAGTGAAGGCTCCAGGGGATGGGTGGCGTGCGTTGAGGGACGAACGGATCTTGTTTCAAACACCCCCCCCCCCGCCCCCTCCCCTCCCCCCCTTTGAGCCGCAGTATCACCTCCACTCAAATTATCCCGTATGATACACGCTCGCGCTGGGGGGCTTATTGCAACGGTGAAGGAGTAGGGTTTCGATGCGACGTCAGTTCCGAAAGTATGGTAGGAGCGAGCGAGATAGGAAGTTCGAGTTGAAGCAGGTGTCCGGATCTAGTTTTCAGTAGTAACGACAATACTTTCACCTGGATAAGGGAGTATAACGAGCGATTTCTGTGCTATTGCAAGCCTCCAGTAAGCCACCTCATATTACTTAGTGTTGCCTGTCGGAGATAGGCCGCGCGCGGTTGGCGCTGCTGCGGTTCCATAGTTCGGTAGACTATGCAGTGTGTAGAGAGTTAATTTAGTACGGAGATCCGGCGAGTTGGCGGGGCGAAATGTGGCATCTACAAATTTTCGTTGTGGTTCTCACGTATCGCAGCGACGGGAATCCATCTACAGAGCTCTGGTCGGTTCATAATGAGATATAGACTTTGGCCACAAATGTAATTCCCTTAAGTAGTGTGAGTTTTCGGGCACTCTTGCCTATGTGCGGTGATGATTGTTCGCTCGGGCGGTCTAAAAGCATTGCGGCTGCGTGGTCCAATGGCGGTCAATGGCGGGAGAGCCCTGGCAATCTGTCCCCTGTCTCTGAACATAAGAAGCTTCTCCACAAGTTCTAGAGTAGCACAGAATATGCAAATCGAGTGCATTAATCGGATGAGAGTCAACCAATGACCCCTGCATGAATAGAAAAGAAACGTCTCTGCGTTATTCGATCGAAACAGTAGATTTCGTGATCAACCTTGTGGACCAGAACTCCACAACACGTATGTATGAAGGCGCACAAAGTTTACAAATGGCTTCAAGTGAGGCGTGAGGAGATCCACAAAGCAGGAGAGTGCTACAAAGGCAATTACTCAGGGAGTGGGAGGGAAGTCCCGCGGAGACGGCCCAGAGAGTGGCTCAAGCCAAGCTGCTGCGGTTGCTTGTGTCAGTTGCCACTGCTGATCAATCGACCCTTATTGGTGATAAGGCATGGGTAGAGCCCAAAGAGGACGAGGCGAAGGTGGAGCAGAAACTGGCCCAACACCGCTCCTTCCCTCCGCTCAAATGCTTCCGAGGCTGTGCCGACGATGGCCGAGGGGAAAGATGTCCGGACTGGGAAAACAGCTTGGAGTGTGTTTCGAATATACTGCTGGCATGATGATGTATTTCGCGATGGAGATGATTCTGCGGCAGACGGGATCGTTGGGCTGGAGAAACATTGACGGTAATGTGAGATGACGTCGGCCAACGGATGTGACCCCTTATAAGAGTCCAGTTTTCTACCTGCTGATTTGGGTCCAGAAACTCGGCTAGCATCACAGCATTGCTGCCCAACGGCCGTGTTCGGGCGATGCGGCGGGACCGGCCCGGACGCGGCACGCAGATGCCTCATCACAGAGTGCCGCACGTTCGTTCCGGCGGCCGGGACCAGTGGCGATTATCGCCAGCTTTGACTTCGCGAGACCCTCGGAACCGAGCATGACGCAACCAGTGCCTTCCTTCTTCATATCTTTGATCATCTGCGGGCTCGCTCGATGCCGGCCTTACCGTTTATGTGCTCTGACAGACCGCATCGCCTCTCTCATCATATCTCCACTCACCGCAACAGGCTCGGATAAAAACAATGCCTGTATGGAGAAGCTGTGCCGAGTCATAGACCACGAATTCGTATGCACGGAAGCCCCGTAACGTGCCACATCTTAGGGCTACACTGTTGCTCCTGCATG
Source organism: Botryosphaeria dothidea (assembly GCA_011503125.2). Classification (NCBI taxonomy): domain Eukaryota; kingdom Fungi; phylum Ascomycota; class Dothideomycetes; order Botryosphaeriales; family Botryosphaeriaceae; genus Botryosphaeria; species Botryosphaeria dothidea. The sequence continues at coordinate 2,549,901 of WWBZ02000040.1, read as the reverse complement.
GATTCTGAGTAAGTTGCTCGCAGCAGACTGACTGCGTGTAACCAGAAGCGGGAAGGGCCCTGCCCAAATGAACGGTGCGCAAAAACGCAAATGTCGTCATCAAATATTCCACAACAGCAGAATGATGTTGGCGCGCTCGTTATTCGGCGACAGCTTGCCGCAACGCCCACCTTGTGTATCCAGGGAGTCGGGGTATACTCCGAATGCAGATCAGCTTGCGAAGGCCAGAGATACGTAGATGCTTGCCAGCTGGCCTGTTGTTCGGAGTAGGCTAGCCCGGTTCCAAGCCCCGCCAAGCTGTGGGATGGCCGCGTCAATTGCTATGACCGCAATTTGACACCCGTTGCCAGGTTTGAGACGGCCATAGGCGAAGACCAGCATGGCAAGCGGTGCCAAGGAAAAGAGGCTCAGATTGTGTATTCCAGAAAATCCAAGTGCGCCTCCCGGTGCTGTCCTTCCTCCGAATCCCTATGTTCAGTTCCAGTTCAACTGGCTGAAATCATGTGTCCCCAAAGACAGAATATTACGCAAAATGGAAACATTGTTCTCTTTTGCGAGATGTGCTTGTCAGGGCCTTCATTTCCACCACAAAACGGAATAAGTGCCGACGGCGTTGCTGCTTTCCCGTACACCCTGGATTTTCGCCTTGATTCCCATCGAGAAAGGATCCGAGAGCAAGTCCGATAGTTTTTTAACAATGGATACGATTTCTGAATCAAGCGTTCCCGGGCGATTCCGGTCAGGTGGTTCTATATCGAGTGGAGTCGTGTGCTGTGAATCGAGTTGCACTGATTGTAAAGGCGGGAAGTATGCCAATGGTATAGACGATCCTTGTTGGACCGGCGTATCGACGGCGCTGCTTGTCTCGTACTTTGAGTATTTATGTTTATCCACAAGAGCGTCATAAAGAGGTTGTATGAGACTGAGGTAGTTTGCAGCGACAGGTTCTGCGGTGCTGCAAATGGAAAGAATGTCGACGCAGACCTTAGCAAAGGAAAAGTCCTCTTCAATTGTTGTTGGCCTCTTGTCCAACATTTGTTGCGCAATGCCGAAGAGGATTACCGTGCAGGAATGGAAAGCCCAGTAGCTGTGTGGGATCTATGAGTGTCGACTGAGCAAGCGATCAAATAAAGCATACTTACATCATCACCCAGCAGCGCCTGGTCATAGCACCGGTGAAGCTTATGAGCGGCATCATGCGCGCCATTTGCTGCGCAGCTATTGAACAGCGCGTTCGGTAATTTTGAATCTGCGAGTACGGCATATCCAGGTTCCACTTTGACTGGATCCGAGCCTGGCAGGCCTGGAGTAGTAACTGCCGGTAAACGCTGATGATAGCGCCCAGGTAAAACATGTGGACCATCAGAATGGCCCTTCGTTGGTAAAAGGTCAGACATGCCGATTGCTTCTCGTCTGTGAGGGCCGCTAGATGCATGTTTGCGGGCAATTCCTTATACCAACCGTCCAGCTTTTCAGTCAGTAATTCTATGTGCTCTGTCCTTACTGCGTTTGCGGATTTGTGTACAGTAATATTAGCGATCTCTCTTGAGACGAGACCAATTTTGCATGCTTGGTAATAGATGGCGTCAGTGACATTGGGGGAGATCTCGTGAATAGAGCATGCGCGCTATGGATGTCAGCCGTTTTCTGCTTTTCTTTTCGGCGAAAAAGAAGCATCGCATACCGTGATGTCTTCTGTTCGCACATCTGCCTTGTAGCCAAGAGTGGTTGACAGCCAACTAGAATAATTAGTAAACATTTATTTTTGCCCAGGTTCTGACAAACCATTCCATGAAAACCAATGTGCAGACAAGCCTCTTCACATCGTCGGAGTCCAGTGTCTCGGATTCGGAATCCTCTAACATCTGGCTCCTCAATCTGGAAATTTGCAAACCGGCGGCTGGCTCGTCGTTAGCGGGAACGTCATCTGTTGTGGATAAGATGAGACTGCGACGAGGAGGACCAGGAAACGAAATTTTGGTCAATAGTTTGAGGGTATCGGGTAGCCCGAGCTCGAGTGTGAGGTAGGACTGTGGACTTCAGACGGGAAGGGTAACACTTACTGACAACATGTCGTGCAACCATATGCTTCTCCAAAAGAGAATGAATGGAAAGAATAGTGAAAATCCACATGACTCTCTCGTTCAGGATGCCTGAGAACTCGGATTCAAAGATGAGTGTGGCAGAAGCAAAGAGGCCATGTCTCATCGTGTCAGACATGCATTCAGCATCATAGTGTGCTCCGACTGCAGCAATGAGAAATACAACGATTAGGGAAAGTGGATCAGCGCTAGCCCTGTTGTAAACATCGTCTAACACCCTCTCTAGGAGCTCCTCCCGTACGAGAAAGAGGAGAGAACCCGTTCCCAGTCTACATGAGAGTGCCGCATTCTGAGTCATGTCCTTTTGCGGCAGATGACGAGCGTCAAAGATGGGAGCACCAAGGGCAAGCACCTCATCCCTTCTTACAGAGAGCTCTTGCATTGCTAGATCAACGGCGGCCTGGCAATCGTCTGAATGCAGTGAACATGAGTTGGACCTTGAGATGACTTCGCCGCTACCAACAGAGAGAGTCTCCGACGAGTTACTCCTGGACTTCCGCCCCTGATCCAGGGCGGGCCTGGGCCCGGTGCGCGGCTTTTTCCCCTGGGTCTGGTCGTTGCGGAAGGATTTCAGATAATGCTGATAGCGGCGGTAGTTCTCAGTGGTTTTGTATTCGTCCATTTGAGCCTCGTACTCCTGCATGTCACGGGCGGCCTGGCATTCCCAGGCGTGCTTTTGGTCAGGCGGAAGGGCCTGCCACCGGCGTCCCACTTCGCGGGCAATCTCAACGAAGGACAAGGAACTAATTTGAGGATCGGTGCGCAGGGTGTCGGCGAAATTGACGTAGGCAGTCTTGGGCTTCTTGGGGGCATTGATATCGGGGCGAGGTTTCCGGCGATAGCGTCGCTTTGTGCGTTCTTCGGTGTGAGGAGTGGAGGACGGGCAGCCAGTGGGCTTTTCGGGGGCAGCCATGGTGTTCGGGCTTTGGGAGGTGCTGCGGGAGCCAAGAGGATGGTCGTGAGAACTGCCGCGCGAGGCAGCAATTTCACGCTGCAAAATGCGACGATGGCCTAGTTTGAAGCCGAGATGGGCCAGGTCGTCCTCGGTGATGTCGCAAACAACATCCCACTGGCCGGGTCAGAGGGAGGGCTATTTTGAGAGCAGCGAAAGAGCACGTACAGTGTCGAAGCCGTTCTCCACAAGGGCAGGGAGGTATTCCTGCAGGTTGATGCGATCGAGAACGTAGGCCAGCTCAGCAGACATGGCGGAATGGGCGGGATGAGAGCGCGAGGACAGGCGGCGTCGACAAAAAGCATGAACTAGCCGAGCAGAGGGCAGGGCCGGGGGGCGCACAATGACATAGCGGAGGGCGTGGGGCGGGCCTGGGTGGACAAGGAGGGGGTCCAGGTTCCTGAGCGGGCGGTAGGCGGGGTGCTGCACATTATCTGCTGAGGTCTGGGGTCCATGGGTAGCTATGACATGGCGGCGCAGGAGGACCCGGGGTTCTGAGGCAAAGCAGGGTTTGGCACTGGCTTGATGCAGGGCCTTGGGCTAGGCAGAGGACGGCGCTGATACGCACGGCTTGGAGATGCGAACGCCCACGCCGCCGGAAACACCGCACTCGGGCGCCGTCGATCCTGCGTGCTCACGGATCAGCCAGCTGTCCTGTGCGGCCAACGGCTTTCTGTTGCCCCATACCCCCGCTTTTGACATCAGGCAGCTGTGACGCCTGATGCTGCGAGGTTACTACTTTCCGTCCTGCGCCAGCGCTGTGCGGAGCGCGTCTCATGACTCGGTGCCTGTCTGTCGGGCAGCGAGCCTGCTCGGACTCGCAGTGCATGTGTGGAGCTGCAGGGGCTCTGCGCCGCTCTGCTGCTCGCCGCTCCCAAGCCCTCGGCCGCCCGGCCCGCCTTCGGGCGTTGCTCCGTCGTTGCGCACTGGCATTCGCCGGCCATGCAGGGTCTGAGCCTACAGTCTTTGGCAGTGGCAATCTAGTCTCTCTGACCCTGTCTAGTCTTCCGTTGCAGAATACGATAGCTATCAGCTCCCGAGCTTGGCCGCTGCATTCATTATGTCGCTGCCGGAGTCTCGCGGGCGCGTGATGGGAGCTGTGCCGTCTCACGAGAGGTGCCCGCCGGCTCTGCAGTGGTGCTGGTAGTTGCAATGGAGAACAGGGCCGCGGCGATAGGGCAACGGCTTGCAGGGTTGTGGAGTTGCATCCGATGGATCGACGGCTAGGATGCTAGGATGATTGCGCGAGACGAGACGGACGGGCGGCTTCCAAACAAAACAGCATCCGCCCTCTACTGCCTATATAGTGGCTCTTTCCACAAAACCAGCGCTCCCGCCTAAGCTGCAAGGTAGCAGCGCCCCAACTCGCCATGACTCCATCTCGATCCCATCGCGCACTTGTCTCGCCGGCGACGTCACACCTGCATCGTCTCACATTCTTTGTCTGCCATGGCTTAAGATATACCTACCTCTGCCTACGCCACTTTCCCACGCCCGCACCAACGCCTCTCTTCAGCGATATGACATGCGCCGCCCCTGGCCCAGCCCGAGCGCAGCTCAGAAATGATCTCCTCACATGATTGCGGGCATGCTGTCGTTGCAGATAGCATGGACCTGCTCACCTCCTTCCTCGATCACGATGACCGACCCACCTTCATTCTTGACGCCCACAACAACTCACGCTCCAAGCTCTCCTACCAGAATAAGGCTTTGCGAGACTTTGTTGGCCGGCTAGCATCTGCAGACTCCACCCAGAACATCAGTCGGCATTTCAACGACTGGGCGGCCCGCTTCCAAGCAACTTCCGAGAGCGCCAAAAATGACGGCGCCGCTTCCCGCCTCAGTTTTGGTGGCCGCCAGTGGACAAGCTTCTTGCTGCGTCGGAAATGGAGAGTCGTAACCGCCATTTCCATAGATGACGAGTCTCGCTATGCAACAAAGCGTGATCGCTCGAACGACGGCACCGGCACCCTCGGGTACCAGCCAAGCGCTGCTTTTCCAAGCATATCCGCTGAGGAGCTCAGGCGGAAGGCGGGATTGAGTGAAATCAGCTCGCAAGCTTCTGACTCGGAAGACGTAGATGAACAAGCCGAGCGCGATCGTTTGTCCGGCCCTCTCAGTCCGCCCGTATCACTGGCACGGTGCTTGGACTGGCTCAAAGAACCCCCGAAGGACCTGCCCGAGTACTATTGCTTTTTCCTGGACTACGACTGGAAATCCACTCCCTCGGACCTATCGCAACCTGGCCCGACCTCCTTAGACAAACTACCGTGACCATTCTTTCCAGTCCCGATCCTCGATTGTTGCTTTGGGGAAGGATATGTGCCTAGTATACAATGAGGCCTGTCTTGCGCTCATCGGACAAAAGCACCCGATTGCCCTCGGTCATGGACCAACTCAAGTCTTCTCAGAGCTTTGGAAACCGATAAAGAGTATCGTAAAGCTTGCAATGCAGCATGGTAAAGCCACCCGTGTCCAGGATCTGTTGTTATCAATTAACCGGAACAAGTCTTTGGGGTTGGAGGAGACATACTGTAAGTTTATTTTAACCTCATGTGTTCGATCCCGTCATTATCTTTGCGGTACACAACCTAATCCCATCTCGTTGTCTCTTCGTCGGCAAATGTTTGACTGTCATCCCCTTGCGCTCTGTTGCCCAATGTCTCCAGCCCCCCTGCCCCCAAACTGTATTCAATGCACCAGCAAATTACACTGATATGTTGTCTGAAAAGCGTATCCACTGGAAACTAATGTGAAAACAGGGAATTTTACAATGCTACCGATAATCGATTCGGATGGTACAGCCATCGGGGCTTTGGATGAGTTTGTTGAGTCCACCAGCCAAGTTATTGCGGAAAGACGCATCAATACACTCATATGCCTTGGAGAAAAGGCTGGCTCTGCGAGCAGTATCAGCGAGCTCTGGGGGCTGATACTGTCTGGTTTGGAACCAAACCTGCAAGACATTCCTTTCGGTTTTCTCTACTCGGTGAACGAGCATGGTCTGAGGATTGGGACGCAGCCCGAGGGCTCCACTTCCTCGAGACCAAAAACTTGTTTCCTGGAAGGAACCATTGGAATTCCGAAGAATCATCCGGCCGCGATTCCGTCATTCCCCATCACTGAAGGCGACGATGGCTTCTCGGTTCCGTTTCGGCGCGCATGGACATCAGCACAGCCCGCCGTCCTTCGTGAAAGTGACGGAACTCTTCCAAGTGCCATATCGGGATTGTGTATCGAAGGTCGAGGATTCTGTGAGCCAATTACCACGGTAATAGTACTACCCATCCCACCTCTGAGCGGTACCAGCATTCGGGGATTTTTGATACTTGGATTGAATCCACGAAGACCTTATGACGAGGACTATCAAGTCTTCATACGTCTCCTCAATGACCGTCTCGTCAAAGCAGTTGCATCTATATTCTTGCCTGAAGAACAAAGAAGGAGCCGTGAAATAATAGAGGAAAACAATTCTCGCCACGACAAGTTCTCAAAAGAGCTTGAGCGAAGGAAGCAGGAAGCCGAGTCTGCCGAGGCCACTTTTACAGCGCTAGCAGAATGTGCACCTATTGGCTGCGTCGTGTTCCAACTCGATGCCCGTAAGTTAGATTAACAATAATCTGCAGGAGTCTATTAACCATTAACCTCGTCAATAGAACCGCGGTGGATGAACAAAGCTTATCTCGACCTGACCGGCACGCGACGCGAGGACTTTTGGGCTAATTCTCATCAATGGTCAAGCACCGTCATACCGGAGGATCGCGAGTACGTCGAGCAACAATGGCAGAGACTTGTACAACGTCAGAGCATCCAACCATTCGAATTTCGAGTGAACCGAGAGTGGAGTTCTCCGGTTTCGACGGATGAAAAAGACCGAATGGAATACTCTTGGATCCTTGCCAACGCTTTCCTGAAATATGACGAAGATGGTGAGCCTCAGCGGATTCTTGCATGGCTTACGGATATTTCCCACCAAAAATGGAGCCAGCAACTACAAGCTCAAAGGCTGGAAGATGCCTTGGAAACGAAACGGCAAAGCGAAAATTTCATTGATATGACATCACATGAAATGCGCAACCCGCTCTCTGCAATCCTGCAATCAGCTGACGGCATCTTGACGGCGCTCAAATTTGACAAATCAGAAAACAGACGACGCTCCCAGCCCCGCGAGCCTCTCTTACTGGATTCAGAAGCACAGGAAATAATCATTGACAGCGCCCAGACAGTCATTTTGTGCGCACAGCACCAAAAGCGCATAGTTGACGACATTCTGACACTCTCCAAGCTCGATTCCAACCTCCTTGTTATATGTCCTGATCTTGTACAGCCAGTGACGCTCATTGAACGGGCTATCAAAATGTACGAGTCTGAGCTCAACAGCGCGAATATCAAGCTAAACCTATCGATTCACCAATCCTACGACAACATGAACATTGACAGAGTCCTTCTCGACCCGTCACGCCTCCTACAAGTCTTGATCAATCTGTTGACCAACGCCATAAAATTCACCAGAGATCGGGATAAACGAGCTATTTCAATCTTCTTGTCCGCGTCCCAGAAGAGGCCTTCCGCGGGCCACAACAACCTTGTCTATATCCCTCGACGCTTGTCACGACCGGATCACACATTCTCACAGGAATGGGGACCTGGCGAGGATATATTTCTACAAATCACTGTCGAAGATACCGGGAAGGGACTGACTGAAGACGAAATGAAGCTCCTCTTCCACCGCTTCTCGCAAGCATCACCAAAAACATATGGAGAGTATGGGGGCTCCGGACTTGGGCTCTTCATCTCGCGAGAACTTACAGAGCTCCAAGGCGGAGAAATCGGCGTCGCTTCCCAGGCTGGCCACGGAAGCACATTTGCTTTCTATATTAAGGCACGCAGACCCACGCTCGAAAGCGCAGACAATAAGCCGTCTTCGCCCATGGAGACCCTGCGCACGCCTCCACTACGCCGGCTTAGTTCCCACAAGCGCGATCGGTCTGAATCTACTAGGAGAGGTGATTTTATGCCACTGACTTCCCCTTTGGACCCAAGCTGGACGTACAGTCGGGTGGAAATGAAGAACGTTGCACCCGCACAGCCGGTGGAAGCAGATCCAGAAGCCCGCTATCCTGACTTAAAGATTCTCATCGTAGAGGTACGCAAACATGTCTGTTCACTCAATCATGCCATTTGTTCTGATCTAGTAACTCAATGCAACTTCCTCCAGGATAACCTCATCAACCAAAAAGTCCTCGCACAGCAGCTCCGCCGCGCAGGCTGTACGACACATATCGCAAACCATGGTCTCGAAGCGCTCTCTGTCCTCGCCCGCAGCACCTTCTACACATCGAACCACGAGAATTCCCCGATGAAAACAACATCACAGATTCTCAACGACAGCACACCACCCCACCAAACCAGCTACATCCCCAACCTAGACGCCACAAGTCCAACCGCGCCGCTCTCCCACTCACCCTCTTTGCCCCCAACACCTCCGTCCTCCATCAACAACGATAGCAGTAGCAATCTCCTCGAAATCTCCGTCTGCCTTATGGACCTCGAGATGCCCGTCATGGGCGGCCTGTCGTGCGTCAAGCGCATCCGCGCCATGGAGGCAGAAGGCCTGCTCAACCGCCACGTGCCCGTCATCGCCGTTACGGCTAACGCGCGCAGCGAGCAGATTGCGATCGCGATGGAGGCGGGTATGGATTTGGTCATCACCAAACCTTTCCGCATTCCGGAGCTGCTGCCGCAGATGGAAGCGTTGGTTAGGAGGATGGGGCGGCAGTAGGGATGAACGAATTCATGGTTGGGGCGGGTGGAGAGTGATTTTGGGGTTGAGAAAAGGTCCTCGCAATCATCATTCTTAACGGCAACGACGTTGGTACACCGTCTCGAGTCCTCATTTTATGCACTTCTGCTTTTGGCATGGAATAGCAGGAATTTGCTTTCTTGTTTCCTTGTATGAATTACGAATGAGCACACAGGTGAGCAATGAATGCTGTTCGGTCTGGGTCTTGCGTTTTGATAGCACTGCTTCAATGTTGGTTTTATCTGATGAGTGTAGATGCGAGGCATGGAGACGTATACGGGTTAGAAACATGCTGCGTCCGATTTGTTTTAGCACCTCAAAGCATGTTCAAGAAACATTATAGCTAAGATATGAATTATCCTCTTTATATAACTGCCTTTCGGCGCAAACAAAAACTGTGCTAGCACTGCTGCATGAAGAGTGATGGGATTACCGAAAAAACAGGGAGAATGAATAAGAAAGGATACGGCAGGGATGCGGTTGACCCAGGATATCAAGAAGGGAATTCGAAACGCCGCAAACTCCAATAAGTACGCCAGCCAAAGAAACGACATATTCTCTCATGTTGCCTCGCCAAACTTTTTTTTTGGATGTGCAATCCCTTCTGTTCTCTGATATCTTCTCTTAAAGATGAGCATGATAATAAAGAGCCCTGAGCACTCTCTGTCCCTTATATCAATTTGCCCATATTACCAAGCCTTGCGCGTGATCATGATACTGCGGACCGACATTAGCGGGTGATGGTGAGCGCAAGTTCCAGGAGAGAAAACTTACGGCAAACTGTCAAACACGACCTCGTTGTTTTCATAGTGCGTCACGAAGCCGCCCTGGAGAGCCCGTCTCAACGCGGTCAGCCTGAAAAGCTTCCACCACTTATCGATGCGCATCTCGCCGGTCTGGTTGATCTTGACGGTCATCCTGCTTCCGTACGCGCGTTCCTTCTCGGCATCCCATGCCGTGCTGTAGCGCGGGCCACGGGTGGGGTGCTCCACGCTGTTCAGGATGTCCGCGAAGTTGGACCGCATGCGGCTGCGGTCTTTCTTGGCCACGCGGCCGATTTCCGCTCCGTTCAGAGTCGCCAGTGCTTCCAGCTTGTGGATGAGCTGATCTTCACGCCTGTATACGGTGTAGCGCTTGATCATTTTCGGGCCTCCTGGTGTGGCGTCTGGATCGTCGACCTCGTCATCGGATGACGGCTCCTCGTCCTCTTCTATTTCAGTGCATGATTTCTCATACAAGAGAGCAATATTTTCCCCAGCAGCAATCTGTACACCCAGATCTGCCGAGTCCAGTTGTTCCACGAAAGCTTCCATGGCAGTTTCGGTGACGTCTTCCAAGTCGTCAAGCTGGGTGGCGAGGAAACCCCATTCTTCCAGAGCAGCTGTCACGGCAGCTGCCTCGTCTCCAGCTTCGATTGAGTGGCCGTCTGATTCGACGATTTCCACAAAGAATTCCATCACATCTTGCGTTTCCTCAAGAGAGGCGCCACCGTAGAAGGTAGATGTGCCCAGAGTGTGGATAGCTGCGATCTTGGAATGTAGCGACTCTGAATCGTTGATGATCCGCTTGACGGGTCCTACAATATAGTCGTAAATTGAATCCGAGGGCGAGGTGATGACGGTCATTTCGATGGCTGGGAAATTAAGTTAGGATCCTGAAACCAAGAGCATCGCGGAAGTACGTACCCTTCAGGGCCATGATAGTCTCGCGCTCGCTAGTCTCGGACTTTACGCTCTTGAGGATGGCTGGAATCAGTTCGCCAACCTTGTGTTCGATGTCATCACAAGCATAGTGTGCCTTCAGCAAATACGAGTATGCGGCTAGGGCATCTGAGCGACCTTGGTTGCTGCTGCGTTTGCGGTCGATAATCTCGGCTATGCGGTCGGCGAGCTGGGACTTCCAAGCATCCGGAGACGCATCTAGGTCTTCAGAGGCGAGGATATCGTCGATGGAGTTCGTGCTGTTGGAGGAGGCGTCAGCGTTGGTCTTTGTCACACAGCTTTCAGGAACTCCAGGGTCCCCGGCAGACAAGCATGCAGGAGCGAGAGCGCACAAAAAAAAAATTATGTATCCGGGGGGACTCACCTCCAGGTGGTGCCATCACTGAGATTTCCCTCCTCCTCGTCGGAAGCGTTCCTGCTGACCGCGCGGCTGGTGTTCCTGGAAACTGCGCGCGAGTTTGCGGCCGAGCTGGCTTTGGAGCTGGCGCCTGAGGCTATGCGCGAGCGCGCCTTGCGCGAAACGGTCTTGCCGCTTTCAAGCACCTGGCGACGGAGGTCCGGCATGATGGTGAGTGTCGCGTGTCGCGTGCGACTTTGGTGGGGTGGGTGAGCGGCGCTGGAGTGGCAGGCGGGAGATGTGGGAGAGCGTTTGCTGCGGGAGAGGGTGGTGTGGCGAGCAAGCTCGATTTATTGTAATGACGTCGAAGGCAGATGCGATTTGGGGTTTTGCTGCTGGCGGGGCTCGTGGGATTCGCGGTGGGCCATGTGGAAGAGTGGATCAAGTAGAGATGGCGGCTGGCAGGCGTCTTGAGAGCGCGGTACTTGGGCGAGGAGCGAGGAGCGAGGTGAAGCGCGAGTGTTCTCGAGCTGCAGCTGACCGCTGGGCCCAAGGCACCAGGTGCTCTCGACTCCTGCGCTTATTCGTGCGCCTAGCGATTGGGCACACCGTCTCTCCGCCCATTTTACCCTACGACTTCCGTATGACTCCTTAGCCGCTGCCCCGGAATCGTCCGACGCTCGCTACAGAAGGTTTCCGTTTTAACCAAACTCCCCGCGAGCTTCCTCGCTGCATCCGAATCCTCCGTGGTGTTCGGCTCGATGAGGTCATTTGCACGTGATCCTGTGCAAGCTTGGATCACTCCCGGGTCTCTGTCACTCCACCACGACGTCTTGTCCACACGAACACCACGGCAAATCATCATCTTTCCCTAAGCGCAAACCAACTCTGGGTCGTTGATCACTCCTGTTCCAATCGGCCACTCCGGGCTCCTCCCGCACATCTCTTCGAGGTGATGGCAGAGCAATGTTGTTACCGCTACACTATATTGTACAGGTTGCTCAAGAACGCTCACGCCGCTGAAATCATCTCTTCATCCGTTTTCCGTCATCTCCGATCATACCCCATGTCCTTCAATTCCGTCAGATCGTGTGTCTTTCACCACGGTCCCTCTCGACCGCTTGCTCGATGGCCATGGCCGCATCTCTGCGTGCCTCCGCGTCTTCCAAGCTGCCATATTTGACCGGCATCTCTTCCATGGCCTGCTTCCCGTAAAGTGGGAATGGGTCCTCACCTGGCCCTATTGTTACGTATCTGCGGAATGGCGTCTCGACAGATGCCCGCGGTCGTTTCGGAATCTTGAGTCCGTCAACCGCATAGTCATTTTGCTGCTCTCCTTGCAAACTGAACGCAAGCCCACTATCTCTTTTACGCGCCTGTTCCTGTTTTCTCCACATCTCCTGGTAGGCCATCATTTGCCCTTCCGCATGTACGACATTTTCAGCGTAATGCGTGTCCGACTGCACGGAACGGTCAGCGAGATGATCTCTATCGGTGCTGCTGCACGAACTTACCTCAACGTGTGAGAGTTCTAGAGTTCGCAGGTTCTCTTGCGATAGGCTCGTTATTTCGCGGTTCGACCTTACTGACCTCGACTTTGGTGGACTGTCGGGTCCCATCGCGAAGGGTTTCGCTGAACAGCGTTTTGGTACGACCTCCAAGGGATTAAGAACCTTGAACACGGTCTATCCTCGACTACGCCTACATAGACATCATCAATACCTGCGGAAAGCTACAACGGTCTCTGTACTCACAGCTTGGTCGCAACGGCCTTTGAGTTGCAGTGATCTGGGCGAATTGGCAGGCTCTGACAGGGTCTCTCAGGTGGGCTTGGCTCAAGCAGTAATTGTTGGCTTCTGGCTGTCTTGAAAATGGGCTGAATCTTAGCACGGCCTTCCCAACTAGCAATTGTCTTGAGGCTTTATACAACTTACCTTGAAACAGGTACAAGGCAACGGGCAAATATCGCCTAATGTCTGTGCTCTGGGAGTTGCAAGGGACCTTTCCCCTGCCTGGACCTGGTCACGGCCGACTATTTGTCTGCTTGGTAGCAAAAATGCGGACAGTCTCCGGGGTATTGACTCGTCCGGTGCTGCATGCAGGAGCCAGTTGCGGGGTTGATAAGTGCTCAGCTAAGTAAGGCGAAAGAAGACGACATTCAGGCAGGGCGTTGGACATCAAGCAGCGGGGCGGGACTGGACTCTGTGCAGGCGGACAGATCCGGCAGCATCCCATGGTTGATAAAGAAAAGGCGGGACGAGGCCGGCTTGGTATGTATACCATTCAAGTGGGTTTCTCGCACTCCACCACAACTCGAACCCAAAATATCTCCAACGAGCCTCATCGCCCGAAGTCCAGCGCCATGGAGAATCGGCCCCAATAGCACGGGCCTCGGGGAACGGGCGCCTATGCTCAAGCATCTCCGTTTCAGGGCCGCAGGGTGCGGAGGACGGAGCGGATGGGCAGCCACTGCGGCTGGCGGTGGTGGGAGGGCATCAGCCATTCGGCTGTGCCGCAGGCCGCTAAATGCTTACCCACGTGGGAGCCGTTGGGAGCCGTTCCCGCATCCAGAGGGATGCGCCCGGACACGCCGTCTCCGTCGCCCTAAAACCCCCCATGTGCAAGGCAGCTTCGTCGGAATCACCGTGGTCTCGCACACCAAAGGCCTCTTTGGGCATCGGGGTTGCGCTCGCGTGTGATGACGAATGAGAAAGCGGCGGGCCACAGGTCTCGGCCACCGACATGACGGCACCCGTCGTGGAGGCCGTGGATTTGGAAGCAGCTGGCACCGTCGCAGCGGCACAAGGCTGAAGGAAAGAAGGAACAGATCGCGCAACTCTGCCGACGACGAGTTCTGCGCACGATCGGTGAGATAGGCCGCGCAATCGAGGCGGTACCTTAATTCTGCGTCGAATGATCTTTTCCTGGAAGCGCTGCGGCTGCTGACCTCAGACGCTAGAAACCCCTACAGACAATTTTTGGAACGGCCACGCAGCTGTTTCACGCATCTGCAGAACTCAGACAGCAGGCGCCGACGTACTGGCCAGTATGAAACGCAAATCTCTTTGACCTGAACGCAGGAGACGCCTACGTCAGGGCATCCGGCATCCAGCGACCCCGTCTCGAGCGAGGGCCTGCCGTTCGCCAAGAACAGGTACAAGCGTCCCAGCAATCTCGTCACCGATCGCTGCGCATGTATTTTTGGCGCACTGGTGGGTACCTCTTCGCTTTCGCTTTTTGGGGGCCGAATCGCAGCTGGCCCACTTGCCGCCGGGATGCTACAAGGGCCTCGCGCGCAACACAGCAACGGATCATCCAGCGTCCACGACCCCCGCAAGCCTTGCGTTATGACGATTCAGCAGACTGAGAACCTGTCACCCCGTCCGCGCCGCATGCATGGAGCAACACCACTGGCCTTGCGCGACGGTTCGCCCGCCCGAAGCACAGGCTTGCCGCCAAACGTTTTCCATGCCTATACTAGTCTGGTTCGGCCGCTTTCCGCAGCATGGTCCCGGTTCTGCAGGCTGCGCGTAGCGGCGCCTGACGCGGGACACAGGACTAAATTCTCCTTCCCGTCCTACCACATCGCCCGGATCAAGGGCCCTCCTCTGTCACAGTCTCTGCACCAGCGCCGCGTCCAGCCATACCGCGCTCCAGTCACGTCCAATTCCTCCACCTATGGCTGTGCTGCGGGCCACGATGACATGGAGCAGCAGCGAACACCCGTCTGGGCGGGCCTAAGACTGTCACTGACGTCGTTTTCTCGCCTTATCCGCCGCACTGGCGCCTGGGATTAGCGTGTATCCGCGGCGCTGGGTCTGGGGAAGCCGAAGAAAGCAACAATTTCAGACAAGCGACGAGTTGGGGGCGCTGCCCAGCCGCCGACGGCTACTTGTCTCGTATCGCTCCAATCGTTCGATCTGCTCCACAGATGGCTTTTTCTTTTTAGCATTTGCTCGCGCGGGCACTAAAATTGGCGAGGTGGGAGGCGACGACGGTAACAGCCAACGGCGCCTGACCTCCGCCGCCCAATTCGTCTCCACCTGTCGTCGCATCGCCGCGTCCAGACCTCTTTCTTTCATTATGCCTTCCGCACCGACGACAAATCTCCGGCCTGCTTAAGCGGAGGTCCACTCGCTATGGGGAGTGGAGTTGCAATCAAGCCCAAGCAATAAGCGATCCCTGTCGTTTCACACCACTTTTTTTGTGTTTGCTTTTTCTGCACAGTGCCCCCTTGTCACTTTGGAACAATTTCCAATCACTTCGCAGACGCATGCGGCTCTTGTCACGTCGAGTATCCTCTTATCATGCCTGATCGACCCTCCCTCTGCTGTGAGACACTCCTCTGCAAGGTACCCAAGTCCGCGGCTGCGGGCCAGAGAGCATTTGCATGAGGCGGACAATTGTGATCATGTTTGCTTTTTCTCTTTCAAAAATTGTCGGGCAGCATAGTGGCATGATCTGGACATTCAGGGCACCATGATAGGAATGCCCATCATGATGTTGTAGGTGTCTGGATGTATGCGGCTCCCTCATTTGAGACGGCGCCAGCGCTCACTTCTCTATCACTCATGCCGATCTTTCCATCTGCGCTGCTTTGACTACGTCCTAGCTTTTGTTGCCGTTGAGCATTTTAGGGAAGATGGTGCGAAGCTACTATCGTGCTAGGACGCCTCACTGACCATATCGCCAATAGACACTATCAGCGCCAACAACACTCGAAGTCGCTCACACAAATGGGGCAACACAGACAATAATACCAGTCGCATGGACTATTTACTCCTGTCTCAACCTTACTCGTGGCGGCAGCAGCGGAAACGCCAAAACTCCTGAACTTGGGAAGGGGGAGCTTCTGCATCGTCTGGACCATTCCGCCACACCGCCTTTCTCGACGATCAGTACGTGGGAAACGAGGAGGAGGGAACTTGCAGGAGTGCCTTTGTTGCCTTGCAATTCGATGACCAGTCCATCTCCTCGAGGCGACGAGAACCAGACTACGCCGCATGCAACCCCCGCGAACAAACAAAATCCTCTACGTTTTGCCTACTTCCTTCCCCGAAACCCAATCTCTCTTCCGAACAACCCGAGTCCGCGGCCGTGGAAAAATCTCCCCGCCCCCGAACCCAAGACCACGGCGCTGGACGACGGAGGAGACGAAGATTGTTTGCCTACGGACGTAACAGTACCGGCTACCTGTTTCTTAAGCCCGTAACCTTGCGCGGTATCTTCTTCTCTTGCTTCCGGCGCAGATCCTCTCTCTAGGTTACCTGGACATACATACAAGACACGCAACACGGGCTTCGCGTATGCAATTGCATATTCTCGAGGCATCAGATCGTCCCGCTGCAATGACTCTTGGGCAAGACTGACTCGCTGCGGCATTAATTTCTCTCTGCACGTTACTCTCTTTGCTCGCGCCTCCACTGCCCCTCCTTCCGTATGCCTTCTACAACCGATGTGAACAGCGGCAGCGCAAGCAGGCAAGAAGCGTCATCACATCTGCATGTATCACATACGCGCCCCCTCCATACCGCCGGACCCATGCGTCCAGCAGAAGCGGTGTAAGCAAAACATCAGATCAATAATTCATCAAAGAATCCAGTGAGACGCCAAGGCATGAGGTGAAGCGAAGGTGTACGTACAACAAAATATTTGCATGGTTCGCACCACTGCGACCCGTAACGGGCGACCCGCATACGGGAAGCGGCGTCGTGCCAGTTCCTCCCATCACCGCGGACCTGGGTCAAAGAAAACGCCAGACTCGCGTGGCTTGCCTGAATGACTCTATTTGCGGTGAGGGGTTTTTATACTTTCGCGTGTGATCTGTCAATGTATGTGTGCTTGTGTGCATCGTGATACTGCACCCGTAGCCATGGTCGTGGGCGGGGGCCGGTTTTCCAAACAAGAAGCGGCGGAATTGACAAGCTCGCCGTTTCGTTGGAAAAGATGGACAACAGAAAGGCTCACAAAATGAAAGCTATTTTTCTTCCCCACGGAGCGACATGATATTTCCATAAACCATAGTGTCTGATCTTGATGTGAAACCGAGTAGACGATGTTGGAGAGTAACTAAGTCCGGAATCTTCCAAGCTTCCCGAAGGAAGTCGTTACACATTCCTCTACTCTCAAATGCATAGGAGAAACGATTGTTGATATGCAGAATCATAATTCTTTTGACTTGCTATATAGTACATTTGCTGTCCGACGCTACCGTTTTTCCATTTCCACCGTGTAAGACCGAACCTGTCTAGTCCAAGTCCATGCAATTCTCAGAAACATGCAATGCTCCATGCCAATGGCATACATCTTTCCAATCCCGTACTTTGTAAGAGCGACCGTGAGGGGTATCTTTCGAAAAACCAGAGAAGAAACGCTTCTAAAAAACAATAAATGCCAAACTCTTGAAGCAGAAAAACAGCCATGCATGCAATAGAACCAAAAAAAGAACAAAAGCCGCTCAACGCTCGCTTGTGCGCTACAACGCTCGCTCGTTTCCAACGGCTCATCATGCTTCATGAAAAAAGGTCGTGATAAAAAACAAAGGAAACAAACTCCTACCACCAAAAGCTTGAACGCCGTGAAAATGGAGCAAGCGACACCAGAAGATCAAACAAAAATATCAAGAGAAGAAGAAGAGCCGGCGCTCTTCAAGCTCAAAACCAAGCAGCTACCCACCCCTTCCTCTTCAACCCCTCAGTCACCCGCACGCACCCACCAATCAGCTCACCAGGCGCTTCAGAGCCGCTCAGCGCTTCGCATGCCCAGTCAAGGACCGCTTCGACGCCATCGCGCCAGGTCTGCAGAAGCGTGTCGATCGTGTCGACGAAGCGCGTCGCTTCTTCCGCAAGGAAAGCACGGACGGCAAGCACGGCGTCATCAGCATTCTGGTGGTGGGGCAGCGGGTGAATGAGGGGAGGCGTAAGGGTAAAATGGGCGCGTGAGGAAGAAGCTGCAGCCACAGTGGCCCAGAGGACCAGTGAAGCGTAGAAGAAAATGAGCTCGGCGCCAGGAGGAAGCGCTGAGCAAGCATCAACAGTAGTGGTGTCAGCGGCAAGACGAAGTACAGCAAGCGCTTCCTCAAGGGCAGCGCGCGCATGCTGTGGTCGGTCAAGAGCCGAAGGATCGTTGAGGCTGTTGGCCCAATGTTTGACGGTTTCCTTGGCTGCAGCATGCTCATCGCTGCGCACCTTCTCACTGAACACCCACGTTTCCCCTGCGACGGCAAGGAGCGCGCGGAGAGGAGTCGACGACGCTAAACGAATGCCATGGATGGCGAGGCGGGCTGCCTTGCTGCTGATGTTGGAGGTCAAGCTGTCGAGCACGTCATCACGGCTGTTGTATATCCATACCGCTTGCGCGGCCTGGAACTCGTCAAGGGTTTCTCCGTCAGCGGGTGCTGCGGTCGCATCCGCGCCTGCCTTTCTGGGAGATAGATCACTGAGCCGTGGCAGCATTTCTCGCCATGTCCATTGAGAAGCGTCCCATGCTGCGAGGGGTGCGGGTGCAGGAAGGCTGAGACCCGACACCGTGGTTTCGGTGACCTGGGTGTCGGCGACTTGGCGAACGAGCAGGGTTCTGGCTTGTGCTTCCAGGATGGCGCATGCTGTCAGCAGGCGTATCTTCTCAGAAGCGCCGATCCAGGCGGTCCATTGGCGGGAAAGGGTAAGGTCGTCTGAATGCGGCGGAAGCGGCACAAGGCTATCGACCGAGGCGGTCGGGTGAGAAGAGTGATCAGCAGCGAGCTGAAAATCAATTAGCACAAGACCTTCAAAATAACCAGCAGTCCACCATTGGTGGGAAAACAAGCTTGGTTTTCTTGTAAGTGTTGGATGTGGGGGCCAAAATACTTACACAGCGGAACATGCCTTGGAAAGTAGCGGAGAGGCTGTTCGATGCGCGTTTGCCGCGGAATTGTGAGAGAAGCTCGATAAGAAAGATGGCTTGCATGTCGCAAATGCGACCGGTCGTTGGCAGGCCCTCGTGTTCGCGCTGCGTCGGTCAGTGTTGTGTGGCTTGAGATCACATCTGCGGGGTACGGTACCTTCGCCAAAGCTTTGAGGCACTTCTCGTGCAACATCCTGCTCTCCGCCCTCGCCCCAACAACGCCGGAATACTGAGCGCCTATTGCCACCATTGCAGCCAGACATAGCGGCTTTTCGGCGTTGAAAACGAAGGTCGGGCGGTGCTTGATCGGGAAGTGCGGGTGGAAAGCCTGCCAATATTTATCGAGGTGTTCAATCATCTGCCGAGGGTCAATAGACGGAATACCGAGCGGCTGTGGTGGGAACAACAGACGGTACTCTTCGGTGTCGAGGTCGTCAAAAGACCGGTAAGATGCAGTAGTGCTCGTGGAGAAGTAGGAAGACGGATGCATCTGCTGATGCTCGGTGGCGTAGTTGTAGATGGACGTATCGGAGGTAGCGTACGAAGCCACACCAGAGCTACCAGAGAAGGACGTATGGCTCTGGTCAGCGCGGTCGACGTCGAGCCAGTAGAAGGGTTGGGTCGAGGCTGCAGAAGCCGGAGAGCGCGGTGCAGCTGGCTGCGTCCAAGCCTCCATAAACGAAGCATTGGAGAGAGTGCGCGGGCGGTAGGCAGGGTAGGGGTGAGGGACGTATGCGAAGTCGTTGGGGTACTGGGTGATGTGCCCGGGAGAAGCGTAGTCGCTGTTTCCTACAGGGTACTCCGGAGGTGGGCTGCTCCAGCGGTAGTCGTTGAAGATTGAGCCGGTATGGATCAAGTCGACGGTACCAACAGGCGCCTCGGTCCTTGCAAAGTTATGCGTAGGGTACTTCATGTTTGGTGCACTGTGTCGATGTTAGTCGACCTGATGAAAAGCCATGAGACAACGGTCAGAAGATGTGAGAGACCGAGAAAGAAGGAAAGAAAAGGAACAGTAGAGGACGCAATTGACCCGTGACAAACCCCCCAAACAAAACTCACTTAAAGACCTGCTTAAGAAAATTGCCTGACTGAATAGTGTTGCGACGAAACCGAAATTGTGAATACCTTGAAGTGGATGCGGGCATAGCAGTCTCAATGCCAGACGAGGCGACAGGGTAGGACTGGGTCTCGACAGGGCGAGCAACGGGCTGCGTCGCAGGCGGAGCCGGGGTGACGGCGCCGCCAGACATGTACGAGTCGCGGCTGGCGACGGAGCTTCTGCGCGTCTCGTCATCGCCGTGCTGGGAAGGGTCCTGGCTGCGGGTCGCATTCGCATTAGCATGCGCACCGGCACGGGACAGGGACGGGGGTGCATGGACTTACTGTCTCTCGCGGTGTCGCTCGAGCAGGTCGGTCCTGTGGAAAGTCTTTCCGCAACCGGGCCAGTCGCATTGCAGGGTGGAGTCGCTGTGGTTCTGCTGGTGTCTCCTGTGCAGGCAGTCAGCATCTAGGCAGCCGCAGGCAGCAACGCGCATGTGGGGCACACACCTCAAATGTTCGGCCCGCGTGTACGACTGTAGGCAATAGATCGTCAGTCGGTGAACTCTAACCCCCCCACACGCAAGGGAGCTCGGCTTCAGGCAGAAAAGCGCGTTGTTGCCTTGCGCCCTGGCATTGCTGGTGGTGGGCTGCGTGTGGGCGCATGACTCGGGTCGACGACGACCGTGCCGAGCCATGGTCGCGACGCAAACGGGGAGGATCGACATACCTTTCCGCAGGACTCGCAGAGGTGCACCTTGAGGCCCTTCTTTGCTTTGGAGATGCGGCCGGTCTTGGTGTACTTTGTCGGCTGTTCCGACGGGCTGGCAGAGCGTTGCATGGCTGCGGCACTGGATGAGGAAGCGGCAACGTTGTCGCGGGACGAGCCGTCGCGGTGGGGGCTGGGAGCCTTTGTGCTGGAACGGCGGGGGCCAGAGATGCTAGACGACGACTTCAAGGAACGGCGGCCTTCATCCGAGGACTGCGAGGCACGACGACGGTTGCTGGTAGCGTGCGGGTAATGCTGTTGCGGTGGCGGGGCAGTGGCTCCGGTAGAGGATGTAGAAGCTTGGTAGCTGGTACTGGTAGTGGCTGAGGCGTGGTGGTGGGAAGCGGTGGTGGTGTTGGTGGTCGACGCCGACGACGACGATGGCTGAGGTCTGCTGTGGTCTGCCATGGGCCGCGGTGGTGGTCCAAAAGGATATATATGTTGGGCTTGGGATATTACTCGCGGAGATCGCCAGGCCCACTTCAGGTGCTGGCGGATTGGCAGGGCCCTGTAAGGCAGATGAGATGGACGAAGCTTGTACCAGGTGCCAGAACAGGGCTGTGGTAGGCTGTGAGCGGCCCAACTGCACGCCGGGAGATAATTAAAGGTTGGCCCTAGGGAGGGGGGCCCAGATCTGGAGATCACAAGTGGTACGCGCTCTGGAGCGGGAAATTTTTAGCACATATTCCGGGTTGGGAAGGTAGAGGGGGGATCGGGACGAGCCCTGAGAATAGCACCTCCAGAGGGACGTACGTCTCAAGCGAGCCTTGGTCTGAGGGCATAGGAAGAACGTGAGCGCGGACGGGTGGTGTGTGCTAACCTTGGTCCTGGAGCGGAGGGCTGGCGCGTCACATCATCATCCTGCTGCGGCAGGCATATAAAGATGGCGCTGTGCTTTCGGCGGCCATGTACGGGTCCAGAGCGGTGGGTCACCAGAAACATCGTTCGGCTGTGCTCAAGCCGGGAAGATTATTATAGAGCGATTGGCAGCAGCCATGTTGGTCCCTGCCGAGGCGCGTGTGGGACCTCTGGCACGATCAGATAGACGCAGGTACTCCAATGGCAGAGCTCGGGGCGTCGCAGGCACGCGCAGGAGCGAGGCACCGCTCCCTCCATTGGCGCGCGCGGACCGTTCCCGTGCAACAGAGCTCAGCTGTTGGAAGGCGTCGAGGCTTGGACGTGAGTGGTGAGAGGCCAGCAGCCCGCTATTTTCGGCACCGCCGCCTGGCACGCATGCACCAAGCCAGCCCTCCAAGCCCTCCGCTGCGCCTGCCTTCCTGCCCTCCGCGCCGCCGCCGCCGCCGCCCTGCCGCCTCTCTGATTATGTTGCCCGCCGCGCAAAGACAAACCGTCATGGCGCGCCCGCGTGCAGCGTCGGTGCACCCATGGCGCGCGGTCCTCGACAAGTGGCCGGTGGCCGGTCGACAAGCGTTGACATCGGCGGCGGCTGGGTGAAGGATCAGCTAGCGGGCTTAGCGCGACGGGGATGACCAAATGCCATTTTGGGCAAGGCGGAGGGCTCGACTGCTGGGCTGCCGCTGCCCCGATGTGCCCTGCGCGGTGTCGATTCGATATCAAAAAACGTGCCCGCCCTACCCTTTTGGCACACCACCCCGACCTGCTGCTGACCTTTCCAGCGCGCCCGCGACCGCATGGGGACACATGCGCGCTGCTCCAATATAGCGCTGTCCAAGACGGCCAGCTCGAGCGCCGATGGTGCCGGCGTGCAGGGCGAGAGCTTACCACAGAGACAGCGCGCAGTGCAAGCCCCGGCCGTCAGCCTCGGGGCAATATCTGGCCTGTCCTGCTATTTTCGGCGCGAGAGTCCAGCAAGAAGGTCGTTAGCCTGCGACGGCCCGGCTCTTGCCATTGAGCCAGGCGACGGCGCCACGGGCGTGGGTTTTCAAAACTCGGTGACCCTCCTCACCCAGCCTGCCCGCTGCCGTCTCCACACCCATTGGCCGCGCCGCTGGGACTAGCGGAAAGCTTGAGGGGACATCCCGTCTCCCGCCTCTTGGAGACCCGTCTCATGAAACGCATCCGCTTGGTGTTGAGATGGCCGCGCCTGAGCGCGTACACTGCGGCGTTGGTTGGTGCGCGCATCGACCACGCTCTGTTGGCCGGGCGAACTGCTGCCCGCTGCTTATCGACGCACTGGCAAGCTCCGAAGCACGGCGGCACACGTGGAGGCAACGTCCGTTGGAGATCTCGAGAGCCACGCAGACGGTGGGGAGTCGCGGCGTCCCGGCCTCCCCGGCTGGCGGGATGCTGGGCAAGTGGACTGGGCTGGTGGACTGGGGTGGAGCGCTGACTCGAGACGGGTATCGCAAGATCCAATTTCGCGGCGGATGGTGGTGTTGATGGACGATGCGCTGCTCCTGATCGCCGCGGCAGCCTGCCCGTTCTCGTGCGTGACGTTTGCCGCAGTGCGCGCGCCCGTAGAGTTAGATCTTGCGAGCTCGCCAGCCCACCGCCCTGCTAATTCTCAACAGCAACCCTGCGCGGATTTCGCCATCCCCTCACACTCCCTCCCCGCTGCTCCCTTCTTGCTGCACGCTCTCCGACTCGTCAATCGCAATCTCGGCCTCGGCCGCGCGCGACCCGACTGCTCCAGAGGCCCCTGCCCGTTGTCCCAGTGCCTGCGAGCCTATTCCCGGCGGGCTGGAGGCGTCCCCGGCTGAGCAGCATGACGCGACCAGCAGCAGGACGCCCGCTGGCCAATGTCCTGCGAGGTTTGAGCCGCAAGGTCGGACTGAGTCGCACCGGCAGGGCACATCTCGCCCGTGCAATGCTGTCCATGTGCGTTCCATTTCGGTAGGAGAGCAGCATTCGCAATCGCTTTCGCACTTCGGCCTTAATTGAAGCTATTGTCGCAGCTCCCCTTACGTTCCCTACTCATCATACAATAACCCAGATGCCCGTGCAATCTAGCCATTGCAGGCAACAGCCTGTGGATCGCTCGCTATCGCTCCAGATTCAGATGGCACAGAGTGGCCAGCGCGCACCCGCTCCGCTGCGACGGCCTTTCCAGCGGCCGGCCGCAGTATCTGCCGTCACCACCGCAGCTCCGCGTGGCACGGGAGACGGACGTCCTGCGCCCGTGTGACGGGGACACAGAACCGCCCGGAGAAGTCCTTGTGCGAGGATGAGGGTGTGAGAGCTCGCCAACGAGGGTGCGGCAGCGCGCGCAGGGATTCCGATCCTTCGTGAACGGATTCGGGAAGGGCGTTGGAACAGCTGTGGGCGCATGATGGCTGTTGCCGCCAAAAATAGGCAGCAACAACGGACCCATATCCGCGCCAAAAAGCAATGTTGGCGACTGCAAGAGGCGGTCACTCGGTGATGTGCTGAGTCTGAAGACGGATATGAAGATGTCGAGAGAAGCGTGCTGGCCATTTCGAAAACTTAACCTGTTGCGTCACCCCTGGCACGTGCTGCACGTGCAACTGCTCGCCTCCAGCGCCTCCTGGGCCGCCGTCCCCAGACCCAGCGCCCTCATTTCGAGCTCTGCTTGAATCGCGGACGCAGGACCCTGAACCCTCTTCCCCGGAGTTAAGACGCCGGGCTATGTCCCGGATATTCCGACTGGCAATCAGATCTCGTCTCTACTCCGTACACCGTCCAAACTCCGCACATCATGCACGCGTGCTCGCACTCGCATCCACGCCCTGAATTAACAGGAAGATCCTCTGCATCCATGATTCATTTCGCGAGGCGTCCACTGAGGACGCCACAAAAACTATGTTGCTGGAAAACACGCTACACAGCACTCCCGACAATGGCACTACCCGTGTCTGGGCCTCCTTCTCGTTCTCTCCCTAATTTTCCTTTTTGGATCGTACGATCTATGCGTGCAGAAAACACTGGGCCGAGTTCTCGCTGAGCATGACTTCCCAGCCGTGCCAGTTTCACGCAAAGCCACAAACAACACAAGTCTATTGCTGCCCATCCGAACTCCACATTTCCACTTTGTAGCCGGGCTAACGGCTAGCTGTTGTCTCCATTCGCGTTAAACCGCGTGACCTGCTTCAGTTTTGGCGACGTTTGTGGCTAACGTTTGCCGGGAACAGCTCACTTACCAAACCCACTTTCTCTCTACTAATTTTACTTTTTTTCACCGCATCGGCCCGGCTTTACTGCACACATCGGGAACATACGGTTCAACCGCTCTAGAGGCTCCAGAACATCAACGCCCTATCCCCTCCATGTTGTTTTTCATTACTTTTTTCCCCCTTCAACAAATTTTGGCACCCAACTGACACCTCATCTGTCTGCACGACGGCCTAAAATCAAATCGGAGCGCACTCCGAGAGCATCTCGGTGAACAGCTACGGAGTTCCAAGATATCTCCAGAACTCCGAATACGCAAGTTTTGAGACACGTTGACATCCAAAGCTGAAGGCTGCGGGCATACGGACCAATAGACGCTCGAACTCTATTGATCGGCCTTCATCTCTGCGACCATTGTTGTACGCAGAACTCAAAAGATTCCAGTTCTCAAGGCGTTCCATTACACTTGCACGAACTTTGAATGCCCGTCGTGTCTTCAAAGACTTCACCCCGGCCGCGCCGCCGCTGCTGCTGCCCCGGAACACAGTCAGGAGGATGAGTGGCGAGCCGAAACGCGCTGCGGTGATGCTTCGCCGCATCCCTGCCACTCCACGCCCAACGTCAGATCCTTTTTCATCCCTCAGCACCTATTGCACACGCACATATGCACCCCTCGCAGTCTGTCTCGCCCTCTCTGTGCGTATCTCCTTGCCATCATGTCAGCCCTTAGCTTTATTGATCCTTCTCTCCCATCGCAATGGTACTTTGCCATGGGTTCTTTCTCTCTTTCCGTGATTTCTAAGATACCTGGCGGGCGGGTGGCCGTAGTTCCTCCGCTCCGGATTTTGAAGCATTTCTACGCGGACTTTGACGCAACAACGCCGTCGTAACACCAGCACCTATCCACCCCACCACGCCAATAATATCACCGTACGACTCGTTTGCCATTTGCTGCCCTCTTTATTTTCGTTCATGCAGTGGCTAACGATCCCCCCCGCCTAAGGATCTATCACCTGGCAGAAGCGTGCGCGCCAAAAAAAAAATTAATGTTACAAAAGTCCCCGCGAAAGAGAATGTCTCCGGACTGATTCGCACGGGCGACGAAGCAATCAAAAGGCGGGAGCATTAGACGCCCCGTATCCGTGGCGGCACAACTTTCTGCCACGGAGCACTCCATTGACACCAATGCAAAGAATCCTTCGGCCGGGTAGCATGCAGGTGCACGCGTGCCTCCTGCATTTCGGACAGCCCGCCCCGTCCCCCTCCTCACCATTCGCCCGTCCCCGCGCCCGCCCGCAACAGCCAGCCCATCAGGCCCGCCGAAAACGCCTCCCTTGTCTTTCGCTAGCGCGTATGTACGTGAGAAAGGCAAGCAGAGAATAATGGCGGCAGCAAGCCAGAGAGCGGGAGGATTATTCCATGCGCGGCGAGACAGGCGACGCACACTTCGGCTGGCGTCCAATGAGGGTTGTGTGGCGGGGTAGGCCGCCTCCATTTGCTGCCGTCTGCCATAAGCAGCAGGGCTATGCGCAGAGGGTGGAGGGGTTGCAGAAGATTCCAAAAGGCTTGTCTGAGCGGCGATGGTGGGTGTAGTGGGATGACGTTTGATGAATCGATTAGACGCGCGGTAATGGGCCTGCAGGCTCAGCTAAGAATAACTCGAATGAGTCTTTAGTCATAAGACTGCTCGAAAGTACTTCTTGTGACTGTCATGTGCGAGGGAGGAGGCAAAAGATGCAGATCCTGAGAAGTCGGTGTCCTAGAGCTGACTTGCTTGTGTCTGTCTGACTGATCATGAAGATCGCTGGGAGGCGGTGACTTCGCCGCTCTGGATGAGATCAGATGAGATAAGAAAATGGAATTCGCAGAGATCTGCGGATCGACAAAATGCATCATGCCATTCTGTCTGGAGCACCTACGGAGAAGAGAGCGGTGTAAAGTTGCGGTCAATGACAGATGCTTTGGCAGCAGGGCTACACAAGGAAGACACTCCCAAGGATTGAGTTGAGGCCATGTTTTGCGTTGATGTGGTGTGAATGAGAGACCAAAAGGCTGAGCAAAGGCAGCAGCACAGGATTACAGAATACCCTCTTAAGAAGGCCAATTACTCATTTACTATTCTATACAGTATGATACATTCAACTCGCCTCCTCACTTCGCCAAAAATCCCTGGAAAGCCTTCTGATCAATGACAACATTACCCACAGCTCTCATCTTCTTCTTGCCTTCCTTCTGCTTCTCCAGAAGCTTCTTCCTCCGTGTTATATCACTTGCGTGCAGCTTCTGTAGCACATCCTTCCTGAATGGCTTGATTGTCTCTCTCGCCACGATTCTCCTTCCCACGGCGGCTTGAATCACGATCTCGAACATCTGGCGATCGACATGTTCCTTGAAGCGCTTGACCCAGTCCTTTCCAATCCGCTCAGCTTGGGAGCTATGTACAACGCGCGCGACCGCGTCGACGGGCTCCTTGTTAACGAGCAGCTGGAGCTTCTGGATATTGGACTTGCGGAAGCCAGCTTCCTCATAGTCGAGTGTGGCGTAACCCTTGGTCGAGCCCTTGAGCCTACCGAAGAAGTCGTCGACTAGCTGCGCGAGCGGAAGATCATACTTCAAGATCACCTGCGTGGCCGTGAAGAAGGTGAGTTCTTTCTGTTCGCCGCGGTTTGCTTCGCAAAGCTCGACGACTCGGCCGATATATTCTTCTGGGAGGGTAATAGTGCAGGAGACGTAAGGTTCTTGGACTTCTGCTACTTTGGTGTGGCGCTCCTGCTCGTCAGGGAACGCGTTCGGATTCGAGATCACGGTCTCGGTTCCATCCCTGTAGATGATTTTAGTGGGGACAGATGGCGGCGTAATGATGATACTCGCACCGTGCTCTTGACGGAGGCGGTCCTCGAACACTGAGCAGTGAAGGGTACCCAAAAACCCGAGACGCCAGCCGGCACCAAGAGCCTCCGAGGATTCTTTGCTGACAGTTACAGCGCGATCGTTGAGCACGATCTGGCAGATGCTCTCCTCCAGATGCTCATAGCCGCTTTGGTCAACAGGGAACGCAGCAACAAAAACCATAGACTTGGGCTCCTCGAAACCTGGGTACGGCTCTACCAGCTTCTCTGAACCAACCGTAGTGTAGGTATCGCCAACCTTGGCTTCCTGCGAGCGTTTCATACCAGGATTGAAATAGATATATCCAACTTGGCCAGCGCGAAGCTTGGTCATCGGCGTCTGATCCGGGTACATCATACCGACCTCGCCGACGGTATACTTCAATCCTGTAGCGAACGATGTAATGACATCGCCAGCCTTAATTTCTCCATCGAAGATACGCACAAGAAGAATGACACCTTTGTAGTGATTGTACCAGGAATCGACAAGCAGTAGGCGGAGAGGCTTCGTGTTGTCGCCGACAGGAGCCGGAATCTGCTCGATGACGTTGGGAAGTATAGATTCCACGTTCAATCCAGTCTTTGCAGATACCAACACAGCGTTTGTACGATCCAGCTCGAAGGTTTCTTCCAACTGCTCGAGAGCGCGTTCGGTGTCTGCGGAGGGCAAATCGACCTTGTTCACAACCGGGAGCAGCGTGAGACCCTGGGCAAAAGCAAGGTAGAAGTTGGCGACAGTCTGGGCTTGCACGCCTTGGCTGGCATCGACAAGTAGCAAGGCTGAAGAAAAATTAGATCTCGATTGCAATAGTCAAATCCACAGGCGCGATGTGACGTACCTCCTCCGCAGCTGGCATAACTGCGCGACACTTCTGCGCGAAAGTCGACATGACCGGGGGTGTCGACAAGATGCAGCAGGTAGTCTTCACCGTTGTGATTATAAATCATGCTGCATGTCTGAGCCTTGACAGTGATGCCGCGCTCACGCTCCACGTCCAGCTTGTCCAAGATCTGCTTGTTGCCGCCAGGCTCAATGGTGCCGGTGAGCTCGAGCAACCGGTCGCTGAGCGTGCTCTTGCCATGATCGACGTGGGCAACGATGCAGAAGTTCCGAAAACGCTCAATTGGGATGGCGGCGACGCGCTTCTCAAGGTCGGACTGGGCCCGGTAGGCCACTGCGTAGCGGGCGGCGGTGGTTTGAAAGGTGCGCAGCCATGTCGGCGGGGCGCGAGGTAGGCGTTGGGAGGGACGGCGAGTAAACGCGCCCTGAAAAGGCCGCGCAAGGCGTTCAGCGGCTCGGGAGCATGGTGGCATGAGTATCAAGTTGGGGTGGCATCAGCAAGGCTGCGGTCGGGATGAATGCAACAAAGCTCTCGAGTGTTCCGGCTTGAAAATTGCGGCCAACGTCGGAGGTCGGAGGAGCGCCGCCGCAATGCCCGCCCGCAACCCAGATGCCAACGCAAGCGCCGCTGCCCACAAGCATAGCACGATGTTCTTTATGTAAAGTCTTGAAAGTGCTTGACTCGGCTCTCAGAACTCTACTAGCCTAATAAATCCATCGCCTCTGGTGGGCGTGAGGCTCTGGATCCAGCGGTTGCCGCGCCAACTAGCGTACACAGTCTTGGCTTGGCTGGCGCCGTCTCCATCTCCAACGACCTCGCCTCAAGCACAACGCATCACTCGGTCCCATTCCCTGCACCACCGCCTCGCGCTAGCCAGGACAAGCCAGTATCAAGAGGCGCCCGCTGCGAGAGACCCACTGCCCGTGGCATCAACCTTCCTTGATCAGACCGACCGGGCCAATCCGTCAAAGCTTTTGAATCAGCCCGCCGCCATCGCCATCGCTCTGCAACCGGGAGATCGTCCAGGAACCATCCACGAACCAACCATGTCGGCCGAGAAAGAGAAGCCGAAGACCAAGTCGTCCACCAAGTCGTCATCAAAGTCTTCTTCCAAGACCGCGTCCGGCGAGAAGAAGGTCAAGAAGAGCTCGTCATCGAAAGATGATCCGGAAGCGAAGACGCACAAGCTGGCCCTCAAGGGCTCTTCGAAGCTCGTCTCAGAGTTTGTATGACTTTCAGCTGTCCAATACGATGCTGTACGTAGTGAAACTAACGCGCTCCAGTTCGAGTACTGCATACACACCATCCTCTTCCAGCGGGGCGTCTACCCTGCCGAGGACTTCAGCGCCGTCAAGAAGTACGGCTTGACGATGATGGTCTCATCCGATGATCAGGTGAGAGCCTACATCAAAAAGATCATGTCCCAGCTCAGCAAATGGATGCTCGGCTCCAAGATCAACAAGCTCGTCATCGTCATCACCAGCCGCGAGACCGGCGAGCACGTCGAGCGCTGGCAGTTCGACGTCCAGATCTTCGGCAAGAGCGCCAAGTCCCGCACTGCCGCTGCCGGTGAAGCGGCCGACAGTGAAAACGCCGCCGCGGCAGAACCGCAACCACCCGCCAAGGAATCCCCGGAGAAGACTGAGGCAGAGATCCAGTCGGAGATCCAGTCGTTGTTCCGCCAGATCACCGCTTCGGTAACCTTCCTACCCATGTTGGATGGCAACTGCACTTTCAACGTCTTGGTCTACGCCGATGCGGATTCAGACGTGCCCGTCGAATGGGGCGACTCCGATGCCAAAGAAATCGAAAACGGAGAGAAAGTCCAGCTGAGGAGTTTCTCGACTAGCAACCACCGTGTCGACACTTTAGTCAGTTACAGGTTAGTCACAAAGTTACAAGCTCTTAAGAATCTCCAAATACTAAATAGCATGACAGGCTTGCCGAGTAAGCGTTCCGGTCTCACTTGAGACTGGGCTTGCCTGCACTGTACGATAATTGAGCTTCTTGCGGACCCCTTTAACTTGGACGTCATCGGCACTGGTGTGGAACCTTTACGGGAATTTGGGTACGAAATCGAAATTACACGAGGCGTTGGTGGGCTGCAAAGACTGGAAAGAGCGAGCGCAGAGGCGCCACTACACGAAATTTTGCTTTAATGATTACTTCTCTTATGTGAATATGAATACAACTCCCCCTTGCACAAAGTTGTAACTAACATGGGAGCGAGGACTGTTCATACTGATCTGGTGTAGCCTCAGGATTTCATGCTTCGTGCGCTCTCCGGGAGGGCAGAACATCCGCCGGATTTTGGAGCCTTGCACTAACTATCGCTACCACGATAAAACGCCCCGCTCCTTACCACCATTAAAGAGACTAATCAACTATTTAACGCCTTCCCACTGAGAAAAAGAGAAGCCAATTTCAGAAGATATCAGAAAAGCCTCCGACGTGTACTAAAACAGATCCAAATGTGTAGTGCGTGGATGAGAAGGACACAGAAGAATAAAAGAGCAAAACTACAGGTCTCCTCGGACGAAGGACCTGCAGAAATCCCTCCACAGCCCCTACGGGAGGGCGAAGGGACGGATTTTTCGCTAACAAGGCGGTTGGTGTGAGAGTCAAACGGTCGAACCCGTCGAGAAGGAGAGGGTAGTCAGTGTCGTCGGTGCTAGACCACTAGGGTATACCTGCGTCTAACACCAGCGACAATTGAGGATATGCTGCAGAAATACATAGATCAGTTGTGCGTTGTGGGGTTTACGGAATGTGATGGCCTTAGGAATGAGGTGTCAAGGCAGCACTGCTACGTAGACATTGCTTCTGCTACAGTCTACGACGGTTTTTCGAGGTGGAAACAGTCAGATCGCATGTAGCTGCTCAATATCAACCAGCAGAAGTCTGCACCCACTTAGAGAGGGAGAAGTGCATGTCGAGCTTTTTATTAATCCCGCCGGTCATCTCACCAAGATGATCAACTCAACACCATGTACCAACGACGCACATACTGCAGAATTTCTCGGCCCAAGCACTTTTGGCTTATTGACTATAGACCATACCCGTTCAAGTGTCGCCGCAACCGTCCTCGAGAACAAAGCACTTGCGCAACTTCGAACGTCTGACCGTTTAACACCTCTCCTACATATACAAAGAGAAGTAGGCGGATTTATAAGACGTGTTAAACTATATCTTGGGACAAAGCGATCGGCGTTTCGGCACGTAAGTCTAAGCTGCTTAGCCTGCATGCTTGTCCCTGGAGTCTTTGTCATTAGGTTATCGAGACTCCCCTATTTTGCAACGACCCAAGAGAGGCTCTAAGCGAGTGGTAAACGAGCTTTCACAACTCATCGCTAGAGCTTTACGCGTGTCAAAATCTTATAGGTAGTTTGCTGAGACCATGAACGTCAGCTGAATCATCTTAATGCACACTACCTGGTGTGTAGTCTGCATATCGTCAAATCTTGAGACATCGACATGCAGTTCATGATAGTAACCAATTCAAGATGGATCAAAGTCAAGACGCCGAACTCCAGATATGCCTGAAAGTAAAATAAATATTACTAAACCTGTGTACAGTCTTACCAGTCGGTTTCTTATGCTTAGTTTTATGATGAACTGTTCAGCCGGCCTTTCTTTTTAGGGCCAGCCTCGAAGAAGAAAAGTTGAGAGAGTTTCTCTCTTCAACTTGAACCCTCCCGTATTTACATTAAGCAAAGGAAATCAGACCTTTGCGTCGGAGAGGGGGGTATACCGCCGCAATAAGGAACCAAAACGCCGTTGTTGCCATCTGCTCCACCCACCATGTTCTCTTTTTCATCCTCATTAGGCAGAGAAGCAGTAAAGCGTATGCTTTTGCGGACCACTGGAGGGAGTAACCACGCATATCTCACTCCCCCTTCATCATCTGTCATTTCCAACAGTCAACCCCTCCTCCTCCACCTACCCCTGTTGCTGGTAGGTGCAGCGCCGATGTCGATGCCCCTGAGCTCCTCGCTGAGAGCAGCGAGATCCTCGGCACCCATGCCATCGTTCAGCGGCACCTTGGCCGGAATCGGTGGCGCACCGTTTCCACCATATGCACCTGGAGAACCACCGTACCCTCCGAAGTTCTCACGCTCCCGCAGAGGCTGCACATTGCGCTTCTGAAGCCTGCGAGTGGTGGGCATGGGAGGTGAATTCTCGACGCCACCTCCAAAGCTGCCCGTCACGGCATCCCGGATGGCACGGTCTGCATAACGGCTACCGAGCTCGCGGGCACCAGTGAGGCGGTCGCGCTCACGAGTTGGAGGCTTCCTGTCCCGGTCTTTGCCCTTGGGTTCTGGCTCTGGCGCCCAAGAATCAACTGGCAGGTGATCTGACGGATCAATCTTGCGGCCGTCAGGCGTCACAATATTTCCATGTTCATCACGAGAATTGATGTCCATGTCGCGCGAGTGGTTTGGGTTTCGAGGGCTCACACGCGGGTTGTAAGTGTCGAAACTGTCGGGGCCAAAGGGCGCCCGTGGTCCGTCGGATGTTGTTGGACGAGGAGACACAGACTTACGAGTTGGCGTGCTGCGGTTGGCGATGCGGGGCTGACGAGAATCATACTGGGATGCAACGGGGCTCACAGCAAGAGGCTTGACCAATTGCATGCCTTCTTGAGGCATACTTGGATAGGAATATGCTGGTGCAGACTCTGTATAAGACATGGGGGATGCGCGAGGCGGAGTGTGGTACTCAAGTTGAGCCTGCTGCCTCGGGGGCGTCTGGTAGATAGACGAGTATGCCTGTTGGGATCCGTACCCATTAGCCGAAGGCGGATACGCACTGACACTCATCCGATACTGATGAGTTGACATGCGAGGGTCTGCTGAAGCCGACCCAGGCACAAGAGCTGAGGGCACGGCGTAAGGGTCGTCGCGACTAGTTGGACGGGCGGAGTCATTGAGATACGGCGGCGTAGATGGAGGGGAAGAACCCCGAGGGTGCGTGTACCGGCGCTCTCCAACATTCAGCGGGGGCGGTGTCATGTCTGGATACTCCGGTACTTGGGGCACGCTGGCTGGAGCGCTGCTCCTGTGCATGGGTGGAGGCGGCGGCGCTGCGTCGTCCTCATCCTCGACGGTAGGCTGCATGGCGCTCCGTGGCATGCGATAAGCAGCTCCAGATGCTGGATAGTGCCGCTGATCTTGCTCAGGATAGAAATGGCTTAGAGCCGAATCTGAGTTATGCTCGTGCAGCGGGGGAACTTCAGGAGGATACTGTGTCCGCCTGTCCAGCGCAGTTTCAGGGGAGCCGTTGTAGGAGGGAACGACTGGAGCGGAGTGGGAGTGGGGCACATCCATGTAACTAAGTGGTCTGGCCCGCGAGTCGTGTCCAGACGGGAGTGGAGCCCGCTGCGGGACCATTGACAGATGGCGCGCATGTGTGGACGTCTGCTGGAGTGGAGCTATAGGTTGGACTGGATAATGCCCTCCGTACATGTCCTCTGGCTGGGGAGCATCCGCTGAGCGCTGGTGGTAGACATCGTAGTCGTCCGGAGAAAATGGCAGACCTGACGGTGCGGGCGAACCGTCGATCGATCTGCTCTGACGCAGGGATTGCTGCGCGTACGGTGGAGTGTGGAAGACTCTGGTAATCTTCGAAGGCGGCGGAATCTCAGCAGCGGTGATGGGTGACTCGGAGACAGCTGCCGGGTTGGTGGGAAGCGGTCTCCGCTTGACGGGAGTGTGCTCCTTTCTCTTGTCGGCAACAGGGCGCTCCATGGGCTGACGAGTGTCGTAGTAGGTGAGCTCGAGTCTGATCTCGCCGGCGTACTTTCCTTTGCAGTGCAGGCCGTGCCATGTGTCGCTCTGGCCGCCGCCGGGGACGATGACCTCGTCGAGGCGTATGAAAGTCTCGCCAATCAGCTCGGTCTTTTTGTCATCGTTGAAGACGGAGACCTTCATCTGGTAGTAATCCGGCGAGTCGCGCACGGTGAAGCGCAATTCCTGGTCCCTTCTTGAAGTTAGACCTATTGCGCCAATTGGGCCAGTGGTGAGCTTACCACTTGGGGGTCTGGCCACCGCGTCTGTCAGTCTCGGTCTTCTTCGCTTCCTTGCCTAGCCGGGCGGCGCAATAGGGATCCTGCTTGCCCATGGTCTTACGGTTAGGCAGGTTCTTGGCGCGGTCGACGACGGCCACCAAGGTGCCAATCTCCGGGCCGTCGACGGTCATGTCGGAGTAGATGCCGTTGGTGTGTGGGGTGCTGGCGAGAGCGCCAATATTTGCAAGCTTGGTCGCCATGGTGTCAAATGGTGCAATGGCGGGCAGCCAAACGAGTGACGGCGAGCGTGGTGGTGGATTTTATCGATGGTGACTCTCAGCACGGCGAGTCAGGCTCACCTTGGGGATCAGGCAGGGGCAGACGAAAGGAGAGGGTGAGCGGGTCTTTGGGGCCAGTGCAAGCAGTGTTGGCAGAGGGAGGGCGAGGAGGTAGGGCCTGGGGGAGCTCGTCATAGACCGACTGACGGGCTGTGTTCCAGCGAGCGACGCGGGGGTGCTTTCGAATGAGTGACAGCGCTGTCAGGCAGAGTGGAGAGACGGGCAATCGACATGCAGGTGCAGCAGGGCGTGTTTTGATGTGGGCCGCTGGAGCTAGCAGGTAGCTCAGAGCTCGCACGGCGGGCGAGTATTTGTGGCTGCGTTAAAGAGGAGGCTGGTAGACAGCCGCACCCCGGCTCCCTACCGGCGCATCGCGAACTGCCATGCTCGCGCTGCCAAGCGCGCGTCTGAAACCCAACGGGCGCGCGACGACGCCGGCGGCCGTAGTCACTGGCGCTGCTCTAGCTGCGCTACGCTGTGCTGGCCGGACGCGTTGCTGCGGAGCCCGCAGTCAGTGCGTGCTGGACGCGAAGTGGGTGCTGAGCGCCTTTGCGGAAGCTCCAGGGATGACGCGCAGCGCCGCTGGGCGACCCGCGCAACAGCCCGAGGCCGCCTGGAGATCACCACGCCCTCGACTTCTCGACCGCGATTGCCCGGCCCGTTGAGCTGTTGCTGCACGCAATGCTGACCATCGAACCATTTGTGCTGCGGGAGCTGCTCCGCGCAGGCCTCGAGTCTGCGCGCGCCTGCATAACGTCACTGCACCCGCCAACGCGCTCGAGTCAAGCGACGCGTCGCGCGGGCCGATCGCCTTGTCTTTTCGCACGCGCCGACAGGTACTGTCGTCTGTACCCGCCCCCCAGCCGCAGCCCGAGACTCGCGCGTGTGGCCGGCTGGCGTCAGGCTTCAGACACTGCTGCATTCTTCCATCTTCCCACAGCGATCCTGACGTAAACATCCGCTTGTCTGCCTCGCGCTCCACTTCGCTCGTGTTGCTGAAATTCCAGAAGGCCGCCGCGAGCCGATCAGCCTGCAGCTGCCTGACCCATCACGTCACTCGCGAGGCGGAGCCGTATGCCTTGAAAACACTTCGTCAAGACGTGAATTCTGCCTGCACCCCAACAATCCTGAACTCCCGCATGCGTCACAATCCGCATGCCAGCGTCCTCGTGTGTCTCTACGCAGCCACATCCTTGCGACAACAGCCCACCCACGCCCGGTTGCGCGCCCTGCTTCCTGCACCTTGATTGCTCCGGTGTTTCCGTATGTGCCGACCGGCATTCCAGCAACAAGTATCTAGCAAACCGGTATACGAACGGGAGCTAACGTGCTTGAGAACTTTAAAACAGCCCATCTTCTCCACACGCTGATTCGCTGTTCCATTCACCATGGGAGCAGGGCCAATTAGTGTTAAGCATGACTTTAACCTTCCAACCTCCTCCGACGTGCGCTCTGCTTCACCTCTCTTTAGACATGCCTATCACGATGCAGCCATGAGAGCTCATCCTGCGAGTATGATGCGTTGCTTACTTCATCCACACCTACTAGACATCCCAGTCACTTTTAAGGGTCTGATTTTGTCTCTTTCCAGCGATGCGACACAATCCACACGGCGCCTTCCCGCCCGTCGATCATGGATCGCCTCTTCTTTGATCCCTCGAGTCAGGTTTCGGCCGCTTCTACGCTTCGCCAAATTTAGCTTCTCACAATCGGCCTTTGACAGCAGCATAAATTGCTTGTGCTTCTATTTTTGAATGGAAATCCGGTTCCCTCAAAGCCATCATCCGAATCGCAAAACAAAGAAACGCCTCCGAGGACGCCCCCCTGCAACACCACTATAATAGACATTCACGCCCTCGGCCCGCTCCCGAGAACCCTTAGCACGTCCATCATTTAGTCGATCCTTTCTCCTTGTCCGCAGGCGGGCTTCTCTTGCTTCAACTTCAACAGCTCAAGACCTTATCACCTTCTTTTCTTCATCCATCGCTTCGAGGCAGGTTCCACTTGTAAGTGACACTAATCAAACAGATTCAGATATGGCCAAACGCAAGAAGAATGGTAACCGCAATGGCGGCTACAATCATATTCGTTCACTCTACACAAACATTCAAAACCACAATAACAAGAAGAAGAAGAAGAACCACTCAAATCATCCGCAGGGCAAAAATAAAGCTGGCAAATGTAACGAATGTGGTTCATGGGATCATTACGCCGATCAATGTAACGCGACACCGGAGGAGAAGAAATGGAAGGCTCACTTCAACAGGACCAACTTTATCCCCAACTGCCCGTACTGCGGGAAGGATAACAGCCACTTCCCCGTCAATTGTTTCAAAAACCCAAGCAAGCTAAGCAAGCCAAACACCTACAACAGCAATAACAAGCAGCAGCATGATCATTGCGACTTTTGTAAAAGGCGAACCAATCATACGTTTCAGAGTTGCCAAGAGGTGAAAAAATGGAAAGCTACAGTGGGTGAGTTGATAGCAATTG
Source organism: Botryosphaeria dothidea (assembly GCA_011503125.2). Lineage (NCBI taxonomy): Eukaryota > Fungi > Ascomycota > Dothideomycetes > Botryosphaeriales > Botryosphaeriaceae > Botryosphaeria > Botryosphaeria dothidea. The sequence continues at coordinate 2,512,677 of WWBZ02000040.1, read as the reverse complement.
CTGCTACCGACTTGCCGTACTGCATAGTGTGCGGTGGAAATCATGGATGGCGGGATTGCCCCAGTGGTCGCCGCGAGCGACGGGAACGGGAGTTGATCGACAAAAGCCAGCGGACTCTCATGGAGTGGATCCAAAGCCCCCCTGACACTGACATTTCACGTCGTAATGTGGCATTTTGTGGATATTGCGAAGATTTTGGCCAGCATAACACACGGAACTGCTACGAGGCGGTCAACGAGTATCTTGACAACAAGTACAACTTTCTCTCCCTGCGCTTCGGCCAGGCCTTCGACTCAGAGTACTCCTCGGAAGACGAACAGCTTCTGGAAAGGGGCTCCATTAAGATCGATGGAAAAAGGAAGCAAAAAGTGAACAAGCCTGTCGTTGAGAAGAAGTGCCGCATGTGTCGGACCGTGCTGCCGAAGGCAATCAAACCAACGGATAGCCAGCCGGACCATGAGATCATCGTCAGCTGCGTGAACCCAAGGTGCAAGCAGCTTAACGTTCTCAACGTTGAGAACTCGGACGGGAGCACATCAAACAGAGGAAGCAATAACTGGGGCGGCCTCAACATAACGACCAGGGAGCATGCGGCACGTTTCCTTGCCGATGCTGAAAGAGATTTTCACCCACACTATGCCCGATACAGAGTCACTACTGATTCCAAAGGTCAACCGTACTACGACGGCCCGGAAATTCTGACGATGAACGCTGCAAGGCATTTTGGGACAGGCAAGTATCTTAACAATGGTTATTGGCACTTCAACGACCTGGGCAACTTCCAACCTTTCTTCCCCCCTGCCACCTGTCAGTTCACGAACGTCGACGCTGCCGTCCGCGCGGAGCCGAACTTCCCCATAAACCATACCCGCTCTGGTCTGATTCCTTTCTGCTCCGGCTGCGGTCTCTTCGGCACCGTTGTTGACGAGGACGAGGACGTTGTCATGGCCCAGACGGGCCCGGAAATGGAAGGGAATTACGCTGGCTCAGGACCCGGTTACGTTGTGTTCGAGAACCCAATGTATCGCCTGGGAGGAAACAACTCTCCTGAGCAATGCCAATACTTAACAGGCCTCAGGTGTTGGTGTGGCGTCACAAGGGGCGCGGAGCCGGATATTGCATGGGTGAAAGAGCGGAAGGAAGCGCTGCCGCCACCACCAATGCTTTTGGACTTAACAAGGCCGAGACGGTTCTTGAGGTAATTCAAGGTTGGTAAAGTTCAGGGGCCTTTTGTTCCTTCTGGGCCTTTCTTTGTCGTTCAAGGTAAGCCATAGAATAATATGTTGTTCATAATCCCATGAGTTACTGTCCCTTTGTCGAAGTCAAGTCGTATTTACTGTCTATCGCATATAGGATGCCTTTGTTTGACTGCCGCTGGATGGAAATCCGATCCACGTGAGTCATAAGAAATCCAGCCACTTTTTTGTCTCTTTTTTCAGCCGCAAGGATTAGCGTTCGCAGGCGGCTGTGTCTGTGTTTGCCTTGTGGGGCTTCAACCGCACTGCCCGAAGGAACAGACAAGGGCTTCCATCCTTCTCTATACTCCGCCGCCAATTACGCGTCGCGATCGGCGTCAAGCAAGCTTCTTTTTTCTTCGACAAAGCCTTGCAGCCTGGGTCAAGAAGTAACATGCATGAGTCGGTCTAAGATCCTTGAATGTTTCGCAAGCTTGCTTGAAGCCATTGTTACACCAATCGGCATCACTGGTAAGCAGAAAATTCAAGTATGCATCCTCAGGTCCACACATTCATGGTCTTGTGTCAGTCAAGCAATAGGCAGGAGTCAGAACAAGAATGAGAGCGCTGGGCGCTGAAAATCCTGAACAAACGGGCATTCGCGCATGAACCCAGGCTTACCGCATACAGGAAGAACCTTTTTCGTCTACGTGCGGTGGAGGAGCGCTTGATCTAGCCTCATTTTCTGACCCCATCTTGCCACCATCCTCTTTTCCCATATCATCTAATTTTGTCCCAGAACATAGTCACTTCTTTTCGGCCTCCTTCTTCTCAGGCTTCTTCGGGTTTGGGTTGCCCTTCCACTCCAACTTTCTAGGCTTCATGAAGCCTTGCATGACCTCATCCGTAACCTTAGCCCTACGCTCCTGGAAACCCTTGACGTAGGCTTGCAAGTGCTTGATGCACTCCTTCTTCATCTCCCCAGTCAGAAGCTCGCCCTTCTTGTAGCTGTCATACAGAGTCTTCAGCTTCTCGTTGTCATCCTCAAAGTAAGTGATGTACTGATACGCGACATCAATGTCCGGATTACCACCGAGCTCACGATGCAACTCAAGAGTCTCCTGGCCACCGGAGAAAGCATGGCTGTTGATCTTCTTCTGAATCTGCTTTTGAGTATCCGACATGAAGATAGCGCTGTTGGGGTTGCTGGAGCTCATCTTGCCACCTGCGCCCTGGAGAGCGGTCAAGAATTTGGAGTGAATAAGCGCCGGCTTCGGGACAGGATGCCTCATGCGGTGCGAGTTCTCGCGGACGAGACGGAAGTAAGGATCCTGATCAATACCGCAAGGAATCAGGCAAGGGATCTGGGCAGTCTTCTTGTTGCGTTGATCGGCGTTCGGATCGTCGCCCCAGATCTCCGGGTACGACGTCGCAAAAGCAGCGACGCACTGGAACATGGGAAAGAAGATGCGGCCAGTGTTGGTGCTACGGGAGTCAAGTGTTAGGATAACCTCACATCAATGCGACAATTAGGGAGGCTTACCTGTTGTCAAAACCAAAAGCGCCGCGCACCTGGTTGAAAGTAACCAACTTGGAGAACTCCCAGGCGTTCAACATCATGTGGCCACCAGCATATCCGATATACTTGAGATCGCTGTAGATGAAAGTCTTCTTGGGGTCAAATCCAATAGCAATGATATCCTTGGCGTTTTCGCGTGCACACTGCATGGTCTCCTCGAAGGTGAGGTTATCCTTGAACAAAGCCTTCTCATCGTCCGTCAACATGATGACGAGGGGGACGTCGAAAACGTCCTGTAGCCACTTGGTGAACTCGAAGGGAATGGTGTGGCCAATGTGCATGCTATCCGAGGACGGACCGCGGCCGGTGTAGAGGAAGAAGGGGCGGCCCTGCTCGTAGTAGTTGAGGATGAGGTCGAAGTCGCGATGGGAGAAGAAGAGGCCACGCCTTAGCCAGCGATGGGGCTTCTTGCCAGTGAGACGTTCGAAGCGCTCGAGAAGAGGCTCGTCAATCAACTTGGTGTTCCATTTGCTGGACTCACATCAGCGCGTTAAGGCCAGACAAGAGGATGCAGATAGAGCGCTGTACCGCGAGATTGCCTCGTAGTCGAAGGCCAGTGTGTTTCCTTGATCGTCAACGGCGGCGGAGACATCCCAGGGGTTGATCTCCTGCTCGGCGGCCTTCTTGACGCTCTCGGTAGCGGTTTCGGCCAGCGACAACGCCGCGACAGACGGCGGCTCGCCGAGTTCGTTGGTGGGCTGCTTCTCGGCCATGGCAGTCAATGGGGTACAATTGGAGGCTGAAAGGGTCCCGAAGACTGTGCGCAAGAAGGCCGTGTTAGAATTTGGCGCTGTGGTGGGGGCGGGCGACGTGGGCTCGACTCACTCTTTGGGCACGGAAGAGTCACAGCGGGGTTGTCGCAGTTTTTGGGAGCTGCAGCACAGCCCACTTCGCGCGCGCTAGTCAGCCACAGCGTGGCTTGCCTCGAGCTTCTTTCCCCGCTTGCCACTCGGAGCTTCGGTGCGATCTTCCCGTGTCTGGAGACCATCACCAGAGCGTGACGGCGCATTGGAAAGCAAGCTACGCCAATCCTTCACACGTCGTCCCCGCCGCCCCATCCGTCACCACCCCTTCTTCTACGCCCCCATCTCCAACTCAACATCGTTCTCAATCTCGATCGAGAATGCGAAGACGTTCACGATGGTGAAGTTCTACGACAGCTCTTTCAGCTACGACTATTCTTTTCCCGCCGTCACCCTCGCCTACTTCCTCCGCTACCCTAATCCTTACTCGACCCATGTGCTCTCCACCGATGTCATCGAGCGTCGCTTCGACCCGGATACTCAGGAGTTGCACACTGTGCGCCTGCACCTAAAGCGCTCCAAGCTGCCTGCCGCCGTGCTGAAAATTCTGCCGCGGTCTCTGCTAGGCGCTTCCTCCCAGGGCGACACCCAAAGCTACATTCTCGAGCACAGCGTCGTCAACATCCACGAAGGATGGATGGACACCGTCAGCCAGAACCTTGAATGGACTGGTGTGCTCAGTGTGGTCGAGCGCCAGATTTTCCGCCGCCCTGCCAACATCTTCCGCAGCAACAACTGCCAGAAGAGCGCTGCCGCCCATGGCCTTTTGGAGGCCGGACCCAACGAGACCACCGACGTCCAGACCACTGTCACACTACACTCGAAGATTGGCGAGAACATTCGGAAGAGGCGTGCTGCCAAGGCTGCTGCGGATGCAAAGGCTGCCGAGCTCGAAGAGGAGCAGCCTCCCAAGCCTGGATTCTTCAAGTCCTGGTCCACGGCCTCCATTCAGCGCTCTATCGAGCTCATCGGTCTCAAACGTGCCGAAAAGAGCCAGCCGAACGCCAAAGAAGGCATGAAGATTGTCCTGCAACGGATGCGTCAGGGTGGCCTCGTTGCTGTTCTGGAGGGAATGCGCCAGGACCGCGAGAAAATCCTCATGGGCCACGCACCACCCGCAGCCTCACGCAACGGCAACGACTTCAACGATCGTTCATAATGTATCAAAAGGAAAAAAAGGATCAACGGATATGAGTGGAGTTTCAGCGTCGGCGCTCAGGCAAATGGGGGGTTTCATATTACTCTTCTTGACTAAGCTCAGTCAGTGTATTTCTTATTGGTCAATTGCTTCACCTTGTACATTACTAGGATTCTTGGGCATCTCGTCGTACGCGCTCAAGTGGAAACAAAAAGCATCTCCCTATCACAATCTGTGTCTTCCTTATTGTCTGTCATCACCTACTTTGTAAGCCACAAATAGTTACACCCAGTCACGTGTTTCTTACGTCAGAACTGTCGCGCGAGCGTTTCTTTGGTTGTTCACTGGATGCTTGCGATAGTGTGCACAGTGTTTTATGATTGGCTTTTCACCTCATCTGTTGTTCCGTTTTCATTCGTCGTGTCTGAGCTTCTCAACATGCCCGCTAGTTCGGTTCCCCGCCAGCGTTCCGTTCCGGTAGGAATTCCGACAATCATTGCGCCCTCAACAACGGCAAGATGTCTGTCCTCAGCACGAATCTTGAGTCCTTCGTCTTTCGACCTCTACTTCTATTTCGGGAAGGAGCTGTCGAGTTTATTTTTTGTTATCTGCCTTGGAGTCAGTTTTCTGGATCGTTTTACTTTGATGCAGCATGAGTTTCGTTAAGAGCTTTCTCAATGCTTTTCCCAACACTTCCCGAAGGGACCACCATTCCCGGGTGTTTTGGATAGCATACGGTGCAGGCACGTCGATTCTCAGCATTTCGGCACTCTTTCATGGCCTTGATAGGGAAATTTCAACTCCATCCAAACTCCGCATGCCGTCACGGAGCGCTTTTTCACCAACCAACTATTGTCAATCATTCGAAATCCACGATCATTTCGCGGTCCACCCAAGCTTCATGTCCCATCTTTGAGTTACCAAAACTGGATAATTCCCGATACACCAAAAGAAGATTGCCCGCGAAATCTAGCGACAGCATGGCCATCTCAACCTAAATCATGGAGAGTTGAAGCAGTCATCAATGTTATCGCTCTGTCTGAAATTCTGTGTTCGGATGAATGCTTCAGCCCCTCATGAGTACCCTTTGCTTTATCCTCCGGCTCGGGATTGCTATCTCTCCTTGCATCGGGATTATGACTATACGCCCCATGTAGGGTCATCTACCGATTCACCGGACCGAAATTGGATTCGTCTTTTTCTTTCTTAGGCAACAACTGCCTGCTTTTGGTGTCCATCGACGTTGAATCCCTCGAAGGAATAACTAGCTGCTGTCTAAGGCACAGCACATAGTCATTGATGCCTCAATTCACAACCACAGTGGAAGGTGTACCATTCTTCTCGTAAGTGCAACTTCAATTATAAAGCACCAAATGATTATCGCATGCCGATAAGGCAATTCATGGTTTGTCTGAACAAAATCTGCGGAGAGTTTAAGTTCACATATGATGGTAGCGCCCAAGTTCAAGTGTTCGAATCGTTCGTGGTCATGAATAAGCTGACTTGAACAACACAGTCCACCTTATTCAGCCCATCAAATCCATCGCATGCAGTCAGTCTTTGGGTTTAGCATTGCGGGCATTTTCGGACGTGTATTTTCCGATAGGTTCACGGATCAAAAGCGATGCACCATGCGAGGACCGGCCATTTCATTGTACTACTGAGCGGCCTCATTAGAAAGTCGGGTTGAGAAAGTAGCTTTGAGAAAGAAAGACGCGAAATTCAATCTTCTTGTCATTACTAGTATATCCAGAAATCAGTGCTATTCTAATAGTGCCTCTCATACATGACATGCCGCACCAAGGCGGATATCAACGGAAGATTTCTGCGGAAGCATCGGAACCCCGGGGCCTCTTTCCCTTTGCAGTTACAAGAAGGTATAATAACCGAAGCATTTTATCCATTGTGGTATTCGTCATCAATATAAACTTTAATCTCGGCCGAGCTCGCGCTTGATCGTTTACCAACCCCTCGCAATTGAGCAATAATGTCCGAGAGCGAGGTATGCAGTTTCCAAATAACGTTGACTTTGAACACCAAGAAATTGTTTTTATAGTCTCGCAGCGTGGCCGGGAGAGAATCATTTTTCATTACTCTCCGAATAATTGAGACATCATATCTACTAGTAGATTTGACACTGCCCGCCCTCACTGTCTTGCACCAAGAAATCTGTTATAACAACATGTCTAAGTCGTCCGAAAAAACTGACTTTTATGAAAAGTTCTACATCAAACTGACAGCGGAGAGGGCTCCGCGTCTGCTGAACACTGACGTTGCCGACATCTTAAAAAATTAAGCAAGATTCCCGACCATGAGCTTTTCGGGCACATTTTCAGGGCAGTACGTCTTCATTTAATGAGCCTTGGCTTTTTTCGACTGTTGATTTAATAGATAATTTAAAGAGAGACGAAGCATGGAAGATACATGACTTCCCCTGCATCGGCATGTTCCAATTCCTCGAGCTAAGCATATTTAACAACCCCGCCTACGAAGAGGTACTGGATCGGACCAAGAACGGCGAAAAGCTGCTCGATCTCGGTTGGGGTGTTGGGCAGGACATCAGAAAACTGGTTCGTCCCCCGCCAAATCTTGTGTCCGTAGTAGCACTCAGCAATTTGCAGATATACAGTGGCGTTCCTCAGTCCAGCCTGCACGCCAGCGACCTCCATCAATCCTTCTGAGATGTGATAAAGAAGTTCTTTCGTAACGCCGCCATCCTCCGCGTCCCCTTCACCGCCGCCGACGTCTTCGATCCGGACTGCCCGCTCAAAGCCTACAATGGCACTTTCGACATCATCCACGCCGCCTCGTTCTTCCACCTCTTTTCGTGGGATCGGCAGGTCCAGGTGATCGTTGACGTGTTCGTCCCGCTGCTCAAGCCCGCGCCGGGGAGTCTCGTCGTTGGGTGGCAGATTGGAACTCCGAAGGGCGGTGATTACCCATTTCCAGGGCCTGGATAGAGCACGTATAGATCATTCAGACACGATAGCGAAACCTGGGAGAGGCTGTGGAGGCTGGTGGGCGAGAAGACGGGCACGAGGTGGGACGCGAAGCAATGGACAGCGAAACCAAAAATGGTTTTCGAGGAGGATCTGGCTGAACTGCCGGATGGGCTGGATTTCTTGACACAGACTTTTGTTGTGAGAAGACTGTAAGAAGGCCACTACGGGGTAGATGGAGGCTTTCTTTTCTTTCAATATAAATTATCGTGGCGCTATTCATCGAGTGGCTCAATCTCCTCAAATGATGTCTTTGACTTCAATAGTCATGAGTAAGGGCTTGCAAATGTTTGATGATATGCAGTAAACCTACGTCTACTTCATGAAATCTAACACTTTGTTGGAACTCAATGCAACCCCTCCATGTACTACCGGATGGTTCAGTTGATGCCTCAATCCCTGGTCCTGTACTCTCTCTCCAATCCAGTCTTCTCCGCATCTTTACCAAATTCGTCAGAGTATCTCGGAGGCGGAACCACTGCCGTAAGCGGAGGCGGAAGTATAGCATCGTCATCGTAAGCGATGGATTGACGTATCGACGCCGAAGCAAGCCTGGGCCTCGAAGTGCCAACTGTGGATGCCTTGTTGACGACCGGAATGGCAAGCCTCTTCACCGCATTCCACCTCTTCTTCCTTCTCCGCTCAAAAAAGACCAATCCGGCCAAAAAGAGGGCTAGAAACAGGCAGAGGATAAACAACTCCCACCACATCAGGCGACCAGCACGGAGTGGCGTGCTGCCGTTAGACTCAGGCGTGGGCGTGGGGGTCGGGGTCGGAGTGCTGTAGGGACTGGACGGCGCCTTGATGGGGTCATCGGTGCCAAAGTGGCTGGAGGCAGAGTCGCAGTAGTAACCGCCTTCATAGTCCCAACCGGACCCATAGTATAAGCGGCAATTGAAATCCTGGTCCGTCTTGTAGTAGACCTTTCCGATAGTATGCTCAACCTTGCTGGCCAGTCTGGTGGAGACATGTCAGTCAGGGTGGAACATATGATTGCTCCACTTCTGCAGTATGGAAACTTACGACTGGAAATTTCCGATATACGTCAAGTCGCCGTCTACGCTCTTGAGGCCTTCAAAGGGTATCTCCACCAGCTCTGTATTATCCTTGACTGTGAGGTCACCCCTGACTCGAGCGAGTGCGGGCGCATTCACCTTGCCAATCTTCGGACTCTCCCTGATCGTCAAGTCTCCTCTGACTTCTGTGAGGTTCGGAAAATTCACCCAGGCAAACTTCGCATCGAATTCTGAGTTGTGCCCAACCCTGGAAATTGAGAGACTCCCGGCCCACTCCAGTTGCGGGAATGATATGACCCCTTCATGTGCGTTGTCCCAGATCTCGAGCGACTGACCAGTGGTCTTGAGGTTTGGCTGCGTCACGTTCTCCATTTTTAGGTTGTTGGCAATGTAGATGTATTCTGCTGTTTCGAGATCGAAGACATCGCTGAGGTCTTCGATGGTTGTATGCGAGACAGAAAGCCGCTGGACGTTTTTGATCTTGGTCCCACCGGTGACCTGAAAGGGCGTCATGAACATCCAGTCCACTTCCTTGATGGACTGGATGTTGGGATAACTCATGGTGGTAAAACTGCTCCGAAACATCCGGAACTGGTCGACTCTTTGGAGATCCCTGAGATCAAGTGAAGAGATCCCTGGGGCTTCAATGTACAGAGATCCATTGATCTCTTCAACACCGGGGAGAGCGAAGGTACCGACAGCACCGGTAGCTGCGGCGATGGTGCCAGTGAACGTCTTGCATGGCAATGGTGTGGAGTCGGTTTGGTAAGATCCGATGGTCGTAGTGCCAGAAATGCTGCAAGGGTCTTCGTTATTTATGGACTCCTGTGGCCCACGAGGTATTAATGGGGGCTGGTCCGCAAAGGCCAGAGAGACTAATAGTGCGCATAGGGCGAACACAAACTGCAGCATCTTGACACAGCGGTGGGTCGAGTGGGACTTGGTTTGGTTTGGGGGGCCGCAAATCCAATTGTCCGTAGTCCATAGGGGATGAAGTTGGATGAATGCGTGATTTGGTGGGGATGCCACTACACCCTGGGCGTGTATGTGCCTTTATGCTGTACTGCGTGGCGGTACGCAGCCTGATGGGACAGGCATTGCAATCCTACACCGTATTCAAGTCTTGTGAGAAGGAACAACGGGTGCAGTCATCCCGATTACCGATATGGCAGAATTGCAAAGCTCGAGCACGAGGCGATGTTCATGGTGGGCCTCGCCGGCGAATGGTTCTGATACACCGCAGCCACGGACCTTGGCGATAGTAGCAGCCGTTGCTGAATAAGCAGCAGAGCGGCGAAAACACGAGATAATCCTGGTATCTCACTAGATATGCAGGTCCAAAAGGGTGACGTTCTCTGCAAAGGCTTTGCCTGAGCTTGATGTTATTCTTGAAGAGGATGCCCAATACACTTGGGAAGCCGCTTTACCCGACTTGGCAAGAACGTGTGGCTGAATGCGATATTGTCAGGTGGTGTTGTTCCTGCGCCAAGAAGTAGGCAACGATGGCGAGCCTGTTCTGAAGCCAATCGCTAAAGACGCTGGACCCGAAAGAGTCACACCACAAGTGCAAAGGGGATTCGGCCAGGCATGCCCCATGTCGGATAGGCTACAGCTGTACAGTGTGTGCGCGGGTTGTTTCCCTTAAAGGTAACTTCTGCAGAAGTCAATTGCAATATGATCTCATTTCTCCTCAGCGGGGCACTATCAGCCTCAACTCAAGGATCTACCTGCGAAATTCGCCTTCCGTATCCAAAACTCTCGCTTCTTTCGTCTACATGTTAACCGCAATGTGATCATTCATGTACTTCTTGATGTTGCCCAAGAAGAGACTGCAGATGATGCTGATAGTTCCGAACGCGATTGATACATAATACACGTAGGGGTACTAAAATCATGTTAGCCTCAACAGAATGGCAGCAGAGGGCAAGGGATACCAACCGCATAAGCATATGTCTCTTGCCCAGCATGGATCAAAGTCTGCACTTGTGCATCTGTGATGTTTGGGAACTCATAGAACAGATCAAGCAAACCGGCAACCGTAATATCCACCACCTTCGTCAAAATCTCCGGATCCTTTGTCTCCAGGGTGACTGCCGCAGTCGGCACGAGTATAAGTTCTGTTGCGGCATGTTTGAATTTCTGGGAGAAGACATTGTAATAAACGCAATATCCAATAGCACCACCGAGGACCCTCACAGCAAGCGTCAGTGCCGTCACGGTTGCGATCAACTCATCCGGGCAGATGATATTGGTGATGATGCTCGCCGGCACGACAATGCCTCCGATCCCGAGTCCTGCGATGGTGAGGACGATGTAGACAAGCCAGATATTGTCGGTCCGAAGAGCGGCCATGGCACCGCCTCCAGCAGTCATGAACAAGCAGGATCCGAGCATGAGGCCGCGGATGTGGCCACGAGTGTACGTGAGCAACCCAAGCACGATCACGGCGCCTCCCAAGATGGAAAATCCTAGTGGGATGTTGCGAACTCCAACGGCAGTAGGGTCATGGCCGTATTCATTGTAAGACTGGGTGGGCCAAAACAGGAGAACACTGAAGAAGTTGGCTCCGGAGATGAAAGTGATGATCAGGGTCAACATCAGAATTCTCGGTTCCCGCTTGATGCTTGATGGAAACATGGGGAATGACGCAAAGCGCCATTCCCAGATGAGGAAAGCAGCAATCAGAACTACTCCCAGGAGCAGGGGAACCAGGGTGTGCGCTGACGTCCAAGGATAGTTGTAACCTCCCCATTGGAGTCCAGCCATGAACAAAAGGAGCCCGGAAATTGACAGGAAACCACCGATGTAATCGATACGCTTCAGGACCTCCCTTTTGGACAGACCGGATGTGTTGGATCGCGGGGGAGGATGGTAGAAGACAATCGTCAGGAGAAGCCCAATGGCTGCCCAGATGGCACACCAGAGACCAATGTAACGCCAGCTGCCGTAGTGAGCGACCCATTGGCCCCAGAGCACCGACGGACAGAATGGTACGATAGTTCTGTCATACACGAGTTAGCCAATACAAAATATCATCACCCATGGTCGGCTTACAAGATCATCCAGGCATTGTATTTGCCTCTCTTCCGGGTCGGTGCCAGCTCTGAAGTTACGGAGAGAGCAGTCAATTCAAGGATTCCAGCGCCAATTCCGGCCAATGCCATGCCGCCGATGAAGATATTCATGGTATGGCATGTTGAGGTCACAATATTCCCGACTATCAGGAAAATAGCCCCGATGATGGCTGTATAGCGTCTTCCAAACAGATCGGAAAGTGATCCGACGAAAGGGCACACTGCAGCCAGCGCCAACAAATTCGCCAGCACAAACCAAATCCACCTATCAACGCCTCCAATGTCGGCGTAAATGTACGGGGGTATGGCGCCATAAAGATAGAGCGGAATCTGGGAGCCAGTCCAAAGGAATGCCATTGCGACTAAAGGCATGAAGCGACGGACGGTCATCTGATTTGGGGTTAGCCCATGGCAGATACAGATGCGGCTATTGACACAGACCTTAGGCTCGTCCTCTGGACCCACAGCGCCGGGCTGATGTGTTCCTGGTGGTGATGCACTCTCGGTTCTGGAGACATCTTCGAAGTGGACTGCACCATTCTTCTCCACGTCCCTCGGGGACCCCGGCGCGTCCTTCCCGTCCATGATGCACTGTAAGAAGATATTCGAAGTTGCCTGGGGAAAAGATAAGAGGAGGAGACAGGCAGAGCATGCGGTGATAAGGCCTCGATGGGGCTCCTTGACTTATAAGTGGGAGATTTGCAGGCCAGCAAGTAGCCGCAGCTGAAGTGGGTAGTACACGCGCTACCCCGCATACGTTGGCTGTGAGACCTCACACAAGCGGCGGGTTGTCGGGTGAAAAACTCAAGTTGTACAAGCTCTGGCAAGCCCCCTGGAGACGGTTGGGATTCCATGTCACCAGTGACAGGTCCTGAATCGCATCAATAGCCGAATCGCCACTGCTTGAACGGTTCCCCGGATTTTCAACCCCGCAGTTGGCGGGAGCGTGGGGCGGTAGCAAGCCTCAGCAGTGCGGACGTGTGGCCATATGGGGAATGCCGGGGTTAGTTGCTTGATCTGTGGCTGCAACTAGGCCCACAATGGAAATCTTAAGTCCATCAAGCCTACGCAAGACTCCCTACCTGGAAAACTACCGAGGCTTGTAAGAACGGCAAGCTCCATCCTGCAAGTCATGCAGAGGCTCCAGAACCTCACCGCTGGGTGCGCCATGTTTCTTGGGCTGGATTCTTTCTGACACTGTATTGTAGGTGAAACCGAGGTTGGCTTGCAAAAGAAAGAAAGCGTCGAGTCTGTTGAATTACGTACTTGACTCAAAGCGGCAGCCAAGCATTGCCATGATAAGCTGTATCGCCTCTCGTGTTCCCTCCTTTCCGACAGTACTGATTGGAGGGCAGGGACGTGGGCGAGGCGAGACGTGCTTGATTTCATGGATCGGCGACTCCGAGCGGCGGCGCAGTCTGTTGTTGGACAAAGACTGCATTAGGCATGTGTATTTGACCAAAAACATAACCTGTTGGAGAGCCTGGGTTGCCTGTCATTCCTGACCGCGCCAAAAGTCTCGCCTACGCCGGTATTATTGCAGATAGGAGAATTGCTGCTGCCTTGGATATTTGCAAGGGATGGCATACGCAAGAAATGGAAGTAGAGGGAAGGCAAGGCACACCAATCAGGTTCAAGGGACAGGAATCCCCACTGGAATTCTCTCGGATCAGCCGATGCGGGAACCAGAAAGAAGATCAACGGCACATGTACAGAGGGGTATCGCAGCCGGCGGTTAGCGCCAAATGTGATTCTCCCACAGAAGGTCAGATTATTGTGAGTAAGTAGCATGGGAAGTGGAAGCATTCGTCTGGACGGGGGTGTATTGCATTTCAAAGAACAAACTCATCCGGACGAATGCTTCCACTACCTACGAGGCTACGTTTTCTAGAGGCCGTCGCCGCTAACCATCGGTTGCAATACCCCCCTGTACAGAGGGGCGCTGCAGCCAACGGTTAGAGCCAAATACGAAATTCCCAGACAGGTCAGACAAAAATTATTTGAAGACTGCCGTGCGTAGTTGAAGCACTCATCCGGACGCCTGTGTATTGCGCTTCTGGAAACAAACCTGTTCGAATGAATTCTTTGACTCCGTGGAGCTTGTGTTAACTGAAGACGCTTGTTCCTGACAGTCAGTTACAGCGTATTTCTGTGGTTCGCGCCTTCAGCCTTGTCCGGAATCTGCTCCCGCCGGCTGTGTGAACAGAAGTTTGACTTGACTTCATTTGGATATTGTTCTCGGGACCACTCAGTGATGACGAGGAGAGTTGACGAGATGGAATGCTCCACGAATGTCACAACGGTGAATATTTTCGGCGGTAAGTGACGGTGTCAGCGTGACGGTATTGAGCGACGCGTTGCTGCGATGGTGGAAAGAGAGCGAGGTATGCGACGCTGTGGGTGGCGGCGCAAGTTTGGACGATGAAACGGTTGGTAATGCGGGAGAGGGCGTTGGTGCAGGTGGAAAGGTGGAGCGCGGGTGTCAGGGCGAGGGGAGGGTTCTTGCCAAGGGGATCGACGGCGCAGATCCGGGCAGTCGGGCTCCGAAAGCGGCCCCGTTTTTGACCACTTTTCTGGTCTGTCGCGTTGACTCACGAAGCCGCGGCGCGTCACCAAAAGCTGCTTCAGCTCAGCTCAGCTTACCCCAAATCTTTTTCACCACAACTCTTCTAACCACTCTCTGGCCCGCCATTGAGCCATTGACCCCTCCGTTCCCGGCCCCGCGCCGTTTCACCGTCGCCCTCGTCCTTCCGCCGGCGACTTTTCCCCCGCCATGAACGGCTCCGTCGACGCCGCCCAGGGCCCCACGACTGTCCCTATTCTGGGCAAGGACTCGATCGTCGTCGAGTACGGCTTGTGGAACAGCTATGTCGCCCAGGACCTGCTCCAGAACATCCGCTCCTCCACCTACGTCCTGATCACCGACACCAATATCGGACACATTTACACTCCTGCCTTTGAGAAGAGCTTCAAGGAGCACGCCGCCCAGCATGCCCTCTCCGCAAGATTGCTTTCCTACACGATTCCGCCCGGCGAGACATCCAAGTCGCGCACCACCAAGGCCACCGTCGAGGACTGGCTGCTGCGTCAAGGATGCACCCGCGACACCGTTATAATTGCTCTCGGCGGTGGTGTGATCGGTGACATGATTGGCTTCGTTGCTGCCACCTACATGAGAGGGGTGCGCTTCGTTCAAGTCCCCACTACTCTGTTGGCCATGGTCGACTCGTCCATTGGTGGAAAGACGGCCATTGACACGCCTGCTGGAAAGAACCTCGTCGGCGCCTTCTGGCAGCCCGAGCGCATCTACATTGATCTGCAATTCCTTGAGACTTTGCCGAGGAGAGAGGTTATCAATGGCATGGCTGAGGTCGTTAAGGTGAGATTCCTCGGTCTCCACGTTTTCCAACACCACCCAGAACTGACTTTTCCAGACCGCTGCCATCTGGGACGAGGAAGAATTCGCTGCCCTTGAAGACAATGCCTCCCTCATCATGAAGACCATCAACCGGAAGCCTGTTCAGGGCCAGCGCCGCATGGCTGATATTGCCCATATACTCAAGAGGATAGTTCTGGGTTCGGTTCGCGTGAAGGCCCATGTTGTGTCCGCTGACGAGAGAGAAGGCGGGCTGCGCAATCTGCTCAACTTTGGTCACTCAATTGGACACGCCATGGAGGCCATTCTCACCCCTCAGATCCTGCACGGCGAGTGTGTCGCTATTGGCATGGTCAAGGAGGCTGAGCTTGCGCGCTACCTTGGTGTTCTGGCTCCCGGCGCCGTTGCCCGTCTGACTAAGTGCATCGCAAGCTACGACCTCCCTACTTCTCTCAATGATAAGCTTGTGCGCAAGCGTTCTGCAAACAAGCACTGCCCCGTGGATGAGCTAATCTCCATCATGGCTGTTGACAAGAAGAATGACGGCCAGAAGAAGAAAATCGTGCTTCTGGCAGGCATTGGCAGGACCTACGAAAAGAAGGCCAGTGTTGTGTCCGACCGCGACATCCGTATCATTCTGTCTCCTAGTGTCGTTGTTCACCCCGGTGTTGCGTCCAGCTTGAACGTCTCCTGTACTCCTCCAGGATCCAAGAGCGTTTCTAACAGAGTTCTGATCCTGGCCGCCCTTGGTTCGGGCACATGCCGCATCACCAACCTCCTTCACTCCGATGACACTCAGTTCATGTTGAGCGCAGTTTCGAAGCTTGGAGGTGCTTCTTTCTCTTGGGAGGATGATGGACGTGTTCTGGTCGTTAATGGCAAAGGTGGTGCTCTTGAAGCCAGCCCGGATGAGCTCTACATCGGAAATGCCGGCACAGCCTCTCGCTTCCTGACTTCACTCGTCACTCTTGCCAAGCAGTCATCTGTTGCGTCGACAGTCTTGACCGGAAATGCAAGGATGAAGGAGAGGCCCATCGGGCCTCTTGTGACGTCACTGAAGGCCAACGGTGCCCAAATTGAGTACCTTGAGAAGGAAGGATTCCTCCCCCTACGAATTGGCGCTTCTGGCGGGTTTGAGGGCGGTGAGATTGAGTTGACGGCGAAGGTCTCCTCACAATATGTCTCTTCAATTCTGATGGCTGCCCCGTACGCAAAGAAGCCTGTTACCCTTCGTCTGGTCGGCGGCAAGGTCATTTCGCAGCCCTACATCGATATGACTATCGCAATGATGGGTTCCTTCGGCGTCAAGGTCGAAAAGTCCTCCACTGAGGAGAACACTTACCACATTCCCTGCCAAAGCTACGTCAACCCTGCCCACTACGAGGTTGAGAGTGACGCAAGTTCAGCCACCTACCCCCTTGCTATTGCCGCGATCACTGGCACCACCTGCACTGTGCCTAACATCGGCTCCAAGTCTCTTCAAGGTGATGCGCGCTTCGCAGTGGACGTTCTCAGGCCCATGGGCTGCACTGTAGAGCAAACAGAAACTTCCACCACGGTCATTGGTCCCCCAAGAGGCCAGTTGAAGGCTCTCACAGAAGTTGACATGGAGCCCATGACAGACGCCTTCTTGACTGCTTCGGTTCTCGCTGCAGTTGCAACCAATAATGGAACCACTGCCACCACTCGCATCAATGGCATCGCCAACCAGCGTGTCAAGGAATGCAACCGTATCGCTGCCATGAAAGATCAGCTGGCCAAATTTGGTGTTGTGTGCCGCGAGCACGACGATGGTCTCGAAATCGATGGCCGCACTTACGAGCTTGACACCCCGCAAGAGGGAATCGACTGCTACGATGACCATCGCATGGCAATGAGCTTTGGTGTGCTTTCTCTGGTTGCTCCAGGTCCCGTCATCATGCTGGAGAAGGATTGCACTGCTAAGACTTGGCCGGGCTTTTGGGACATTTTGTTCCAGCTTTTCAGTGGCAGTCTAGAGGGTCATGAGCCGGAGCACTTTGCCCACCACAGCGCCGCGAAGAAGCCTACGAAGTCCATGTTCGTCATTGGAATGAGGGGAGCTGGCAAGACTACAATGGGCGGCTGGGCATCTAAGATCCTTGGATGGCCCTTGCTTGATCTAGACACTGCTTTGGAAGAGCAGGTTGGGCTTCCAATCCCCGATATCGTGAGGACACACGGCTGGGATTTCTTCCGTGAGGAGGAGCTCAAGCTTGTCAGGCGTGTCATGAAGGAGAAAGCCACAGGCCATATCTTGGCCTGTGGTGGTGGTGTTGTGGAAATCCCCGAAGCCCGTGAGCTCCTCAAGAACTGGCAGAAGGATTCCATTGTTCTCCTAGTCACTCGGGACATCCAGAAGGTCATGGACTTCCTCAGCATTGATAAGACCCGCCCTGCCTACGTTGACCCTATGATGAGCGTCTGGCTGCGGAGAAAGGACTGGTACCAGGAGTGCAGCAACTACCAATTCCACAGCCAGACGGTTGAGGATAGTGGGCTTGCAAGGACCCTGGATGACTTCGCGCGCTTCCTTTCGCTCGTCACAGGGAGGAACTCTGCTTTGGAGCAAGTGAAGCGAAAGAAGCAATCTTTCTTCGTCTGCTTGACGGCCCCGCAAATCGACCTCCTCTCCAACTCGCTGGAGCGGGTCGTTGTAGGCTCAGATGCAGTCGAGGTCCGCGTGGATCTGTTGGAAGACCCCAATGCCGAGAATGGCATTCCTACTGTCGATTTCCTTATTGACCAAATCACTTTGCTACGGTCGAAGATCTCTCTTCCTTTGATCTTCACCATCCGTAGCAGGAGCCAAGGAGGCAAATTCCCGGACAACGCCAATGACGAGGCTTTGCGGCTGTACAAACTCGCCATTCGCCTAGGCATGGAATTCGTCGACCTCGAGATTACCTACCCTGACGAGCTCTTACAAGAGATTATTTCGAACAAGGGCAGCAGCATGATCATTGCATCGCATCATGATCCCAAGGCCGAGCTTTCTTGGAGCAACGGATCCTGGATTCCGTTCTACAATAGGGCACTGCAGTATGGTGATGTTGTCAAGCTTGTCGGCGTCGCAAAGACGATCCAAGACAATTTTGACCTCGCCGAGTTCAAGTCGTGGGCAGAGAAGACCCATCCTGTTCCTGTGATCGGGATCAACATGGGCACCATTGGAAAGCTCAGTCGCATCATCAATGGCTTCATGACTCCTGTCAGCCACCCAGAACTGCCGGGAGCGGCTGCGCCAGGTCAGCTTTCAGCGGCTGATATCCGCCGTGGCCTTTCTTTGATGGGCCAAATCGAACCGAGACGATTCTTCGTTGCCGGTAACCCTGTGGCGCAGTCCCGCTCTCCTCCTATGCACAATACTCTGTTCAAGGAAACCGGCCTGCCCCATTCCTACGATCGCATTGAGACGAAGAATGCAGCTGATCTCAAGGATATCATTCGCGAGCCTAGCTTCGGTGGTGCTTCCATCACCATTCCTCTGAAGCAGGACGTCCGCCCCTTCATTGATGCTGTTGGCCCAGAAGTCGATGTCATCGGCGCGCTCAACACCATCGTGCGCGAAGAAATAACCGATGAGTCTGGTAACACCAAGACTCACCTCGTCGGTCGTAACACCGACTGGCAAGGTATGGTTCTGGTACTGCGCAACTCTGGGGCAGAGGGTGGCAGTGATAAGCAGAGCGGTCTGGTCATTGGCGGTGGCGGAACTGCCCGCGCCGCAATCTATGCGCTCGCCTCGATGCACTACAGGCCCATCTACCTGGTCGGCCGTACGCCCTCCAAGATGGAGATCCTCAAGAACTCTTTCCCAGCCGAGTATGACCTGCGCATTCTTTCGTCCGTCGAGGAAGTGGAGGCGTTTGATACTGAGAAGGCCATTCCGCATGTCGCCATCGGTACGATTCCAGCAACCGAGCCCATCGAGAGCAACATGCGCGAGGTTCTTTGCAAGGTTTTCGAAAAGGGCGGTGCGGAGAGCATGCCTGGCGCCAGTGGTGGGAACTTGGAGGAGCCGAAAAGGACTCTGCTGGAGATGGCTTACAAGCCGCCCGTCACTGCGCTCATGCAGCTCGCAACGGATGCGGGGTGGAAGACGGTGAATGGTCTGGAGGTTCTGGTCGGCCAGGGTGTCTACCAGGTAAGCAATCAGAAGCGACTCTGAGAAGTCGATTTGGAACCTTCATCTAACTCGCATTTACAGTTCAAGAACTGGACCGGTATCGAGCCGCTCTACAACGTCGCCAGAGTAAGCTACTTCCCCACACACATCACATACCGAACAGTCACACTAATCACGCGTTGCCAGGATGCGGTTATGAATGCCGAAATCTAGACACTCCTTGTGGGGGAATTTTCATGCGCGTATTGGATCTTCGATCTCTACCTTGTTGACGTTCTTTCCGGAGACCAAAAAAAGAATCAAGACAACATTGCCTTCTCCTCGTCAAGCTTGTGCAATCTACATCATGCAACCACGTCCCGTGTTCACACCCTCTCGGCAGCTGTTCCATGCGTGTTGGGATTCTTTTTGCTCGTGTCTCCAATAGATGATGCTCCATTCTTTTGTGATGATCCTGTCTGTTGCCTTTACGCTCGAGCCTTCCTGTTCTCTATTTTTCTTGTTGCTAAATTAAGAACCAGCGCCGGTTGTTTCATCTTTATCTTGTGCATTTTTCACACGCAACCCTATGGCACAATCCACCACTCGTATTTGTGATACGTCGCAATCACACGTACGAGCTGTTATACACATGTGAACAAATGGTTCGGATCTCACCTCGCATCTTTATGCCGATGGTCACTAAGTCGGAGCCATCTATCCGCGATCCTCCTGCCCTTCAAAGAGGTACGTCTGGATCGGACTGACCACGGACCTTTTCGGCTTGGCTTTGTATGATTTGTTCTCTCACCCTGTCCGAGCATGTACAAGCATGTATGTACACCGCATTCTCGTAAACGCGCGGCTATTGCCGTAGATGCGGCTAATTGTGGCCCTTACATGCGGTACAAATAGCTGGTGGCATGTACGGCATTTGGCGGTGTACTTCTTTCACCACAGGAAACGGAGCAAGAGAAGAAAGGTTTTGTGAATACGATGCGACTCCTTTGACGAATCAACAGCCATCTTATCGCAGGCAACGGAGAGGGAGACTGAATGCACTAATGGCTGGTATACGCGTACCAAGAAGGCCGGGGTCTGCCGGAAGGATTCATGGGCTGGATGTTTGAACGATCTTGCCTTGATGGAGTTTAGGAGCGAACCTGCATATCATCAGGAGACTTTTTTTTCTGTTGGTTCTATTCTTGTGCAAGCCTTATTTTCTTGTGGGGATCCAGTTTACCCTTCACCCACACCTACTCGGACGTTTTGCTCTTTATGTGGGCAATGCACAACATTGCGGAGACCCTTTTTTATTTTCGAACGATCGGGCCTAAATGTTTTCTCTAGGCCGCTCACCACTTTTTTAATTACTTTTCTGCTGCTCACGTTCACATGCGTCTGCGCTACAATTGTTTTTTGTGAGATGTACCCCACACGCGCGTGCGCTCTGTTCGTGCCATCAAAGACTGGACACCGAGGGATTGTTATGGTTTGTGCTGAGAATGGGCTCATCGGCTGAGACATATTGAGGGGTACGGGTGAGGGAAGCAAAAGTAAAATGGTGGTATCAGCCACATCGGCTTCTCACCAACGAGAGCGCAGTACGTACCCCGTCATCACGAAGCACTACCGCTTAGTTTGCATAGTTCGCAGGCAGGTACCTTGGCAAGTCACTGTGTGAATGAAAAGAAAAAGTCAATTCGCCTTGCAATCCCGCTGGAACCTTCTCTTTCTTTGAGAAATCGGCATTTGCATGAATCATGCTTGCTCGGTTGCTGGTTTTTTGTTCTATTTTTCTTGCGTTCGCTTGACCGCCCTCCTCAATGGTAAGGCCAATCATGCAGAGAGGAGGCACTTACCTACGCCCGTACACGCAAGCCGTCCGGCCAGAAAAAAGGCCAACACATGCTCGACTTCATCGGGAAGTGCCTTGTCCTCAACGGATCTATCCGTTGCGAGCATGGAGGCCGCAATCGCCGGGCCGTCTAAGGGGAGTGTGGAACGCCGAAAGGTCAGATCACAAGCAAAAGCCGGCCAGCTTGCGATCATCATTATTCAAACCGAACCGATCTATGGAGGATTTTCTCTCTGGCAACATCTCTCGCTAAAAAAGATCATCAGGCCTACGCCCGTGACAGATGCGTGCCTGCAGCTATTGTACGCGTAAGAGATGATCTGACGAAAGCCTGAAAACGATGAATAGGTCATCAACCTGCTGTGCTTGTCATCGAGATCCTGGGTTCGATCGTAGATAGAAAACTCTGTCGGGTCATGAAGCACACATTTGTACACCTAACTCTTCAGGATTCCTCTTCAATCCCACCTCATCTCCGCCTCGTCCGATGACCCTGCTCAATCCACCTCGTAGGAACTCCTTGCCATGCCATCACTTATCTCCTCCTGATCCTCAATCACAACGCTCCGCCTCTTGGTATTGCTCAGAATGCTGTTGACCACGGACTCCCCGCTGTGAAGTTGCATCGTCGCCTCGCAAGCCGCTCTGAGTCCTTTCCAAATCTCTCGTCACTGTTGCACGTAGCATCGCCCACGCCTGATCCAGCTCTTCTGCCCTCGGAATCTTCTCCCGCTGACCAGACTCCCTGCTCTTCAGCTGGGCCTGCGCGGCTCGCTCAAAGATCTCCGTGCGCTTCTTGTCCAACGCGGCAAGGGTTCTGTTCGTATGGGCGCTGTAAGGCGAGAGCCTCAGCGGTGAGAAGTGTGGCACAGGCGGCAAGTGGTACGGCTGCTGAGGTGGTGGAGTGAAAGGTGGGGCCTTTTGGGCGTGCTGGGATGATTGGGGATCTGTGACTGCCGTGCGCCTCGCAGAGGGCTGATGCAGTGACGGCAGGCCCGAGAATGCTGTGGTGGTGACGGGTTGATACTCACCGGATATCGGAGTGCTGTGGAGCCAGTGTTGCTGTGCTGGCGTTTCAGCAGCGGTGTCTGGTGTTGAATCGAGCGCCAGTAGGGCGGGATCAATGTGTGGTGTCACATGGGTGTACGTCTGGCGCTGCTGCAATGGAGTGTGCAGGCCTTGGTGGAAAGCGGCCAGGCCGCCGTTGCAGCCACAGAGATCGGGCTGTTGTTGAAGTGGAGCGGAAAGTGCGGGATTCACGCAATTGCTTGTGCAAGTTGACGAGCTGCTGGCTTCGGCGGGCAGGTTGGTATGATGGCAGTAGCAACACCTGACAGTCTTGTACTGAGCGTCCGGTGGCAGGCCAGCCACGGGCGTTCGGCAGAGACATGAGCCGAGATGGGAGGAGCCGCAGCGATAGGTTATGTCTTGCAGGGCTCTGCAGCCACGGCAGGCCCAGGTGTAAGTCTTACACATGGCGTTCTGGGCAGCTGATGCAAAGCTGAAGGAGGCGCGTGGATGATAGGAGCTGGGCGCGACTATTTGTGCCTAGCTGAGCTCCATGAGCAAGGCAGAAACATGGATATGGATAAAGGACCCGCGTCAGCCTGGGCATTGTGCGGGAGAAACACAGTGGTTTTCCCCGGCTTGTCGAGCGAGACAGCTTTGTGTTGGGCGGGCAATGAAGGACAAGAAGAGCTGTGGCAGTTTGTGTCACCAGCGCCTGTCGATGACGTGGTGACAATGACCCCACCCCGTGCTGCGTAGAAATAGGGAGAGGGCAGGCGAGACACAGAGCAGAGGCGTGTTGAAGGCTCTACGCAGTTCTCACCAGCCCAATCCAACAAGGATGTTGTGGAAGACGGCTATGCCGACCAGTCCTGTCTTCCAGACGTCATTTTGCGGGTGACCCCCATCGCCGCATGCCCTCTTCATCTCGGTCGCCTTGTGCTTCCCCAGCTTCCAGATCTCGCACCGACTTCGATGGACGCTACAGACCGTCAGGTCTCTAGCGCATCCAGCCCCTGCCTGCCTCCCGGACACACGTTGGTGAGGACGTCGAGCTCTGGCGCACCGCGCGGGGCGTCGACGGCGGAAGCGGTTGGGCGCAACAACAGCAGCGACGACGGCTCACGAGCGAGGCAGATGGTGTTGGCAGGAGGTTCAGCGGGCAGAGGGCAGCAGGGCTTGGCGGGCAGGGAGTGTGCAACAGCGAACGCCTCGGGCCAGCTAGCCAGCTAGCCGCCGTTTTTTCCTGCGCGTGAGTCAACGAGCCGCTTTGGACCGACAGCCACTCACCACGAAGCCTCCAAAGTTTGCACGCGCGGCGCGAATTGTCCGGTCTCACCACGGCGCCCTCGAGTCTAGGCCCCGTGAGGCCCGACTGAGCAAGCGTGCCTGCCTCGACGAGCGCGAACGCTGAAAATACGAGCGTCCCTTGGGTAGCCTCGCATCCGCCGCGCATCGGCATCGACGCCTGCGAAGCTCCCACCGCACGAATCCGTCGCGCTGCATCCGCCCAGCCCGGCGCCCCGGAGCCCAGCGCAACAGATAACACGCGCGCGGCGAGCGAGCGAGCGCTCTCGCACCAAGCGGCGGCACGGACGGCGGGCAGGCAACCCCCGCACCACCACCAAAAACGGCGTCTTCGCGATGCTGGCGGGGAGCAATAATGCTGCGCTGCGCTGCTTGGCTGCTTAGCGCTCCCGGCCTGGCTAGCAGCCCCGGCAAGCGCGCACGCGCGCTCAACGGCAGCAAACGGCGGCAGGGCGGGCGGGCGGCGGGCATTTTTTGCAGTCGGGCGCTCTCTCTTAGGCGGGCAGGGCCATGGGCAGCGGGCAGCGGACCCCAGCAGCGGCTAAGGCCGCATGTGCATCCAGCGAGCCACAGCTGGTCTTTTGGGGCCGAGACCTCCTGTGCTGCTGGTCAACTGCGCTCTCTTGCACTCCAGCACACCCGTCTCACCCCATTCTTTGCTGCCGTCCCTGCCCAAACCCGCGCACAAGAGCACTGCCATTCATTACTGCTCGTCGCGCCCCGCTGTCTCTCCGCCGTGCCGCGTGCCGTCAGCCCCCCGGCGTCCAGCCGCCCTCTCTCGCTGCCTGCTGCTGCTTGCTCCCTCAGCAGCTGCCTGTGGTTGCACCCGCTCATGACCCTGCTGCCTCGTTGCTCTCTCCGTCTTGCTTTCGTTGCCGCTCTTGGACATCCTCGCTGCAGTCCTACCTGGGTTCCCTCTTAGGTAATCCGTCCATGGACCAGCATCGGCCGACTGGCCTTTCTGATCTGTTGGATCTGCGCCAAACCTTACCGAATGACTTGTTGGACCACAAGCGTCGCTTCACCTCATCATTACCTCCGCCACCCGATGAGCGCGTCGAGCTAGCCGGGTCCTCGGGCGCGTTGCCTGCGCGTCCTCCTTCTTCTCCACCGTGCCATCCTCTCTCCCCGACTCTCCCAGCTCTCATTCCCGATCCTGTCCCCGTGCCCGGCTTCGCAACAGCCACGCCGACCCCGACCCACGAGTCTTCCCGGCCCGACTTGGGCATCGCAGGAATCGTAGACTGCGCCCTCCCGTGCTCTAGTGCTCCCTTACCGTCCCCACAGCTGTTCAAGACCACCGCCAGCCTGCGCCTGCCTTCGTTTGACCTGCTGGGGATCGCTGCTCCGCACCCCGACCGCTTCCAGCCTGACGCTGACCGTTTCTTCTCGCCCGTGGGCGCTGGTCCGCTGTCCAAGCCAGACGATCCGCTGCATGCTCGAAGCCCACAGCCGGAGCCCGCCTCGGAGATAGTCGACCACCTCCCGCTGCCCAGTCCGTGCCTGCCAAAAAAAGACCAGGCCGCGGCCGACCAGTTCACCACCTTGCCGACTCCGCCACCCGACTTGAGCTCTAACTACTGGGGCAACATTTCCCATGTCCGTACCACCGCCATGGACTCACCAGCGAGGTCGGATGCGGAGAGGACCTCCCCTGGAATTGTGCCACACCCCGTCATCCCCGCTACCGAGAGTCCAGAAGATGCACTCGCCCCGGTTCAACCAGCTGAGGACGACAGAACATTCCCGTGGCTCAACGAGAGCTTGCGGACCATCAGTAAGACGAACGGCATACAGCTTTTCCAGAGGCTGCTGACCTTGTTTTAGTGGCTGATCTCGGCGCCGTCACTGGATCAAACAATTCGATCAGGATTCTCTCGCATGCTCTTCCCTGTCCATCGCCAAGCGGGCAAGCTTTCCCACACATCATTAACGCTCTGCACGAAGCAATACCTCCCGCATCGACCGTATGGATCAACGTCTTCCATGCGGTCCCCGGCCGCTTCAACATGGCAGACTTGCCGACCTCACCGCCAAGCACGCCGGGGCCACCTGTAGGAGGAGATGATTACTTTACGATGAAGGTCTTTGATAGCGCCGTCCAGGTCACGGATTACGAAGGTGAGGTGAAAGCCGCGCGATCTCCCCGCCCTGTGGTCCCACCTGGTTCCGTGGACGTCTCTATCGTGGAGCGCTACATTCCACCCACAAGCGCCTCGGAATTCGCCGGGCTATATTCTACGAGTGGATCACGCTCATTACTGCTGGACCGATTGGCCGAACTTTCGCCCGATCACGGCACCTTGCTATTCATTTATCCGACAAGAACGGGCGGCAGGACATTCATGAACAGCTACCTAGGACCGGTCTTAGATCCCATCCTCAGGTCTATGCACGTTGTGCATGACCTTTCTGCCGACTTGGGCTCGTCATTGGGACACATGGCTGCCGTCGAGCACCTTCACGAGTTTGAGGAGATGCAACGGCGACTCGACACCTTCCTTCACCAATTGAACAGTGGCAAGACATCAGAGCGGTTCAAACTTGGCGGTTCAAACTTTCAGATTGTCTACGCAAAGAAGCAGGAAGCACGGCTTGCTAGGAACGTTTGGGCAAGCGATTGGTGGATCAAACAAGAGAAGCCAAGAGTGCGCAGCGCCGTTAGTAAGTATTTCCGGCTTGCCCACAAGCTACCACCCGAGGATCAGGTCATGCCGACAAATCTTATCCAAGAAGTTCTGGATGGGGTCGCCAAGAAGCCTTACGAATTTGGGGAGCCAAAGAAGGGCGTGGAGGTCGGGGTCTTCGTGGTCAGGAGGTCCAGGTAACGCACGCGGTGGGCTCGCTCGGTCACGAGTCGGGTTTCAAAGTGCGGTTGATGACAAGTTCGCGAAATTTATGGAGCTGTGGAGACTAGCAGCCATCTGGTTATTGCACAACTCGACACCAATATTTCGAGGAGGAAGACTTAATTACGATTAATGGTCGCTCTTACAGAGGCACGAAGCACGAGCGTACGACGAAGGCCATTGTATTGCCAAGGAAGGACTACGGACGATGGTCAAGCGAATTGGCAACGGATCTACTATCTTCGAAACTAGTTTGTTCGGGATACATATCGGAAAGAGGAAGGAAGAATGAATGACGTCGGCTCGGTGGTTCTGCTGGATTTGCCCTATTGCATGAAAGAAGGGGCATGGGACGGTGTTATGGTGCACATTTTCTTTCTGCGGGGGGAACTGCTCAACGGTAGAAAAAAAAATACCCTTTCGATGGTTGGACAGCCTCATTTTCACACTGCCTTATTCTTTCTTTCTACTGACCTAGAAGACTTTTCCTTGCGCAGACCGTGGTGCTAATCAAGAGGTCGATGCAAGAGGGGACATGTTGACGATCACGCCACACGTATATTACGTCTCGCGACTGAACATCTGGCGACCAATACGGCTAAACGGACATCGATAGCCGCCGGCGATCTTCTTTGAGATGCCGGGCTCCGTTTTTCACGACATTGTGGTCGAGTCGTGTGAAGCATCGTGGGAAAGCTTTTACCTCCGCAAGATTGCCAGGCGCTTGACCCCGCCAAGCAGACAGTGCGGAAAAGGATCCGGGTGTGCCATGTGGGCCTCAAATCAGATTCAGAGGGAGCCGCACGAGCGGGTAGATCTGCCTCCAACGGGATTCGCGGCTGGGGAGGGGCTGGTAAAGCTGCAGAGATGGTCTGATTGCCAGCGTCTGAGGTGGCTAAGCTACGTGGGCTCGGCTGGACTTGGAGGGTCTGGTATAGCCAATTTCGGCCCAGCTTACAGCGAGGACGCGCGACTGTGTGACGTATCGCACGCCTCATTCCGAACGCCAGCCGACCGAGTATGTGGGTTTCTGGGGCGGCTTCTACAAATCAGGCGAACATGCTATTTGTGCTTATCCGGAAACAGCGATACGCTGTTGATAAAGCGCTCAGAAGTCTATAATGTCGAAATGGCAGGCGGAATTAGCGTCGTCAAGGCTGCGATTGGGTGAAATCTGCACATGATGATAGCGAGGCATGGTCTGCGCGCAGTCGCCGGTGCAGATAAAAAGCAGAGCACTGCCGCGGCACGAGGCACATGCTTCGAGGGATGCTCCAGGTGGTCGTAACCTGGTAGGAGCAGCGGCGGGACAAGCATGAGCCCTGCGGCCGGACGGAAGTCGATCAGATGGCGCATCTCCCATCGGCGAGCCTGCGCCGAACCATCTCCAGACACTCACCCCGCAATTGGCACGCAGGGACCGGCAAGGAATTTTCGGGAAGCGTCAGTAAGCATCGTCGTTAGCTCGCCGACCAAGTTGACAAACTCAGCCTATCGGAGTCCAGCAAAACACGCCCTGTCAACAAGTTAGCGGCTTGCGGAGTTTAGAAGGTGAAAGAAGCTCGCCTGATCCGCCGAAAGAGCACGCAATCGGCGTGTTATGGTAAGCACTCGCGCGCCCATTCGTTGGAGCTGCTTACAAAACTGTTCCTGGGATGGCATCATCGCCACTGAACCGTCGTTTTGCGGGGATCGCATCATCCTAACGATGACTTTATGGCACTCGATTAGCAATCCACGCCGCTAGTTGTCCGTGCCTAAAGCGTATATAAACGTTCGAACAGAACGCCTTTGACATCACCACTCGAATCTCGAGCATTGACCTTTCAACAGCATCTACTCTGCACTGAATCCACAGCCTCGGCTTTATTTGCTCTCACGACCTCCGTCTCTCAGACGCTTGTCGTTAGAGCAAGCAGACTACAACACCCGCCTTCACATCTTCAACGCATCATTTCTTGACACTCCCGTCCTCCAACATGACGACCACCGCACCGCAACCCACCCCTGCGCATCAGCTGCAATCTGAGCCTCTCGAGTCTTCCAACCTCGACACCAGCACCAAGACCGTCCCCTACTCCATTCCGCGCGGCGACGTGACTGCAGCAATCAACTTCTACGTCCCCCCCTCTGACGGATCCGCCCCCTACAACTGGGTTGAGAAGCAGCCCGAAGGCGTGCCGCAGAACAACTTCGGCTTCGAGGAGAAGGAAGTGCGTATTAGGGACACGCGCGGCCGCGAGACCGAATTCGACCTCGACACGAACTCGTTCGCCTT
This sequence comes from Botryosphaeria dothidea, assembly GCA_011503125.2. Classification (NCBI taxonomy): domain Eukaryota; kingdom Fungi; phylum Ascomycota; class Dothideomycetes; order Botryosphaeriales; family Botryosphaeriaceae; genus Botryosphaeria; species Botryosphaeria dothidea. Next base: position 2,484,090 of record WWBZ02000040.1, on the reverse strand, counting down.
CATATCGGGCGTCGAGTCGGAAGAGAAGGAGTTCACCGATGATGACTCGATCAAGCAGAAGTACTACCCCGAGGTGGAGAAGCTGATCCTCGACAACGTCCCCGGCGCCTATCGCGTCCTCATCTTCGACCACACCATCCGCCGGCCGGGTCCCAACGCCACGCGCGCGCCTGTCACGCGCGCCCACATCGACCAGATCGCCAAGTCGGCGACGATGCGCGTCGAGCACCACCTGCCCGACGAGGCCGACGAGCTCAAGAAGGGCCGCTACCGCATCATCAACGTGTGGCGCCCGCTCAACGGGCCCATCGCCGCCCACCCGCTGGCCTTCGCCGACGGCTCAACCTTCCGCGACGAGGACCTCATCCCCGTCGAGCATCGCTACCCCAACCGCACCGGCTACACGGCTTCGATCAAGCACAACCCCGACCAGCAGTGGTACTACCTCAGCGGCATGCGCAACGACGAGCGCCTCCTGCTCAAGTGCTCCGACAGCGCGCGTGCCGACGGCCGTGTCCCGCACACTGCCTTCGTTGACCCGAGGACGCCGGAGAACGCGCCTGGTAGGGAGAGCATCGAAGTCAGGGCTCTCGTCTTTGGTTAAAGCTTTTGACCATGCATGGGAGGAGCGGATTCTCTCTGGGAAGGAGAACGCTCATGAATGACGCGCTACGACCGATCTTTTTGATTAGCACTTAAAGCCTGGGTATTGGGAGAAATTGGACATTGGTTTTATTTATTCGGATAGTGTTGTTAATTGAGATATGAGATTCCTTTCTACGCCACGAAACATATATTCTATGCATTGTGACCTGCTCAAATGGCAACATTTACCTCCAAAACGATGAAGTCAGGTTGAGACGCTGCCTCACTATCTGCTCGTAAGAATGTGGAAAGCCTCGCAAGGCAGCTGGTGCGAATCTGTTGGACCGCAGCATTCCTCGAATCGGAACCGCGCGCTATGGAATGGTGTGATTGCCCAAAAATATAAGCCGTAGGATTCGGCTCGGTAAAGGGTCTATTGATCACCAATTCGATTACCGATATCCGTTGAAATTGACTTGTCAGCAGAGCCTGATCCGTAATGTCGTTGTGCTTTCTGCGCTCGCCTAGCTCCTTAATGATTGAGAAAAATAGTAGATCCTGCAATCGTGACTGTCCACTTTTCTCGGGCAAGAGAAAATCGCCACCCCAAATGAAAGCACGAGAATACCTGAGTTGGAACTGCCCATTACAGACGGGCATCTTCGAAAATGTTTATACAGATCCTACAGAAAATCGTCGCATTGACCACATCACATTTTCCCCATCATGCCTTATTTTTTAGGGTTGTCCCCGTCATCCGCTCATCTAAACCAGCCTTTACAGACTAATCTCACCCTTCCACGTGCCCTCGGTAAGTCCAAGCTTCTCGATCAAGTTCTGCCACCTGGGTCCACCCCTCTCCTTCTCCCTCAGATACCTGAGCAGCTTTTGCCGCTTGTGAACCAGCAACCTCAAGTTCCGCTTGTTGACCTTGTCATTCTTGCCACGAGTCTCGAGGAAGTTGGCCAAGGTGCGGATCTTGGCCGTCAGGATAGCGATCTGGACCTCGCTGCTCCCGGTGTCGGGCCCAGCGCGGTTGTATGCATCTGGGTTCACCGGCCTCGGACCCTCCCAATTCTGGGGCACATTTTCTGCTTTCTCGATGCCCGCCGCGGTCGCCCTGGGCGGCAGAGCCATATCCGTCTTGTGTCGGCCGAAGGTTTCAATGCATCTTTGGACGTTGACGCGGGTCCTGTCCTTGGAGTTGCCGTTCGACAAGCTCGTGATGCGCTGGATGGCGGCGGCCGCAGCCGCACTCTGCTGCTCGACCTCCGCTCTGGTCTTGAACTTGTCCACCAGATGGCTTTGTTCGCGTGCGCTCTCCGGCAAGTCGTCGGCGACCTTTGATGGAGAGGCCAGTCTCTCGGAGACTTTCAGCTGCTCTTTTACTTCGTCGGGCCTGAGGAAGTGGTTGAGGTAGTTCTCCGAAGTAGCGTCGGGACCGTCGGGGGTCTTGGTAGGGTCGGCAGTCGTCTTGGAAATATCCGCATCGGTAGGTCTCGCTTGCTCGGGCAGGCCAGTGTCGAAGGACTGTACGAATGGTGTGGTGATGCCGCGGACCGGGTCGCCTAGTCCTTGCTTGCGCTGCTCGTTCAGCACAGCCTGCCGCGAGAGGTTGGCAGCCTTGCGCGCCCGTGCCTGTGCCTGCGCATACGGATCCTGCTGTCTACGCCGCTGCTCCTTCGTTGTCGTGCAATTGACGGGTGTGGTACTGAAGGCGCGCAACGCAGAAGATGCTGTCGAGGGCACTGGGGCGGCTACATGCCATTGTTAGCCAAAAGTCTGACGGAATCTACTGGTTTAGCAAGAGCGTACTACTGGCAGCCCGCAGGCGCAAGGGCAGCGATATCCGGGGCGGCATGATGGCGATGCGGTGGTGGTGTCGTGCCGTCCGCAACTTTGCAGTGGAGGTCTTGGGTTCGCACCGGGGCCACCGTCGCCGCGCGGGAACAACGATCGGCCGATGCGCCAAGATGCAGCGAAAGGTGCCCACGCGCCATGCCCGAAGCGGGCCTCTTAGCGAGCGGTGATATGCCCACCACCATTTTGATCCATCACAAGTTCGTTCGACCGCCAGCGACCACCGTTCGACTCACGACCTCACACGCCGCCCGCCGCGCAATTCCCACATCAATCAGGATGGCTCCCAACAACCTCCCCGCGGCCTTCGCGCCCACCAGCCAGGACATTGAGATGCTCCTCGCTGCTCAGTGCCACCTCGGCTCCAAGAACCTCCAGGTCCACATGGAGCCCTACCTCTGGAAGACCCGTCCTGATGGTATCAATGTTCTCAACATTGGCAAGACCTGGTAAGCCTCAGTGCCGGTGCTTTTGTGAGCCTGTTTCGCGGCATTTGCGGCTGTCAGGAATTGCGAGAACATTCGCGGCTTTTTGAAATGCTCTAAATTTTCCGTTACTGGGCGTGCACGAAGCTTCACAACACGCAACCAAAAAATCCGTATTTCTGACGCGCGCCGCAGGGAGAAAATCGTCCTCGCTGCCCGCATCATCGTCGCCATTGACAACCCAGCCGACATTTGCGTCATCTCCGCTCGTCCCTACGGCCAGCGTGCTGTCCTGAAGTTCGCCGCCCACACCGGTGCCGTCGCCATTGCTGGCCGCTTCACCCCCGGTAACTTCACCAACTACATCACCCGCTCCTTCAAGGAGCCCCGCCTGATCATCGTCACCGACCCCCGCACCGATGCCCAGGCCATCAAGGAGGCCTCGTACGTCAACATCCCCGTCATCGCTCTCTGCGACACCGACTCCCCCACCGAGTTCGTCGACGTTGCCATCCCCACCAACAACAAGGGCCGTCACGCCATTGGTCTCGTCTGGTGGCTCCTTGCCCGTGAGGTCCTCCGCCTCCGCGGCACCCTCGCCAGCCGCGAGACCGAGTGGGACGTCATGACCGATCTCTACTTCTACCGCGACCCTGAGGCCGAGGAGAACAAGGACTCCGCCGGTGTCGAAGAGGCTAAGGTCCCCGGTGCTGACGAGGTCGGCACTGGCCCCGTCGAGGGTGGCTTCACCAACGAGTGGGAGGTTTCCGGCGCTGGTGCTGGCGCCTTCGCCGCCGCCTCTGGCACCACTGGCGTTGCTGCCGGCGCCTCCTGGGACCAGGACGGTGCTGACTGGGCTGCCAGCACTGCCGCCCCTGAGGGTACTACTGCTGCTGCCGCCGCCGCCACCACCACCACTACTACTGGTTGGTCTGCTGAGACCACCGCTGCCCCCGCCACTGAGGGCCAGTGGTAAGCGGCTGTGGAGGAAAAGCGCGATACCAGGAGAGGATGATCAAGGCAAAAAAGATAAACAGGAGTCAGTCACCTTGCGCCTCGGTGGAGTGTGTATTCAAAAAAATTCAAAGAATGGTCACCTGAGTCGAACAAAACAACGCATCTCACAAAGATCTTTCGCACGGAAGCTTGTCTATGCGGCTGGGTTGGAATCTTTTTTTTCTTATTCACATGCGGGAAGAACAGTCGTCCGGTGCTCATGAGGGAAAGATATCCAACGTTGTCACAGGCGTTGGGGGAAAGCCCTGTGCTGGCGATTTTGGGATGTACTTAAACGTTGCCCACTTCTTTGCACAAAAGAAAATCGATGTCCGTTCATGCCAACTCTCGTGTCCCTTGCCTTCCCTTGTTCCATGATGTTGCCGTCTGCTGTGCTTTTGATTACTTTGACGCCTTATTCGCTTATATGATCATATACGCTGTACCCTTGCTGCGTGACAAAGGTAGGAAACTTTGGCGTTGACGTGGTTGCAAGAAAATTGATTTACTCATGAGGAGTTGAAGCGGTCATCAGGATGCCAATGTCACCCATGTCTTCGAACATTCCATATCCGGATGACTGCTTCCACTCCCCGCAACTGCTGACGAAATAAATGTCCAGACAAATGCTTCATTTGCTAAGTAAGGGTGGCCAAGGTCTCATTCCTTCAACCCTGCCATTCAAGCCCTTCAGGTTCTACTGAACCCCACCCCCAACTAAACCCATTTGATACCCGTCTTTAGTTGTAACTCCATTCCCATTCAGAAAATGCATGATCATTTTGCAGTGTGCTCACACACCCAACTCTACTCCTCCTCACTCTCCTCCTCGCTCTCCTCGTGCTGCACGACGTCCTCCTCCGCCGCCGACGCCAGCGCCTGTGCCATCTGCTCCTCGAAATCGTCTTCGAAGTTATCCCCGCCATCATCGTCATCTTCATCTTCCTCTCCTTCACCCAGCTCGACCTGCTGCTGCTGGTTGCTCTGCTGCAGAGTGTCCGCCGCGGGGCTGCCGAGCGTCAGGGGATCGACATCCCCGTCGGCGTCTTCGTCGTCCTCTGCGTACCCGTCGTCGTCCTCCTGCTCCTCCTCGTCCTCGTCCTCGTCGACCTGCTCGTGCGAGTGGGCAAGGTGGTGGCCGGGACGCTCGTCCTCGTCCTCGTCATCCTCGTCGTCCTCGTCGCCGGCGCCGAATTCGATGACGTCCGGCGCGTGCTTGGTGGTCGCCCGCATGCTGGGCGTGTGCAGGCGGCTGTTGGGCGACGCCGAGTCGGCCGCGCTGCGCAGCGACACCGGCCCGTCGCCCGTCACGCCCTGCTCGAACGCCAGCGCGATGCTGCGGCGCGGCCGCCCGCGGCCGCCGGCCGACTTGTCGGAGCTGCCCCAGTCGATCTCCAGTCCGCCAAAGGCGTCGTCGTCGTCGTCGTCTTCGTCGTCCGGCGTCGGCTCGCGCGAGGTGCGGCTCGACGTCTTGCTCGACGATTGCGTCGACGGCGCCGCCGCGGGCGTGGACGTGGACAGCGCCGAGTCGATCGGGCGCGCGGACGCGCGGCGGTCCAGGCGGATGGCCGGGGTTGGTTGTGGCTTTGTCGCCGTTGCGGTGGCTGAGCTGGTGGTGGTGGTGCTGGTGGTGGCCTTGTCCTTGGGCTTGGCCGCGGGCTGTTCGGGGTCTGGGCTCTTGCGCTTGCGCGACGCTGTTGTGCTTGTCTGCTGCTGCTTGACGGCTGGTTTGGGTGCGGGCTTCAGAGTTTGTTTTGCTTTGGGGCGTTCGGATTGTTGTAGTGGGGTGGAGCGAGCAGGTGCGGTGGTTGTGGTGGTAGCAGTAGCCGCATTGCTAGATGTTGTCGTGGTACGGAGCGGGGTTCCTGACTGGCTGTAAGGCGACGCAAAGCCCTCGCTCTGTTCCGCGTCTTTGAGAAAGTTCCTGAAGTCGAATGGATTGCCCTCTTCTGGTTCTTCGTCGCTGGGTCCGTCACCGAACATGCTCTCATTCAGGCTGCGCGGGGTTTCGGAACCGTCGGAGAAGAGGTCATCGGCATCGTCATTGGCGGCGTCGAGCTGTCTGTCCGGCTTCTCCCTGCGCGGCCTCACCTGCTGATACTGCTCGGCCAGCTTTGCAGCGTCTTTCTCCCATGGTGCGCTCTTCAAATTGAAGGCGTATGTTTCTTCAAGCGGCTCGAGCGTGGCGGTCTGGTTGGCCTGATCGAAGAGCAGCACGTACGTCTTCTTCAGCTCCCTGCGCTGACCGGTGTACTCATAGGTGCTTGCTTTCGTGGACTTTGCGGATTCCTTGTCTCTGATGCTCAGGTTGAACTGGTTGTCGTCCGTTGAAGTCGGCTTCACCGTCGTGGTGCGCACCTTGCCCGTCGCCTTCGGCTTGTGGTTGAACTTAACGGTCTTATAGTGAGAGTGGCTCGGAGAAGGGTTGGTGACGCGATCGCTGAGCTTGATCGTGTAGCGGGTGTTTTGGTGGGGGTTGAGGTTGAGGGAGACCGACGCCTCCGCGGCCTGGGGTGAGGCCATGACGGGGGAGCGGAGCGGGCTGCTCAGCTGAGGACGGTAGCAGGCTCAGGCAATGCGGCGGCGGAGCACTGGCGACAGGCGGCCGAAGTCTGAACAGAAAGATTGAGGGCGCGACAGCGGAGTCTGGAGAGCGAGAGGGCAGGACAGGCGGCGGCTGAGTTTGCTGTGTGAAGTTCGCAAGTGAGCTTTGTTCGACGGCCGTCGTTCCAGGTCGGGGCGCCCTCTCAGCTGCCGATCACGCTGCTGCGCCAGCTGCCGGCGGATGCGCCCCGTCCCTAGCGCGCTAGCCCGCCCTGCTGCCCCACACCAATTGGCGGGAGACAAGGGCGCAACCCGCGTGCCGCCCCTTGAGATCCGCGGATCACTTGCAGCCGTCTGCCAGCATTCTTCGATCCGCAGCAAGGGTCCAAAGACTTTGCTCCGAGATTTACAAGCCGTCTTTTTGGGTTGAGATCTACCTGTAGCATTTGATGTACAATGAGCCTCCCGCGCCACTAAACAAAACCGTGCTCAAGCCAGATGCCAGGCCTCCAATGCCAACCATGCCCTGAACTCCTGTCGTAAACTCCTTCAATGCTTTTTTAAGACCTCGTCTACTCATCGCCCTGCACAAACCGCTCCAGACCCGCCAATTGACGCTTGAGTGGAATGATAGCTCCTTTGCTGATGTTCCTCAGCCCATCCCTCTTCTCTCCACTATCCTGCTCGCTACGCTCAATGATATCCTTCGCAGCATCAATTGCCTTGCCCAGTAGCTTTGGGCCGCCGTCTTTGCGGTACAACCACTGTATCTCCTCCTCGAATGGCGCTGGCACATGCGTAAGGCCGTGCATGATAAATCCACGTGCACGGAAGTACGCTTTCTCCGAGTACAGTGCAGAAGATAGCGTCGTCTCCTCCGTACCTTGTCGCACTTCGTAGCCAGCCTCGTCTGTCACTGATATCATTATCCGTATTCTTGAGCCCATGTCTAAAGAGAAAACTTACTGTAATAGGGCTCTCTGACCAGTACCAAGCCCATCAACGAGACAAGCACTTGCAGAATAGTACTCTTTGCCTGGCTCCAGTTCTCATTCCTCTCATCCGCATGCCAAGTGCCCAGAAGGCTTAGACAGATCTTTCCGTCCTCGTACAAGTTAGGGTTTACTGGGCCTAGTCCGCCGGTCCAGCTGTGGAAAAATGCTTCGGGTGGCGAGGAGGGGAAGTTGGGCCCTAGGTGGAAATCAACCAGAAATGGTGCATACTCGTAAGGCGTGTCCTCCGGCCCGACTATCAGAACACGAAGAAGGTCTAGCCTGGACTCCCATGTGCGGACTAGGATTCCGGGCGGCAGTGATGAACCGAGGATCTTATGCTCCTTCTGGATCCTACGCAGCCGCTGTTGTGAAGCCTCACCTTGGGCTGATCTGATGAAGTGGTGGTCTTCCGGTGGGGTATCCTCAAGGATTGCAAATGCTGCAGGTGCATCTGGGTAATCAGCGAATGAGAATGGCTCGGATGTCTTGCTCTCCGAAGGGCCTTCGCCTGCACTGCTGGATTGATTGTTTTCGCTTGAAAAGGGTTTGTCAAGCGATTGTGCGGATGATTGTGCCTCTGGTGTTGTCTTCGAAGTGTCGACCGCTCCTGCATCTTCCATGGACACATCGTTGTCTTCCGCCGATGACTCATCCTCAATTTCGTCTTCATCCTCTGTCGCCCAATCATCCTCATCATTGTCCTCATCCACTCTTATCCTCCGACCGTCTGGACCCATGTACTCATACCACATGTTCAGGTAGTTGTCAGCATCGTCCAGTATACTCTCGTCATCCATGTCGTCGTCGTAATCTTCGTCCTCCGACATGGTATCCTCCAGATGGTCGTGAGGCCCGGCCTCGGGGTCGACATCAGCGTTATAGGCAAGGATGACGCCCTCGAATGGAACCTTGATATCACGGACTGGGTTGGCGGCTCCTAGCCGCACGGTGAGCTGTCCGTCAAGTCCGAGATCAACGACCTCTCCAAACCAGTCTACATCACCGGCAAGAATGCCATCACCAGCCAAGGAACTTTCGATAACGATGACATAGTCACCCCGCCTGCGGTTCAGCGATGCGGTGGTGTGAATGTCGTATAGGCTGACCTTCTCTTCCGTGCCTGAAGCAACTCCAGTCTTAGATTCGGGAAGTAGATCGTTTTCGACGAATTTGACCGATGCGTCCGGGAACCATTTCACTGTTGCCATCCGGTCCTTGCCCTGCACAGTCTGAACTACACCAACTCTTGCCGGCTCAACGAACCACTCTGTTTGATCATTGGGCTCCTTCGCCTTCTTTTCGTTGGTGCAAACAACCTCTCCGGGCCAGACCTCATCCTCATCGTCGACGTTGGGATCCGGAAGTAATCCGACAGCGCTGTCTTCAGTAATGGACAAGTCTTGCCACTGGGTAATAACGGTCGTCTTGGTAGTCTGGACGGTGAAAATGTTCGTGTCATACCCGAGCGTTTCCGTCCTCGGCCTTTTCTTGACATACGGAGCATACTTCACGCAGGCTCCTGTAGGATCCTTAAACCGAACCCGTTGACCAGGAGTGAGTTCGGGAGACGACCTTATGGCGGCCGTAGAAGACGGAGAGGTCGACGACGATGCTGGTTTCTTCATATTGTCGTAGACTGTGACCTTGCCGCTCTCGAGCTCGTCCACACCAAGTTCGATCGGAGGCTCTGATGGGAACGATCCAGGCATGGCCGGAGGACCTCCTAGTCTTCGACTGAGCCATTGAACACTGATGGAAGTGGTCCGGACGTCGATGACGACTCCTCCTGGTTCAACGTTGGGGTTGAAAGCTCCGAAAACCCAGCGACCCCTGCGTAAGTTACCTTTCTTGACCTTCACGTAATCTCCGATCTCGTGCCGTTCCAATCTAGGGTCAATGGGAGTGAGCTCGTCGCTGTTCTCGGGAACGACGACGGTGCCGTTGCTGAGTCGGAGCGTGATCTCGTCATAAGCATCGTCTATTCTGCCGATCCAATTGTCATATATGATAAGAGCGCCTTCTGGATATTGCCTGATCGTCTCCAGTTCCTCAGCGGGGATCATGGAGCGAGGTGCATTGGTCGTATCATCGCCTATGAGTTTCTCATAGCTAACATGGCTGCGAATCGACTCGACTTCGGGCCACATACGGATGGGGGCTATGGTGACCTCGAGCTTGGTACCAATCACCGTACCGCTCATGGGGCTGTTTGCATCTCGCTTTACCACGTCCCCGACGAAGAAGTTCCGATCGACAAGCGCCAGCTCTGACTCCGGCACAAGCTCAGTTGTGAAGTCGGTCTGCCATGATACAAGAACTGTTCCGCGAGGAGGCTGTCTCACACGTCAGCCCACCGTCCATTTCCTCATTCTGAATGGTTCCCATACGATGCCATTTCTCAGAAAAGCCTCAAATTTTCCCCTTTGGACCGAGGCATGCTTCTGTATTTCAAGACTGTACTCGCGCTGGGGATCGGGCTCGTGCGTGTCGACCTGCGAAGGCTAAAGTCAGAACCCCAGAAGGGCCAAACGAAGGGTTGCGGCCGAAAGATAGGCCCGCGCTTGCGGTTCGGAGGGTTGGGGCGAGCGTACATCGTGGTTTGTTCTCTGATTGCGGTCAGTGAGTCTCAACAAAAGCGACTGCGGAAAGATTACTCACATCCACTACTCCGATCAGCCACTGCTTGCTCTTGAGGTGCACGGTGTCCTCGACACAGATCTGTCTCTTCTCAGCCATGACTGGGTCGGCAGCCGGGTGTGCAGCGTCGTTTACCGTTTGAGCCGGCATGTTGGGCGGCGAGCACGCGGCGCGGGCGTGAGGGACCGGTGGGATGCGGCGAGCGGCGAGCGGCAAGGATGGTGGGGTACTCGGATGCGATGCGCGAACGCGGCGGGCAGGAGGGCCGTCGAGGGCGAGGGTGTCGCCGGCGTTGGCGCAACAGGCAGGAGGGGCGACTCCGGGAAGGAGCAGAAGAAGGGATCGCAGCAGCGAGGTTGCCCACGGAGCGAGAGGATCCTTGTGTGCACTCGACGTCGGCGCGCCAAATGTAGCACAAGAAATTCCCAATCACATGTAGTTCTGGCCGCTCCGCGCTCCGACGCTCCGAGTCGCGACAGCTCCGTTTCCTGCGTCAACCGCTAGAGAAGCTTCACCACCATCGTGTTCGCTGGCCACCATGGCCGATCCGCTGTACGACCTACTTACACCCTACTTTGACGCTCAAGATGCCTCCTCCAGGCCCGTTCCGTCGCCCAGCGACCCCGCTACCCAGAGCTATCTCAACCGCCTGGCCACGCTGTCCCTGTCGTCGCTGAGCTCCTCCGAACCGCAGTCGCTCGTGCAATCCTCCGCCTCCACCGTCCGCAGCCTTCAGGCCCTCTCCAAGCGCTCCCACAAGTCAATCATCGCCTCGACCGCCAGCCTTAACAGTCTCTCGTCCTCCCTTCCTCAATTTGCAAAGCATGCTGCTGAGCTACAAGATGCCCTGCCCGAGCTTGAAACCGCTAGCACACTCTTCGAGAAGACCTACAGCCGTTCCGGCGAGAATGCCATCCTTGATCGTCGGCGCAAGGCCATGCTACTAGCCCGCAATGTCGATCGCGTGGCAGATGTCCTCGAACTACCAACTCTGCTGTCATCCGCCATATCATCTTCAGGCGGTGCGACCCACGGCGCAGGAATCGCGGCCACATCCGGCTTGAGCAATGCCAACTACGCATCCGCGCTAGATCTGCACGCCCACATTAAGCGACTCCACGCGCTGTACCCGAACGTCGGCTTGGTCACGGAAATCTCCACACAGGCGGAGCAGGAGATGAAGGGCATGGCGACAAATTTGATCACTAGTCTTCAGAGCCAGGGAATCAAACTTGCAGGAGCTATGAGAACAATCGGGTGGCTGAGGCGCATTGCCCCGGAGCTGGACCAGGCGTGGAATTATAATCAGAAAAGCACGAGCATCGGGGGCAATGAAGGAGCTTTGGGCTCGCTGTTCCTAGTTTGCCGTCTGGCGAATCTGCTGAGTACGCTTGACGCGCTAGATCCGCTGCGAGAGCTGGCAGACCAAGAAGCTGCCAGGCGGTCGAATGGCGAGAAAGGCAGAGACAACTGGGCTGGTGGGCAGCAGACGGAACGCTATTTGAAACGCTACATCGAGATTTTCCGTGAGCAGAGTTTCGCGATCATCTCCATGTACAAGAGCATATTTCCCTCAGCCTTGCCGGCCCCAGGGTCGGCGGGAGACGACAGCAGTGATCTGGCTTCAGGTGTGAAGTCACCTACACGTGCGAATGATGATGACACACTACAGCCGTTACCTTCGGCTCTGGCAACATTCCCACAACACCTCATAGAACTCTTGGCCGAGACATTATGGAAATACTTGCCGAACGTGCAGGACCGAGCTTCGAGAGATAGCCTATTGACTCAGGTCTTGTACTGCGCAGGAAGTTTGGGTCGATTAGGAGGGGATTTTGGAATGATGCTTGCATTACTAAAAGATGAATTGGACGAGGGTGAGGATGAGGATGAGGATGACGACAGCGAAGAAGAGTGGGTGGAGGTAATGAAGAAGCACCGCATCCAGGCCAGCAGGCTGGAACTGCTCGCGAGCGGTGTTGGCTCAGGCCGGACAGCTTCTGTTTCCAGCTAAGAGAATAGAAATAATACCTTATGACGCTCCCAATGAAGAAGCATTTAATTTGTCGAATTCATCGAACTCCACCCAAGCACCGACTTCTCTTTTACTATGCCCCATTCTCCGTCAGGCTTACATCCGCCATAGCCTTATCGAGCTTCTCCCCGTTCAGTCCTATATCTGCGCCAGCGGCCCTGTGCCTGTCGTGCTTCCAGTCCGTATTTTTCTCGTCCTGCGGCGGCTCCTGCTCGCCGTCGTCCAGCGGTCCCAAACACTCCTTGACAATGGCTAGCAGCTCCTCCTGCTTCGCCTCGTCATAACGGCTGTCGAGCTCCTCCATGATGGTATCGAGCTCAGCAAGCGACTTGGGCCGCAGATTGAAGATCATGAGCATCTCGGCCTTCTCGATTTCGAAGCCAGCCTCGCGCGTCTTGACGTAGAGTGCGCGTATGGCTTCGCTGCGGTACTTGTGCTGGCCAGCGAGCGGGGATGATTTTTCTGTGAGCTGAGCTTCGACCTGTGGCATTTTGATGAGCAATATGGGGGAAGATGTTGCCTTGAGTCACAACTTACGTCGGTGAGAATCCGGTTCAGGTTGCTAGGCATGGGCCGAGTGCGGCTGGTGCCGTCGCTGCCGTCATATTCGGCCTTTTGCTCGCGGACGATGTTCAGGACCTCCCAGTTGGTGAGAACCGAAGATTGCTTTTCGATGACCTTCATCCTGGTCTGGGTGGCGCAACTGACTCTGACTATCCACGCAAGGTTTTGCGATCAGATTTGCGCAAGGAAGGGCGCCCGCAGTGGGTTAATTTTTTCTATCTGCGGATTCAAGCGTTGGATGCGCTCGTTTTTGAGGGTGAGGAGAACGCGCAAAGCACCTCTATGAAAAGAAAACGTTAGTAACTCTCTCTATAGTTTCTCCAAAGCTTGGATGGCGATCACAGCAGGTGTGATGGCGGTGATTGACTTTGGCCCTGATGATCCGGGTAACTACGGAATGGCGGCTAGCGAACGGTATGACAAAGGATGGAGGAAATTTTAGGACAGTTGCAGAGGAGAAAAAAAATTGCCAATAGAAATCCAGAGATTGTTGGAGAAAAGAAGAAAGGAACCTCCGCGGCATCGGGTCAAGACGTGAGAAGTAGCGTATGTTGAATGGAAAAGGAACGCAAGACCAAAGTGGAGACTGAGCAAGCTGTGATCACGAAGTTTCTTACGCACAACCAGAATCGTTCTCCACACGGATTCTGTGAAAGATCACGTGTAAATACTTTAGTATTAATACACTCGAAAAGCACGGAAGCTGAGTGATATGCAGGAGCAGAATGAGGTTGACCGGGTCTTCTTTGTAGTTCGTTTCCTGAAAAACTCGCTCGGCTCATCTCCGGCATACCAAACAACGCCTGATACAAGTAGTAATGTCTACACCTTGACTGCAGATATACCCACATGCATCCATCAATGAAAGGGCTTGATCAGAAGGGAAAATAAGCCACAGTTCTGAGACGCGCGCCTCGACCTCACCTCTACCCAGGACCTAAACATAACAAATAATCGTGTCTTTGACTATCTACTGTACATCTACACGTAACACGTAACTATACCAAAGTTCCCGAGGCCTAGTCGAAACATGGTTATGCCCAAACACCCAAAGTCCAGCTGCCTCTGTCGCCCGCAGCTCTTCCCCCGGTGCCCAGGCTGCTCTGTCTCTTTTGCTCAACAACAGTTGCGTGCCCTGTATCTTTGGTTGCACCAGCCAAGCCATGTTGCATGAAGCGGTCTTTGTCTACCTCTACGATGCCTCTGATACGTAGCTGAGCTACGATGCTGGCGCCTGCCCAGGCACCTAGCGTCTCCACGCCTCGCACTACTCCCTCTGGCCCTGGTGGGCGGTTCTTCATGCTCAGAGTCTCCAGCTTCGCTGTGATCGGATCGATCTCTTGAGGCAGTTCCGATGCTGGTGCTGGGGTGACTGTGCCGGATGAGCGGGAAGAAGCACGTTGTGAAGTGGGCGTCTGGGACCCTGGCGTTTGCTGCGAGCTCTCGTCTTCCGCCTCCTCTTCCTGCTGGGAAATTGTTTCTGAAATAGTTCCTGTGCCTGGAGATTGGAGAGGAAGAGGCGAAAGAGTGTCGACTGTGTTGCTGCGAACGTGGTGACTCCGCATCTGCAATTCCTCATGCTTCTGGGTAGCACTGCCATAGCTTCGAACAGGGTCCCATCCACGTCTTTTGATCAGCTGCTCGATCTCCGAAAGTACACGTCGCTTCACACCCGGCAATTTTGAGGCCCCGCCCGTAACAATGATACGCGACATACATAGTTTCCGGGCATCGATAGGAATTGAGAGCAGAGCGTTGTAGGCAAGAAGCGGAATAGGAAGGTCGTGATCATCGATGTCATGGGCGGAGGAATCGCTAGCGAATAGTGCATTCTCAGAAGGCTCAGCAAAGCGACTGAAAGGGAGGGAGACAGATATCGGTGGGGTTGCGGCGGGGAATGGTATCGTTATGGTAGGATCTTCGGCTGCCTCGGTAGTTGTAGGTGGATTCGCGCCACTCTTACGTTTTTGGGCTTCTCTGCGGTCCCAGCACCAGGCCATTCGCGTCAACACCTCCTCGGCCTCCTCAAAAGTGATCTCCTCTTTGATTTCCGGCGGGGGGCCCTTTTTCGACTTGTGACATTCTTCGTTCAGAAGTTTAGCCATCTCTTCCGTGAGATATTTCCCAGCTCGTACGCTGCTCTCATGGTGGATCTCGCGATACTCATAGACAGCAGTGACTGTGGTTTCCCCCCATCCTAGGTCGATGACCAGCCCAGACCTCAGACCTGCAGAGACGATGTGCAGGACAGGTATAGATAGGACGGTGATGCTGATGGCTTGTAAAGTGGTGAAAACGGAAGACAGTAGAGCTGAAAGGAGCGGCCGAGGTAGTAGAGGAGGTACTGCAACTGTGGCACGTCGCGGCCGGTGGTCAAGAAGGAGGTATTGAGAGACAATCTCTCTCACAGCTCGCTCAATTTTGTCTTCAACCAAGCCGAGGTCCGCATTACGAAGATCCATTTTCCACAACTCATACTCCTCTCCCCAATCTTGGCCTCGTTTCCTCTTTCGGCGTACAACGTCGTAACCGGGCATCCACCGGCGGAAGTCGCCGACTCTGCGCTGCTCATCCGGTCCGAATGATCTGGTGCATCGCGGTTTGCTTTCCCCCGCGAAGCCAGCGCGGAGATGGCGAGATCCAAATTCGAAGATTAGATGTTCCTCGTCGGAACGAAAGCTTGCTGCTGCCGATGACCCATAAATGCCGGACAACGCTCGCGCAGACGGCGTTGTGGGAGAAAGCTTCCGGCCTGAATCAAATTGGATTGACGAAGGTCGAGTGCGTCCGATAGAGAGTTTCGGGTTCAGAAATTCCTGCGAGCTCATTTTGACGCGGCCGAACGTGCTGGATTTGAGTGATTGTGAAACGGCGGTACGTCGAGCGACCGGCGACTAGCTTCAGTCAGGCTGGAGGCGCTGAGCCTCGCCTAGAGGGTGAAGGATGGCGAGCGTCGTGAGGAAGAAGTTGGAGTAACAAACAGACATTCTGGGAGCTGGACAAACGCGCGCCGGAAGACGCGCTGCGCTGGCTGGCAGGGCTTGGCGCGACCAGCATTGGCGGCACGGAACAACCAATTGCCGCAGCCCGCTAGCGCGAGAAAAAGTGCGAGCTGCCGTCGAAAACTGCAGCGCCCGCTCGAGAAAAAGCTGCGACGCGACCAGCAGCACCCGCTTCCGACCCTGCGCCTACGACGGGCATTTTTATCCCCCCCGCGCTATTCGCTATGACCCTCTTCATCCTCACGGAAACGAGCGCCGGCTACGCTCTTCTTAAGGCCAAAGACAAGAAGCTGCTCAAGCGCGATGACCTCGCACAAGAGACCGAGACTGCTGAGGGCGTCTGCGGACTGTCAGTACTCCATATACCTCCTGCCGACTACGCATTGCAGGCTCAGACTTAGCGGTTGAACTGACCTCTCTTCGTGCAGGCTCAAGCTGAAGAAGTTTGAAAAGTTCGACAGCGCAGCCACCGCTCTCAATGAGGCTGCTGCACTGACCGACGGCAAGGTCACGCCCATGCTCAGCAGCTTGCTGGATGAGATCAAGGATGAGAAGAAGGCCTCCCTCGCCGTGGCCGATCCCAAGCTGGGCAATTCTATCAACAAGCTTCCCGGCCTGTCCATCACCCCCATTTCCGACTCTTCGACCCAGGATGTCTTCCGCGCCATTCGCCTCCACCTTACCTCTCTCATTCCTGCGTTGAAGCCCGACGATGTCTCGACCATGTCTCTCGGTCTCTCTCACTCGCTCTCCCGCCACAAGCTCAAGTTCTCTACCGACAAGGTCGACACTATGATTATTCAGGCCATTTCTCTTCTCGACGACCTGGATAAGGAGCTTAACATGTACGCCATGAGGGTGAAGGAGTGGTATGGCTGGCATTTCCCCGAGATGGCCAAGATCATCAACGACAATGTGGCATATGCGCGCACCATTTTGGCTATGGGTATGAGGTCCAACTGCGTTAACACGGATCTGTCCGACATTCTGCCGGAAGAGATTGAGGCATCTCTGAAGGTTGCTGCCGAGGTTTCTATGGGTACTGAGATCACCGACGAAGATCTCGACAACATCAAGGCACTCGCTGAGCAGGTTGTCGGCTTTACCGAGTACCGTTCACAGCTCTCTAACTACCTGTCCACCCGCATGTCGGCAATCGCGCCCAACCTCACTGCGCTTGTCGGAGACCTCGTTGGTGCCCGCCTGATCGCTCACGCCGGTAGCTTGATGAGCCTTGCCAAGTCTCCCGGTTCCACCATTCAGATTCTTGGTGCCGAGAAGGCTCTTTTCAGGGCTCTGAAGACCAAGCACGATACCCCCAAGTATGGTCTTATCTACCACGCCTCCCTTATCGGCCAGGCATCCGGAAAGAACAAGGGCAAGATTGCCCGTATGCTCGCCTCCAAGGCTGCTCTTGGTCTCCGTGTCGACTCGCTGGCGGACTGGGGTGCCAACAGCGAGGGCACCGTGGAGGAACCCACAGAGGAGGAGAAGGCTGCGCTCGGAAATTCTGCCCGCCTCGCCATTGAGCGCAGGCTGCGCGCGCTCGAGGGTAGGCCCATTCAGTCTAAGGGCGTCGGCATCGGCCCGAGTGGTCAGACCAAGGCACCCAAGTTCGACATCAAGGAGGCCAAGAAGTACAACGCGGATGCCGATGGCCTCACTGGCAACGAGCCGGCTGCGAATGCCAAGGCCAACGGCGTTGAGGAGGTCGACGGCGCGTCGAGCTCGGAAAGTGAATCGGAGGCGGAGGCCCCCAAGAAGGCCGTGAAGAACTGTGACGAGAAGGCATCGAAGAAGGCCGAAAAAGAGGCGAAGAAGGCAAGAAAAGCTGAGCGTGCCGCGAAGCGCGAGGCCAAGGAGGCGAAGAAGGCAGCTAAGGAGGCAAAGAAGGCGTCGAAGGATGCTACGGAGGGAGCGGCTGACCCTAAGAAGAGGAAGCGCGACGATGATGGTGAGAAGTCGGAGAAAAAGAAGAAGAAGAAGAACAAGGAGTAAGGAGCAATCCTTGCGCATCGCTGCTTTCCTCTTTTCTACCACCAAAAGTCAAAAGCGTCTTCACTTCTCGGTCCGGAGCGACGACTCGATGACATGTCTCCTGAAAGACTTAATGGTTCCTCTTTTCTCGTATCCTCTTCGGAGGTCACCGATGGGCTAGTTCTCTTCGAATCTGCCAGGCGTTCTAGGGGTTTGGGCTTTGTAAAGTATGGGCGCATGTGAGGTTGGTGGACGTCGAGAAATTCTTTGGCGTAGGGAAATAACGCTTTCTTCCTCCCTATACGTCCGCTGTGCATAGCATTGGCTAGGATACACATTTCTTGAAATAGCCATAAAAAAGTATTTCAACCAAATCGTCGCTATCTACTTGGTGTGTTCGTTGCCGTTCAGCAGTTGGAAAAATGACAGCCGGAGAGAATGGTGAAGTGAGAATCTCTCGCTGTGCGCCAGGAGATAGTGGCGGACATTAAAGCAGCCGAGACCGTTGAGTGGAAATTTGAAGATATGTACGCAATCACGCCTTATCGTCTATTTTCGATAGTCTCAACCATCACGGCCGCCACGCGCGCCTAAACTAGCCTCCGGCTTCTTGTACCTCGACTGACCTCAGCCACTATAATTGCCACCGGGGGTGCTCACAGCTGAGTACATCAACAGCCAAGATGGCCCCCGCACGAGCACCACTTCGAGGGGGGGGAAATACCAGGATCCGATCGTGCTTCCTCATGTGGCGAAAACATGTAGATGCACACACTCAATGGTAACGCCGATACATGGGCACCAAATCGAGAGCCGACAATTCCGCCGTTAACACCAGCAATGCGAGCACAGCTATATATAGCAGAACCAACACACGACAAAGCAGGAACGAGCTGACTACCGCCCCGGCACCTGTGCTCGCCGCGGGGCAGGAGTAAGCGCGGGATGCTGCTGACCACCGAAGAACCCTATGCGGCTTTCTCGGGGTCTGCGTGTGGCGTTTTTTCCGCGGTATTGGGTCGGCTCCGTCTCGTGGCGCAACCGTCGTGAGAGCTCTCTCACCATGCAATCTTTCTTCCCCGCGTTCGTCGTCGGGCGCCGACGAAGATCGGCTCGTAAAAAAGCTCGTCTTTGAGCGCGTGCACGAGCGGGAGAGGTATTGGCCGGACCTATTGGTTTCGGAAGGGGAAGAAACTTTCCGAATGTGGTGTGCAGTAATTAAGCTGCTCCTATAGAGGGGTGCCGCAGCCGACGGTTAACGCTAGAGACCTTCAACAGATACAAGTTCGTGGCAAGTGGAGGCATTCATCCGAACGAAAGCGTGGTGCATTTCTAGTAACAAGAAAATCCGCAAAAATGCTCTGATTCTCCCTAACAATTGTGATCAGACCTCAATCTGGCTCGTCTGTGGAAATATCGGATTGGAAGCTAGCCGTGGGCTGGAGCACCCTCCTGTTCAGCCACCCTCGTGTTGCACGGCCTTTCAGGCAAGGTGTCCGGGCGATGACGACGGTTCTCGGCAGAAAGTACGCTGGGCCCCGAAGTTTCGGGAGTTTTCCATTACAAGTGACTTCGGCTCGGCATGCCCCCAACGAGCTCCTGCCGCACGGTGGTGGGGAGCTTGCGGGGTCCACGGCAAGGCTACCTGCGCAGTTTCACCAGACGAAACATTGCAAATCCACGGAGAAACTGCGTGGAGAAGTTGACGCGTTGTCACAGAAATAGTCGTCAGGATCTCGTGATGTTTTGAGTCACTTTCCACATTGGTAGAAGAACTTCATGCAGCGAAATCATGTTTCTGATTCTTCGAATCTAATCTGAAGAGATAGCAGGTTGCTACCAGTTTCTGAGTAGAAAATAATACACCATAAAACGCCGTCTTTGCCTTTCTCCCACCAGTGAAATGCTAATCTAAAGAAACAGAGGTCTCTGAGGTATCAACCAATAACCGTGAACTCCGATGGCAGGGATGCCTGCCCTGCAAAACGCCTCGAGGATGTGATTCTTTTTGATCCACCCAATGCCGATAATTCGAATCCTATGCCAAATCCCATTTTCTTTTCTAATTTAAAAAGAGGTAATTGATGTGAATGTGGAAGAATGGTGCGAGCTCCATCTCTTGCTTTTAGAAGAATGACCTTGGAATGAAATGGAGAGGAATTTGTGCCATTCAAGGGCACGTCAAGCTCCGCCTCCTCTTCTCGCCGAAGCTAGTGGCACTGCCGTTCCCCAGGAAGAAACCGTTTGCGTTGGCAGGGCCCCTCATCAGTGCCTTAACGTGAGCACGATCCCTCGCGCCTGGGACAGCACCGGCTAGCGCAACCTGGCCCCAGCATTGGGCCACGAGCTTCTGCAGCAGCACCTGCTCCTCTTGTCGCATGCGCTGCTGCCTCCGGGCCAGGCGACTGGGCTTGACGGCGGGGCACTTGCTCTCGGCGCCGAATCGAAGGAACCCGGCGGGTGCTCGCACAGGCTGGGCGCGTTGCTGGAACCTGACGAGTTGGGTGGAGGTCTGAGAGTCGGTGGGCGTGGCATCGTAGTCGGCAACCAACGCCTCGATTTCGCCGCATTGGTCGATGAGGGCATGGATGTGTTGAGTGAGCTTGTGCGCGGAATTCTCAAAAGTGGTAGAGGCTCCCGGGTAGGATTCCCAGAAAGGGTCCGAGTCGATCGCGGCGCGGAGGGCTTCGGCGAAGAATGGGAGGGAAGGAAGGCTCTGATCGGAGTCGCGAGATTCAGATTCAGTGGCAAGGTTGAGAGCAGTGAAGGTTATTCGGAGGTGTTGCTCGGTGGACAGTGTCGAGCTGACAACGCAGGCTGGAAAGTTTGTTAGATGGAAGCTCCAATAGATTGAAGTGCTAAGACATACCTGGACAACCAATGGTCTGGCACCATTCTTCCTCATCAGCAAGGAAGCACTGCAGCCAGAGGAAGCCACTGCGAGCGTCTCTGGTGAAGGCCATTTCAAGGTCCTCTGGCTTGCAGCTGCAGAGGGCAGCTTCAGCTAGTCCAGAAGCGCGGCGGAAAAGCTGCACGACGGGCATGATCAAGGCGTGCAGGATGTCCCTGTGGAGCAACCATGTTGCCTGAACTTCGGGAGAACAGCAGGCATGCTCATGGCACAACCTAGACACATCAAGTTAGCCATAAGTTCTGAGAATGCTGCAGACATGGACAAGGTGCGATGTCGGCGAGGGGACAATACTCACTCATTGGTGGCATTGACGGCCAGGTAGTTGCGCAGGACTTGGAAAGGCTTGGAGGACTCCAGGCGGTGGAGATCCTCAGGGCGGATGGAGAACGGGGACTGGTGGTCGGTAGTCGACATTGTGAGAGCTCAACGGATTGGTATCGATATGAGTGGTGGTGATAGAGCGGGCATCCGAGTCAGGCACGGGAGGCCAGAGCATTGAACAGCAGAGAGTTGGTGACAAAAGAGGAGATATATCTGCCGGCGCAGATGCTTGGAGGCACGCAGCGAGTGCGGGAGAAGGCAAGGTAAATCGCTGCGCAAGGATTGGAGGCAGGTCAGGCACAGTGCTCGAAGTGCAGCGCCGTCGGGATGGTTTTGTCTGGCGGTGGAAATTATCGATTCACGCGGCTGCTGGTCCTCTCATTTCGTCATCGGGGCCTTAAATAGCGCAGGGCCACCAGGAAACAAGCAGGGGAGGGGCCAGGAGGGGCGCGCACGAGGACGGAAGGCTTTACTGCCATTTCGACGCGGCCCAGGGGCCCCTTATGAACGCCGCAGCCTTCAGCTCGCATGTCACTGGCAGAGTCGCAGCGCGCGATCTGGGCGGACGGCTCCGCTGCTATCGCGAAGCCATTGCTGCCGGCAAGCCACACGCCCGGGCGAATTGCGGTCGGCCACCTGGAGCCACGGCGCTGCTGCTTGACTCGGCCACTCGCCCAGCTGCTAAAGGGGGCCAGGCACGGGAGATCTCCGACGTGCCTGGCGTTGCGTGCTGTACTACCCACCGCTTGCGGACTGAGGCGGGGAGCCTGCTGCTGCTGCTGCGCGCCTGCACGCCTGACAGCACAGCAAACCGCCGCAGCGGGCTGACAACAGGAGACCGTCACCACGACCCTCGCATCGCCGTCTTAGAAGGCACGGTGGCCGGCCAAAAAAAGGCACGGAGTCGCTGTGGACACGAGTAGCTCGCAAGTCTGGACCGCGCGCGCGGTGCCGAAAGCCCACAACGCACTTTCTAGAACTCCACCGCGCGAGAGGCGCACCGCCCAAAAATTCCTGCTTTCTTGCTGTAGATCCAGCGGATCCAAGCGCGCCTCCCGTCCAATCGCCGCTGCCGTGCCAGCCGTCCTGTGCCGTGCCATTCCCACTCTCTCCACCTGGAACTGGCGCATGGCGGTCTAGTTGACCGGACCCCCAGAGCCCTGGACAGGGACTCACCGGTCCCCTTCCCCATGGGCCTACTTTGTTTCTTGGCTCTTCACCGAATAATCCCTCGCGCACTCCCCCATCTCCTGCTTTTACCTCTAGCGCCCGGTCTCCAGACAGGTAGCACCGACGCCAGAAAGCTGATGATAAGCACACCACCAACAGTACCGGCTGACCTTATCTAACGACAATATTGGAACTGCATCCCTCGAGATAAGCGCTCATCTTGCTCAAAATAACGTCCTCCGCGCCAAGCTAGAGGATGCATGCCTCGCCTGCTGATCCGCTCGATGAGGACATGCAGGCAAAGCTAAAGGAGAGTCACCAGCACAGTCAGTGACGAGATGGCGTGTCTGGCTTTCCCTCTGCCAGTTGTTCGAGAGCGATCGCGCACGCCGATGCGGTCTGCTCCGGATCGTCCAAGTGCATGCGTGCTCACCTGAAAGACTATTGTAGGACAGCTTGCCCTCTGCGAAGTTCACGCGCCAGGAAAATATTGTCGAACGCGTCATGTCTCTTCTCGAATCTTGACGAACTGCCTACGAGGGGGGTGTTGCTCCTCTCCCAATCTCTCCGCAAGCGATCACCCTGTCGCGGTGGCCCGCTCAGGCTCGGGCAACACCAGCACAAGATTCGGATGCACGGAAGCCCATTTCGACACTCTACCGCACAACGACCACGGTGCGGATCAGGAGTCCGCTCCAAATGACGGATTCATACCCCCGCGGGTTTTGTGACGGAATAGTTCATACAGACGAACGCCACTGGACAAAACACCCAAGCGTTACGGCCTGACGCGAGGTTGAGGCCGTAAGGCGTTCGTAACCAGAATCAAAAATAAACTATCCACTTGGAGTCGGCAACTTACACCACCCACGACGTTCAAAAAAGGATTATTGAATGGTGCGCTGTTAGTACGCTGGTCTATGCCCCGGAGATCAGGTTGTGCTTGATTGACCGTCGTGATCGACTCCTGTTTCACTTCCACGAAGACATGAGCAAATCAATCTGGTGAAATTATTCAATACGGAACACATCGGCAGGTGACATTGCAAAGCAGCGATAATTCTTTTTCATTCATATTGCACCTAGGCCAACGACCTATGCTGGCTCTGCTCTGCTTGCTGTTGGTTGCGTCAATGAGCTAATGGCGGAGTCATCCCAATGGAAGAGGGGCACTGCAACGCCGGGAGATGCGCCATGGGGATGCGCCAAGATCTAAAAGTACATGCATGCGCGTAGTCAATGTTTTGGGGGAAAGGGCACCAAAAAAGCAAGGAAAGCATCAAGAGAAATCAAGGAAGAACGGTTCCAAAGTACGCCCTCGCCACCGTCCGCGGTTGCCGACCCAGAAACGCCGAGAGGATAAAGCAGGAATTTCGAGATCGAGATGAAGCAAAGCATCTTCACAGAGGACGAGATGCCAGCAGAAGAAAGAGTCATGAAAGAAACCCGGAAGAACCAGGCTGAAGATGGTGCTGAGGGAAATGAAGCCGGCCGTCGGCGCGACTGGTTGGGAGTTGTTCGGAACACACTACATCTCCATCGCGGTATCGACCGCTTGGAGCGTAGGCGCGTCGATGCTCATCTCGGTGTCGTTGTTCGCCGGTATCGCGACCGGAGAGCTTGTCGGAGGAGCCGAGGTGTCGCGCGCATAGACCACATCGCTCTCGTAGGCGATTGGATGTTGAGTGAGGTTGCGAACGACACCCTGTAGCGACGTGCTGACCAACCTACAAGTGCGCAGGTCTTGACTGAACAGGAAGAACTTCTCCTTGTCATCGGCGACGTCACGTGCGTGCACGAGGAAGGCGTCGTGAGCCTCGCTCTCATGGAGGACCTGTGGGCACGACAGAGGATAATGCCTGCTGATGAACTTGGCCCAACCGCGCGCACCATCTTTCTTCTCCGGATTGAAAACAATCTCTTTCCAACCGATTCCGAGAGCCATGGTGAGGTCTTGGATAGTATGACCATCGTTGTCGACGGACATGGTAGTAGCCTTGTAGGCGAGGGAAGACGAATCCACACCCATGATGTTGGAGGACGGGACGACGGGCTTGACGGCGGCGGGAGGACTGCCAGAGGCGCGGTCAACCGTCGCAGTACGTGCAGACTTGCGCGACACGGCGATTGGCCTCTCCTTCGGCTTGTTGGCTTCCTCGACCTCGTGCTTCGTCTCGGCCCAGGTGCCAGTCTGGGATTCGGCAGCGATAGCGAAGCCGGGCTCGCCCGGGTAGATGAGCGTCATGCCGGGGCCCATGATGGGCTCAGGCTTCGGCTTCATGATGACCTTCGAGCCGTCTTCGAGTGCTTCATCGACGTCGGCATCCTCCAGCGAGCGTTTGCGGCCCGCGATGGCGTTGGAGGGAGCGGCTTGGTAGTTGAGCGACGGCGGCGTGGGGTACTTTGGAACGCGTCCGGGCATGGTGGATGATTTGCTAGGCGCGTGGGCAGAGTAGTGCGGCGTGTTGAAGCGCTGCTCAAAGTTGTACGGCTGGGGAGGCAGGACAACAGTGGGCGATGAGGCATAGTAGTTGAGACCCATGATGCTGTTTGTTTAGTAGGACAAGCAAGAGAGAAGAGAAATTGAGATACGATAGATGACGACTGTCCAGAGTGGGTCACTCGCGACGTCAGTTTAGCGCGCGGAATGGGTGACGCGACAGAAAGGCGCGCGACGGTTGGAGCTGGGCGGCGACGGTGAGCTAGCTGAAGCTCGGCGCGATGGAGGCGATGGTGGAAGACGGAGAAGATGTTGGGAGGTGAGGTGGAAGGTAGATGGAGAGGTAGAGTGACGAAGGGCGCGCGACTATGAGGGGGGCGCGTCGTGGGCTAGCAGCTGAAGAGAGTGAGATGCAAAAGAGATGGTCTGAGACGGGGACCAGAGTGCTTTTTGAACATGCAGCATGAGCAACCAGATGATCGCGAATCAGAACGCCTGGATGAGGAGGCTGGCGAATCACGTGCTGCCAAGAGGCACATCACCTGGAGCAGCCAATCGCCTACCCCCGTCCCGCCCAGGAGATGGCTGTTTGAGCATCCTGGCTCATAGCCGGATATGGAACTCTCGTACCAGATGAAAAGGCCGCTGTTGAGCTTAACTACATTTGTAACATCGGCGCTTGCGCCGTTACGAGGCCCAGCCAATAGAACAGGCTGAGCTATACAATACGCTTCTATGCCTCCACAACGACCAGCGGTGGACGGCACGACGGTTAGTCCACAACAAACTAAACTATATGGGGAGTCGAAGCATTCATCCGGATAGTTCTGTTACCAGAAACAAAATACACTTGCGTCCGGACGAATGCTCCGACTCCCTACGGCAGTCCTGGTGATATCTTTGTTTGCAGCGGGCGTCGTTCTCGGTGCTAACCGTCGGCTGCAGCACGTCACTCCAGCACACGTTCTCATGGGGCCCAGGCGACCTTGCGGACTCCTTTCCGAGAGTGTGGGCGCGGTGAAGAGACAACAGTGCGGCTTTACGTCGTTACGATCGCAGGATTTTGACGCGGCCGGGCGGCGCGGAACAGAATTACGCGCTGTGGTTACGGCTGACGCAACAAGTGGAGCGGTCGGTAAAGGGGCGCTTTGAAAACGCGCCGAAGTGTTCGAAATTTGCGTTATGCATCCGGCGCTGCTCGGAGGGTCCTTGCGCACGCGCCGATTGCGGCATAGCCGTGTCTCACAAGCTATGCAGCAGGGATCCGAGATTGATCCGCTCACGTGCAGGGCTCGGCGAAAAGAGCGGTCTCCCGCGCGTGTCCCGTCCCTCCGCTCTTTTTCAGCCGGTCGGCGAGTCGGAACCTGAACCTTCACCCTGCCGCGTCTCCTTGGCGTGTTTGCCTCTGTTTGACGCGTACCTGTCGGAAAGGAAAATCGTCGCGCCAGGACGCGCTTTGGGCATTTTGGTGGAAGGCCCGCGAAAGCCAGCAGCAGAGCGCAGTAGCCCCTCACTCTCCGCCGGACCCATCCACTACCCACGCAGCCTCCAAACAGCCCTTCAAGATGCAGGCTCCCGTGGTGGTTATGAGTACGTCTTTCCCCAAAAAACTGCAAAGTTCGAGCTAACTCCCGCCACCCCAGACACCCAGACCGGGGAAAGGCAGTTTGGCCGCAAGGCACAGCTCTCCAACATCACCGCTGCGAAGACGTAAGTATGCGCTATACCCTTGACAAGCTCCGCTGCTCACGATACTCTAGTGTGGCCGATATTATCCGATCATGCTTGGGTCCCAAGGCCATGCTCAAGATGCTGCTCGACCCCATGGGCGGCATCGTCCTCACCAACGACGGCCACGCCATTCTGAGAGAGATTGAGGTTGCCCACCCCGCTGCGAAGAGCATGATTGAGCTCAGCAGGACGCAAGATGAGGAGGTCGGCGACGGTACCACCAGTGTCATCATCCTTGGTTCGTCACACGCAAGCTAAACTGCAGCACTGTTATTGACGAGCACATAGCTGGTGAAATGCTGGCCCAATCTCTGCCCCAGCTCGAGCGCAACATCCACCCTGTCACTATAATACAAGCTTTCAAGCGCGCCCTCACCGATGCTATCTCCATCATCGAGGAGATCTCGATACCCGTCGACATCAACGATGACAAGGCCATGTACTCCCTTATCTCCTCCTCCATCGGTACGAAGTTCGTCTCGCGTTGGTCCGAGTTGATGTGCAACCTTGCCCTGAAGGCGGTCAGGACGGTGTCATTTGATGTTGGTGGCGGGAAGAGGGAGGTTGATATTAAGAGGTACGCCAGAGTGGAGAAGATACCCGGCGGTGAGATCGAGGACTGCAAGGTCTTGGACGGTGTCATGCTCAACAAGGACATCACTCACCCCAAGATGAGGAGGCGTATCGAAAAGCCCAGAATCATTCTGCTCGACTGCTCTCTGGAGTACAAGAAGGGCGAGTCTCAGACGAACATCGAGATCTCGAAGGAGGAAGACTGGAACAGGATATTGCAGATTGAGGAGGAGCAGGTCAAGGCCATGTGTGATGCTATCATCGCTGTGAAGCCCGACCTTGTCATCACCGAGAAGGGTGTCAGTGGTAAGTGATCTCCGTCCCTTCTGCGTGTGGCTGTTCTAACTGTTGTAGACCTCGCCCAGCATTACCTTGTCAAGAACAACATCACCGCTCTGCGTCGTGTCCGCAAGACTGATAACAACCGTATTGCCCGCGCTACAGGTGCCACCATCGTCAACGCTGTCCAATCGCTGACCGAGGCCGATGTTGGTACCAAGTGTGGTCTCTTCGAGATTTCCAAGATTGGCGACGAGTACTTCACTTTCCTGACCCAGTGCGAGGATCCTAAGGCCTGCACTGTTCTTCTCCGTGGACCTTCGAAGGATATCTTGAACGAGATCGAGAGGAACCTCCAGGATGCCATGGGCGTCGCCAGGAACGTCATCTGGAACCCCCGTCTGTGCCCTGGTGGTGGTGCAACGGAAATGGCAATTGCCGTTGGGTTGGAGAAGAAGGCCAAGTCTATTGAGGGTATTGCGCAGTGGCCGTACCGCGCAGTCGCCGAAGCGATGGAAGTCATTCCTCGCACGCTCATCCAGAACTCTGGTTCCTCGCCTATCAGAGTGCTTACCCAATTGCGCGCCAAGCACGCTGATTCCGCTGGCAGCACCTGGGGTATTGACGGCGATGCTGGCAAGCTGGTGGACATGAAGGAGTATGGCGTTTGGGAACCGATGGCTGTCAAGGAGCAGAGCATCAAGACCGCTATCGAGAGCGCCTGTCTGCTTCTTCGCGTTGATGACATTGTCGCTGCGAAGGCAGCGAAGCAACCCGGTGGTCCCATCGGCGGTGGTGGCGACGAGTAAACGCAGAAGACGACGTAGCATCAAATGTACAAAAATTAGACCCAGCAGGTTAAGATCTTGACGGCATCGAAAAAATTAGGAAACTAATATAGCATAGAGAGATGTGGGACATTCAATCAGAGCTTGGATGTTTCCAATGACAGAAGCGTAGTGTACAGCACCGTGATTGTGTTTACCACCGCGGCCGAACTGTATGTCTGTTGACGTGTTCCACAATGAGGCCGTCGTTCAAAGTACCAATCCGCTATGACAGATCGCCCTTCCCTATACTAGGTAAACTGAGCTGGAACAAATCGAAGCAGCCGTTTCAGGGGGTTGTTACAGGCGACAGTTAGCGCTGAATGTGATGTTTCTATGATCAAGCCAGACGAAGGTCCAGTCGAAATTTCCAAGAGAGGCTGAAGCATTTAATATTTCTTTGTCACTATAAATCCGATAAACTTACATCCGGATGACCCCTTCGAGTCTCTATGAAGTCGAATCCGTTGAAGGCTATTGCCAACGGGTACTCGATGCAGTATCCCTCTGTATACTACTTCAGAATTCAGTCCCATAAGCGTTTTCATCATATTTGGTCAAAGCTGACTTCGTTACATCTATCCAGCTGTCCGAACTACGTTAAGTTCTTGTGAGAACCATGAGTTGTACTTCACAGCCATTTGAACATGATCTCCATTGCCACTTTGGTGTTCAGTAGATGAATATAGCATGAGGTGTTCCGTCAAGTACTAATTGTTGTCTGTCTTACAGACGTGCTTCTTTCAAAACTACAATGGACATTAACAGTGTTGCCATTTCGTCGTGTTTCGAGGGGTGGGCATTCGATGAAGCTATGTATACATCAATTTTGTCTTCAAAGAGACCCTGCTCTGTAACTCAGCAATTCGGTCGCGACTCATTCATACCTCTGCTTTTTTCCATCACAATAATCGAAGTGGATCATATTTGAAAAGCGTCATCTTAATTTTACGGGCAAAGATGGGAATGCTAGCTCAAAACTTGGGTAACGGGGTGGCGTATCCACCTGTTCAAAGATTGGCAGTCCATCAAGTAGATCAAAATGTTTTGGAAATCATTCGCAGGACCCAGAGGACGCCAGCGATTATCTTCTTGGCAGGTGCATAACAAACACAATATAACCAGCAATCATGTTCCAAATTGCCAAGGATGCTGCCTTGATTTTCAGGGCCCCTCATGCTCGGATCTCACAAGCAATCGCGCAATCCACTGATCCAGGAACTCGGTGACAGGATACCCAGAATTTTGGTAGAAGCCGGAGTCATTCGCCCTGGTAAGTCTTCGGCCCAAGATCTTGTTTCCTCCCGGAACGATCGTTGTCGGGGTTGTTGCAGGTGAGCAACGATGCAAGAAATTGGGGGCCTAAAGTGCACCGGACCCCGGAAAATGTGCGACAACGACCTCACACGCCCATGTCTCGAAAGTTATCGTGAAAGCGCAGATGCTGCGAGGCACACATTTGTGTTCGGACAGTGCCCTTAATCAGAGAAATCGCTGATTTGGACTGTCGTTAACATCACGATGACCTCCTGCGAACGTAAATGGGTGCAACCAGAAAAGACGGCAATAATAAATATAAGGAACTGAGGACACAACAGTTGCATTCAAACCACTGCAGTCAAAGGAAAATTCCCGCAACCCAAATGGCACTTCCACAAATCCAGGATTTTACGCATACCGGAAATGTCGGGGAAGAAGGTCCTCATCACCCTCTCGGATGCCGAGTATTTTTCTCTTAAGAAGTCAAGCGGCAATATCGTCCAACAGGCATCAGGATTCTTCGTGATGGAGCTCGCAAACCCGCTTGACCGTCTGCTCAAGGCCGGATACGAAGTCACATTCTCGTCGCCTGGGGGTCGCGCCTCCACACCGGACCCGAACAGCGAGTCACTGGCCGCATTCGCGGGCAGCTTCTATGGACGCCAGAGGGAGAACGATTTGCTAGAGCGGATGAAGCCCAATAATGACTTCAACTCGCCCCGCCGCTTTGCCGACATCTCGGACGAGGAGTGCCAGAATTTCGTGGGCGTCTTCATTCCTGGTGGACACGCACCACTCGCTGACCTCGGCGACAACTCAGAACTGGGCAGGATCATATCTCAATTCCCGAGAATTAGAAGCCAACGGCGGCCATCTGCCATGGACCGTACGCATGCCTCTCGACGAAGTATAGGCCAAAAAAGGGGTTTGCCCACAAGGGGTACAAGATCACCAGCTGGTCGGACGCGGAGGAGAAGTTTATGGAGACGGCAGTGTTCCGTGGGGAAGTCGAGAAAGTTGCGTCGACGCTTCGGGAAAACGGGGCGGATATGGGAGAAGACGTGATGCAGAGTGCCGGAGCTATCACCGTAGAACGCGAGTTGGTGAGTGGGGGCAACGCCATGGCTGCAGCTTCGTTGGGAGACAAGTTCCTGGAGACGCTGGGACGCTCGGAGAGGAAGTGAAAGGCACGGGAAGAATTGAGAAGGATGACAAATTGCTCATCCGCCTCATTTGGGAAGTGTGACCAAGAAGAAGTAACGAAATAGCTTGCACAACCAGAGCCTTTTGTGGGTAAAGAAGAAAGCGGACTGAAGATCCGAAGTCTTATCTGTTGCAAGCTGAGTCTTGGTTGTCAGTCGAAAAGAAAGCTGAATGACTGAAAGCGGCAACGCCTCATTCTGCAGAGTTCAAAAGGAGAGGAGTCGTGCTCGTGCAGGAAAAGCAATGTGGTGTAGAAGCTTGTCAAGAGCGCTCAACAGCATTGTGTCCCGCGACAAGCATGGTCGGGTCTCGACCACCCCGCTCGAAGCGTTCGGCATTCGTCAGCAGAGCGGGAAGTGAACATCAGGCGGCCCGCAGCGGCGGAGAATGGCTTTGAGGATGAGACGACGGCTGCGCCGATCTGGAGGAGGCATGTCCGGCAGTAGAACGATAGCCATCGCTCACGCAACCGCAGAGAGCAATCGACTCGGCATCAACGTTCATCCAAGCGGTGCTTGGCCGTCGACCAGTCAGGAGACAGAGAGCCCGCTGAGGCAACGATGGCCAGCATGGCGAGATGTTGCGAGTAGCAGGAGCGGCCGGGCGGGAGGGTCCAAAGACGCGCCAACCGGATGCGAACAGCGCCCGCTGATCACTACTCGAACGCCGCCTCTCTCTTTCTTCGCCCAGAACGGCCGCCCGTGCGATCGGCGCCCTGGCTGCCCCGAGATTATTACGACCGGAGAATTGACGCAGGCTGATCGTGCCCTTCGCCGCGGGCATCCTGCATCCTGCATCCTGCATCCTGCGCCTTCACCACCACGCGCCGCCCGGATGCCGCTCTCGGTGCGAATGGCGCCCACCAGCACGCGCGTAACCCCACGCCCGGGTCCACTGATCCTTCTCCTCCCACCCGCCTGATCGCTAGCAGCCGCCCACCACACGGCGCAGTCACCGAGCTGCTGCCCGTTTGCTTGCGTGCGCCTGTGGAGGAAGAAGCAAGCAACCTCGTTTCATCCACCACACGTCATGCGGCTGGAACCTTGGCCAATGTCTCCGAGCTGTTGTCAGAAGCTTGGCAACGGGCACCGGTGCCTGACGTGCTGGTCCGTCCCGATGTCTGCTCCGAGGCCAAAATGCAACCGTCTCCAGGCTAACGACGTCGTCGCCTCTCTAGGGGCCGCTACCGCATCAATGGCCATCGAGGGCATGAAACACCTTGTGGAGCGTTCTCTCTTGGCCTCTAGCAGCATTGGCAACCATCGCTTACAGGGTTGCCCTGAGCTCGCAGCGCGGAATTGCGGAAGCGGCGTCCTCGACCCTCTCTTTTCCCTGTGAGATCCGTGATTGGTTCTTCATTCGCCATAGCATTCTGGCCTTTTTCTTTTTTCATCTCGCCTGTTGCTCCATCAGCGCCCCGCAACATCCGTGTGCGCATTGTGAATGAGCTGCGAACGTGCCGGACTTGTGATGAAGTCCGTCTCAAGAGGCTTCGTGCCTGCAGCCAGCGCCCAAAGCGGATCCATGACTCCCAAGCGCCAGATCCTTTGCAGTCGCAGCCGCTGTGTCGGACTCGATTGCAGGGCTTACCTGGACTGCCTCCCTCATGGGTCCGACCTCAGCACCCTGCACGGACAACCCGTCTCATGCCTGGATGCACGATCCCGGCTCTTATCGTTCATGGGTGAACACGGCAGAGGCGATGAGGGTGGTTATGATGGACTGTGACAAGACCGCCGTGACCCGGTCCATCGGGTCCTTTCCCAGGAACGTGAAGATCCTCTGCCTGCTGTGGAGGATATCCTCGCCATTAATGCGCCTAGCACCTCCATCCCACTCGTTTGCTTCTTCTTTCGTGCTCTCTATTGCCATATCGCTGCTTGCTTGCACGCTTCTAGCATGGTCAAAGGAGACTGGTATCTTCTTCAACACCCAGTCGTTCATTCATAAATATCCCAGCTTTGTTCCTCCACTCTTTTGTCTCGCCCCAGAACCTGATTTCGTCCCTCGGGCCCTGCCACTCCATCCCATCCAGCCTGCTTGAGCCCTTCACTGGGTTGCTTCAAATTTCGCCATGGTTGAGTCTCAAGGCCCCACAGTCATCACCATCTCGGTGGTGTTCGCCGTCATCACCTTCATCATCATGGCTCTCCGTCTCTGGGCACGAATATTCCTTGTCCAGAAGGTTGGAATGGATGATATCTTGATATCAGTCGGAGCTGTAAGTATGACCAGCCATACGTGAGGTACTCTTCTAACCGTATATACTTCAGCTGCTTGCATGGGCCTTCATTGCCGCAACAATCCTATCTGTCCAGCATGGCCTTGGAGACCACTACGTCGATGTTGAACCACGCGGTCTTCAGAACATGATCAGCTACTCGCAGGTAACGATCACAAAACTCTACTTTAGAGTCCGTCACTAACTCGAATCCAGATCGTTTGGTTGTCTTCCATCTTCTATAATGCGTGCCTCGGTTTCATTAAGACCTCCGTGCTTGCCTTGTATATGCGCCTCGGAGACCGTACACTCAAAAGATTGGCAATCATCATGACATGCATCGTAGCTGCTCAGGCTAGCGCTCATGTGCTTGTCTGTATCTTCCAGTGCTCTCCTGTATCTGCAGCTTACGACCTCGCGATCACGAAGAAGAAGTGCATCGATATCAACGCTTTCTACCTCGCGAACGCCGCGGTCAACATCTCAACGGATCTTTTGACGTACACACTTCCAATCAAAACGGTTCTGCACTTGCAGGTCCCCAAGAATCAAAAGATAGGCCTTGGTGTCATGCTTAGCCTCGGTCTCTTGTGAGTTCTCTCGTCACTTCTCAAGCGCTGCTCTCTCTGACTTGATCCAGCGCCTGTATCTCGTCCATCATTCGTATCAGCTACATTCCTCAGATGCTCACCTCAAGCGATCCCACCTGGGCCATTTCGGGTGCCATGTACTGGTCCGTCATTGAGACAAATGTTGGCATCGCAGCAGCCTCGATACCCTCCTTCAAGGTCATCGCTAAGAAGTACGCTCCTCGCCTGCTCGGAAGCTACTACGAGTCTCAACGGTACCCATCTGGCGCCAAGCACGGCTCCAAGTTCTCGCAAAACGCCTTCCACAAGATGGGTAGCCAGGGTGGCGTCGAGGCTGGTACCGGACACTCTGGTCATGGGTCTGTGCAGCTGCGCAGCATGAACCGCGACCCCAACGACACCTTCCGCGACGTCAAGGGCGGCATTCAGACGCGCATCGAGCAGGATGGCGCATCGAACAGCAGCGAGGAGGCGCTTACCCTGCCCGACGGCCGTATCGGCGTGCGCACTCAGATCGTTACGCAGTACGAGCCTGGATCTGCCACCCGGACGAGCAGCCATAGCGAGAACAGCCTGTACGAAGCAAAGCAAGTTCAAGGAAGGATTTGAAGTATATCTGAAAATACAGCGGTAATAATCATACGGATGGGACGGAATATCAAGGGTCTGGGGTTCAAGTATTTGGGCGCCTCGATGGACAAACAAGCGAAGGCTGTGGGTATGGATTTTTGGACTTCTTTCATTTGTTGCTTAACTTTCTATCGTTCCCTCTCAAAAGATCATAAATCAGCAGATACCACAGTCAACATGTGCGGTGGGGTGTATTCTCTTTTCCTATCACGTTTTCTTGACTCTTTCTCATGGGCGGCTGTTTCTCACACACACCGTCTTCTGAGACGATTGGGAAGCAAGCAGGAAGTCATGTTACGGCCGGCTCTGATGCTTGCAGGGCGTCAATGGCGCAGCGGAAGGATCAAACTCACAGTCCAAAAAGGGAAGGGACACACCTACCTACAATAGCAGCACATTAGCTACTCCTACAAAACAACTAATGCTCATTATGTAAAAGCAGTGGAAGATCCATCCAAGAGCAAAAGTGCCATTTCTCTCTCGACCAACCAAGCTGCCTCATCGACGAGGCGCCCAGCAACAGGCAGCATTCGCGCCGAAACAACGCAGGAGCCAGTTCCTCATTTTCCCGCCTTTCCCGCGAACACCCTGGCTCGCCGCCGCCGCCTCGGCCGCAGCAGCGCCGCAGTTTGCGAGTTTTGTGCAGTGACGAGGACATGGATTGCCTTGCTTCTCCGAACGTCTCGGGACTTTTCTCGAATTGAAACAAAAGCTATCGACGATGTGGCGCTTGACCACGCCTGTACATACGAATCAATCCCGCGGATACGCCGCCGAACAGGCAATCGCTCTCTCTCTCCCTCTCTCTCTCCCTCTCCCTTTTTCATCCTTTCACCCGTCGATTGCCACACATTCGGCGAATGCTCCGGTGCGCAGTCTAGTTGGATGAACCGTTTCTGTAACTCTCTCGGGATGAACAATTGCCGAAGGTTCTCGCCGTGTATGCCTGCCTCTCCCTCTCCCCCCCTCAAATATTTCCGCGGAGCTCGAATTCCGGTGGCGCAAATCCGGCACGTTTTTGTGCCACTATCACCAACGTGAAGGCGGGTGCACTTTGGAATTTGGAAGAAGGAAAAAAAGCAAGGAGAGCTACGTAAACGTTTCCGAACGAGCTTATGTGCGTCGGGAGGCAAGAATACTCGGGAGCGAGGGGGGCCATTGTCTCGCCCATCGCTCTGTTCTCGGCCGACGGTTGCTTCTTTGAGACGTTCGACTGCAGGTGCCCTGCATATGCCGACATGCGCCAGAAGGTAAACGGTTGGCCCGCGGGAATGGGTGAGCGGGCCAGGGTGTTGATTCACATCACCGAAGCAAGCACACGGCGGCGAGCAAGCCGACTCTGACCACGCGGCAGCAGTGGAGAAGGAGGAGCCATGAGGCAAGAAGCGGACGTGGCTGCAGGGCGTTGCTTGGGTAAGGAACGAGTCCTGATTGGACGATCACTTCATTCGCTCGTTGGTGTCTTCCTTCCCCCGGCCGGGTTCCTGTCGATCAACCCTCTTTTATTCTCGTGTTTCCTCTCCGAATCCATGAAGCGCGCTGCTCCACACCGGGTTGTGCCAAATTTCCCGTTTTCCCCTTAATTCGTCAATCGCTCGTGTGCGCTTGCCTGCGCGCCCAATACATACGTGGTCGTTATGATGTGCAGCGTTCTGGCTACAGCTGCTGCTATAATAGTGACGTTCATGCAATAAGGTCGCTGCTGGCACGGCCGTCACATATGCAGTAAGGGCGGGAAGAGCACGGTTGTTCGGCTACCTTAGCGAGAGGCCACTGGACCTGCAAGAGAGAGGGAGGGAGAAACGCGCGGGCTTGGGCTATTCGTGGGTGAACAAGGGGGGGGGCCATGCGGGCGGGCCGAGTTGAGGGGTGGATGAAGGCTCGGGGAGAGGCTCGAGCAGGAGGGAGGGGGGGTAATGATTACTGAAGAGTCTGTGCGCGCTTCCTTTCTCTGCTCATCGCATCCACATGTCAGGCGACTTGGGAGGGAAACAATGATGCTTGTGCGTTTTGCGGCGAGGCTGCGCAAAAATTTCTGACTGCATGGGGGAGAGGCATTTGGAGGATGGGGAAGCGAACGAAGGATCGGAGGGCCAGGCCTCGCCGGTGCGCTGTAGGTGCTGTGCTGTGCTGTGCTGTGCTCTGCGTAATGGAAAATCACTGCTCGCCTTCCTGCGCCTCGCGCACATATAGGGTTGTCGTTCTGTAATCGACCATGTGTGCTGATGCTTGTTGCTCATGCGTCTGCTGGTGTTCATCCCGCCGCCACGCCGCATGCCTGCATTATCATCACTGCCACAGCTGCTGGGAATTCTCGCAGCGAGGACGGCAGTGGAGAGCTGCAGCCGTCGGTGCCGTCCGATGGCCAGTACCGCAGGTCGTCGCCGGGTTGTTTCAACGGCGCTCCCGGCGGACGGGTGGGTGGCTTGCTCTCCGGCCGCTGCCATGAGTCGTGATTCACAGGGACACCCACTCCCTCGGGTGCCGGTGGCGTGCAAGGCCGATGCGGGAAGCGTCAAATCGCCCTTCCCGTTCGTCCCATCTATCTCTTTCACGGAGGATCTCAGGAAGCGTCGAAGATTGAGTTTCCTTACCCCGCCGCTTCCAATAATGCGTCATCCGTCCGTACAGCCTGATGCCGCTGTGCTGTATCGCCACTTCGTCATTGTTGCGACGTTCAAGCTCTAAGCGAAGCTAATGATGGCAGCTTGGATGAGAACGCGTCGCGGCCGTTCACCGATCGCCGCAGCCGATTTGCAAGACGTGCCGCCGCGCCCGGACATGAGCTTCGCGACAAGAGCAGCCAACGGCGAGGGGGGCAATGCAGACGCCTGAGTCGTGCGCATTGCCTGCCCGCCTCCCCCTTGCTATGTACGTGCTGCCTCCTCCCTCATCCCCAAAATGTGGGAACTCTTTTGACGCCGATGATGACGAGCGGATCCCAGCAGCCGAGACAAACATCGACATCGTCACCTCGAAGCCGGGGTTCGCGAAAGGAATTGTGGATATGCACTGCGGCACAGACGGTGATGACTGCCTTCCTTGCTAATTGGCCTTCCGGTAATCGACAGGCGGCAGAGCGGCGCAGTCGAAAGAGAGAGAGAGAGGACGCCAAGTGACTACGCCGCTCAGGGGGCTCTTTTTTGGGCAGTAATCGACCGAGCGTTGCCTCTCCCGCAAATCTCAAACGGTGGGCGCGCATGTGAAGCTCCAACGACGACTCTCTTGTGTCCAGCGAGTCAGTCGTTTGGTGTTTTGGCTGCCCTCCCTCGGCTAAGCAGTCACGTCGATGCGCGATATAGTCGCTGCTGAGCTGGCCATCGCCAATTGTTCGTTCCTGTCAGTTGCAACAGTCTAGACGTTGATCCGGACCACCGCATGAGACTCAGGGTCTTCCGGTGTGAGGTCGCTGTAACGTTCGCCCGACTCATGGATGAACCATCTTCTACGCGTGGCCCGAACCGGGCTGGTGGGTGACGACACGACAGCGTTGTATATTGATCCTTCGCCTTGGCAGATTCGCGAGACGCAAAGCGAGATGGAAAGGTCTCAGATGGAGTGTGAGCAGGCGAACATGTGAGAAGCTCAGCTCTACCCGGCGGCCAAGCGGTGAGGATGGCAAGGTCAGGCTGGTATAGAGACTCAGCTGGTATAGGAGCTCGGGCTCTATTGGTTTTTAGAGCCAGACTGCACCTGCCGCTTCGAGACGTGAAACACTTGCTACCCTGAACGTTTCGGTCCTCGTCCTGGATCTCGGGTTTGGGACAAACGGTCGAGCTGCCAAAATCTCACCCGAGAGTGACTCGCAGCCGCCAAAAGAAGGTTAAACGTCGGCCATGCGCCCTTTTGGCGACGGCTAGAACACCATGCCTTTAAGTCCGTGATGATGCGTACGTACTCGTGCAAGGAAGGAGCATCACTGGAATCGGTCCGGAGACTAGTGTGAACGAAGAGAACAGGCCCGTGGTATTGACTCGACCGTACGAATAAATCTACTATACTACACAAGAACGCATGCTGAAAGAAGCCAAGATTGCCACCCGAAACCAGTCCCTCACACCACCGGCGCTCTCCTATCAATGGTGATCCACATGTCGGTGAAATAGCTGACACCGCCCTTGATCAGGTACTTGGCCGGCTCCTGCGGGTTGAGAATGGTCGGCTTAAAGGTGCGGAAGAACTGGAGCGGCGCCTTGAACAGCTCCATGTTGGCGATCTCCCTGCCCAGGCAGATACGGGCACCGTAGCCGAACGCCATGTTGTACTTGTTGAACTCCTTTGCCTTCTCCTCACTCTCCAACCAGCGCTCCGGACGGAAGACGTCCGCATCAGGGCCGTAGATTTTGGGGTCGCGGTGGACGAGCCAGGGGTTGCAGGTGAGTTCGGTGCCCTCGGGGACGTATTTGCCGAAGAGCTCCATGCCGCCCTTTGGTGCGAGACGCGGGAAGATGTTCGGTGCCGAGGGGTTGAGACGCATGCTCTCCTTGACGCAGGCAACGTAGTACGGGCAGTACTCCAGAACCTCCATGTACTGAGGCATCTCCGATAGTTTGCCAGCGCGAGTGACAGAGTCGAGCTCCTGCATGAGCTTATCGTAGACTTCCGGGTTCGACAGGATGTGGACCATCATGGCCTGGAAAGCGGTTCCAGTGGTATCCGCGCCAGCAAGAAGAACAAGCAGAATCTCGGCCCGGATGTATTCAAGATCCAAAGGCTTGCCCTCGTCGTCGCGAGCATCAATGAAACTGGATGAGTGGTGAGCAACTGCGATTCTCACGTGCGTTGAACGGTGTCACTTACGTCTGAAGCAGATCGACCCTACCGTTGGTTTTTCCGGCCTCGATGTCCTTGAAGCGCTGATCAATGAGCTTGTCGCGGAACCTCATCAACGTGCCAATACCAGACTCCTGCTCCGGGCGGGCCACCAAGTACTTGTCGCCGAACCACGTGCTCTTGACCCAGTTGGTGAAGGGGTAAAGGCGCGCCATGATACCGAACGGAACCAGACCATCGTGGAAGCCCTGGATGAGGCCCTCGACGTCCTTGCCCTGCTCGATGAAGCCGAACGGAGCGCCAAAGCCAACCTCGGAGATGATGTCATATGCCATGTAGACGGCCCAGGGCGAAAAGTCGAACCTCTCGCCCTTCTGCGCGAAGAGGCTGTCAATCTTGGTCACCCACTCCTTCATGCGCGCGTCGATCAGAGGCTCCATCTTCTTGATGTTGCTGAAGCTGTAGTTGCCAGCGGCAATCTTCCGGAAGTAGGAATGCTGCTTGTGGTCTTGCATGTTGAACAGGGACTCGGACTTTCCAAAGCTACCAGTGATATAGTGCTGGGACTTGTTGGCGTTGCGGTGGTAGATCTCGGGAAGCTTGGTGGCGTCGCTCACGAGGAGCATGGTGGGGGTGATGCGGATGACAGGTCCTGAGATTGAGCTGTTAGTCCAGCGCTCTGCTAGAGTGCATGTGGCACTGCCTTACCATGCTGCTTGTGAAGCTCTCTAAAGGTCTGGGGCTCATCTTCCTTGATATTGTGGTAGGTAATCCACAGGCGCGTGACACTGCCCCAGAAGTTTCCGGGGAACTTGGAGAGAGGGTGCAAGAAGCGGTAGTAAACTATCTGCGCCACCACCTTGTAGGCGATGTAGGCAAAGAGGGCGAGAACGAGTTTCGAGACGATGGCCATGGTGTCGACCAGAGCGCAACTTTCGAAGCGGCACAGCACGAATCGTGGGCGTTGGAGCACATTAAAAGAGGCGCGGAGCTCGAGCAGGGGAGCTCCTACGGACGAATCGAGGCACGAGAGTTACACACAGCTCCCTAGGAGACAAAAATGGAGCTTGCCCACGCCAGTATCGGGCGACTGAGGCCCATAGCTCCGAGGAGACCGGGATAGGCGGCATTGGAGCGGAAGTTTGACAGCGGGCAAAGAGGAGCAGCGGATTGCGAAGGATGCATCAACGGGGCCTGAAGAAGAAGTGGATCTGCCGTGCACGATTCAGGCTGCAGATGACGGCAGGCATGGCGGCGGACTCGCGGCCGGGATGGGGCAAGTGGCCGGGTAGGTCCCGAGCAGAGGGCATGAAGGTTGGCGGGAGTGCGATCGGCAGACTTCGCTTGCGCTGGACACCCTGGCCCGCCGCAACGGCCAACGGGGAGCTGCGGCTCTCTTCCGCCCACCCTCCAGTCCAGGGCCCCCGACGACCACCGACCCGCCACCACCGTTGCTATAGCTGCGATGTCCGCCTAATCCTCCGCCCATCTCGATAGCAACGCTCATCCCCTCCTGATCTAGAGCGCGTTCAGGAACCTTCCCACCCGCATGTCCCGTTTTGGCACCCATTGCTTCTTCGACAACGGCCTGGAAGCGCTGGGTCCAATTCCAAATGGCGATTGGCGGGCCTCGCCATGCAGCCTGCCCCTCCTGTGCCTCGTGGAGACCATGGGCTGATATGGAAACCACTGCATGTCCACCCACCGCCCTTCCCCCATGTGCTCGCTCGCTTCCCAGAAGGATGCCGTCCACCAGGGTCCTCCACGCGGCCTGCTACGGTGCCTCGTGGCTGCTCGGTAGCTTGGCCGACACTTTTCTCATCCTGCGGCGACCACTGCCCGATACAGACCCTGTGATAGAGCTAACCTTTCTCTATTCACACCTCTCGGCATAAGTCGCGGAGATCAGTGAGTCGAATTGCGGCAATCATGCCCGTACGCATCTGTAAACCTTGAAAAAACTCCTCATGATGCTTGCTTATGCTTGCTTCTTCTTGCCTTCGCTAGTATGCCTGTGCCGCGTTTCGGCGGTACGTGCCGGCTGCCTGTGAATCTGTTGTCCAATATCTAGACGCCGTACCCTCCCAATTGCTTGCTTCTTCGTCCTCTCTGCTCTTTTCCACGGGGTCCAGCCTCAACGGTCTTGCTTTCCCCCTTCCAGCTCTGTCAACATGGTTCTCCAAGGCAAATCCCTATACCGGACTGCCGTGACTGCCGGCAGTCTTGGTTTCATCACTTTCGGATGGGATGCTGGTGTTTTGGGAGGCGTTCTGCTTACACCGGATTTCCAGGAGGCCATTGGCGTACATCTCTCCCACGCCGGGTCGCGAAAACTCTGATGGCTGACAATTTGTAGTACCCCAACACTACCGTGATATCCATGGTCACTTCAGTGTTCCTGTTGGCATCATGGCTAGGCTGCATCATCATTTCGGTGTTTGGTATGCAGATGGGCAGGAAGAGCTGGATCATTGCCGGCGAAGTCGTCCAGACCATCGGCACTATCATCAGCGCAACCAGCTATAGCTATGGGCAGCTGATCGCTGGGCGTGTTCTGATTGTAGGTCGTCCTCCGTCATCTACTCAAGCTCAATGGCTCACAAGTCCCTACAGGGTGTTGGCAACGGCTTCTGCACATCGATGATCCCGGTCTATGTCGCGGAGATGGCGATTAGCGTCAAGGTCCGCGGAGCATCAGTTAACTTCATGATCTGCTCCGCGGCAGCTGGCATTGCCCTGGCGTACTGGGTGTAAGTTTCTCGTTGCTTGCGTAACAAACAGGACAAGCATGCTCATGGCTTGCAGTGACTTCGGAATGACCTTCGCCACTGGCCAGGCAGTATGGCGATTCCCTGTCGCGCTTCAAGTGGTGTGGTCACTCCTCACCGTGGCCTTCATCTGGCCCACTCCGGACACTCCTCGCTACTACTATGCAAGGGGTCGAAACGATCAGGGAGACAACACTCTTGAACGCCTTTACGGCAAGCCAATCACCGACGCCGAAGTTGAGCAGTCCAGGAAAGATATTCTGGCCTCGATCGAGCTCGAGAAGGTTGCTACCGCCTCTCTTCGCATCAAGGATTTCTTCTGGGACACTTCGGACCTGCAGGCCGCACGCCGTATCCGCACTGGCGTCATCCTGGTTGGCATTGGCTACATGATCGGTACTGACATGGTCTACTACTATATGACGACGATTTTCCAAACGTGAGTGCTCAGCAGCCAGCAAGACGCCGATAATTCTAACATTTCACAGTTACATCGGCCTCCCAGCCGTGACCGCATCTGCTCTCTCCGCCGTGGCCACCACCGTCCTGACCATCACGAACTTCTTGGGCGTGACATTCATGGAGAAGCTGGGACGTCGCACGTGGCTCATCACCGGCGCGATCGGACAAACCATCTTCATGGCAACCTTCACCGGCCTCATGTCGAGCCCAGGCGCGAAGACGGGCGCCGCGGCGGCAGCCATGCTCTTTGGCTGGATCGCGGTGTTTGGACCAACCTGGGGTAAGCACAAACCTTTCCCTCTTCTCCAGACAACAACATATCTCGGGCAACGAGATACATGCGTGAAATAAAATAAAAAGCTTGGAACTCGCGTAAACTGACTCGATGAAAAAAAAGGCCCCGTCCCGTATGTCTACAGCTCAGAGATCATGCCGCTTCGCTACCGCTACATCGGATTCTCGCTGTCCGTCAGTGCGCAGTGGCTCTCGGCCTTCCTGACCACCTTCGCCGGCCCCATTGCAATCGCCGACACCAGCGTCGGCTGGAAGACGTGGATCTGGTTCTTGGTCTTCAACGTCATCGCCGGCCCCTACGGTAAGCATTCCCCCCCCCCCCCCCCCCCTCGCATCCAACACCTCATTCATCCACGTTGCCCCCACTCCGTATAATTCACCCCCACCCCTAAACCCCCTTGCCCCCTTCTCCTCCAATCACTAGAACGGATAACTGACCCTCCCCCAAAAAAGTCTACTTCTGCTGCCCGGAGACCCGCGGCCGCACGCTCGAGGAGGTCGACCTGATCTTCATGTCGGAGCGCCTGGAGAGCACGGCCGCCGCCAAGCAGCTGCACCACGCCGCGTCGTCGCTGTCCGACGGCAGCAGCGCCACCGAGGCCGCCGTCGAGCAGGGGGCCGTCGATCCTGCCAAGGAGGGCTGAAACGTCTCTCGAGGACGCCGCGCCATTCCGGCCTTTTTCTCTGCAATGAAAGAGCGCCATGGTGAGAAGGGAATTGTCTCGGAGCATCCGAGGGAGAAAGAATCCAAAGTCATCGTGGTCACTCGTTACGTACTGTCAGCAACGGAGAAGAGCGAGCGTTAAGAGATATAGGGGGTTGAAGGAAGATCCAATACCTAAGCTTCTGGGAATGATACACGATACGGTCTTTAATGTTAATAAACTCATCAATTTCAAAACTGAATCCGCAAGCAAGTGGCGGCAAGAGCCGCCTGTCATTCCAAGCTCACATGTCATGGAACACAAACAATCACACATCGCCAGGTCCATCATAGGAGCAAGTCAACCATTCCATTGAGAATCCGCACGCTCTTCGCGTAGAAAAATGCCAGTTTTCGCTTCCAAGGATGACACCATGCTTCTTTTGATTTTCCTTCCCAATTACAAACAAAAGTCACTTCTGCTGAAACGCCATTTGACGACTATCGAAAAGAAAAAGAAGTCCACATGGTATACAGCTCTAATATGCGTCATGTTGAAGGAAGCGTCCATGAACGAGTCCTTAGGGTGTACCCAACGGCTTTCCCGCTTGGGTATTGTGCGATCCAACGGAACGTCGACTTGCAGCAATTGGCGCGACTGGTAAGACTCTCGCTGTTGGTACTCGGAGTTCTGCGGAGCCTAGGCTGTGCTCGAACTTGAGACATGCTTTGTAGTACTGATAGCTGACTCGAAGGAGGCACTGAATTGCGTAGTTTGGCTGGCGTCTGTATGGGTGATTGACTCGTCGCGCGAGCGCTCGGGACCCCTGCGAAGTCGCGGACCTGTGCTTGTGGTGTCAGGGAATTGGCATATGGTGGAGCGGGCAGTCGCTGCAGGCCGCCGTGATGTCAGCCGCTTGGAGGTGTCATCGACGTCCTGGGAGGATAAGCGGATCTCAGATGGTCGACAGCGGAGCATCTCGACCGCGGGCCAGCAGCTTTTTGACGTTTCCTGATCATCTAGCTCTTCTATACTTTCCTTGCCTCATTTGCTCCTGCAAGCTTTCCTTCTGACTGGGCAGCGGCTCCCTTCTCCTGTTGCCATTTGCATCACCATTGGCGCTTCCAGGGGCGCCGGGGATGCCTGGCGGCGGCTGCTGCTGCTGCTGCTGCTGCTGCTGCTGCTGCTGCTGTCCGGGCTGCATTGACGGCGGCAGAAACCCAGGAAACCCAGGGGGTACTGGAGGCGGCGGGATGCCCTGGATGCCCTGGAAGCCCGGGGGAGGAGGGGGAGGGAAACCGCCAGCTTGACCACCATTTGGCGGGGGCACGGGAGGAAGCGGAATCTGGCCATTGCGAATCATCTCGGCGAGCTTGTTGGGGTCCATGCCTGGCGGCAGAGCGGGTATGCCGCCAGGACCAGGGAATGGTGGAGCACCTGATCCCGGGGGAGGGGGCGGAATGTGCATGGGGAGGGCCGGTCCGTTCGAGGCGTGACCACCGAGACCGGGGAGCTGAGCGCCGCCGGTGCTCGAGCCGTCGGCAAAGCCCAGACCTGGAAGACCGGGTAGGGTAGGTTGCTTAGTGGGCATCTTCTGGTCAACGAGTCCATCGGCTTCATCTTCGGCTTCTTGCTCCTCTTCTTCTTGTTGCCTCCTACGGGCATCACGACGGTCGTAGATGCCCTGGGCCTCGGCAGCAGCTTGGCCAATGTGGTATCTGTCATTGAAGGGAACAGTCTCTCCAGGACGCGGTCTTGTCCAGAATCGGGTAATACGATCGTTAGAGCCGGAAGCGAGGATGTGTCCCAGCGGATGCCAGTCGAGAGTCCAGATAGCGAAGTCATGGGCTTGCGGGACTCGGTGGGCCGGATAGATGGTTTGTGCGGGAGCGTTCGAGGGGTCGGGGCTATCGTAGGGAGATACGGTTGGTTCAATTCCGGGAGGTGCGTTTTGTTCGTCCAGAAGGTAGTGGAATAGACTGCCATCCACTCCACCTGTGGAAAGCAGGTTGCGATGAATTGGGTGC
The DNA here is from genome assembly GCA_011503125.2 of Botryosphaeria dothidea. NCBI lineage: Eukaryota > Fungi > Ascomycota > Dothideomycetes > Botryosphaeriales > Botryosphaeriaceae > Botryosphaeria > Botryosphaeria dothidea. The sequence continues at coordinate 2,439,343 of WWBZ02000040.1, read as the reverse complement.
CATGCCAAGGTAGTAATGTCCTTTTCATGTCCACGGAGAAGGAGAACATCACGCATCATGCGGAGATCAAATATCCTCGCAGTATGGTCTCTCGCGCATGTGGCAAGTAGTTGGCCCTGAGTACGTTCAAAAGACGTCTTAGAAATGGTGTTCTTGTGGCCGTGTAAGGTGGTCAAGCAGCGGCCGGTCCGGGGATCCCACAGTTTGATCTGATGGTCCTTAGACCCAGAAACTAGCAGACCCTTGTTTGGGTGCCAGTCGACGGTCTTAGCTTCCCAACCATGCCCGGTCAAGGTCGACTCCTCAATGCCGCCGGCGAAATCAAAAATCTTTAGAGTAGCATCGTCCGAGGCAGTAACAAACTTGGAGTCGGTGGGGGCAAATGCTAAATCACGAATGGGCTCGTTGTGTGCTTGCAGAGCCTTGACGTTGTTGAAGTTGGTCTGCCAATATTTCACTACGCCGTCCTGATCGGCCGAAACCAGCCACTCGTCGCTATGTGAGTATTGGGCAGCGCGGATGGCGGAGTCGTGGGCCTGCATGATGGTCTCGAAATTGAAGCCCATGCCGTTCCACAAGGTGAACTCTCCACTTGTCGAGCCTGTGAGCAGGCGTCTACCCTCGGGAGTCCATCGCACAACGTTGATGGGGTGCTTGACTTTGTTCAGCGAGGCGTGTAGGTGCTTTGCGGGGATGGTCTCGGCGGCGGAACCTAGGCGGGCAAGCGGAGGTACCATCTGCAAGACGTCAGCTGTGGACAGGGAGAATTTCTTTCAAGACGTACGTCAACCATGTAGCTAATGCTGGGCCTCTCGGCCTCTCCAGGCGGAGGGCCTTTGTAGCGCGGACGGCGATTTCGCGCCCATTGAACGAATGTCGAGCCATAGTCGGTGGCAGCACCTTTGTGTCCGTCAGTATGGCACTGAAAAGAAAACGTCGCTTGGAGCCCATGTGCGCAGCAAGCATTGCACCATGGTGAAGGGAGGGAGGATAACTTACGCCTGGCTCTGGTGCGCGGAATGCCATCGTGGCCGCCGGTCTGGTAGTGAAACTCGCGGTCCATGGCGCAGGCGATTCAAGCAGAGGTCGATCTGTCACCAGGCGCGAGAAGGCAGGAATAAGGCGGAGGCGGGGCGCGGCATGGAGGTGGTGTGGGTGGAAGAGCGTCGCGGGTCGAGCTTGACGCGCGCACAAGTGACGCTGAGCTGGTGCTGGGCGACTTCCCTCTGCACCAGCCACAGTCGCTCGCTCGCACCTGCCTGCGCCACAGCGGGAAACGCGGGAGAGAGCGGAGGGCCGGCGGATCCTGGCCTGGTTCTTCGACAAGCTGCAGCGCGCCAAAAAAGCTCAACGAGCTCTCCGCCTCATCGCTGATTGGGGCCCGCCGCCGCTGGAATGCTGTCCTCGACGCTGCTCGCGATACAATCGCCTTCTGTCCGCCGGCAACATTTCCCGTCTCCACCATCTCCGTGACACTGACGACCAATGCGCCGCTTTGTCCTCGCCATTCCTCCCTGAGCTCTCCCCTCACCCCGCTCTCCTCAACACCTGCCCCAATGGCTTCCAGCGTTGAGACGGCCGTGTCGACGAGCACCGACATTCCTATAACCCGCCCAGATAAGCAGTACGTCGCTGCCGCCGCCCCACAACGCGACTCCAATGGTGCTCCTGCCTCGAACGGCCAGCCTCGCTCTGCTGCCGCCTCTGCTGCCGCCTCAGCGAAGAATGTCGGGAAATACCGACATGTAGTCGCCGTACACCACCAGGCGCGTCCCTCGTGTCTCAGCCAAGATGCGGAGAAGCCCCCCAGCTTTGTTGGGTTCAGGAACCTGATGTTCTTGGTGCTGAGTACGCTTCACCCCCAGGGGTTGCACTGGCTCATGGCTAACTGACCGCCTCAAAGTTGTTTCTAACCTGCGCTTGATGATTGAAAACTTCCGGAAGGTGCGCAGACCAATCTTCATACCTCACCCTTCCTCCGCTAACCACCCTTGTCCCAGTACGGTGTCCTGATCTGTATCCGCTGCCACGACTACCGCCGCCAGGACGTCGTCTACGGCTCTATCCTCTACTTCCTCGTGCCCTGCCACCTCTTCGTCGCATACGTCATCGAGCTCGCCGCTGCCCAGCAGGCCAAGGGCGCCATAGCACGGATCAAGAAGGCCGAGTCTCCCAAGGACGCCCAGGCTAGACGCGATGAATTCCGCGGCACTTGGGGCCTGATTGCTTTCGCTCACGGCGTCAATGCTACCCTGAATCTTCTGGTTGCCTCAACCGTCGTTTACTACTGGATCCACCATCCCGGCATTGGCACCCTTTGCGAGCTGCACGCTATAATCGTCTGGCTGAAGACGTGCTCATACGCCTTCACCAATCGTGACCTGCGCCATGCTCTGCTTGATGAAATGGACAATGCCCCGCTCCCCGAGACCTACAAAGACTGTCCCTACCCGAAGAACATCTCAATCAAAAATCTGACGTACTTCTGGTGGGCTCCTACCCTGGTTTATCAACCTGTCTATCCTCGCACCGATAAGATTAGGTGGCCGTTTGTCTTCAAGCGCTGTGGTGAGATGGTCGGACTCAGCATCGTTATCTGGATTGCTTCCGCTCAGTATGCTTCGCCTCTCTTGAAGAACTCACTCGACAAGATTGCCACCCTTGACTTTGTTTCAATCGTGGAGCGCATGCTGAAACTCTCGACCATTTCCCTTTTCTGCTGGCTAGCTGGTTTTATGGCTTTCTTCCATTCCTTCTTAAACGCTCTGGCTGAGGTGATGCGCTTCGGTGACCGCGAGTTCTATACCGAGTGGTGGAATGCCACCAGTATTCGCGTCTACTGGGTGACCTGGAACAAGCCTGTCGCAAGCTTCATGCGCAGGCACATCTACAGCCCACTTTGTGGCCGTGGTATCCCGCCTGTTATCGCGCAGATTCTCGTCTTTCTGTTCTCTGGTGCGCTGCACGAACTCGCTGTCGGCGTGCCAACCCACAACATCATCGGTAAGTTTCTTGCTGCCATCCATTGATCTCCTACACACCCACTAACTTAAGTTTAGGTGTTGCGTTTGCGGGAATGATTTTCCAGATCCCTCTGATTTTGCTCACAGACCCTCTTCAGCGTATGAGGGTCCTCAATGGTAAAGTCATTGGTAACATGATTTTCTGGGTTAGTTTCTGCCTTGTCGGCCAACCTTTGGCAGCATTGTTATACTTTTTCGCCTGGCAAGCCAAGTATGGAAGTGTGAGCAAACCTCAATTGTGGAAGTGAATAGATTCGACTTCACTATTTCTTATCATTTCTTATCTTCATACTTCTGATCTCTTGCTTATAGAGCTTCATTAGACTTTGTCATACTTGAGGGGTTCGTCTGGTGTTTGATCTCACCCTCACAAAATATCATTGAACAACGTTAGCTTTTATCTGTACAACAGCTGTCTAACAGTAAACTTTCACGTGATGATACCGGAACAGCCTGATGTGATCTGACGGGAGGCATGATCCGCAGCAGGCCGCCGTGGCTTGGCATGCATGTGCACCAATGTCGTCAACGCAATTGTTGATCAGTTAGCAGACTGCTTACTCTTCATCATAGCAGTGAAGAAGGCAGTATTCGCCGAAGTTACGTACGCCCAGTCTTGACATTTTCGCCACCACTTTAATTGGCTCTTTCCTTTTTTCAACCTTTCGTCCGGCCCGCCAATAACCGTCACTTTGCCTAACGGTCTGGACGTCAAAAGCATTTGAGGCTGATATGCATGCATGGGGAAATGCATTCCTTGTACCCATCAAGCCAAATGTCTCGGCATTTCCCCCCTGGTGCCCGTTTTCCAGCCCCTCAGCTTGCCTGACGATCAATGCCCACAAAAATCAGAAGGAACCAACAACACGTCGACCCATAAAAAGCACACCAACTTGCAGCTAAACTAAAAACCTAACCACGAAAAACATCCAAGCGACCCCACTTACGACGCCCTACTCTACTCTAAAAATCCGCCAACATTGCCACAACATCGCCTCCCGGAGGTAGCCTCAATTTGGACCCCCACGGGGACGCGGGCCGGCGGCTGTGGCGGGCTCGCGGCCTAGCGACGCTATCTCTGTACGCGAGGGATGCAAAAAGGGACGACGGCGTTATGTGAACACGCGTCACAGAGCTTGGCCGGGTGGGTGCCCGGCATCAAGAAGCAACTTTGCCGACGCCTAAAACGGAAAGTATGAGAGTGATAGTGTTGCGTGGTACCCTCTTTCTCTAAGCCTTCCTGTCATTGCTAGGTACTCTTTGTTGGAGGCCGCACTAGAATGGTCGAGGGTATGTGCATTTTGTCAAAGTGCTTACGAGACGAACTTCCAACGCATTACCGTGGGGGTTGACGTACCTCACGACCACGTCGTCACGAACCAAAAGGATAGAAGCGATTATCAATGTATAAATTTTTTTTGTTCATTTGGCTGCTGTTAGTTAAATCTATACCAAGACGGCATTCGAGCCTTTTCGATTGGCGTTGTAATATTTGATCTCGCAAAAAAGAAACCCTGAAGAAGTCCAATTGAAACAAACCGAATATTCTCATCATTTCGAGAACAAAAAAAAGACCCAGGCAAATTGATTAAAAATGATTCCTCCCTGCTGTATGCGCATTCCGATCCAAAATGCTTTGCAAAACTGAGCGCTGGTCCCGAAAAAAAAAAACCTCCCCATACCACAAGACATCCAACGTCCCCCCTATGGTAACTCATCCATTCGGCATGCCAATCTATCTTTCAGCCTCAGGTCCAGTTCATCCACTCTTTCTGTCTAGAAACTCCTCCAAATTTCCCATCGTTTGTTTGCGAATCGCGGTGACCGAAGACGACGGGATAAGCAGAGACGCGCGCGGTTCCAGCTGCTCTTTCACGAGAGGCGGACGGACGGACATCTCCTTTTCTCTCATGCAATCATCCCTCATTTCTTTCCTTCTTCCCGCGGATCGCTTGTTCGCGGGGGAAGAAGGTCGACGAGTCTATCTGTACAACATATGCCATGCTTCTCAATTCAATCAAAAAGAAAAGAGAAACCAAGAGAAACCTTTTAAAAGAAGACAAGAGCCCCACCCATGATGACGATGAGAAAAGAAAAGAAAAAGGAAACAAGAAACAGTATCACTTGATAGAAATCGGACCCACCCGCAGAAACGGACCTAGACCTCAACATGGCAAAAAAAAAAAAAACACAGGCAAAAACCAAAAACCCCGGTCGCTATGTGCTGTACGGCTATGCGTAGGTGTGCGCTTATCGCTGACAATGATGATATACCACTTTCCCGTTTTTTCCACATTTCCACAATCCGGTTTTCCATTCCGTAGTGAAACAAGTAACAGCGCTTAGGAGGATGCAAGAATAATGCATGCACGTGGTCTGCAAAAGAAGAAACGGGTAAGACTGTGACCGGAAGATGAACAGTAAATGGAAACCTGGTATCTGAAACTTCTTTTTTGATTTTTCTTTGGTTTGTCTCATGGTGCATCTGTGGAGAGCCGCGACTCCGCGAACAGGTCGTCATGGCTCATTTGCTGTTGCTCGGCGTATTCCAAGGCGTCATGTAGTAGGGTTGATCAACTGAGATTTTTTTTTGGCAATTTTCCTCACTTTGGATTCCTGGAAATCAAGCGTGTCCAAAGCCGAGACTTGGCGTGCGCAATTTAAGCCACATGGAACAGCTTGGAGAGAAACTGGTACGGAAGCAGTGTTCTCGGCTCCATCTCCATCGGTTGGACCGGGTGGCGCGGTGCTGGCCGATGTTCGCGTTTTCGAAATCGATATCTTCATTTCTGCTTTCTGCTGAGTTTCAAAGAGCTCTTTTTTCGTTGCCATGATGTCCCAAATACCGCCAACCCATTTCATAACCTCACCTTATCTGCATCTCTTGTCATTCTCATCAAATCAATCTTCAACGCCTTCCACCGAGCCGGATGACTTTGAATAGGACAAACCGAAATGTTTTTCTTCGCCGGACGAGGCGCACCCCAGTTCAAATGGGTAGAAATCGACTCTGCAACGCGCCAATAACCCTTACCGTGGCAACAAGCCCTGTGAGGGTTCGAGTTCGTAACCAAAATTTCATTACTCGGCGCGAATCGACAGTCGCCGTTCAATCGCACACAGTGGTGTATGCGTCAATACTCGTCCTGGTGCAGTCCCCAGGTGATGCAATCCATGTTGTTACATTTGAGGTCCATTGGGTTGGCTAGCGACACGCCATTCAATTGTGACACAATTAGGTGCTCTAACCTCCCTTGCGGTCAGCCTCGTTGGCTGGAAGAGGCTCACCTCTGTGCTCGCCGTTCTTGCTGGCATTAGACTTGGCGCGTTTGCGGCCGCCTTTCTTGCCTCCGCTAGACTTTTGCCAGCCGCCGTTCGCCGGAGAGTTGCCCCCAGCACCGCCCTTGTTGCCGGATTTCTCGTGCGTAGTCGGGCTTTCTTTCTTTGGCTGAGTCAGCTGCTTCACGTTCTGAATACCTGCAGAACGAGGCTGAGTCGGCTGGTTCTCCTTCTCGAAAGAGTTCAGAGTGCCATTCGGAGGCTGAAGGCCAGCGGACAGTGCACCTCGGCTGGCAGTCGGCGATGGGGTTCTGGTCTCCTGAACAGGCGACAAAATAGGCAGAACAGCCGACTTGATCGTTTGCGGAGGGACAGCGGACGTTCTCGATGTGTCCAGATGCGACACTCCATTTGGAGCTGGCTTCACACGCCATGGCGGAATGTTATGATTAGGTGGCGCACCATTTGCTGCAGAGTCTCCATTTAGAGGATAATGGGCTGCAACAGTCGACCCGGAAGGCGCATAACTCGGCACGGCCGCTTGAGACACTGTCCCGTATCCGTCGATGCCATTGGGACCCTCCGGCTCTGAGGAAGCGAAATGTCGGCGTAATAGCTCGTTCGTGTAGAGTTGCTGTTGCTGTTGTTGCTCCGGCATCTCCATGGGGAACGGCTCATCAGGACGTGCTGAACCAGACAATGAGGAAACAGAGTCTCTGTCGGTGAAGCCGTTTGAATCGACGCTTTCAGCAAGACTTCGCTGCTCCCTAGCTTGCGGTGCACGATATGACCCGTTCACTATCACTGGACCAGAATCCATTGGAGGTGCTAGCGATGATTTCTCGGTTGCTTGCAGTGGGGCAGCAGACGTAGGGGCTTGCCGAACTCCTGTTGAACAGCTCCTGTTGTGACCGTGTCCTAGAGGCGATGGAGATCTCGACGCGTGCTGCTGTGCTTGAGACTGTTGAGGGGGTGCCAACTCTGGCGACAACCTTTTCCGTCTTTGCGCTAATTCTTGAAACGAAGGGATTTGCTGAACGGTGTAATCCTGAAGGTGAGACCTGAAGTGCTGCTGTGGAGATTCGTTCATGAAGTATCCATAATACTCCTTCGGTGAACCATTCTGGACAGGTTCCCGTGCTGTCGTTGCAAACCCCTGCGTGTGCTGTTGTGGGACATCTACCGGCTGTTGCTGAGCCGCCGCGGGTTCCTGCGACGATCGAGCTATAGGGTAAGCCATGAGATTAGGCGGGTAGCTCGGAATTGGTGGGTAACCCTGGAGTAGCAAAGCGTTTTGATCGGCCCTTGCCGGCTGCGAGTGCGATCTAACGGCGCTATTTGCCTGTCCTTCTGCCACCGTAGCGCGATGTACACCGCGCCGTTGCGTGGGTATGCTCAGAGGCAGCAATGGAGACGATGGATTCGTCCGAATGCCGTCCTGAGAGTGCGACTGTGACATCGGCTGAGGTTGCTCGAAACTGTTCGGATATGGATAGAGGTACTGTGGCATAAGTGGCGCAGTGGCGGGAGGCTCGTTCGGATCCCTCGATACTGGTTGTGCAGTAACATACTGCGTCTTCGGGGGAGAGCCATGGCTTGAGCCGTTTCTGGCCTGAGCCTGAGCATGGGCGATAGCTTGTGCTTGTGCTTGCGCTGCACGCGCCTGAGCCTGTGCGAAAAGCTGCGCTTTAAGGCTATGCTGCTGCATCTCGAGCATTTGATACTGTTTGTACAGCTGCTCGTGTAAAGATGCCCCTGTCGTGGCTGCGAAATAATCCGGACCGGCACCCGCAAGCGGAGGGCTCAGGAACGGTAGCCCATTTGTATAAGCACCACTTGATGACCGGCTACGGTCACCCTGGTTGTTCCTTTGGTTGTAATGATTCCGGCTCCCTCTGTTTCCACTCCCACGACCACCTCTCCGAGATGGAGAAGTGCTATGTGTAAGAGTTGGTTTCGGTGCCGGCGGAGGCTTCTGAAAAGTCGGTCGCTCTTCCTTGGGGTAGACATACTGTTCGCATGCCTTTTCTAGTTTTCCACCATCCGCTAGAAGGTCGAACGCCTGCCGAATTTCCAAATGTATCCCGCGGAAAGCGTAGTCATCGGCGGAGTTGCCCAAATTCCGCGAGACGTTGAATGGCTCCTCAACACACAAACGGAACCGGCCCTCCTTGTTGCCACTGTCAACTTCCCATCCCTTCTCTTTCCTGGTCAAAAACCTGCCGTTCCGGACGGAGACTACATCACGCTCATAATCAAATTCATGACCATAAAGTCGAAAGAACTGAAAGAGCAGCTGCCCCAAAGACTCCTTGTTGGCCTCTCCAAACCCGCGAACTTGGTCCAAATCATCAAAGAAACTGGAATCTTCCCCAGTTTCGGTCGGATGCTTCTCGAATGGCATCTGGTGTAAAGAAGGCAACACTGGCGGGTTCCTGGTCTGCAGGAAATTCAAGACCATACAGATCCACGTGTATGAGCTCAACGTACCACCCATTGCTACGAATGTTAGCGGCTAGAAAATAAATCGAAACGTGAAACATACCAGCGTCGTTTAAGATGCGCTGTTTCGTCCAATATTTGATGATCATGGTCAACGGACGAACGCGCTCATCGATTTGGACATACGTCTTAATCATCCTGGTGTTTTCGATCGCCAGGGTGTTGTTGACGTTCATGTCGCAAGCGAGTTCAAGTTCAGGGTCCCAGACCTTGACAATTGGGACCTTTGCCGAGGCCACGCACACCACCTTGCTCATCTTGTCTGTTCCTGTTTCAGCAGAATGTTTCAACGTTGTGGATTCCTCGACGTACGTTTCGCTAGTGCTTCAGCCAGCATATGTACACTCTCCAGCTTCCTCATTGAGGTCTGAATGCACACGTCGACTGGCCGCAAGATTAGCACCTCTCGTAAACTACAGCTGATGCCGATACATACCATCAGACTCGGTGGTGCACAGTAGGTTACCCGAGGATCCGAAGACGTGGACCTTGAATTCGTTTCCAGGCCACTCGGTGTTTAGAATGCGATGCAGCTTCTCCACCAAGAGCTTCCTCCGCTTCTGGCTCTCTTCGGACGGCAGTAACCGGTCGTAGAGCTCTCGCATGTCGCCACTCAGCTTCTCCTCCTCATCGGGGTTCAACGCAGCCTTAGGCGCAACAGCGGCCTTCTCCAACATATCCGCGTTGTCGTAGCCCATCCGACGCCTGCCAAAAGCAATATGTGTTTCATACTTGCACTTGTAAGGCTGCTTTCGTAGTGAAGGCATAGACCCATTCGCTTCGGAGGACACAGACCTCGGCGAGTGGTTTCCAAGGGCGCCATTCGGAGATGGCGTTCTCGAGCGGAACGAAATGTCGCGAGCGTGCTGGTGAGGGGTGGATGGAACAGAGTTGGAGTGATGGGACGTCATTGGCGGGCGTGCGGGGAGGGCATGCTGCTTGACCCCGTCTGACCCCCTACTCGACATGTTTGCGGTGTCCGTCACCTGCGATTTGCCGCTCGTAGCTCGAGTTGACACGCCGTTATTCCCATCGATGTGCTGTGGCGCAGGGTGCGGCTTGGGTTGCGCTTTCTTTGTGGTCTCTTGTGCCGGCCTCGACGCCAAGGGCCTCGGGATCTGTTCCTGAGACACGGTGGTGGCGGGGGGCGGTTGCGCGAGAAAGTTCTTCTGGAGCAGGTTGTTGATGTGCACGGAGCGGAGGAGCGGGTGGTAGACCAGGAGCGGCTGCTGCGCGTGGGGGGTGACGAGGAAAGGATGGGAAACGGAGGTGTGCTGGTCCTGGGCCAGCGGACTTCCCGAGGCAAGGCGGCGCGAGTAGAGAGTGTCTGGGGAATCCAGGGTGCGATATAACCAGCCTGCGTCTGCTTCAGTACTGCTGTATTCGCCCATCAACGCCGGCGGGCGGGGAGGTCGAGGCGGTGGTCGGGAGCGGTGGAGATGACGGCGGCGAGGGCGAGGGAATTGCGTACCGGTCGCGAAGCGCGGCGGGACGTGTCACAGCGAGCAAGAAGCAGGCGAGCGGGCGGTTTTGAGGGTGAACGGAGCTGGGGAGCGGCGGCGCGGGCACTCGGTGGGAGAGGCGTCGAGGCAGTTGCCCCTGCGGGATCGCGGTGCTGAAGGACAGGGCAGGACCAGCGGCTACGCCACGGCTGGAGAGGGGCGCTGGCAGGCAGCGCGGCGAGGAGAGGCGATATGGCGGAGGGGTGGGTTCGAGGGCGGATGCGCAGCAGGTTGGGTGCGAATGGGAAAAAGGAAGGTTGTGTGGTGAGGGATGTGCTTGATAGCAGGTTGCGCTCGCTGCTCGCTAAGTCGCGATCCAGTGCTATTGCAAGGCGGAATTACGGAGGAGCAGCAGTTACAGAATAATACGCTCCGTCACCGCTCATCAAACAAAATCACGCATAGACCAGGCGCGCGCGCATTTGTTCCGGCTGCTATAAACCTCGATGTCACGCCCGTCGCGGGCCCGCTGCGGGCAGGACGCAACACCAGCCCGCACAGCCAATGGGGTCCGCTGTCACGCCCGTCAAAGACGAAGCGCCAGCTGGGGCCCGCCAAGGCACCCGAGGCTGACGGCCATTGTACCCGTGGCACAAAGGGCCTGTAGGTGGAAATAGCAGCGCCCACGCCCACGCCCACGCTCACGCCTACGCCTTCTCCCTCCATGCCGCCGCCGGCGCCGGCTGACGGCTCACGGCCCACGGCTCAGCATGGCAGCTGAGGGCGAGGGGAGCAGGCAGACAGTCAGGAGCCCTTACTCAGGCTGACTATTGTAGGTGGGTGAGTAGAGTACTGCGCGCGGGTGGACCGGTGGCCGCTGGCCCCGCGCATGCCCGATCGAGAAGGGCACGGAGCGGCGCTGCGTTTCACGAGCAGTTTACGGAAGGTTTCCTGCTGCTTGCTGCTCTCCGCTCCCTCGTCCAGCTCCCGTCTTCCCGCTCCCAGATTGCGCCGCACGTGAAGCAGCGCCCCGGACGGGCTGGCGTGCCAGGGCCAGGGCAGCCCAGCGCAAGGAGCCTGCTGCACATCCGTCGGACGCACAGCGGTAAGGTACGCAGCAGCAGCAGCAGCAGCACACAAGGGACGCCCGCTGCGCGCGCTGGGCGGCCCAACGGCTGGCCCTCGCGAACCCCACTGCGTCATCCTGCTCCGCCCAAATCCCGAGGCTCGCGCCTCTGCATGACCGCACGTCCTCCCCCAGCAGCCCTGCCCGACACCACAGTGTCTGCCCTCGCCTTCAGCGTGCCATTCCTGGAAATTTCTCAGTCCTCATTGGCCTCGAGTCCGCGACCATGGCTGCCGCTGCCCGCAGATTGAGTGAGTCTGCTCCCGCGCCCGCCCCGGCCGCGCCACGTGCTGACAGCTCCCGTCCAGCGAGCCCCGCGCTCTTGTACGGCCTCCTCTCTCTGCACATGTCCACATGCCGCCTCGACGACTGACCGGCGCTGCAGCATCTGCGATCTGCAAGAGAAATTCCGCCCCGCCATCTGGGAGTTTTCCAAGGTCATCACCACGACCCAGAAGATGCTCAGAGCCAGTACGACCACCCCCGTCAGCCCGCGCCCCGTCTTCTCTTCTTGGCGTTGCTTCCTGGCGGACGCTGTGGACCGCCGCTCTCCAGGAACAAGGCGTCCTGGGGCGTGAGATGGCTGCAGCTGGACCGATCCCGTGCTGCCTCGCATGATCGCCTGCATCAGGACATGCTGGTCCGAGTCTTCTGCCCGTATTCACTGCACTGAATTTCTTCACGGGCCGCACGACCCTCGCTCAGCCCGTTCTATACATAGTCCAAGCCCACACAAGGGCGAAGTTGGCTGTCCTCAAGCTTGTCCACGCGCTGTGCTGGACGAGTGCGGCGCTACCCCTCATTTTTCCTTTGTTACCTCTTCTTCGTGTGGCTTTCTGATTTGCCTTCGTGGAACTGTGCCGTTTCCTAGCTCCCGATGCTTGCCCAAATCTCCCATCCCTTTGTTGGTTTGGGGCTCCAGCTGAAGCTCATCTAGGCCAGATTTTGAAGTTCCCCGTTATTGCTACCACGCAGAACCGTGCTCGTCTCGGAGAAACCTGTGCAGAGCTGGGTCTTGACGTTCCTGGTGGCATCCAAACCAAGGTGCATGCTGACAAGACACTGTTTTCCATGATTACACCTGAAGTGCGCGCTGCGCTCACTCAGAAGCACGAATGTATCATCGTCGGCATCGAGTCGCACATCTGCGTCACCCAGACTGCTCTCGAGCTGCTGCGCGAGGGCCACAAGGTGTACGTCCTAGCGGATGGGGTCTCCAGCTGCAATAAGGAAGAAATTCCTATAGCCCTGGCCAGACTCCGGCACGAAGGCGTGGTGGTGACTACAAGCGAGAGCTTCCTCTACGAGCTTATCAACGATGCTGCAATTCCAGAGTATGTGGTCATTCACCTAATCACCGGGAGTCAAATAGATTGCTCATCGAAAGTATCGCAGGTTCAAGGAAATGGCGAAGTTGGTCAAGGAGACGAAGGAAAGTACGAGTCAGGTGCTGCAGACCCTGTGCAAGGCTTAAGATCTGGAAGTTCCAAGTATTTGAATAGAAGACCGGAAAATGTGCGTTCGAAACCAAATCTGCATTCACGCATACGTGTGCGGCGTTAGCATAGATTTGCCTGGAATCAAGTACACAGTCTGCTTCAGAATCTATTCTGGGGCCCCCGTCCATTGACCGAAGAGGCTAAAGTATGCTCTCGTTGATCAGAACCTACTCCAAAGAATGCCGAGCGCCTATTCGAGCGGTGCTCGTGTTGCAAGTCAAGAAGACGCTAATCTGTGCGCTTGACATTACTCTCCGCGGAAGAGCGAAATACGAGATCATTTGATTGCCCTTCCCTTCAAGCTTCCAAGACGGCCGCTGACAAACGTGCAGCCTTCGACTTCCGTGGGCGAATCATCGGTGCTGCAAATGGCGCGAGAACTGTCTGACCAATAGGGGCGGGAGCCGGGTGCCATCTGCGGGAGATCGTGCCCGAAAGCTTAAGCGGAACTCGTTCAACACCTAAAGTCTTATATTTCCGATGACCGGTCTGCGAAGCCTCCGTAACTTTTGAGGCGACGTCCCCAGAAGAAAATGCGGCGACGCTGCGAACGTAGTTGCCTACACCCTGCGGGCCAACAGACCGTCCGCCGGCAGGAACCAATCGGATAGATCAGTTCCGCCGACCGGACTGCTTGATCAGCAGCCGCGTCGCAGCAGTCCCTTTACAGCAAGCCACAGGCGAAACGACAGCAACAGCGGAATAAGCAGAAGAAAGTGGAAAAGGGTTGCCTGTTTTCGCCGAAACTTTAAAAGCCCGCCCGACACTGCTCTCGAACCTCGAAGGACCAGACTCTACCAAGCCGATTGCCGACATCTCTCCACCTCCGCCCAACGAATCGCCACGCTACAGCCCAATCATGTCCCTCGCCACCATTGAAGTCCCGCGCGAGTACGGGTAAGGCTGTCTCCTTTTCAATGCAAGCTCTCAGCAGCGGACGGAGCTCGCGCATCACCCGTGCCGGCCGTCAATGCCTCGCGCCCGCCCTATTTCACCACGAAACCCGCCATACTTCACAATAGCCTTGGCAAGCAACCCAACTGACACTGAGCCTTTCTACTAGCTACGTCGTACTCGCCGCCACCAGCTCCCTGTTCGTCGCCAGCTGGCTGGGCGTGCGCGTCGGCAGCTTCCGCAAGGCGGCCGGCGTGCCCTACCCGCACCAGTACGCGACGCAGGAGCGCGTCGAGCAGACGGCCGACGCGCAGCGCTCGCAGGCGCTGCACCTCTTCAACTGCGCCCAGCGCGGCCACTACAACTTCCTCGAGAACCACACCTCTTTCCTCTTCGCTCTGCTCGTCGCCGGCCTGCGCAGGCCCGTCCCCGCCGCCATCATGGGCGGCCTGTGGTCCGTCGGCAGGATCATGTACGCCGTTGGCTACACCAGCCCCGGCAAGCAGAACGGCAAGGGCAGGCTCATTGGCAGCTGGGCGAACATCATTCAGTTCGTGTTGATGGGCATGGTCGGCTGGGATGCCTACCAGCTGTTGTAAATTGGGGAATGGGAAAGAATCCTGGTAGAGGATTGTTATATATTGGAGGCAAGAAAGCGCATGGAGAATTTCCGGCGCTGCACATCTGGACTGCAGCGAAATATTGTACTAATACTGTTTTCACTCTGGAACGATTACTACGATGTTGGCCTCAATACGACTTCATTCAACTATTTCGCCCGAACGACGTTGCTGGTGCGTTTCGAGATGGCATTGATTTAGGCTATGCGAAGAAGGAACAACTAGTGAGCTACAAGGCTACCCGTCAGCAACTAGGCAGCAATGAGCGCATGTCTGAGACAGTTGAAGCGGATGTCCTGTGCGACTGTCATTCACATCGGGGCCGATTGTTTCAACGGCACATGTTTTTACTAACCAACTTACAGACGCTGTGGAATTTTTTTCAATAATCCTGTAGGATTCTGTCAGGCACCAGGCCGGTCGCTCCCAAGCATCCATCAGTCACCTATCAGTCCATAGGCTAGGCCAGCGCAGTGGGCGAGGAAATGAGCCCCAGTCGACTGTTTACCAAGACTCCATCCTTACAAGGTGAGGACTGACCACCAACTAACAGGGAACAACCAGTCGAGCAAAAGATGGATAAGTGCGAGCAGTCTCGTCTCAGTTTTTTAATTTTCTATCTTTCTTCTGTCAGTCTATCTGTTATACAAATAGCTGTCGTGTCATGTCATCATTCCACTTCTCATGATGCAGATTTCCAATTTCTTGCAGATTTCCGTCTTCCAACTGGTACACTGCAGGCGCCTGAACTCCAAACCGTCGTAGCTTCTTCTCCGGCTTTGTGTTGATGCCAGATCGCCGCGAACTCGACAAACCCCGCCCGCACTCCTACTTTAGGGAGAGCTTGTTCCTCGGGGAAGCCGTGGATTCTACCCGGGCTCCAATCCATGTCATCCTTCTTTCGAAGTATGATAATCTTCCTCCTCCTCCTCCGTCGCGTTCTTTCCTTCAACCGGCAAAAGGGAGGAAACGCCTCTTGAGCTCGCGCCAGAAGATGGTCCTCGAGTCCCTAGCGCTGGCGACGGCATCGCGGTTCTCCTCGGCGCGGCGCACCAGGTACAGGATGCACTCCTGCATGGTGCCCCAGGTGACGTACTTGTAGACGTCGCAGTCGCCCTCGTTGAGGCCGAGCTCCCGGTCGGCTGACGTCAGCGACAGCGACAGCTCGTCGGCCATGCCCATCAGCTGGCTGTAGACGACGTTGGCGACGGGCTGGCCGGCCAGCGCCTGCTGGTGGCGGATGGCGCGGACCTTGCGCAGCGAGGCGGCGTTGTGCGAGCCCAGCACGATGCCGACGCGGATGCCGGCCGCGGCCTCGACGTGGAAGCGGGCCAGCTTCTCGGCCGCGGCGTCGTAGGCGGCGTCGGTCGCCGCCTTGGTGTCGTGGATCAGGTGGCGCGGGTCGCTGCCCAGGTACGCGCCGCGCACCAGCTTGGCGCCGAAGTGGAAGCCGTGCGCCGCGGCGCGCGAGAGGTGCGCGTCCAGCACCTGGATCGACGCCTTGAGGTACATCTGGTACGTGTTGTAGACGACGAGGCTGCTGCCCGTGTTGTAGCGCTGCATCAGGGCCATGGTCCACCGGTCGATGGCGGCCTGCTGGCACTGGTGCTCGGCGTCGACGAGGATCTTGACGTCCTTGTCGCGGGCGGCGTCGCAGACCTGCGTGAGGGCGGCGCCGAAGAGGTCGTCGGGCTTCTCCTGGTCGTGCTCGAGCATCTCGACCACCTTGGCCCCGGCGCCGGAGAACTTGATGGCGACGTAGTCGCCGCTGGGGGCGTACTCGATCGTCTTGAGCGTGCCATCCAACCACTGGCTCACTTGCTGCTCGTGCAACCTCTGCGTCTCAGCGGCCTTCTCGCTGCCCTCGGCGGCGACGCCGGGGGTGTCAACCTCCTTGGCGTAGTTCAGGATGACGCCCTTCATGCCTAGCTGCCTCAGGCTCTGGACAGTGCGCGAGATCTCGGGCCCTGTTGCGCCGGCACAGTAGTGGGCGTAGAAGAAGTATTGGAGGGCATGGCGCAGGATGGGTGCCTTTACAAAAAGGTCGGAGTGACGCTTGAGGATGGAGAGGAGGAAGGAGAGCACGACAGGGTAGGCAGAGAGGTTTTGGATCAGGAGGTTGCGGAAGAGGGATGCAGTCGGGAGCTTTGCAACAGCGCTGCTAGCATCATCGAACGTGCGGGAGGGTGGGGCTGGTGCGGCGGAGGTGGGCGAGACGGCTTGTGCGGAGAGGCGTTGGGAGGCGTATTGCACGGATTCTTGGACGGCCGAGCCAGGCTTCATCGACAGGCTTGCTGTCCGCACCGGCGACCTTGTGGAAAAGCGCGCATTGTGATAGATTGCCCGAGTTGATACCAGCGCGGCACGCTGGGCGAGGATCGGAGACTTGAGGGACAAAGGGCGGGTGTGGCGGAGGGTGGTGAGCATGACGTTTTAGGAAGTCGGCGGATTCGCAGGCGATTTGGCGAACAGTTACACGGGACAGCGCGAATAACGGCGGGATGGGTATCTTATGGGTCCGCACGGGGAGGAACGGTGGGGAGGTCGCGCAGCGGTCTTCTGCATAGTGTTGGGTAGTAACGTGGTAGCAGTTTTATAAGGCAAATGGTAGCTCTGTTGGTTCATCTGCGGCTCGACGCAGGCCCAGGGCACAGGCACGATGCTCTGAGCTCATCCCCCAGCCGCGCGCGCCCCCAGCTCGGCTACCCGCGGAAGTCCTTAGCCCCGCCCAGTATTAAGGTTGCCGGTGTCGGCGCTCCTTGCTTCTCCACTCCGCTATCAACACCACGCGACTTCCCTACCAATCTTGCAGTTTCCAATTGTCAGGTATTCGGACGAAGGTGGGGTTTTGGTGCAGAGCCGCGAAATTGCGCTGTTGTTGGCCGCTGCTGGCTGCGCACCCCAAGCGTCTGCGCCTGCAAAGTCCGCCGAGACCGCAGCCCGCCTTGACCAGGCCTAGCCCCTCTCCATGGCCCGATTGCACGCTTTCCTCTGCGCCCATCCGGTTGCCGTGCTGAAGGTGTCACGTTGCCAAACAGGAAGGCTGTGCGTCTCTCGGCTTAAGCACCGCTGTGAGGGCTTGCGGACGGAGAGCCGAGATAGACGGAGATCCAGAGGATCCTCGTGACAAAGTCGAGTAACGCCCTGCAATTACACATTTTCTATTACACGATACTTGCCTGCCAGCCACCGTGCCAATTTCCTTTTGCGGCATTCCATGTGATGTTTGTTGTGGAACTTTCGACAACTGGCTTCTTCTGGTGGCTGCACTGGACCGCAATATGGCCGGCAAGCTTCATCTGCACAGGGTCCGTCCGTTCATGACACAGGACGCCAAATCCGACTGCGACGGGGAGAACATTCTTCGTGGCGGGCATAGAGCGTTAGTACGAAATCCTTAGATAATGTGAAGTTGCTTGCCTCCCTGTTACGCGACACGTCCGTTCGAGGTCAGATCGCTTGCTCAGAAGCTGCTCTGAGTGGATGAATCCCGCGCCACAAAAACGGGCATTGGCGAATGAGAGCTTTCAATTATATGGCTGCTGCCGGGGTTGTCGATAAGGCTGTGTTACGCAGTTGGACAGCCTTAGGTCCGAGGGGCCCGAGAACGGTCCTGGACCCCTCCCGACGCAAAGCGAGCTTCCCAGGAATCCGGTAGTTCGGGGATGCACTGTGGTAACGTTTCTTTGGTTGTGCATGGCAAAACCAGGGATAGACGTACAGAGGGGTGCTGCAGCCGATGGTTAACACCGAACGCAAGGTTCGCAGCAAAAAGCCAGACAAAAGTCTTATCGAAACAGCTCTGGGAGTCGAAGCACTCATCTGAATAGCTTTGTCACCATAAATTTGCAACACTAGGAACTGGTTGAATGTTTTTGACTCCCCCCGAGAGTCCTGGGTTGGCCTTCGCGAACCGTCGGATGTAGTACTACTCTGTGGCTTTAGATGTGTGACCTCGGTGTGGCTGTAGAATTGCTACATAATGATCAAATTTCAAGATTTGTCCAGGTACTAGAAAAAGAGCCTCATCTGGTTCTATAGTGTAGTGGCTAGCACTCGTGATCCTGAAGTACATCAGAGTATTTCCGCAACCCCGGTTACTCATGAAAGTGACCCGAACACTGCTCTATTCTACTGTCCTACTTGTTATGAAGTGTGCCAAGCCTCGCGTAATCCAACCAACCACCGAGTTCGGGTCGCTTTCGGGCGACACAAGATGATGAATAAAGTGATATATAAACTTCAAAAATTATGTATATACACATCAAGAAAGTCGGTTCTGTAGTGTAGTGGCTAGCACTCGGGATTCTGATAAGTTACAAATTCCCGCAACCTCAGTTCGATCCTGGGCAGGACCTATGAAATTTATCTTTTGCTTTCAAGGTAGTAAATATTTAGTCTTTTTGCAGAGCCGGTACGTGCGAAAATGCCGGTGGAAACCGCGGCAGCATAACAAAGAAGACCTAACCAATGACGGAATAGCAGTAGAGCTAGCACCGAGTGACGACACAGGCTGTTCTTTTGCGGGTTGGAGTTACATAATCTGGGTCGCTGACGTCCTCAGGAGGCACAGGGCTGCAAAGCAAGGAAAAGGGGACCGAGCTCGGAGGATCGTCAACGCGACAACGCTTGCAAGAGGCCTGAATGCGGAGTAAGAAGCAAGGTTCCAGGAATGATCCAGATGTCGGAAATGTGCTGCCGTCTTCTTTCTCCAAAGCCGCGCGCAGACCTCGTCGCAGTCAGGCGGCCTGGGCTTGGCTAGGCCACATTTCAGGCGTGCGTGACCATTGGATGACAAGTGCAAGAGAAAGAAGCAAAAAGACACGTAGAAAGAGGGCGGCGAAAGAGGCAAATGAGCGACACTTGAGCATAAGGCGGGACAGGATGGGGAAAAAGGAACAACCGATGAGATCGACGCACTTGGCACGGACCAATCATCGTCGACCAGTGTCCAGGGCTACATAACCTGCCGATCAAGGTCTCTTTCAATAGAAGTTGCAGACCGCTGCGGGAAATAGGCTGGGCGAAACTGCGGCAATGCGCTCGCCTTGCAGAGCAATGTGTTCAAACGGTGTCGTCGGTGAGACGAAGGCCGAATGGCCGATTGGATCACGTGCACGCGCGTTGCTGCCTGCTCGCGCGCGGAGTGACGGATGACGCGCCAACTCGCGCTGCCGTCTCCACACTCTTCAGCAACCTTCACGACCAAACACGATGGCAAACCCCTCGGAACGCTACAATCGCGAGGAGGAGGAAGATGACGAGGAGGAGGAGACACTCGATGAGGCAGTACGCGATACTGGCTCCGCACACCGGAACATGATCGCTAACGGCGAACGCAGGGCTACAAGACGGTCAAAGATGCCGTGCTCTTCGCCATCGATGTCAGCCATTCAATGCTGAAGAAACCGCCTCCCTCAGACTCAAAGAAAGCCGACCGCGACTCGTCCACCTCTGCCGCTCTCAAATGCGCCTACCAGCTTATGCAGCAGCGCATCATCTCGCACCCAAATGATATGATGGGCGTCCTGCTTTTCGGGACAGAACAATCCAAATTCCAAGACGAAGGCGCAGGCAGCCGTGGACGTTTGCAATACCCACATTGTTATTTGTTGACGGACCTCGACGTTCCGGCTGCCAACGATGTGAAGCGGCTGCGTAACCTTGTTGAGGATGAGGAAGAGGCCGAGAAACTGCTTGTGCCGTCGGAGGAGCCCGTGTCCATGGCAAACGTGCTCTTCTGTGCAAATCAGATATTCACCACGAAGGCAGCCAACTTCACTTCGAGACGACTCTTTCTCGTCACAGACAACGACAGCCCGCACACAGACGACAAGAACCTTCGGCAAGCCGCGGCCGTCCGTGCAAAGGATCTGTACGATCTCGGCGTCATCATCGAGCTCTTCCCTATTGCGAACGCAGATCGAGGATTCAACCGGGCGAAGTTCTACGATGACATTATCTACCGCCCGTCTATTTCTGATCCTGAGGCTCCTGCACCAATCGCCGAAGCTGCCCAGATCTCTGAAAGGGGAGACGGAATAAGCCTCCTTCAGTCGCTGATCTCCAACATTAACTCCAAGGCGGCACCGAGGCGTGCTTTATTCTCACTGCCTTTCGAAGTCGGCCCAGGACTGAAGATTGGCATCAAGGGGTACATTCTGATCAAACGACAGGATAAAGTCCGAAGCTGTTATGTCTGGATGAATGGTGAGAAGCCGCAGATTGCGATGGGATCGTCCTCAAAAATCGCCGAGGATACAGCACGCGAGGTGCAGAAAGCCGAGATCAGGAAAGCCTACAAATTCGGCGGACAGACAGTATCATTCACAGAGGAGGAGACAAAAGCCATCCGCTATTTCGGTGACCCCGTTGTCCGCATCATTGGCTTCAAGCCGCTATCAATGCTGCCCGAGTGGGCAAACTTACGCGGTCCAATCTTCATCTACCCCACAGAGACTGACTACATAGGTTCCACACGTGTGTTCTCGGCTTTGCAGCAGAACTTGTTGAAGAAGGAGAAAATGGCCATCGTTTGGTTCATTCCGCGCCGCAACGCTGTTCCCACTCTGGCAGCAGTAATCCCAGGTCAGGAAAAGCTGGGTGAGCGCAACGAGCAGGTCAGGCCACCAGGGTTGTGGGTAATTCCCTTGCCTTACGTCGACGACATCCGCCAAAACCCAGAGATCCCTCTCGTCCGGGCGTCCGACAACTTGACGGACATTATGCGTGACATCATCCAGAACCTTACCCTGCCCAAGGGTGAATATGACCCCAGCCGGTATCCCAACCCCGCTCTCCAGTGGTTCTATCGCATCCTTCAGGCCATTGCGTTGGAGGATGAGCTGCCGGATAAACCAGAGGACAAGACTGTCCCCAGGCATCGGCAGATCGACAAGCGCGTCGGAGAGAAGGCAGTCGAGTGGGGCCAGACCCTGGATGAAGAGTTCCGCAACTGGGCGCAGAGTTCTAGAAAACGCCAGGCGGAAGAAGAGCCGAAGGCCATGGCCAAGCGACCAAAAACAGAGTCCGGAACAGTGCCGGCGAAGACGTCAGACACGATTGATGACGCGGAGATGAGATCACGCTACGAGAAGGGAACGATTGCAAAGGTATGTTGTGTCGCGGGCGAACGAGCCATGCAAGGATGGCTAGCGGGGCTGAGCTGACGTGTATCTGTAGCTTACGGTGCCGGTCTTGAAGGATTGGGCGCACAGCAAGCACATTTCTGTTGCTGGCAAGAAGGCGGATATTGTGGAGCACATCGAGGACTATTTTGAGAAGAAGTGAGCATGCTGTCATGCTTGTTTCAAACGACGATATGACATCCAACAGACTCAACGAGTCAGTTGGTTACCGTGAGATGATGTTTCGACAGCAGAAATAAGGATCGCAAGAAAATTAACGAATGGAGTAACGGACGCAAAATGCAGAATTGCTTGAAGGTATACGCATCGGAATGATGGCTTTTGGAAAGCAGCTCTCTGGAGAAAACCAGAACGGGCGTTGTAAGCTTGTGATTCACGAAAAACACCACTCGGGGCAATGAAAATGGGTATGAAGTGGTCAAATAAATAGAACCTCAATTATCTGATTAACTGCACAATGTTCCTTAAGAACAAGGATGGTGATAATTCTTTACTTGCTCACCAGGGGGCACTTACAAGGTTTGTTACAATTAATGCAACAAACCATCTTCATCAATATCCCAATGAGACAACGTACCAGTGGCACGCAGTCTACTCTTGGGTCGTTCAGTTGACGCCCACATTGTAAAAACCCATTTGACCTCACGAGGTCTCAGCTCAACATCAGCCTGTTCGTCGCTCGTCGGTTCGTAGCGTTATGGGCTGTAGCAATGAGTCTCTTGGTCACCAGAAGCACGTCAATGCCAATAGCCGGCACGGACAATATTCAGTAACCGTAGTATGTCGATCTGCCTCAAACGGAGCTTCAGATGGTCCAAACAGTAGCTTCCACATGAATAACTAGCTCTTCGCCAGTCATAGATGGCACCTTGAGTCGGGACCGACGCCCAACTCGCGTGAGAGCTGACCCCAACGTGACCAAGCCTGGCGAATATGCTTGAGAATGTCTCGCGCCTAAAACTGGGCTGGAATTCCTTTAAGAGGCCAGCCAGCCCAAATTCTGGATCTGGCCAGCGTCAAATTGAATAACACAATCCGACTATGCCGGCAAGACCACAGACATTGTGACTTAAAGAGACCAATGATACCATTGATAGGTTCCCAGCTTAAGGAAAGGATCACTTGGCCGTCCCTCTGAATATTGAAACTTCTCCGCAGGACTCCAATCTGGTCTACCGACAAGTCTCTCCAAAACGAGCACCCGAGAAACACCGTAACTGGGCGGAACCTGTAGCCCAACTTGGTTCAAGCTCCGTGCAAACCAGTTGCAAAAATCAAATATTGTGGAGCAACAAGCCACGCGCAAAATGAGAGCCCTCCTGCATCTGGTCAGTGTTCGAAGCTTCAGGTCCTTAACTTACTCCATCCCCAAGGCGGAGGCTAAGTTGAGTCAACGTAACGGATATGGCGGGTCTTGCAATCGCAGGAAGGGTTGAGTAATCTCGACTTTCGGTTGCCTTCTGATTTTCATGTAATCTTGCCTAAAGAGTAATCACAGATTCATTGAAGAACTCACAGAGATCCGCTCTTGATTTTGCCTCAATTAAGGATAGTCTTAGCCATCTCTCAGTGATAAGACATGTTAGAATCGGGGTGCCGGGCACGAGGCGACCTTCAATCTGCTTTTTCTTCCTCTCCTTGTCCCGCCTGGCTGTAGTCTGAATATGTGTGTACGGGCTTGATCTGTTACTTGTAGGCTTGTAGAGACCAGTTCATGGTTCCACGATGAACCACCGAACCCATGAGCTCTTTTCAACCGTCCGGAAGTGCAATTATCTTCTTTCTCTTTCTCTCTCCTTCATATTACTTTCTCTCTCTTCTGCATGAGGCTCTTGACACAAGAGTATTGATTTTGAAGCTTTGATACCTCGAATATGGGTGTATTATAGCGTGAATTCTGGCTGCATTCAAAGATCTGTTGCTGCCTTCTTTGGAAAGGCGCCAAACTGCTGGGGTTGTAGAACTCTCCGTGCGATTCAACATGTTTGAAGATGGCAAGACAATGTTCGGTCCAAAGGCATAGGTCAAATAGACGCATGAGATAGTCTCCAGCAATGCTCCAGATGGTGTTGAGCAGAGTGACTGTCACGCTGTTCGTCTCGAGGAAAATTCTGGAGTTACTGGTCACCATGTGCTCCAACTCTTCTTTGGTCATGCCCCGGGGGAGTTGGATTGATCTTCTTGGAACCACAGCCACTTGATTGGATACTTGCCGTCAGCCGCTGAGTGTCTCATCAGTATGGCCTTCCGCAGTGTTTCGGTTTTTCCCCTTAGGGTCTACGATTTCTCCTTCGGAGCCAGCCAGCGGCGGGTTCTTAAATAGGCTTGGTGTTTTGCGCCACGTGGTGAATCCGAACATGGTCCTGGCATCCTTTGCATCGTAGATTTGTTCTTAGCAGTAGATATACTTTGTAGAGCGTTCCGTTTTCCGCAAGGCGTGCTTGTCCTCCGTGGCTGGGCTTAGCCTCCGGGCTCTGCGGTGTGCTGAACGGCGATCACTCAGGTGCTCGTTAAGGCTGTAGCAAAATGCAAGACTTGCTCTGGTTTTCCTGCTCCTATGTAAGATTGGTGAGTCAAGCAGCTTATCCTTCAGCGAACCTCTCCGTGCCTGCCTTGCTGATTTTCTTCCGGAAAGGAACGGGCCGCCAAAACCCAGGTATGTATTGAGCTCGTGGGCTGGCGACACTCACAACCTCACAGCCCTGTGTACCGCGCGTTCGAGATCGCTTTCAAACGAGATTTAAAACTGTTCTTGGGACCTGTTCACGTTTTTGATCGTATCTCAACTTCGTGTGTTTTATGAATCTGGTCATATAGTGCTTCTTAGGTTCAACTTATGCGGACTGGCGTCGCAAGCGTTTCTCTCAGCTACACGAACCACACAACATGCTCTTACCGTAAGGAGTGGAAGCATTCATCCGGACGTAGGCGTATTTAGTCTTACGAGGCGCTTACATCCGGACGAATGCTTCCACTCCACACACTCTACTATAGTATAGTGGCTAGCACTCGGGATTCTAAAGCATATTAGAGTAATCCCGCAACTCCTAGGTAGGACCCACGACGTTATTCTTTTGCTTTTAAGGTGGTAGATATTTAGTCTTTTTATATAGGGACCCTTAGGGGTCGGTATGTGCTAAGATGCCGGTGGAAACCGCGGCACTATAATAGAGAAGACCTAACCAATGACGGAATAGCAGCACTCTACCTAAGAAAGAAAGACAACCTTCGAGGGAAATGAAGCGAGATGGGATGACCCAAAATTGGTCTTAGCGACTTTTATGCGAGCAACGAGAATCGATGAAATAGCAGTGCAAGAAGCATCAACTTAGAGCAGACATCAGAAAGCATCGTCAGCAACGAAATCGGCACACGCAGGACATAGTACCGTCAATGTCAGCAAGAACGCGGTCATCATCATGGGCGTGATCAACAGCATCAAAATCAACAAGCAGAGAACCGAGCAGACGCCACGAAATCAACATCAAGAGAATTTTTGTTTCTCGCGTATCTTTTTCGACTACACGAAAAAAAGGCACGTATAGGAGAAAGAAAGAACAGCAACAGCTGTAAAAGCGCCTCAAAAACCTGAACATGATTGCGAAGGAGCTTAAGACGAGTACAGGATAGAAAACGCCAACCAAGAAGTAAGAGAAAAAAGCAGCACATTTCGTTTTCGGGGTTTTCTGTAGAAGAGCCAGAACATAAAAGTAGCGGGAGTGATCTACATGCCTCCTTCTCTCCCCCCAGATGTTCATGAAAGAGATAAAGAAAAAAAAATTTGGCTACCATCAGGATTTGATACATCAAGATGGTAATCTAAAAAGCTGGTGCAAAAGTGTACGGAGCTAGGAAAAAGAAGCGACAATATTTTGGGGAACTCATTTCAAAAGGGAGTAAGGCAGTACATCCGGACGGAATCCTGGACCAAGAGCTTCCCCAAAAAGCCGGGCCTAGTCCACAATCATATCCCATCTTTCCTGCATCACTCGTAGCTTCGTCCCCGCCATTGCCCGAATCCTTTCCGGTCCTGGTCATGAAGTGAAGTTTGTTACATGAAGTGAAAGAAATGCAAACGAAATTGGCAAACGATAGAAAGAGACAGGCGTGAAGGAGATATATCCAACTCCGCAGCTCCGAATGAACACCGTAGCTCCACATTCCTTCGAGAGTGACATAAACGAGCGACGAAGACCGTAAGAAAGCCCAATAGCCAAGGCGATAGTATGCGTCCTTGGGAGAACAACCAGTGCCTCCCATAACCTCCTCATGTTTTTCAAAGCTCTTGGGAAGTATTCGTCGATTGGACCGTGCTGTCGCGCAAGTTGGCGCTGCTTCGCATGGTGCTCTAAATTGTGTTCTTGTACTGATACATGGGTCGGCCAGTGAATCTGTACCGAGATGGCGAATCAAAATCATCTCTGCATTCGGTTAACATCGACACAGTCAAGTAATTCAGAAGAGATCATGGACGTACCCTGTTCCTGCGGCCGCCTGCTGCCGCTGTTTGTTGTTGCTGAGGTCCTTGCTGGCCCATCTGGGGCACACCATAGCCCATCGGCGGGTAGCCAAACGGAGCCTGCGGTGCGACTACTGGAGATCCCTGAAAGCCCATCATGGGGGCAGGGCCAGGCTGGCCAAAACCAGGAGCCATACCAAGACCTGGCGCACCGCCAAGCGGGCTGTTACGGAAAGCATCCGCAGGGCCCCCAGTTGCTGGTGGGAAGCCGTTCATGCCGACGCCACCAGGCATGCCACCCATTCCGTTCATAGGCGGGTAGCCGAAAGCGGCAGGACCGCCACGGGACTGCTGCTGAGCTGCCGCCAACATTGCTTGTTGGTATTGCGCAGCAATAGCGAGGTTGGGGTTCGCCCCGAAACCTCCGAGGCCGTTAGGAAGGAATTGCGGTTGGTCAAATCCTTGGCTATCCATGCTGGCGGTGCGTTGCAGGTTCAACGTAGGGTCGAATTGCGGCTGAGGCATGCCGGGAGGGAAGAACGGACGGCTCATCTGGCTATCAGGAGTGCCCGCAGATTGCTGATGCGCTCCTCCGTTCGATATGTTGGCCTGCTTCGAGCCGGGACGCGAGGCTGGGGACATGTCGCGAACATGGTTGTCGCGCGCGTTCGGGCCGCCGCTGCGAGTGGACAGACCGACTTCGTCCATGAGACGCTTGTATCCCTGAGCAGGTTGCGCCTTGATGCGAAGCAAGACATTGCGAACGTTCTGCACAACCTCCGGGCGCATCTTCTCATCAAAGAACGGTGTAGTGAGGACCTTGAAGATGAGTGTCGCACCACAAGACTGGTCACGAAGAATGGCCTCCAAAGTCTCATCGTTGGGCGAAAAGAAAAGGGCCTTCAGAACCGTGTCGCGAGCTTCCGGTTCGTTCCTCTGGTTGATGATCTTCAAGACTGTGAGATAAGCCACCTTGTGGGTGCAAAGGTGCACCAGATGAGGCACCAGACGAGGCGCAAGAACAGTGCGTCGGCGAGGGAAAGTGCATGTATCCAGGAACCAAGTCAGAAGGAGTGCTCCGTTAGCGTTGGTTGCGAGGTGGACACTGTGGAGGGCAATAGCAGCAGCAATCATCCGCTGCTGGTCCTTGGTAGCGAAATGACTCTCAAGACAGGCCCTCATAGCCCTTGCGCCGAACCTTCCCTGGGCGAGGTCCCAAAGGCGACCCAGCATCACTTCGAAGATGAAATTGTTGAGCGGGCACTGGTAGCGCAGGCAGCCCTGCATGACATAGTTGCCGAATTGGTCGAGGAACAAGGCCATCGAGTACGGGCGAAGGCTGTCGACAACCATCTTCATGAGGACAGGAGTCCTGGCGACATCAATGATCTTCTGGGCAGCCCAGGTACCATTCTTGTGCACGCCAATCTCCGCCATGTGAGGAGCGATTTCGGAGAGCATGGCTTCCTTTACGCTCTCTGAGCAGTACTCAAACAACTTCTGGACCACGGTGTTACCCAAGTAGTCAGAAGAAAGTTCGGCGACCTCCGGAAGCATCGCCATGGCCACATCCTCGATCTCAGATTGAGTGCAAGAGTTGTTGTCGATCCTCTTGCGAATTTCGCGGAGCCGGGGGGCATCGTGTACCCTGTTGTGCGATGGCTCTGGAATCGGCGGAACCTCAGATTCGTACTGGTCGTTTTCAAATGCGTGCGTGACATTTGCAGCAATGTTACTGGCCTCTTCGTCGGTCGCGCCTAGCTCCTTCACGATCTGAATGATGTCGCCTTGCATTTCCCTGAGGTTGGGAGTAGTCAAGGCGCAGAGCCGGCATCGGCACGTACATCCTTGGCCTGGCGGTTGCCAGCGTTACCAGCTACCTGGGAAGATCCATCTCCCTGGGTCTTCGAGTTCGGGTCTGGGCTAGGCGAAGGGTAAAGTCCGTTGTGGCCTCGGAGTACCAGAAGCGCTAGGAACCTTAGCGTAACCAATACGGACCGGGCCAGCACCTGGAAAGATCTCTTTGCCATTCAACTGCTGCTTCGCGCGAACGGCACTCTCCAAGGATTCGAAGTTGACAAATCCGCAGTTCTTATGCGTGAGAACTCTGGTTGACTCGATTGGGCCAAAGACGTTGAAAATGACGTTGAGAGAAGAAACGGTCGTGGAGGATGGAATGTTGCCCAGCCACAAAGCCCTCGTAGGACCTTCAAGGGTGTTCTCATCACCGGAAGTCTCGGGCATAGGCTTTCCATTGAGGTTAAGGCTTTGTACTGCTTCCGTCAATCCGCTGTATTCGGCTTCTTCGTTCAACTGAAGATCAGAGGCGCTGATGCTGCTATCGAGCCTAGAGGCGGTGGGGAGATAATTACGCAGGAGACGAGTAGAGGGAGACTCGAGGACACCGGCAGTGCGAGCTCGGGGACGACTCGCGCTTGCAAAGTTCGCAAAAGCCTGCACTTCAAGATTATGCTGGCGGACGGCTTCATGGATGTTTGCATATGCGGCGGCGCTGGCTTCGGCTGTGGGCGTCAAAGTTCCGCTGTACTGACCATAAGGACCCATGTGCTCCATTTCTTCCTCCTCTTCATCAGCATACTTTTCTTTCGCGTTAACCGAGTAGGATCTAAAACGGTTGGCAGCGTTTTGTTTGTTCATTGCAGCCAAGTTAGCAATCATGTTGGGCGGGAGTGCAGCCCGCTGGTTTTCCAACATGATCTCAATGTCCGAAGGGGCCAGAGTGGCGCGGGATTGCTGAGGGGTGTCCACAAGTCCAAGATAGTCCAGCGTCTTAACATCATTGTCGGCGAGCGACTGACTTGAAAAATGAGAATGGGCCGGTGAAGAAGGACCTTCTGAAGAGCGAATACTCGCAAGGGTGTTACCACGCTCGCGACCACTGGCCCAGTTTGACGAGAATACCGATGAGCCAAACGGGTTCGAGTTTGACAGATAGCCGGGACGCTGTGGCATTGAGCCAGCCCTCATACGCGAAAGCATGGCTGAGGATTTGGTTGTGGAACCGCTTGAGCCAAATCCTCCCAAATCCGTGGGAGTGTGCGAGCCCGGCTTGAAAGGGCTGGTTGACGGAGTGGGGCGGGAAGTCTGCGGAAGGAGAGATGCCTGAGGCTTCAGACCGTTCAGAACACCCGCAGTCGAAAACCGAGAGGGCAGAGTTCCAGCCCTGGTCCTCCTGGTCGACGCGGTCTGCTGTGCGGCCTGTTCCATACCAGTGGCTGCATTGAAGTCGGGGAAGCTTTCGCCGTTGGGCGATTCTGGGATC
The DNA here is from genome assembly GCA_011503125.2 of Botryosphaeria dothidea. Lineage (NCBI taxonomy): Eukaryota > Fungi > Ascomycota > Dothideomycetes > Botryosphaeriales > Botryosphaeriaceae > Botryosphaeria > Botryosphaeria dothidea. The sequence continues at coordinate 2,410,068 of WWBZ02000040.1, read as the reverse complement.
GTCTCCCGCAGGGGAGTAGAATTTCCGCTCGTCGGAGGGCCCCAAAGCTGGGGATTGAGTCCCTCTTGTGCTTGGATCTCTCTAGCCCTAGATGATGAATTTCGGTCAGACTCCGGTAGACTACTGAGGTAGCGCTATACGTACCGCTTCGAAAAGAGCCTTCCGCCGTAGTCATGCGACGGGGAACCAGCACCCATGCGGGCGGTTGCGGCGGCATTTCCAATGGAGGCCATGCTGCTTCCGTTGCCGAGCGGATACCTCACGTTGTTATTCGAAGTAGGCGGCTCGATGGGGGAGGTGGCGGCGGTGGACGAGCCAGAGCGGGGCTGGTTCGGGGTGAGCTGGGGGAGGTAGTTCAGGTTGATGTGGTGCTCGGGTCTCGAGGTCGGGGGAGCCATTATGAATTAGAGTCGAATCCTGTATGGCCCTTGAGAATTTTCAAAGTACGAGGTCGGACGCTCTCAATTACCAAAACCAGGGCTGAGGCGAAAAATGTTCTTGGTGCCGGCCAAAGGAATGTAGCGGCGAGTGAGGTCGCCGTGGTGCACCGAGTCGAAGGACAGTGCTGCGGGTTGGCGCTCGACGTTTGCTGTCTCGCGGCCACTGTACAAATCGCGCCCTGAGCTCGCAGACCGGCTGAAGTAGGGAGCAGCGGTGTCGGGCCACAGAACAGCGACGGGAGCTGCACGGAGGGTTCTGGGAGAGGTGCCGAGGGGTGTCGCGCGTCGTGTGTGCTGGTGTCGCGACGGGGGCAATTAGGGTGGCAGCGGCAGGGTCTAGGGCCGACGTCAAGGGGAAGCTCTTGTTGCCGCAATGGCGGGCTCCAGAAGCTCACACGACGGACGAGCGAGCTTGATGGGCGGAGGGACCAGAACGCACGGCAGTGCGATCAAGGAGCGAGGGGCGGCGATGCAGCGAGCGCGGCGAAGGACAGCTGGGGTTGTGCGAGAGCTGGACTGCGTGCGGCTTGGGGCTCGACGAAGACGCGGATTATACACAGACGCAGCCAGTGGAATAGACAGGCCGCGTGCAGGCCTGGAGAAGGGAGGTACGAATTACGACAGGGCTGATTAAAATGACGGCCGCAACGCTCGGGACGAAAGGGGACGGGTGAGGAGAGGCGGGCGGGTGTGAGGGATGGTGGGTGGTGGTGGGGATGGGTAGAAGGCGAGCAGGCGAGCGAGCGAGTAGCAGCGGTGCCCTGTGCCTGAAGATGCGCCCCGATCAGAGCGCCCGCGGCGGAACAGAGCAGAGAAACAGCGCGCACAGGACAACGTGTGGGCAAGCGGCCAGTCCGCGACGAGCAGGCAAGAGGCGTCGTGGCTTCAGCGAAAGACAAAAGCCAGCTCACTGGCCGCCGGCGGGCGCCATCCCATCCTGAAACACCTAATGGCGCGTCCCGAGGGGGTGCAGTGCTTCCTGCTATGCCTCGCGAGGGATTGCCCTGCATTGACAGCGTCCTACCCGCGAGGCCTCGCCTGCTGCCCGCAATGCTGCCGGTGCTGCTGCGGCTGCTGCTCCCACGGCGCGCGACCAGGCCGCACACAGCGCCCGCCCGCGTCGACCCCGCGACGCAGGCGCCAGCCGACCGCGAGACTTCTCCAGACCGGCCGGGCCACCGTGTGTGCCTCGAGCGCGTCCGGGCTCACTTAGATGTCGCTGATCTCGAGCCCGGACTTGAGCAATGGGTGTGCTGCCCAGCGCCGTTGATTCGGCCCTAAGCGCCCGCCCAATCACACGCCCCGACCTGATGTGTTTGATGTTTCAACGAGCCGGGGCGCGTTTCGCCTTCCCAGCTCATCACCACTCAGTCCACTCCCTCCACGCCGGGCGACTCAGCGACCCGAGGCTTGCAATTCCCGCCCAGCGCCGCCCTCGCGAAGCCCGCCTGCATGACATGCAGCTGCGGAAAACACCCTGTGATTCCGTTTTAGCCGCCGACGCGACCGTTTCCTGTCCGCCGTGCCACACCCGCATAACTTCCCCTACGTCACCCGCCGTCTTCTCGCGCCCGCCCTCCATCTCGAGCCATGTCTCAGGACGGCGACCCCAGCACGCGGCGCCCGTTGCCTGAAGCCGCCAACGACGCGCCCAGTAGCTCCTCCGATGCCGAGCCCGCCATGGTGGTTGCCCGCGCCCGCCGCTCCAATGCCGGCAATTGGATGCGAAAGCTGCTAGACCAGGAGGAGCGCCCAGACGAGCAGCAGGACGCGCACGAGTTCTACGACAACGAGCATTGGGCTGAAGATGCCGATGACGACGAATTCGGAGGCGCCGACGCCCTTGCTCCCGAGGACATCGCACTGGAGTCTTCAGGCGATGAAGATGAGGATGAAGGCGAGCAAGACGACGAAGACGCCGGCGAGAAGGTTCTCCGCAAAGAGGAGCGCCAGCAGAAGCTCCTACAGAAGCGCAAGCGACGAGACCCCTTCGCGCAAGCCGCGCTGCGGCAACAAAAGAAGGCAAAAACTACGGCGCAGTCGACTCCACAATCCTCAATGCTACCGCCTCCTCGCCCAAAAAAGAAGTCCGAACGCGTGTCCTGGCTACCCGAGGCCACCGAGGGGCCTGTTCGATCCTCGTCGAGACGCCTCACGGTTCAGAACAAGCAGAATCTCACACAGGGCCTGGAAGAGAAGGAACGCCATCGCCTACACGTTCTTGAGATAATGAAGAAGGCAGAGAAGCGAAAGGAGAAAGATCAGCCGAAGCCGATGACACAACAGGAACGGCTGGCCGAGGCGGCTCGCGTCGAGAAAAGAAATAACAAGACGCTGAGTCGGTGGGAGGAGTCAGAGAGGCAAAAGGCTGAGGAGAATAAGGCTCGTCTGGAGGCTCTGAAAAACCGCAAATTGGACGGGCCTTTCGTGCGTTACTACAGCGGTCCCTCTCTCTGGGTCAATGATAAGCTTAAGCAAGTGGGTAAGGATAACTGCAAGATCGAGGAGCTTGATGACGACTCCCCTTCCGTCAATGATGCCGTCAACACATCCACTGAGTCTAAGCCGATCGTTGCTCTGCAGTCCACTGCGTCTGCTCCCAACACGTCCATTGCTTCTGAACCGATCGTTGCTCCACAATCCACTGCATCTGTTGGCCAAGACGGACAGCAAGAGAATAGTGCGCCTCAGCAGCAGCTTGCGGCAATTGTCAAACCCGAAGAACCTTCAAACAATTCTGACCAGGTTTCTAATGCGGAGGCGCCCGCTGCAAGCACAGAGCAAACTCAAAGCTTGCCGGTCCATCAACCAACGTCTACGGCACAGCCGGACCACCCGCAGTCATCTGAATTGGAGCCCTCGCAACCGAATCCGTCAGAAACGCCACAATCTCAATCAGAGCAAGCTCCATCGCAATTGTCTACCATCCAACCAACGCAGACCCAGTCTTCAAAACCCCACCTTTCTCAAACAGGCTCGTCTGAAACCCAGCCATCCAATACCGTTAACTCATCCGCCGAGTTATCATCTGGTCAAGGCAATAACATCATGTTTGCTCCGCCACAGTCAGCTGGTGGTTTCCTTGATGGGATTTTCGACTGGGCATCCATGGACTCCAATCAGCCGAATTCTTCCTCTGCTCAGCGACCCCTTTCTTCACAATCACAGTTACCTTCGGCCTTAATGGTCACTGAGTCAGCAAAAGAAAGGAACCAAGGAGACGAGCCTATCAAGGCCTCCGGCGAGCCCGCCTCGTATCAACAGGCGCAATCCGACCCTCCGGCAGCACCGCCTCGGAGGGTTATTTTGCGTGCAGTGCGGAACCTAATCACCCTTCAAAATTTCGATTCACTTCGTCCTCGCGACAAAGATGCACTTTCGCGAGCTCTTTTTAGATGGCCGGCCGGTATGCCTATTGCCCTTCCCACACGCCCACCGCCTGGCCGTGGCGCCCGCAATGCTCATTTGCCTCATCGCGAACTTTGTTGCATCACTGCGCAGCCCGCACGCTACCGCGATCCTCTCACGGGATTGCCGTATGCAGATGCCTTTGCGTTCAGAAGTATCCGCAGGTTTGTCAGTGGGCTCGGAGGAGGAATGGGAACGGCGAGATGGAGCAACCTGTTGGGCTGCTTCGTGGGACCTAAGTCTGAGGGTAGGTTCGCAGTTGCTAAGGGTGTCCCAGAGAGGTTCTTGGGAAAGAAAAAAGAAGTGGAACCGGGGCAATCCGATGCCCCTGCTCAAGAAGAGCAACCGAAAGACCAGGATGTGAAGATGGAAGGTGCTTGAGACTGGCGGCGCACCATAAGAGAATTGCTATGCACCATTTTACATAATTATGATACCCTGTATGAACACGTTAATCTTTTTTCATGTCCGGGTCACTTCACGACTCAATGGAGATATCTGACATGCAGAGTTGATCAATTGGCTTCAAACATAATACATCGGATAATTTTATCTAACGTAGTTTACAAGCGAGCCGCCACTCCAAGCGAGCCGCCACCCTCACCAACTTCACGCGACGCGTCACCTTTCGACTACAATGGCTCAACCAACTACTACTCGATCAACCTATAACGAAGCAGATATCTTCCTCGCTATCTCAGCTATCGATAAGAAGCAGATCCGGAGCGTAAAGCGCGCTGCGTCAACGTTTAACATCCCCCGAACCACGCTCCGCGACCGACGCGCCGGAGTCGCCTCACGACGCGATTACGAGCCCAATTCAAAGAAGCTTACAAAACCCGAGGAGGAGGCAATAATTCAACACATATATGACCTAGACTCGCGAGGCTTTGCGCCTACGTTGGATGCAGTGCGGGATATGGCTAATAAACTGCTTGCTGAGCGCGCTGCTGGCCAGGTTGGCACGCATTGGCCAAGGAACTTTGTTGGGCGGACTCCGCAGCTTAAAACTCAATTGAATCGACCGTATGATCGCCAGCGGGCCTTGTGTGAGGATCCTAAGGTCCTTGGCGAGTGGTTTAAGCTTGTACAGCGTACGAAGGAGAAGTACGGCATCCTTGACGAAGATACCCACAACTTCGACGAGACTGGCTTTATGATGGGCAAGATATTGGCTCAGCTCGTTGTTACAGGCTCGGAGAGGCGTAATCGACCAAAGGCGGTACAGCCAGGCGACCGTGAGTGGGTGACTATCATCCAAGGAATCAACGCTGCTGGGTGGGCGATTCCACCATTCATCATCTTCGCGGCCAAGCACCACCTCTCCGCCTGGTATGGGGACAACGATATACCTGGCGATTGGGCCATCGCAGTTAGTGACAACGGCTGGACAACGAATGAGCTTGGGGTTGCGTGGCTAAAACACTTCAACAAGCATACGAAAGCGCGTACGGTGGGGACGTATCGGCTGCTGATTATCGACGGCCACGAGAGCCACAACTCGCTTGAGTTCCAGGCGATCTGCAAGGAGGAGAAGATTATTACCCTCTGTATGCCTCCACATTCGTCGCACCTGCTCCAGCCGCTTGATGTGGGCTGCTTCTCGCCGTTGAAGCGCGCGTATGGGGATCAGATTGGAGGCTTGGCGCGCAACCACATCAACCATATCACCAAGCTTGAGTTCCTACCAGCCTTTAAAGTAGCCTTTGATAAGTCAATTATAAAGGCTAACATCTGCGCAAGCTTTCGAGGAGCTGGGCTAGTGCCGTACGACCTAGATGCGGTGCTATCAAAGCTTGATGTGAAGCTTCGTACGCCAACACCACCAGCTGCCCCAGAGGCTGCTCTATGGGAGTCGAAAACACCAAGCAACGCGCGAGAACTAGAGTCCCAATCAACCCTAATTCGCGATCGGATTCAAAGGCACCAAGATTCGTCGCCTACTTCAATGATTGAGTCGCTTAATCGGCTTACCAAGGGGGCTCAGCTGATGGTGCATGAGATGGTCTTGTTACGCGATCAGGTCTCTAGCCTTCAGAAGGCAAATAAGGCTGCCACGAAGCGTAAACAGCGCAAAAGAAAGCGGATCCAGAAGCGAGGTACCTTAACAAAGGCAGAGGGTGAGGAAATTACTGCTTAAAAGGACGTTAATGAGCAACTTGAGGGCGAAATGCGTCGAGGCAAGGCGCGATCTGGTGTGAGTAGGCAGCAAATAGCGCGCTGTAGGCGCTGTAGGGAGCCAGGGCACAATTCTCGTACGTGTCAAAAAGATACTGTGGAGGCTTTTTAAGCTAGGATAGTTGTTGTTCTCATTATATTTTAATGCGTTGTTGAACGATATGCGTGTGAAGGCGTAGAAAGCTGGTGAGGGTGGCGGCTCGCTTGGAGTGGCGGCTCGCTTGTAAACTACGTTATAATGGTATGTCCCTTGCATTTCCCTTCCAGAATGCACACCGCGCCTTCAACATGGTAATGTCTGTTTGCTCAAAGGAATTTGACTTCACGACCCACTCCTTCCCGGCCGTAAGCTCTGGCACTCCCGCCTGCGAGCTGTCAGTCAGCTTGTGCGCATTTGGTTCCCCCCCAGTCTGGAAGTAGCTGGCCATTGCTCCTGCCAACCCTTGGTAAACCAAAGGCTGCGATTTCTGGACCGCGTTCACTTGATTCCACTAGAAAACGTACCAGTCAGCACCACCACAACGAAATCCAACCACCACTAAAGGATTGAATGAAAAAGAGGGACCACTTACAAACTGCGTGTCGCTGCCATGCTTGGCTGGGCTGATCGTGTACTCGCCCAAATACCCCATGCCCTTCCCCGCCGCCTCCGCAAACCACAGCCCCGGACACGCCAGCACCGAATCGCGAAACACCATGCCGGCCCGCACGGTCGTCGTGTTCCAAGCCGCCTCCTCGGCCTCGCCCGCCGCCGGATACAACGCCTTCAGCCGCTCCACCTGCGCGTCCGAGAAGCCGGGCACGTACCCGCGCACCCAGCCCTCAAACCCGGCCTCGGAGCTGTTGAACCCGTCGGAGCTGTTGAACCCGTTGGAGCCATTCGCCTGCCCCAGGCCGCCCGGCACGAAGTTCTCGCCCTCGTGCGTGTTGAACATGGACCACGCGACCTCGGCGTTCAGCCTCGTCGCCTCCGACAGCGGCGTCCGCAAAAACTCGCCATCGACCACCGGGCCCCAGTTGAACGACGACGTCGTGTACTGCCGCAGCCCGCTGATGGCCAGGCTGGCGTTCCGCACCGCCTGCACGTCCGCACGCTTCAGGCACGCCAGCGCGTCGCCCTCCCCGCCACACCCGACCCTCTCGACCAGCCCGGCGTACAGCGCCTCCGCCTCGGGCGCGTCGAACGCGTACGTCTTCGGCCAGAACGGCGACCCCGGCAGCGCGGCGCGGAAGAGCTTGGGCTCGGTCTCGCCCCCGCGCGCGATCGCCTGCGCGACGACCGACCCGCCGCCCGCGGACTGGCCCTGGATGGCGACACGGCTCGGGTCGCCGCCGAAATGTGCGATGTTGGCGTGCACCCAGCGCAGCGCGGCGTCCTGGTCGAGCAGGCCGGCGTTGAGGTCGGCGGTGGGCGAGTCGGCGACCGCTTTGCCGGGGAGGAAGCCGAAGGCGTTGGTGCGGTAGTTGGGGTAGACGATGACGATGTCGTTAGCGGTGCTGACGTTCAGCACCGGGTACATGGGCGGCGGGATGGAGAAGGAGGCGGAGCCTTGGATGAAGCCGCCGCCGTAGAAGACGACGAGGACGGGGCGGAGGGCGGAGGAGTTGGTCCACGGGCGCGAGTACAGGCCCAGGTAGAGGCAGTCTTCGGAGCCGTTGACGGTGCGCTGCGGGCACATGTCGAAGGGCTGGTCAGTGTTGTACGTGCCATTGGTGATGGGCAGGGGCGGCTGCGGCGCGCGGAAGCGGTTCTCGCCGGCGGTGGAGGCGCCGAAGGGGATCTTGCGGAAGTAGGAGATGTTGTATTCGGCATTGTAGCGGCCTTGGAAGGATCCGTAGTCCAGCTCGACGAGAGGGTCGTCGAATGCTAACGTGCCCAGCAGGAACGAGAGCAGCAATACGAGAAAGGGGCTCCTGGTGAGGTTAGCCATGGTGTGCGGCGAAGACGCTTCTCTTCCTGTCCCTGATGCTTACCCGTAGCTCTGGATAACTTTATGTCTTGCAGACAGAGCCACTGCTCGGGAGATCTACACATCAATGGTTTTTGCGGGGTAGATTTCCATCGTGTTTTTCCGCCTATGACGGGATGCCGGGACCAGGGCGCAATCTTTAGGCTATGGTGTCAGCGGTCGTTCGGGGCTGATAACAACGAAGCCGTACATGCTCGCTTCATGCTTCTTCAAGTGGAAGCGGTCTGGTAACGGATGCACGGGTTGGGCGCGAGAAGGGTTCAACTGGGCTCGAAGCAGTTATGTGCTCCGTGGTAATGGCGGTGGCTCTCGGCTCCATGAATCGTTGGTGATAGTTTCGGTGAGAAATAGACATGCAGGTACCGGCTTGGCCGTGTGGAAGCGAGCTGGTGACTTTGAAGGCGCTGAGTCGGTGAACGAGGTCGGTTCATGTTTGCGCCGGGAAGGCATTGATGGCTTGCATCTCACGTGGCGTCAAGCGCTCATGCTTAAAAGCAGGTACGGCCCCGGGCCTGGGCCTTTCACCTGCAACCTCAAATCTTTCCCCCAACGCCTACACGTGGTTGAAACATCGATCGGCTCGTTTCCGAGGAGCTCAACGGCGGAGCAGCTCCGGGGCCCCATGCTCGGTCGAAACAGGCGTTGGGCTCATCTGATACCTCATGCCTCCAGATTGATTGTGCCTTGATTTCAAGATTCCAGATGACCACGCATCACCGGAGATGCAGCGTGACGGCATTGCTCGTTGGGGAAGGTGCGATCGTACTCGGCTGAAATTGCTGGCTCGGTCGTGCCTCCCCGCAATCTCCCCGCATGGCCCGGCGTGCGGGAGACGATCACCACCGGGCCTCGTACAGTAGTTCTCGTTTCTCGTGCTCACTTCGCCCGACCAGCCCACACCGGCGTGATCGCGCCCTGCGGCTCCAGCCATACCCGCCCTCTCCCACCGGACCCCTCCCGCAGTGGGCTTGGTGAACCGCGCTACATGATGGCACGGAGAATGCGGTGCAGCCCCACCAATGTCTGGCATAGATGTATATAAGGTGACAGGCTTATTGCTTGCCTGGATCGAGCTTTGTTCTGGGAGCATTCTTTGTCATGCCTACGAAACAGATGTCGTTGCGAGCTCTAGCCACCGCCGCGCTGCTGCTCCACCCTGCGACGGCTGTCGTGCGAACCACGGCCCCCCAATTGGGTTGGAACAGCTACAATGCCTACTCTTGTAGCCCCAATGAGACTGTGCGTATTTTATTTTCCTTTCTTGAAACTTTGTGGTCTAGAACATCCAAAATTTCTTCCATGCATCTCACCGAACAAGTACGGAAGGTCTTCGCGAATTCTAACCTGCCCCCCTTCCTCTAGATCATCAAGGAAAATGCACAAGGCCTCGTGGACCTTGGCTTTGCCAAAAAGGGATACAACATCGTCACCACCGACTGTGGATGGCCGTCGTCCAACAGGACCGCCGATGGCAAGATTACCTGGAACTCCACCTTATTCCCCTCGGGATTTCCTGCCCTAGGTGAATTCATCCATGATCTGGGCCTGCAATTTGGACTGTATTCGGGAGCGGGAAAATGGCAATGTACTACCGACTCAGAGCACATCTTCCTGGTGGCGTCTTTGGGCTACGAGGAATCAGATGCACAGACATTCGCCGAATGGGGTGGGGATGCCCTGAAGTACGACAACTGCTGGGCCAACGTGACCGAGGGCTTCGTCGTCTACGATCCCTACGAGCCTGATCCATCCGTCCGCTTCGCCAAGATGTCCCAGGAACTCGACAAGCAGGACAGACCCATTCTCTACCAGATCTGCCAGTGGGGAGTCGGAGAAGACCTAGGAGAATGGGCTCCGCGCTACGGCAACAGCTGGCGCATCTCCAACGACATCTACAACAGCTGGTCGTCCATCTGGCGCATCACGAACGAGGTCGTGCCCTACTGGAAGCACACGGGCGTGGGCAAATACCCGGACATGGACATGCTCATCATCGGCCTCAACGCCCTCAGCTTGGAAGAAGAGCGCTTCCACTTCACCATGTGGGCCATCAACAAATCCCCGCTCACCATCGGCGCCCCGATGTCCACCACCCGCACGCCTCAGGCCTCGCTCGACATCATGCTCAACGCCGAGGCCCTCGCCATCAACCAGGACCCCCGGGGTGAGCAGGCCCGCCTCATCCGCCGCTACACCGAGGAGGAGTACGACATCTGGGCCGGCAACCTGTCCGACTCGCGCCTCGTCGTCGCCGTGCCCAACTGGCGCAACGAGTCCCGAACCATCACCCTCGACCTCTCCACCGTCGGCCTCGCCGGCGCCGGCGCCGTCCGCGACGTCTGGGCCGCACAGGACCTCGGCGCGGCCGACAACTCGCTCACGCTCGACCTCGCCGGCCACGAAGCCAAGCTCCTCGTCCTCTCCTCCCTCACGCCCTCGAACGCCACCACCGTCGAGGCCTCCTACGCCCCCGTCACATCCGCCACCGTCAGCGGCGGCGCCTCCATCAGCGCGTGCGGCACCAACGAGTGCCAGCCCGTCGGCTCCAAAGCGATCAACCTCTACATCGGCGCCTCTCTCACCTTCAGCAACATCTCGGCGCCGGCGCAAAAACTCCTGCTGGGCATCGACTACATCAACTACGACGTCGCCCTGCAATCGGCCTGGTCGACCGGTACCAACACGCGCAACCTGACCCTGAGCGTCAACGGTGGCGCGGCGAAGCGCTGGGCGCTGCCCATCAGCGGCGGAGACTGGTTCGAGACGGGCAGGCTGGACGTCGAGGTTGATGGGTTCGTGCCGGGCGATGCGAATGTCGTCGTAGTCGGGGCGCCGGGGCCCGATCCAGCGCCGGATGTGGTGGGGTTGGCAGTGTTGGAAGTGAAGAAGGCGTGAAGGGGGAGGGGGATTGGGAAGGGAAAGTGAAATCGCTTGAGTCTCGATGACCTTATGTGACCTAAAAAGTGAAGACAGTGTCTGAGCATTGCAGTAATGCTTATGATGTTTCCGTTCACAGAAAGTTTCAGTGAGACAAGTGCACATGAAGAGCTGACACTTTGATTCGAAAGGGAATGCTACTTGCCGTGTTTGGACTGCTGAAAGCAAGATAAAGAATAGGAAAGAATAAAGACCCGCTCCGACGTTACAATGCTTCTCGAGTTTGGCTTATGCGGCCCGGGCAGCGCAAGAGCTATCGCGGGGGGAGTGGAAGTATTCATCCACGCGTAAGTGTCTTATAAAACTAATCACACTCTCGTCCGGGTGGATGCGTCCACTCCCCATAGCAAGGATACTATAATACTAATCCGTCGTAAAGAAGATGTTTGCGACACCAGCCTGCATAAGCCTAACTTGAGAAGCGCTGTACCGCTCGATTCAAAGCACGCCGTACAAGTTTGATAAATTTCGCCCGCAACCCGAAAGATACGACCTTCCCATCTTACCATTTTCCGCTTCATCCTTGCTAACTGAAAATCCAATCAGATTGTTCCTACAGGTCTATCAGCTTTCTAATTGCCACCAAAGACTGATCGAGCTCACCTGGTCTCTCCGTCTGGGTAGCCGCCTCAGAAGACTTCTCCGTACCCCGCCCCTTCACTTCCGCAGATCCGCCCGACTTGACCCTGGGCTCCGACCCCGTAGTGGAAAAAGTCACCCTAATAGTGTCCGAAGACCTCGAATGCGCGACCGACGGCGTCGCGGCATCCGAGCTGCTCGATCCCGGACGGACGAGATGGGCATCTTGCACACAAAAAAAAAAAAACCATCAGGCATTTCCATGAACATTTCCTCGAGCGTCGTTCTTACCGCTGTTCGGAACACACAGGAAGTTGCGCGTGTGGTTGCGGTAGTTGACGACCTCGGTCGCGGCGAGCAGCGCGGACGACAGCGTCGCCGAGCACGCCAGCGCGAGGATGAGGCCCAGGCGCAGGTTGGCGCTCCCGTCGGGCGTGGGCAGCAGGGGCGCGACGCTGAGGATGATCATCGCGCTGGTGATGACGAGGCACACCGACGTGGCGATGGCGAGGAGGAAGGCGGTGCGGAGGCGGCGGGCTTCGGGGCGCGGCATGGTTTGTCGGCTGTTACGCAAAGGAACAATTGAACGAGAGTCGAGGGGACGGGCATTTCGGGAGGGTTGTATATTGAGCGGGATCTGGTGGTCGGTTGTCAAGACAGGGTTGCTTGGCGTTGATGTGGTTATCGTGCTGGGCGGTTCCCTTGCGTTGAAGTCCGGTGAAGAACCAGAGTGGGAGGAATAGGGCGAACCCCTTCCTTGGCTTGGCAGGAGGGTAATGGGTTGTCCGTGGCTTGATTTTGCTTCAATGTTCCTCAAAAATACTTCAAAAATACCTTGAGACGGTGCGTATTGCCATACCGCTCGGAAGAAAAGGAAGTTTAGTGCGCATTAATGAAATGAACGTACCACTTTCTTCGCGGAAGCGTGTGTGGAAAATCAATGCAAGACCCAGAAATAACGTACTTGCAACAAATAGTCAATATACCTTTGAGGTAATACATGAATCTTGAGTTACCATTTCACGAATTATTGCCACAAGTAAGGCTATAAAGTAGACTAAGATTAATATGGTCAAGCCCGATATGAGAATAGTTTGGAAATGGGAAGAACAGGACATGTAAGGCCACCTTGACTGAGAACTTAAGCGGAGGCAGTGGGAGTATCAAAAGAGAGACAGATGACTTTGAAAATAGTCCAGCGGCTGTGGAATATCCCAGTATTTAACGCAGTACAGGGGGGTATTGCAGCGATGGTTGGCGGTGACGGGCTCTAGAAAATATAACCTCGTAGGGAGTAGAAGAATTCGTCCGGATACAGGTATATTAGATTTACAAGAATAAACCCATCCGGACGAATGCTTCCACTCCCCTTAACACGTACATTCACCTGACCTTCTACGGGAAAATCACATTTGGCGATAACCGCCGGCTGCGATATCCCTCTATATGTACGCAAAGCTGCTTGGGGGAAGTTTTTCCAAGTTCGGAAATCGCGTGGATCCTGTAAGACCACAGTTCAGGTTGCTCAACCCGCATATTTACATACTTTGCATCCATGATGCCAGGGATCTCTTGAAAAAGGCAGAAATGGTAGAAAATTAGGGCTTGGCAACACCAGTTTTCCTTCCCTTGCATGACACTTGATCAAGAGACAGATGCTTCAAGCACTCAAAGAGTATGAGGGCTGCTTCAAGGTACCATAGTTCAAGATGATCTCTTTCATAGATGCTTGGCCTTGGAGTTGATCTGTGTCTCACTCTCGCTCTCGCTCTAGTTCTTGCTCCTGCTCCTCCAAAATATCTGTGCATAGTGTTAAATATCTCACCTCGATGATAAGAGCTACAAGTATCTTGACTGACCAGATTGCTGAATGCGCCAGCATGTTACTTCGAAATGGGCAATCAGGAAGCAACAGAAGATGATTTGGATGAATGGGACGGTGAAGTAGAGATGCGGTACGTTTGTTTCATACACAGAGCCCATGCTCAAAGTAATGAATAGCATGGCGTTGAGGAAAACAAGGCCTTGTATAAGGATTAATTGAAACTCTGTGCATTGTTCCAGCTCTGGCATTGTTCGGTGCTGGCTTGACGGAAGTGGATGGAGGGAGGGTCATGTAAATGGTAGTAACTTTATGGATGGCTTGATTAAAGTATCATGGTGCCCGTTGGGAATGTTGTCTGTGTATGTGCTCAACCCCAGACCCCTTGCGCAACCCCAAGAAATAATTCCAGAGGAGAGGGAATTTCCAAATCATCTTTGGGTCTCAACGGAATTTTATCACTTGTTCATTGCTTCTTATCTCCATGTATGTTGTTTTGCCTTTCCTTTCTGTCTCAAAAAGCCATGTCGAGCCGTCTGGCTCTCCCACCGTACAAGACTTCGCCAAGTACTTTGAGTGCCAACCAAGCCTGCCCACAATAGATATAAATTCGAGTATATGATACCTTTCGAAAAGAGGGTATCTGAAGAGGTACAATTGAGGAACAGAAATTTGCAATTTTGCAGCACGGATTACGGCGAGGGAGAGGTTTACGGAAGGTGTGGCCGCACTCCTCGCATGGCCTGGTAACATATGACGCGGAAATTTCCTTGGAATAGTGAGATGGCTAAGTAATTGAATCCTTTCATGGCGTGCTCGCAAAATGATAAGCCTGATGAAACTGTAGGGATATGTAAGCACGGCATACGCACACAGACAGTGGCCAGTGTAACGCCGATGCATGCATATGCCTTAAACGTTTGGCGAATGCGTATTTGGTGATACAAGTCCCTGGAATTGTAATATCCAGGGTTTCCTCGCGTATGCAGAAGCAATTCTTCGTGATCAGGGAATTGCCGTGATTTTGTGCCGTGCTGTCCACTTATTGACAGGTCCATTCGCATCCCTGAACACGAAATCCGGTGAGCCGGTGAGCCTGCTTCAGCAGTGAAAAAAAAGGTCGACTTCCGGACAACTGAATTGTCGAATGCCCTAGTAAGTTACGATTACAAGCAGCATGAAGAATAAAACTCACGCTCTTCATCAAGTCCACCCATAAGAAAGTCCTCCATATCATCGTCTCCGACAGCGCATGATGAGAATGATAACCACGAGAATTATCAGCACCGCCAGCAGTGCGGCTGAGATATTAATGAGCATGAATTTAGTCACCTCATCCATCTCCCGACGCTGAAGATCGATCGGCAGCGAGTCTGGGGGTGGTGGCGGCGGCGGCATCGTGTTCCGGGGAGCAAAATCAATCGAGCGTGTACGAATGGAATTTCAACAGAGGCGAGCAGTGAGGTTGTCAGTGTTTTCGGCAGTAGCGACCACGTTAATGAAGAAGAAACTCTCAGCCCCGCAAAGCAAACAAGGTCGTCTCCAAAATCCCTGTGACGTGGCAACGTCAGGCGTGCAGAGACAGAAAAACCCTTCGGGACAACCTTTTAACCTTGTGTAAAGTTGAGAAGACGACAAGAAAGGGCGGCCGGCTTGGCGCAAGCGATCGAAATTCCCCTCTGAAATGAGAAAAGAGAGGTAAACAGGGCGGCGTTGTTGGAGAGACTGATGCCTTGCTTACCAGAATCTCGAGTGGGCGAACTCTCGGAAATAAGGTTTGCGAGATGTCAGATTGTCCCTCTTCTTCGTCCACCTCGAAGGTTTCATCCACCTCGAAGGTTTCATCCACCTCGAAGGTTTCATCCCTGTGGATGATCAACGACCGGGTCTTTCCTTTTCTTGGTTTGGTGTCACGTTCAAGCATTCTTTACGGGGCTCGGCCCGCTCAACCCACAAGGGGCGGTGCCTGCAGAAATTCTGGATCTTTTGGGCAAGGGTCGAGACAAAAGGAAGCGCCCACAGCAGCCAGCCCCGCCAGGATCGTGAGACTTGCGTGGGGATACTGTGGCGTCTGAGATGGAACTTATACTGCCGGAAATGGCAGTCGGCGACTTCACTGGCTTGCGCTCTCCAGACGACACTAGGGTTGGCCGCTGCGATTGGCAGGAAATGGCCACGGTTGTGAAGTACCACATACTTGTTCTTTAATATTTGTTCTCATCTACGATTTCGCGGGACGGCGAGGCTTTGAACATGCACGATTATGCACGCCGTTCCCAGTTTGTTTCCCTAATGTGCAATCGCAATGCGGCATCTCTCGGTGGAGATGTTTGCATGCTGCTTGTTACACTGCTTCAAGCAGGTCAGGCTCAGCCGAGACTGATATCCCGCCTTTAGGCTATGCAATTGGCCATAAGCCATAATTAAGTGCATGCCTGCACTGCTCACAGACATGGCAGCACACGCTGTGCGGCGTGCTCGATTCAACGACAGACCTGTCAAGACGGGCCAGGCCAGCATTAAGGTGAATCATTTCATTCATCCACATCCATCGCGTCACCGGAGCGATTGGTGCTCCAACTGCGGCTAGAACTGTCGTACTTCAAATCAAGGTTTCTCTGCTAGAAAATTAGCCCCAACGTGTTTGACCAGTTGAAACAGGAACTTACCGAAGCGAGACGAATCCCAAGCCACAGGATCCTCTCGGTTCTTGATCTTATGGTCGAAGCCAATTCCAACATCCGCTCCTCCTCATCCACTACACCGCCAAACCATGTTGCCGGATAATACGAGTGAGCCCATAATTGACCCCTAATGAGATAGTCTTCTGGCAATGGTCGGAAATCCTCATCCCCTTCCCGAAGGAAACGAGGTGACTCGATCGCTGGAGTTATTTTCTCCGACTTTGCCAGAGTGTTGAGAAAGAAGGCAAATTCCTCCCATTGGACGTATTTGAAAATGTAGGACGTATCATATTGAAGCGTTGAAAGTTGAGTCAGGAATGCGAGCAGGATATGAAAATGAGTCAGGACGTTCTTATCTCCAAAGCGCCGAAGGACAACATGCAACGTATCGAAAGTGAGGCGACAGGCGAAAGGAAATGTGGTGGCGGTCTGGAGGTCGAGCCTCAGGTCGTCGGCTGCGGGTTGTGTTGGTGGCAGAGTCGTGTGATTTTGTCCATCAGGGTCGTCATTTCTTTCAATTTGGTCACGTATAATGTTTTGGTATTGCGTTGCAAAAGCAAGCCGCAAGAAGTTGTCCTCGCTGCCGTAGTCAAACAGGCTGGCAATGTTTGCAATGGCCATATACGCTCCTTGCTCCTTCCACTTCGAGGTAACGCGTCCAATGCTGTTGTCCAGTTGTCCAATGAACTCGGTCAGGCTGAGGTCAAATTTTTGTTGGAATCCATGATCTTTTTCGAAAAGTAATCCGTGTGCACGTATGAAGCTGGTTTCGACGGGTAACGAATGGGAATAAGACGTATGTGAGCGGCCGAGAATGGGATCGAAAAGTGTGAGAATAGACTCGCGTGCGCTCATGAATGGCTGCACGCATGTCAGGGATCGACAATAAAAGTAAAGCTGCTGAAGGGCGTTGGGCCTCGCAAGAATCGCCAGGTGATGGTAAAGACGACCAATAGCAGGGCTCTTATCTGCAGCTTTGCTGTACCAAAAGCGGGCAACTCCCGCCCATGTTTCCCGATCCCGGAGATCCTCGTCTTCAATAGCCATTCGGTATCGGCCTAGATCTCCGAGACATTCGATCCAAGTATCCTCAAAAGCGGGGACTGTTTCGTACAGAAGCGCCATCATTTGGTAGGCCAGGTAAATGAAAGTAAGCATGTACTCCAGAGACTCGGGTAAACGATGACGAAGGAGCTCCAGGAAAGAATGAATGCCATGCTTCCACATTCGAGCAGGCATGGAGTACTTAGCCGCAAGTCGACGTAATGCAGGGCTTGCTGATGGGTGTTGCGACGCCAAAAAGAAATCGTGATGTTCGTGAAGCAAAGTCCTATGTAATGCAATGAGAGCTTGCCAGTGGTCTGGGGCTAGCCTTGGCTGCTGACCGGACACGGGATCTCGCTCAGCTGCTGCCTGGGCCTTATCGACGTGGATGCATTTTGATTCCACCATCGTGAGGCCGGCATAAATAGATTTAACTTCTGCAGCAAGCTGCTCTTGGGAGATGGGCCGGGAGTCTGGTTGAAGGACCAGGTCGGGCCAGTCCTCATTTGCTGGCGGCGGTAAGACGCCCGGTCGGCCTGGCACCGAGGGAGGCACCGGGCTACCCGCAGGCGTTACTGACGTGGGAGAGGCAGAAGAGTGAGCCCGATGAGTTTTGCTAAGAGATTCTTGAAGGTGAAGTGGCAGCGCTGCAGGCTGCTGTCCACGTGGCTCAGCCGTATCTTGGCCCTTTCCAGGACTGGCAGAGAGATGAAACGGCAGACACGATCGCTCTTCGTACATTTCCACGTCTGCGATCTGCGGCTCCACTGCGGCCTCCAAGCCGCGAGCCTTACTTGACTTTACATCCTGGCGAAGATAGGATGGATTAGACGATTCTGATGCAGGAATGTCAGACGCAGTGTTCATCCAGGGAAGGGAGGTGAGCAGTCAAAAAACTGAGTGCGGTCTTACTCTGAAGTGAGAGCCGGTTCAAGTCCGGCGTCTGTGATCTGGAAGCATCCTGGCGGCGCGAGTGCTTCGACAGGCGCTGTTGGTGACGAGAAGTGATAATTTGCTTGCTATCATGGCTCGAGTCAGGATGGGTGGATGGAGGGAGAGACAGAGTCGGGATGCGCGATCGGGGCGGACTCACGCTTTATGCAGAGCCTCGTCTTTTAGTAATTTCCTAAAAAAGGAAGTGCCTTCCTTCACACCGGAGCCCTGGATCTGCTGGGCATGGCTTGAGCGGACATGGTTCCACAATGCGTCATCGTGGTCAAACAGCTCACAGTCGCAGTAGGGACAGGCGAGAGTGTCTGTGAGGGGCTGCGCCAGAGCAGCCGACTTCGCTTGGGCTCGCTGGGTCTGTGCTAGGCCTTCTCGCAAGTAGTCGTAGTCTGTGTTCATGTTAAGATGGCCAGTTCAGCAGCGGCAGGCGGCGGGTCGGTCAAGTCGCATGCAGGCCGGAAGAGAAGTCAACACGGCCCGACGGGATCGCCGGGTAGTATGCAGGCGTCGGGAGCGGAACTGGGGCAAGTCCAACAAAGCATCGGCGCTGGGGAAGGATTCGAGCGATGGTTTTGAGGGGGATTGCCTTCGTGGGGCAAAAGTTGACCGGTTGGCAGGAGGGCTGAGGGCTGCGAGGTGACGTTGGCGCGCTAGGCCGGACACAGCCGAGGAACCGCCTGGTCGGGGCCTGGGGGCGGCAGGGCGGGAAGGTGGTGGAAGGGCGGATGAAAGGCCGCCGACGACACTCTTCGATATTTTTCTGGAGCGGCCGGCATTTCAGCGTGTAGCAGCGGGATATATACAAAGCCCAACCGCAAGGCAACGGCGTTGCGCGCATCGTGCCCGCGCGCCGTGCTACCGGGGCCCGCTGGTCAGGTTCTTTTGGGGGCGGACAACAAGGGTGCACTGGCACACTGGTTGCCTGCTGACCGTGGTTCGCATTATTGCTGCCTGCCGCTGCGGCTCAACTGGCACCCCCTTCGCACGAAACCGTTCAGCCGCATTTTTCATTGATGCCGTATAAGATTACGCCCCAGCGCGGCGCACGCGCTGCCTGCCTTCGCCGCTGCCTGGCTGGCTGGCGCCGCTGCCACTGCGGCTGCTTGGAATAGAAAACGGCCCCCAACTCCCAATTCTCCGCGACGCGCCGATCGGCCAGCCACACGAACGACCCCCGAGCCTCACGCGCGCGCCACCATCGCGCACATTCACCGGTGAGCACTTCCGGTCTTCGTGAGAAGACATAGTGTCTTGGGCGATGCTGTGCGAGCTGGACGCAGACGGCCAGCGCCCCGGCGTGCATTGCGGATTCGGTGGCCCCGTCAGCGGCGTGCCTGGCGGCATGGCTTATCAGCTTCGTGTTTTGCAAAACGCTGCTGCCTAAAACCCAACGCAAGCCATCCATCCTCCCCAAGCGCGCCCCTCCGCATCTCGGCCTCAACTCGAGCCTCCTAGCCGCATCCGGCAATCCGGACTCCCTGAGCTGCTCACGATGTGGTCAACTACAGCATGGCCTCCTCTGCGCTAAGATGCCAACAACAGCAAGACCTCAAGAGACGGATGACAGCTCACTTCCTTACCGCCTCGAGGCAACTGACCTAAGCTGACCGCTCGAACAACCATCTCTCCGCGCTTACTCTCCTCTGCCTGCCGCGAAGAAGTCATCTTCATCTAACTAACTATACACCATGTTGCCTTTGAGGTCCCGTTTTGTCTCTGACGAAATTTCTGCCCCTTCCTCTTTCTGTATGTGGAGCCGCCTCCTCCACGTTGACGTGCTATTATTGTATCTCTCACAGCCTCCATCCTTTTACGCCCTCAATTGACGGCGTGCCCGTCTAGCTTCACAATAAGCCTCAATGAGTGACGAACACGCTGACGGCGCTCTATTACACTGAGTCAGGAAGGCCCGAACGCGCGCCCTGCTGCAAAGAGCGAGAGCAGGCAAACCATCTCATGACCTGGAGTAATAGTCGGCCGAAGCCGTCTCCTGAGAAAGGAAGACATGCGTGGCAGCCTCTGAGCAGAAACAAGTTTTGGCTACCGCCGTCTCCACTCGCCTGTCCTCTTCACCGTCTCCGAAAATGCCTGTCTAAACACGGGGCAGTCCAGGGTCAGAGCAGACTTGTCGTCTTTCGCGTTCGTTTCCCACGGCAGACTAATCAAAAATGTGGTGATTACCACGCAACCTGTCTGGAACAACGAAGCAGAGCACAGCAACACACCTGAGAGTGACGGCAGGATCCAACAGCTTGTAGGTTGCAATTTGCAAGATCAGTTCGTGAACAGTGTCGCTCAGCTCTTCGCCCCTATTACGCAACATCTCCCTACTCTGGATTATTTCGCTCATAATTCAATTTCTCTCGTTATACAGACCATCATTGCTGTTTCTAGCTAAGCCATTGTCTCGATCCTACATCCCAATCGCTGCATCCGTACGAATTGACTTCAATTCCTGCTGCACGAAGAGAACTAGGATGCTGGCCAGACGCAACCATGAAGCGACTTTTCGCGGGCTTGCATCTCACTCACCGAGCTTTTCCTGCGAGAACCATGCCAAAGCAGCAGTCCGATGCAGGCTCGAAAGGATCATTCAGCTCGTGCAAGAAGGCTACGGGCGCGAACCGCGGCTGGTCTTATGTTGATGAGGGGCTTGAATCCTTCCAATCGGACCAATGTCCGCTCCTTTATTTTTCCTTTTCCACTTTTGTTCCGCGTGAACAATCATCGTGAAGATCTCAAAGGGATTCTAAAGACGTCGTAACCGTGAATTTGGGAGCCTTTCGATACCCACATTTAGCAACCTTATTTTCAAGGAAAGACGATCGCTTAATATCTCAATTTCAGCAACAATGCGGACTCAAGGAGGTAGGCAAAGTTGGTTGTCACACAGAGAGCCCGGTAAATCGGTTGTCGTCTCCAGCCATGCGATATTAGTTTTGCATACGGATTTTCTGTTGGCACGGAAAAAGGATATATTGGTTGCCTTCTGGAGCCAGCTCCGTTTGATTATTGGTTCCAGAACCACAAGAATTTCGTTCGGAAGGGGCTCCTGTTTGCCCAGGGCGGATCCGCTTTCCCGGGGGAGGTATCAAGCGCGGGCAATCTTTGTGCCTCCACAAACAAAAGATTGATCGGTGCTTAATTCTCTTGCACGACTATGACACGAACCGAAAATAGCAAGTAATTCAACCTCCTCGATTTTAATATCTCAGACAATATTTCTTTCCTGTGTGGACACGCCCGGCCGCCTTATTATGCGTAAATGTGGTCTCATCTTTACACTCAGGAGAGTGCAACAAGAGACAGAGACAGGGGAAGTGAATCATAGAGGAAGGGGGTTGAAAAGAAGGCAACTAGCACAGCATGGAACTCAACCACATGAACGACGCCAACACTGAGGGACTAGCAAAGACTGTGGTGGATGACTGCATTCTCATGCCGAACACGGCAGACTGCAGACGCCCTTTGAGCTTCGTCATCATCGATGCCATCATCAGCCTTGTCTTGTGAAGGAAGAATGAAGCGATGTGACACATTTCGATGGGATTTCTGGATTTATCTGGAAACATTACTAGAAAGATAGGCGAATGGTGGACGACGATTGGTGTCAGCCTTGCACCTGCTGCCTTGGGTCATCTGAGGGATCACCATCGACAAAAAGAGAGAATGCGGGGAGTTGGCAAGGCACGGGAGCCACAGCGGTTTCTGTTGTGCGTCGGTACAGCACAGCCCGGGCCGGTTGCGAAGTATCTGATATTGGGGCCCTTGGTGTAACAAGATCGCCGGCCTGAGGCTGCTTGAGCGAATTTCGACCATGCAGTGACACGGAGGCCTGGTGACCATCGGTAATATAGTGGATAGGTCAAGACGTAGTGAATGTGCGAGGTATGATTGGTAGGACCGAGGATAAGGCCCATGTCGGGCATACAGGTGAGGTGATGAGATAAACTTGTGGCTGATCCACTCATTGGAATACATAAATAGGCTAGCTTAGATGTCAGACTGTCATTCGCTGGAGAAGAGGAGCCGACACGTGCCAACAAATCACAAGGCTGGCCCTTCGGAGAGGCGGGGTATGAGCAGCGAAGAAGGATTTTAAGGCAAATGGCTGTGGTACGCGGACGGCAGGGCAACTTTGATAGATGGGAAATCGCTCCGAGCGTGCGGAGAAGACGTTTGCCTGAAAACGCAGCAAGACAGAAATTGCAGCATGAGGCGCAGATCAAAGACCGTAGACATGGCAACAAAGGAGAAATGGATGCGACGACAGAGAGCTATGGCAGAGGCCACGAGTGAAACATGCTGCTGGGAAACGAGGCGACGAATGCAGGCAAAACCAAATGCGATGACAGCGAATGGACCAAGGCCAGCCTGCAAGACAGAGTCAGCGATAAGATCAGGCAGCGTTTCTTTGTCGCCGGTGCTTCTCGTAGGTGCCCAGGGTGAAGATCCTGTTGATGGGATGGCCTGCTGCATTCAGGCCATTGCTCCGGGAACATAATAACAACTGCCGGCTCGTGTGCCTCATGCAGAGGCTCCGACGGTCGCAAAGATGACAGCCTGCCCGTCGCAAACTCAGGAAGGGGCAGCGCTGCCGCGTTCCAAGGTCAGGGTGGGCTGCGAGGAGGCGGACACTGGTGCTGCATGGGGAGACGGGTGTGTTCCAGAAGACGACGCCTTGCTTGCTTTATACACGGGGCACTGCGTCTAGCGGCTCTCTTTCTCTCTTGACCGGTGCTCTCGAAGCCCAATGGGCCGCGGCGAAGAGTCGCACGAGAGCCGTCCAACCGCAGGCACGGCTCGGAACCGGGGTCGCTGCCACGCTTTCCACTAGGGAGGCACTGCCTGCTCGCGCCTGCCTCCCGATTCCCGTAGCGACGCGTCGACCTGTCCCGACTTCCGAACGCGCACGCGTCGAAGGATCACTAGGCTCATCGGCCTGCATGCTGCCGTTTCCCATCTTCCCCGTCGGAGCCTCCAGCGCGGCCCGTCTTACTTATCCGAAAAAATGCACTCTGATGTGGGTTTCTTGGCCCCCATGCTGCGCCTCCCTGACCTCTGCGGCACAAGCTCCTCCAAAACCCACAAGGCAACATCGTATGCTGCCCAATTCGACGCCGATGGGGCAACTCTTCGACAGAGGCCTGCACTTACGCCTGTTTGATCCCTCCGTTGGCTTTCGTCTCATTCCTGTCTTACGCCGTCGTGCCACCAACTTCCACTTCATTTCCCCGCAGTCATCCGCTAGGCAGCAACGAGGCAACTGAAACTCCACACCCTGAGAGCACGCGATACGTGCATGATGGACAGAGATAGAGAGGCCGCACTCCTTCGGCCCCCAACAACCAACCTGGAAAGGCGATCTGTATGCGCGCGGCAAAGCAAGCGATAGCGCCGCATCGTCTGAAAGAATCATTACCAAATCACTTTTCTGCCTGATCCATGCTTCAATGGGAAACGCTTCCAACTCGAACGTAAATAGCGCGGACCAGGGCGGCCTCCGAACACATTCGCGGTCTGACGGCTCAGAATGGATCAATGCTGACCTGTCATGAGATCGCAACTAGAGAACAATGCTTACCCGAGGAAAAGGCAGAAGACAAGAGGATATGCGGCGTGGAGTGACGAAGTGTGTAGATGAAAAGCCCAACGTCACCGTCGAGCTCCAACTGGTCGGCGTCTCAGCAGGCAACATTTGCTGACCATGGAAGGCGCAAGGCAGGAAAGATGACATGAAGATAATCTAGACCTCACACCGAAGCCATGACGACGTCAGCAACGGATGGCTTGGACTGAGAGATGTAAAGCGTGTTGCGGGAGCGCTTAATGCCTAAGGCAGAATTATGCCTGAGGCGTGTCCGCAGAAGGACCGAGATGGGTGGACGACACAACGCCTCCTTTTCTGCACCCCGAGTCGTTGACTGAATCAGCACGACTGCTGGGAAAAGCGCTTTACATTTATCGGAGAATCAAGTAGAGTCCAAGAGGCCCTGCAGTGCTTTTCAGCCCTTTTGGTGTAGGAGCAGTCGCAACTGTGTAAGTAAAGTCTTGACGTTCCCCAAAACATTGACCAGTTCGTCCCAAGGGACGACTACCACTCCACCGATGCTTGAAAAGATCCGAGGATGACGTAGTAATGTGTTCGTGTGTCGACGAGCCGCAGCGCTTTTCCGAATGTTTCCTGGTAAGCTTTTTCTTGGCCACCGTTACTAGTTGAGGAGGGGTATCCATTGACGTCAGTAGGTGAAGTAGCCTCTCATTCTTCGTCAGAACCTGGAACTGTCGCCTTGCCCAGGCTCGCTCAAAGCAAGGTGCCAGACGTTTCAAAGCCACAAATTATTGCGTAGCCATGAGCGGGCGCAACCTGCTTCTGTTGAATGGCAATGATGGCCGTAAGTGCCCCGCTCGTCCAAGCAAGGGAGATCGCATCTCATCTCATCTAATTGTAGAGGGGCTGAAAGCGAGGATGAACAGTGGGAGGAGATCCAGTTTTACCCCTCACGTGGATCCTTAAAACGCGCTGGGCAGAGACTATCTCGAAACGATGCAGTGTGCCTCACGCCACATAGCCACCATGGCCTTAATCTCCGGGTGCGCAGTCGGCGCTTCCTCAGGCAAGCGACTTGCGTGGCCGCCTCGCACGCTATTCGTGTAGCGTCGCGATTTCCACGCATACTCCTTGAAACGGTTTGAAGTACGTGGAGGTTTGGCCGAAGCGTGGGTCGCCGGCCACGTTTGAGGGGGACGTACATCTCAAAGAGCATGGACATGGTGGGCTCAAGTACAGCGTCACTGGAAGCGAGACACGCTTCGGAAAACAGCATCAATTGCAGAGCAGGCCATCTCCGACTTTCGAATCGGTCATCCGAAGAGCACACCACCTGCGCACGATACCTCATATCGCCGGCGGAATCTCGAAGCTATATGTGTTACACCGAGAACGACACCGCAGTTCTGCACCTTTCGGTCACACCACCATCAGGAAGGCCCGTCGCAATCGTGCAGCGCGCAGCACCCCCGACAGAACAGGGCCAATCAGCGACGGCTTCGCGTCGGAGCCGTCCAATCAAGGCGCGGATGTTAAAGCAGCGAACGAACCGGGATGCCAGACGGAGCCCGGACAACGAACTAACGTAGGCACTTCGCTCCTACCTTTGCAGGGTGGGTTTGCGCAAGCCCAGGCATTCCCGGCAGGGAGACGGGTGTCACAATAGACTTGGATCAGCAGTCCAGCAGCCAATCGCCACGCACCTGCCTTCCCTTTGCGGCCGCGCGACAGGGGGTTGCGGGCGGCCCCAGACGGCTGGAAAGCGGGGACGCTTCCACCAAAAATGCGGGGAAGCGCAGCATGCCCTCTCTTCGACCACTCACAGCCGGCCCTCGTGACATGGCTGAGCGCTGGAAGCGTGCTGCGTGTTCACGCCACTGCCACACTACCGCAACAAGGTTGACTGGTTGGCCCGTTTGGCTACTCAGCATGGTCCTCGTCCAATGTGGTGTCGCAGGACTCGAGGTACGTGCCTGTGCCGGCAGGCCCGGCTGATGGCTGCTTTAGCCACCCTTTATAAGAGAGACGGGGAGGGGAAAGGGGGACAACCAGGTGATACCTACCAGCACTCTCCCCTCCTCTTGCTGCCTTGTCTTTCCAACCGTCCCTTCCTGAAAGCAACCGTCCCGTCTGCGAGCCAGACAGCCTCATCAGCCTTACCTTTGTTGCACTACCAAGTACCTGGTTGCTTCTACCTGACTGGCTCTTGCTCTTACCCCTCTCGAGCGTTCACAAGCGTTCCACAGCAGCCCGAGGCTTCTGAGAACCCAAACACTCACAACACTCTCCATTCAACCACCCAACGTTCATCACCATGCTCGCTCTTAAGACCTCCTCCGAGCTCGTGGCCCTCGGCCTCAACACCGCGGCCTTCGGCGTTGCTGCCTACCTGCCGGCTCGCTATTTTGGCCCCATGATCTTCCCCCGCCGCGCTGCGAGGGCTCAGGCTCGCGCTGAACAGCGTGCTCTTGCTCACACCAACGCCGCTGCCGTTGGTGCCGGCACGGCTGCCGTTGCTGGTGCTGCCGCTGGCAGCCAGCTGGGCGCTGGATCTCACCACGGCTGGATCGGAAGTGCGAGGGCACTCCTCAGGCTCGGCACTAGAGGCCGTGGCGGTGGTAACTTCTAAACGTATCGTGGAACACTCGATCGAGGTAAGCGCCTCCCTCTCCCCTCTGACAACTTTTCCTTCCCTCTGTCGGCTTTCCTCTTACGCCTCCACTACCCCCCTCTTCAACCCACAAACACCTCAATTAATCAGAGATTGACAAGTCTGTAGGAAGTGATGACAAACGGTGGAGGATGAACGATGACATAACGAGACGAACAACGAGACGGAGGTGGATGGTCCTTCAACCGACCGTCCTCTCGCAGTCGTGGACCTGGGCAGAGCTGGGCCCCATCTTACTTCCTACGCGACAACCACATAACAACCTATCCGCTTCACCCTCCTCGAAGATCTCTCCTTAAGCGGAAGGACAAACCACACAACCACGACGAAGTGTTGTCGGCGTTTCGAGGTAACCGTTTTCGTCTTCCCGGGATTGCTTTTCGATCGGCGTTTGGAAGGGTAGGATTGGGCCGGGACATGTATATTCTCTTTCCATATCCAGAAGTTCTTTCTATACATTGCTTCATCGTACCTAGAGTAGAGATGAGCGTGTTCAGACCAGTTCGAGCAGTCGTCCCTCGTTACACTTTTTTACTACTTTACCTATGTGTACTGGTACCGGAATGGAATGAACATTACAAGTGAATGTTGTGCTCGACTCCACATGAACGTCGTGAAACAATAGATAGCCAGCGCCAACTCCCATGTGAAGAGAGAGTGTGAGGTGCCATTGTATTTAACACTATCCCAACATCTCCGATTTCTCCCGACGCTGTTGAGGCAATGACCGCGGCTGCCCTCCCTCACCCACACAGAATTCGCACCCAGATCCGTAGCTCCGGTCGCACGCATACGCGCCCTTCTACCCCTCCGCAGCACGCAGACCTGTTACCCGGAAAAGGTGTCCCTCTTGCCACCCACTCAAATGCACGTCGGGGAGAATGCCACAAGCCAATATCAGAATTTGGCTCCATGGAATTACATGGAGAGGAGAAACTTTCGTGATACACACCAAAGCAAGTCAAGCGGAGCCTCACCCAACCGGGCAGTCACCAACAACACATCCTCCAAATTCTACGGAGGACGGCGGAAAGCGAGAAGAATTGGAGGAGAGGCAATAATAACCAATGCGAGCCTCTCGCATTCGACTCGGCTCGAAAGCCGATGATTCGACATTCGCCTCACACGCACGATAAGCATAGCCGAGAAGAAGGGTCCTCATGATCAGTAAATAAACTCAAAACTCCAGCAAAAGGCCCCACAGAAACAACCCTGTTCCCCTTCATAGACGAATGAGATCTCAAAAAAGGGACCACACAAGTCATGAGATGCTCAAGTGATATGCATGTCTGCAGTGTATGTGTGCTCTGTCGTGCAACGGAAGAAAAAGAAAAGACGAAGGAGAGTGGTGCGCATGTAAGAACCCGCCGCCTCCCACCAGTCAGATTGCCGCCTTTAGGCAGCACACCATCGCACCGGTCAGATAAAAAATACTCTCCCTCCTTGCTTACCCGTCGACCACGCGTCGTAGCACAAGCCCTCACTTCAGCTTCCACGAAAGAAAGAAAGTCTCCAAAGAATCGAAGGGAAAAAAAAGAATACCGCTCTGTTGTTGTCTCCGTTGCAATGTCGTTACGCGAAAAGACCAAAAGCCCACCCTTCCCTCTTTTATCCCATCATACACACCGGTCGTCCCACGGTTGATGTCCCACCCACCGTTTTGTCTTACCTTACCGAAAAAGAATAGTACAGTCTACCCAAAGGGACCACAAACGTCCACCATAAACCAATCATGACGAAAGGAAGATCTCTCTTCCTCTCTTCTGATCGATTCGACCGAACGGTCAACCCGGAATAAGAATAAGAGCAAAGAAAAGAAAACGAAGCGAAAAAAAGACTCAAACCTCCGCATCCACCTCCTCCGCCTCCGCCACCCGCCGAATCTGCGCCGCCGCGCCCACGCCCACAATCTCCTCCGCCGACGGCTCGTCCAGCCCCACCCCGGGCCGGATGAACCACGCCGTCGCGAACGCGATGCCGAACACGCTCGTCAAGCACACGAACACCAGCTGCGTGAACGTGCCCACCGTCGCCGCGTAGATGGCGTTGAACACCGTCGGCGCGATGACGCGCGCCAGCGCGTGCAGCAAGCCAATCGCGCCGAGCAGCTGGCCCGTCCGGTCGGCAGGGACGTGCTTGGTCAGGGAGCTCTGGAGGGTCGGCGAGCCGATGCCACCGGCGGCCGCGAGAGCGCCGGAAGCCAGGAACAAGTTCCCTGACGTGGCGAGCGTGTAACCTAAGTACCCGAGCGTGTCGAGCGCGATGGCGAGGCGGATGAGGACGAGGTCGAAGACGTCGGCGCCCGAGGGCTTTGCGAGCGGGTTCCTGCGGCGGGCTGCAGCGCGGCGACCCTTGAAGAAGCGTGTGATGAGCGGCAGCAGCACGAGCAGGCAGAAGACGCGCGAGCCGTTGACGATGGAGACGAGGCGGCTGGTCTCGAAGTTGGACCAGCCAAACTGGTAGTTGGTGTAGATGATGACGACCGTCATGGCGCCCATGTGCACGCCGAAGACGGTCGTGTCCACGCCGGCGAGGAGCAGGAGGTTGCGGCGGACGGCCGGGCTGCTGCTCGCGCCAGTGGGGTACAGGATCTTGAGCGGCTCCAGGAGGTTGATCTGGCGGATCCGGTTGATCCAGTCGGCCGAGGGGGCGCGGGCTGCGCGCTCCATGGCGTACTTTTCTCGGGCAGCCATCTGGCGGTCCTTTGTGAGGGACTCGGGGATGATCAGGCCGACGAAGAGGATGAAGCTGACGTGAACTCCAGCCGCGAAGTAAAAGATGGAAACGACTGAGCCGATCGCTTCGATGATGTACGCCGACACAATGGGACCGAGGGCAATGCCAGTGAATAGCGCGGCATGGAAGTACCCGAAGACAACGCTGCGTCTATCAACGGGAATGCAGTCTGTTGCGTAAGAGTTTGCGATGGCCATTGCAGCGATGAAGGATCCAAAGAAACCCTCGACAGCATAGGCTACCAGAATCCAGCCGACAGGAATAGTATCAGGGTGAGTAGCAGCACATAGGGTGATGACTTCTCCGAGCAGCATTCCAGTGCTGGTGATGACAATGATGTACAGGCGGCCATAGCGGTCCGACAAAGCCCCCAGCTTGGGCGAAGTAATAGCACACAGGACACCGGAGATAAGGTTGCCATACAGGGTAAACTGCGCAACATACGAAGACACCTCTGGTGTGCGACACTGCGGGTTGTCATCCCCAAAGACAACCGGAAGAGCCGTGAAGTTCGGGTCTTGGATGGCCTTATCGAAGAAGTACTCGCGGCAGATAAGAGACAGAATTAGGTTCATCTTGGGCACAAGTATACCGGCGTTGGCGATGGCCGTCAAGAAGAACATGGGCAACATCCAGTAGACCTGAAACTATTATCAGCACATGTCAGGCACAACCCGTACGAGCAGACTACTGACCGACGGCCGTCTGTACCAGGGAAGCGCAGAGAAGTCATCGTACGGTGGAGCGCTACTTGCTGCGCTGCTTCTTCTGCTCTCGCTGTTGTCGCCCAGCAGAGGAGCTTCTTCGGCGCTTCGATAACGGTGGCCAGAGTCCACACCACCCACGTCAGCTAACATGGTGTCTTCTCCAGTGTGAGCTCCCCCAGCCCTTCGTATCGGACCAGCCCGCAAAGGCCCGGTGTCGGGTGCGTGTACGGCGTTGTTCTCCATGGCTGCGGCAGGCTTCGAGTGGTTCTGAGGAGAGTTGTCAAGGTCACAAGGGCCGCTACGGACACTGCCAGAGGCCCGTACGGGAGGATTCGGCGACTAGTGGCAGCGGTTGTACACAGGAGACGGACGGAATGTGGGCGGGCAGATCATATAAGACTGGCCATGTCTCTCGTTGGCGTATCTGTGGAGGTGGTACCTTGTCTGGACGGGAGAACAGCAGGCGCAGTGATTGGTGGGGGCAACTGGGGCGACAGCGGGCAGACTGGGGCCAGTGGTGTTGTAAGTGTTGCGCGATGCGCGATATGTCGGGCGGAGTTAGTCGCGAAGCTCAAACTCTCAGGTCAGAGCGCCGACGAGGTGGCAGCGAGTGGGCTTTGGAGCGGCGACGGGCCGGAAAGTATGGGGAGCGGGGAGGTCAACTGGCGGGCGGTATCATGTTGTCCAGCATGCGCCTTCAGGGCGATGTATGACGCCGAGGTGATTTGCGGATTGATAATGCAAGTAGCAGCGTGTCGGCAGGCGGTTCCCCGAGAGGCCGGCGTTATGAGCTGGCATGGATCATGCCCCGAGTCGTGACGTAGATGCCTGCCACGGCTTAGCCCCAGACACTTTGGTTCGGTCTGACGGTTGCTCCGCTCGGGATGCCACCTGTCGCTGCCGCCTGCATGGGAAAAAGTTAGCACTCCAGAGTTCTCGCGCGGCCCGTGGAGCTGCTTGTTTCGACTACGACGACTCGAGCGCATGGAAAAGGACAGGATCTTCTGTTGGGAGAAGAATGCGATTGCTCCTGCCCGTCGGCCCTTCCCTCGGCTCCACCTGTCGCGCGCAAATTGGACACCATGCTTTTGCTCCTACTCGCCACCTGTACTTTGATTCGCCCGTATCGCGCCCCAGGTCCAACGTGGTACTGCTGAGTGGGCGTTGCTGCGCTTCAGGGACGTTTGTCTGTGCTTGCGACGCCGCGGTACTCAGCCACTCATAAGGATCGTAGACCCGAGCAAGTTCCCTAGTACAAGCCTTGTTGCAATCGTAAGCTCGTATACGCCCATTTTTAGCAGCTGAACAGCTATGTGTGTGTGTGTAGTACTATTGTTACAGACTAAATGTGAGAGAGGAGCTCGAAAACGCTATGCCAGGCCTAGATGCATCAGATATAGTAAAGCCGTAGTCTTACAGCCCCAACCTATTTTGTTATCCTGTCCAAACAAATCGAAACGAGATCTTCAGAGTCTCTCCTGCATGCTCGCAAAGAACCGCTTACTCTCCGCACACCTTTCGCTCGTGCACGCCGGACACCTGAGCCTCAATTGCTGACTGCACGCCTTTCCGCTGTCAAAGTGAGCCTTGGCAATGTCCGCCAAAGCCTGGATGAATACAGGCGATCCGTTCAAGCTCTCAGCTCTCTTTACATTACCACCTTCCTCCGTAGCGTCGTGAATGATTTCCTTGTCCAACTCGAACAACGTCTCGATGTGGTCTGACGTGAACGCAATTGGCACCAAGAGCATATCCTTCTGTCCCTTTTTAATGAAGTTGGAGACCGTATCCGAAGTTTGCGCACCGAGCCACGCAGAAGGGCCGACTTGCGACTGCCATACGAGACGGTACTGATTCTTCATTCCGAGACGCTGCATGACAGCGTAGACGGTTGCAGCGACCTCTGCCGGGTAAGGATCGCCTGTGCATATACACGTCAGCATTCAACCATCATCCACTTTGCGAAATGATAACTCACCTCTGTTCACGACGCTCATGGGCAAGCTGTGGGCCGAGAAGAGGATGATCACTTGGTCCCTTATCTCTTCGGGGAACTCCTTCAGGGTAGCTTCGATGTTCTGGGCAAAGGCCTCCACAAGCCCCGGATGCGTCGGCCACCTATCGATTACGCTCCAGGCGATAGATCCTTCAGGCTCGTTGACGCCATCGCCAGCTCTCTTGCCTTCCAACCTACTCCGCCACTTCCACAGTTCGTTCAACGAGGAGCCGGTGGTACTGCACGAGTACTGCGGATACTGCGTGAAAGCAACTGCGCGCCCACCCCTTCCCTTCCCAAAGCCGTCCTCAAAAAGCTTATTGTACATCTCCTCGGTCAAGGGGTCTGCGTAACGGAAGGCGACGTACGGCTTGTGAGGAGCGGTGGCGGGCGAAGTCTTGTCGAGAATCTTGCACATTTCGGCAGCCTGGTATTCCGACCACTTGCGAATGGGAGAACCGCCTCCAATCTCAGCATACTGCTTCTGGATTTTGGGCGTGCGGCGCTTCGAGATGAAAGGTCCCAGGTAGTCCTGTAGGCGGCCGAGAGGGATGAGGTCTCCGTCGGACTATGCGGAAAGGGTACCATTAGCAACGTTCAATTGGTAAGATTTAGATATGTTTGGGGCAGTACAAATAATCTGCTCAGGAAGTCGCCGACTTCATCGGTAGTCGAGGGCCCGCCCATGTTCATGAAGACCATGGCCGTGGGGCCCTTGGAGCTGGTCGCGTCCTGGGTGACCGGCGGCACCGTTGCGAGGTTCCTCTGAAAGCCCGAAACATCCTGCTGCGATCGCTGCCAGAGCGAAGAGGTGGGTGTGGCGGTAAATCTGGAGATGTGCGCGGGCGACGCGCGCTTCGAGAGGCGTGCGACGGGGGCGCGGAGCGACATGGCGGGCGGTGGTGGAAAAGTTCGGAGAGAGCGGAATCAACTGCTACCTCTGCATGGTCCAGGGAGGCGGTGGTTGGTGGTGAGCAGGACGTGTGGGCTGAATAAGAGAGGTGGTCTCGAGCTTAGAGCTCAATCGGCATTCTCGATCGTCATCGCGGGTGCTGGCGCGCCGCTAATCGGGCGCCACTCAGCTTTTGCGCATTACTACGTACATCATCAACGCTCTCATCCGTTCGGGCTCTGATGCTTGGCGGCACGTGTTCGCGCGATCCCCCAGCTGAGGCAAACCAAACACGGCGACCTCGTGTCCGGATACGGTCGCTTCGCGCTGGAGCTCTTGAGAACCCTTGTGTGCACATATAATAAACCCTGAAGACTCCCAGACGGACCGCGCAAGAAGGACCCGGAGATCGCCACGCTGCCGGAGATCCATGTCTTGGCTCAAGAACCGTTTCTCCAGAGCTCATCGGAGCCGCAAACAGAGTCAGATTGCGCTCAGGGGTAATTTCTAAGGGTTCCCTTGCTCGCGCTCAAGCTGATGTCCAACTGAAGGCCCAGAAAAGCATGAACCAGGTACCCCGACGCCCGTCAACGAGACCATCTTCCAGGGCTTCGAGTGGCACACGCCAGGTGGGCACTGGACCCGCCTATCTGCAGCGCTGCAGACTTATGCCGATCTGGGCATAACCTCAATCTCGCTGCCGCCCGGCTGCAAGGCGAACCAGCCCAACGGTAACGGCTACGACTGCTACGACTTGTGGGATCTCGGCGAGTTCGAGCAGAAGGGCACCAGATCAACAAAATGGGGTTCCCGCGAGGAACTGCGCGAGCTGATTGACAAGGCAAAAAGCTTAGGCATCGCCATCATTTGGGATGCCGTTCTCAACCACAAAACGGCAGGTGACACGACAGAAGAGTGCTGGGCCGTCGAGGTCGACCCTGAAGGTAGGCCAGACTTTTAAAGTTCTTCATCTGTCAGCTCTCATGTCTTCTGTCTCTTCTGTTCTCATTCTTCTATTCAGTGTTGTGTCCTCTCGCAGATGCACCCACATATTGATTTCTCCAAGACCGCAGGAAAGAGATCACCAAACCTCGAAAAATCGAGCCATGGATTCACTACTCGTTCCCGGGTCGCGGCGACAAGTACAGCAGCATGAAATGGCACTGGGGGCACTTCAACGGCACCGACTGGGACCAACGCGCAGAACGACATGCCATCTACAAGATTATCGATCCACCCGACGCAAAAGGCCGTCGCAGCAAAGGCGGCAAAGACTGGGCTCAAGACGTCGATGATGAGAACGGCAATTTCGACTACCTCATGTTCTCCAACATCGACTACGCGAACCCCGAAGCGCGGCAGGAAGCGTTGAACTGGGGCGCCTGGATGCTTTCCGACGAAGTTGGCGTATCTGGCTTCCGCCTCGACGCCTTCAAGCACGTCTCATGGCACTTCGCGCGCGAATGGACCGCGCACGTCAGAGCAGCCTCCCCCGACCGCTCCGTCTTCGTCGTCGGCGAGTACTGGACGGGCGAGGTCGAAAAACTGGTCAAATGGGTCGACCGCGTCGGCGCGCACACCTACGACGCCCCCCTCCTCAACAACTTCTCCGCGCTGTCCCGCGCCGCCGTCGCGCGGCGCTCGTCGCTCGGGCCGCCCCAGATCGTCGACCTGCGCGCCATCTACAAGAACACGCTCGTCGCCGCGCGCCCCGGGCGCGCCGTCACCATGGTCACCAGCCACGACACGCAGCAGGGCCAGACCATGGACACGCCCGTCGTGCCCTTCTTCAAGCCGCTCGCCTACGCGCTCACGCTGCTCCGCGCCGACGGCCTGCCCTGCGTCTTCTACGGCGACGTGCACGGCACGCGCGGGCCCTTTGCCGCGCCGCCGGCCTGTGGCGGCAAGCTGCCGCTGCTGCTGCTGCTGCGCCGCTTCTTCGCGTACGGCGAGCAGACGGACTACTTTGACCAGCGCACGGCCGTCGGGTGGGTGCGGCACGGGACGTGGGACCGGCCGGACGGGTGCGCGGTCGTGATG
Source organism: Botryosphaeria dothidea (assembly GCA_011503125.2). NCBI lineage: Eukaryota > Fungi > Ascomycota > Dothideomycetes > Botryosphaeriales > Botryosphaeriaceae > Botryosphaeria > Botryosphaeria dothidea. The sequence goes on along the minus strand of WWBZ02000040.1, from coordinate 2,375,465 downwards.
AGCGTGGCGGGGCCTGCGCGCAACGGGATGAGCGTCGGACGGTGGGCGGCGGGGCAGACGTGGGTGGACGCGCTCGGGGGTGTGAAGGAGAAGGTTGTGTTGGATGAGCGGGGTTGCGGGGAGTTTGGGTGCGGGACGCGGAGCGTAAGTGTGTGGGTGAGGGAGGAGAGTGTGCCTGCAGAATTGTGGGAGAACGTAGGAAGGGGTGATGGGTTTAAGTTATAGAAGAGAGATAAGACTGGAGGAGAGAGTGCTATAGAAACTGGAAAAAGAGGGTAAACCAGAGGTATAACATAGCACAGCTTGAGCCAATAGTAATCTTTACTTACAGATAATCGGCCTAGTGTGACCCTTCGTGTGATATGATTAGTTCCTTTCAGAAACGTCCTCGTTACCTCTTCTGCCCATTGGTTAAACAGCTCAGCCACGTCATTTATTCTCAATAGGGCTATGCATGCTTATCCCAAATAAAAGGCACCGTGGAGACATCGTCTACAACCAAGGAATAAGACAAAGATTTGAAACGCCGAAAAACAGTAATCTTTTTATGAGATGCCTTTTTGAACAATAGATACCCGGTGTGATTTACGCACGAGAATATACTCCAAACATCCAACTGGCACGGAGTACAGCTAAACCCCACGCCATACCTAAGCTATCCCAAACAACGTTCAGCTTGCTTCCAAGAACTTCTTTCCAGCCAACAGCCACCTCGGCCATAGGGATGTTTGCGCTTTCCGCAAGCATGAGCATTTCAACATCGAAGATCCAGCCCTCGCTGTGCATGTAAGGGATGATGTAGGGCAATGCGGGGCGGGAAAAAAGTTTAAAGCCGCACTGTGTGTCCTTGATTCTGGACGTAGCAGGCGGGGTCATGATCCAGAGCAAAAGATGGAACGAGTGCATGAGAAAGTTGCGGAGTTTCGAGCGCTGTAAAGGGCCATTAACATGCGGTCTTTCTGATGAACATCGGCATTTTCTTACCTTGACAACAGCCTCACTCCCCACCAGATGGGATCGTGAGCCAATACCCACACCTCTTCCCAATGAATCCTCAACCTCCTGGCATCCCGCAACGAGCTTCTTCAAGTCAGTGAATTCACTCGCACCGTCGGCGTCGGCGAATACGACATACTGCCCCCGGACATGGCGCATGCCGTGGGTAACAGCACCTCCCTTGCCCCTGTTCTTTTCCAACCTGATCACCCTAATCGAGCCATGCGGAATATGTGTAGGGCCGGGCTTAGCCTTCCACGGGCCGGGCACGGGGGTCGGATACTGGGAAAGCTGGTGATCGCGAGCGAAATTCAGCGCATACTCCTCGGTGCGGTCCGACGAGCCGTCCGAAATCACAAGAATCTCCCACCCAGAACCGACGCGCGCATTGCTGTCCCTCGCCGCGGCGCCGTTGCTCCGCAGCTGCTTCTGCGCGCCGTTCAACGACTTAGCGGAGACAGACGGTGAACGCGCCTCGACCTCGGCGCCGTGCGCGTCGCCATACTCGCGCTGCAGGAACTCAACGGCTTCCTCGAGCATGCCGCCCAGGCGCTGCTCCTCGTTGTACGCGGGCACAACGACGGACATGAAGACTTCGGGCGGGTCAATCCGGTGTTGATCTTCCATCGGCTTGCTCTGGCGCCGGGCCAGCTGCTTGCGCGCTTTCCATTCGTCGGACCAGCAGGGCAGTTGTTTGGGCTCGCTGGTGGTGCCGTCGGGGAGGATTGTGCGGTATGTCTTCTCGGAGGGGAATGGCAGGCGGGGCGTCGGCGCGACGATGAGGAGGAAGGTGTAGAACTGGGTGGCCAAGGGGCAATTTCGTCAGCATGTTTGCGCGAGAACGTGGGGAGCGTGGAGCGCGGAATCCGGCGCGGGAGATTGGTGTGGTGGAATGCGGGCGTACCAGGCCGGCGAAGCCCACGACGGTGGTGAGCGATAAGATTAGTATAAAGGATAGCGGTGCGTGTTGAACATGCAGCCACAGCTCTTGGAGCTCCTCGGCGAGCAGGCTCAGCTCGGCGCTGAAGGAGTCGAGGAGAGCGGCCATGTTAGGCCAGATGGAGCGGACACTACGGGGAGCGCTGGACGGGCGGGCTTCAGGCCCATTGATCGGCGGCGCGGGTTGGAATGAGGTGGAGAGTGCGGGATTCGAGATTGGTGGAGCGAGACGAGAGAGTGAACGAGAGTATGTCTGCAGACCAGCTTCGCCAGCGCGGCGGACGCGAAAGTGTCAACTGTCAATTGCGCGTCTAGTGACGACGTTGCATTCACAGGCGGTGGTCCCTGCATATGATTGAAGCCTGACTCGACTCGCCCCGAGCTGCCGCAGAGCCTCTCCCCGACTCTCTTCTCCACACTGGCTCCAGCCTCAACACCAGCTCTTCGCATCGCGATATGATGTTGCCACTATCTCGCCGTTTGCGTCTGCCATTCCGACATGTCACCAGCCGACGATAACCGGAAGCGATGCCAAAATGTCCCAGGACGCGACAGGCGCTCCAGCACCACGGACCTGGTCAGGTCCCGCACTTCGATTTTTTACGCGGTTGGTCAAGCGTTCATTCTGTTGTTCGTCACATGGTGACGCCTTTCATCTCATTCCTCTCCTACTCTCTGAAGAGAATAATGGATTTCTCGCGCGGCAAACCCCGCTGTCAGAGCTTACTATTTGTGCGACGACACCACACCGCGAGACTTTTCTTTGCCGCATTTTCGTTATCATCTCTTCCGACAGAGTCTTGACGGGGTGGTGACATGGTGTTGTTGCCTTTCGCTCTTCGCTCCGTCCCTGTCGGCGTGGCTGCGCTGTGTTTCTATTTTGGGCATCCCCCTAACGGTCGCATGGCAAGACTCGACGAGCTCCTGCGCGAGCAAGCAGTCAAAGTGCGACGTGCATTTTGCCTCTTAGGGCTCGACATGCATCTCGTATTGTCTGTCGCATGCCACATCGAATGCTGGTTAGCTGACAAGTTGAGAAGGTCGAAGCTGAGATTGTGGCTGTGGAGCATGCGCATCACCGCAATGGAGGCAAAATTTGCCCCCCTTACCGGCCACACGCTTTACCCGCAAACAACTGCCCAACGCGCCCGCCCACCGCCGAACCGAGTCTAATCGGAAGTGAAAGAACAAGATTCTGATGCTGTTATGCGTCTCAACGCCAAAGTCGTGCGCGTGCTCCGCGTGCTCTCTGTGGCGGAGTAAGCACCCATGCCAGGGTCACCATTGTCTCCAGACTGAGATCTCCCTTACAGTCTATTCGGCAATGACGGCCATTCAGCTCACACTTGTCCGGCACTTGCTTGAAGCTGACGACTACATCTGCTCGAGCCCGGTTGCCTTACTGCACTACTGCCCCGTGGCTACCCTCTGCTGTCCTCCCTGGCCTCTCATACGCCTCCATCACCACAACCCTGCGCATCTATTAGGAGCTTGGAGAAGAAGGCAACCACGGAGTCGCCGATCGGGCTACACGGTGGCTTGCATCCGAAACGTAGACTTTCTAGCCCGTAGCCGTGCAGATGATTCTGACCGGTCCGACGTGGATGATCTCCACCAGGGCAACACCACACTTCCCGTCCTCTCATCCAATCGACCCCTTCTGGAATGAGGCAGCGAACCAGACAGCAAAGCTGACAGGTCAATTCGCGAGCTTCTCAGCGTGCTACCCCAGCTCACATCGACACGCCCGTCATCTGTGCTGCACGGAATTACCCGCAAAGGAAGGGAATGCAGAAAAGAGATGCACATTGTAATAGTTGCCTGCCGCCCGGCCCTGTCTGTGCGTCGAAGCCCCGCGCTGGCCTTGCAGCTAGGCATATGGCCTTACCGCTCTTACGTCGATCGAGAGAAAGAAGGCGATGTCAGCTGTGATGATCATTCTCGAGCTCCACTCGCCCTTGCCTGGACCTCCGCCATCTGCACCTGGAAAATCTGCTGCCTGGAAATCGTGCATGCGCCTCTGCATTCGGAGCTATGGTGCCTGTTTCGGATGGTCCCAGCCTTCTTCTCGGTGTAACATCTGCCTGCAATCTCGAAAAGGGGGCTGGCGAAATGATAGTTTACATTTCATCGTGATGAATCATGATGATGGTCATCACGTATGGAAACAATCTCTTTCTCCTTTGGGAGCATGCTGAGAGACGTCTCCGATTGGATTGTGCCTCTCAGGTAGGCGGTATACCTCGGTTGCGAAAGTGGCTCATGCACTGGAAGCGTGAGCATAGAACGTGATCAAGGGAGCTAACAAGTATAAACCATTATCAAACGGGTGCTAGTGACTCTTGAAGATTCTGACGTCTTCAATCAATCTTTAAGTGATATCGCGATATTGAATTCAACGAAAACATTGTACAGGAGTGATAGCTTTGACTCCTCTACGGAAAACCTCAAGTAGTTGCATGACTTCTCGAGGAAAGTCCTTACGGTCAGAAGTCAACACTTTTACCCCGTATATAATCAAGTCTCCTAGCCAGCGTTTGGCTTTATCCTGCTCTACTATTGTGGATTGATCATTCTGAGTCACTTTGGAGCTCGTTCCGAAGCACAGTGGTGAACTAGCACGTTTCGAGCAGTTGCTTTGTTTCCGTGAGAGGATTGCCAAAATTCCGCGGAATGTGCTGCAGATAACGTCAGGAATGACGCATTTCCTTGCGCCAGCAGATATTTTCCATGTCTGCCTTGAGACAAGCGGGATCCGTGCCGCATCGCGAGTAGGTGCCGGTCCAAAGCCGTAGGAGTCGCTTATTCCAACAGGATTTGATTGGTTCGGCGAGGATGTCGGAGGTCCCCGCATTGCCTGGACAAGCTTCGGACTCCACCGCTAGATCTTCAGTCAACAGCACGTACGGCTGAGGAGCCTACAGAAATGATTCTGTCGAGGTACAGTCCGAGATGTTAGATTGCCTGCCACAAAGTTCACGGTGTTGATGGCACCCGCGTGGCTAAAGAAAGGCCTTCATTAGTGCAGCGGCCATTTCCTTCCAACCACTTACACTGTCTTTCTATGAATAGCATTGTTGAAACTCTTCTCCCTGGCACTTTAAAACCTCTTTCCACACTCTCAATGCCTCGTCACCAACCACTACACCAAGTACTCTGTCCGTTACTCCATTGACCACTCTATCGAGTTTTCAATCGACCACATCATCGACTACTTCAATCGCCACTCATTCGACAACTCACTCAACAACGAAATCAACCATCAAAGGAACCAACCACCGTTTGAAAAACTCACTCTACAATCCATCAACCACCTCGAAAAAAAAAATGGGTTCCATAACACCCTCTCCCGACTTCTCTCCCTTCTTCGCCCCCTGGACTACCGACACCCTCCTCGAGCTCCGCACCGGCAAAACCACCGTCGTCCCCGGCACCGCCATCCCCTCCGCCATCAACAAGCGCACGCGCTCGGGGCCCCTCTACGTCGCCAGGCTCGGCACCGACGGCGACCAGCAGACCTTCTTCAAGCACGGCGGGCCCGACAAGGCCGTCCTGCAGTACTGCAGCGCGCACTACCCGATGTGGACGCTCGAACTGCCCGACTCGGCGGACCACTTCAAGCTCGGCCGCTTCGGCGAGAACTTTGTTGCCGCCAAGATGAACGAGCGGAATGTCTGCATTGGCGATGTGATTCAGGTGGGAGACGAGGTGCGGTTGCAGGTCAGCTTGCCGCGCGCTCCGTGCTATAAGTTGAATCACCGGTTTCAGAATCAGGACATGTCGAGGCTGTGTCAGGAGAGCAGCCGGACGGGGTGGTATTATAGGGTTTTGCGGGAGGGGTACGTGAAGCCGGGGGATGAGTTGAGATTGGTGGAGAGGAGGCATGAGAAGTGGACGGTGCACATGGCGCAGGAGTACCTGCACAGGAATAAGAAGAACGAGGAGGCGGTCCGCGAGCTGGCGGAGTTGCCCGAGCTGGGGGAGGACTTCCGCGAGCTTTTCCAGAACCGCTTGCAGAAGATGTCCAAGGGGTTGGGCCCGGAGAGCGAAGAGGGCCGGTTGCGGGGCGCGGACGAGGACAGGCTGGAGACGTGGAAGGAGTTCACTGTTGCGCGGAAGAGCAGGGAGACGGCCAAGATTGCGTCGTTTGTCTTTGAGGCGCTGGAGCCGGTGCCGGAGCCGCAGAAGATCAGGCCCGGCTCGCACGTCCGCGTCAAGCTGCAGAACCTGGTCCGTTCCTACTCGGTCGTTGGTGGCGATAGCAATTTTCTTGAGATTGGCGTTGCGCTGGACGACAGCAGCCGCGGTGGCTCCAGGTATTTACACGACCAAGTCAATGTCGGAGATACCCTCACCATCGGCCGCGTCACTGAGAGCTTTCCGCTCGAAAAGGAAGCCCGCAAGCATGTTCTCATTGCTGGTGGTATCGGAGTCACAGCATTCATCCCCGCAGCCCAGGAGCTTGCAGCGCAGTGCGCTGACTGGCAGCTTCACCTCTGCATTCGATCCAAAGACGACGTGCCATTCCGCCGCTATCTGGAAATTTTCGGAGACCACCTGAAAATTCACAGCAAAGTTGATGGAGACCGCCTGAACATCTCGAACCTCCTAAGCTCTCAGCCACCTGATACGCACGTTTGTTGCTGCGGCCCTGAGCGCATGATGAATGCAGTGACAGAGGCAGCGGAGAGCTCGAACTTCCCAAAAGACAACGTACACTTCGAGGCATTCACGGCAGACTTGACGGGAGATCCGTTCGAGGTGGAGCTCAGGAGGAGCGGGAAGACTTTGGACGTTTCTGCAAATGAACCATTGTTAGATGTGCTTAGAGACGCTGGCTTCGACATTCCGTCGAGCTGCGAGGTTGGCAACTGCGGGACGTGCAAGGTCAAGGTGCTATGTGGCAGAGTTGATCATAGGGGAACGGCCTTGGAGGACGATGAGAAGAAGCACAGCATGCTAAGCTGTGTTTCTAGAGGTGTGGGGAAGATCGAGATTGAGCTGTAAAGTGTGGATGGGAGAGTCGTTGTTCTGCTTTCGCAAAGAGTTTCTTTGGCTGTTACGGAGTCATGAACAGAGATGCTCTTTCTCTAATTCATAGCTGAATTAGATTCTACGAACCCACATAGGTGGCTTTGTTCAATCAAACCATGTAAGAAAGCGTGCTTACTCAGAAATATATTCTGGTGTGGCCGAGCCGGCTTGATTTGTTGTTGCGTGCCTTGCCAAGTATCCTAAAACGCACTTCAATAGACGCCCCGTTCTTTCACCGCTTTACCCGGAGAGAAGGAACTTCGCCACAGTATACACCACCTTACCCAATTTTTATCTCAATAGCTTAAGCGACCGACCTATATAAAAGGCGGGACCGGCGGTATCTGCATTTTCTTTTTCCACCATCGTCTTGAACATAACCGCGCTCACTTACCACACACACACACACACGCTCTCTCAAGCATTCTTCAAACTAAAACCAACCATGCCAGGCATCGATTTCAACAAAGAGAAGAATATCAAGCCGTTCCATAATTTCGGCAAGTGCACCATCATGTAAAACCGAAGTTTCCTGCAAGAGGGATATGACAAACGGCGGCGAGTTGAGCATGGACGACACACAGAGAAAATAGAAGGAATCCCTGAGCTTGGATTTGCCGTCCTTCCATCTCAATGTGAACTATACAGAGTCGCATGAGCCTGGGAGGCCAGCTTTGCTACAAGAACAATGTATCTTTCACCACCCAATTTTATCTTCTGATTCCGTGTACTGTGTTTTTAACTGTTCGCATTAACGTGACCCACTGATGCAACTCTGGATACTCTGGAAGGTCTATATGATCATCATTACGAATCCAGCGTTCGTCGTCTTTGTGGCGGTCGATCAGGTCATCAGCGAGCACCTGTCGGAAAATGCGGACACTGACATTGTCTGCCTCACGCCTCCGATCCCAAGGTCGCATTTCCAAGCAAGCAAGTGCTGATGCGACAGCGAACTGCATTGGCTCGAAAAGACTCGCAATGCTAATCGTCAAATGCATTGATTTTTCGTTCAGGTCCACAGGCGCCCTCCGGGATAAAATCCCGTTAGCAACTCTCACGTACCACCTTGTCCAGCTTTCAATGTGCCTCGATGGCTCTTTCAGTTGCGGAAGTAAAGTAATTATGCCTGCCTCTTGTATGTCGTTGTACCGCACAGGTTTGAAACCTGACCCAGAGATCGTACCGTAAACCAGACATTCCGGTTCAGCTAGAGACCGTAGAGACAAAGCTCTCATGAGCCGCGGCGTGTGCCATATTTTAACGGATGAGCCAACTTCACGGGTGTCGATTACTGCAATATGGATATAGTCTTGACCAACTTCATCCATCCATTGTGCAATGCTGAGTGCGAGCAAGACCGACGGCGTCCATGAACTGAAGGGTGACTTCCCGTCAGGTTTGTCGAATACGTGGCGCTCCACTAGTCTTCTAAAATGCTCGTCTTCAAGGTCATATGGGTTGTAGGTGCAGGGAGAATCTTGCAGGAATGCGTGCGGTGTGATACAAACCCTGTTGTTGAGACCGGGTAAACCCCCTCCAGATTGGCTGGAGAAGGTCCTGAATAGGTACCGGGGAACGCATTTCTCTAACGCTTTCATGAAGTGAGTAAGTTACTGCTCAGTCGTTCCCTTCAGGTGCCATACCTTGCAGTCTCTCCCGAAGCCGCCTGCTCATGCCTGTTGAAGCAGACTCTCTCGCCTGCGGCATGTTTTCTTAACTTTTCGTGTATTTTTGGAATATGGAAAGGCTGGCCGAAGCGAAATGGCTGATTCGGTATCTCGTTTAGAATAAAGAATCCTGAAAATCGAGTGAATCACAAATTTCGGTAGAAATTTCCTGGGTTTAGTTTGCCTGGAATATATACCTGGCTTTGAAAAGTCAAGCCTCTGGGCCGCTGCTCCCTGTCTGGCCACGTCTGGCATTGATATTGTTGTCTTTGTCTTACTTGCGTATGATAAATTTCTATTCTGGGTCCGTGTCTTTGTTGAGGGCTGGGTAGCTGTACTTTCGTCGGCTAAAAAAAAGAAGGATAAAAAAGGGCACACTTACAAAACATGGATGCCTTTGATGGACAAAAACTGTGAACTTTTGGATCTTTTCAGGTCTGAATACAAGTTCAATTCTTACGGCATTTTTCGTGTCAAATTATCAAATATTGATTATTACTTAGTGCATGTATGTCTATACTCTGGCATTAAACCCCCAACCGATTACGCCTCGCTGTCCCTATTGACTCTGGAAAAGAAACGGAGAATACCTCTCTTTTGCTCCGATCAACACTGCTTCCACATCTTGACACTGTCAACAATCATTTGGCCGTTCTTCTCCCAAGTGGGATACCATTGGTTCCTGGCGTTCCAGAAGTCCTTCTTCGCCGTGGCACTGCTGTCCACCCACGGTTTTCCGTATTTGCCGTCAGTGAACCACCCGTTTGTTCCACCTGTGAGGATTATTAGTAAGAGAAATCATGCTTTGCTCGTTGACAACGTACCAACTGCGACATTGAGAATGAGGTAGAACTCCTGATCGAAGGGTGCGTTGGTGCCACCGGAAGCCCATGGGTTTGCAAGGCGAGTGCCATTTGCAGTGGCCACGGGGAAGCTGCCCAAATCCCAGAAGGACTTCTTGAATGGCCAGTAGAGGACCTGAAGCAGACGCGTATCGATGTAGGTGAAGATGTATTTCTCCGTCCACTCCACGCCGTAGGTGTGGAAGTCATCGCCGTACTGGGAATGCAAGGCGCCCTTTCTCTTGGTGGTCAAGTGATAAGCATCGTTGTCGGTGTCCGGGCCCCAGTGCAGCGTGCCGATGGCCTGGTCATTGCCGCCGCCGTTTGTTGCATAGGTGTAGTTGTTTCCGCGGGATTCCAGGATGTCAATCTCGCCGCTCCTGGGCCAGTCGCCATACACACTCTCGGTGGGGAGCATCCAGATGGCGGGCCACAGCCAGTCACCCTGAGGGATCTTGGCCTTGACCTCAACGCGCCCATACTTCAATGAGACACCCTTCTTGGTAGTAAGACGGGCAGACTTCGCAGGCGGAAGCACGGTGCCATTAGTGATGTTGGTAGAAGCAACGCAGTCCTTCCAAGAATCCGAGGTACAGGTACCGAGGGCGGTCAGGTTAATGACGTTGTTGGTCTCCATCAGGGTGGCATCCTGGAGAGTGGGCTTGATGTAGAGCTGCCCATTCTTGATGAAGACGTTTTCCTCGTCCGCGGTGGTTTGGTCGAATTCCCCGTTTCTGCGACGCCGTCAGAGGCATTTTCAAAGCAAGCTCTTCATAAAACTCACCCGAAGCCATTCAGGCGGATTTCTTTTGTCCAGATGGATTCGTCGAGAGTGCCAGATGAGAATTCCTCAGTGAGGATGGGACAGTAATTGTATGATGACGTGTTCCAGGTGATGCCAAAATACACAAGTGCTCCGGCGGCGCCGAGCCCAAGCAGGAAGCCAACGGTTGGTATTATCCAGAGCCATGGATCGTTGCCCTTCTTGCCCTTCAAGGCTTTGGGGGTTTGTATAGTACCTTTTGGTACTCTTCTGCTTCGAAAGTATCCTCCTGCCCCAAGGCCTGGAGAAGAGGGATAAGCGCGAAGGCTTGGTGCACGTGTGGTCGGCACAGATGCTTGCGGGGTTGCAAAAGGGTTGATAGGGATACTATCGGGTCTTCCCTTGCTGAAAGCGCTTGCAGCAGGACTCGCTCGTCCGCTGGCGACGCTGGCATGGCTGGCGTGGCCAGCATAGGCATCCTTTTCTGAATGATCGGACCTCTGCATTGTTGCGGAGAAAACCGCAGAGATCGAAGCGATGAAACGAATGAATCAAAGGGCTGAAAGAGAGCTTGCTATCGTAGAGGAGGGGCTGCGTGCAATACTTTTCTATTCGCCCTGACAGGGGCCATGGCCCAGCTAGCTAATTTTGCCCACCACAAGGACGCCACTATCAGAAAAAACCATGGGACGACATGCACTCGGATGGTCCAGAGCAGCATGGCGCGGTAGCGGTCTCGCGGCGTGAAGAGCTGCGTAAGCGCGGCGGGTCGTGAGGTACGGCAGTTAGCGTGTCGGGGTTGCCACGGTGTGGCTGATGCAGACGAGCAGGCCTCAGCCCAGCACCTTTCGCATGATTTTGCACGGCATGGTCCGTCGCATCTGCAGGAACGCGTCCCAAGATGGTGTAGGAGCAAGCAGCGGCGCGTGTCGCGACGGAGCAGCAGTCCCTTTTTAGTGCCGGCCTCGCTTGCTTAGCCGTTCCGGGCTCTGCCGCTCGGCACGACGCCCCCTAAAAGGGGCTCTCGGCGCTCATCAAGTTGCCTGTTCCTCTCGTGGCGTCGCCAGACAAGACCCCTCATTTCCACCTGCTGCCCGCTCAGCTCTCCGAACCCCTCCACACCCACGCACGAGGCGCTCCGTGTCCCCTGACTCCAGTGATAACCTTATGGGAGCTTCCAGCCCCTCGGCGCTGCCGGCGCCATCGTGCTCTATCTGCTCTGCACCATCACCACGAATAGCTACGCCTAGTCCCTCTGGGACGCCCCTCACGCACTGGCGTCTTCATCGTGCGGCTGCCGCCGTGAGGAAATGCCGCCAGACCACCTTGCTCTGCAGCCCACATCCGGTATCGCGTAGCCGTCCTCTGGCCCAGCCCGCCGTCAGTGAACTGCTCCGCCAGGCCTTTGCCGCTTCCTGCACGAGCCGCCTTCCAGGCTAGAGTTCCACATTCTGCACTATCGGGCCCAGCCTGAATCGCGGCTGGCCCAAGGGAGCCGCGAACCTCTTTTTTTTTCTGGCCGAAAGAGGCGTCTTTATCAACATGACTAGCTTGCGGCCATGGCCGTTGGCACGAATCCTCATCGTTAAAGCCCTCTCACGCCTCCTCCAGTGCTGTGCTTTCTCCTGCCCTCCAGTCTTCACAGCAAACGCTCGCTTGTGTGCAACCGTCATTCGCTGTTTGTCATTCATTCCTTGACGACACCACAGTCATTCCTGTCCTTTTTGCTGCAATCCTCCCGCATCCGATACCCAAATGGGTTACAACCAACCGTCTGCTCATAGCACCCCGGGGGCAGAGTCTCCTCCAGACATCACCCCAGCTCAAACACCGGGTGGCCTCACCCCGTTGTACCAGAGCCGTAATGGCTCAACGGCCGGATTCTCCGTATACTCCCAGACCAGAAGGGACACCCAATTCATCCATGACATTAGACACGACATCATCATCAACCATCTTTACGAGAAACAGGTGGGATCGAGATGGATCTCAGACTTCAGCGGCGCTGTCGAAGGCGTCCTGCTCAAGAAGGCTCGTGGAGAGTACATTACATTCCCTGAACCACTGGTCGAGAGCACCCTCGCACAGTCAATTGCTACCCTCAATGTTCAAGTAAGAGCTCTTTGCTTGTGGAAGTTGATCCTCAGCCTAACACTGCTCTAGGCTGCAATGACTGTCAAGACAAGAGTTGTGTCTACTTTCATTGAGCGAACCACGGACGCCGAGATCCCCATCAGGAAAGGTCTCCGAGTTCAGGTGATCCCAACGGTTGAAGAGCTTGTGTATGCAAGGAAGCACCAGTACGCTGCTTTCGTGGCATCTGAATCTCTTCTTGTTGTATGGGACGACAATCCAGAGAACCTCGCTGCCAGAGCTGAGAGCATCCAAGAGGACCTGCTGAAGTCTGCCATGTCTTCTTATGAGGCAGGCTTTGGCGAAAAAGGTGGCATCGTCGAAGAGGCCGAGATTGACGTCGAGGCCGCCACCGAAAAAGAGCGCCCTACAATTTACTACAACTCCTTGTGTACCGCTCTATCTGTCGCAATTCTCATGGCGCTTATGGGTCTTGGGTGGCAGTCAATCGCGCGCGAAGTGGTACTGCTCAAGAGCTATCTGTCAATTCTTTTCGTTCTCATGACTCCCATTAACTTCTTCTTCGCTCTGGTACGTTCATATCCTGGAAGACATGCTTTATATGCTAACGCTGCACAGTTCTTTTGCAATGTTATCGTGTCGATTTTCGCCCGCGTGCTTGGCCCTGTCTCGTACATTGAGCAGAACTCCAAGTTCTACTCGGCCAAGTGCTCTCCCAGGGTCGAGAAATCACTCAATGGAGCTCTTCCTCACGTCACGATTCAGTGTCCTGTCTACAAGGAGGGCTTGGATTCTGTCATTGCACCCACGGTCCGATCCATCAAAAAGGCTATCTCGACGTACGAGCTCCAAGGTGGAACTGCCAACATCTTGATTCATGACGATGGTATTCAAATCATCGACGAAGACGAAAGACAAGCCCGGATTGAATTCTATGCGGATAACAACATTGGATGGACAGCCCGCCCGAAGCATGGAGACAACGGCTTTGTTCGTCGGGGAAAGTTCAAGAAAGCTTCTAATATGAATTTCGGACTTCGCTTGTCCAACCTTGTCGAGACGAAATTGCAGGCTATCCCCCGTGGTGACCACTGGACATCCAGAGACGAAAACGAAGCCTACGATCACTGCCTTTCGCAAGTTCTGGAAGAGGAAAAAATTGCTTGGGCCGCTGGAAACATCCGTGTTGGTGATTACATCATCATTATTGATTCAGACACAGAGGTACCTGAGGATTGTCTTCTCGACGCTGTTTCGGAAATGGAACACTGCCCTGATGTTGCCATCATTCAATTTGCCTCCGGTGTCATGCAGGTTTCCTGGGACTTTTTCGAGAACGGTATCACTTTCTTCACCAACCTCATTTACTCTGCCATTGTCTTTGGTGTAGCCGCCGGGGATGTTGCTCCCTTCGTCGGTCACAATGCAATTCTCCGCTGGTCTGCCGTACAACAGGTTTCCTTCATCGATGACCTTGGAGAAGAGCGTTTCTGGTCCGAAACATCCGTCTCGGAAGATTTCGACATGGCTTTGCGTCTGCAGATCGAAGGTTACATTGTTCGCCTTGCTGCCTGGGCTGATGGTGGATTCAAGGAAGGTGTCTCCCTTACGGTTTACGATGAACTGGCCCGATGGGAAAAGTACGCCTATGGCTGCAACGAGCTCGTTTTCAACCCCATGTACCAGTGGATCTACAAGGGACCGTTCACTGTCCTGTTCAAGACCTTCATCGCCTCATCGATGCCTCTTGCCTCCAAGCTCAACATTATCTCGTACATTGGCACTTACTATGCCATTGGCGCATCCTGGATCCTCACGCTTGTTAACTACGTCGTCGTCGGAGAGTTTAACGGATACTTCGACAAATTCTATCTGGAGTCTTGGAAAGTTTGGCTTTCGGTCATTTTGGTCTTCACCATCGGCGGAAATGTGGGCCTGGCTGTCGAGCGTTACCGCCTCGGTCAGAAGAGTCTGATAGGCGCCTGTAAGTGTGCTTGTGCATTTTCTGACTACGTACAAGGCTGACAATCTCTGCAGTCTTCGAGAACTTCAAGTGGTGCTTCATGTTCGTCGTCTTCTTTGGTGGTATTTCCATCCACGTTTCGCAGGCCCTCCTTGCCCACATGTTCTCCATTGATATGCAGTGGGGCGCAACGGCGAAGGAAGTTGAGCGCTCCAACTTCTTCCTCGAGGTACCAAAGATCGCAAAGAGGTTCAAGTGGAGCATGTTGTTCTGCTTCGCGCTCATCGCTGCTATGGTGATCATGGCAGAGGCGCCATTCATTCCTTGGAGCTGGAACATCACCGAGTTTGTCGCTATTTTCCCTCTGGCGCTGATGGTTGCTTGCCACATGCTCCTCCCCATCGTGCTCAACCCGAGCTTGATGGCCTTCACCTTCTAGTTTCTCATGTTCTGTATTTGGCTTGTTCTTGGATGTTTACGGGCAAAAGGATCACGTTCATTGACGCTATAGATGGAAAGTGGAATTCAGCGGAAGCGTAGTTACTATCGTTCACATATCTTACGGCCTCTCACGACAAAGCAGTGCTGGTTCCTCACCAAAGCCAAGAGGGTCGGCCACTAATTTGTAATAGAGTTTCAATAGCGCTCGAAAATTGCTTTTGAGAACATACAGAGAGACGATATCGCTTAGACAAAAATGATCGCATCACGACGTGAAAATTCCAAATTGGCCCCTGAGGCCGCTGCCGGATATGCAGGGCGAGTCAGCCGGGTCAGGTGCGAAGGATCTAAAGCAGGAACGCTATGCATAAGGTGAAATCAGCCACGTGCAGGAGAAACGCCGAGGGCGTTAGGCGGTAGATTGTTCTGATAAGGGGCGCCGGCATGTGGCGCAGGAGCTGTTAGTTCGACTGCCGTCTCGACTAGCAGTTTCCCTGCCTCTGCGCCGGCGCGTACGGGATCATGCGAAACACCTCGTATACGTGATGCAGGACCCACTGAAGAGGCTCAAAGCTGTAGATGAGCTGAAAGGTAGCGCGGAGAAGATAGCAAATCTTGACATCGTAGTAGGCGCTCGAGAACAAAAAAAGAGCGTTGCCAGCCATGCTCGGTTAGCGCGGGCGGCAACTAATTTGCGTCAACGGCAGTAGCGCACCCGGCTGCAGCTGCAGCTCCTTCCTCTAGCGCTGCTGGCTTGCCCAACTCCCGGCACAAACCACCAGCAGCCCCATCACCATCCATCTCAGCCAAGCCATTGATGGCGTCGCCGGAAGAGCCCGCAGCCTAAGCGACACGAGAACGGCTGGGTTGTGATGCGGTCATGCACGCCCGTATCTGCAGCCCTCAACGCTCGACATGAAGCCTCTCGATATCGTCCGCTCCGCACCAGCCAACGCGGAAAACCTCGATCTGCAGCCACCGTCTCATCGGCCCCTATCACGAATCTGAGGAGGCTCCATCACCGGCCAATGTTTACGTCAAGCATCCTCTGAGACAGCTGATCACGTGCTGGGCCCACACATGGATGACTGATCTTTTGCCGTCGCGCTGAGTGCAGGCCCGACCACGCCGCAGCTTTACCCTACGCGCCGTGACGCTGACCATTCTGGAAGCCTTGGTCGCTTTCCCACTTCTGCCCGGACGCCACCCCAAGGCCATTCTCCGCCGTAACCACCAGCGCCATCGGCAGCGATGGACGGACTTCGTTTCGTCAGCGTTCGGCCCAATTTTCGAGGTGACAACAGCCGCTTTCCGCGTCCGCGACCCGTGACTTCTTGCCTCCAATGCCGCCGCCGTAAGGTGCGCTGCGACCATGCGCTCCCGAACTGCTCTGCCTGCCGACGCGGAAATTATCCGTGCTCATATGCGGCTTCGGCTTCTGGGACCACATCTGCCGCGCCACGGGAGTTTCCACGCACCGTCGATAGCAGAAACCAGCAAGAACCTCCCATATCCGATATTCTTTCGCGTCTCCAGAGGCTTGAGACAGTCATTGGAAGAGCAGCAGATGGCCATCAATCGTCTGTCTCTGGTAATCCAGCAGGTCAACTTCCTGCGAAAGATATTCCATCGAGTCGGCCATTTTATCGAGGAGATCGGAACACATCCTCAGGGAATGTCACACCAATCCTAGCTACTGACGGTCTTGACGGGACTTTACTCTTGGAAGATGGTCAATCCCATTATGTCTCCTCCGTGCATTGGGCCTTATTGGCAGACGAGGTAGGCTTGCATAAATTTCTACTTTTATCGTGCAAATTTTCCACTCCAGACCTATCAAATGGAACTTACATGTGAATTCGTCTGACGACTCGCAGATTCACGACATTAGGAGTCTTCTGAAGGATCGTGCGGAAGAAGAGCCGGGGACGTCTGCGGACGAGCCGGAGACTTTACGAGACGCAAGTAATTCCATCAGTGACTACCCGACTTCCTTGCTTTTCGGAAACATGAGACAGCCTGCCACTTCTGCCTCGTTCTTGCCCAGGGATCCGGAGCATTGTCACTTTTTGCTCAGCACGTTTTTCTCAAATGTAGATCCGATGACCAGGATTGTGCATAAACCTACTTTGTCACAGCGCTTTCGGAATTACATTGAGGTATCCTATCGAGCATGTTCACAACAGTGGGTGAACCTTCCTAGTGCCTTTTCCAATGTCTTGAAGAGAAGTCAGCTAAAGTGGCGCAGAAAAGACAGTCCACGGCCCGGATTATACTCGCAAATGAAGAGTCTACGCACCTTCGAGCCTCTTGCATTTGCTATAATGTACTCGGCAGTGAACAGTATGAAACCGGACGCTACTTATGACAGATTCCAAATCGAGAAGTCGGTGATGCTGCAACGTCTTCAGCGAGGCGCGGAATTGTGTCTGCACCGAGAGGATGTCCTGACCACCTCAAGCTTTGAGGTTTTGCAAGGATTCGTTTTGATGCTAGTGAGTTGTATTGATTGGCTTCAATACTCGGGTATCCTGTACTAATACAAGCAGAGCTCTCAATTCCGAGAGGATGAGCTGGGAAAAGCCTGGCCACTGACCGGACTAGCCATACGAGTAGCTATCGACCAGGGTCTGCACAGTGACCCCTCTCTATTTCCTTCCGGGAAGATGGACGCTGTCCAAGCTGAACTCCGTCGGAGAGTATGGCATCAGCTTTGTCATCTTGATTTCCGTTCCGCCGAAGGCAAGGGACATGAACCAGCGATCTCGGATGATGACTTCACCACTCTCCCGCCTCAAAATGTTGACGATGAGGAAATAGTCGAGGGGACACCAATTTCCCAGCTGATCGAGTCGAATTCTACGTTTACTGATATGACAACTCATCTAATCCGCCTTAACGGCATTCATTGCTTCAGGAAGGTTATTCAGAGCACCTACCGTCTTGAACGCCGGATCAAGAAGTCTACGCTTGGCGACAACGAACAAATCGATCCGGTTATTGAGATCCAGCACTTATACCAGGAAGTACGAGCGATGGTTGACTCAATGTTGGAGAAGCAACAAAGGCTTTACCTTTGCAATTGCGACCCATCCGTCCCACTTCAAGGATTGGCACTTGGACTTGCCGCTCTGTTGGAGTGGAAATGTTGGGTCATTTTCTGGTTGAGAATCCCAAAGGCTTACCGAGAGGTGATCATATCCCCAGAAGTTCGCATGATGTATGTCAACTCCATGGTATGTGCGAGACCTTGAAAGCTGACATTGGCAGGATTTTCGAAAAATCTGTAATGCTCATGGAAAATCTCATGGCCGCCAACTTGGCAAAAGAGACGGAACCCTTCCAGTGGCACATCAATGGCCACAGCGCGTTCCAAGCCATTATGCACGTCCTTTCTGAGCTAAAGAGCCCTCAATTCCGCGCCTCAAGTCACGACGGCCTCCTTGACAAGGCCATTAGCGCGCTTCGAATGATGCGGAAGCTGAAAGAGGCGGAAGCAAGCAAGACTTGGAGGGTGGTGCGGCGGATGATCGATAGAACAATTCCTCCGGACTGCAATTCCGCCGAGGCTTCTCCTTTTGCAACTTCCGTCGGCGCCGAAAAAAATAGGGCCGTCGATTCTGGATCTGTTTCAAAAGGGTCATCCTCCGAAATCTCGGGGCAGGGCGTTGCGAGCAGTTTTCTTGAACAACTGTCCATGGAGACTTCTTATGATGCCTCGCTGGGAAGTAATCCGGCCAGATGGGAAAACGATGGTGGCGATGCAACGTTAGCTGATGCTCCCGACTTTTCTGAGCTATCTGGAGAATTCGATTGGGTAAGTACGCAGTGTGTCTTCCTGAAAAGGAGCTCCGCTGACGCACTGAAGGGCTGGTGGAATCTTGACTCGCTTCCCTGGAGTCCACCGGCATGATTATCAATCACGTTTGAGACGCATATATTCCAAGATATCGCCAACAAGTGGGAAGAAATTCTTGACAATAATTTCCATTGGATGCATGCGAGACTCGTACTTCCGATGAGCCCCTGCATGTACTCTAAATGTACAGATCCCTTGAAACAGTGCGCATGAATAGCTCCAGCACCGCCTCGCTACGACATATGATTTGCTGTATGTAAGCCATATCCGCTCCACTCAGATCGGTGAATCCGGTCTCGGGACAGACAGGTTCTCTCATTTCACCTTTCATCGTCGCCTCAACACTACCGGTAGCTCCACAATCGTGGGCAGTCTCTGCCAGAGTCGCTGAAATGACTGATGAAGGTGACGGCAGAGAGTTTATTCGGGGACTTGAACTGGTCGAAGATCCCACCCTTTGTCCTTGCGGACTGGTTTCCGCGGTCCTTGCTTGCCGCTCTGTCAAAGCCTTCAAAGTTGCGAGTGTTTCCTCTCCTTTCTGGAGTGCTCGTCGCACGACAAACCGCCGAATTGCCACCTCTTCCTCCTGACTGACTTCATATTCGCCGAGGCGACACCATACCTGCCCATTTATATGACCGCTCTTAGGCGTCCCGCTGTTATTGACGTCCGAGTCAGGCGTGCTCGATTGCTGCGCCACTATATATTCGAAGAGGCGCATGACGAGTTGAAAGGATGATACTGTGAGGAGAACCGAGAAAGAGTCTTTTCGGCAGTGGGTACAACGGAGAAATGTCCGACATGACGTGAGGGCGGCGTTGATGCGCTGCACACAAATGTCCAGACGACAAGAACCCGGAAAGGACGATGAGTTCTGAGGACGAGCTTTGCGATGAAGTGAATGGAGGGAGTTGAGGTTGGTTACTTGATTCTCGAAGCAATCGCACAATTCCGTCTCGTCTTGGAACGGTTGGGCGGACGCGCCGCAAATTTCGTTCTCCGGAGAACACTTCTCTGTGTCGAATCCCGGGAAAGGTTCGAATGGCGGACTCTCACAAGCCAGCAGGAATGGATCTACATGGGAGAATCCACTCTCCGGCGGACTTATTGAGAAATTCTGTCCGGTCGCGCACTGAGGCTCCCCGCTCGTCAAGACGGACCGCTGAATAGGCTGATTGATGTGTTAGCCTCGGAGGATGCCCCATTGGGAAAATGTCCGAATGTCCTACGTTGTTTCCTCCATTAAACTCGTCGCTAAAGCAACTCAGATCCATCTCCGCTGTTGCCCCAGATTCGACCCATTGGGATGTGTCCAGATCCATGGCGGTGGTCTGCCAATCATTGTGGAGATTGCGGGCTGCGTGTTCCTGGCGGAGACGCGCTTGTTTCTCCAAGGTTTTCCTGTTTCGACTACCTTTTGGCTTGCCTGCTCTCATGGCATAGCTGTAGCTGCAAGGCAAGTCTTGGCTCTGACAACGAGCACACGTCGGCTCTCCCGTACATTTGACTTTGGCGGCGTGACAGGAATCACAGGCGGAGCGCAGCTTCGGCCGTGCTTTGTCACTGGGGGGATCCTTCCAGAGAGCCGACGGGGTGGCGACGAAGAAGGCGTCCCGGAACTCGGATCTTCTATCCATCTTCGCACTTGTCGAGCTGTTGGGCTCTCTTTTCACGATGACAAGACGTTGGGTGAGTGATAAAAGATAAGATGATCAGATAAAGGGCACCGAGGTGCATTCAGGTACTGAGCAGGTACCGGGTTTTAACCAGAACTGCCGCTGAGCTACAACACTAATTCTGAGCTTGTTGTTGACTCGCAGCTGCGGACATGCCGCTCCGGCGTCGCAGGGTTCAATCCGAGGCATCCAAAGCGCTCTTCCAGGCTCTCTCGTTTGCTGACTCGTACTTCGCGTAAGTCCACGTAAATCATTCACGAATTTCATGCTTGGCGCTGACTCGAGCATGGCGTGATTAGGATGCTCTGTCGAGGCACATATGAGGAGTCGAAACAGCCCTGACGGTGTGACTAGAGAGAAAAAAAAGCCGCCGAAACTGCGTATTTCCCTCGCATCATGCGGATTGAGAGTCGGGAGGATCTGTGGTGGTTTAAAGAACTTCAGCAGACTCGGCTTGGGCAACCCAGTATGGCTAGTCCCGGCCGACAGCCGAAGACGGGAGCACGGCTGCGGACCGCACACAAGGCGACGTGGCTGCTGGTGCTAGGCCGATATCGCGAGCTTGGCCGCTCTTGTGATACGCGCCGAGTATAATGTCCGACGCAGACCCTGGAGAATCCTGGACACATCTCTACCCCAGCAAATGCCGTTGGTGAGTTACCGGCGGTCAAACAGTGGGACCCTCAGCACGTACCCTCGGCCGGGACTAGCCTTTTTGGTATATCTCTCGACCGTGGCTTCAGCATGATGGATCTATATGAATTCCACAGGATGGACACGTTGAAAAGAAGTGGAAGATTGACGGAGCATCTTTGGATTGTTCAGTCATGGCGTCAAAAGACTGTGAAGCCCATTCGAGCAACAACGGCTCTGTTTCCCTCGCCGAAAAGGACAATGAAGCAGATTCTTCAGATCGCCAAGCCCTTGTACCTCCCAACGGCGGAGCCCGGGCATGGGCTTGTGTCGCTGGATCCTTTCTGCTTCAGTTCTGTTCATTTGGCTATGTCAATGCGTAAGTGGAGCTGGAGACGTCCCCCATCCCTGCTGGCCGCGTACGCGTCTTTTGCAACTTTGTGTACGAGGCATGTTAACTGACCGTCGCATCAAATTTCCGAAATGCACAGCTGTGGAGTTTTCCAGTACTACTACCAGGACACGCTGCTGGCAGACCAATCCTCATCGAGCCTGGCGTGGATCACGACACTCCAGGTCTTTCTGCTATTCATGTTCGGACCGTTCGTCGGCAAGCTCGTCGACGCCTATGGATGCCGCAAAATAATTGGGCCCTTCTCGGTTCTAGCCGTCTTCTCGGTCTGCATGCTGAGCCTCTGCAAGACGTACTGGCAAGTCATGCTTGCGCAGGGCGTCGCCTTCGGATTCGCGACCTCGGGTCTGTCGCTTCCTGCCATGACCCTGGCGACGCAGTGGTTCTCCACCAGGCGCGGCCTCGCCGTCGGAATTGTCTCGTGCGGCTCCAGCCTGGGTGGAGTCGTGTTCCCCTTGATGATTCCGCGCCTCGTGGAGGAGGTCGGCTTCGCATCCGCGGTCCGGTGGGTGGCGCTGCTGCAGGGGATCTTGTTGGGTGTAGCGAATGTGCTGTGCTCGACGCCTTTCCCGCCAACGGGCCGCCAGAAGGGAGGAGCTTCGGCGGGGTTGAAGGCGTTCAAGTCGCTGCCGTGGCTGTTCTTCGTGCTTGGCTGTTTCTTTACCATGTGGGTAAGTGAAAGCGAGATGATCGCCCTTTCCTACTTACCCCACCGCCGGCTTTTTCCTTCTCTACTTTGATCCCCACACTTTCGAGAGCTCGGAGTATTGGGATCATTCTCGGCATATTTCGGCAATTGTCGCTAACTCTAGGGATTAGGGATTGTTCGCGCCGCTCAACTACCTCCCCGAGATGGCCGCGCAAAATGGCATGAGCGAGCAGATGGCCCAGTACACCCTGGCCATCGCCAACGCCGGGTCCGTCGTCGGCCGCGTGCTGCCCGGCTGGCTGTCCGACCATGCCGGCCAGTTCAACGTCATGACGATCGTGTCGAGCCTCTCGGGCGTGCTCGTCCTGTGCTTCTGGCTGCCCCTCGAGCTGCACCCGTCGTCCGCCGGCATCATCGTGTTCGCGCTCCTCTACGGGTTCTGCAGCGGCGGGTTTGTGAGCCTCGGCGCCCCATGCGTTGTCTCCCTTGCGGACGGCAAGCTCGATGAGATTGGTCTCAAGCTCGGCGGCTTTTGTCTCGCGATCGCGCTGGGCGCGCTGACGGGCTTGCCGATTGAGGGCGCGATCAAGGATCGGGAGGGCGATGGGTTTGTTGGGTTGATGGTGTATGCGGGCGTGTCGATGCTGCTAGGTGGCGCGTTGCATGTGACGGCGAGGGGGTTGAAGGGAGGGTGGGGACTGATGAGCAAGGTGTAGGGATTGTGTTTTGCTTTTGGGATGGTAAATGGGAAGCTTGGGTTGGGGTGCTTGGATGTGTGATGAGAACATCCGGCAAACGTGCGGTAAATAGTTTGTAATTTTTTTCATTTTAGTTATGACCCCTTCAGGATAAAGCTCACGAGTTGTTTTGGATACTAGGGTAAGCTGTCCTGACCAATTTGGCTGGGATTCCCATCTTTCATTCACTCTTGGTGTTTTGCTAATTTTCCGGGCAGAATAACACACCCAACTCTTTCATTTTGCTTTGATTTCTTTTTTTCATCGTTATCTTACTACTCCGCTCCCCGCTTCTTCAACTCGAGCTCCACGTCAAACAGGCCCAGCCAACTGCTCTCCCTCTGCCTACCCGGCGATCCTGCACGCCCGGCTCGGCTCGGGTCACTTCCGCACCCATCAGACTCAACACCGACGACTCTACCCTAACTGCCGTTCGCCCGCAAATTACGCCCGAACGCATCGCACGCCAAAACTCCACTCCTCTTATCGCGTTCCATCGTGTGCCATCCGACCGCTTCTTACCGAGTCCTCCGTACCGCGACCCCAAGTCACCGGTGGAAAGTTTGTATGCCCGGCGCTCAGTCCATGCCGGTGTACAAGACCGAATGGTGTCGGAAAGATGAGACGACAATGAACAAATGCAAAAAAGGTTGGCATAATCAATTTGGACTTGGTATCGACGATCCTTGCTAGCCCCTCCGCTGCAACTCAAGCTCAACGTCATACAACGCCATCCAATTACCCCTATCCCTCTTGAATTGCTCGTCGTTCTCCTGCTTCATGGTCGGCCGCACCGAAACGTCGTACTGGGAGAACAGCTGGTAGACGAGGGCATGCACCATCTTGTCGCCGACCTTGTACCCGAGGCATTTCCGCGTGCCGTACCCGAACGTGGTCAGGTTGTATCGGAGCTACGGGAATTCCAGCTGTCAGCCCGCCGTCGAGGAGAGAAAAAAAAAACGCAGGAAAAAGTTGGACGCAAGGATTGGAGTTAGCTTACCTGTTGCGGCGGGATCGAGGCGAACCGGCTCGGCCGGTACTGGCGGCTGTCGGGGCCCCAGAAGGGGTTGCGGATGTTGATGGCGTACGAGTCGATCAGGATGGTCGTCTTTACAGTCCGTTGAGAGTCTTGGTCAGCCCTTATTTTCACCCTATTCTGGATCGATCGATCGATCGGACTCACGTTCTTGGGGATGCGATATCCGCCGACGATCCTCTCGCGCGGCGGCTTGTCGGGCAGCGTGAAGGCCGGCACAGGCTGCAGGCGCAGCGACTCCAGCAGGCAGTAGTGCAGCAGCGTGTCGCCCTTGCCCAGGTAGCCGTTGATGTCGTAGGCGTGCTCTGCGAACTCTGCGCGCAGGGCGGCCTGGACCTCGGCGTTGTCGGCGAGCTAGGGAGGCAATCGCCCTGCTGTGAGTCTATGCGTGTTCAAGGCGCAAGGGGCTGTGTCAACTTACGAGGATGACGCAGGACGAGATGACGTGGGTCGTGACGTCGAGGTTGGCGAAGAGCGATTCGGCGAGCGTGTGTAGCACCTCCTGCTTGTCGATCTCGCCCGCCTCGGCCGACTGCCACAGCTGGATCAGCGGGCAGTCGATGCCGGCGTCGACGCGGCGCTGGACGGCTTCGGTGGTGAAGGCCTCCCATTGCTGGATGTATGACTTGGCTCGCTGCCACGAGGG
Source organism: Botryosphaeria dothidea (assembly GCA_011503125.2). Taxonomy (NCBI): domain Eukaryota; kingdom Fungi; phylum Ascomycota; class Dothideomycetes; order Botryosphaeriales; family Botryosphaeriaceae; genus Botryosphaeria; species Botryosphaeria dothidea. Next base: position 2,351,075 of record WWBZ02000040.1, on the reverse strand, counting down.
CATGTTCAACCATTTGGTCAGGGGCGAGCGGTTGATGCCGCCGTCAATTCCGTGGGACAAGGTCTCGGTGAAGAGCTGGCCCAGGTCCCATAGCCGATCGATCTCGTGTTGGTTGAGGTGGCCGTAGAAGAGCTTGGCAACCTCGTAGTACGGGAATCGCATCAGAGCGTGGGAGGCATTGACGACAAAGCGGTCGCCGCTCTTTTCCAGCGCGTACTGGTCCACGGCCTTTGCGTAGGCCTCGGCAGCAGTGTTGAAGGCGTTGAGGTACTGCAAGGACTGCTTGTGGGAGAACAGCGGGTCGAGCATCTTCCGGAGCGTGGTCCAGCGGTTCCCGTTGACTACGCCGACGCATTGGCCCAGGAGCTGGCCGAACAGCCAGCCAACATTTGCTGTGTGGTCTTTTGTGTGGCCGGCCGCATGGCTGTACAGAGCCTGGACGTCCTTGGCGTCTGTGAGCACACTATACCCCGGTCAGTCGGGAGCAGGGGGGTATGCGGGAGCCGAACTCACACTTCTGGGGTCAATCCGCTCCAGATTCTATAGATGCTGCCGTACTTGCTACCCCACATGTAGGACATCTCCCTCCCACGCAGGAACTTGTCCGTCGTCTGGCCATTGGGGAATGTGAAGGCCGGGCCTTTGATGTTTTGGCCGTCTTCAATGCTCGGAAAGAAGTAAATCCGGGACACGATTGCCTAAGCGACGACGAACTTCGTGAGTGTTGTTGTTGCGCCACATGACGGCTGGTAGACTTACATTGAGCATGACATCCAGGATTCTGCGCGCGACTGGGCTCCTGACGACCAGAACCGCAGCGGCCGCCACCGCTACGACGAGAGCCCCCACGTGCATGTTGCCTGCCAGCACTGCGGCCATTTCAACGAAAAGCGGAGTTTCTGTTCACTCAGTGTTGAACGGAACAGAGAAGGGCCACGAGGGATGATGCTCGCCTGGCAAGGAACTCACGCGGTCTTCGAGAAACGTAAGTACGTGCTTGCCGGCACCTCTGTCGAAACGCTGGTCGACTTAAGACAGTCTGTTCCGAGTGTCTGCCAATCACTGATAACCGTGATTATTCGCCGTCGATATCTTCCGGGGTGCATTTTCGGAGGACGTACTCCGCCTCACGCCCCGCGACGGCCTTGGAAGTTTCCAGAAACGTCAGGCATGGGGTGATCCAAATGGCCGGCATTGCACGAGACGCATCAATAACGGGGCCGGTGTTTCTGCAGGGAAATGCGCAGCTGGGCCTAACGACGCCCGGGAAAGGGGGGGGGGGGGGGGGAGGGGGGGGGGGAGTGTTCAGCTACCGGAGGATATCTTAATATCCGAGAGCCGATCTGATTCTGGTCTTGAAGACGGCAAGACGTGATGATAAGGTGATGGTGGGCTCTTAGGTGCGCCGTTGATCACTACGCCTCTCCAGTTCAACACTGTCCACTTGCCTGCAGCCGGTCTCTTTGTCACCATGAAGTGCCTCATTCAACTATTCCGCGAGCAGGCCGCGGCACACCCTTCCTCCATCGCACTCGAAGACGGCAGCACCCCCGGGGCTTTCAAACAAGTGACCTACCGGACGTTGGACGAGCTGTCGGACAGATTCAGTCTTCAACTACGGCAGCATGGCGTTAGGGCGGGGGAAATGGTGCCGGTACTATCCACGCGCTGCATTGGGGCGGTGGTCGCGCTGCTGGCCATCCACAAGCTGCGGGCTTGTTACGTCCCAATAGGGCTGGATACCTGGGGTAACGAGCGAATCGAGAGCACGCTGCGCCGCGTGAAGGCGAGGCTTGTCGTCACTACCGACAGCAACGCGTTTACCGGGTCAGGGGGCAGCCAGGTAATCTATATCCCACACGACGGCAGTCTTCCGGCCAGCTCACCCACGCCACCCGATTCACCAAACGACAACGATCCAAGCACAAGCATCCCCGACGACTGGGCATACGTGATCTTTACTAGCGGCTCGACGGGCAAGCCTAAGGGCGTCGTGATCAAGCAGGGATCGATATCGAGACTTGTGACCGAACAGAACGAGCTGCCCTTCAACCTGCACGCAACCGTCGACACCAGAGTCCTGCTGATCTTCTCATTTGCCTTTGATGGTAAGCACCACGGTGGAAGTAGTCTGCAACGGGAAGCTGACAGCCACAGGATGCACATGGGTCGTCTTCAGCACGCTGTGCAACGGCGGCACCCTCGTGCTCGCGAGCCCGGCCTCGCTCGAGGACGCGGCGCAGACGTGCCACACGTGGGTGGCCACTCCCAGCGTCCTCGCGGCCATGGACCCGTCGCGCGGCTACGACAGGACGCGTCTGATCATCATGGGCGGCGAGGCCCCCACCCCCTACCTCGTCGACACGTGGAGCGCGCCGCACCGGCGGCTCTTCAACGCCTACGGCCCCACCGAGGCGACGGTCGCGGTGCTGATGTCCGAGATGCGGCCCGGCAGGCCCATCGTGCTGGGCACGCCCACCTCCTACTGCAAGGTGCTGCTGGTCGACGACGCCGGCGCCGGCGGCGAGGGCGAGATGCTGCTCGGCGGGCCCGGCGTGGGCGTCGGCTACTACGAGGACGAGGAGCGGACGCGCGCGGCCTTCGTCGAGCGCGGCAGCGAGCGCTTCTACCGCACCGGCGACTACGCCAGGCGCACTGCCGACGGCCAGCTCGTCTTCTGCGGGCGCAAGGACGGCGTCGTCAAGAACCGCGGCTTCCTCGTCAACCTCGAGAGCGAGGTCGAGCCGGCGATGCTGGCGTGCAGCGAGGGCCGCGCCAGGGCCGCCGCCGCCGTGTCGTGTCGGGGCGCGCTGGTCGGCTTCGTCACGCCCGCAGACGCGGCCGAGGGGCTGCGTGACCGCATGCTGGCCGCCTGCTCGGCCTTCGTCGTGCCCGACGTCGTCTACGGCCTCGATGCCTTCCCCGCCAGCGCCAACGCCAAGGTCGACCGCAACGCGCTGGCCGCGCTGCACGACTGCAAGCAGCACGCCGTCCCCGCCGCCGTCCTGCAAGCCGGCGAGCTGACGCCCCTCGAGGCCGTGCGGCACGCCGTCTGCATCGTGCTGCGCGTCAGCGAGGCCCGCGTCGACGGCGCCGCGTCGTTCCGCGCGCTGGGCGGCCACTCGCTGGCCGCGGTGCTGCTGGTGTCGACGCTGCGCAAGCTCGGCTTCCAGACGGACGTCGCGTCCGTCTTTGCCCGGGACACGGTGGCCGCCATCGCGGCCGCGGCGCGCAAGATCGAGGCAGAGCCCGCCATCGACCCCGGTGACGCCCTCTCCGCCGCCGACCGAAAACGCTTCGCCGAGGAGGTAGGGCCCGTGGCGTCCCGGCTCGCGGGCGTGGCGCCGGCTACCGACATGCAGGTCCGCATGGTCCGCGGGACAGTTGGCACTCCGTCTCTGAACTTTGTCAAGTTCGGCGTGTCGTTCGACCATGGCGCAGATTCCGCCTTCTTGGACACGCTTAGGGCGGCGTGGGGGCAGCTCGCTCGGCGGCATTCGATACTGCGGACGTCGTTCCATCTGCCGTCGTCCGAACCGCTTCAGCTGCTCCACAGAGATGCGGAGACCCCCTGGCGGGAAGACGTGCTCTCGTCGGAAGAAGCCTGGCAGAAGGCGTGTGAGGTGTCTGGGAAGATCGAGCCGGAAGAGTTTACCTCGTTCGACGAGCAGGACACCAAGGCTGTCTCTAGCGTACGGGTGATGATACTACCTGGCGTCAAGTGTCGTCTCATCTGGACCGTTCACCACTCACTCGTGGACGGCTGGTCGGCAAGTGTCGTCTTCAACGATCTCTGGGAGCTCCTGCACGGCAGACCCCTTCCGCCGTGTCCTCAGTTTACAGATGCTGCCTGGTGCATGCGCCGCCTGCTGCAGCGCGACGCGGAAGCTGCAAAGGCGTTCTGGAAAGCCCAGCTTGGGGGCGTGCAAGACATCCCCCGCCTGCGTGTTCCACCACCGGAGGATGCCACCTCCACATCCCTGTCCGAGAGACGACGCGGGCTTTCCATCAAGATGATGCAGCTTGAGATAGCTGCCAAGGAATACGGCGTCACAACAGCTGCTCTGGTATACGCCGCTTGGGCGATAGTTCTCTCTCGGTATTGCGACTCTCAGAAGGTGGTTCAGGGAACGGTCCTCTCCGGCAGAAGCCTGCCGCTAGAAGGCGTGGAAAAGATTGTCGGTCCCTTGATCAACTCTCTGCCGATGGCTGTCGAACTACAAGAGGCCTTAGCCGTGCCTGCGTTCGTACGGCAGGTCTTCAACTCCATGTGCCAGCTGCTCAACTTCCAGTGGACGCCCAACGCTCTCGTCCAGGAGGCTACGGGAAGGAAAGGAACTGACTACTTTGATACTGTGCTGGCCATCCAGTACGACTTCCCGGCATATGAGTGGTCAAACCCGCAGTTCGCAGCGCCCTATGACATCTCGAACAACCAGGTCACCGAGACGCCGCTCTCCGTCATGGTTGATGCCGTAGAGGGGTGCTTGCATGCGAGATTCCTGTTCCGCCCCTCGAGCTTTGGCGAGCCCATGATCGACCGTATGATCAACCACTTCGAGAACGTTTTGCACCTACTCGCCGATCCCAGCTTGCAAATCTCGGTCGGCGAAGTGGCGAAGAGGATGCTTAGCGAAGAAGAATTGCATGCCAATCTTAACTGTACCGACTATATCGACGAGCCGTACGAAGGACCGGAGACGCTTGCGGACGCTTTTGAACTCTCGCTATCTCAACACTCCAACTACCGTGCTGTCGAGGGCTTGGATCGGAGCCTCACGTACAGCGAACTGAACTCCGAGACGGCGCGGGTGAGCCGCGTCCTCCTCCAACATGGCATCAAGGCCGGAGATATTGTCTGCATCATTGCCGATGGTTCGGTTAATTGGCTACTAGCAATCATGTCGGTGGTCCGGACAGGAGCCGCGTATTGTCCTATCGACCACAAGTTCCCGTCGGAGAGGCAGTCTTACATGATGTCTCTCTGCCATCCTCCCATCGTTTTGTACCCCAACGCAGTCCTGAGACAGAAGCACTCTGGCTACGAAGGTGCCGTCCAGCTGGACGTCGAGACGATCCTGTCTGACGCTGACTCAGAGTCCGACCGAAGCTCCAGCGACGGCTGGGAGATGGTCCCCAAGAGCCAGGCAGCGGCGAACGATCTTGCAGTGATCCTTTTCACTAGCGGAACCACCGGCTTCCCGAAGGCGGTGCAGCTCGAACACAAGCCAATCCTATCCGTCCTTTCCTGGGGCCCGACAAGACTGCGCTCGAAGCCCGGCCAGCGCAACGCCCAGCTGCTGTCCCTTGGGTTCGATTGCTGCGTCACCGAGGTCTTTTCTAGCCTACTGTACGGAGCAACGCTCGTTCTAAAGGACGCAGCAGACCCTCTCGCGCACCTCTCGAAGGTCGATGCAATCGTTGCTACCCCTTCTCTGGTCACTAACCTGGACCCGGCCGACTATCCTAACCTGAAGGTGGTAACACTTATGGGCGAGCCGCTGCCGATAGCTCTCGCCCGGAGATGGATGCCGGGAAGGATCCTGCAAAACAGCTACGGCCCGGCCGAGACCACTCTCATGACGAACGCGCACCCGCTGAGTGCCGACGCTCCGATATCCGTCGGCAAGCCGATACCCCGCGTCGTCTTCTACATCCTCGACTCCATGGGCCGCCCCGTGCCGACCGGCGTCAGTGGCGAGATCTTCGTGGCCTCCAGCCTGCAGGTCACGCGCGGCTACCGCAACAACCCCGAAGAGACCGAGTTCCGCTTCCTACAAGACCCCTTCCGCCCGGGCTGGAAGATGTTTAGATCGGGCGACATGGGCCGCTGGAACGAGCATGGCAACACCGAGATCATCGGCCGTACCGACAGCCAGGTTAAGCTACGCGGATTTAGAATCGACCTTGGCGATATCGAGGCGACCATTGCGCGACTGGCCCCCAGCGTCGATAATGTCGCCGTCATCGTGACTGGGGGCGCCTTGCGGGCGTTCGTCACTCCCGAGACGGTTGACACGCGCACCCTCATGCAGACCCTTCAGGACCATCTCCCCGAGTACAGCGCCCCGAGCAACATTACCGCGCTGGAGGCGCTGCCGCTCTCGCCTAACGGCAAGGTCAACCGTAAGGAGCTGGCCAAGGTGCATCTGCAGCGGGAGTCGGCACTGGAGCCGCTGAACACCGCCACCGAACGTGCTGTTGCCGACGCCTGGGCGGAGCTCCTGGGCAGGGACCCCGCCGAGTCCCCGATCGGTGCTCTCGACCGCTTCTTCGACCTCGGGGGCCATTCGCTGCTCCAGATCCGGCTCGCGCAGAAGCTGTCGACGGTGTGGAATACAAAGGTGCCGCTCAGGATTATCATCCGCCACCAGGTGCTGCGCGACCTCTGCAGCGCATTGGACCAGCACTTGGCAACCGCTCAGATCTCTGTCCGCGGCCGTAAGGCCTTCGTCGAGATGCAGAGGGTGTCGAGATCGGAGAAGACGGCCGTGTCAGAACAGGAGCAAGAGATGATTCTGAACCACATGCTCGGCGAGGGATCTCCGGTGTGGAACATTGTCTACGCCTGCAAGGCCTACGGCACCGTGGACCTGGATGCATTGCACCGTGCCTTCCAGCAGACGGTGGCTAAGCACGAGGTCCTGCGCTCTCGCTACCACAACGACAACGGCATCATCGTGCGTTCCATTTCCGAGCCACTCGCTCCCAGCCACGTCCACTGCAGCGAGGAAGACGTCGACGACTTCATCTCCCAGAAGATCCAGCAGCCTCTGGATCCGTTTGAAGATGCCATGATCCAGCTTCATACCGCAACCGTGGCGCCGTGGAAGACGGCCGTCGTCTTCGTCATGTCGCACATCGTCGGCGACGGCCCAACCCTCTATAGAGTCCTCCAAGAGACCTCGGCCGCATACACCCGTATCACCAGCAGCACCTTGGCCCTCGACAACGAAGGCCAACAATCCAGCCTCAGTTACCTCGACTGGTCGCACTGGGCGCGCGCCGACACTAACAACATCGAGCCCGAAACTGCCGCTTTCTGGCGCACCAACCTCTCCCGCCGCCGCCCCGCCCTCCCAAAGCCGCACTCGCACATGGGCAAGCCCCCCGCATCGGCGACCTACCGCGGCGACCTCGCCGTCTGGACCCTGCGCGCGCCCCTGCACCGCCGCCTGTCCCGCCTGGCCCTTGCCCACGACCTGTCAATGCATCAGGTCGCGCTCGTAGCGACCTTCCTGGCCTTGCGATCCCTCCACCCAGCCTCTTCGTTCTCGTCGCCCGCAGGAGCAGCGGAGGCTGAAACAATGGCTCTCGGCGCCCCCATGACCCTCCGCACTGACCCGGGCACCGAGGGCATGCCGGGCCTCCTGCTCGACCGCGTCGTCATCCCGCTGCCCTGGGACGCCAACGAGAACGAGGAGGAGGACGACGAAGACGACGCCAACTTGGCGTCCCTGCTCACGACCGTCCGCGAACGCAGCCGCGCCGCCCTCGCGCACTTCGTCCCGCACCGCGCCCTGCGCCGGCTGCTCAACAACGCCAACAGCAACCAGCAAAAACATCACGAGGACGGCGACGCAGCCGTGTCAGCCGCTCCGCCCAGCCTCTCCCGCCCATCGTCGACGTCGTCGTCACCTTCCACACGGCGACCGAATCGGCCGAGCGGCGCACCGGCTTCGCCCTGGGCTCAACGGCCGAGGTCGTCGAGGTCGGGGTCGAGCAGGGCGGCGGCCGCCCGCGCGGCGTGGCCAAGTTCCCCGTCATGATCGAGTTCACGGACGACGGCGAGCATGGGGACGGCGGGCTGCGCGTCGAGATGGAGTGGGACGCCGGCGTGGTCGAGCCCGCGGTGGCCGAGCGGCTGGAGGAGGCGCTGGCGGGCGCGCTGGAGGCGCTGGGGGCTGCCTCGCGCGACGCCGGCCGCGGCGTGAGCGTGAAGAGCGTCGTGGATGCGCTGAGGCGGGTGGCGGGCGGCGCCGAAGGGGACGGCGATGGCGGGCTGCCGACGCCCCGCGAGGAGGAGCAGATTGCGGTGCAGCTGGGTGGTGACGGGGCGGATGCGGCGGCCAGGGCCGAGAGGGTGGTCGCGATCAGGGAGGGCGATGGCTGAATGCTTGGGCCTGGAGAGGAAGGACATCGGCTGCATGCGCTCGTTCTGGGACCTCGGCGCGGAGAGTATGGATGCGGTCAGGTTGCAGGACGCATGCGAGAAGAGGGATTTGCACTTGGGCCTGAGAGATATCTTTGACTCGCCTACTGCGGATGCTCTAGCAGGGCTTTGTCAGGCTAGCGTTTAGTTTCTGTATTTTTTTTGTATCGATATTGTAGATTAGGTTAAGTATACAGCAGCCTGCATGGATGTCAAGTCGGAATTCCCGACGATTTATCAGCCGGCGCTACTTGCTATCGTTCACTTTTAAATTAACCACACAACTCAACACCGTATCATGAAATCCGACATTCCTTCGGTTTTGTCACCAGCGACAAAGTGACTACAGGTCAAGCGTTCATGTGATCACGTGGCTACGTGGCACGCGTTCCCACGCATATAAACACTTCGCACGGGCTTGCCTTACGCAACCCGTACCACTTCTTTCAATCAACTCCACGTCAAGCTCAAAGCCGCTGCAGTTTTCCCATGCATGATGGCAGCACTTCAATCCGACATGATGGATTATCTCCACTCCAACAGTGTACCTGGGGCGCAGGATGAGGAGACGCGATGCAGATCGGGACAGCGTTTTGCCCCGACGAAAAGAGAACGATTCGCTCCGCAGATATCCACCGAACGTCTCCACGCAGCCACGGACAACACAATCGGCAAAGCCAGCCGGACGGACCTTCTGTGGGATCTGCTTCGCTGCTCGGGCCCCCGCTGTCGAAGAACTGCTTGCCATATATATTGAATTAGCCTGGCCGTGGGGACTATCTACAACTCGCAAACGCTGCATTGCAGATCATCCCCGTCCCACCACCATGGAGGCCCCAATTAGACCAGGTTTTGGCGTCCGCGAAGAAGGCGGTCCAGGCCTTCGAAGGCGCGCTGGCCCGAGATGTGGATGCCGCCCTGAGCCTTTCCCCGGACAACACTTCGGCGCAGTCGGGCGCGCTGCGCGCCAAAATCGAGGAGACCAGGCAGACGCTGCACAAGCTCGAGCGCATCATCACCCCGCCGCAAGTCCTTTTTATGGATGCCACTTTCGGTACGTGTCTCGCCCCCGGCCGCCCAGACGTCTACTTACTTGCTTCCAGCCGCCACAAACACCAAAGTCCTGCTCTGCGCCTCGCACTACCGGCTCGCCGACATCATCGAGCAACAGGGACCGCTCACCATCCCGGCGCTGGCCGCAGCCGCGGGCCTGAAGCCGGCCGCCGCGCACCAGCTCCTGCGCTTCCTCGTCGACGAGCTGGGCTTCTTCGAGCAGCGCGCCGACGGCACGGTGCGCAACAACGGCGCCTCCGCCCTGCTCCGCACCGACCACCCGACCACCTGGCAGGCCTGGGTCGACCAGTACGCGACGACGCACTACGCCATGCTCGCGCGCCTGCCCGACGCCGTCGCCGCCGCCTCGCCGCGCACCGCCGCCCAGCACCACTTCGACACGGACGACCACATGTACGCCGTCATGCAGGCGCGCGGCCTGACCGCCGGCTTCCACCGCGCCCTCGGCGCCTTCAGCGCCGCCGAGGCCCCCGGCCTGCTCGCCGACTACGCCTGGGGCGACGCGCTTGGCGGGCGGCGGCGCCACTCTGACGGACGTCGGCGCCGGCCAGGGCGACTTCGTCGCGCACTTCCTGCGCGCGCTGCCGCGGGCGCGCGCCGTCGCGTTCGACCTGCCCGGCACGGCGGAGCTGCTGCGCAAGCGCTTCGCCGAGGGCGGGGCGGAAGAGGCAGAGGTGCGCGCGCGGGTCGAGGTGCGCGCGGGGCGACTTCTTCGCGCCCGACAACCAGCTGCCCGCGTCCGAGGCGTACGTGCTGCGGCTCGTGCTGCACAACTGGGACGACGCGCGGTGCGTGGCGATCCTGCGCAAGGTGCGCGAGGCCATGGTCGTGCGGCCCGGGCGTCAGCCGCGTGCTGGTGGTCGAGATGGTGGTGCGCGAGGGCCGGCTGGGCAGCTTCGCCCGCAATGCTGATATTCGGATGCTGACCATGGTGAACAACAAGGAGCGCACGCTGGACGAGTACCGCGGCATCGCGCGGAAGGCCGGCTTCGACATCGCCGACGTGATGACGCCGAGGGGCTGTCTCTCGCAGGTCATGGATCTGCGGGCCCGTGGGCGATGGCTTCACGGGTGGTGCTCGTTAGACATTGCTGGAGAAGTAAAATCTAGTATGTTCTGTGTAGATAATGAGTCTATTTTTCACTATTTGTAAGAAGTGGTTTGGTTGTCGTTTGTTTGATGGCTATAACTTTAACCACCGCACGTATCATTTCGCTTCATCTGGTCGGCATCGGCGTGACGCATTCCATTGCCCCGCCAATGCACAACTTCATCGCCAAATCACTTGGACTTCCTTGGACATTCCACAGCACCGAGTGCGCAACCATCGAAGAGGCGATTGCCCTAGGCCGCAATCCGTCGACTGCGGGCCTTGTGGTGACGATGCCATACAAGCAGACGATCATGCAACGGCTCGACGGAACGGACCCGCTGGCATCGACCATCGGCGCCTGCAACAACGTGTACCGCGACAAAGAGCACCCCGAGCGCTTGCGCGGAACGAACACGGACTGGCTCGGCATCAAGGGATGCCTGCTCGAGCAGGGCGAGAAGGCAGCGCGCGCCGACGCGCCCGCACTCGTCGTCGGCGCCGGCGGTGCCAGCCGCGCCGCCGTGTACGCCTTGAGCGCCCATCTGGCGTGCACCGCCATTTACGTGCTCAACCGGGATGAGGCGGAGGTGGAGGAGCTGGTCCGCGACTGCCGGCGGCTTTCGCCCGTGCCGGCCGTCGTGCATGTCGCCAGCGTGGGTCAGGCGAAAGCTCTCGACACGCCTTGCTACATTGTGGGCACGGTCCCTGACTTTGAGCATTTTCAACCATCTCTGTGGGTTGGTCGCCGTCCTAAACGACATCATTTCACAGCCACATGGTCAGACATCTCGACGCATTCTTGTCAGTGCCACATGGGATCTTGACCGCTGGAGAGAACAGCTACCTCGACATTGCCGGGACCCACTTGACGGAAAACGTAGGGGTGATGTCGCAGTGTCACCACAATTACTCAATCTGTGCATTGCATTTGCTAGCATCTCCGTCTTACTGAAGAACAGAACTGTAGCAATTTCAGATACCACCATACAAGCCCCGGATACAACGTCCAAACTCAGCAAAACCCTTGGCTTTGCTGGGTCACAATTACAAGAATTCGGAGCGTACCACACACCCGCCATTTTTGAACTTCACGTGTCATCATTTGGTGCATCATCGTCAGCCCGATGCACATCTCTGAATGATGAGCTCGCATACTACGGAAGCTTTTCTGAAAATTTGAAGGCCGTGCTTCATAAGACATGGCACCGAGGCCGGTCATCGGAAAATGGCCTGGCAGGCCACCCTTCACGTAAAAGGATAGCTTTGAGCCGTGACGCTATGAATGTACCGCCTTATGGACGCAGTATGTCAGCACTCACTCCACAATCGGCTCCACAAGCAGAAGGAAGTACAGCGGTACAACAGTTCTACGCTTCTTCTCCGCCGAGGGAAAACAACGATGATACTCTTTTTAATTCTCTTACACTGCTAGACCCTATCGACTGGTGAGATTCAACCATTTACTCTCTTAAATCAGTGCTGCGGATTGCTCACATCTACCTGCAGGTCTGCGAACCCACCTGAGTTTATGGAGCGTCTTGGGCTACCTGCTGGCATCGTTCCAGCTGATTACGAGTCTTTATTCAACCCACCAAACGGCCATCCCTAAATAATAACGCTCAATCCACAGCAAGAAATTGGGGTGTAACATTCCTATCGGCCATGTCGCATTCGGTACTTTACGTCTGCTCCAACCAGCCCCATTTTCATCAAGAAGACCGCTTCAGCTCCACCAACGAAACCTCCAAGCCCGCAAGGCTCCCCACCGAGATCGTATCCCCATCGACACTCCACTCCGCCTCTCCCCAAAAGCTCTCTTCCACGCTCTCAGCCTCCACCCCTTCCGGCAAGCGCACCGTAACGCCCCCCGCGACATCCGCGTACTCCAAATTCACAACGCTCACCAACACGCTCTCCTCCTTCACCCACGCCGCCGCATCCACCCTCTCTGCCCCACTCACCTCCAACCCCCTCGTCAACGGCGCCCCAATCAAATACCCGCCGACCTTCTCCCCCGTCAGCACGCCCGCCAGTGCATTCGTCGCCCCCAGAATCTCCTGCGTAACGGGGAAATTCCACATCACCAGCCCCTTGGCGCCATGGTTGACGCTCAGCAAATCCATGACCACCTCTTCGTCTGCCGTCGGATACCGCGTCCAAAACGTCTCGTTGCCGAACGCCTGCGGCGCGCCCCAGTGCGTCTTGGTCCAGCCGAGCACGTCGTCGCGGTGCCGGAACGCGTCGAGGCGGTCGCTGATGTCCTCGAACGCGCCGCTGCAGCCGTCGCAGCCGCAGCAGCCGTAGGTGGCGTTGCACGGCGTCTCGTAGACGGTGGACCAGCTGGTGTTGGTGCTGACGGGGTAGACGTCGGAGAGGACGATGTCGGCGCCGGCGGCGTAGGCGGCGTAGTGGAAGTCGTGGCAGTTGAGCGCGAGCGAGACGGGGTGGTAAGGGTCGAGGGCGCGGATGGCGTCGTAGGCGAGGCGGGTGGAGTTGGTCGGGTTGGACTTGCCGTCGGGCTCGTCGCCGGTGTACCAGAGCAGGATGGCGGGGTGCGAGGCGAGGCGGGCGACGTGCTCGGTCGCGGCGGTGAGGTTGGTCGGCTCCCAGCGCACGTCGTACTGGAAGTACAGGCCCAGTTCGGCGGCGCGGTCGAGGTAGGGCTGGAAGGCGTCCCACGGGAAGGGATCCTCGCCCAGGTCGCCGGTGGGCACGATGTGGATGAGGTTGTAGCCCATGGCGGAGAAGTCGTCGAGCGTGGACAGGTTGGCGTACCAGTAGAGCGACCATTGCACGTAGTAGGTGTAGGGGAAGACGGGGTCCCAGGCGGTGGAGGCGGCTTTGCGGACGGAGAGGCCGCCGTAGAGGTTGTCGAGGCGGGTGACCGTTCCGTTGTCGGTGCGGAGGGGGAGCTTGGAGAACTGGGTGCTGGCGGTGAAGGTGGTGCTGTTGTCCTGGCCCAGAGTGGCTATTGCGGTGACGTTGTACGGCTCAAGACGGGCAGCGAATGCGGAGATGTCGAAGGATATCTCGGCGCTGTCGCCGATGGTGACGCTGGCTTTGGATGCCAGCGCCGACGAGTTGCCATCCAGCAGGATATCGACAAAGAGATGGCTTCCTTCGCCCGCGGAGGACGAGGCGTTGGCTGGCGGGAATGGCTGGCCGACCAGATCCGAAATGGAAGCATCTACAAGGAAACTCCCGGTCTCTTCTCCGTCAAGGTAGAGATTCATTCGCGGCTTGACCTTGAAATTCAGCAACGGGACGCTGGACTTTTCAGGCTCCTCGAACCAGCCGCCCGGGTTGAAGGAAGCATTACTTGTAACTTCAACTTTAGCGTACGATGACATGGGGTGAGAAGCTTGGGTTAACTCACGTCGCGCGATATGCTTTGCCGCACCAGATATCTACCCCTGGCGGGTTGTTGAACTGCGCCTGACTCAACGTCGAGCCGGCGAGTATGGCTAGCAGTGTGGATGCTGCAAACATGGTGGGGAACCCAGAGCACGGAGACCAGTCTGGGAATGCACGAACGGGACTGATGGGGTGCTCATAAAGGCGGAGTTGGAGGCTCAAATGCCCGGGCCCGTGATGTTACCATGGCCTGCTCCCGTGACATCGCGGAGTGGCAGATTAAGCGATGCTACGCAGTAGAGTAGCAACGGGCAATTGTTCACTCGGTCTTGGGTTTCCAGAAGCGTACGTACGCACGAGATAGCTGGGCGGAAAGTGGGGAAGATAAGATCGGGGAGCTCGGGCCTTTGCATTTTTCCCGGTCGCGGCCACGGGCACCCGATTGAGCCTGTGATGATGACTCGCTAATCTTATAGAGAACCTCAGAGCCCGATATCGTGGAGATATGTACGGAATTGGTTGGTGCTACCATGACACGACATGGCGCGAGCATCTCATCACACCGCGAGACTACCCGGCGGCTGAGTCCAGCTTCCTCCTTCACTAACTATCATCGCTAAGCCATCATTGAAAAAGATACTTTACTCAATCCTGGACAGAACGTCTGCAACTGAACAGGACATACACCACTGATTGAATCATTCTCGTCAGTAAGTGATCCTAAACACCCAGACAAACTCATCGGCATCCGCAACCTCATCCGAGACCTCCAAAACAACTCCCCCACCACCTCCCTGTCGACTCGGCACAACAGTCCCATTCATACTCCCTCCAACAACCGTAACCTCATCCCCCTCCACCCACGGCACCGGACTCTCGAGCACAAGCTCCCCCTCCGGCCTCTCCAACACCAACACGTAAAACGCATCCCCCGTGGTCGTGAACCTCACGCCCTCCCCCTCCTGCGGCGTAACGCTCCAAAACCTGGTCCCAAACACCGCCTCGCCATGCCCCTCGATCCACGCCCCCGCCTCCCTCAAATTCCTCTGGCACACCTCCACAATCGTCCCGTTCTCCATCGGGCCGACATCGAGCAGGAAATTCCCATTCTTGCTGACGATGTCCACCAGGCTCGCCACGATCGCCGACGCGTTCAGGTACGCCGCGGCCGGCGTCGCGCGGTTGAAGCCGTAGCTGTACGGATCCATGCCGAGGTTGCTCTCCCACTTGCGCGCCTGCACGCCCGCGTAGCGCGCGTACTCGGGCGTGTCGAAGTCGCCGGGCAGGCCGCAGCGCGCGTTCATGGCCACCTGCCGGCCCGCCGCCGCCGCGGCGTTGAACCACGCCGCCGCCCACGCGGCCGTCACGTTCGGCCCGCCGATGTCGCACCACATGACCTCGGCGCCCATGGCGGCGAGGGCGTCCATCTCGGGCACGACGACGTCGGCGATGTAGTCGGACACCGGCACGTAGCCCGCGTAGGGGAGCGGGGCGTTGGTGTACGGGTTCGTGGCGTTGCCGCCGGGCCAGTCGCCGAAGCCGTAGCGCGCGTAGTCCGGGTGGAACCATTCGGGGAGCGAGTAGTAGACGGCGCGGTGGAGGTGCGGCTGGTGCGTCTGGGCCGCGTCGAAGAGCTCTTGGAGGAGGTTGCGGTGGGGCGGCAGGGCGACCGAGGTGCGCTGGGACACGTTGGCGGGGAGGTCGAAGATTGCGTAGCCTGGGTTGTTTGTTAGCAGAGGGGTTGGGTTGGGTGGTGTCTGGACGTACCGTCGTGGTGCTTGGAGACTTGGACGAAATATTGCGCGCCCGCGTCTGCGAAGAGGTCTACCCACGCCTTGGGGTCGAATGCGCTGGCGGTGAAGTTTTGGATGAAGTCGTCGTACACCACGGCCGGCCCGTAGGTGTCGAGATGGTATTCCCAGGTGCCGACGGACGTGCCGGGGCCTTGGTTCTGGTCCCACCAGTACCATTCTGCATAACTTTCGTTGTCGCCAGAATTCCCCCAGCCGGGAACGGAATAGATGCCCCAGTGGATGAAGATGCCGAATTTCGCATCGTTGAACCAGCTCGGAGATTCATGCGAATACACCGAGTCGTAGGTGGCCTCGTACTCTGCAATTCCAAAGGTGGCGTTAAACGTGTATCGAGCCTCCGGAATACCCTCTCCGGCAATGTGGACTGTGGCGTTTCCAACAGACCCTGGCTGGACACCATCTTCGTTGACAACTCCCACTTCAACCACAACCTGGTCTCCGCTTCCCAGTCTCTTTACCGTGGCATTTTGCACTGTCCGGACACCTGGAGAATCCACCCAGACAGACACGGAGTGATTCTTCAATACGAACTCCGTGCCGACGTTGTTGATTGTGGCTTCGAAGATCTGGGTCTTGTTCGTGCCCTCAAACCACTTCTGGGTTGACCTCGCGTACAGAACCTCCAGTTGAGGGCCCTGCGGCGGACTGTTTGCCACTGGCAGAAGTGACAATGCAAAGATATGGAGTCTCGCCTCTACCGCAGCTCCTCCAGGCGAGGTACTGGAGCCTCCGATGACGTTGGGCAGCGTCAAAGAAGTGAGTTCTTTGCTGGAGTCAAGCCAGCCGACAGCCTGGAAAATATTGGAGCGGTTGTAATCCACCGTCTCGTTGGTCAGGCGGTACGGCAGCACGATGTCTCCGCCTGCTGGGTATGGCCAGTTCCACCATGCAGGCACCAGAATGGCGTCAGAGGTCTGACTTTCGTCTGCGTAGGTGGCGTTGATGGTGCTTGAGGCCAGGCCGGTTTCGCTGGCGGCGAGCATTGCAACGCTGATGTATTTTCCACGCGGCACCGAGAGCGTCTGTCCAGTCGCGATGACATTGTCGTTGCCAGTTTGACGGTACTCGGGGAATTGGTAGTTGAATCCCGAATAAACAAAGCTGGAGGGCGGGATCGAGTCAGCCGGAAAGGCGCCTGTCGCAGATGAGAGCTGTATTCCAACTGACTTGTTTGCGGAAACTTACCGCCCATTCCATCAAAGTCCGATTCATTGGGAGACAGGCCAAAGCCACGATTGTTGAACAGAGGATCGAGATCGACAGGAAAAGAGAGCGGTTGGCCTTGGAGCGGCTGAAAAGCATTCTGCGGCATGAACAACGTCTCGGCGGAAGACGAGGGCACCAGCAGAAGCCATTGGATCAATGCAATGAGCTTAGAGTGCATCTTGCGCAATTTTGTACACAACCGGGAGAAAAGACTGCATCATCTCTGCTGGGAGCTCCGGTGGTGGAACGGCCATGATGTATGCGGAGTGATGGCCCAACGAGTCAGGCACATAGTCACTTCCCCGCATCCCGAGGGCGGGCGCAGATCATCGCGGGGTGCAGTTGGACGGTGAGAATGTAACCCGGCGAGTGGAGTAGCGGAGATCAGCGTGGAGGAAGGACAGAACTCGAAAAGCCCTTCGGTGTAGCCTTAGCCGAGGCTATGACGTCGCTGTCCAGGATGCTGAATCTTCCTATTCTACTGGAGCTGCAGAGGACTGTTCAGAACTAAAATCAATCCAAATCGGACTCTGCTTCCCTCGAATGTTCTTCTTTGACGCCCCTTCTGTCTCTTGCTCCATAGCTAAGCGACAGTCTCCAACGCTCCAGTCGATGCGGTCTGCTTCTGGTCCCGCCGTTTTCCAATTTTCCACTTTCTGAGCAGCGCCGTCCCAAACGCTCAACTTCGTCATCTGCGTTCCATATGTCTTTCTCATCAAATTCCTCCGTTGCTGACAAAGCCTCAACCATCGACGTGATCGAATGACATTGAACTAGGTAGGGTGGCGAGCAGTGTTAATCTTGCTTTTTGTTGCACTTCAACATCCAAAAGGTGGCTGACAATGGACGTGCACTGCCGAGCTGCTGCATCGACGGTTGGTGTCCAGCAGAAACGATTCTGTGAGTCAATCCTGGCGCCTCCATCAAATAGTAAGCCCAGTTCTTGTTTGTCCCCGACAGCAGCCCAAGCGAAACAAATCTTAAACTCTCCCGTAGGTCTTCGGTAAAGGTGTTAACAAGGTTGATGGCGCATTCCACTCCAGACTCATCCAAGGCGTCAACGGGTAGAACGATATGTCTCTTCAGGGAGGTGTTTGTGAGAGCATTCATGGAACAGTCTTGAAGCTTTTTTTCTGTCCATTGCCAGCCTTTACCTACTTCTCACTTGTGGTTTTTCTGTCGCTCGAATTTCTTCACCAAGCTTGTGAATTCCGCATGAAAGTAAAGAAACAGCTCATGTATGATGCTTCTGTACATTCCGAGAGCTGTGTTTTGAAGACTGACTCCGTGTGCATCAAAGAAGAATGATACTATCACGGAGCCAGGCAGCATGATACTGCAGTTGTCCACGGCATATTTCATAAGGGTTGATTTCCCTGCTCCTGGTTTCTCTTTGACCCAGAGCAGGGACTGACATTCCCTAAGCCAGGTTTTGAACGTGGAATGCTCAAGGAGCCATTTGCAAGTCCCTTTGGTATAATCGATGGCAGATTCGCGGTAGTTCTGCTCAGGAAACGAGATTGACTGGTGGAAAACTACAGCGAAGGTAAGCATGTCATTAGACAAATCTAGATTCTATATGGCTTACGTCTTTCATTTTCTAACAACGTAGGTAACGCTTGACAGAGTTAATCTTATGTTCTCGAAACTCGAATTCCTCCAGGCACTTATGCTGACATTGTGCTGTATCTCTTTGCAAGAGGCTCTTGAACCTCGAACGAACAGCTTTGTATACCTCATCCTGCCTGATATTGAATTTCACGAGCTCGCTGTGAGCACGGTTGATCAAGTCCACGTAGTGGGTGCCTTGCTCCCGAAGTCGTCCATGTGTCGCAGAACGAGGATCTACGAGAATCGCCGGATATCCCGTCACTTGCCACTTTCCTTTCGCCTAATGGGATTTTGTTAGTGGTGATGACTCTTAACGGTATTAGATGAGCATACTTCATTCCAGCTTGCTGTGGGCGATTTCTCTGTTTCGTAGAAACTGAGTATCTGACAATCCCGTAGACTGTCCTCAATAGCCTTGGAGAACTCATCCGCTTGCAGCCTCAAGAACTCTGAGTGGAGACGAAGAGATTCCAGAAATCTTCTATTTGGTATATTCTCAACCATCGGAACAAGGGTGGCAGTATCCATCCCTTGATTTGGAACTCCGAAGAAAAGCAAAGCGCATAAAGAGGAAAGGAGCACCCGATCCTGAGGGTTGTTGAACTTATTCATCTCGAGAATGGCCTATATATGTCTTAGCAAGGTACACCTTGTGACTGAAGTGTAACTGATCTCTTTCATCACAATACCCCCGAGGCTGTTCACGAGTAGCACTAGAGGCTTGTGGACATTCTCTCGTACAACACTTATGGCGTTTCTCAACCGCACTCCGAGATCTGGGATGGTTTGGAAAGATTCGCTGCTGATGAGTGAAGTATCATATCCATATATGAGTATCCGAGCTTTGGGAAGGTCCATCGGCAGAGCATCTCGAAGCCGCATGAATCGCCCGCCTCGTTTCTTAGAAGAACCAAATAGATGACCATTGAGACCTGACATAGCGATGATACTTGGATTCATTATTAGTGGAGAAATCAACAAAGCTTGGTTCCATTTACTCCATTGTCCACTTGGAAGCATTGGGAGAATGCAAACAGGTGAACCCGTTGAAGTGGGTATCCAAAATTAGTGACGTGCCAATATAATCATCTTCTATTTGCCATTCGGTTCCACCTGTATGAGGCATCAATGACGGTGATTTGGAAAATTCCAAGGTGGCAACTTTTTCATCGAACTGCTCGGGGTCCGCCGCAAAAGACAGTACTTGAACAGAGACATCCTCCCCAGGAAAGATGACCCTCTTCCAAAGTTGACAGATCTGGTGTTTGTTGAATTTCCAGGAATTCCGTGGAGTCCGAACGTTTTCT
Source organism: Botryosphaeria dothidea (assembly GCA_011503125.2). Taxonomy (NCBI): domain Eukaryota; kingdom Fungi; phylum Ascomycota; class Dothideomycetes; order Botryosphaeriales; family Botryosphaeriaceae; genus Botryosphaeria; species Botryosphaeria dothidea. The sequence continues at coordinate 2,331,464 of WWBZ02000040.1, read as the reverse complement.
CGTGATTCTCTATGGGTGAGTTGACGGTAGACTTGTTGGCGGCATCCTCCTTTGCCACATTGAACTTTGTGGAGTCCATGGTATTCTATTTCATCCCGCTCCTATGGAATTCTCATGGTTTGGTAGCAAAGCGAGGAAATAGACGTAAGGCTGAAATGCTGCCAACTTGGCCCCACGCACCGGCAGCCTCGTCCCCGACAGTATTCAGTTAGCGGATGAAGGAAGAGTTCGCAGAAAGGTCAGGGTATTGATCTTCACTTCTGAGATAGACATATCGTACCCTAGATGTGTGTGTTTCAGGAGAGATTATAGAAGCCCCACAGCCTTGGTGAACTGCGCCGGGGTTGGAGTTGACGCCTGGTTTGGGGGCCATACCATTGTATCTAATGATCTTTGCCCCCCGTTCCGAACGTGGAACCACCTGAATACAGGGGGGGTATTACAGCCGATTGTTAGCGGCGGCGGCCTCTAGAAAGCATGACCTCGTAGGGAGTGGAAGCATTCGTCCGGATGGATCTGTTCCTAGAAATTCAATACACCTGCGTCCGCAACGAATGCTTCCACTCTCCATAATGCTTACAATAATCTGACCTTCTGTGGTAAAATTACATTTGGCGCCAACCGTCGGCTACGATGCCCCTCTGTGTAATTATGCATGGACGTGAAACCTTCCTATACGAGGCTTAAATTGCGACAGGACCGTCAATATCCGGCCATCTAATCACAAGGACTAGATTTCCAATCAGCGTGTTGTGATTCTTTTCAAGGGCCTTTTTCGACCATACCGACAAATCTGGCGGTGGTTTGCAATGAAGAAAACTCGAGAATTTTTGTCTTGAATGGTTGAATTTAAGTACGGCGGCTTCTTTGAACGAAAAAAAAAAACTTCTGGAGGGCAAAAGGAAAAGCATGCAATGTCGGCCATTGACTACAGGCTCTTAGAAAAACTATTCCACACATATTCTGGCGATGTAAAAAAAAAAAAACTAGAAACAGAAAGTTGTGTATGAATAACTTATGGCGCTGTGCTGTACACCTCCTCCTTGTTGTAACCATTGGAGGCAGTGATGGCCACCTGGAACTGTGCCTGCCACTGGCCAACATTGCTGGCGGAGGCAGACCTGAGCGTAGAGCCCCAGAGAACGCACTTGATGAGCGAAGTCGAGGCGGGGTTGGGGCAGACATTGTTGGCTGGGCGAATGGTGCCGTCGCGCTCAATGTAGATGTTGAAGCCTTTGCAGTCGTTGTCGGAGGAGCACCTGGCTGCGCAGACGGAAATATCGTAGGTGTCCTGGAGGTAGTAGCCGCGGTAGTTATCCTGCTGGGTGCTGCCCTGGAGGCCCTTGAAAACCTCAACGTATCCGGTAGGGGCAGTTGCGGAGGAGGCGAGAGATGCGTAGGCAGTGTTTTGCGTGAAGGCATCAACGGTGTCGGGTGATGACACTGTAAGCTTTCCCTGAGGTAGAGGGCAGCAGTCCCAACCGGTGAGTGCGCATTGCTTTGCCGGGGCCTGGTCGGCGGGGACGAAGATGGCCGTATGAACCTCGCTATCCGTGATCCAGCTATCAGCCCTCTTGATGCTTGCTGGCATTCGATCTTGAGGTGAATAATAATGTCAGACTCTACGTTATGGAGCATAAGGGAGGGGCTGAACTGACTTTTAAGGTAGCAGTTGGGGAAGTTTCTCTGCGGGACCCACGCAACGCCAACGCAACCGTTTGTCTGACCGCACCAATCGACACAGGCTTGGAAGTCGTTGACATTTTTCCATGTGAAATCGTTTCCTGGATAGTCGATTTTGCATTGGATCTCGTAGAACTTCTTAGATGAATCCTGGACGAGTGTCTCATTCGCTGCAGGGCAGCTCACGCGAGTCGTCGTATCGCGTTTGTCGAGAGCTGGCATGGCGTTGGACAATACCGCTGCAGCGATAAGGAGAATTGCCTTGGTAGACATGATTTGGAAGCTTATGGTGGTACTTTTAGAAGAAGAAGTGAAGCAGTGGAACTGATTGAGTCTGATGCTGCTGTTGGGTTTCAGGTACCCCAGACCCATTTTATAGACATCCGTTGCCCTCCTTTCAGAGATCATTCTACAGCCTCAGCCGCAAGCTCTTCCAAAGAGAAACTCCCCTTCAGTTCATGGGCCTTCAAAACGCCATGCCATCCTTGAGACGAAGACTACAGCGATCTCGACTGCGCAGTGTTTGGTATCCTATACCGCCACATCAGCCTCTCTGCAGCACACATGGTTTCTACCGGCCTGTGGAGAGAACCGTGGCCGAGCGGCCAGCACCTGTGGAGTGACCTGATGGCTCTTGGCATTTCTAACGCCCAGCAGAATACACGTTCCTGAGGCGCAAGGCGCACCAAACGGTATATTGACGAAGAGGGATAGGCGCCACGCTAATGGCACTATTCCGTTCGTGGTAGGCTTCGAGAACTGCTGTACCAGCAAGACATCGCACTTTCACAGAAAGTTAAAGCTAAGATATACCAGAACTTTTGCGTATATTCTAATGGAGATACTATGATATGATTGAATCCATAGTAAGAAGAGCAAATCCGTGATGTCTCAATGTCAGGGTGCAGTTACGGTTGAAGGGCCGGTGCCAGTGCTACCATAGAACCGAGCACTGATACTAAGGGCGCACCGCCACACGGCCATTATTGGTTTTAGCTGGTGGTTTTAGATACCGAATAGGTACACACCTGATGGTGTCCATGTTCGCTCAGCTGCGGCTGATTCCAGGCGCTCCGGACACCAACTGTGGGTCCGGTGAAGCCGGTCCCAAAATTTCACTGTCGTTCAGGGACTGTTGCCAAGCAAGGGATGAATGGGAGTTATTTATCCACTTCTGCCCCAGACGGAATTATCCGGAGGTCAGAATATCCGGGGACTTTTTGTTCCTGTGGGACCCGGTTCACAAGCCGTGTGATAGATGATCCGAATGCTATCGTTGCTTGCCCCTTTCTACACGGCCGAGTCTGGATAAGTGCTTCTCTGACAACCATTCAGTCTTCTCACCGATTTTTGGAGACCTTCCTCTATTGCTACCCGGCGAGACCAATAAATTCGTTAACACATTATTATATCATCTATATATTATTAATAGTCTCGCATACTGCGAGATGCTGATGATGAGCACACCACGATGAAATTGCTTGAGTGTGGGGCAGTTGCTTTACCTGGTGCATAAACACAGCTGTTCTCTCTGTTTCTTCTGGTCCTGATTTCTTTAAGTCTAAATCGAGTGCGTCAGAAAGTCATGGGGAGTGGAAGCACTCGACCTGATGGCAATGTGCAGAAGAATGGTTGAGAGATCTTTCGGGGAAACACGTTCTGCGTTGCGCATACCAAAAGCGCAGGAGCACTGTAGAAACATCTGACGGCCTTTCGAAGGATTAGATCTGTTTGGACGGCTTATCGAATAAGCAGGAGACTTCTTCATGTTCTGACTTTCAGCGAACATTCAAACAGAGAAAAAAAAGGTGGCAGGGTGGGTCGAGGGAGAAAAAAAAAGGCGAACAGAAACGTCAGAATCATCGAAAGATGTAAACTTTGCAGGCATCTCCATTCTCAGCGGCAGCCTGTTGTGGGGTATGCCGAATATCTAACCACTATCACTCACCTTCGTTCACAAAGTGATTCACCCACACTTGCCTCTGACTGCTTGCTGCTTTGTCTCGTAGAAATGGAAGGCGCGCCTGCCGAACTGGAAAACCAAATCTCATCCACCACTCCCCACACCAAACCTTCACCATCTTGAGCAAACACTACAACTTCATACAGACCATGTTCGTCGCTCAATGGTACCGAGATCGTGGAGTTACCATGGGTCATACTGGATCCTCCAGGCGCCCTCCCACAACCTCACCCAACAGCCGCTCCGCGAACCCGACATCGACCACAAATGATTATGAAGACAACACTCCAAACGACGAGGCAGATGAAGACAACACGCTCGACCTCGACAAAGACCGCTCCTCCTCAACCGTAATCCCTCACCAACCCCCTCACCTCACCTCACACCCCTCACTAACACCGTCCCCCCCCCCTCCAGTCCGACGAACGCTCCCCTATCGACCTCTACCCCCTCGACATCTGGTCCATCGCGCGCCGCCGCACCATCCACGGCCACCGCACCTACCACGCGCACGCCGTCGACTCACCCAGCATCCCCGCGCGCGTCGCCGCCCTCCACGCGCTCACCACCCGCATCCTCGCGCCGCACCAGTCCCTCCCGGCCGCCTCGCGCCCGCGCATAATCATCGTCTGGTCCACGCACGCGCGCGCGACCGCCGCGCTCCCCGCCCTGCGCCTCGCCTACGGCGCCGCCCTCAACCCCGACTCCTGCCCCATGGCGGGCCCCTTCCTGGACGGCGCACAGCCCATCGTGAGCACGCACCCGGACGCGCTGTGCGAAGCGGGCCGCCTCCCCGTCGACCCGTTCATCGTCTTCGCCGAGCTGCCGGCCGACGCCGACGCGGACGACGCGATGATGGGCTGGGGCGACGTGGTGCGGTACGCGGGCCGGGCGGGCGAGGCCAGCCAGGTGTTCATGTTGCTGGACGCGGAGAGCGAGGGCGACAGGCGGCTGGCGCCGCTGTTGCGAGAGAGCATGCGGCACGAGGGCGTCGAGGTGCCGGAGCTGGTCGCGCGCATTGCGGAGCGGGGGATTCCGGATCCGGTGGATTCGGATATGAGCGCCGAAGAGGGAGAGGGCGGCGAGGGTGGGGAAGGAGGTGGGGTTGGAGAGGAAGGCGGCGTTCTCTTGTGATAACGAGGACGAGGAAGAGATCGGTTGAGGAAGAAAAGTAAGGATGGCGGAGCTTGAAAGAATACGGGAAGTTGCTGCTGGGTCAAGTCCTGAAAAATCTACATTAGATACGATCTGGACACACAGAGCCTTGCGTTTGCACGCGTATGGCTGAGAGAAAATCAGAATTGCAGGGAAGCTTCAAGATACCAAAGGAGAACGGGACCACAGCGAAAATAATAATAAGAGTTCTTTTGCTGCTGAAAATCATGTTCAGAAAAGAGATCAAAGTACAGAGAGTCCAATCAGTCCTATTATCTCGCGTTGCAACACCTGTACACCTCACTGAGCCTCTACACCGCCTCCAAATGCCTTTGTTACCCGACTATGCAAATCCCGAACCCGACCCACTCCACATCCATCCACTTGCCCTTGTTTTTGAAAATACAAGTGGGACAAGCGGAGCGAAAGTCCGTTTCTTGATACCTTCTATTACAAAAAAAGAAAACAAAAGGAGATGCAAGAAATTATCGGATGCAAGGTTATTTTTCTTCGTTTTAATCCGTTTCAACGCCATTCTCTGAGTTTAAAAAGAAGCAGTACGAAAGGGGTTGTAAGAAAAGGCAAACATTGCAAGAACAGCAATCGACTACAGTAAACTAGAAACAGCAAGAAAGGGTGAGGATTGAATTTGAGGGTCTGGGGAAGAAGATTTGTACGCAAACAACAGACGAAGAAGAGTAGTGCCAGAGTATGTGCATTGGCACCGAATGTATTTTCGGTAGACAACGTATGTATCCTGTTGGCCATCCGCTTACGAACTGTAAAGGCGTGGTTAGCTGATCATTCTTCTCAAATAGAAGGATAAAGGGCGACTTACTAAATCTCCAACGGTGCAATCTGGTCGACAGGGTACAGCCAACCACCGCCGCTTTCTTCCTTCTCAAGCCAGTCATAGGGCCAAAGGACAAGATGGCCCTGAACCAATCCCAACAACTCCTCCGCATCTTCCTTGCTCAACAACGCGTTGTCATCGTCGGCTTGGAAAGCCTTGATGCTACCACGCGTACCCGCACGCTTGCGGCGGCGTTGGCTGCCAGCTGCCTTGAGGTTGCTGTTCTTTTCAGCAGTAAGGTTTGCTGAGCTACCCGCCGGATTCAGCTTCTCACCCGCTGGGGTAGTGATCGTAATAGTGCGTGATCTGCCGGTGTTCTCATCCCCACGAGACGGCGGTGGCGCATCCGAAGAGATGAAAGATTCGTTGCCACCATCGTTAGGGCTCAATGGCGAAAGGGCCCCATTGGTCTTCTCATTGAGCTCTGTGCCAGAACCACCACTGCCGTTGATGTTCGATGTAGCTGTTGAAGGCTTGCTATGCTCGCGCCTGTCCTGTTCGTCCGCCCATTGCTCAACATTGCCAGATGGGTGGCTTTCTCTGGAGTTACCGGGGACAAGCTTCTCAGGGAAGACCTTGCCTACCCCATCGGCAAGAGTTGTGGCAGTGCCAGGTGGACCCGTCTTTCCTTGTGTATCCTGACCCATGCGCGTCTCGCTCTTACCCTGACCTTGGGACTTCGCGAACCTCTCGCCGAACGCCGCATACTCGCGGTATTCTTTCCAAGTGCGCACCTCGTTGTCAGGCATGCAGCGAAAGACCTGCCGGTAGAGTTTGGTGTTGTTCTCCGCAATGGCGTTCCAGGTGTCGAGGAAAAAGGAGTCATTGATGGGATCAAGCATGCAGTCCTCCGTAACAACGGGGCGCTTCATGCTCGCAACTAGAGAGCTGATGAGCGGATTGGGATTGATCGTGGTACTGCGAAGAAGAGGCGGGCCACCAATATCGGTGTCATCCTGCGAAGGCAAGGCAGGAAGTTGGCTGACTTGAGTCAAACCCAGTTCTCTGGTGTTCATTCGAGGCAGTTCAAGAGGCGGAAGCTTCTCGTTACCGGCTTCCCAAAGCGCGGCGCTGATTTGGCTTACTTGAGAACGGGAAGTGTTGCTGCGGGCACGACCCTTCTTGGGACTGCTATGCTTAGGAACCTCCAAGACGTTTTTCCCTTCGAGCGCTTGCTGGGAAATGAGGACCTCATGGCCATGGATATCGATTGTCGAGTCTCTTCCACGGCTGTAGCCACGAGCGGAGGCCTCTAGGAAGTGATCCGCACCTTCACCACGGACATCGCGATCACGTTCAAGGTGACCATCAATTTCCGCATCTTTATCGGCGTTGGGGTCGGTAGAAAACTCGGCCGTAACCGGATTCGGTTGCAGCGCATTGTCTGTGGCATCGTGGTTGTAGCTATGCATAGCTTCCTCTCTTCTGATCAAGTCCTCTTCCATGCGGTTCTTGTTGTCGATGAGCTGCTGCTCGATCGTCGAATTAGTGTCTGCGCTGGAAGGCCTGGAGAGGTCACTCTGGTAAACCTCTGATTGTTCCTCCTCCAATATATCATCAACGTCAATGCCAAGGTGCTCACGCATGAGTCTGACACGCAAAGTATGCGCAAACTTAGACACCTTGTAAGGCTTGCCGGCCATGAAGGACGGAATCATCTCAGTGTCTCTGACGATGGCTGCAACCTCGGAGTCACGAGATCCAAGCAGAGAGCGCTCGTTGATGTTGGCCGATCCGATGATGACGATACGATCGTCAACGACCATGCACTTAGCATGGATGTAAAGCTGTTCAGTGACAAGGGACTTCTTCGGGCCAATTCGTCCCCAAGACCGGAGAGAGTAGAACTGGACATAATCCTCCGGCTCGATACCAGCAGCACGAAGTCGTCCGAACAGCGATGTCTCGCCGCGGCAGATACTGCGGTATTGACATTGCATGATCAGACGAACACTCGTACCATCCTGACTGTCGACAGTACTCTGGAAACCAGGCATCAGGGGGATGACTAATATAGCGCGCCAAGCCTGTCCTTCGTTGTGAGCACGCTTGATGCGCTCCACAAGGGCGTCGTTGATCTTGTTGAGAATCTTCGTTCCTTCAACTTCGCAAGAACTGATGTAGAACTGGTTCTCAATGTAGACGAAATGATCACTCGCTTGAATGCTCTTAACGTAAGCATTCATAATACTGTGCTCGGTCCGGTCTGGGGTGCCCAGAGACCACTTGCAAGCAGAGCGGAGCATCTGAATTTCGCAGGTGCCATCAAGACCAAGAGCCTGAAGATCAGCCTGGTTGAAGTCCGGCGGCGGGAGCAAGTAGGGAGTGGGTCGAGTTGGAGTCTTGCCCCTGCGAAGGTAATTCCACCGCTGAACAAAGTGTCTCGTCAGATCTCGAGCGGGTTGGCCGACAATTTGCATGCCAATATCGTGCCACGGCATTCGCGGAACCTTCTCCCTGTCGTACATTTCTTCGTATGGCTTGTCGAGAGCGTAGAAATCGTGCACTCGGGGGTTAGAATAGTCTTTTCCAGGCCACATCTGGCAGTGTTCCGAATCCTTGGGAAGGTCATTGTCCAGTTCGAAGCCAGTCAGCTTGTCATCATTCAGGACGTGCTTGGGCGTATCCCATCTTCCAAAGCAGAGATCGACACCTCCGCAGAATGCGACTGTGTGATCGACAATGCAAATCTTCTCGTGATGAGCCCAGAAAAACTGGTTTTTCTTGATCTGATGAGGGGACCGTTGGACGAAGACATTCGGGTGAAGGTCGAGCAACGACAACTTGCTGTACTCTGAGTCAATGGGAATGGCGGAGTTGATGTTTCGGTACATGATAACAAAGATCTTGACACCTTCTTGAGCCTTGCGTTGTAGAAGACGGTCCAATCTCCACTTCTGACTGATGGCAGGAGGTCTTCGCAAGTAAAGCTCAGGGCTGAGCCACCAGTCGTGGATATAAATGACGTCCCTAGCCATACTGATAGCCCGCGAAACATTCCACATGTAGTCGCGCGCATCAACAAGCCACTGGGCCCAGACGTTGTATCTGACAGGTGCAAAGCTATCAAAACGGTGCGGCTTTGCCCATTCCGTTTGCGACATCATGAATTTGATGGACTCCTGGAACTGGTACATTTGTCTCTCATTCTTTGCCAAGAGCTTCAGCTTGCGTTCTGAGTTGACTAGGCGGAGCAGATGCGCGTTGGGGTGTGCGGCTGATGTCTTTGCTTTGCTGGCCATCTCACGCGCACCCTTCTTTTCGTCAATGCGGAAATCCATATCGACGAGGAAAACATCGTAAATGTTCATTTCCTCCGGCGAGTCGACACAACACACATAGCTGTGGCGCACCAAGAACCACTTTGGCATATGCGCTTGGTGCTTGAAGAACTTCGGATTCCAGCCCTTCTGGTTGGCTGCCTTATTCGATTGGATCATCATGAAGCCTTCCTTTCCATGGTACCCACCTTCCTGAGCTAAGCGGACACCTAATGCCGAGAGTTCCAAGAACTTGCAAAGTCGATTACTGTCAGGACGGAAGATAACGAAGGTGATGAGCTGCTGGAGATACTGCTCAAGCTTTTTGCGTTGCTTTTCTTGATACGCATCTTTCCGCGGTACAGCGACGGCGGGCATACCAGGGGCCTGGCCAAAAAAGCTGCCTGTGCGAGCGGCCATTTCTCCAACGATTCCAGGAGTCTGTTCTGGACTGCCGACACTCGAGTTGCGTCTAGCTACCGTCTTGAATGATGAGCGCCGTCTCTTGCCAGTCTTTCCAGGTCTGTCAGTCCCACTGGCATCTCCATCCGTGATTGCACCCGGTGCCTCATCTTCATCGTCTTCTTCTTGGTCATCCAGGAGACCACGCATACCACGGATGTAAGGCAGAGCGCTCCTAGGGAAGCGCGGGAGTTGGCTGCGGTTAGAATCCTCACCCCCCCTGAAGCGCACATATTTCTCCTTTGCCGTTGCGGTCTTGTACTTGAGATGGAGATTCGCGAAATCGCGGATGGTCCGGTGAATGATCCATTTCATGCGAGTCATTCCACTTCCATATTCAAGCTCGATCCTGAAGTTGACATGGCGGTCGCCCTCCTTATCGCTGATCTTCTGGCTATCCGTGATTTGAACCTTGAGCTGCTCCATGAGGATCGGTACTCTCTTATGCCCGTGCTCATCGCGCTGGAACATGCTGGCCAAGAAGAGAGCAGCGGGGGCACCGGCGAGGAGTTCGGCAACGAGCTCGGCAGACTTAGCATGATCGATTCTGTTCTGCTCCTTGCGCTGCTTGCCAAGCATTTTCAGCCCGGACTTGAGCTGTCTCCATTTTTGTGCACTGATGCTTGTGGTTCGTTCACCGCGCTGTCTCCAAGTCGAAGGAGACTCGGCAGTGCCATCATAGCGGGCACCGATGCCAGTGAAGCGGCGGAAATTACTGGGACGGCGTACATCTGGAGATTCTTCTCCATTGACCTCAGCTCTCCGACTCGAAAAGCTGAGGCGTCTACGGCCATGCAACCCTCTCCGCCATGCGCTCTCCTTCGCCAACATATCCCTGCCTTCATCCTCAGATAGACCCATCCTCTGATTCTCAGGTATGTCGGACATGGTTCCTCGTCGGGCAAAGGGAGGTCTGAAGCCAGCGAGCGGAGTTTCTCCAGGGGAGTCTCGGGGGAACGAGGGGTCGTTGATGGTCTTCGGTGTGGCGGGCGCGGTTTGCGTTCCGTGCTTGACGCGGCGGCTCTTTCTCCTTCGACGGGGAGGACGGGACGGACCTTCACCTGCACTTTCATCATCTGCCTCTACCTCGCTGCCCTCCTCTGCAATGTAGCGCGGTTGTGATCGTTCAGAGTCTGGAGACAGGGGACCAGTCGGTGTCAATTGACCGAGTGCCCCGATAGGTCCATCGCCGATGGTAAAGCCGCTTATACTCCTATTGTGTCCTTGCAGCGGATTGAGCGCCTTGAGTCTGGCAATAAGAGATGCCTTGTCTTTAGCACGGATATCCTGCTCATCATCCTCTTCCAGCGAATGTTGTCTCGAATGGCCACCAACAGCTCCATCCTGCGCTGCAGAGCGTGCGAACTGCACACTTCGACGTCCTCCAGGTGTAGATGTACCGGCCTCGCTAGTAGCCTTGCGCGACAGTTGTCCATGTGATTGGAAGTCGGTCGGGTCAGCGATCTGACCAAAGCTCGGGGACGGCTCGAGGGTGTGCTGTCTTGAAGACGAAGAGGGATTCTGAGTGGTCACGTCTCCTCCTGTGCCGTTTGGAGCATGGAAGGGGAAGCCAGCGGACGGCTTGGGCTCAGCAACACCTTCCTCAAACTTTATAGAGCCTGCAGTACCGGGTCGGTTGAGCTCATCGGGGCGAGGAGCGCTGGAGTCAGTAGAAACATGCGCCCATTGCTCTTGGCGCAGAGGCGACAAGGTGTGAGCTTGCTTCTCAGGTGGCGGGGAAGTGCGGGGACTGCGGGTCATGGGCGATATGCTCGAATCTCGCGTGTCGGTCATGTTGTTGTGTTGGGGCAGTCAGGCCCCTAACCAACAGTTGGGCAATGTTGGATGGAATTAGGTGTTCGTAGGAATGGCGGGGTGCAAAAGAGTGGACGCGTCGCCAGCAACAGCGGAGGACCCTGGTGATCGGAAACCGCAGATCCTCGTGTCGTGTGAGCTGGTGGTCGTGGTTTCGGTGGAGACGTCGTGTTCCAACCCGTGCGGTCAGCCAAGATGCAATGCTGCGGAGATTCGGAGCAGCGCGGAACACTGTTAACTGGCGGCGGGAGACAAGAGAATGGTTGCAGGTTCGCCCCTGCCGTGGGAGAAAGGTGAGGAGAGGGTGAAGGAGAGGGGGATTGGCGTAAGGGCAATCTCTTGCGCGCTGGACAGCGGCAGGCCCCCCGGAGATTGTGTCGATCAGTTGGGTGAAACGGCGGGAATGACGCCAAGCGGCGTTATCCACCGCCCCCATCACGCCCTGTGGCGGTGCGACGGGTGCTCGACGCGACCAGGCTCGCCCCGCTGCCGCCGCCGCGTACTGCGACAACACCAAACTGCTGCATTCGACGATAACGACCCTGCTTTGCCTCGCTCTCATCGTACCACCACGTTGCACGCGACGCTCCAATGGCCACGCCGAATCCTCTTGAGGCCACCCATGGCGGCGCCCCGCCACCCGACGTGTCGCAGAAGACTTTCCACATTGCCGGAATCCTCACGACCGTCTACGGGCTCGACGAACTATCCTCGCCCACCCAACCTGTCGCATGTCTCTGGCTCCTCCATCCGCGTCTTCAGACCCAATCATGCATGGCCCCTATAGCCGCGCAGGCGATCACTGCCTGGAACAAGCGTCTGCAGGCCGGCACAGCCGGTGCGGGCAAGGGTAAAGGCCTGATTGCGGTGAGCTTCGATCAGCGCAATCACGGTACCAGGCAGGCCGATGCGCTTTCCAACGAAGCTTGGCGCTCTGGCAACCCCCGCCATGCCCAGGATATGTTCTCCATCTACCGTGCGTCTCGCCGCCGTGCATATGCAGGATCCCGCTGATTTGGTTGCCCTGCAGATGGCACTGCCAGCGACACGTCCCTGCTTCTGTCCTATCTCCCCGCTTACATTACACCCCAACTGACCCAGAATCTTGTCCTTGGCATCTCCCTCGGCGGCCATGCTACCTGGTTGGTAGCTCTTCATGAGCCTCGCATCACTTCGGCCATCTCTATTATCGGCTGTCCGGACTACACATCGTTGATGCGCCAACGAGCGGAGAAGTCGAAGCTGCAGACGTGGACATCCAGCACGCCTGCGGGCTCGCGTTTCATTGGTTCGGCCGACTTTCCCCAAGCATTGGTGGAAGCTGTCGCTCAATATGACCCTGCTGGTCTATTGATGCACGGTATCGCGAACCCGGATGCGCCTACTGCTGCTGAGAAACAGAAGCTTGCCTCTCAGTTGAAAGATCGTCTCAAGACAAAGCGTATTTTGAATATGTCAGGCGGCGCTGACAAGCTTGTGCCACATGCCTGCGGCGAGAGATTTCTCAATTTCCTGAAGACGACCGTCAAGGACGACCCTGCTTTGGGTGTGGAGCTTGAAGATCTCATCTTCAACGAAGCAGGGCACGAAACTACACCTGCGATGGCCCAGCGTGCGGTGGCTTTCATTTGCGATAGTCTTGCGTTGGAGAGTCCTGTCTCATCTGCAGTTAGAGAGTCAAAGATCTAGATTCAGCATCGGCACAACGTAAGTACCCACTGCACCATTGATTGCATGCGTCGACAGTAAATGTTCAATACGGAGTTAATTTATTTATACTGCCGCACCGCCACAAGCCGATGGATAGCGGGCCGAGATTAGCGAAGCGAGATATAGGGCCCACCGTTCTGGAGGTGCCTGAACCGCCTTTCATATGGTAACTGCCGTTCCTCCTCACTGGACCTCCCTTTTGTACTCCTTAACTCTGCGGCCCGCAATGTGACTGTTGTCCCTTCACCGATTTTTCACCGTCGTTTGTTTAGATATTCTCCAGTTGCATCACTGCTCTGAGATCGAGATATCCTTCTTCCCATCCCGCAATCGATCTCCGGTGATCTCGGAAGAAGCGAATCGTGAACAGCCAGAGCGTTCCGGTGAACCCCTGATGTCGAGCGTGAACTCAGCTAAAAAGAGCGAACCGTCCATGCTTTCCTATGGCCTAAGCAACCACCGGAACGTGACTGTCAGGGGCCTTTCGCTCCTCTCCAGTACCGAGATCCTCCTCGGCGATGGATAAGTCCGTGTATCTTTGTAGAGCTCAGGCTATATCCCCATCATCAATCAATTTAGTATATGAAACAACACGGCCTACGCAGAGCCCCGCAGTCGTTCTACAAGGCAATGCGGCCTCCGGAGCCACTTCCGACCCTCTACGACAGTCCTTCCGGGGGGGGGGCTAAATTTGCTCATGAAAATGCGTTGTCGTATCTACAGCTTTCTTGATTTGAAGGCACGGTGGTGCGAGGCAAATAACGACAATGATGCCAAATTTAGTATCTAAATACGTCGTCCAGATGAAGACTACAATAAGGTATCAATCTATACATCAAATAAACGGAAGAAGATATCCAACTCGAATGAAGCATGAAACCCCCAAGAAATTGGAGCTCTCACAACAGCAAGCCATAATACGCCTTCTCTTTCTGACCACCTGCCGTCCTTTGCGCCGACGTCAGCAAGTTCAACGCTGCGCCTGCAAGCGGCGCGGGAGTGTAAAGCTTTCTTCCAACATCAATGGCTTCGGCCAGATCAGCCCTGATTTGCTCCACGTCGAGCGGGGGCAAATCCTTCGCGCCTGGGACCTTCTTGCCGCTCAGGAGCTCGATCATCTCAGCACCGCGCTCGACGAAAGCGGTGCTACCACCAGCGGCACCGGAGGCAAGGTCGTAGAACTGATGCAGATCGAGCTTGAGGTACTGGGCGAAGCCGATAGCTTCGGCGGCGGCGAGCAGGAGCACGCCGCGCAACAGCTTGAAGACGAGAGTCAATTTCTCGTCATTTGATGCGGATGAGGCGCCGTTGGTCTGCGCCTTAACGGTGCTTACTGGGTAGGGGAAGTAAGTCTTTACCATGGCAGCATCGTCAATGGGGCCGAGTCCTGCGTTCAGGCCGACCAGGTAGACTTGCTCTGCGGCAGAGGAGAGGGGTGTGGGGAAGTTGACGCGGCGGGCGGTAGATGTGATGATGCCCTGAATTTGGTTAGCACAGATCTATCTTTCGTCTCCATGCGTCTGGGGCGATTGTCACGTACAGCATCCTTGAGGATGATGGTCAAAGCGCTAACGGGCGGAGAGTAGTCCTCCACCAACAGTCGAGGCACCCGGTTCTCGTACATCCAGAACCATTCAGGGCTCTTGCACACCGCATCATACACCTCCTTCGCATCAAGGCCTAACCTTGCCGCGAAGCCGTGGACTTCGCTCGCAAGCAGGATCTGGATGGCGGCCAACACCTGATGCACCATCTTCATGTTGCTACCCTGGCCAACACCGCCAGGTACGATATACAGGCCCTTGGGATCCGACATCTCCGCCAGCAGCCATCGGGCCTTTTCCGTTGCAGCGTCCGAGGCTCCCACCATGATGGTCAGCGTGCCGTCAGCCGCACGCTTGGCGCCGCCAGATACGGGCGCGTCGACAAAGAAGATGTCGGAGCGGCCAATATCAGCCAGCTGCTTCTCGACAGACAGAGCGTACGCCGACGGTACCGTCGAACAGAGTAACAATGTAGCGCCCTGCGGCAGGGCTAATCATGGCGGCAAAAAAAAACATTAAAGTTAGTCGATCAATTCTCCCAATTCGGCAATTCTGCAGCCCGAGTCAGTGTCGTACAGGGCATTTCCACTTACCCTTTACGATGGAGTCGCCCTCGCCGAACAGCGCCTGCTGCGCCTGGTCC
Source organism: Botryosphaeria dothidea (assembly GCA_011503125.2). NCBI lineage: Eukaryota > Fungi > Ascomycota > Dothideomycetes > Botryosphaeriales > Botryosphaeriaceae > Botryosphaeria > Botryosphaeria dothidea. The sequence goes on along the minus strand of WWBZ02000040.1, from coordinate 2,316,376 downwards.
GCCGACGCAACCATGAGGACGTGGAAGGGCGCATCGGTAGCCGAGTCGGCCAGCGAAGTGGCAGCCGCGCCGCCAACTTGTTGGAAGCGCTCGACGCTCTTGGGGAAGACGTCGAAGCCTTTGACGTGGTAACCCTGCTTGACTAGGTTGGCGGCCATGCCGAAACCCATGGCACCCAGGCCAACAAAACCAATCGTCGGTTTCTCAGACATTGCTGCAAGACCAAACCGAAAACAGAGAGAACTGATTGTAGGAAACAAAACGGAACTAATGCTGCAACTACCACGGACTGTACAGCGCGCAATGGATATTTGTAGTAGGTGCTCGGCGGAGCGTAGGCCGAAGCTCCCCGCATCAAACGGTGACGTCTGCGGGGTTGCCCGAGCGGCCTTCTCTCCGTGCAGGGGGGCGGAGGCAGATAATTGTCCAACAATTCGTCGCATCGTGAGCTTGACTGACCCGTCCAGAAGTCTTGTCGACCTCTTAGACTCTCCGTCTTGCTCATACGTCGTCCGAGATCGCATGTTCCCTTCGTCCTGTGGCCCAAATCGTGAGCTTTGCGGCATTTGTTGCCCGGCCGTCGGCAATTGAACGTCGGCTTCAACCCGCACATCAAATACTTCCAGTTCCGTATTCAACAGGCCATTGACTCACGAGTACGAGCTTTGCTGCCTTATTTTAGCACTTAGGCATTTTCCCGAACCCTCCACACATCGTCATTCAACCCTCCACCGGCACGTTTCCGACCGGATCGGCCTTCCGAGCGGACTTCAATATCAATCACTCCACCCCCCACCACCGCAGTCCCGAGCTCCAACCAAGCCCTCCACATCACCAACGGCCCGCCACTCCACGCCACCTCCACGCGCAGCACAATGGCCGCTCCCAACCGTGCCCTCTCCATCCTGGAGAACGCCTCCAAGGGCGGCTACGGCATCCCAGCCATGTGCTGCTACAACACCGAAGGCATCCTAGCCACCGTGCGTGCCGCCGAAGCTAAGAAGTCCCCCGCCATGATCCTGCTCTTCCCGTGGGCGATTCAGTACGCGGACGGGCTGCTCGTGCACCTGGCCGCCGAAGCCGCGCGCAACGCCGCCGTCCCAGTCACCGTGCACCTCGACCACGCGCAAACGCCCGAGATCGTGCGGCGCGCGGCCGACCTGGGCGGCTTCGACAGCATCATGATCGACATGTCGCACTACGAGAAGGCCGAGAACCTGGCTCTCACGCGCGAGCTCGTGGCCTACTGCCGCGCGCGCGGCATCGCGACCGAGGCCGAGCCGGGCCGCATCGAGGGCGGCGAGGACGGCGTGGGCGACACGGCGGACCTCGAGGGCCTGCTGACGACGCCCGACGAGGCCGAGGAGTTCGTGGCCACGGGCATCGACTGGCTGGCGCCCGCGTTCGGCAACGTGCACGGCAACTACGGCCCGCGCGGCATCCAGCTCGAGTACGAGCGTCTGGACTCGATCAACAAGGCCGTGGGCGACCGGGTGAAGCTGGTCTTGCACGGCGCGGATCCGTTCACACAGGAGATCTTCCAGAAGTGCATCGGCCACGGCGTCAGCAAGATCAACATCAACAAGGTCTTGAACAACCCGTATGTTGACGCCTGGAAGGAAGGGGCTGGGAAGAAGCCTTTGACGACCGTCATCGAGCAGGGTACACTTGCCATGCAGAAGGCCGTTGAGGGCTGTATTGACATGCTGGGAAGTGCTGGAAAGGCATAGAAAGAGAGGGCGTGGTATGTGGAACGAATGGGGTACGAAATAATGGATGATGATAATTGCATTGGGTCTGGGACGGTTGACATCAGCATTTGCATATGAATGGAGGGGAAGCGGAGTTTGCCAGTGATACATATTAAAATGTAGTTGTTAGTGCAAAAATAGGGTACCATGATAACCCTTTGAAAGGAAGACTTATCAGCTTCCATGTAAAATACTCCTGATCTACGTAAGGCTAGGAATTCCAGGTGTATCCAATATCAGGTGGTTGCGGCATTCATCTGGATAATGTTCAGAAAAGTTAATGGACAATTCCTGACGACTGCGAAAGTGCCCTACTTAGTAAAGGTTACAGATAATTTTTATCCTTTCACCCAACAGAGCGATTCCAGAGTGGGGTGGGGTTGGTTGTATACGACTGTCATTGCTAAATTGGGCATAGGGGGTAATGACGATAATCCAGTAACGAAAAGAGGCCAGAATCAGAAGCTAGAAACTAGAATTGCAGAGAAATCCGAGGCAAACACCACCATTCCCCATTCCATCCATACCCGTCCATCAGGTCTCTGTCATTCCAGCATCCCGGCCGTATAGCGCCATTGAGTCGCGCCAGGTAACACTGAACGCCAAGTCCTACGAAGCAAACGACCATTGATAATCTCGCCATTGGGTAAGAAAGCTGCATCAAAAGGGTTATGCCGTCCGTGTACGCCTGTATTCTTGCATTCAAAGACAAAAGAAAACGTAAGGGAGCGTGACACCGCAAGAGCATGTGATGCCTTGAAGAAGCAAGTGGCCATCTACGCAACCTCCGGTGTGGCAGCCAACCACGTGAAAACAGCAGCGCCGCCAAGAGCAAAGGCGAGCCCGAAGTCGCGCGCACGTCTTGTGAAGCTGGCAATCCGACGCTTAGACATCTGCGCTGGAGTGGCGGTCTGGACGGTATCCACATGATCAACAGCATCAAGTGTATCAAGCTGTGCCTCGTCCGCCGTCCTCTTCGCACGAATAGTCTCGATCTCGTTGCCTTCTTCCAATTTGACAGCGGCAGCAGCCTCATTAATAAAACCCTGGGGGTCTTCCATCATTTTCTCGTCGATTTCGATCAGAGATATTGGCTCATCGTCAGGAGCGTCTCCAGTCGTCATTTCTTTCGCAGCACCAGTCTCGAGGACTGTTGATTCTGGACCAAGAGCAACTGAGTCGGCTTCAGGTGCAGGCTCACAGAGGTCGTTGATAGAATTGCTGAACGGACGAGATTTGTTAGAGCCAGACTGGAGAGACTTGTGTTTCTTTACATCGCTAGCTTCATCTGTCTCCATGTTGAGGTTGAAGCTGTCGGCAGCATCAGATGTCCAAGCATTTGAGGTCGAAGTAAGGTAGACGGACTGGTCGGCCGCTGAGTATTCTGGCCATTCTCCAGTCGAGACATCCATGTCTATACCCATAGACGGACCAGATGGATGAACTGACGGAGAGCGCTCGCCGCTCTCTTCGAGGTAAGATGAACAGAAGGAATATTGATCAGGAACAGCAGCAGTCGAGCTGGTCTCGGTAGGCGCGATCGCGAATGTGACCGGCGAAGTGATGAGGCAGTGTTCCTCAACCGACATGTCGTCACTTCTCTCGGACTCGTCTGCCGAATCCTCGCTAGAGCTATCAACCGAATCGTCAGGCGATGCATCGGAGTCCTGCTCAGACGAATAGGTGTCCGGGACCATGGTTACATCAGCTTGCTCATTGTTGGACGTGTAATCCTCCTCCTCCTCCTCCTCAACCTCGTCGCCAAAGTCGAGGTCGTAGTCGTCGCTGTAAAGTGAAGAGTCGTCACCGTAACCCTTCTTGGTATCCGAGAAGACCTGGGACTGGGAAACAGCGATAGAGGCAGGTATGACACTGGAGAAGGCGTTCGAGTGGTTGACGGCATCGGCGTAGAAGGTAAATTTCGCCGGCTTGTAAGTTACTGGAGATTGAAACATGTTGTCAGCGAAGATGCTTTTGGAAAAGTCTGAGTACTATGTTGTCTCGGAACAGTCTACTTGGGAGTGTGAAGCTTTAAGAGGATTGTGGGAGAGGAAGTTGGGGTGACCTAAGCGTACCGTTCCCGCGAATCACAGGCGAACCAAACTGAAGGGCATCGCCGGAGAAGATCTCGCACTCTTCGCCTTGAGAAAGTTCTCGTTCATTTACACGGGTGCCGTGCATGCTCCTTAGGTCCTTGATGAGTACAGTCTGCGGCCTGTTAGCGTATCAAGCGTGACTTGGGCGTTTGGGCTGGAGTGGGCGTACGGTTCCAGCGGGGTTAGTTGTGAAGGCTGCATGTTCCTTCGAGATCACAGGGTTATTGATTTTCGTGTTGTCAGCAGAAGCAGCGACGCCGCGGTTGGAAGAGGCGCGGCCGACGATCACGTCCTGGCCAGCGGCGAGCACGACACGCCGCTCGGGGATGCCATCCCCCTCGCTGAGGCAGACGAGCCTGACCTCGAGCACTGAAAGAAGTCAGCTTCGAGACAACCACCGCGGTGAGCAGCTCGCCCGCCTACACACCTTTCCGGTCAGACATGACTGCGAGGGTGCGGTGGGAGAGTGTCGGGAGAAGCGGGTGAGTCAAATGAGAGGTGACGCTACGGTGCCTTATCGAGCGATGTCCGACCACGGCCGAGGCTACGGGGGCGTTGGATTTCCGGGCGAGAGGCGGCGAGGTGATCTGAAAGCGCTCGGTGGCAGAGACGTGTAGAGAGCGACAGCCTATTGTGAAAAGGCAGCACTCAAAGGTCGGGGAAGGCAGTCAGTGGGGAGAGAAGGGGAGAGTTAGACGTAGGGAGCTACCGGAGCCGCCCAGACGCTCCACTTGTGACGGCCGCGGGGGAGCTGCAGCCCAGGGCCAGTAGCTGCCTGGACGGACATGACGGAGCTAGCTGATAAGATAGCCGGCGGAACCCCGGCGGAACCCCACCGAGGTACGGGTCCCGCGCAACAATTTCTGGCAGCGCGCGCAGAGCAGAGCGCAATGAGCCAACTTTTGCCTGCCACTCGCCCTCAAGTCAGCACCGCGAATCTCTCGCTCTGCGCTGCTTTTCCCTGCCGCTCTTCACCGCGCCCCGCTCATGCCCGACTGCCGGTAGTCTACACCATCCACAATGGCGACGCAAGGGGAGGTCAAGGAGCAGGTCGTCGACCGCGTGCCGAAGCGCATCACTGAGCTGCAATTCGGCATTCTGTAAGCGCGCATGCCTCGCGGAATCGCGCTGGCTCTGACTGACATGCTCCAGCTCCAACCAGGATATCGTCAATCAGGCCGTCATCGAAGTCTCCGATCGCCATGTGTACGACGCCGTTGGCAACGGGCCTAACCGGACCGTCACCAAGCATGGACCTATGGACGGTCGCATGGGCATCTCTAGCAAGAGCGCCACCTGCGAAACCTGTGGTGAGGACTTGAAATCATGCAACGGTCACTTTGGACATGTCAAGCTTGCCCTGCCTGCCTTCCACATCGGCTATTTGAAGATGATCATCGAGGTCCTACACTGCATCTGCAAGGAATGCTCCAACATCCTCCTAGATGAAACATCGAGGCAAAAATATACCAAAAGTTTGCGACGCCCGGATCTCGACAGTCTCCAGCGCACCGCCATATGCAAGAAGATTTCCGGCGAATGCAGGAAGGTGAAAAAGTGTCCTCACTGTGGCGCAACAAATGGTCCGGTTAGAAAGGTTGCTGGTCACCCGCTCAAGATTGTGCACCTCAAATTTGATGCATACAACAAGTCGAATGCCAAGCGGAAGGAGATGCCCCGCGGCAAACCCGAGTTTGATAAATCTTTCGAGACCGCGAAGCAGGGTAATACGGAGTTGGACAAGCACATCCGGAAGGCAGTCGATGATATGAACCCGTTGAGAGTATTGAACCTTTTCAAGCGCATCAAGACGACTGATTGCCCGCTCCTTGGCATGTCCAAGGGAAGACCCGAGATGTTTATTTGGCAATACGTCCCAGCTCCCCCAGTAACCATTCGTCCCTCCGTTGCACAGGAAGCTGCAACCACCGAGGACGACATTACCAATAAGCTCGGAGACATCGTGCAGATCAGCTCGCTAATCCGAGCAGGTCTGGCTAAGGGTCTGCCAGTGCAGACAATCATGGAACAGTGGGATTTCTTGCAACTGCAAATCGCGCTATACGTCAACAGCGATGTCCCCGGTCTGCAAGCTCAAGGTGTAGGAAAGCATATCAGAGGCTTTTGCCAGCGCTTGAAGGGTAAGCAGGGTCGATTCCGTGGAAACCTCTCTGGAAAGCGTGTGGATTTCTCTGGTCGTACCGTCATTGGACCCGATCCAAACCTGTCTATCGAGGAAGTGGCCGTTCCGGAAAGAGTGGCCAAGAACATGACGTATCCCGAGAAAGTCTCGAGATATAATCTCGAGAAGCTGCGGGGGTGCGTGCGGCGAGGAAAATTCAAACACCCGGGAGCCAACTTTGTTGTCAAGCAGGACGGTCGCAGACTGGTTTTGGAGGTCCTTCAGAAGCTTGGGAAGCTCGAGCAAACCGCAGAGCAGCTACAAATCGGCGACGTCGTGGAAAGGCACATTGAAGATGGCGACATCGTTCTATTCAATCGACAACCCTCTCTCCACAAGCTCAGTATTCTCAGCCACAAAGCTAAAATCCGTCCTTGGAGAACATTTCGCCTGAACGAGTGTGTCTGCAATCCATACAACGCAGACTTCGACGGCGACGAAATGAACCTGCACGTCCCTCAGACTGAAGAGGCACGCACAGAAGCTATCGAGCTTATGGGCGTGAAGCACAACTTGGCCACTCCGAAGAACGGAACGCCTATTATTGCAGCTATCCAGGATTTCATTACATGTGCTTTCTTGACTACCAGGAAGGACCTGTTCCTGGACCGGAAGACGTTCGCTCTAATGTGCAGCTACATGTTCAACGGTGACTCGGTCAAAGACCCGGAAACAGGAAAATATCACAAGATCGACCTGCCCCCTCCCGTTATCCTCAAGCCCCAAGCTCTTTGGACCGGCAAGCAAGTCTGGAACGTGCTCATGCGCCCGTACAAAGAGTCCAAGGTCTTAGTGAACCTCGATGCCGCCTGCAAGCAATACAAAGGCAGCAAAAAGGACCTGAACGAAGACGATGCTTGGCTTGTTGTTCGAAACTCGGAAGTCATGTGCGGTGTCATGGACAAGTCAACAGTGGGAGATGGCAAGAAGGACTCTGTCTTCTATGTCATGATGCGTGACTTTGGCCCCGATTATGCTGTCCAGGCCATGAACCGGTTAGCAAAACTCTCTGCGCGCTGGCTAACGAATCGCGGTTTCTCCATCGGCGTCAGCGACGTCACACCGGGAAGCAAGCTTGTGGAGCGGAAGACAAAACTCATCCAGGACGCCTATGTCCAGGCGAAAAAGATCGTTGAGCTGTACAACACCGGAAAGCTCGAACGCGATGCCGGATGTGACGAGGAACTGACCATGGAAAACAAGATCTCTGGTGTCCTCAACAAAGTCCGTGGAGAGGCCGGTGATATTTGCTTTTCCGAACTAACTAATTGGAATTCTCCTTTAATCATGGCCAAGTGCGGTTCCAAAGGTTCCAACATTAACGTGGCCCAGATGGTTGCCTGTGTCGGTCAGCAGATTATCGGCGGCGCGCGTGTGCAGGACGGATTCCAGGACCGTACACTACCGCATTTCGCCAAGGGCGGCCGTTTACCAGATGCCAAGGGTTTTGTCGCCAACAGCTTTTACTCCGGTCTCACACCATACGAATTCATTTTCCACGCCATGTCTGGTCGTGAAGGTCTGGTTGATACTGCAGTCAAGACCGCCGAAACGGGTTACATGTCGCGTCGTCTGATGAAGTCTTTGGAAGATTTATCTGCACAGTACGATGACACAGTCAGAAACTCTGCTTCTCAGATCGTGCAGTTTCGGTATGGAGATGATAACCTGGATCCCGTGGACATGGAGGGAAAAGCCAAGCCTGTGAACTTCGTCCGCTCCTTTGACCACGCCAGGACGACAACTTGGGACAATGGAGAACGTGGTTTATTGTCGGAGGAGATCAGGGAAGTTGCCAAGGCGCGCCTCGATGCTAAGAGGAGGGAGATCCAGCGCTACTCCGAGACCGGCGAAGAGCTGCAGTTTACTGAAGAGAATCTGGAGCTGGTGGATCAAAAGGAGTCCAAACGGAATTTCTACGATGAAGTCCAAGGATTCATCTTCGGGAAAGCGAATGATGTCGAACGGCTAACAACTCGCTTTGTCGAGGTTCAGAACGAGAACGAGCAGAAAGGTGAAGCCATTGCTGATGACGTAGGGTTTTCGAACATCGTGGATGGTGTCTCCAAGATCTCCCGTCGCTGCTTAGAATACTTTCTCGATCTCTGCCTGACCAAGCATGCTCAATCTCACGTTCAGCCTGGCCATGCTGTTGGAGCTGTCGGTGCGCAGTCTATCGGCGAACCAGGAACGCAGATGACGCTCAAGACTTTCCATTTTGCTGGCGTTGCTGGTATGAGTATTACACAGGGTGTGCCGCGTATCAAGGAAATCATCAACGCGTCCAAGGTCATCAGCACGCCTATCATTACCTGCGAGCTGGAGAACAAGAAGGACATCCGCGCTGCCCGCTTGGTCAAAGCCCGTGTTGAGAAAACCTTTCTCAAGGACATCACCCATTACATCGAGGATGTATGGTACGACAATGGAAACTACCTCAATATGCGCATCGACTGGGAAACTGTCGAGGCTCTTGGCTTGGAGTTAACCAAGAACGATCTCGAACTTGCTATCCTCAAAGCTCCCAAACTAAAGATCGGCGCCGACGGCGGCAGGGTGGAGTTTTTCAAAAACCACATTCGCATCTACGTTCCCGATATAAACGATCCCTCGAATGAAAAGGCGAGGAAAGCAGCCGCAACACGTTCGGGAGCCTCCAAGGCCAAGAACGCGACAGAAGATGCCTACTTCGCTCGGATCCAGCTCCTCAAACGGGCAATCCCAGAGATCGCCATCAAGGGCTATCCGGAGGCCACGCGCGCCATCATCAAGAAGGAGGACAACGAAGACGAAGACATCTCGCTGCTCGTGGAAGGCTACGGCCTCCGGATGATCATGGCCACGCCGGGCATCAAGGGCACGCACACCTACACCAACTCGGTCCTCGAGTGTTTCGCCGTGCTGGGCGTCGAAGCGGCGCGCTCGACCATCATCAAGGAAATCGCGTCCGTCATGGGCTCCATGGACATCGACCCGCGCCACATGCAGCTGCTAGCCGACGTCATGACCTACAAGGGCGACATCCTCGGCATCACGCGCTTCGGTCTCGCCAAGATGCGCGACTCGGTCCTGCAGCTCGCTTCTTTCGAGAAGACGCCGGACCATCTGTTCGAGGCGGGCTATCGCGGCAAGAGCGACGGCGTGCAGGGCGTCTCCGAATGCATCATCTTGGGCCAGAGCATGGGTATCGGCACGGGCAGCTTCAAGGTTGTGCGGAAGCTGAACCTGGCGCAAGAGGATGTGGGGAGGAAGGGCGATGCGTTCGAGGGTCTCTACAGCTGGTGAGAGTAGTCATGATTCGAGTGGGGTGGATCGGGTCTTGGTTCGAGAGGCGCTTACGGGAGACGGAATGACGGGTATTGGGATGGCGAAGTTTTTTCTGCTTTTGGTTTGCATTGCGTCGGCGTCGAAAAAGGGTGGGGTTCTTTTCTGAGCAAGCTGCATTTTGCAGCGCTCTCTCGATTTCGCGTCCTTCACAGAGTAGCGAAAAAGCTTCCCGGGGTCTTTGAGGAAGGATGAGAAGCTTTTGCGATATGTGTGGTGGGTGGTGCCGAGAGGGTTGAGAAGGATAATACCAAACGCGTGTGTTCACATTCACCGGCACTTTTGCCTTTTCCTTCTTTACGTTGGCTGAACCTGGCTCTACTCCATCGAACCACTGCCAGGGACAGGTATGTGCACATGCTTCTTGAAACCGGCGGGCCCAGCCTCGGAAGGGTGCCTACATCCGTCCGGCCCCCGCCTCAACTGCAGTGTTAGCTGCCTGCTGCAAGGCTGAAATACACATACGCATGTACATGCGGGCACTACTGTGCGTGATTTCTTTCGAGCCTGTACGCGGGCATACGACAGCCGGGGATGAAGTGGCGGTGGGGAGAGGCAGGCGGCCATGTGCTGAGCCTTCTTTTTGCCTTTCCCGGGTGACGTTTGGGCGGGCAGCAAAATGGGCGCGGATACATGCATGAAGCACTGGGCAGCAGACGGGAAAGGGCGACGACGATCGTCGAAGGGCGTGAGAGGGTGGCCACCTAATTCTCGCTGCGCTAGCACTGTGCGTATTCTGACCAGAAGAGCAAGAATGAGGTGCGGTGGAAGCGCGATGTCGTTAGCCGTTTCCGTATTGGGTTTGCGATGCTCAAGTGCTTTTAGCAGACATCGTCCTGCGCGAGTCTGCTGACGCAGGGAATGCTGTATGATGCAGGGGAAGGAGAAAGCAGGACAGCGCCCTGCAATATTTCCCAGCAGGGCAGCCGGAAAATGCGGCACATGGCAGTCGACGAAAGAGGACAAGGTACCCCTCTGCCGGTGGGGCCATTGTGTAACCATCGTCGTGAAACGTAGAACTTACCTGCTCCCAGAGTTTCCGCGGGAGAGGGGAGACGAGCACGGTATGCTCACGCCGAGAGGGAAAGTGGAGTTATTCGCCACCGGGAACTGCAGAACCACCATCGAACACAATGCTCACGATGGCTGCACAGGATGAGGGTCCTGGAGGACACAAGAGAGGAGCTCCAGTCACATTCGTCCTTTTGCTCCGTCCGCAGTCTTGGCCTTGGAATAACTTCCGGAGCAACCAAAGCACAAAACGCACAAGGGCGAAGGAGCGAGGGAGGTGCTTGGATTCGCCTTTTCGCACCATTTTCCGAACGAAGGTATCCGGGGGACAAGGGGACCGCGTTGTACAATTTGTCGTCATATGTGCGTGATAAGGTTCGGCGGCCAAGGCGTTGGAGTCCCGTCGCCTGCTGTGCCCATGCTATGGCTTGGAGGTTGCAGTTGTGGACGGAGCGTGCAGGCGTCTGTTGACTGCGACTGCGTGCGACGAAGGGGGTCCAAAGCGCTTAGCTACCTGCTCTGTTGCTGCCGCAGTGTTGATGTGCAGTTCTGCGTGTTTTTGACCTTTTTCGGACACTTTATTTCTGAATTTGGGTCCCTGCAGTTAACGGTTTTTGCGCCTTGCTTCATGTGGGGGAGTATGCTTGCGCATGGACCTGCGTGTTCTGAGGTTATGGATGGCTTTCCGATGGACCCGTCCATTGGAGATCTGCGTGGAACTCGCGTGCAGTAGGCTGGGTCAAGTTACATCCCCGAGCATGTGGTGACAGGTGGGTGTCGGATTGGGCGCTTAGCAGCCGTTGCTCTTGGGCTACACTGAAGTCAGTCTATCGGATCTTGTGGGTTCCTTGCGGAGATCATTCCCTGTGTTGAACCGAGATTGCAGCTGAACAGTTGATCTGAGGTCGTTCGAATTCGTGCTCACGGAGTCGCCGGATTTTGGGCCTCGTAGTACAGGGGCTGACCGCCATTCTCAAGGCCAGTACAATGCCAACGGTGGGACTTCGACGTATTCAAACCAGGAGGAGTAGCATAGGGTCAAGGAAGTAGCAATTTACTGATGATGTCTTTGAATTATATAATGAAGCCTCCTGGGTATCAATTTTCCCGTTTACCCATTCAATGAAACATCCCGGAGATGCCAAAGATTGTAAGACAAAACAGCAAAAAAAAAAAAAGCGACTGTCTTAAACCATTGTTAGGAAGGTTGATCCTTGTTTCGGGCATCTTTCTTCTGACGAGCTTGGTCCTCGGGTTCATCTTCCTCATGAACCACTCCGGTTCCACAGAGATCAGATTCGCGCCTGGCCATCCGCTGCTCGAATGATGTGCTGTCATTACCGCAAGAGGTTGCTGGAGATGTCATCCGCGAAGTGTTTGTTGACGAGCTTATTGAGTTGTTGAGAAGGCATTGACGGCAGGTCTCCGTAATAACCCCGCAACCGTTGCATTGCTGGCATATGGGGTTGCGGTAGCTGCGAAATCGTTGACGTAAGTGTATTTTGAACAGGAGAGGGGCATCTTGACGTGTCATCTGGACACTACTTACCCTTGGGGGTGTCCGGCACATTTAGGACATGTTGAGATGGCTAAGCCACCGATGCACACATGGGGTGTTGAAGGCTGTGGATGTTTTGCCGAAGGGGTTGGGTTGGTCCATGAGCCAGACATTGTCAGTATACCCTTCGTGGCAACGAGAAAAAGTATTATCCGGAGTTGAAGCAATTGTTTTCTATGTATGGAGAATGCGATGACGTGCCGGCTAAATTGTTAAGGTATGAGTGCATCCGTTTCGTGGGGAGTTCAGCGCCCAAGTCCATAGAGCACACGCTCGACCTCTTATAAGACAGAGAATGGTTTTTCGTGTGTCATTTTGACATTCCCCCTCTGATGCATCATGAACCAGTCAGAGAGAAGGCGATGTGGCTTCCGAGCACAGCTTTTCGCGAACTGGCGGTAAAAATGAAGCCACGGGGATCGAGCTGAACAGTTCTAGATCGGCACCCAATCAGAAATTATCGTCAGATCAGCCACGGGAGTCAGCCGGACAGCAGCTAGGGCCATGGAGCCTTCCACGGAGGTGGCCACAGCGCCATGCTCCTACTAGCTCAACGAACCAATGCAGAGGAAGATCGTCATGATAAATTCCATTCCAGGCCGCTGCTTACAAAGTGCAAGAGGACAAGCTTGGGTACAGTGACTCCGCCGAGTATTATTCGGATCCGGCAGCTTGGGTGCGGTCCATTTCTTTGGTGAAAACTGAATGCACGTGGGGCGAGCATAATACACTTGACGCAAAGGAAAGAAGGAGACGTTTACTCAAATGTAGCTTCCTTGTACTTACTCAGTCATATTCCTGGTGAAGTCTCGCCGCCGTGTGGCATTATCGGGCTGGTTTGTGCGACTTACGTATCGCGACTTCGCGGGGCACACAGGGAGAAGGCCTGTTCGAGAGGACGCACTTCACGGGTATCAGTTTGCTAGAAGTATTTGGACCAAGGTATAGACTACCATTCTTATGACTTCCGATACGGATTTTATGGTAGGTCTTTTCAGTAATGCAAAATCTTTTTCTGAGGCTGAAACATAGCTGCAGCTTGCTCCGAAGCCGTCGTGCTACCACATGGGTGGGATGTCTCCTTGCTCGCACAGCCTCAATCAATTGATCGGCCCGAGCCTCCTGCGGCCTATCGGGTTTGCAAGACTAAGAAAGCCAGATTCCATTCTCCGATTCAAAGTCAAGTGGAGTTGTTTTGGGTGCGCCGTAGTAAGATTTGGAATAATTCATCGTGGCAGACCTCGACACCTCCCGACCACGTAGAATGTACACAAAATAGCTCAGCATGTGTCTTAATCAAGGCTGCTGTCATCTGAGATGACGAGAAAATTACTAGAACATATTGATCCCCATAGAATTTTGTATCTAAAAGATCTGCCATATATACAAAGGGGTGCTGCAGCTGACATTTGGTGGAGGACACGAAATAGCCAGACAAATATCATGTCAGACATTCTGTGAGGAATTGAAGCATTCGTCCGGATACAAGTATTGTATGTTTCTCGTGACAAAACTTTTCAAATCAATGCTTCAGCTCTCCATAGCAGTCCTGATCTTGTCTTCGTATTTGGTGCTAGTCATCGGCTGCAGCATCCTTCCGTAATGAATCCAGGGTGTGCTCAACTGGGCGGTGTGAGTCCGAGCGGCTGCAAGTCATTTCCTCATGGAAAAGGCCGCAAACCCGGACGAGCATTCCGCAAACCGCAAAACGTGATACAGCAATCGCTGTTCCTTGTAGTCCAAGGATTCGGCGGCTGGGCGCAGAATGAGTCACAAACACAGCCTTCGAGATCAGGTGAGAGAAATAGCTGCGCCACGTGGCCCAAGGTATGCCTGAGGGCTAGTGCTCGGGGCCCTGATATTAAGTCTCTGCTGAAATCTTTGGCCGTGAATGTACACATCCAGATTGTGGGGTTCAAATGGCACACGTTCGCAAAGACGCAAGTCGTTGATCTGCCGAAGTGGGAGGCCGCCTTTGATTTCATTGGAGACGACGGAGCAGTGCATCCTTCCTAAGAGCGTGTATCCCGCGTTGCGCGATAGTTGTTCTTTTGATCGGCTTTTCTACCTCCGGAACGAAACTCCTCTGCCGACTTCCTCTAAGTCTAGACATGACGATGCTCTTTGTGAAAAGGCGAAGCCGAACATATTACATGGTCGGTTTGTAAAGCGTTGCTACGGTCAGATCTGGGCCTCCACCTAATCTGAATAAGGTAGGAGGTGATGGATCTTTGCAGCAACTGAGTCAGATATGCCTCCAGGTCAATGCGCCAACATCGTGGCCATAGCCGAGTTTCTGTTGCAAGACGCAAGAGGATCTCGTGAATCCTCAAATTGATTACTTGAGCAGTTCGGCCGGGATTTTGAACTCCTTTTGGATGCGGTCCATCTTGTTCACGAGATCCTCTAGCTTCACTCTGTCAGATTCCTCCCCGGTGGAGCCTGGAATATCCATCTTGGGAGGATCTGAGTCGATTTCGATGGTCACCTGGATGTAGAACACAAAGCAAGTCAGCAAGGAATCGCGAAGTCGGCGGCAGAGGTGTAATAGAACACTGAGAGATTTACCGCTTCGTCCTCACAACGGTAATCTAAACCTACCGGTCCATCATTCACTAGTGCAACGTCCATCATAGCTTGAAACACGCCGTCCTTGACCTTTTCTTTTTCGTAGAGTTCTTGAGTCTTCTTGTAGAATGATGAATACAGGTCACGAGCCAACTGCTCTGGCGCAGACCTGTGAAAGCTGGGCTTCTTTCCCTTTTTTGTGGATGCAAGCAGAGTGAATTGCGAGACTGTCGGTCGGATTAGTGGATTTCCTGCCGGTGACCTGGAGGAAGGCGACATACCGCACAAGACTTCGCCTCCAACGTCCTTCACGTTCTTCTTCCACTGGGCGTGAAGTTAGTGAAGAAGTCCGCAAGTACTGCACAAGGCGTTCTTACCTTGCCGCCCTCGTCGTCGTCCCACAGCTGCATAGTGAGCACCTTGCCAGCCATCTTCTCGACCTCTTTCGGCGTATCCTCCTTGCCGACGCCGACAAAGACGAGAATGCCCTTGCCAATGCTGGAGATGAGGTTGCCATCGACCGTGACTGAGGCCGATTTCACGCGTTGTAGCACAGCTGCTATAATCAGCGCACGCTTTCCATAAGTTTGCTTATTCTGAGGGTCACCTTTCATGGTGTTGCGTCGGCTGGTGTGGTCGTGATGCGGTTGTGACACGTCGCAAGCTTGGGCTGCAGAGGGACGCAGCAGCTGTACCGCTCAACGGAAGCTTGGTGACAACGCTAGCAGATGATGAGGGCGAGGGGCGTCGTCTGAAGTCCGGAGAGGGCGTGTGGGGGGAAGTGATGATGGCATGCGGATGGTCTGGGCGGCGTCGGCCCCGGGGATTGATTTCCACTCCTCGCGCCCGAACCAGGCAGGTCACGTGTGATCGCCTGCAGCAACGCCGACAAGCTACACGGCTGGCCGTTTGCTCCCAGCTCCAGACACAACACCACGCAGCCTCGCGCCCTCCGCTCGCACGCACACGCCTCTCGGCTTCCATACGTGTCCCTCCACCCGCTCGAGGGACTCCCGCACAAAACACTCCATCTCCGCGTCGCCCACTCCGCTCCCCGCTAGCCCTGGCGAGGCTGTCCGACAGACACCATGGCCGCGCGCAAACTCGCACAAGAGATCGACCGATGCTTTAAGAAGGTCGCAGAAGGCGTCGCCGCGTTCGAGGGCATTTACGACAAGCTACAACAATCCACCAACCCCGCGCAGAAGGAGAAGCTGGAGGACGCGCTCAAGAAGGAGATTAAGAAGCTGCAGCGGTCGCGAGATCAGATCAAGGCATGGGCAGCATCCAATGAAATCAAGGACAAGAAGCCGCTGCTCGACCAGCGCAAGCTGATCGAGACGGTACGTCACGCCGCCGACCCTCGCAACCCCAGGCCCAGCCTGCGGCCCCGATAGCGTCGCTAACGTGGACACAGCAAATGGAGAAATTCAAGGCCGTAGAAAAGGAGATGAAGACGAAAGCATACTCGAAAGAAGGTCTTTCCGCAGCGTCCAAGCTCGATCCGAAGGAGAAGGAGAAGGTCGAGGTGTGCGATTTCCTCTCCAACATGGTCGAGGAGCTCGAACGCCAGGTTGAGACCACCGAGGCTGAAGCCGCTACATTACAAGCCGGTCTCAAGAAGGGCAAGAAGGATACCGCTAAGGCAGAACGGATAGCCGAACTGGAACGCCAGACCGAACGGCATCAATGGCATATAGGCAAGCTGGAATTGGTGCGGCGCTCACTGGAGAATGACGGCGTAGAGGTCGAGCAGGTCAAGGAGCTCGAGGAAAGCATCCGCTACTATGTTGAGAACAACCAAGAGGTGGACTTCATGGAGGACGACTCTCTCTATGACGACCTGAACCTTGCCGAGGGCGAAGATCTGTTCGGCATGACGCAGGACATGGACAAGGTCTCATCGCAGGACACACAATCTATACAGGACGACACCCACGAAGAAAACATCCGAAGTGCTGGCCCACCTTCAGGCAAGGCAAAGGTTGGCCCGGAGACTTCGACCGCCTCAGCAAGAAGACCGTCCACACAGCTCAAGTCCCCGTTACCAACATTATCAACCTTGCATACGCCTGCCCAAGCAACTACCAACGGAACAAGCGGGAGCAGTATGAAACCAGCGCCATTGCCTACAAGAGCTCCCGGAGAACCTCTGAAGTACGCGTCAGCCGCAGCCGCTGCCGCTGCGAGCGACAGGAACAACCTAGGCATCGCTCCCTTGCCTCCGCCACCTGGTGCGATACATGCCAACCATGCACTGCGTTCAAGTGCTGCATCGTCACCTGCCGTCTCCCACGCTCAACTTGCTACATCACATGCTTCCCATCAACGGCCACCGGTCGCGTCAGCTGCTAGTCAGGATGTCGCAACACCAATTACCGCCAAGTCCCCGGCGCTCAGCCATTCCAGTGCTGCACCGGCAAGTACAGAAGCGAGTAGTATACCGCCGACTCCTGCGCAGGAAAAGCGCAGTGCCACTCCGGCAAAGACGTCTAAACAGGTCGAGCCCGCTGATCAACCGCTGACCAATGGCGACAAGCATGCGCAACCTTCGGAAGAGGAGTCGGTGTACCACTTGCCATCGAGCCTTCAAGATCTCCTGGAGTCTTTCGAAGCCACCAAGGAGGATGCAGCAAACCCACATGTTGATGATCGCCTCCTTGTAGCCTCCCACAATAGCCATCCTGAGTCGGTCGATGCGGAAAAGCCACGCCATTACAGGCCTCAGAATCCCTATCCTTACACCCCTGCTCACTACCCACAAGAGCCGTTGTCCATCTTCGATGATCCTAGGTTGTATTCTCGCGTCGATACTGACTCCCTGTTCTATGCCTTCTACTACCGTCAAGGCACCTACGAGCAGTACTTGGCCGCCAAGGCGCTGAAATCACAGAGCTGGCGCTTTCACAAGCAATACCAGACCTGGTTCCAGCGCCATGAAGAGCCCAAGTCCATCACAGAAGACTATGAACAGGGAACGTATCGATTCTTCGATTACGAGAGCACCTGGTCAGTGAAATTCCGTCCTTCTCACATTCTGATAGGTACACTAACTAAACTAGGATGAACCGGAGGAAAGCGGACTTCAAATTCGCCTACAAATTCTTGGAGGACGACCTCTGAGCCACTACACAACGCGGTTAAACTGGCTATTGAAGGCTATACTCCTTCGATAGTCGGCATTGGTTCTTTACTCGCATGCATGGTTCCCTCAGCATGAAAGTTAGACACGCTTCTGGACTGTGAGCTTGCAAGGAGTGATAGCTCGAAGGGGTGGTTAGGGTGAATTTCCGCGTTTTCTTTGGCACTGGCAGTTAACAACGAGTACTGATAAGGCAGGCCTCGTGAGATTACGAGATCTGAGGAGTTAAGCTGGTTGTAGTAATCTCTGCGAAAGTATTCAGGAAATTGAGATAGGGAGCCTTAAGGCTCTTATCCAATCTTGGGCTGCTCCGTCGTGCCACTGCCGATGTGACTGACCAATGAAATACTGCATGCGGCCCGTGCCCGCCAGCCTGACGACATGCCATCACCGCCAGCTCGAGTACGATCAATGAGGTATAAAGTTGTAAAGTTCAGTGGCCAGGAGCTACTACAGCTGTTCATCGAAGAGGGAAAGAGTGCTGTGCCGAGTTCTTACTACTGCTGACAAGGACATTAGAAGCGGACCTGTTGCCGTAGTTCAGCGCAGAGCCGCATCCATGCAGAGCTTCCCATGTGAGTGTAGATCTTTTTGATCATTGTTTGAATCGTCAGCCTTTTCAATGGCTCGGCAATTTTGGTTCTCCACTTTTTGAGCAAGCGTGCGGCACCCCGCATATACGGTAGGCTTCCAATGACAAAAGGTTTGCAGGCATTCTGTTCTAGTTGTCAGAACTCTTTTTGCGGAGAGATCCTTCGACATTACTTCTTTGCCGTTCACGGATGACGACGGTTTCCGCATTGGCAAAGCGGTGACTCACTTTCGATCGTGATCGCGCAAGCACACGGCAAAAGACGAGTGGTGCTTTGGCGTGCATCGGACGACATGCGCAAGGGCAAGGCTGAGAATATCAGGGTGACTTGACTATATGCCAGCCTTCTACTAAGAGTACCAGATTGTAGTTGTGCTCTTGCAGTATATCGCCTTGGCTATTTTTGACGAAGCAAGGGGTTCTACGTTACACAGCGTGGACGCAGGCTTAGACTTTGGTGGTCTGTCTGGTGCGCGTGCCAGCGGATGGCTGAGCGGGGAGGGTGAGGGGTTGGTCGGAAAGGCAATAAGGCAACTAGGCTGTCTCTGATGCAATCGTGGACCATTCATAGCAGCGGCAGGCGACACCCGAGAAATGCGGGGCCAGCACATCTTACATGGCTCACATGGAGGTGTGAGGCTATAAAGAGCTGACCGATAATAGTGCGCGCACCATTGCCTTACGAACTGCGCCTCGTTCTTTTGCCTGCTACCGCGAGGCAGACTCCAAGGCAGCCTTCAATACGACGTGCGGGACGGGCCGTGTGCCAGTGCAATGGCAACGTTCAGAAGAGAATTCGATTCCTGTCAGCCTCGCTTACCCCGGCTGCATCATTGATCCCAGTACGACTGAAGAAGTCCCGCAGTCAGGCTTACAGCGACAGAGTCCAGTTGACTGGGCCTTGAGCTGATCGGTGGCAGTGCATCCCCAGTGCGCAAATGCGGTCGGAAAGAAACACCAGCAAACTCGCCATGGACCTCTCATTCGTGAGGCGAGAGTCCATGAGGCGTCCGCGTAAATTTTGGAGTCGCCGGCAAGCACGCGCTGGCAGCAGAAAATCGCCGCTTCCTTTCCTGTTTAGGCGGCATGCAGACTGCTGCCTAGCCCAGCCCACGGTGATAAGAAATGCATCAGCAAAAAGAGCCGCATCTTTTTCGAGGCGGGCGAGTCCGATTGACGCGCCAACTCTAAGCCTGCAGCTCACTGCAACGTTGCCGCCCTTTCCAGAAGTCCCGCTCCCGCAGCTCTCTTGGCTCCACCATCTTGATCCAGGAACCGCCCGTTGGCCTAATGAAAGAAAGACTCCGAACTCCGGACCCGCATCAGGCGTCATGTGGCTGAGTCCGGCTGAGCATCCGCCCGCCCTGTCGCCCTACCAGGACAACCGTCACACAGTCAAAGGTGCAAACGCATCCACATCGATACCCAAGCTTTCATCCGCCCTGTCAAAATTCAGGGTCATCAATGGACTTGGAAATGTGATACAAACGCTAGCCCACAGCCACCCACTAGTTCATTGACTGCCCCAACAAGTCAAGTCTGTCGAAGCTGCCCACATTACGACTGCGCCCTCGTCCGTGGTCTTCTACTCCAGGCTGCTGCAACGTGTCGAACTCTGATTTCTTCAACATCCCGGACTGCCATCAGCTTTTGAGTCCCGCACGCTTCGCTCGCCCTACGATTCGACCTTTCGTACCCCGTCACCCTTTTGGACTCCGGGACTCGGTTGCCTTCAGCATATGTGGGAACTTCAAGGTATCAGGCAGCGGAATCGAAAAGGAAAGGCATGAGAACGGCGGTGAGAATAAGTCACACGGTGAATACTTCTTGGGGGGAGAGGATCAGCGTTATAATATATGATCCCATCTACTTCAAGCCCTTTACATAACCCCAGAGCCCAGCAGAACCTCGGGCACTCCTTCCTCTATTGCAGAAGGCTGGATATCGGGCACTCGTGCATCTCCTTTCACACCATCTCGTGCATATCGACTGATAACGATTCTGTTGGTCGATTTTCGTCTCTTTCTTTTTTTGGGGCGAGCAAACGAGGACCAAAGCCGTGCTTTTACGCCTCAAGATGTCCTACCATAGGAATGGCAGCCAGGTAACTGACACGCATCGGAATTCCAATTCCATAAATTTGGTCTGACTATTCCGCCTTAGTACGCCCACTGGCCCTGCGACCGGCCGACAGGTTACGACGAGCAGTATCCGGGAGACTTCAACCATCTGTCCACGTCTGAGTATTCAGACTGCCCCGATTCCACTTTCCATAGCCCCGCACAAAGTTATGCTGAGGCTCAAAGAGGATCTTCACTCGGTATACCCTGGGCTAATACGGGAACGAATGCAATCCAATGGAATGAAGAGGCCTATGGCAACCAGGATGTAGACCCACAGTGGAACTTTCACTCCGTCCCGTACTCTGGAAGCGGTGTCCATGCCACAGATGACTATCGCAACAACTACCGGAATATATCGAGGCATGTCTATGACAATTATCCATCTCAGAATACACCTGCCGCAGCTCAGCAGTATGCTACAGGTTCGTCAATGGCAACAGGTGCCCAGAACTGGCGTGAGGCGTACTCAGATGGGCGTGTGCCACAACAGTACTATAGCTATGCCCCTCAAACATCTATGGGTCGTTCGCAGTACGCCCAATCTACACACGGGACACAAGGTTATCCTCGTGAAACACCGGTACTCAGGGTTGATGCACCACAAGAAAGCCATTACACCCATATTTCCCGTTCTGTGAGCTCAGCTGGTGATCAGGCAGATTCAGGATACGCCTTTTCAGCTGCAACGTCGCCGTATTTAAGCCCGTACCTGCAGGCGGAAGGCGAGGACGAACAAAGTTCGGCAAGTTCGCCTACTCCTGACCCCCAAGCGCCACCATCACCTTCCGGGCCAGAGGGAAACGATGAGCCGGACAGAAAGTGGAAATGTAAACAACCCGAGTGCGCTGAGAGGAAGGGGTTTAAGCGACATGCAGATTTGATGCGGCATATGACGACTGTTCATCATAAGGAGGACATGGAAAAGTTTGCTTGTCCCCGAAGGGGCTGTCCAAGAAAGGCAGAGAATGGGTTCACGAGGAGAGACCACCTTGTGGAGCATCTCAGGAACTTCCATGTCCAAGATATTCCCAAGCGGAAAGGCGGCAGAAGCAAGGGCAGAGAGTAGCAAAAGCCAATTCGCCACCTCTCGATTGACGATTTCAATTGTGCGCATCCTACAGGCTCGGTGTCGGCTTCTTTCTCCTCGGCGTTGGTCGGATTATTTCGGGGTTTGTGACTTGGTTGCATTTTTTTCCGTTTGCCATTGCTTTCGGTTGCGTATGCGGCGTCCCAGACCCGCGGGCGGAGGTGGGCAGACAACGTGAGATACCCTTGCCCGCCGCATGTGATTGTTCATTTGCCAGTTTGCTTTTTGATTTTTTTCGCGAAGCCAATTGATCTGTATTTCAGTTTGCTTTCCTGAGTCATTGTTCTTCCAGCACGCTCGCGTAAATAAGGACCATCGTTAAGACCGCATGTATTGTCGACAGCAGGATCCGGGTGAATAGAGCAGGTGAGAGGCTTCTTTAGTGTCCCTATAGCGCCTGACTCTTGCAGCATTGTTAGCCCGGGTATGAAACGAATGACCAGCCGCGAAGCTCCTTCTGGGGGTTGTGCCGGCGGGGTAAGCGTTCCTTGCAGGTGGGGAAGTAATTAAAGCTTCTAGAAAATAGAGGTCAGGTCGATTTAAGGACGCAAAGCATTGAAAACCCCGGCTGGCCCCATGTGCCGCGGACAGAGCGGGCGTCAGGATGGACCCCCTAGACTTGAAACAGCCGATCACAAGACATCCGACGAATCACCTTCCCCGACCACCACCAACACCCTGCCCGCATCTCCTGCCCATTTCACGGAAATCCTCTCGGCGCCATCCATCGCCAGCTTCCTTTTTCGGCTCGGCCCCGAGATAGGCCAGGACGACCTACATTGCTGCCGCCCGCCGGCCACGCCGACACCGCGTCCCGGGCTCTTCCCATCCATCACCACTCCATCGCCTCTCTGCCGGTTGGTCCAATGTCGGTCCTTCATGCGCGCACCCGCAGTCAAGCTCATTCGCGAGCCGCGTCATGTCGGAGTAGGTGCCTGATGGGCGCCGGCGAGCTTCAACTTCGCTCACCACTGCGGGGCTCAGAGGTTGAGGCTGACCACAAGTCGCCTGCCCGGCTCGCGACTCACTGTGTAACCGGGGGGAGAGCCCTTCATTATAAAAGATTGCTTTTGCAATCCAACAGGATGCAAGAGACAGGCATCATCGCGAGAGAACAGGCGCCTCAAAGTGTGACCGAGCTTCTCCCATCGTCGTCATCTTCCTGATCATCAGTGGCACCGCCGCCTGAGTCCTGCGCGTGGTCCATCTTACTTGCTCACGGGTCATCAACGCTATTCTTAAGCCTGTCCCATCCTGCTGTCTGTCTGTCTTTTCCACACGATCCTGCTTTTGCATCCTGTGTCACCAGAAACCATGAAGACATCCCTGCTCTCAGCTGCGGCGGCTATCTACGGCACGGCCTCTGCGGCCACTCCCGCTCAATGGCGTTCCAAGTCGATCTACCAGGTCCTCACTGACAGGTTCGTATTCGTCCCGTCCTGGCCTTGGCACTTTGTTGTGCTACATGGAGCGCTTCGCTGAGATTGGCAGGTTTGCGAGGACGGATGGCAGCACCACTGCGTCTTGCAACACCCAGGACAGGCAGTACTGCGGTGGAACGTGAGTTACCACTTGTCGGCCACGTGTAGTAGCCACGTATCTAAGTATTCGCAGGTACCAAGGAATCATCAACAAGCTGGACTACATCCAGGACATGGGATTTACCGCCGTGAGCATTATTCTCCTGTCTCGAGATGTCTGAACACTTGCTGATATTCGTAGATCTGGATTTCGCCCGTTGTTGAGAACCTGCCAGAGGACACCGGCTATGGCGAGGCGTACCATGGCTACTGGCAGCAGGACCTGTACAGCTTGAACGAGAACTTTGGTTCTGCTGATGACCTCAAGGCTCTCGCAGATGAGCTGCACGACCGCGGAATGGTATGTTTGGTTAGCTTCCGTTGGCTCTACCGTTGTTCCGCAAACCCTCCCTTGCTTGCTTCTCAACAAGCAATTCATAGCCTCGTTTTCTCATGTCTACTTTTGGTTCTAATGTCAGAGAATTCTTTCCTCGGTGCTGACTCTTGGCATGTAGTACTTGATGGTCGACATCGTTGTTAACCACAACGGTTGGGCTGGATCCGCCAGCTCCGTGGATTACAGCCGATTCCATCCTTTCAACTCCCAGGACTACTATCATTCGTACTGCACCATCTCCGACTACAACAACCAAGACCTTGTTGAGGACTGCTGGCTCGGCGATGATACCGTCCAGCTTGTGGACCTCAAAACCGAAGACTCCGCGGTCCAGAGCGGCTACGAGACTTGGATCAGCCAGCTCGTTTCCAACTATTCCAGTCAGTAGCTCCTTTAGTTTGACCAGACACTCTACTGACGGAAATGCTTTCAGTTGACGGACTGCGCATCGACACAGCCAAGCATGTGGACAAGGCTTTCTACCCTGGCTTCTTGGACGCAGCTGGTGTCTTTGCTACTGGGGAAGTCTTTGACGGCAGCCCAACTTACACATGCGATTACCAGAACTACATCGACAGTGTGCTCAACTACCCTATGTACGTGTTCCGATCAAAACCACCATGCAAGATAACTCATGATGTCTGCAGCTACTACCCGCTCGTCCGTGCCTTCACCTCCACAAGCGGCTCCATCTCTGACCTGGTCAACATGATCAACACGCTCAAGTCGGGCACTTGCAAGGACACGACGCTGCTCGGCACCTTCTCCGAGAACCACGACATCACGCGCTTCGCCGCCATCACGTCGGACCTGTCGCAGGCCAAGAACGTCATCGCCTTCAACATCCTCGCCGACGGCATCCCCATCATCTACGAGGGCCAGGAGCAGCACTACGCCGGCGCCGAGGACCCGGACAACCGCGAGGCCGTGTGGCTGTCCGGCTACAACACCGGCGCCGACCTCTACAAGATCACCGCCAGCCTCAACCAGATCCGCAACAGGGCCATCGAGGTCGATGCCGACTACGTGACTTATCAGAACTGGGTCATCTACAGCGACACCACGACCATTGCGATGCGGAAGGGCTTCGATGGCGCGCAGGTTATCACTGTCCTCAGCAACAAGGGCGCCAACGGTGATGCGTACACGCTGAACCTCGGGAACACGGGCTGGACCAGCGGGACGCAGGTGGTGGAGGTGCTGACGTGCAGCACGGTTACGGTGACGAGCAGCAGCACGGTGACGGTGCCGATGGCGAATGGATTGCCGAGAGTCTACTTTGCCGCGTCTAATCTGAGTGGTTCGGGGATTTGCAACTTGTGAGGAAGTGTGTGGTGAAAATATTAGGATTCTCTTTCGTGCATGTTTCTCGCAATGGTATCGGGTTTCTCTCTTCACTTCTTGCTGTAATGAGCACATATTGGCTTCCGCTGTAGGAACCTGGACTTTCGCTCCATTTAGGGTATTGAAATGCATTGGTTCATCTTCTTGGGTAGATATCTGAAAATTCCCTCGACGTACTTTGCGCTCGGCTTGGGAATTGAGCAGAGTAGTGAGCGCCATCGCATCTCAGACTCGCGAAATAGAGCACGGACAACGCCTCGTGCGCCATGAACAGGGAAAACCTTGATTGCGATGTCTTGTCTAGCAGCAGTGGTCAGTGCTCGGTTTTGTTACGCCTTCGTTGGACGATGTGGGCCACCAACTGGCGCAGACCACAAGTGGCGCACTGGGTCTCAGCGCCGAAAGCTTAAGTAGACCTTTGTCGCAGAACGCTTCGGGAAGGAGTTCATGTATTCATTTCTGGATTTCCTTTGAATAATTCTGAGGCAATCTATATTACGGATGGGTTCTGTTGTGTAGAAGAATTTTCGCAATCCAAGTCCACTGCTCCATCTATCAAGTAGGGCCGTGTCAACCTAGCATGTAAGAAAAGATACGAAATCACAAGTGCACGAAAATTAGCATTCGGCTTTGCTGAGTTCAGGTCTTAGAGTTTGAGTTTCATTGGTAAGTTGACCTTAATCAGTTATGAGTCTGAATGCCCACTGACATTGACATTTTGCATCTTCAAGGACTGCATCAGTACCAGAGGATCTCAAAGCATCCTATCTTCACTTCAGAGCTGTCAACTCTCCCGCCATTGCTTTCTACACATGTCCATCATTGCAGCCCATCATTGATGACGTCAACCCAGCCAGCCAGGCATGGATATTCCATTCTTACTCTTAGAAATTCGGACCACTGCCCATTCCCGCAAAATTTTCCTCCGGACTAATCATGCTGCCTGATCCAATATGATTGTTGCTCAGCCCGCATGTTCACCACTCAAGACGTCATCCACGAAGGCAACGCCGACTGAGATCCTCAGCCTGATGGCGTAAGTCTGGAAGCATAGGAAAAAGAAATCAAAGGCGGATCAATCAAAGTGGCGGCAATGTGCGAGCCGTCCTCACGCACGCGGGTTCCATGCCGACAGCCCGCGGGAGCCTTCCTATTGGTAACGCATGCAGAGATAAGCGCGGGGCAGTATGCTTCTAGTTCTAATTGGTTCGGGTTCGTCGTTGAGGCTGCGGGCCGTTCTGGTGCCTGGGGTACGGGGGTCTTTCCCATTGGAGAATGCAAGCGATCTGCGACGGGGCCAGAGGAACGGTGATTCGGTATGGGCGAATGAGCCCTTCGATCTCCCGTCACTATGCTCAATCTGGGAGCTCAATGTGTAGTGTAGACTCTGATGGTGTGTTGAATGGCTGTCGTTCAGTTACGGCGAGTCTAATATGTGTCCGAGGGCGAGGCTGCGGGGTTGGTGTTACACAAAAGTGCGGTTACTATTTAGTTCCGCCTTTCCCTCTATAACGAGTGAACAAGCAAGGTCTTGCTCCAAGCATATTTCTCGACAGCCTCTCTCCTCGGCGATGCCGCACTTCCTTCTTTATCTTTCCTGATTTGTGTCCCACAATGGCCATCAGCCGATTGCAAGCCTCCCTCGCTGCCGTCATCAATGAATTCATCGTTGCAGCAGCAAACATCAACCTTGATTTCACCCTTGTCCAGATTGAGGCACCCAGAGAATATCAAGAGCTTGGGAGGACGCTGTCCAGACGGCGGAGACAGCAAGCCGAGTCGGGCAGTGCACACATCACAGCCAGGAGGCTCGGCGCACTGTTCCAGGACATTTGCCCGCAGACTCCCATGCTCGTCCAGGCGTATGGGAACCGCGTCTCGCAGATTGCCGAGCTAGCGGAGAGCCAGACTGAAAGAAGTGGCATCTTCGCGGATCATGCCGGCATCGATGGCACGTCCATCTGGGCGGCGGCGACCTCTTCCACCCCTGCATTGCACATGCAGCTCCTCGCCGCCATGTTGGCCCGCATATGGAACCCCGACAGGGCTACCGCGGTTTGGGTGGAACTTGTGGAAGCGAGAAGGAAGGAGATGGCCGGCCGGTTTGAGAGGGGCGAGGAGCTCCCTTACTTGACCATCACGGCGGCCACCCAAGCCGAGATCACTCGAGAACAGCTTCGCGAATGGGACGCGAGCGCGCGCTCCTGGCTCCAGACGGCCGACAGCATCAAGAGGGAAGAGCAAGACCAGCTGATGTCGATCTTGGATGATATCAAGCTTTCCGTGAGCACGGATGGAATGGTGCCCTCGAGTATCATCGGAGCGTGGAAGTCGGCATTGATGTCGATGGAAATGCTCATCGGTGGGACACCGCAGGGAAACGACAGCGGTCCAACACTACTTGCGCTCAGTTCCTGGTACTTGTATCCGGATGTTCTTGTGGTGGGAAGACAAGGTAGAGAGGTACCATTTACGGACAAACTCGTTCCTCCAGGAGGGGTCTTAACTATTGGCCTCGAAAACCCCCACTCGATCATCAACGCGGGATGCAACGGACTGCACTGGTCGTTGTCACTTGCTCATTTGAGATACTATGGGTACCCCGTCCGAGCCAATGGTCGACTGACGCCTGATGATGGACGTCTGTCTTTTGATCAGTTCGTACATGCAGTGCTCGGCTGTTTCTTGGGCTACTGGCAGATGGAAGGGCAGAAGAAAGCTCGCGACGTCGCACGATTCATTGTGTCCGCTCAGGCCGCCATTGAGAGAGCAGCTGGTCACAATGATGAGAGCAGGGCTTCAAGCAAGGCACGCGCCTTCTTGATGAACACTCACCATTGGTGGCGCCTGTTTGCTCATTCGGCTTCAGTCTGGATGGATTCACCTGGAGATGAGAATGACACCGTTGACAAGCTTATCAAGCTGGGCATGCGCCGGTCCCGGGAATTTCTGCCCAGTAACTCTTGGGGAGAACCATTCATATTTTTTGGACTTAAGGAGTCAGAGCAGTTCGTATCAAGCTTGAAGGATACGGAAGAGCGGATAACTTACCTGAGGAACTTTGCGGAATCCCTCCCCTGCCCCAACAAGACTATGATCATTCGGTATTTCCGTAACCCAAATGTTCCGGAGTACGCCACTGCAATCCGCGTTTCGTGTCCGTCAAGAAAGAGGGGTGCTGGCGAAAGTGAGCCGCGCGTGGTTCGTCAATACAGGCGCTGGGTGAGGAATCAACCGAAAGAGCATATTTTGGCAGAGGAGTACGTTAATACCGATACCTCCGCGTTCATCCCACAGGGCAAGAAATGTTTTTTGTTCAAGGAGGAGAGCGGGGTCATCCGACCGTGCTATTTCATGTTCGGGGATCCTAAGACCGCTGCAATTTTCCAAGAGACGTCAAGCGCATCCGGCCAACCATCAATCGATGACTTGATCCGCCATCTTGATGAAGACCGGTTTAGCGTCAAAAAGCTCTTGAAATGGATCAAAAAGGGCCATTCCAAACACTCCTCGGAGGCTTCGAAAGCATTGATGGCACTTTCTGCTGCTTCAACAATATACAGGCTTCTCCTGGATGCCCTGATCTCACCCAGGCCCTCAGACGTCCCATATTCAGAACTCAGTGGGCCTCCTGCCTGCCTGAACCTCATGTTGAAGACAAAAGACTTGGTCCTCCCGTAATCGAAGGCTACCTGAGCAGGGAAATTGCTATGGCTTGCGTGGCATACATGGACTCCGGAAATCAAGACATCAACCCATCGGCGCTGAAAAACGCGATGGCCATGCCTTCCGGAGATTCTTTGTACATTGCGATGCGGGTAAGAGAGCCTTTCAAGTCCTTCTGCCCGCAGTCCAAATTTGACAAAATCCTGTGCAGCTCGCCTGCGACCCGTTCGAGAAACCAGCGGAATACGAGCTCAAACGGGTGCTCGGAAACGTCGGCAGGGCCGGAGTGACGTTCCTGATCCCGCCGCTCCGTCCAGTCAGGCGCGAAGTAGACTTTCACTCCTGGATCTGCCCAGGGGAGGCTTCGTCGTCCGCGCGAACGGCAACTGGTTCGGTAGGCTGGCCGTCACCGCCATGCTGTCGCAGATCTTGATCGGCTCTGACCGCCCGACGAAAGACATCGTCGTATGCCCGAACAATTTCTGTTGGCGCTGCAATAACTTCTCTCATGGAGGGATCTTTGTGTTTTAACAGCGAGCAGAAGAGAAACATCGAGGCCCCAAAGGAAGGAAACAAAAGGATAGAACAGGGGGAAAATGGCACACGATGTATTTTCAATGATTCTGTCAACAGATGCATTCAACACCTCATCTCTGCGACCATCCGCCCAATGATACCTTATGCGATATGTACAGTATCTACTTGCAAATTGAGACCCATTCTGCCCCACTTAGATCTTCCCCACACCCGCCGTGCTATCCTTATACGCCGCAGCGGCCGCGCTCGCGATCGTCTTGCCGTTGAAGTTCGAGAAGAAGCTAGTATCAGTACCAGAGAAAGTGCCGCTGCTCCCGAACGCGTTGATAACACAGTTACGCCCCAGATACGTCGCGCAGGCAGTGTTGGCGCTAGTGCTGGGCGCGGTGAAGATGCGGCCTTCGACGGGCGACAGCAGCGGCGTGACGACGTTCTGGAAAACGTTGCCCTCGGCGACGGCCATGGCGCCGGACTCGCCCAGGTCGAAGGCGTGGCCGGAGACGGCGTACCATTCGTTGTTGACCTGAGGGGTGGATGTTAGAGAGGAAGGGGAGAGGGAGGGGGTAATGGGAGGGCTTACGGCGTGGAGGAGGGTGTTCCCTCCGATCTTGGGGCCGCGGCCAGATGTGTGGTGGATGTAGTTGCCCTTCAATGTGATGAGGTCGCTGGAGCCGAGGAGCAGGATGGTCCAGTAATGATGCCCGTCGCAAGTCGCGCTCCAGGATGTGGAGCCGTCGAATTCGGAGTTGGATATCGTTACTCTGTTCGAGGCGCCGTAGCCGGCGACGAACATCTGTCGGCCGATGAGAGAGATCTGTGGAGATTACTGTCAGACAAACATTCTGATGAGATTGCTATGAGGTTGCATGCCTTGACATGGTCCACCCAAACCAAATCAGCACCGTCGAGAGTGATGGCGTCTCCGCCCCAGATGTACTGCGGGTTGAGCTCCGTGATGTGGACGTTCTGGATGATGATGTTCTTGGCTCCATTGGCAATACGGAGACCCTTCCCGCGAATCACTCCGGAAGTACCGATTCCGATGAGAGACTTGTTAGATCCGAGGTTGATGGGCGACGTGCCAGCATTGTCGTAAGTCACAGTGACGGCCGGAGCACTGCCGCACCTGATTGAAAAAAAAAATCAGTCACAGAAAGATGCGGCCTTGAAAAAACAGGAGGCCTGACCAGCCATTGGCATTGATGGCGTCCTGGCCACCGTTTCCGGGGCAGGTGTTGGATGTGGGTCTGCAGCCCGTTGCCGTGGTGGTGCCCTCAGTGCCCTTAAAGTTGAACCTTTTACATGGTGAGTTTTAGCCCCATAAGCTGTGATTGACCACATACTCCTTGTTGAGTACGATGACTCTGGCGGTACTGTCTTCCAAATATGACTTCAGCTCGGCAGTGGTTGATGGGTACACGGGCGTGGCACTACCGCCACCAGTTGTCCCGGAGCCGAATCCCTCAGGACTTCCAACCACACCAACAGCGTATGCCCTCAGGGCAAATGCCAGCAGCGAAACAGCAATTGTAATTGAGGAACGCA
Source organism: Botryosphaeria dothidea (assembly GCA_011503125.2). Taxonomy (NCBI): domain Eukaryota; kingdom Fungi; phylum Ascomycota; class Dothideomycetes; order Botryosphaeriales; family Botryosphaeriaceae; genus Botryosphaeria; species Botryosphaeria dothidea. The sequence continues at coordinate 2,285,933 of WWBZ02000040.1, read as the reverse complement.
TATTGAAACGGGATCTGGTTGAAAGGAAGACTTCAAGATCAGTAGCTCTTGGTTGGTATTTATGTACAATAAACAGGTGAAGACAGGCCCGACTTTCCATGCTCTTACGGATAGAGCGGTCCACCGAAGGCCGGAAGTATTCCCGAAACCCGACGTATAGTAAATATCCAGAGGACTATGTGCTTGGTGGACCAATCAGAGGCCAGGCCCGCTTATTGGATAAATGCGGGGGTACTTCTTCTTCAGCAATGTGGGTGCCAAGGTCCACCAATCAATCTCGTCTTCTGCCAGCAAACCCGGCGGAGAAGCTTATCATGAACCTGGGGTGCGTTGCCCTATGCCTTCCTTCGAATAGCACGGCCGCACCGAAGTTTTTCCTTCCAGTGCCAATGCTTTGCTACTCCAACGGTGGTCTTTTCAAACTGCCTGATATGGTGCCATCAGCGAGTCAGGGAGGAATCGCGCGCCTATTCGGACCAAATCCCCGTGCAAGTCCTTGCGGCCATGGGCCAACTGGGCAAAACCGAGCGAATGCGCCATGGCACAACTGTCCATGACTGATTCCTCAGCGGATTGTCACCATCCGTCCGGTCTTTCGCTCACCGCTTGCGCTTGGAATGCCACCACTGGGAGATTTGCGGTCGTCCTCGTGGCGTCTGCTGCGTAACTAGGTCCCCGCAAAACCAAATATATCAGCCGGCATTTCGGCGTGCCAATGCCAACTCGCACCGGATTCGAAAGCCGTTGATAGTGCCTGTACATGTGGCACGCGCTCTAATCTCCGATGCGTCAGACAACCGCAGGTCCTACAGCCATTTCGTGAGTCTAGATTCCTAATACAAGATGCAAGTTCAATATTCAGAACCCGGCATCGCAGCCAGAAAGAAAGATACTCACATGGGCCTCGGCAGAAATCACCTCGACCGCAGTCAAACATGGCACTAAGGAAAGGACGGCACATAATTCTCCAGCCGGCCAGACCAGCATGATCCGAAAATCGGGCAGACTGTGGGGTCATGGCAGAGCTCTCTCTCTGCCCAGCACGTAATACTCCGTCCGCAATCGCTCACCTTGTCTTCCACCTCACCCTACTCACCCACTTAACCCACTTCTGCACGTCCTGTCTCTCCATCAGCTTCTCCACGCTCGCCCACTCCCGCGCCAGCTCCTCGTTGCTCGCCACCGAGTGCACGTAGCTGTGGCACGCGCGACACAGCCACGCCACCTTGTTCAGCTCCCACTCCTCGGCCCACCCGCGCTTGATGACTTTCGCGTGCGCCTGCCGCGGTATCAAGTGGTGGTACGTCAGCGGCACCCAGTCACGCTCGCACAGCTCGCACGCCGATGCCCGCGTCTGCGCCCACACGGGCGGCGGCGCTGTTGTCGCTGCGATGTAGGCGCCGAGGACGGGGCCGAGGAGGGTCGGCAAGGAGGTCGCGTCGGGGAGGAGGTTGTAGGAGATGAGGGAGTCGGGGACGGAGGTGGGGATTGGGGCGAGCAGAGCGTCGAGCGCGGTTGGCGGGAGCGGGTCGGCGTATTTGGTGGTGAGGGAGGGGTCGGTTTGGGTCGCGGAGTACGAGAGGGTACGGAGATCGTCGGGGAGTGAGGGGAAGGTCTCGAGGGCGAGATACTATAGCGTCGGAGATGTCAGCAGGCGTGGAGATGAGGCGGGACTGGGGGAGAGGTGGGCTACTTCTATGAATTCCCCAAGCTCCTCAGCGTCGTTGCTCTGGCGCTCGTCGTCCTGAATGACTTTGGGGTAGACGGGTTTGATTGCATTTTTGCGCTCTTTCGCTGCACGCCTTTTGGTAGCTTTGGGCGGTTGAACGGCGAGCTTCCGAATGACGGGTTCGGAGAGACAGTCGCGGAAGGTAGAGAAATTGGGCTCCTCCTCGGCGGGGATCATGCTAGCAAGGATCGAGCTTCGAATTGTTTTGGGTAAATATGCTCGAGGCTCGCACCCGCGACATGTTCAGCTGTAAGTGGTCTCGGTTGTGGCGTTAGGGAACGATGATGAGTTGAAGTGGGCTCGGAAATGCACCAGTGTCGATCTGCGTCATCGCACATCCTGACCTCCGCCCGCGGGAGCCCTCGGTCTCCGTTTCCTTGCACTTACTGTTGGCCTTGAAATCATAAACTTGAGTAGCTATCACAGCTGCATGTATCGTAAACCAGCCCCCGTTGCTCTCTTTTAATCCATCACCATGACTGGCAACGTTGTTGTAGCGTTTGACGCATATGGCACCCTCCTCTCGACCGAGTCAATCGCCAAGCAGCTCTCGACCCATTTTGGGCAGGATAAGGCACAAACTATTGCTGCAACATGGAGAAAGTATCAACTGGAGTACACTTGGAGGCTCAACAGCATGAGTAGGCCAGGATCCCTCCGGGTGTCTTGCTTCCGGCTAAGCGCTGCGTTCAGATAAATACGAGCCGTTCTCCACCATCACGCAGCAATCACTCAAACATGCGCTTGCCGAGTCAGGTGTCTTCCTTAGCCAAGGTGATATAGACAACCTCATGAAAGCCTACGACTCGCTCTCCATATTCCTAGATGTCGCACCATGCCTCAAGGCCTTACAGGCGAAAGATTCCGTTACCGCCGTCGTGTTCTCCAACGGCACGCAGTCCATGGTGTCCAACAGTGTCAACCAGTCACCCGACTTGTCTCCTTATGCCTCCGTCTTCTCCGATATTGTAGTCGTCGAGCCGATGAGGAAATTCAAGCCGGCGCCAGAGGTCTACAAGCATCTAGCCGAGAGCGTCGGTAAGGATACCAGCCAGATGGGCGATTTGTGGCTGGTCAGCGGCAACCCCTTCGACGTCGTCGGGGCGAGAGCTGTAGGTATGAAGGCGGCATGGGTGGATCGGGCTGGCAACGGTTGGCAGGATGCTCTGGTTGGAGGACCACAGGGAGAGCCGACAGTCATATTGAAGAGCTTGGAGGAGTTACCGGCGATACTGGGAAAACACGCGGAGGAATAGGTGGAGAGGTGGATGGAAAGCTCGTCGAAAGCTGCGATTTCGTCAAGTAGTGCGAGATAGCATGAGATTGTGTCCTGCGAACGTCAATGGGCCATGAGATATACAAGGCGAGTCAGTGGAAGAGAGACATTGCTTCCAAGACAGGCCTTGTCCGTCATGAAAAGTTCCATTCGCGTGGAAATGTATCGCCAAAAATATTTCCTCAGCTCTCACAGAGAATCAAGAAAGCATAGGGGTAAGCTGACGAGGCATCGCTCTGCCCTCCACTTTCCCCTCCGTTTACACACGGTGTAAAGGATAATGGAGTGAATATGAAGGGTTGTAGTTTTATGTAACGTTGGAGAGAAACGCGGATGGCGGACAGCGAGCGCGAAGTTTTGAAGGGATTTCGTGGGCCCTGGCGCTAGGCCTCTTACGGGCGGAGGGGTGGTTGACAAAAGAACGAGCGCTGTTTCGCTCGCTGCCCGAAGCACACATGAGCCCCTCCGTCACTCGCGAATACCGCCCGCCTGATTTGTCTTTTTCCCGACTCCCTCACCACGTCAACGCCGCCCCGCTGTCACTTTCGCACTTTTGCCCAGAGTCGGTATAAAACAGCCACCCCACGCTCGGAAGCAGCCCCCTCGTCGCCGCAAGCCCCGCGCTCCACTCGAGTCATAACCTACGTCGCCGGCGATCCCAAGCCCTCCGCTTCAGAGATCCACAGTTCCAGCAACCATGTCCACCAGAGGCCGTGCCGGCAAGTTCATGAAGCCGAAGCGTGGAGGTACGTATTCCTGTGGACGTGGCGCTTTTTTGAGACTAATCATTTGCAGGCGGCAAGCACTTCAGCAGAAACCTTGCGCCCCTCGGTCCTGATGGCGAGACGATGGGCATGTGGGGTGTAAGCTACCTTTAGATCTACTCTCTCACTTCGCACCTCAAGTACTTATATTTGCACTAGGAGCCCGCCGGCAAGAACGATGAGTCCTCCGAAGAGGAAGAAGAGTCTTCTGAGGAGGCATCCTCCGAGGACGAGCAGAAGCCGCAGAAGGCTGAGATGACGCGTGAGGAGCGTCGCGCCGCCGCAAAGGCCCGCAAGGAGGCTGCGATCGCGAAGCAGAAGGCCAGAGCCGCCGAGCCGGGTGACCTGCCCCCCTCCGACTCGGAAGAAGAGGAAGACGAAGGCGAGTTGCCAGCGAACCCCAACCACACCGTCAAGGCCGCGAAGCAGACGACCGCCACTGCGTCGGCATCCACACAGAAGAGCAAGGATACACCCGTCAGCCAGCTGTCGCGCCGCGAGCGCGAGGCCTTGGAGGCACAGCAGGCGCGTGAGCGTTACCAGAAGCTGCACGCCGAGGGCAAGACGGATGAGGCGCGTGCGGATCTGGAGAGGCTGAAGCTTGTGCGTGAACGCCGCGAGGCGGAAGCTGCGCGTAAGAAGGCGGAGGCGGAGGAGAAGGCCGAGCACGAGAAGGCGAAGGCCGAGCAGATTGCGCGTGACGAGCGCCAGAGGCAGCTGCAGCGAAACAAGCTGGCCAACAAGAAGAAGGGCAAGAAATGAGCAACAGGAGTTCGGCTATTCATGGAGGGCATGAGACAACGGATTTTGGATGACGGCACGAAAGATCCTCTTCGTTATAGAAGGTTGCATGGCCTGCGACTGTGTCATGAATACGCATGCTCTAATTGCGTTCGACAGGATCTGCGCTTTCTCACTTGTGTCAGCCCTTTCCGCCGTTACGAGGAGCTGGGTATACTCGGCTCTTCCGTTCCCCCGATGTGTTACGAGCTTGTTGCTCAATGGAGCAGTGATTGCCACGCGGCAGCATGATCCGACATCTTCCACACTTTCCAGGACCCAAGCAATGTGAACAATCCCAAGGTCTGCATCCCGCTCAATGGGACAGACCAGGCAGCGGCAAGTCATTTGCGTTTCTTTGTTCGTAGCTTGTAAGAGGCGTCGGTTCCTGCATGCAGCTGCAAATAATAGAGCGAAACTTCTGCGCAACCAATGTGAGTACGACAACATTTGATTGAATGACAGCGCATATACGCATGCAGGGTCGACGCAATCATCTCGACGTAAGTATTCCGAGAAAAACGGAGCGTTAAGGAGTGATTCGACTCCGCTTGCGCACTTGCACTCCTACTACACCTTCTGGAACCAATCCCATGTATCCACGTCGGAATGCCGGCCATGAGCTGTTCGCTCTTACCCGAGTATTATGCCGGACTAGGGGCTATCATGCAAGGGTTGACTTGATGCCGACTGCCACGAGGCTTGCTTCAAACTCATCTTTGAATAGTCGCACCAAGCCCCTTTCGGGCAATGCATCGGCACGAGGAGATAAAGAAAGAGGGATGACGAAATAAACAACAGTTAGAATGCTTGCTAGGCAGAAGCACTAGCGACACGAGCCAAGAAGCTCTGGCAAGACGACGGGCGCTTGGAATGCCAAAAAGCCTAAAACCAGCTGTGTAGTGCTGTGCACGTTCCTCCCTTTCACGCCGCAACCTTTCTATGCACGGGCGATGCCAACCTTTTTTCTCTTCGTTCGTAGCCAAGCCTTGGTTGCTTGGACTATTCAGTAGTGTGAGCGTTATCTTGACGTCGTTGTGGCGGAAAATGCACGGAGTGGACAATAGGGGAAACTTTTGTCTTGTCAGGAACGCGAGACCGAGAAGGTGAGGAAAAAGAGACGGACGGTGGGACAATGGAGAAGCAAAGCGATCGATGGAAGAGTTTTGGATCTTCGATTCACAGCCACTAATTTCGAACGTCTGGTCGTCAACAAGGCTTTGACCAAGGTGCCGCCAAGTGTGATCTTCATAGTCCAGCGATCTTTTCACGTATCATCGTTTCCCTTGCACCGCCCTCGCACGGGCATCAATACCACTTCTTCCGGACGACCGCTGGTATGGGATGTCGAGGTCTCCCTTGTTCATGGATGTGTAAATTCTTTGCGGAACTTCTGCTTTCTCGTAATGGGATGCCTTTTGGTTTTCTTTCATTTCCGAGAAGTGAGGCTCGCTTTCTGCGCCAATGCACGTTCGCCTCACAAAATGGGCGTCAATGGAGAGGTAGACCCCACTATCACAGATGCCCAAAGAACATGGAGGCTCGAGGATGGAAGAGTCATGTGGATGACGTGGAGGCGGAGAGAGCATGATATTGGTAATACTGAAACACTAAAGTGGGTGGTTCAACGGCAGAACGACGTCTAGAAGCTATATTGCTTTTTCTTCTGCTGCGTCTACTTCCTTATAGGGCTGGCTTCGTAGGGCAGCAAAGTCTAAAAGCCCAGTGTCCCCGGCCTGTCAAGTGGCGGGAACTGGGTCCCTTGACGAGAGATATGACCGGCATTCCCTCCCACGAGGCTTTGCGATTCAGGTCTGTTGTATGGGGTTTACCGAGAAAAGAATTGGTGCGGCGTGAGTGTTCAATTTCAGCCCGCTGCGCTGGGACTCGCGAGCGAAAGAGTTTCAAGGCACGTCGTTTTTGTAGCCCCTGTACTCGTGCTGGTTGCCATTCCAGTCGATGGAGGGAGGGAAACTGACTGACTCTGAGCCAGCAGCGCAGGCAGGGATGCTCGAGGCGGATATGGCGCAAAAGTCTAAAAAGGTCGATGACGCAGGGAAGGGGGACAACGTGGTATATGCGGGCACTGGGCTCGGCTGTCTAGCCAGTGTTTTGGAAAAGCCTACCCAAGGCGGAGGGCGCGGAACGAATAGGAAGGGTGAAAGACAGTTCACGATAAGCCTAAGTATTGAGACAGCCGGCTGGTCGGGACGCGTAGTGTAAACCTTAAAAATGAAGAGTCTTGGGTGCCTAGTAAAGCGGGAGATCGGCCTGGCAGACGAGAAGACTCCCAGGTGAGCAGAGGCGGGGCCGAGATGGCGAGATATCAGCTCAATCGTTACACAGAGGTACAACATTGCAGGGGCGGCGGCGGCGGAGGGAAAGTACGTTTCTGGATAAATACAACGATGACGGAGGCGAAGGGTCTCCGCAGGACGTGGGGCGAAGAAGGTTCAACGGCGGCAGCCGCGGCCAGGGTCGAGGGTGCAGGGCGGCCCCGCTGGTCGGGTTGTTGTGCGATGTCAGAGTGATGGTGTTTAGTGTTCCACATGTTGTTTCGCTGCACGATCAAATTGGCAGCGGCCGGCATCCGTCCCAAGCGCTGTTTCAAAGCGCGGGACGCAGGCTCGCGTACGGACTGGCGCGGGCGCGCGTGCGACCAGAGGTGCAGCATCGGCATCTAGCGACACGGTGGCGCGGCGCGGTGCTGGCGATTGGCGCGGGCGGGTCGCTGCGTGGATGGCAGCAGCAAGCAGATGAAAGCCGCGCGCGCGCGAACGCATCTGTCGCCCGGCGGGTTGGGCATTGGCGCGTGGTGCTGGGATTGCGAGCGTGCAGGGGATGGCGCAACGGGGTCAGCGGGCTTGCTCTAGCATCGGGGCACGTCGACCAACCTGGTCGCTGGAGCTGCATTCGTGAGACTCTAGCGGGCGATCGGCGAGGGGCCCACGACCCAGCGTGGCCGGCGCTGTGGAGGAGAGTTCTCAGCGGGCCCTTACAGCGACGCGCGCGAATCGGCGCGCCCCAGCTGTCTGTGGCTCTCGGGAGCTGCACGCCCGCTGCATGCAGGGGAACGCACGACGAGACGCTTCGAGCGAGCATACAGGCCGCAGGGCCCGGGCCTGCTATAGCCGCGCCTGTCCTTAATTGGCTTTGTCGTGGCGCCTGCTAGTTTTCGTCTGGCGCTCCTCCATCAGGGGCACTCGTGCACTCAAAACCTCCGTGCTGCTAGCCCCGCAGCCTGCTACACCACGCCCGTCCAAGACCCACGAGAGGCATGGTCTCCCAGCTTGCTGCCGACTGCTGACGTCCGCCCACGCCTGGCCAGTGCTGCGCTGCTCCAGGCCGATCCGCACCCAGGGGCATCAAGGTCCACCGCAGCTCCGCCAAAGCCAGTTACACGGCATCGCTGCCACCAGACTGCAATTTCCCACGCGCGCTCTCCAGCCCATTGGCCGTGCCCAGCACGGGGTCCTCTGCGCGCACGTCGCCAAACCCTTTTGCGCGACGCCCATGAGGCTGCGCTATGGAAGCTCGCGACCCATACCTCCCGCCACAAGCTTCGAACCATTCCGCGAAGGCAGTCATGCCCAGCTCTGCCGTCCACGGAGCTATGCGCGACCAGTCGCCGCCGCGCACGCCCACACAGCACAAGGGCAAGGCTCCAATGCGCGCCCTGGACACCCAGTCTGCCCAGCACGAGACGACCTTCTTCGAGGATGAGACGCCTGTAGACAAAAGACGCAGCGGAGCCACCGAGCTGTCTATCATGTCGCGCGACTCGCACGACCTGCACTTCAGGGACGTGACCCGCGAGTCTGTCGTCGACAATATGCTGCTTTCTCTGGACGCTCTCCCCAACGGCGGCGCGACCTTTCCTTCCCACTTCGGCGGCCTGTACAACAGCTTTCACGACGACAACGAGCCCTATCAATCCACCGTCACCCGCTTCTCCCCGCCGCCGATTTTTCGCAACCCTCACCACAACCACTCCTCCTCGCTGGCCTCCGACTACGAAGTCCATGATGATACGTCGAGCCGCTACTCCTCCCACCATTCGCGCGGCCGTCGCAGCAACAGCACAAATAACTTCCGCACCGAGCTGGACAGGATAGAGAGCACGGGGTCAAGGGGCTACGGTTCGGCAAGGATGAGCTCAGACACGCCGCGGAAACCGTTGTACGGCGAGGGCAGCGTTGCGCAGCACTCGAGAGGAGCGGGCAGGAAGGGGAGCAAAGGCAGTTCTGCATCGAGCATGGATTACGGCTACAGCACCCAGATTGTTTCTCCTGGCTCGCGGCGCTCGAATCGCTCTTCAAGTTTTGACAATGCGTATGACCGCCGGCCTTTCCACAACGACGATATGTCGCCTACCTCTGCTTATGATTCCATCTTGAACAGAGGAAGACCGAGCGTCTTCGAATACGCTGCTTACGACGCTGCGCCCACGCCAACAATCCCGACGGGTATGCGCAGGTATGGAGATCCTCCGCAATCAGCGCCAGGTTACGACTATGTGCCGCAGCAATCGCCGTTCGGGTCGCTGCCAGTCCATGTTCCCGCTGTTCCGGCGCCGTCGTCAAGACGAAACAGTATTCGTTCGTCTTCAAGCAAGGGGCCGTGGAATGGCAAGGCACGGGGTCCAGACGCGAGCATCCGAGCCCAGGCCACCGAATTCGTCAACGCAGTAAATATTCGTGAGCTCCCGCCAATCCCTGCGTTCGCAGATTCAACACCTAGCAAGCCGTCGACGCCACAAAGCAAAGAACCGCCCAAGGAGCGCCGTGGATTCTTCAGTCGTGTCTTTGGAGGTGGAAGGAGTCAGACGACCCAGGAACCCCGCGCAACGCCACAGCTACCTCCCCTCGACACACGATCTCCTGAACAGGCGAAGCGTCCGTCCACCACACCCGCCCAGAATAATCACTCACAGACCGGAAAGAGTGCGGCCCGATCGGGGTCAATCATTTCAACGCAAAAGCCGCAGGCAGCGGAACCTCAACAACCAAGGACACTCACCAAGAAGAACTCGTCCTTTTTCCGCAGGAGGAAGAAGTCGGTCACCGAAGAGCCTCCACCACCACCGATGCCTCTGCAAGTTCAACGCGTGACCGATATTGGAAGCTCAGTTTTGCCTAGCCCCACATCTAGCAGCTTGCGCAATGCGATGAAGGATTATTTGGGCGATCAACCGGCTGCAACTCCCCGCGAAGCGTACTTCGACAGCAGGGAGCAGCAGAGCCCCGTCGACGACGGCAACGATCACCCGGGCGGATTCTCACCGGAGTACACGCCCCACAAGGATGCGACAATCCGAACCGTCAAGCCGGGATCCCGTGGAACAGATGAAAGTGTGCCACCTGCAGTTGGTGAACTTCAACACTTGCACAACGGCACACAGGACAGCCCGAAGTATAAGCTGAAGGTGAAGCGAGGAAAAGGGGCCTCGGGTAGGTCGAACGACGACGCATCGTTCTTCGCCGACAGCAGCGAACACGAGGATAAACACGGCAACATGGCAACTCCATCAAAGAACCAAGCGATGTACGCACCCGAGCAGTCCAGGAGGCCTGCGACAAGTCCCGCCGTCCAACATCCATCATCTGCAAAGGACAACCTTGGGCCTCGGCAAAAGGCCAACGTTGGGGAGAAGAGAATCGAGCCGTACCCAGGTTCCTCACAGAAAGTGTCTACGTTTTCGGATGGCCCTGAGGGAGAAGAGGATAGTTGGGTCATTACGGCCCCGTCCAAAAAGGAGACTAACGGCGATGACGTCAATGGCAAGAACAACCGAGTTTGGCTCGAACCGACATCTTCAGAAGAGAAACTCGACGAACCAGCATCCCTCTCCTTACCCCTGGAAGGCGCCAAGTCCTCGCAACGGACTCTACAGTCTCCTGCCGATCATTCACCCATCACACCCAGCGACGCCTATCAGTCAGCCTCAAGCCTTCCTATCGTGCAAGTTGAAGGCGGCGATGTCAGGACCTCCGTGGAGGTGGAGCGCACCGCGCCTGCCACTGTCAGCGAAGAGCCGACCGACGAAGATCGCGAAAAGGCACAGCAGATTTACGATGGAGATGAAAGCTTTCTTTCCAAGGGCAGAGCAGCAGCATGGCTTGGCGAGAAGACGATCATCAGCGCGCGTTGCCGCAAAGCTTACATGGAGATCTACGAGTGGACGGGTTTCAGTATTCTCCTTGCTATGCGTGACCTGTGTAACAGGCTCGTATTGAAAGGAGAAACACAAGAGGTTGACCGCGTTCTGGATGCATTTGCTAACAGATGGTGCGAGTGCAATCCGAACCATGGGTTCAAGTCGGCAGGTAAGTCGTTTGCAACTTTCATGAACTTAAATTCGATGCTAATGTTGTGATATAGGCGCGGTCCACACGATCTGCTACTCCATTCTCCTTCTGAACACTGATCTTCATATGGCAGATATTGAGTCGAAGATGACTCGTGGGCAATTTGTGAAAAACACGTTGCCCACTATCCGCAGAGTCGTTGACGCCGAAATCGAAGAGGCCAACGAGAATGCGCAGAACACGCAATCTCGTAGTGGAACCCCTATGGATGATCCCATGACTCCGATTTCGCCGACCTTTGACAATCCCGAGCGCCCGTCTGTGGATCTCAACACCAAGCGTTCGAAGAACCGCTTGTCCATCAGGCCAACCATGGGACTGCGCACAGACTCTGACGGATACCCCACCAACCCTGATTCTGGAACTGGCGACGCCTGCACTGTCCTGGTCAAGGCTCCGTTTGAGGGTTCCATGAAGGCTTGGGAATTCCAGGTGGAGATCGTTTTGAAGGAGTTCTACAACTCCATCAAAACTTCTAAGCTTCCTCTGCACGGCGTTGAGAGTACTCCCGCTCCGTCATCGAACAACCTCTCGGTTGGCGGTATGCTGAGGCGCACTCCGTCTGTTCTCAGCAAAGCTCCTTCGGACACCACCAGCTACCGCGGGCGTCACAGCGATTTCCGGTCAGCAACCTCTCGTTGGAACTCAAAGACACGGTCGAGGCCGAAGCTGTATCCAAACTCCACTATCGGTTCAAGCCGAACAAGTTTGGACGACCAATCCGTGTTCAGCCCAGCTGGTTCAAGCAAATGGAGCACCTACTCAATTGGAAAGACGGGAACCTCCATGTCTGTCGATTCTTTGGGAACGCACTTCGCTGCTCCGGACTACCAGCAATCTATTGGTTTCGCCAATGCACTCAGCCAGGCGATCATCCGGGAGGGCAATGAGGAGAACCACACCATTGCAAGCTACGAGGAGTTCGGCCGCACTGCTCCAATGCTTGAGGACGAGTCTCTTGAGCTTCACGGCCCGCCGTGGGCTAAGGAGGGTATCCTGAAGCACAAGCACCATCTTGAGGCCATGGACAAGAAGTACAAGGATCGCAACTGGAACGAGGTCTTCGCTGTCATTGAGAAGGGCTACATGAAGGTCTTCACCTTCAACATGAACGCCAAGTCTATGAGGTCCAAGGCTAAGCGCAGACCGTCTACTGGCGGTGTGGTTGGCGGTGGTAACTGGGCCGACAACGCCGAGGAACTCCATTCCTTCTTACTACGGCAGACACTCGCCAGCGCTCTCCCGCCTCCTGGCTACTCAAAGACCAGGCCGCATGTTTTTGCTCTTTCCCTGCCCACGGGTGCGGTGCACCTCTTCCAGGCTGGTACTGCTGAAATTGTCAAGGAATACGTGCAGACTGCAAACTACTGGTCCGCCCGTCTTTCCAAGGAGCCTCTCGTTGGAGGTGTTAGCAACATCGAGTATGGTTGGAGTGACAGCGTTATCAACCCTGCGCTCATCGGTAGGCCTGAGAGCTCACCTACGACATGCAATGTGGGCATGCCCCGTCCTAGCATTCAAAGCTCGATTCGCAGCTCCATGGATCACGGAACGATCAAGCCGCGCCTTCCTGGCGACAAGGTTGTGCTCTCGGACTGGACACCTCCATCTCAAAGCATGATGGCCAGCAACCTCATGGAGGTCGACCAACACAAGGCTCTTTCGGCGTATGTCAAGAGCGTTGAGGACGAGTTGCAGAGGCACCAAGAATTGAGGGCGCCCATGATGATTGCCGTAAGTTACATCCAACCTCGTCACGGTAGCCAAATTTATTAACTTTCGCAGTTTTCTCCTCGTCACCCCAATGCGGCAAAGGCCATGGCCAATTTCGAGAAGAAGTCGGCGTATCTTCTGCGTGAGCTCGTCAAGTTTAAGACTTACATCGACGCGCTCAACTACGCCAACGACACGAAGGACAAGATCTACAAAGAGCGCGAAGAGCGTCTCAAAGCCGAAGAGGATGCCAAGCAGGAAGCGGAGAAGGAAGCAGGTGGAGCGGACCATGACGGAGATGACATGTCCGACCCTACTATTCCCAGCTCCGTTGGCCGCCTTCTACGTGCTTTTGATTCCTCTGATAACTAATTGGGTGTATCATCATCTAGAAGTCCGTTGAGGTTCGCAACGTGGAATCATCCAAGACGACAGCGGCGTCTGTATTGGCGACGACCGAAATTAGTCAGATCCCAGAACTAAGGAGGAAAAATTCCAAAGTCGATCTCGACGTCCTGTGCCACACGCCAATTCCACCTTCACCACCTGCATGGGCTTCCGCACGGGGTTGCAATTACTACTTTTCAACATGCAGGTGTAGTTTGTTATTCCTTTTGATTCGTTGCCTTGCAGAGAGGATATGATTGAGTAGGCTGGATTTCTCATTCACAGTTGGTTACGACCTTACGGCGCGGCATGCACGTTATGTTTTCCCTTTAGTCCTCTTCTCTTCTGCCTACTGGTTCAATCTTCATGGACAAACTTGCGATTCTTTTCCTTTACTCGGGGGTTGCCTTCAACGAGGAGCTGCAGCAACCCTGCTGCAAACATCTTTAGCTTCGCGCAGAAGACTTGCTTTTCCATCGAGCTCCTTAGCCTGTAGACCGATGGCTGGTGGGGAAGCGTCGATCTCATGTGCCTTTGACTTTCTCTTGCATTATTGAGCGCGTGCATTAGTACCTTTTTTCTTCCCCGTTGGGCGCTCAGGGTGGGCTTTTGATGGGCGGATGAGCGCTGATTGGGCGGCTTGCTGTTGCTTCACAACTCAACTTTTATTGTCTTCTATAATTCATCATCTGGTAGGCTTTCTGTTGGGTAAGCGGTCACACCAAGATTTTTTTTTTCCCTTTACAACTTTTCTGAAGGTGGGGATAGAACTGGCTGGATGGGCAAAACAAAAATGATTCCTCTGCCATTACCGGTAAAATTTTATCTCTATTCCTCTTCCTAACTGGACGCACAAAATAACCCTTTCCCTTATCTCTCAAAATCGTTTTGGGTAACCACTACCTATTTCCTTGTTTTTCCTTTTTGTGATAATCGTCTAGGTCATGTGAGCATCATAGCGCCTTTTGTAATACTTGTACAGCCTCCAAAATTTTAGCATTGATACCCGGTTCATCTCGTATCTGCGCCTTCTCTTAGTTGTGTGTTTGATGATGTTGAATGTGCAAACGACAGCTGGCGGTATGTTTTGGGGGTGCTTCTCGACGCAGGGACCGGAACCATTCCGTCCTCACAACTCTGCCGTACCATTTGACTCTGCGACGATCGCGGGAGACGTCCTTACTACCGCGAATCGCCAAGACGGGTCGGAACAGCCGCTATAGATCAAGATTTTGCATTCTGCCGACTTTGGGTTCTCTTTTAATCTATGACGCATTAGCCTATTGCTCGCTTGCACCCCTAATGCAGCTCAAAGAAGGTCTGACGCCATTCCTTTAACGGCCGATTCGTGGGTTTTGGGCCGGCGGTTTCCGGTTATCAGAGCGGACGATGCACTACGAGTTCGTGGCTGAAACTGGTGTTTGTGTGGCTTGGCTGCGGAGGAGGAGATGTTCACGAGCAACCGCGGCTGAGAGAGAGAGAGAGAGAGAGAGAGAGAGAGAGAGAATTGTGAGGGGACGATTGTGCATGTTTCATCAGGATCAATTGATTCTGTAGTAAAAGCTGCAGATGTTACGTTCCATCGAACAGTTGCTCATTTACATCTAACCTTCCAGGCCTTCCCTTTCGCTTCGTGGCTCGTAGCATCTTGGGGCCGTCCATTTAGTACGCTTTTTCACCTGGGGATTCCCCCCGCCACGAGAAAGGTACATCCCATCGCTGCTCAAGGCCCGGTCCGCAACTCTGACAAAGGGCGGGGTTGCGGGTAAATTGGCGACGTCGCGGTAGCGTTCAAGTAGCTTTTACCTTCCATGCTCGAGGCAAGGAAGCTTAAACTTCGTGTACCGGAGTAAGTATATATACGCAAGTACGGGTAGCTTAGCGAAGTACGCTACCGTGAGATGTAGCCCTCTTTCCCCGATCGATGTGCGATTTAAGCTTATTCTTGGGGAGGATACCTGCGTTATAGTCCGGCTGTTAATGGGAGGTCCTTTGTCCCGTGGGCTGGACAGCGAACCGTCGATGCGGGATGGCGGATGGTGTTCTGGGCCGATCCACCATCTGGGACGGCGTTGCGCTAGGTGGCGAGGTGGTTCGCGTAGTGGACGTTGAGAAGGTTGGGAAAGGTGGTCATCGTCGAGGCCGAAGGTGCATAGAGCATCCTTCTGGCCATTGTAGCACCAACTGCAAGCGCGCTGTGATAGAGCTTGGTCGCGACGGACATGCCCATCCTTCCCAATCCACCTCCGCACCTTCGCGGCATCTCTCGCTCTCTTCTCCCACCGGCCAGCGCCCTCCACAGCCAGAGATGCCGTGCGGAAATAAGCGGCAAGTCTCACCCGCAACGCCGCCGCCGGTCAGTCGCTCATCAGACGCAGCCAAGACCACCACCACGCGTATTTCCTGTTGCAGTTAGCGTCGCCGATTGGACGAAGATTCTCGGCTACGCGAGCCGTACCGCCGCCCGCAGGACCCACCTGCATGCCTCCAATTCTCTTTCTACTCACATCCTCCGTCCCTTTCCTTCTTCTCAACCCCACCTGTGAAACACAGGTCCTGCATCGACCGACAGTTTGCGCACACTGACATGCATGCAACCCGTCCGTTCGCTGCTCCACTTTGATCTAGCCTCTCGTCGCCGGGGTGAAGGAACATGCCGTCTACACGTGGCGGCCCATGACGGACGGACGGAGAACACCGGGCACGGGAAGGTCCCCGAGAGAAGTGTCGTCAAATGTTCACCGGAAGGTACCGGGCTTGCATGCACCTTGCGCTGGCCTCCAGGGAAAGATTTTGTCATCAGACTTGGCGCAGCGGGTTTGCGGCTATGCATCTTGTATAGACCAGACCAATGACTGTTTCGCCATTCCTGAGGTACATGTACGAGCGTCTGCAGAGATCGGCAAATCCGGAATTGCCTGCACCTACCCCTAATAGCAGGCATGCATGCAAGGGAAAGGGTGCTGGTCCCACGGTTTTCATCAATTACCTATTAGTTTTTACTTGCATGGGCTCATTTTCTAAGTTTTTTTCAAGACCATCTTTCATCAAAGAGAACCCCGGAGACAGTAAGGTCTCTCTTCCTTGGATTCACAAATCTTGTCAAGCGAGTGTTCCCTGCCGTTATATTCCTCGGTCTTGCTTGGTTCGATACTTGATTGCCAATCTCTTCTGCATCTTCAGTCTCTGGAAATTTCTGTAATTCAATTTACATTTTTAAACAAATAACTTACACGAAAAAGGACATCATTCACTGGTACTTAAGGTAACTGTTCAATAAGAATGGTGATGCATACACCTTTTTCACGATGGTCTCATTGAGCCATCGCCCACAAAACAGCATCCTTAAGCCCCTCTGTTACCTTGCCGTTTTCTCCAAGCGCCAGTCACATTCTGAGGTGCTCTTCGTCTTCCTTGTTCCATTCTTAGATGCTGTCCGTTACATCATATTTCCATAGGCTTGAATGTTTTCCCACCAGTCTTATCTCGGGACGCCCGTTGCACCGGTTTTTCCGAACCAAGTTCAAGATGCTCTTTTCGCTGAAGTTGTTTGTCCCCGTTAAAGATATTTGGCCAGTCATTCTTTGTTTGACTTCTCGTTGTCTCTCAGCTTCGGGCTCATGCCCTCCGCTGAAAGAGATGCCTCAAGCCAGACCATCCAGAACTTTCACATCACTAGAATATCATTGGAAATTACTCCTTTGTGACTGCGAGAAGTTGGGCCTCCCGTGCATTCACAACCGCCTGTGATTCAGCGCATTTCCCGTCGGTGTTTCATTCTGACCATTGCAAAACACTGGGCGTGTCTTCTGGACGCTCGCCTCCGTATCTGGAGTATTGACCGGTATTCTCTGCATCCTGTGCTATGAAGATCCTGGCTCGCACAAAGCCATCCTCTTCAGTCCGCCATCCTCCATGGCGGAGGCAGCAAAGCACAGAATTCTCCGCAGCGTGTACTAGAAGTCCCCCGGATCTCGCTGGCCGGTGCGAGAACCTCTTTCCTCCCAGCTTCGCCTCCAATTCCGCCGTTTTCCCGTCTCGAAATCCGTCCCGCTGCCAGCACGAGCCCCACCCCTCCTCCCGGGGGCGCTTTTCTCTCCGTGGCGACGCTCGCCTTGGGGCCACACGTTCAGTCTTCGCGTTCAAATTGACGATTAGAGGCGGCGGCGGCGGGCACCAGTTCGGATGGTAGGGGCGGAAGGTCAGAACGGAACGCTTTGCGCACACACACACACATACATACACACGCGGGGTTTGCTGGAAGGAGGACAAGATTAGCGATCTATATCTAATATTAAGTGTTGAGAAAGAACGAAACAGGCGATGCATTTTGTCTTCGGTACATGCTCTGTGCATCACTCTCCGCGAGCTGACTTCTTCGCTTCACTGTCCTGGCTTGCACTTACCCCGGCAAAGCGGCGATATGGTGGTCTCAGCTGTCCATGCGTAATCGCGCTTTCAGTTGTAGTAGCTTAAAGGTTGACCTTGTATCCGCGATTGTAAGGCGCAGCAGTCTTAGTAAGTATTTGATATCAGATTTGGGAAGATGGCGACAGTTTTCATTGTGAACCTACCTTAACGGCGTGCGGTGGACACTAAAGTTGCAGACACACTGCGAGGGCAGAGAGGTCGCGCAAAAACAGGGCTATGTCAGTTCTGATTTGGGGCTTCATCCACATGTTGAATGCAAATGAATTTGCCCAACCTAGTAGTTTGGAGGGCGAGACAGGAGCAGTCGGAAGGCAGCATCAACAAAATCACGAAAGTAAAGGTAGCATCATAGCGAGGAATGCTGTCATCTCGGACTTTTGAGCTGGCTAGCTACGAAAGCCATCTACCGATGTGCCAGCTGCCGCGAACTACCTATAACCAATGAACCTTTCCCTTGCAAATCCCGTCAAATCACTGAAATCCGCACCAGAGCAGAGGAAGCCGCCGAGAAGAAGCAAGAAGGGAGAACGAGCCTAGATGTACCACATGGAGAAGTCGATGTCGGCCTGGTTGTTCATGGGAGTGATGGGGGCGACCTCGGTGGGAGTCTTCTCAGAGGTTGAAGTCGCCGTGTCCTTGGGCTCCGTGGTCTGCTTCTTGCCAGAGGAAGGGTTGCCTTCGGCGGCGTGGCCACGAGCACGCTGAGAAGCCAAATGGGCATAGTACACCGCAGGGAAAAGGCTGACAGGAGTCGTCGAGCGGATGTACTGGAAGCTATGCTCGAAGACCATCTGCTGAATCTCCTCGGAGCTCATGCCTGCCTCGTTCAGGAGGACCGTGTAGTGAACTGGGCGAGCAGTACCCTTGATGGCGGAGTGAGCGTTCAGGTAGAAGTCGAACTGGAAGGGATGTGTGATTCCAGTCTCAACGAGGGTACCGGGGTTTGGGTTGCCGTTGCGGTCGCCCTTGCCGCCCTCAGGGAAGAAGCGCACATGGTGGCGCTTAGAAGCGATGATGACGACAAACTTAGCCTGGTGCTTCGCGTTGAACTTCTTGAAAAGGTTCTTGATGTCGCGAACCTCCTGTTCAAGCACGTGCTGGTACTGGGGCTCCGAGACGCCGTCACGGAAGTACATGACGCGCTGCGGAAGCTGACCACGACCAACCTTGTTGACCCAATGAGTGACCATCCGACCAAGAAGGTTGTCGATGTTAGGAGTAGAGATCATCTCAACACGGAAGCCGTTGGTGTCACACTGGGCAGCGTAGCGTGTAAGCGTCTCGTTCAACGACATGGTAAGGGCGGCGAACGAGCCGGTAGAGCCGTCCTTGGCAGCACCAGGAGAAGGGTGGGAAACGTCAGCACCAATGCACATGGTGGGAATCTTGTTGTTAGTGGGCGCAATCTTGAGAAGTGTACCAGTGGCTTTGGAGGTAAAACCGCCGAGCTTCGCGTTGACCTTCATACAAACATTGCTATGGTACTGGTCCTGGTTCTTCATGACGTGAGCCGACTGAAGAAACTGGGTCACAACACCAAAGCGGCACTCGCAGGCCTTCTTGATGCGATTGTAGGTCTCTGCGTTGCGGTCAGGGACGACGAAGAACAGGAGCTGGGGCTTGTGTTGGTTGAGGTTGCCAGTCGCGTTCCAAGCGTTCTGAACCATCTCAGAGCCCTGCTGGAGGTTACCAGGGACGAGCTGGAACTTGGGCTGCTGGATGTCGCCGCCGTGCTTCTTGTAAACCTCGACGAACCGGTCGAAGAAGCGCCTCGCAGCGTTGGGATCAACAGAGCCACGACCCTGAACAACACAGACGCCCCAAGACTTAAGAGGGACGGTGTTCTTGCCCAAGAACTTCTTGCCGAGGAGCATCCAGCGACCCTTGCCAGCCTCGTTGGGCTGAACATGAGCCTGGTTGCCCTGGCCACCGAAGGTAACTTGAGGAGGCTGAAGCTGGCGGGCCTTGACGACCACAGGCTTGGGGTCGATCTTGAGGCCGAAGTGTGCAAGAGCAGGGTCGGCGGGCCAGTCAAGCATCTTCAGACCATGCTCAACGCTCGCCCAGCGCTCAGGAGGAGGAGTAACCGCAAACTTGATCATGTTGCTCTAAATAATGGTCAGTATGAGACTAATGGCACGGGAGGAAGCGAAAGACGCTTACGGTCTGCTTCTCGTTGAGCTTGAAGGGGTATCTCTGGTTCTGGATAATCCTACAAACGTCCATGGGCAAGAAGACCTCCTTCTTGGTCATCTTGACGAGAGGAAGACCAGCAGTCAGCGTGACCTTATACTTACGGCGGAAGTAGTCGGCCACCGTAAGCCACTCGCGCTTGCCGTTTTCGATGATCTCAATCTTGTGGTCGTGAGGAGTGCGCGACATGATCTTCTCGATCATGTAAACCGGCTCCTTCCCAGTCTCGTTGTCAAGGCCGCGGTGGTTAACGCAGACGCGGATCTTGCTGAGACGCTTCAGGTTGGTCTTCATCATGGACTTGTCCCAGTTTCCCTTGACCGCCTGCTGAAACTGACCGATGAAAACCTGCGGGTTTGGCATGTTAAGCATCTGGATGCAGGCATCCTTCAGCATACCCTCCTGAAAGAAGGTGCCGTTCGCAACATCCACGTTGACCGTCAAACAAGGCTTGTTGTTGGGGCTGGTGGCGATCCTCATGGAAGAGAAAACACCCTTGAAAGCCTCGACCGAGCCACCAAGAGGCACCCGGGTCTGACCACGAGCGAAGAAGCTCTTCTTGATCTTGGAGAAGCGGCCGGAGGGAGTCTCACGCATGAGGTGGTCCAGGAAGATGATGGCCCTGTAGGTATTGGTCAGTACGATTGAAGAGAATAGAGGGGAATGACAACGAGAAAAAACTTACTCGGTAATTTCGTTACCGTAATCAGCAGCGCCAGCGAGGTAGCCGCCAAGAAGGTCGAAGCGCATCTTCTTGGTGCAACGTAGGTGGAAGCGATGCTTGTTCTTGCCCTTGCGATCAGGACGAACGTTGCGACCACGCTCAACATCGAGGTCGACGTCAAGACTAAGGTCAGGCATCTTCGAAGCGGACCAGGCGATCTTGTTACCATCGAAGAGCCAGCCCTTGCCGAGCTTTTCCTTGACGGTCTTGGACTCCCAGACGCTCATGACGAGACCACGCTTCTCAGTACCAGAACCGATGATCACCTGCAAAGATGATGTAAGTCTCTGTTGGAGGACAGGAGATAGGGAAGAGGTGGGTTGGCACTTACATCATACTGGTACACCGGCTGGGTGGGCATGGAGACCACGTTGAACGTGTTGAGCTTGACAGGAATCTCGCGGCCCTGCATGTTGAGCTTTGCCGGGCGCTTCGGAATGGCGACGGGAATGGGGATCTTTGTTTCGTCCTTTAGCTTGACGTCCGCATGCTTGAATGTCGTCATGGTGAATCGAGTGGGTGGTGACCGTGAAGGGGATTGAGAAGGGTAATGGGAAGAGGATTGGAAGGCAAGGAAGGGTTTAATGAGCTTCAAGTATCAAAGCCTTTGTGTTGGATGGATGAGGAAGAAGAAGAGGAAGAACAAACAATCCCATGGGCACCTGCAGCTAGGCACCAAGCATCTGAGATGTTCATAGCCGGTGCAAGGGCCGCATGGCGACACCATTGCATGGGGTTGTGAGACCCATGCAAGCTTTGAAGCTTCCTGCATGGATCTTGTGACGGGCGTGGGAGTCTGAGCCTGCATGGGGCGCATGGCACAGGGCAAATGGCAAGGGACGAGGGGCTTGGGCAAGTGGCACGAGGCATGAGACGCGATGGACGTGGAAAAAGAAAAGCTTGACTTACACCGCGAGCAGTATACCAGGCAGCGATGCCGAGCGTGTCGTTGACGTTGCGGGAAGTGACCTCGAAGGCAGCACCAGGGCGCTGGGGGTCAGCGTTGCCATCGTAGCGCGACAACGAGGCGGGGGTAGAACGCGACTCGGAGGACTGCTCCGGGCTGGGACGCTGGACACCAGGAGACTGGCTCTGGCTCTGGGTCTTGCCCTCGGACGAAGAAGGCTCGCCGGACGAGGAGGCAGCGGCCTCGGCCTTGGCACGACGCTTGCCGGCACCAGCCATTGTGTTGAGGTTCTGTGGAGGGCAATCAGCATTAGGCTTAGCGATGAGATGCGAGGGAGAGGCTTGATGATGCGTATCAATGCCAAAGAACAAAGGCGGGTACTCACACTTGGAGTTGTGTTGGAGGTGGAGAGTGTGTCCTGAGCGAGGCGCTTGCGCAGTTGCCAAGCTAAGTGAGCTGTCGGAGCGAGCGGGTGTGAAGCTTGTTGCCGAAAACGCCTTTGGATTTGCGGGCGAAAGGCGCTGTTGTTGTGAGGTCAGCTTGTGTTATAAAGTTGTGAAGTTGGGCTGAGGTTGGTGGGCAAAGAGAGTCGAAAGTGTGAAGGGAAAGTGATAAGTGACGCCGACAAGCAGCATACACAGATGATGATGATGATGCAGAAGGACGGCACAATGTAGACGCCAGAAGCCCTCGCCGCCATGTGCACCTCTTCTCGGCTCGAGAAATGAGCAGGCGAGCGGTGGTGGTCATGGACGGCGAGAAGCAGATGGCTTGCGGTGGGTGGTGAACATGTTTGGGTGCGTTCGCTTGAAAACAGGCAGCGGCACCTCTTGGATGTCGTCAAAGGAAATGAAACATACCTTGCTTGACTTGTGCAGTAGGGCGAGGACCTTGCTCGAGCGAAGCTGAAGAGGGTGGTGGACGGTGGAGGAAGAAGGGCGGTTGGTCGAAGGATTGGGGGGTTTAAGTAGGGCAGAAAGCGGAGCAGATTCAGGGTCCGCTGATCAGCACGGGCGAGGCAGGCACGGCGCGAGGCAGGCATGGGGCGGCGTTCCGGGGTAGTGCGAGTAGGAAGGGCGTAGAAGGAAGGGGCACTGGCCGTGGTCCTGCCCTTCAAGGCAGCGTTGGCTCATTGAATTACGCGTACGGCAGACGGTGCACCAATAGCAGAGCCGCAAGAGTCATAGTCAGGGAGCCGCATGGAGTCTCTAGTCTGGGGATGCCCGCACGGCCATTCGCATAGTTAGCGTCGGCGCTGTAGGGTGTTTTCGACGTCCGTCAACACGCCGACATGGTCGCTTGTAGCAGCAGAGCCAATTCAGGCCATTGGCGCTTGCTTTGTCCGTCATTAGCTCCGCCGAATCCACGAGGACTACATTGAAACAAACTACATGTGCTCGCGCAGCCCTGCCCTCTCTCGTCCCTATCTGCGACGCCCATACATGGCGCGCTTTGCCCAGCGTGACGACACTTGAGCGGGCAGCCGCATCGCACCGCTTCAACGACAGTCAACGCGCACCGACGATCGCAGCATCTCAGACACAATGCGGAAACAAACGGGCTGCTGATGTGGAAGGCCGCGTTCAACTGATGCAAGAGATGAAGATGCGGTAAGGATTGCGTTTGACGTCAAGCTTTGACGTCCTCTCCCCCACGTCTGCGCCCCACACTCAGCCCTACGACGCTAAGCCCCTGCTACTGCGAGTCAGGGGTCTTTGCGAGCACGAAAAGACGGTGCAGCGTCTGCTAAACCATCTGCCCAGATCCTTGACCAGATGCTGATGGATTTGATCAAGGTTAGGTACAAAACCTCAACCGAAGCATCCTGACGATTCTGCGACGCTTTCTCAGCGAGCATCCGCTATGCTCTACTAACGTCATGCTCACATGCTCGCTACACATCTCTCTAATTCGCTTTGCTCTTATTTAGGACATAGGTGTCCGGAAAGACACTGGGGTGCAAGAACTTCTTTTCGTCTATCCTAGCGCAGGAACCCCGTAGCTTCGGTCGCTGCAGAGTGCTATTCTGATCCTAAGACGTCTTCATGGGATTTGAGGGGCACTACAATTTGGGAGAGGCCGGAAAGGCTCAGAGAAGCGGATGAGCGTTCTCATACACGGATACTGCCAAGCGGATGACCAGGAAGGTTACACAAAGCTAGGATTGGGCTTGCTGACTGAACGAGTCTCCCAAAACCGGCAGAGGACTTACGGCGAGGGAGGAGCATATCTTTGTGGAAGTTAGAGCAATATCTCGAAATTCGCGAGCGATTCTGCAAGCTCAGAAGCCTTTCGATAATTGAGACCTATTTCTTGGCTAAGGATCAAAACGATGCTGGAAGGTTGCTGGCGTTTATCAAACGCCGATGGAACGGAGGATTGGGCATACTAATCCAGAATCTCGATTGCCTGATATTCCAGTAGAAAACTGTTGGCAAAATAAAAGTACAAGTCATGGCATATCAAATTTTGCTTGCATGAGCGGAGAGACGACCACACAATTTCCTTCAGGCTATCGACCAATCCCCCAGATGCAGGATTTTAGTTCTCTCTATGCATACCAACAATGTTGAAGGATATCAGGATATTGTTTGCCGTGAGAGTTCATGGTCGGCCATGGTGAATGGGTGCAAGTTCACATGGACGCGGAACAGGAGCGCACCTTCGATGGATCAAGCGTGCTCCTACGCTAACAGTTGCGCAATGATACACCGAAATAATCATATTGACATATTGATGGCAATCATCAGCGCGCGCGAACATGCGAGCACCTGAGATCGCCGCGCCGAGATACAACGGCCCGCGCACCGGTTTCGCCAACTTCGAGAGTGCGGGTTGGCCAGAATTCACCAATTCGAACAATCATATCTGTCAAAAAACACCATAAAAATTTGTACCCGCCCATCCAGAACCGTATATTTGATCTTTTTTGCTTATTGTACATAGCTCATCACCGCGCCATCAAAGCCTCTAAAACGCAGATATCAAAGCATCGGCAGGGGAAAAAACCACGCGTGCCTCGCCACTCCATCAGAAAATCGCAGAAAAAGAGAATCGAAGAGAAACGCCTACATGCTGTAAAGGGGTGAAACCCCCGTTTCTCCTCAACGTTTCCCACCATTACTTTGCTCTTATAGGAATAGAGAAGGAGGTATCCAGCCTTCCAAACCGAACGACCGCCCATTGTATCCGTCGCTATGGAATAGTGAAAGGATGAGAAGAAGGCAGAGAGAAGAAAAAGAGAAAAGCAGTGCTACACGCAGACGGTACATCCGTTCGATCGCTCCGTAGGACCAGATTGTCGATCCTCCCTCGAGCGCTTTACGTATCGCCACGCATCGAATATCAAACTCTTGAGCTAGTCAAACCCATTATCAAATGGCCTGTTGGCCGGACGCCCTCAAAATTTACCATACTTGCGGCTCGAAATCAGACGAAGTGCATGAAATAACAACCGCATCGCCGTAGACTTAGCGGTAGTAAGGATTTGGCCCGTTCATCGGCAGCTGACCCATGGGCTGTCCACCGCTCGGTATATGCCTGAGCGGATCAAGCCTGTGCTGTGGAGGCCATGTCTGCGGCAGCTGTACATGGCGCAACACATCGACCACTCTTTCGGGGATGAACCGAGCAGAGTTGTACGTGTGAGCACCGGGGATGATGCCGAGAAGGAAGGTGATGTCGCGGGGGAGCGGCGCAGGCTGTGCGGTCGAGCCGCCCATCTGAGTGCTGTTGGCACCGTCGCGACCAAGGTTGCGGCCCTGCTGTGCTGCAAGACGCCGGCCAGCGGCACCCTTGAGCGGCGACTCGCCGCGGGCAATCTTGCGGGGTTGCACGGCAGAGTCGTTGTCCGAATCGTCGGGCACAAACGGACGCTTGGGTGAATCGCGAGCCTGAACAGGAGGGGGACGGGGGGAGTCGACGACGGAAGGAGGAACGGAGGAGACGGGAGGCTGTTGTTGAGGTACTGGGACCGCCTGCTGGGCGACTTGTGCTGGCTGCTCCATACCAGGCGGAGGCTTGGGTCTTGCTTGCGTCAACGGTGAGATGATTGGGCGGATGGCTGTTGGGTCGAAAGTAGGCTTGGAATAACGCTTAGAGAAGTGAGAGAGAGAAGGATCTTCAGGGAAGAGCTCTGCCATGCGTTTCTCGAGCTCTTGAATCTGGCTGAGTTCGCCGTAATGCGACTCGTACTCATGGAAAAAGGCGTATATAGGCTTCGCTTTTTGAAGCGTCTCAGGCTTTTGTGCTAACCTGCTGACAGTGGTCTTGAAGACAGCTCGGGCGTTGGTGATATCGTTCTTCGCGATGAGATGCTTGAGGTACTCAAGAGCGAACTCCTCATCCTCAGGGAACAACTTCATGCCACGCTCAAGAATCTTGGTCGCAGCAGGATCGTTGTAGCAATGGTGCTCGATGAGAGCGCTAGCTACGTACACATCACTTGTGATGCGACCAGCCTTCCTGGCATCTGCGAAAACTTGACGGAAGCCACCGATCCTCTCACCAGGTTTGCCTTTACCCTGTATCCGGCGCATCGCCCTGATCAGTGCAATCCATGCAAACGAGACTGTTCTGGAGAGAAGCTTGATTTGTGCAGCATTGCCCTTCTGTATCGCCTCGATTTGGTTTTGCAATGCGGCTTCCTTGGCCTTTGCCGCACTGTTGCCATCCTGGTCTTCGTCATCCTCATCGGCTTGCTCTTCCTCATTGCTCTCGAATTGTAGGGCAAACGCTTCCTTAATGCGGCTGACCATGTCGGTTTCGCGAGCCTTCGTCTTATTGATCAAGGCATACAAAGCATCCAGCGCCTTCTGGTACGGCTCGCGGACGGTCTCGCCACGGCGGACAATGCTATCTTCACCTTCTTCGCTATTAGACGACATCTCCAGTCGGTCAGCGCGCTTGAAGGCCAAGAGGCAGCTCTCGGGGTTGGCTTCGCAGCCCTTGGTAAGGAAGTCGTTGCCCTCAGCTTCCAGATCATTCTGGAAGGCAAATTCAGCTGCATCATACCACATCTCGGGCCAGAAGCGGAGAGCCATTAGTGCTTGCTTGTATACGAAGATCACACGAGCTTTAAATGCAGCGGGGTCTTCATCTTTCAGCACTAGCGGGTCTTCCTTTTCCCATGCAATCCACTTCTTCCAGATGTCGACTTGTTTCATGTACTCAAGATCACCATCAAATCCAAGAGCAGGTGGCAGCTTCGGGAGAGTGGTCCTGTTCAATTCCCTGGTAATGTTCTCCAGTGCAACAATTGAGCTACGAGCAGTCATGTATGCAGGAGACTTCTCCTGGAGAAATTTTCGTCCCTGCCAGAGCGTATTAGATCTATACCACAAAACACAGGCATCTGTATCACTTACAGTGACTTTATTCAGGCCCATTTCGAAACGGTCATACTGCTTCCAAAGCGCAGTCACTGCGTCAGTCGGAACGCAGATTGCCTTCTGGTAGGCCTTGCGCAGCAGGTCCATCTTCTGCTGATCCTGCCAGGTGCTTCCACCAACGTTGCCGGGACCGGATTCGATGAATTCGACGTAGTCTTGCCAAAGTTGACCGGCATCCTTGTCCATGCCAACATTCGCAAGGACAAAGTCGTACGCCATAGAGACCGTCTGGCGGGCGTTGCCCGTAGCATCTGTTGTCAGATTGTTGCGTCTCCGGATGTAAGTTAAGTAAGTTGACCACAGCTCGACATGGGGCACCTGAAGGAGAGATTGCTCAAAGATGCGCTCGACGCCGTAGAAGTTATTAGCTTGCAGCTCCATGTTCGCGAACGCCACCCATTGCTCCGCCTGTAGATACATTAATCCGATGCGCTTTTGCAAGGGCCGGCAAGACTTACTGCGTGAGGGAAGACCTTGAAGAAGCGGGCATAAACGGCACGGGCCTCGTCGAGCTTGTCGCGCCGGCGGTATTCGCCGAGCAAGTTCAGCCAGGCGTCCAGATCACCTCGCGTGTCCTCCTGAATCCTGTCTTCAAGAATACCAATGCGGTCCTGCGGCAGACGCGCCTTAGACGACGGCGGCTGGGCAGCCGCGAAGGTCTGGGACGAAGGGTTGACAGACGCAGCGGAATCAGCAGGAAGTGCGCTTTGCGCGCCATTGGAAACACCAGAAACACCCTGATCTTGTGCAGCTTTATGTATTGGTACATTTGATGATGATGGAAGTGCATTGACTGGAGTCTGAGAAACAGAACGCTCTGGCGTATGCGTAGAACCCGGTGCAGAAACCTTCACTCCCTGAGCACCAGCTGCTTTTGCGACGGGGGACTCGTCCTCATCGTCCTCGTCATCAACGACAAACCCACCCATTGTGCGAGGCGGCTTGGCCTGGGTCTTCTGGTCGGGTTTAGCCGACGCGGTGCGCGACGGCGCCTGCGAAGCGGGCTGCGACGGCGTCGGCGTCGACTGTTCGGGCTGCTGCGGCATGGGCGGAGCGCTGGGGTCGTAAGCGGACGTGTCGGGCATCAGGGCAGACGGGTCGTAATCCTCGTCATCATCCTCGGCGGGCGCGGCCTGCTGCGGGTCATCCTGCTGGGGCTCATCCTGCTGCTGCTGCTGTAGCTCGCCGCCATTGCCAAAAGCGGCGGCGGCATCGGACTGCAGCGACTGCAGAAAGGCCATCTCGGGGGTCATGTCCGCCATGGTGATGGCGGATGGGCTCTGGGGAGCTGGAGCTGGAATTTGAGCTGAAGACGGCGGCAGCTGTGAAGTTGCGCTGTTAGTTGGGGATCGGCGCTGGATTCGGGCGCGCAGAGACGCGGTCGCAGCGCAGGAGCGGTGCAGGCAGCCGGGCGCGGAGTGGGGGTGCGCGGGCGCCTTTATTCGTCCTAGTGGTCGCGTGGCTGGGTTTGTGCAGGTGTCGGGTGCTTGGAGGTTGAGGTGAGTTTGTACGGAAGCGGAGGCCGTTGGACTTTGCACAGATGGAGCGTCGGCCAGCTTGCGCAATGACGCCCGTGCCTTGGCGCTGATCGTCACCTCTCAACCACTCCGCGCAGCACCAGACCACATCCCAGCCGGCCCCCCAAGCTCGACGTGTCACCTCCAGGCACGCCCTCTCACCGAGTCCGCCCACCGTCGCCGCAGTCCTCCGCCTGCTCCATTGACTCGCTCGCCGCCATGAACCCGCAGATATCGCTGCCTCGCCATGGCGGGCCCTCGACCAACTTCGGAGGCACCGTGCCCAGCAATCGCCGCCAGGGCATCAAGATGCCGCGCTTCTTCAAGCGCCTGTTCAAGTTCCCGCAGATGGACTTTGAGACCGCCGTCTGGGAGATGATGAGCCTCATAATAGCTCCCAAGAAGGTCTTCCGCTCCATATATTACCATGTAAGGCGACCTACCACTCTTGCGACGCGTATGCGCCAATAGCTTGCTAACATCCTCTGCAGAAGCGTAATACTGCCTGAATACCCTCAACCTGTTAGCCCTGCTGACGCGCATTTGCAGAGACCAAGAACACTTGGCACCGCCCCGATCCGGCCTTCACCTACCTGCTCTCCTTCTTCCTGATCCTCACCTCGCTCGCCTGGGGCCTCGCCTATGCCGACGGCTTCGGCAAGACGCTGCGCATAATGCTGGTCTTCGTCTTCGTGCACTTCATCGGCCTGTCGCTCGCCGTCGCAACAACGGCATACTTCTTGGTTGGAAGGCTGCTGGGACCAGGCGTGCCTGGTTTGCCCGGACGGCGCAGGCAGGGTCTCTTTGTGCAGCCAGGAGATGGAGAGCAGCTGGAGTTCGGATATTGCTTTGACGTGAGTCTTGATCAGGCTTCTGATCCAGAGAGCTCCCACAGACTAACCCTAAGCTCTTCAGGTGTCGATACGCGCTTTCTTCCCCGTCTGGTTCTTCCTCTACGTCATTCAGTTCCTCCTCATGCCTCTTATTGCGCGCGACTTCTGGGTCTCGTCATTCGTAGGCAACTCCCTGTATCTGCTGGCCTTTGGGTACTACAGCGTCATCACCTTCCTTGGTTACAATGGTAAACTCCAAACATCTCCATTTGAATTTCAGCTGCTAATTGATTCCAAGCCCTCCCTTTCCTTCACCACACCGAGCTTCTTCTTGCCCCGGTGGGCGTGTTCACCATCCTTTGGTTCATCAGCCTGTTTGGCGCCAACATGCCGAAGCATCTGGCTCCTGTCTTGTGGGCCGGAGCGAAGTTGCGCAAGTCCGTGTGATCGAACCTTGTACTATTACTACCTCCTCAAAAAGATGGCGTTTGCGTGTTGCAATTATAGCGACTTAATCACTGCATGGGTTGGGCGTTTTTAGTGTTGGATTCTGGTTGGATTGGGGCGGGTTATTTCTGTACAGTATCAGGCATCAAGGCTCAAAACAGATGAGGTTTCATCGATCGTTCCTACACCTCGCAACGAGGTTCATTCGCATTAGCAATGGATAAGGACATGGGCAAGACGATGAGGTGTGCGCAGTCAGTAGAAATGAAGAGACCATCCTTTTGATTAAGTGATGCTGTCCATCGACTTTTAACTTAATCGCCGCCTGTCCTTTACGTGAACTTTCTACGCTCACTCTACAATGCACATCTATATGCAGCCATCTCCCGAATTCCTCATCAATATCGTACAGTTCCGTATCCTTTATGCCCCTATGTGGAAAAGAAGACATATTTTGAGCTGAGAGAACCGCTCTATACCACTCACAAACTCCTCTTCTCGAACCTCTCCTCATAGCACTGAACGGTGTCACCGGGCTGGAAATCGCCCCAGCCCTCAAACGCCATACCGCACTCCGAACCCTTACGCATCTCCGAAACGTCCTTCTTGACCTGCTTAAGGGAAGAGACCGTGCCTACAGATCCAATCAGCGACTGTTCTCACGAGAAAGGGGACGAAATAAGGAGAGAGAGAGAAAAAACATACCTTCATACACCTTCTTCTCCCCCCTAAACACCCTAACCTTCGCGCCCCTCGACACACTCCCGTTCGTAACCCTGCACCCAGCAATATTCATCGACTGGCTCCTCCCCAGCCCGATGCTGAAGACCTGCAGCACGCTCGCCTCGCCCGAGACGCGCTGCACGACGAGCGGCTTGAGCTTCTCGCTCAAGACGCCCTTGACATCGTCGACAAGGCGGTAGATGACGTTCTGCTCGAGCACGCGCACGCCCTTCGACTCAGCCACGCGCGCGAGACGAGAATCGAGGGACACGTTGAACGAGACGACGTGCCCGCCGGCGGTCGCTGCGTACTCGATGTCGAACTCGCCCACGGCGCCGACGCCCGAGCGGATCACCTTGGGCCGCACCTCGCCGTTGCCCACCGTCATCACGTAGTCGACGACCGCCTCGACTGAGCCCGACACGTCCGCCTTGACGATGAACGGCACCTCCATGACGCCTCCCGAAGCCGCCGCTCTCTCCGCCGCCTCAGCCGCAGCGACCGCGGCTTCCGGGTTCTCCTCGCCGGCCTCCGCGGCCGCCGCGATGGACTCTTCGCGCTCGCGGCGCTCGTGCTCGAGGCGACGGGCCTCGTTGATGGCCTCCATGTCCTTGGCGAGCTGGACGCGCTCGGCGTTGGCCTCGCGGTAGTCGACGACCTCGGAGGCACGCTGCTCGTCGGGCGCCTCGAGGACCTCGTCGCCGGCCTCGGGCTGGCCACGCCAGCCGTCGATCTCGGCGGGCATGCCGGGCCCTACCGAGGGGATGTCGGCGCCGGCCTCGTTCCTGATGGAGCGGATGCGCGCGAACGTCCGACCGGCCACGATGATGGAGCCGACCTTCAGCGTGCCGCGGCGCACTAGCACGGTGGCCGTCTTGCCCGACTTCTTGGTCGCAGCTTCCAGGATCCAGCCCTCGACCGGGCCGTCGGGAGGGGCCCGGTGGTCGAGGATTTCGGAGAGAGTGACGGCAGCCTCCTCAAGGTCCTGCATGCCTTGACCGGTCTTGCCGCTGACGGGAATCGCTTGGACGTCACCGCCAAAATCTTCGACGTCCACGCCATGGCGGGCAAGATCCTGCTTGACACGTTCGACATTGGCGCCCTCCTTGTCAACCTTGTTGATGGCGACGATCATAGGGACACGGGCGGCTTTGGCGTGCTTGATAGCTTCGATAGTCTGAGGCTTGACACTGTCATCGGCCGCTACAACCAGAATGACAATGTCCGTGACGTTGGCCCCCCGTTGACGCATGTTGAGGAAAGCAGCGTGGCCAGGAGTATCGAGGAAGGTGATGATCTTGCCACCGGAGAGAGGAACGCTGAAGGCACCGATATGCTGAGTGATACCGCCAAACTCTGTTGCCGCAATCGACGACTTTCGTAGGAAATCGAGCAAGGTGGTCTTCCCGTGATCCACATGTCCCATGATGGTGATCACAGGTGGACGAGCAGGGAGATTGGCCACGTCTTCTGGAATTGGCGCAGGGTAAAGATCGAGGTCCGCGGCTGGGTCTGCAGCCACAGGCTCGAAATTGTATTCCATAGCAATCAACCCAGCATTCTCAGCGTTGAGAATATCGTCATGATTGATGTCTTCAAATCCAAGCTCCTCCATCCTGCGTACCAGGTCTTCCGTGCGAACTCTGAGCATGTTGGCCAAACTGACAACGCTAAGATATTCCGGGAGATAGATAGGGATCGGAGGGGCCACTTCCATGGCGCGTTGTCTCTTTTTATCTTTCTTCTTTGACTTGCGTTCCTTCCGGCTGAGATCAGCCTCTTCGTCGTCGTAAGTCGACGCCTTACTCCGACCTCCTTTGGCTTTCCGCTTTCGCGGCGCTTCATATTCTTCCACATCGGCAAATTTCGAAAATCTTGAAGCGCGCTCACGCTCTGAGACCTGCTGAGCCGTATCCATCATCTTCTCCATCTCTTGGGATTGTAATGAGGGGACCTCCGCAGCCTGCTCCATATTATTGACCTCCGAGGAGGGCGGTTCGTCGACGGGAAGTGTTTGCTTGGAAAACCTAGATGCCAGAGCATCGCGTTCAGCGCTTTGGCGTGGCTCCGGTCGAGGCTGAGGCTTGATAGAAAACGACTGTGTGAGGCGCTGCGGACCAAACCGTGCTTGCAACGCATCGGCTTCTGAGCTCTGGCCTGAGGATTTAGCATCCACCCTCTCCGGCCGGATGAACGCCTGGGGCTGTGTCGACTGCGCTGGCGCTGGCTGGTCCGCCTTCGAGGCGCCGAATCTCCTCAAGAACCTCTTCCTGTCCTCCGACCTCTTCTCAGAGCTCAGCGGCACGAACCCCGCATTTCCAGTGTGTCTGTTTTCTCGCCTGTCCGTATTATTTACGCCCTGCGTTCGCTGCGCTTGTTGTTGTTGTTGTTGTTGTTGTTGTTGTTGTTGTTGTTGTTGTTGTATTTGCTGCTGCTGGTGGTTCTGCTGACCCCTCGGCCTCAAATGCTTCCACTGGCTGACCTTGCTTGGATCGAAACCTTGATCATGCTGTGCCTGCTGGTTCCGCTCCTGCCGCGACTCGACAGTCACCCTATACCGCTTGTCATTGCTTGATTGCGGGGCTATCCTTTCCGCGCCTTTCGCTGAACCAAGCTTCCGTATCTTCAGTTGGCTCTGCGTTTGCGCGTGCCGTGCAGACTGGGGCGGCGGCTGCGGAGCCGGAGCGCGAGCCGCATATCTTGCCATCAACGCCGCCTTCTCCGGATCGATCGAGCCGGCGGTGAGCGGCCGCTGGGCAGGACTCGATGCTCCGCTGAACCGGTTGTGCAGGGCATTGCGTTCCGCCTCACTGTCGTCCCGTCGTTGAACTTGCGCTCCGAAGGTCGATGCGATAGGCCGCGAGGACGAGATGCCGCGGCGTTGGACGTATCGAGTGGCGGGCGTGGTCGTGCCGGAGGAGAGGTGGAGGGCATCGCCGCCGCCGTTGAGGCGGGTTGCGCAGAAGACGCAGATGTTGTGCGTCGAGGACGCCTGTTGAATCAGTCAAGATCTGCAGAGTATTAAACGGGATGCGGGAGAGTATACTCTGAGAGCTTGTCTGCATATCATTGGCCCGGCGGTTGGTGGCAATTGAGATGTTGGAGCTCGAAGTTCCTTTGGAGCATTTGTCGGCGGAGTTTCTGGGTGAGCGGCGCGGCGCGAGCGGCCGGAAGAAACGCGGTCGCATTTTTCACGAGTCATGCGCTGACTATCCCCGCGGACTTGATTCGCCCGGAGTGCTCCCTGACGATGAACTCATCGCTTTTCCATCACGCATAGCAGGAAACGAGGTATCTAGTGAAATTGGTTGTGCAAAGGGGTGCTGCAGCCAATGGACAACACTTCGAACAAGAGGCTAGTAAGAGGCCTAACATGGGGAGTAAAATTATTCGTTCGGGTGGGTTCGTCACCAAAAATGTAATACAACTGAGTCCGGCCGAAGGTTTCGTTTCTCTACAAAGCTATGTATAGAAATCCATTGCTACTAACCATCAGCTGCGGCACCCGTCTGGGAATCCCAAAGCCAGAATCCCATCTCGGAGGTAGACAAGTCAGACATTTGGGAACAGTTTCACAGGCGTAGAAGCAAAGGAAAGTTTCCCCACGAAACAAATCGGGTATCCATATTGGTTTATTTTATCTCCTCAAATGGTATCAAGCGTGATCATCAACCCATCAAACCATGAAATCCACATCATTATACCCATCGTCCTTGGTCTCGAACACACCCACACTCACTTCTCCAACCTACACCGCCAACTCAAACCTTGGGAGCCGGCTCGCCCTTCTCCGCAGAGATGATCGAGTGGCGCCTGTCGTTGGCGCTGTACGCGCTGTCGGGCAGCATGTTGAGCCTGTCCTCCTCCTTGTCGAGCTTGTAGAAGAGGAGCCAGAAAGCAATCCCACCAACCGCCGCGAAGATGGCCGAAGCAGCGTAGTTCCACTCGAGCAGGGGGTCCTCGGCAAGCGGGACGAGGGCCTGGTTGAGGGCGGAGCCGATGGCGGACTGGAAGAGGAAGACGGCGGTGACGAGCGAACGCATGTTGTGCGGCGCCTTCATGAACGCGTACTCCAAGCCCGTAATCGAGGCGAAGATCTCCGAGAAGCCGATCAGCACGTACGGCAGCGTCTGCACCCACACGTTGATGGGCGCCGGAACCGCGTTGCCCTCCTCGTCCTCGCACGAGTTCATGTTCTTGCCACACTCACCCAGCTTGTAGATGTAGTGCTGGATCACCGTCGCCGTGATCATGGCGATGGAGGCCAAGGCGAAGCCGACCGTAATACGCTTGAGCGGGGTAAACTTGATGCCTAGCCTGCGCAGGCCCGGGTACAGGAAATTGTCGACAAGAGGGATGAAGATGATGAGGGAGAGCGGGTTCAAGTTGTTGATGACGTCGTTCGGTGCTCCATGCAACTCCATGGTTGCAGCTTGCGAGGTCAAATTATTTGTCATCTGGTTATACGCCATCCAGTAGAGAGGGTAGAAAAGGAAGACCTTGCAAGCCTTGAAGCCACGGCGAACTTCATCAACCCAAGCATCATCGAAAGTCATCCAAGCAGGTTTGTTGGCTCCAAATTTGCTGGGCTTGACATCCTCCCAGAAGCTGCCGTTCTTGAAGTTCTGGAAAGTCCTGATAGGGTTGATCGAGACGCGGCCCTTAGAGCCCAAGGCCACGAGCTTGAAAGCCTTTCCAACGACTGAGCCGTTCGGGGGCGTCAGCCTGTACTTGCTCTTGCAGTAGAAGAGGACCATCGGGCAAAACAAGAACATGATCGTGGGGAGGGTGTAAGCGAGCCAGAATCCGACATATTTCTCAGCGAACACCATGCCTAGCACGCGAGTTAGTATCTTATCTACCTGGCAGGTCTGAAGATAGAAACGTACAAACTTGGCCAACCAGAGAGCCGACATTGATCATCATGTAGAAGTACAGGAAGACACGGGCGACAGTGATTGCGGGGTCGGACAGAACCCGCTCTCCCGTCTTCTTATCCCTGATAACCTTGGGTTTGGTGTCCTGAAGCTGCTCGGCGATGAGAGGTGAGATATTCGACTTGAAACCGCCGGTACCGCAGCCCATGATGACGAGGCCAGCGGCGAAGACGCCCATGGCAGTGTCCGGTTTCGTAATAATCGGAGGCAGCGCGGAGATGATCAAGAACGAGTGACCGATCAGGGCAATGAGAATTGACCACTGAATAGTCTTGAAACGACCGAGGTACTCATCGGCGATGTAGGCACCGATCAGAGGGCAAGTATAGGACCAAAAGGCATTGACTACGTTGGATTAGCAGTTGACAAGAGAAACCAATGGCTACCATGCTTACAGGTTGTCAGTCCAGTGGAGGCTTGTTGGCCACGGTCCAAAGCACCAGATTGTCCTTCGAAACCGGCGCCAGTGTTTGAGCCCGGCGGCAGAGGTTGCTGAATGTAGTTGACGTCTTATAACGTGTTAGCGCAATCTGCCCATACAATATCCGGAAAGTTGTTGGTACATACAGACAACCGTGGTGCCGTAGTACGAGAAACGCTCGCACAATTCCACGAACGCGATAGTGTAGGTGGTCCACGGGATCTTTCCCGAAACACGATAGAGCGTGCGGAAGTCCTCCTCGGTAGGCTTCTCGTCGTCGGTGGTGGTGGAGCCATTGTCGAGGTCCTTTTGGACCAGCTCCAGCTCCTTCTCGCCGAGCGGAGTCGGCGCTCCAGGCTCGTGGCTCTTCGCAATCTCTGCGTCCTCAATAGCCCTGCTCATCTTTGCAAATTCACTTGGGAAAGGGCGAGGTGAGAAGAGGTGGGGTAATCAACAAGGGATGTAAACCACGACTAAACGCTCAGATCTGGCGAATACGTGGTGGGTGACACGACGTTGATCACTCTTGTGAGCGATGAGCCGCTGTCAGGGAATAGGAGCAGGAACAATGGGTGGCCAGACGAAGCTGGAGTGGAGGAGACGGGCTGCACGCAAGACGAAACGTGAGAGCGCAGGCCATGAGGCAAATTATAGCTTCAGCATTGAGTACTACGGTGTTGCTTGAATTAGGAAGGTGATTAACACCATCCAGCAGTGCCCAGGCTTGGAGATGTTACCCTTGCGCCATTGTTGGGAGATGGACCAGGTAGTGGGCGGACTGACCGTACCGCCAAGAGCTCGCGCCCACCGAGTGGTCGATGGGACGCCACACCGACCGATAAGCCAGGCCCGTATCTCAAGCTCGCACTGGGGGCGGCGGAGATGGCACATGGGCCCGCCGCTTGCCCCGGTCCAGGAAGAGCAAAGACTGCCGTACAAACGACTCCGGCCGCCAAGCTTTCCACGCCAACGCCCGGAGAAGCTTTCGCCGCGCGTGCAAAGTTTTGCGGCCGAACGCCAGAGGCAGGGTGCGGCGTGTGTCCAGCAGCGGTCGGTTCCGCGTCGTCCCTCTTCTGGCGGCGTCGAGGTGTCGGCGGAATCTGAAACGGAAGGGCTTGGCGGGCAGACAGACTCCCGACGGCTCTGCATGCGGACTGGATCCGTCGCTGGCCGCCAGACCTCTCGAGCTCTGCGTCCTGCCTTTTTCGCGCCGCATATAGACGGCACACGAGCGGATTTTCCAGAAGCTCTTTGGACCTGCCGGGTGCAGCGAGGCGTAGGAATGGTGGCAGGCGCCGCCGTGTTTGACAGACGCTCATTGGGCGACGTTATCATGACAAGAGGTTGCGGCCTTGGCGCCAGGGCGGGAAGCTGGGCGCGCGCACACACACACACACACGACGCGCCCTCGGTTCATTACTCCAACCTGGAGAAAGTCGCCTCGGGTGGCCATTACGTGCAGTTGCTGAGGCGGCGACTATTGGCCGCCGCCGCCATTTCGTATCTCCCACTCGGCCCCGCCGCCTGCTCGCCTCCGCGACAACAGGCGTCGAAGGAATACACCAAGAAGCCTGTGCCGCCCCGCCATGTCTCTCCGGCCCGCCTCGACGTCTTCACATGGCCTGAGCATCGAGAGACGGCTGACACCGCTATCAGTACGAACCCAAGGCCCGCCTCCATGGCCCGCCGTACTGCTGACGCCAAAATTCCCTTGAATGGCGAAAGTTGATTTTCACCATTCCATGACAGAAGTTTTCTTCGGTTGACTCGCGTCTTTTTAAATTTGACAGGTTCGCGTATTATTGAAGGTTGGGCGAACCGTGGGATCGCCTGTCGAATTCACGCATTCCCCCCAGCTGCTGCGAGTGAGACAACCCGTTCGGCCCGCCCCATTTCCCACGGTTTCCTGCATGCAGTTAGGACACGACATAAATATACTCGCATGCCAAGTGATTGCGGGGGCATAATCCGTAATCATGGGACTTGCGCTTGTGAGGCTAAAAAAATCTGCAGCTAAATTAGTCCCCACGATCCGATGCAACCTGTCCGCTTCTCGAAGGCCTGTAGTGTCCGTTTTTGTATGCCGCGCCCCAGGATATCTCACAACCATAGCCCTGAACCCATGCCTCGCGAGAGAGTTCCAAAAAGCCTCGCCATCGTGTGCGCCGAAATTATGAGGAGATAGAGAACGGAGAAGAGAGCCCTCTCTTAAGGCATGTATGCGCCACCCGCCAACACCAAGTTCATCCGCGTAAACTCCACCTTGTAGACCGGGCTCTTCTTGGTTGGGAAGGCACTGATTTGGTCAGCTGTGACAACAACATCCTTTGCCTTCTTCTTGTTTGCTGTACCAGATCCGGGCCCGCCGCTGCCATCAATCTTCGTGCCCGAACCACCCTCCGCGATGACCTTGCCATTGGCGCTCTGCGTTTCCGGTGTCTCTTGTAGAGCGTCCCAAACGCGAACGGTACCGTCGGCGCCACCAGAGATGATGACCGATGACTCGACGCTCCAAGACAACGACCAGATACCGCCTTTGCCGTGGCCGCGCATCCGCTTAATACGCAGACCTGCCGCAATGTCCCATATGATGATATTGCCCGAATCATCCGCACTGGCAAGCTTCTTGCCGCTCGGAGAGCAAGCAAGTGCAGTAATGTTGCTGGTGTGGCCAGTGAACATGCGCAGTGGATTGCCGTTGATGTGCCACATGCGCACCGTCTTATCACCCGAGGCCGTGAATACGTACGCGCCGTTCGGGTGCCACTCAACGCAGTCGACATCATTGTCATGACCAACGTACAGTCGGTGCGGTGCAATGTGGTCCGTCGTCCAGAGGCGTGCTGTGCGATCAAGGGAGCCACTGAGGAAGTAGTGGCCGAAGGGGCCCCATTTGACATCCCATACAGGCCCGCTGTGTGACTTGTACGCTGTCACGCAAGTCCAGGTCTCCAGCGACCAGAGACGAATGGTCTTGTCGGCCGAGCTAGAGAGAAGATACTTCGAGCGAGTTGACGGTCCTCCAGAGGCAGGGTTTGCGGTAGAAGGTGAGAATGAGACGGCATAGATAGGCCCAGAGTGTCCTATGAGGCGCTTGGACGCCGACGGCTTGTCGCCAGGGTTGACTGAAGGGAGGGCATTGCCGTTCAGAGACCACACACGGATATACGACTCTTGCATCCCCGCGGCGACGAATTCGTTATCGCCAGAGAAGTCAAGGCAATTGATGCTAGATGACCTGTCAGCTCTGCCTCAACGAAAAAAAAGGGGACATACCTGTCAAACGTATTGTGGAAGGTGAACATGCAGACGCTGACCCCAGGGCCGACGCCTCCAGTGCGACCTTCAATCTTGAATCTATCTCGATTTTCTTTGACCTTCTGGACCTCCATCAAAACATCACGCGCGAGCGAAGGTGGCAATGGAACCGTTTCCCGGGTTGGTGCCTCTTCTGTAGACTCTCGTTTGATTCGCTGTTCGAACTCATCCACGAGTGAGTTTTGGCCAGGCTTGGGAGGGTTCTTGCTGTCCTCCTCTAGGAGTTCTGCCCTCACGTCTTCCATCAACTCGGGCTCCATAGGGAGAGCCCCCAATTGAAGCTTCGCTAGAACAGGCGGCGCATTCCGGTCGGTGTTGGCCGATCCAGGATTGTGTCCGGGAATTCCCTCATCCTCGGCAGGCAGGTCGTCCTCTACGCTGCCACGCGCAATCATGGCAGCAAGGCTCCTCTCATTACCAGTCGCAGTGCGATCTTGGGTGATGATATTCATAAAATTGTTCATCAGGCCGATAACGACTGAGCCGCCCTCCCTCTCCTTCGATTCGAGGTATTGGATAAGGCTGTTAAACGCCATGTTACTTAGCGTCAAGCGATACTTGTTTCCCCTGTAGATATTCGCAATGTGACTGTCTGCAACGTGCTCTGGAAGACTGATCGTCGAGAGTTGGCGGACGTCTTGGTCATGCTCCTGGACAAAAGAGTCCTTGTATCTGTTGAAAAATGCAACAGCATCTCGTTGGTAGAATTCCTTGTGCATTTCGAGGTAGGAGTAGACGAATATTGGCCACAGCAACCGCCGCAGCTCGACCTTGTAAAGCTCGAGATTATCTTCAATCCACGCGCGCAGGAGTTCTAGGATGTGTCAGTATCGCTCAAGTACCAGTGCGCGAAAGCGGAAATGGAGCCGACACTCGCTGGCATGTCCGTTGCTAAAAGAGAACATCACGTGTATCTGAGGGAGGATTGTTCTTACCGAAAGCCTTCTCATACTGTCCACCGCCACGGTCTTCAGCGCGAGTGACAATAGGACGCCCATCCGCATCGTGATTTGCAGACTCTTTGCGAAGCATAGCCTCTGTTCGATTGTAGCCTTTCTTGTTAAGGTATTCCAACACCTGGAATGCAAAGTCAGCTTCAAACCTCTGCCAAGAATGTGCAGAGCGAACAAGAGCGGCGCAACGCGCTTCAAACGGAAGTTCTGAGTAGGGTGGAGGGACGTCTGCAGGCATTGGTATTTTGGTATTCTTTGGTGGAGAATGGCCGGAGGTGATGAATAAAGAGACACTAAGGATGCGACAACGTCGTTTAGCGGAAGCTGAATGAAGCGGAACGTCTTGGTTGCCGTGTCGGAGTATGAACGGAGTAGCATACTTGGTATGATCATGGATTCCAGTGCGCTCAAGAACCGCAAAGAAGGTGCGGCAAGGAAGTCAAGACCGATACGCGGTTACCCGACCATAGACGTTGTTAGGGAACCCATTAGGTCTCCAAAGGCGCCCACTGCGATGCGACTGCTTGTTGTGGACTGCTGGTTATGGCGCGTGTCCAGATTGTAGTCCTCACCGCGGATGAACATGGTGGTCCGCTAACCACAGCTTAGCCTGCCTCACTTCGATTCACCGCGCCTCACTGCGTCCCGGCCTCAGGTCGTCGATGAAATGGTCATGATCCAGGTGGTGTATTCTGGTGGCCAGGAGTTGAACGGGTCCATTGAAAGAACTTTCCGGGGTGTCCAGAAGAGTGAGACGATGCGCTTGTCCGGGCCCCAGCGTTCCTCCACCCGTAATTGTCTGGGTCCAAGCCAGCTCCCGCGACCACATAGACAAAAAACACGAAGATAGAAATATGAAACCACGAAGAAGGAAAGAAAAACCTACAATGTGGTTGAGATTCTGTGAAGATTGGGCAGTTCCACCAGGCGCGCCTCCCACGGGCGGCACGCCACCTTGCGGCGGAATCTGCTGTGACGGACCTGCCATACCGGCGCT
The DNA here is from genome assembly GCA_011503125.2 of Botryosphaeria dothidea. NCBI lineage: Eukaryota > Fungi > Ascomycota > Dothideomycetes > Botryosphaeriales > Botryosphaeriaceae > Botryosphaeria > Botryosphaeria dothidea. The sequence goes on along the minus strand of WWBZ02000040.1, from coordinate 2,245,125 downwards.
TGGAGGACCGTTGCTGACGCTAACACCTCGCGAGTGCGCAGGTCCACCGCCAGGCTGAGGACCAGACATCGTTGCTACCGACCGGCTCGAGATACCCAACCGTTCGGATTTCGCTCGCGGACGTCACGCGTTTCCGAGATCTTGCTCTTCCTTTGAGTCGGACGGCGGCGATGAGCGAGCTTTTTCGGGCAGAGAAAATGAGTGGAGGCGGTATGACTGGGTGCGGCCGCGAGGATGTGGACGGAGGTGAGAGATCTCGTGCAGAGTTGCACACGTTCGCGACGCGCGAAGGCTGGAGTCCGAATAAGATTTAGCGCGCGCGGCCTGCTCTCTGGTCGCCGCCGTTCGCTTATGCAAGCCACCCCGGCGCAGATCCTCCACCTTCGTCAACCAAGCAGACCGCACCGATCGGCGCCTCGGTTTCTTCGCTCGCCGATGGAAGCTCTACCGCTCAACCCTCACGCGTCGACACACCTCAGCTAGGCCAATTGACTGGCGTCGACACAGTCTCTCAACTCAACACATCCCCGCAACCGCAATACACCGCGCCCTCAGTCGAAAACACTCGCGGCGTCGCGTCGCTGCGCCAGCTCTTCCACCTTCGCGACACCATCAGGAACCTCTGCCGCGGCCTTCCTGCAGAGCAATCCGTCAAGCTAACCTCTTCCACAGCCGACAAAGACGGGCGCGCCATCGCCTTCCAAAAAGCCTTCCGCCTCTGCGACCATCTTCGAAGTCTCTGCCGCAGTCTCCCCGCACTATCCACCATGTCCGCCCCAAGCAACAGCAACGACATCGCCGCCGAGCACATCCAAGAGCTGAGCAAGATCAAAGAGGTTGGGCAGCCCACTACCCGCACACCCCTCAACCTCCACCCAAGACAGCCTACAGGCTTCCACTGACGGAATCCCTCCCCAACCCGCAGGACGTCCCCAAGCTCCTCGCCGCCGCGAGCAACGCCATCAACGCGCTGACCAACCGACCGCTCCCCTCCGATGCCTCTCCATCCTTCTCCTCGGCCGACCCCCTCGAAGCGCGCAAAGAAGCCTACTCGACGCACACGCAGACATACTTCTCGTGCATCCGGCAGATCTCGGAGAACCTGAGCCGCGAGATCGACGCGCTGGAGAAGGCGGGCGTGATACCAGCCAAGGTGGAGAAGGTCGAGCAGGCCCGAGGCGGTGCCGAGGTCAAGAACGGCGGGCTGGGCGAGCTGGACGTCGGCTATCTGAACGCCAGGACGCGAGACGTCGGTGTGGGCAAAGCGGGAGAGCTCGTCGCGGAGGCGAGGAGGAGGCTGGAAGAGAGGACGAAAGGAGGGAATGAGGATGTGCACATGGAGTGAGGGGATACGGAAGGCTTGGGCTAGGCTGGTTTGTTTTGGTAACATGGATGACAAGGCAGGTGCAAGCATTGGGCGGAGTCAGGCTTTGGCTATTGATGGAGAATCATGCTCCATAGGTTGTTGCATCATTGAAACACTACAGCAATTACCTGAAGTGTAGCTTTATATAGTATAGTGCCCTAGCACTCAATTTTCCTAATGAGAGCTTTCGGCTTCACCGGCTTCACCGACCTGATCACACTACGCACACCATCATTATCCTGATCACCAGTAGTCTCCTCCACTTTACGTTCGCCCTCCTTGCGATCTTTTCTCACCTTACCATTCTCGCTGCGAATTCCGACTTTCCTGAAGATCATACCCATGCTTTGCTCATCCCCCGAATGCTGAGCCGTCACCGGGCGATCCACACACACAAACTCATGGTTGAAATAACTTAAAGTCGGCGAGCGCGGAGGGCTCCAGAACCTATCGGTCCCGTGGAACACTCTGTCCACGCTGGCCACAACGATGACATGGTCGTTGACCTGTACGCACTTTTCGGGAAGTAGCGTGCACGAAAGACAACAGGCTATACCCTTAGATTTCAGGAGCGGCGCCGGATTCGGGTCGAAGTTGCCCTCCTCGACATGCCACTCAGTCGTGTCCATGTACAGCTTGAAAACGCCGCCAGGCCGGCTGAGGTGAATTCTCATGCCGCGCCTCAAAGTCTCGAAGAATCCCTGGCGTGTCTCGCCCCGTGCAAACGATAGTGCCAGCTCGCGCGCGCGTTCCGTGGGGCGCAGCAGAAAGATTCGGAAGCGCGGGGTCGCCTGTATGGCATCCCATGTAGAAGATGGGGTGCGGATGTTGAAGCTGACAATGGGTTCCGGGTCAAGCGAGATGGTATTGAGCGACGAGACGGTCATGGCGCGCAGCTGGTCCAACGCCTCTTCGTACTCATTAGTGAGTGATGCCCCACCGAAGGAAGCGCCCTTGCTGCCGGCATCCTCGCCTTTGGCCAACGCTGTCACTATGGCAACCGGATGTGGGACAAAGCGGAAGACGTTGCGGACTACTTCAGGGAGGCGCAAGGGTCCTCGCTCTCCTTCCCCAAACTCTTCCTTTCTCTCGGGTGGATGTACTCTATCTGATGTAGGGACCTCAGTCGTTTCAGGGTCAAGGCGTGACCGGTAATGGGAGAGCGGGAGATCCTTCTCTCGCACGAGGATGTCGTTTTGATCGGATGCGGAAGGTTTATCGTCCTCTGCTTTCCTCGTTGAAGATGAGGAGAGCAATCGGCGACGATGATGAACGGGGTGCTTCGACAATCTCAAGGCATCTAAGACAATAATTAGTTTTATCAACGGCTGCAATCGCAGGGCTGCGACAATGCGTACTGTTCCAGCGGAAAAATGCCTGGTAGAAGCGTCTCTCCATGCTTGAGGCCATCATCATCCCGGGGCGACCTCGGATATTACTTGTCCAGAGTCGATGCTATGCTGCAGTCATGGAGCCAGGTCGAGCATTGGCGCAGAAGGAGAGAGCACGGGAGGAGGGTGGAAGTTGGAGAGGCTCGGGAGTTCCGCCGACGAAAATCATCTCGGCGGCCGCCCTCGGTGGTCCGCAAGTGCATCTCTGTCGACGACTGCACCCTCCACCAAACAACACGCACCCAGAAGAATGCCGCCCACTCTCCCGTCAACAGCACATACGGTGCGCCACCTGGGCAGCAGCGCCTCGTTACTCCCCAAGACCCAATGTCGCCACGCGACGCTGCTGCGGCGACCAAAGCGGCCCTACACCTTCACCCAGCTCATCACCCTCTCCGACGGCAGCACATACCTGCACCGCACCACGTCGCCATCGCCTGTCTATCGCAGTACAAAGGACATTCGAAACCATCCAGTCTGGAATCCTAGCAGTCAAAAGCTGATGAACGTCGAGGAGGACGAAGCTGGTCGTTTGCGCGCTTTCAGAGCAAAGTTTGGTCGTGGATGGGATTCGGAGGTTACTGAGGATCTTGAGGAGGTACTTCTCCCCCGGGTTCTGTCTGAATATGTCTGGTATCGAATGCCATGGCATGTTAATTCCTGGAGGAGGCAGGAGATCTTGTTGTCTAGAATTTACTAACATGGTGTTACCTAGGCACGCGAAGGAGAGGAAGGACAATCGCGGCAAGAATCGGACGAAAATCTGCTCGACCTAATCAGCGGATATGGCAAGGCTGAAGAACAAAAGGGCGCAGCAGCAGGGCAACAAGGAAAGCCTGTGAGCGGGAAGAGCAAGAAGGGTTCGAAATAAAGGTATCGATGATACAAGTACTGGGCTCGTTGAGGATTAACTGTTTCTGGAAGGCGATAGCACTCTGTTTATTGACCATCTTACAACTGCACAAATCCTGCATCTATACAAGAAGTGGTTATGGATATGATACGACGGGGAGCAGAGCTGGGAGAGGAGATTATTGCAATGGTGCACAAACTTCAGACCGAACGGGTGCTGCTGTATTCTACGCTATATGTACAAAAGTATCTAAAATTCTTCAACGGCATCGTGATTTGCCAGGCCAAATGACGAAGTCAATTGAAGCCGCGTTAAGGATGCGAGGCCAAAGCAACGGTAAAAGCAAGTATCGCCTTTCCGGAAACGTAGCATCAGTTGAGGGTGATGCCGACATTATTTGTCCCTTCAGCTAAGTCGAACCAGTCCAGGCGAGTCTCCAAGAAGTATTTCTCCAATGTTTCTGGCCGGAATGCCCAGCTCCTCCAAGCGTCGACAATTTCATCCATCATTTCAGGTGTGAGTCTCCGTATGCGCATGTCCTCGACATCGAGAGAGCCTCCTCGGCGAGGGTCGTGGACCGCGCGTACCTGAGGGAGAATGATTTCAGGAGAGCCCGCCCGCATGGAATTCAGAGCTTTGCTGACAGTTGCAGAAGTTCGCTCGAACATCCTGTCGGCGAAGCGTTGCCAGTACGTTAGATCCCCTTGAGAATAATCTCTGGGCGCCGGCTTTGGCGTGATATCCAGGAGGGACAGACTTTGCTGCGGAAAAAACTCATGTGGCTCAGTGCGGAGCGGCTCGAAGGGTCTACTGTCCCAACTCAGTAAAGGCGGGTCATGATAGAAAGCCCTCCGATCATCCAGTGCCTTGAAGAAGATTTGCTGTCGCATTTTGTTCTGCTTCCGAGCCTGCTTCTTAACGACCACACCGAGCTTCTCCATCTTTTCTTTTGCAGCTAGACGTTCTTGGGCAGACTGGCTCTCGTCGACAACGGTCGACTCGAGTCTGTAATACTCATCAAACTGAGCCCAAAGAGGCTTCAATTGAGTAAACTCGGTTTCCCTTACATTTCGGCCACGGGGTGTGATCTTCTTCAGCTCCGCCAACCGGGTCTGCCATGGCACGTCCAGCGGACTTTTCAACGCACCAGATGCCAACTGTGTTTCGATGCTCTTGATTTCATCGTCCGCAGACTGCCCAGCAACGTTCGATTTCATCTCAGCTTGAACGTCGTCTACGCTTCTTGTTTCAAGCAGCGATAAAGCCTTTTGATGCAACCAGCTTTGGCGGTTTGGAGGAAGTTCAAGGCCAAGCTTTCGCATCTTTACGAGAGCACGTACAGCGCTAGAGAGCTCTGTAGTAGTCTCCTCACGAGGCATTCTCGGTTTGTCGGCGCTGGCTACGACATGTGTTTGCGTGCGGTGTTGAAAAGAAAAGCCATACGGGTCGACCTGATTGAGGTCTTTCGGCACAAATTTGTCCTCGAAATAGTCGCCAATCCAAACGAGCATCCGAACCTGGCCATATTTGTGGATTCCAGTATGCGTCCAAGCAGTACTTGTCAGGACATTGAGTGTCTCGCGGACCACGAAATATGCGCTTCGAGTAGTGGGCGCTTTGTAGCGGCTGAGATTTATCAGTAACAACAAGGATTTATTGGGCTGATTCAATCCGGGATCTCCATGTTTGAGGGTGTGCTGATCGGGAAGCAGGCCATTTTCGAGTGTGGCAGCCAGCGACTGTAGTGTCGTCTCATGGGATGGGCCGGAGACATATTTCGAGTTTGGTTGGTCGTAGAGAGGCTGGAGGAAAGGCTTGTAGAAGGCATCGGGCTCGAGAAGTACGTGTCGTCGGGGCTTCAAAAATTCATGCAATCGCGAGGACCATAGGCCAGCGCCCGGATTTACGTCGACGATGTCACAGTGTTTATACGGTTCCAAGGAAGGGCCAATGCAGGACAAAATGTCGTCTGGGTGCGGTCAGCAGACTGATATGGTCAAGGGACAGCATGCGCAGGCATACCGCAGAGCGCAGGGCTCACAATGTCGGCGCGGGTGGCAGCAGCACCGGTGCGGGAGTCGTTTTCAGCCAATTGTTGGGCGAGGGGCAGCACGGCTCTGCGCGTGGCCTTGCGCGCTTGTTGAAGACCCGGGGTTTTCCTGACTCCAGCGGCGCGCAGGATGAGCGAGGGTCTCATGGCGGCATTGTGGCAGCGCTGGGAAATAGACGCAGGAGGTGTTGCAGCAGGAAAGCCATGTCCGGGCGGCAGATCGACGCCGGGGCCAAGCAGCAAAAAGTCGTCGCTCACCGCCCACCCACGCCGCGGCGCACGGCCACTGCTTGCTGCTGTACCACGGACTCCCGGTGACGCACATGCCTGTCCGCCCGCCCTTCAGGCACCGAAGAATGCGCTGGGCTCGATACCATGAGGTCTACTGAGCTCCGGCCTGGACACTGCACCCCATCCACTCGCTGCTACTGCCGCTAGACCTCTTCCTTCCCCAACTCGATACACCGACCGTTCCGCGCTCGCCAGTCACCCCATAGTCGCCCCAGACCCTGCCGACACCGCGCACCATCCTCCGCCAAAATGGCTTCGTTCAGGCTCTCCGAGCCGCTGAGCGTTGAGGAGATTGTCCACCAAGCCTCTAACTTCGACTTCAACCAAATGGTCCCTCTCCGCTACTGGCTACGCACCGCCGACACCATCCAGAAGGAAGTCCGTCGCCCGTCCCTCAACAGTTCCTGGTGTATGTTTGCTCACACTCCCCCAGGCAGCTATCTACGAACGCGAAGGAAACGACCAACAGGCCTACCTCCTGCTCTTCCGCCATGCCATGCTCGTCCTCGAAAAGCTCCAAAAGCACCCCGAAGCGAAGGATCCCGCCAATAAGCAAGCCCTGCAAGAGGCGAGCAAGATTGTCAAGCGCAACCTACCCAAATTGGAGGAGTTGAAGCCCAGGATAAACAAGCGCCACGAGAAATACAAGGCTTTTAGGAGAGATGCCGAAAGGTCGTCTGCCCAGAGGCAGACAGTTGCTAGCCCCACCCAGCTCTCGCGCGATTTTGACAACCTCGTCTTGCACGCCAGGAAATCCTCTGATCCAGCTCTATTTGGCGGCAAACAATCACTCGATGCTGGAGAGAACCGAGACCTCGCTGTCAAGATTGCGCAAAAGGAAATCCGCAGGAGAGACCTGGCCAAGAGGAAAGTTCGCCAGGCCGGTGTGTCGGACGAGGAGGAGGCAGAGCGCCGGACGGGGGGCATGTGGAACAATTGGGAAGACGAACTGGTCAGTGATGGAGCAAAGCAGGAACCAGACGATCTCAGCCAGCTCATCACCCAAGTCGGCCGCCGCGGACAGGAAGCCATTGCACGCCGTAGAGGTTCCGTTGATCCAGACTCTTCGCCCCCCCGTGCCACCAAATACAATTATCCTCATGTTCCGATAAAGAGCGCCTACGAACCATTTGCCGACTCTGGGATGAGACCATTGACACCACCTCCTTCCCGCGCCCCAGCGCTACCGGACAAAAGCCCTCTTCGCTCACCAGTGTCGCCTCCGAGCATACCTCGCAAAGTTGCTCTGGAAAGGGAAGGTGCTGCGCCACCACCGTTGCCAGGAAAGTATTTGGACTCCGACGGTTCTAATGCGACATCACGTTCCGCATCTGCGACCCCTCCGCCGCATCAGGAGCTTAATTCCGGAGACTACACATTCAAGCCTACCGCATTCCTCGAGAACGGTACACCATTGCGCACAGTCTTTATTCCTCCAACATTGCGTACGGAATTTTTACGCGTGGCTGCGCCAAACACCAGGAACAACCTGGAAACCTGCGGCATCTTGTGTGGCACCCTCATCTCGAACGCGCTTTTTATCTCGAGGCTTGTTATTCCGGAACAGGAGAACTCATCAGATACTTGCGAAACGGTAAACGAATCAGCCCTCTTCGACTATTGCGACTCCGAGGATCTGATGATGCTCGGATGGATACACACTCACCCTACTCAAACTTGCTTTATGAGCAGCCGAGACCTGCATACCCATTGCGGGTATCAGGTCATGCTGCCGGAAAGTATAGCCATTGTCTGTGCGCCTAGCAAGAATCCCTCGTAAGTTATATGCATCTCCAGACATTTGTCAGATGTTTCACTCACAAGCGTTCTAGATGGGGCGTCTTCCGTCTTACAGATCCGCCGGGGCTAAAGTCGATTTTGAATTGTACTCGGCCAGGCATCTTCCACCCGCACGACGTTCCCAACATTTACACAGACGCACTGAAGCCCGGACACGTGTTCGAGGCTCCAGGATTAGATTTCCAAGTAGCGGATCTAAGGCCGGGACATTAAGCAAGTTCTGGAGGACTAGCTGTAGCAGGGACATTTCATTCCACAATAGAAGCCTCGTCAGCCGCGGATCGTATTTCTAACTTTCAAGCTCTCGAGCAAGCTTGCTGTAAGTAGTTCCATTCAGAAGATACCCACAAGTTTCAACTTTTTCTCCTGCTGTAAACAATTTCCGTCCACCTGTAGCCTTCACAAGTCGTGCATCGTCGTGTCTTACGTTCAAGCGTCTCCAGCCGCCGCCTCAGCGTGACTCTTCGTCAATCCCAAAGCCGCAGCCTCCACATCTACATTCCTCGCAATGTCCTCCTCCAAACTCGGCTTCGCCGGCTCCCAGCCAAGCAGCTTTCTTCCCCTACTCGCTCTACTCCGACTGTTCTGCCCCCAAATCGGCCCCAAAAACCCATTCCCCACCACCTTCTCCACCTCCTCCGGCGCCAAGTGATCAATCTCATCACCCTCGATCAACCCCCTCTTCGCGCACTCCTTCGCAATCAACCCCGCCATCGCGCCCCACTCGAACTCCCCGTTCTCAGCAAAGTAGTACCCCTCGGCGCCCCACGACGCCTCCCCACCCCCGGCGGCTCCCGCCTCGACGAGCTTGCGGAAGAGCTCCGACAGGTCCTGCACGTGCACGCCGCTCCACCACGCCTTGCCCTCGCCCACCGCGAAGCCCTTCCCGCGCTTCAGCGTGAACCGCGTCAGCTCGGGGATTTGGCTGCTGCGCACGTTCGCTGGGCCGCGCCCGGCGCCGTAGATGCACGGGGGGCACACGATGGCGGTCTTGGTGGCCGCGGCCGCGGCCGCGGAGGAGAGCGCGCCGAGCACGATCTTGTCGACGTCGCGGTGCCAGGCCTGGTCGGGGAAGGAGGTGATCTCGCCGATGGACGAGACGTCGTCGTAGACTTTGGTGGATGACTCGCCGAAGAGGCGGAGCTGCTGGTCGTGGATCATGAGGATGGCGGTGCCCGAGGTGTGGATGTAGAAGGACGGGGTGGTTGGGGGGCGGCGCGAGAGGCCGAGGACGATGGCAGTGGCGGCGGCGGCGTGGTCGCAGTTTGCCCAGTCTTGTGGGTGTTAGAGGGTATTTGGCTGGGAAGTGTTTCTTCTCGTCCTTTTACTAGGAATTTCCCGAAATGGAGATAAGGGAAAAAAAGAATACTTGACAATTGAAGGCGTTGAAAGAATGAGAGAGGACTTTACTCACTGCAAACAATATCCGCCTTCTCAGCTTCCTCGGCGATGATTTCAGAGCTATCCAGGTCACCATAGACCAGCCTGACTTTGGGATACTGCTTCGCAACCAAAGCACCCTTGTCGGAGTTGCGGACCAAGCATGTCCATTCATATTCCGGGTGAGCTTTGGAAATTGCATACAAGGCATCGCCGCCTATGTATCCAGTGACTCCGAGCCTGTAGTATGGATCAATGCTCTACAGTTATTGACGTTGGGCAGTTTGGCGGGCCGATGATGTAATCCAGCCGGGTTGATATGAATGGACTGGTGCAAGTGAATGAGACTCACGCGAAGATCTTGGTCATGGTGTCTGTAGAATTTCGAAAAACTTGTCAGTTTTCGGTAGTAGAAGGATTCAGGTAGTGTGAGGGAAAGGGAAGGTGAGGTCTGGAGATTGAAGCCTTGCAGTTGTTACACTAGCACTACCCCGCACCAAATCTGGAGATGCACACAACAATATCAATATCACGCAGTCTTTGCTCGCTTGGCGACAATGTTTCGTACATGTTCCTTTGTTTTCTTGGATCCACAGCTCTATTCGGATTGTCAAACCCTGGAAAGCCCGACAAAGCTCGGCGATGCCACCGCTATGTCCGAGGAAGCGGATTTTGAGGACAGAAGCCGGGCAAGGCAAATGCTCTCTTCGCTACCATACATTGAATTAACTAGACTCTTAAAAACATGCTTCCACTGGGGTTGCAATGCGCCTGGTCTTGTAAGATCATGAACATACACAGCAGAGGCAATAGATGTAGCACGACACCGTATCACTAGGCTGCGAAGGCAACCGTAGTATTTGCCAAATAAGTCATCAAGACCTTGGCTCCCCATCCCATATTTATGGGGATAGTTGGAATCTGCCCTGCGTTGAGGAAACAACATACGTTGATTTTTACTAGAGGAAACCACCGAACCATCGAGGACGAGCTGGAGGATATGGGAAACCAGAGAAGATGAACAGTTCGGTATACCGTCGCCAGAATCGAGCGATTCTCATCATGAGGCATACATTCGAAAATTTGATCCTTACCTCCACACTTGCAAGAATGTATGAGCCTGCAGCCGGTCGCTATTGATGCCTCGGCTGCACTCAAGGTTGGCCGAGATATATCAGATTTCTCTGTGTTGTATGATATTATTACGCCAGCCCTCCAAGCTATTTCCATGGGCCAAACATGCGCCAGGAACATACGCCAGCCTCTTGTTCTCAAACATTTCCATCGAATGTATGGGGGTGGTAGGTGTTTCATGGATGTTCGTCGAACTGGCAGAATGTATTCGCTTGCGTGTTGGACTGTGGTGACAAGGCTGAAGGATGAAGCCCTGGAAGCTTGCTTCTTATGGGCAGGAAGGTCAGGGACAACAGACTCGAGGACTTTGAAAGGCGGCTGGAGGTGGCGAAGGGGGTTTCTCGAACGTTGAAGGTGTGCCTAATGTAGTCAGTTGGCTGAAAAGTATGCAAATCCAGGCTGGGTCGCGTTCGGTCCGTTGCCGAGGGTCGCGGCAAAAACGGTTACTATGGCATGCGAGCTACATTCTCCAGGGGGTTCTCAGCCTTGCTAACGATGAGCCGAAGTCCTGTCGCGCGGATGGCGTCTACACGGTCGAGTATCTCTGCGAGGGTACGCGGGTCGCACGGTTGCCTCGACCGCGCCTTCCCACCACTGGAGGCGTTGAGTACCTGCAGTGTCTGTCTGCGCCCGCTCAGAAGAACACGAGTAGTAATGGCGCGATGAATCGTGCTGTTGTTGAGGTAGATGGCGTAGTAGAGAGCTCTTTGCCTCTGTTCGCAATGCCAGCGGCTGGTAACAGTGCTGGATCTGTTCATTGCAACGGATCGTGCATTTACAGAGCCCTTGCCTCGACTGTGAATACTGAACAGGACCTCATCTTGGAAAAACGGTGAATAAGAGCCGGCCCGAGAGTCTGCTGCCGCCGTGTCTCGCTCGCCGCTCTCGTGTTGTTGCTCTCCAGCCTCGTCGCAGAGTTTTCGCCACCTACAGATGCAGGCAGCATCGCGTTTCATCGCAATCGCGCCGCTGCATCAGACAGCAACGGCAACTCATCACTGCAGGCTTCGTAAGAATAATGAGCGATGGGAGCAAGATAGGATAAATAACTACTGCTAATGATGCTGCTGCTCCCACAGCTGGCCTCCTACTATACAGACTCAACATCATGTCCCAGCTCATGCATCTAACTACATCGCATCGAGTCATCATTATCCTTCATGTCAAAGTAAGAGTCCCTTCCTCAAGTTCCTGCGCATGGCAGAAAGCTCAACGAAAAGATGCAGTAATGTTCGCGTCAGCCCGAGGCAGTGCAATACGGGCGACACTGTGGGCGGCGACATGAGCAAGCTCAGCGGCCGTTGCCCTGGTTCCAAAAACAAGATTAATCACGAATGTCTCCGTAGAGACGTTTCAGAGATTAAACTGAAAAGAACAGATACTACACTTGATCTAAGCCAAAAGGCAAAGAGAGCTAAGGAAAAAAGGAGAACAGGAGCTCGAGGGAGGGCAGGCCGAGTTTTATAAGACTCTGCTTGGTCCGAGCGGGCTTCAAACTTTGTGGGTCACTCCAAGCTCGGCGGCCGCTCTCGGGTTCCTTGGTTGGGCTCTGGTCCCGTTTCCAGGCTCGGTTAACCCAACACAGACAGGACACTTCCACACACTGGTGCGTTCCCGTGAGCTCCCGACACGCGAGAGGAAGAGTAGACACCTACCGACGCCACTCTCGTCTTACAGATTGCTCGAAAGTATATCCCAGCGTTTTCACTGCCATATTGCGAGGCTGGTGGCTCGCATACCAGTTCAAAGGCCGAGGCTTTACCGAGATACCGGTGATTCGAGGTGGGGCAACAAACGTACATTACAAAAAAAGCTCGGGATTCCTTCTTGGCTTCGGATGATTGAGAAAAAGTACAGCTCGCATCTTTGACTTGTTTGGAATGGTTATATGCTGCCCCTGAACTGGACCGCGCGACGAGCGATTGAGGCATCTGACTGCATAGACGAACGTACAACCAAACGACCAGTGCAAAGGACATGTTACGTCCAGCCAGGCTTCAATCAACCCTTTTTACTCTCAGTCAACTTCCGACGCTTCGATGACATATAGTCCAACTCCCACCACCGAAATCTATCCAGTCGTTCGTCAGGCACACAAATTAAAGTCTGCTCCGAAGACATTGCGACGGAAAAGTCGATCATCATTGGGAATGGTGAGCTATGCGACTTCGTCAAATGACCTTTCCCGTAGCTCCTTGGGTCAGCTGTCTACCAATACTTGCCCACTGTCTGATTTTCAAAGACTTAGAGCACAATTTAGTCGACAAGTCGTTGGTTTTTATTATCTGTATTGACCGAGCGGTTGTCGGAATTGCATTGCCCCACTCCATTCATACTTCTCCACCTGGCCTAGCACAAACGGCGAATCGTATGAAAAGGTAGGCGTTGCCCAGAACGGGAGGACGTCTTGCTGCTGTGGGACTAGAGGTCCATGCCGTCAGCATCCGGTCTGAGAGGTACTTGAAGATATTGAACAGACATACTTTCACGGCGGTATGACCAACTCATCCATGGTCCGAGGACCCTTTCCGGTATGCTTCTCAAATAATGTCGTTTTGCAAACGCCAAGCACGGAATGAGAACCATGATTACTACAGCAACAATTCCCGTGATGGCTTCGGCGGACAACCGGGAATTACTGCCGCTCTCAGTACCAGGACAAGCAGTGCCTTGAACCGTTAGCTAAATAACTAAAGATGCAGCGGATGGGTCGCATACCATTCTTCGCCGTACTCGCTGCACTGCAAGCCATGGTATGTTCAAGAATTTCGTGAAACTTTTGCTGGAAAAAGTGAGCAGACCTGACTGAGATTTAAAACTCTGCATTGACAATAGAAGGGTCTTCTGTGATTTTTGAAATTTCAGGAGATGCAGCTCCGAGCGACCAGCATATTTGTACTTAAGATGAACACTCTCGATACGTCCATTGTCACACATGGTGCGGGAGCGATTGTGAAATATCCGGCAAGGCTGAAATGCTCTTTTTCACTCGATCCCTTTTCGCTGACTGCCCAAATGGCCTGCTCTCACGAGGGAATCAGGAAGGAATTGTACGCCAATCCGAAGTCGAAGCGAAAGCGGCGAATCAGCGGCCGAGATGCCGATCGAAGTGAGTCGAATATGCAGGCATCGCGGCCGTCGGAGTATCATCTGGTCAGCTTCTCGGTTCGATTCTGAGAGCTCCCGCCGACGGAGATATTGCGCAGTGTGACCTCGATCCCGGGACAATGAAATTCAGCCCCCAGAACCTAAGCACGTCTAGGGTCTTCTGCACAAGTCGGACAACGGCTGGCATGGCTCCCGCAAAACTAAGCATAGACACGGCACAACCCTTGCACAACGACGGATACTGATGATTCCGGACTGCAAAAGCGACACCAGCCACAACGTTCCTCCGCTTCCGCTTATATCCGGGAGAACTCACAGGCCGAGCCTCTTGCCAAATTTCCCTTTCTCGCAGGCTCCCGCGTGGGTATTATTCTCAGCCTGATCGAGGCTCTGCTATTCTCTAATCCCACTTTCCGCTTTCGGCAACGAGGATCTGGAAGATATCCAACGGAAGGCACCTGAACATTGCTCTCTGCATACCATCGCAGCGTCTGATGGACCTTCAGGTTTGCGAGCTACCCCACCGATCCTCAATAACTGACAAATTCGTGGACAGCATCGATGCACAGTACCGCCAGCCATTGCATCTCCGCTGTACTCGCATCAAAACAGCCCCCCAAGGATCCCCACCTCACAACAACCTCCCCTTGTAAACATCCGCATACCTCGCCACCGCCTTTTCCGCATCCGTCAACCTCCCCAGCCCCACCCGCGGCTTCACCGCATACAGATCCTCCGTCACATAGTCAAACACGCTCACCACGTTCCGCATAAACGGCACGCCCAGAATCGAATCCGCAAACGTCCGCGACCACGACCCCAGCGCGGCCTTGCACATCTCGGTGCCGTTCACGCTGCCGTGGTCGCTCGGGATGATCAGGTCGAGCGGATCGACGGCGAACCACTCGCCGTGGTACTTGAGCTCGAGCAGCTGCGGGATCGCGCAGTCGAAGTAGACGGCGAAGCCCGACTGGAAGGTGGTGGGCCCGTTGAAGAGCGGGGCGAGCGCGTCGAAGTCTTGCGGGCGGAGCAGGATGGTCTGCGCGCCGCTGTCGATGAGGGAGATGTAGCGGCCGTCGGCGTCGAGGGCTGGAGAGGCAAGGTCAGCGCGGAGTCCGGGAAGAGTTGCAAACGAGGGGTGGACTTACAACCCTGCGTAAGGTTGATCTCGGCACCGTTGAGGCGTACGCCTTCGAGCTCCAGGGTCCACGATTGCGGCGCGAGGGGGTATCCTTCGAGCCCATAGCTGGGAGGATCCGAGGTCAGTATTTTCCCAACTCATGTCGTAATGGGAACTTACTTCGGGGTGTCAATGATGTCGTTGTAAGTTATTTCTCCCGAGGTTTCGACTTCCTCAATGGCGCCGAAGGTCAACTTGCCGGCGCTTGGCGAATCTGGATCTCCAAGACGGGGCGCGGTGAACGAGAAGACAGGCTTTTCAAGAAGACCTTCCGAGATCATGGCCTCCACTGCAGGAAGGCGGCTGAAGAAATAGTAGTTGCGGGAGACGTTGCGTGGAGACATGCCGAAGATGCCTCCAAAACTACCGTTTTGGAATTCGCCCACGGATGCATAGTAGATGAGAGCTGGAAGAAGCTGTCAGTACTGGTCATTACCAGCTAGCTGCAGGCAATAAGATGAAGTATCGATCTGGGGTTCTTTGCACGCATGAAACGGGCGCCAAATACCATGACTTTACGCTTGCTGAAGCTGGGGATCCTGGTAAGGAGGCCAAAGAGACGATTCGACACTTACGGACTGCCAGGTCGCCAATTTCCACGCCTCCGAAATCAACGCTCATGATGGATTGGTTCCCATTGACACCGCCGACGCCTACGACTGTCCCGAAAGTCTCATTGGGAACGATCACGGTGTTGTTCTGCGTTCGCGCATCAGCTTCGTGTGATTTCTGCAGAGACCGGTAAGCTTGCACGTACATCAAGTTCATAAATCGTGCTGAGATAGCATCCACTCTGTGGATCGGTGGTGTTGCATTGGTTGGACCCAATGAAAAGATCTCCAGATCCCGTGTCGAGGAAAACGGGAATGGTTTGGTCCTCGAAATTGATATACGACTACAGAAAGCTGTCAACCCTATTTTCGGCCACTGTATCAAATCATTTATTGGACGCACGATGTAATACTGGTCGTCATTTCTGTTCGGTGGGATGACGATATCGAGTACGCCGACTTTTCCGCTTTGGCGGGCTGTTGGCACCGCGAAAGCTATATCGGAGATGAGTTGGCCGACGAAAACACTGGAAACGAGTCTTTGCAAAAACATCATGAATCTTCTTTACAACACAAAAATAATCCAAGCAATACCAAAGGTCACGGTTCCAATGCAACCTCGATATGTCGTCCATCGCGCGATATATATTCCTCAAAACAGCGGAGACGTCCACCAACTTCGTAAAATGGGTGGTTCAAATACGAAGACCGTCACCTTATCTTGGAAGGTCAATTCGGAAATAGAACCGATCGCAGAGTAGTGGAGCGGGGAAAGAACGAGGAGGCTCGTATTGAAGCTTCAGACTAAGCTTCTTTGTGTTTCGTTGCAGGGGGCGGGCCGCTTTTTGTGATAGTCGTTTCGCTCAAAGCTCTGCCCGTATCTCACACGCTTCACACCCATCCTTGCTCGCACGAGACCTGTGGAATCACGTCGAGCGGAGATAATATCGCCCCATAACGACTTCTTTGTTTAGATCATGAGGTCATTATTGAAGAGCGATGTGAAGTGATTGATGGGCAATCGGATCTTCGATCCGTCCTGTCTCCAATCTTGTATGTATATTCCGAAGGTGTATTGAATAATGGAAAAGCAAAATGGCTCGGCCCGCAAACAGATTCCAGTATATACACAGTCCTCGCACATTCAATTCCAAAACTATTACATCCTCCGCATCAATTGTCTGGAGTAACCAGCGAGACAACGTCGCAGCATTGCCGCTACTTCCGGTCGCGTCTGGGATTGTCATAGCCAACATACCGTAGCGGAGTAAAACATGAATGTTTCGCCAACATCACAAGATCAAACTTCACACAATGAAATACAAGGTTTCCATGGTAATCTTGAAATGTTGAAAAGACCTCACTACCAAATGATGCTGAATCTCCTCCATCTTTCGGAAGCTTTGACACACCAAGAGCAAGTGAATTTGGTTCGTGGGAGTGGGAGCCACGAGTGAGCTGACACTCCAGAATCTCGCCTATGAACTGATTTTTATTACACTGCCGAGATCAAACCAATGCTACAAGTCGCATTAAAGCCTTCCAGAGCGCCCTTAAAAGAGTTTCTCGTGACTCTACCGCAGCAGATACCGCAACCCGTACTAACACTTCTCGTTCGGAACGTGACGCACGCAACAGCGGACCACTGATCGAGTGAGCAAGCGCGTTGGCCCCACACAGTGCAGTTTCCACACTTATAATCACAGCGCTGAGTCCGGATCGTACACTCCCTAATCTAGACACAAGCTGGCTCTGGCGGAGCCTAAAGGAGTATCAAGGAAAGACTGCCTTTGCGTTCTGGCCCGCCACGCGTACATCTGGGGAGCGTTTCCAGGTAACATACGAACGGGCCAGCATTTACAGCACGTCAAGTCATGGAAGCTTTCCATCAGCATCCCTTGATGAAGATGCACACCACTAGACCTTGCTCATAGACCTCCTGCAGTACAGCACATCCGTACATGCGCAAATATTTCTCAACTGAGGGTAGTCATTGGGTACATCTCTCACTGCTGAACAGGCCGGCAGAGCCCAAAGTAACCGTTTTCATATCTTGTACCACAAATCAAGCCAACAGGAAGGTACAGTCGTTTCCCAGGGGTTGACTCTATCTTAAATATCCGGGAATCCAGCAAGGGATTGTGTCATGTCAACAGAGCTATGCTGCGATCCGACGCCGAAAATGGCGAAAAGGGAAGAAATCATACATAAAGCATTTATTTGAGCGGCAAGGATATATTAATTCACGCATAGTTCCATCATTTTTTTTCCGAGCATTCACATAAATCCGAGGTTTTGACATGTGTTTCTGACTTACTGTTGGCACAGGAGAAAGAAAACCTTTGCAGTCATAATCATCAAATCGATAATATTCACGCGCCCAATCCGACGCCAAAAGCGCTGAGAACCAATCCCTCAGTCTCATAATTTCCTGAACCCGAAAGCACCATGAGCAAGAGATCCCAGTCGCAGGGGAAGGAAGAAAAGGATCAAGATAAAAGGGAGTATCAAAGTCATCTCAGAACCCAAACTTGCTCTTCACCGCACCCATGACGAACCCCCTCTTCTGCTTCGCCACAAACTTCTGCACATCCGACGCGAACCCGGCCGAGTTATCCTGCAGCCTTTCCATGTTATCGCCCATGATGTTCAACCTCTCCGTCCGCTCGTTCATCTGCCTCTGCAAGTACGCCCAATAGCCCTCGTCATTTCCAGCACCGCCGGCCGCCGCGCCCGCCGCCGAGCTCTCGGCCGCATACCTCTTGGCCGCACGCTCGTCCTCATAGCGCTGGCGCTCGTCCGAGCGTAGGGATTCCATCTCACGCTTCGACGGCGGACGGTCGGGCCCACCGATGAGCAGGTCGATGTCTTCGGGAGTGACGTGCTGCGAGCCGCTGATCCACTGCATGTTGCTGATCGTGGGCCGAGGGGGGATCGCCATGTTGGGGTTGAAGAGCGCGTCTTCGTTCTGGTGCACGAGGTACTTACCGAGACCCCAGACGTTGATGAGAGCAAGCTCCGCGGGGCCAACCCAGCCTAGGATGTCGCCGGAGGAAGTGATAATGGCATCGGCGAAGCGGCGGACGTCCAGGACGTGCGAGATCTTGGCGGATCCGATTTCCTTGAGGGCTGGGATGCTGTAGGCACGGGCGCAACCGTCGCCGAAGAGACCGACCAGTGCATATCCTTGATCTTCGTACCGGGTGACTGCGGCGTTGTCGCAAAGGAACTCATCCCAAGACTTGGATGCACCCTTGCTTGTTGCAGGCTTGAAGATGCGGGCACCAGATTGAGTGGCAGCTACAAGCACACCGTTGACCTTAGAGCCGTCGCGCAATCCAGCAAAGGCCCGCTGAGTAGCCAGTGCAGGTGCGCCAGAATCCGCAGAGATGGGTGCGATACGAACGACCTTGTCATCCAACTTGACTGCACCGACAAACTCCGCCTTATAACGGCCGTTGGCATCTGGCAGCATCTTGAAGGTGGCGAGATGGCCGAGGTTAGTACCGACGTGAAGTAACGCGCTCGAGAACTCATCTCCTTCAAGAGTCATGACCTGGAAATATTAGTCTATGTCAACGGAAAGGTACGGTCTCAACTTACGCTGAACTCTACGGCGGTGGGATATTCTGGCTTCGGCGTGGCCGCTGTGCTGCTGCTCCTACGGAAGCTGGACCGCTTGTCGTGCTTGATAAAATCTTGGAGCTCGGCTTGATAAATGAGGGCCGGACCTCGCAGGTCAATAACAGCCAGGCTTCCACCTTCAAAGCCAGCAGCCACAAAACCAATATCGGCCAGCTTGAGCGCGGTAACAGGACCATTCTGTGCGTCGAGGAGAGTGAATGGAAGAAGACCCTCCTTAAGGGCTGGATCTCGACGAGAAACGATGTTGGTGAGTGCTTTTGGTGTATTCGGTTCTGGCGGTGTTGGCTCTATGCCGACCTTCGGATTCGTGCCCCAACGGAAGACAATGACTTCACCGCTGCGGAGACCAGCAGCCAGCTCACCGGTCGCGCCGGCCAATGAGAGCTTTGAAATTTCAATGCCTTCGTGCCTGCCGACGGCGCGAGCGCAGTCAGCCTGTAGCGCGGCCTCATTCTCAATCTCGTCGCCATGGCCCGCATCCCACAGCCTGATGGTTCCATCTGCATGAGCGGTCTGAACAAGGTTTCGGTGTTCAAATCGTTTGAGAGGATGCTTCGCCGCCACACCTCCTTTGAGGATGGCAGGCCCATGCTCACGATTTTCGGTCATGCCCAACCATCTTGTGCGGTCAACAGGGGCAAGTGAAAAGTTACTGACGAAGGGATGGACGAAGGTCAACGAAGGATGAAGCTGGTTCGTCGGTGTAATAGGCAAGCCACTGGGGAAGCTCAAGGTAATAATCTCTCCAGAAGAAAGCAAAGCAAGAACGGCAATCGGGTCTTGCGCGCCTGAAAAGTGCGGCGAGCTGCGGGGTATCAAACAAAAATCAATCACTTCAGCGTTAGGAGGCGTAGGGAGGACACGTTGACGTTTGGGGTTTTCGAAATGTTCGGAGAGAATTTGCCATGACGAGGTCTGATAGACGGGAGTTCGACCGAGTTCGAAGAAGGACAGGCCTTTGGTGGGCAAATTGGTGGGAGCACCTCCAGCGACAAGGATACCAGTGTCATCTGGATCTTGGTTTGCACACCAAGCAATCCGGAAAATTGGTTCCTTCATAGCAAAGGTTTCCGGAGTGGCACCAACAGTGGTAGCACCACCACCTGGCAGGTGGACGTTCGTATCATGTAGAGTCCTTGCCATGATGATGCGGCTTTCCTTAGGATCTTTGCCATCTTTTGGGTCCCAAATAACAAGACTACTATCTTCGTGTCCCGTCAAAATGAAGGTTCCGGTAGGATGCCAAACAGCCTGCGTCAATCTGGGGCTCCTTGCCATGTTGACGGAGCTGGGATCGGAGTCTCCACCAGGTGCACCCCGGGGCAGATGGTAGTGGAAGAATTTTTGAGGTGCGTTCTGCTTGAACGAGTATACGACCGCTCCATCATTATATCCAATCAACAACTTGCCGATGTCGCGAGGGTGAAAGGATAGCGTGACCACGGGGGAGATGCGAGCACGAGTGTCGAATTCCTTCCAGAAGTACGGTATTCTGAAAGGCGCAAGGTATTCGCGGTCGAGGTCGTATGCAAGGACGTCGCCTAAGATACCGTAAGTGCTCTGTATGGCTCTTTTGTTGAGCGCGACCTACCATTTTGCATTCCCAGCATGGCATAATCAAGGGTTGGATCGGTATGCAAGGCGGTCACAGTGCCTGGCGGCGAGTAGGATCGGATGAGCTTCTTCGTCTCAAGAGAGAAGATGGATAGGTCATGTTTGGAGTCGAGGCAGACGAGCTTGTCGGCGCAGAACTGGAGCTGCAGGACAGACGCTTTGGTGGGCAGCTGGAAAACAACGCTCACGCGGCCTTCACCAAAGACATAAATCTGGCCGCGGCCAAATTGTGTATCCTTCGTTCCGACGGCGAGCAGCGACTGTACGGGGTCGTATGCGATTTTGGAGACTTGAGAGTTGATTCCATAACGGCGGATCTGCGTAAGGCGTTAGTTAGGCATGCAGGTACCAATCGAACGAGGGCGGCGCACGTCATCGATCACGAACAGGTCTGGGCCAAGGCCGGCGGAGAGATCGTTCTGGATGCCCGCCTGCTTTCCGCGCAGGAGATGAGCCATGGTGGGCAGGTGTGCATCGAGGTGGGCGGAGAATCGCGGTTGCAAAGAAGGTTGGCGCGCTGGAGATTTGAGAGCTGTAGGCCTCAGTGCAAGGAGCACTTGGCGGGGCCCAAGGCGCGGGGACCCTGATGAAACGTCATTGCCCTCGCGTCGCCCAGGCGGTTACCGGCCGGAAAACACGGCCTGCCGATCGAAAACATCAAGCACATGTAGCCTGCACAACCCCCGGGCCCCAACGCGCACGCAGCTACGCGTTGTGGTAGATCGCCTTGTCCATGCGCCAGTCTCTGCTAACCACCATGTCCGGACTACTTTCTTTGTCCCATCTGATCAACACCATTTGTGAACCCGCGACCGCTGCCAGAGATGCCCTCTCTGTATACTGCGCTTCATAATCTATCAAACAGTGCTAATTCATATTCCGTGGTGCTGGTATTCGTGCAAACATCACCCCTCAAAGCGCCATGCAAGGACTGCGCACGCCGACCACCCTCACTTTTCCCTTCTAACCCCAATACCGCTGCTAGCCAAGCCGCTTATTTTTCTATACTGTCTCTGTCAATATCATCTAGTGCACCATAACATCGGCGTGCTGCGCAGCCATATGTTGCTGCTTGTTATCAGCTGCCTTCGAGTCGTCGTCCATCTCCATGTCGTCGTCGCCGCCACCCTCCATCTCGTCATCTTCCTCATCCTCGCTGCTCTCGCCCTCGATGTCTTCAGAGCCAGCGTCGGAAGCATCATCATCTTCCTTGTTTGGACCAGTGGTGTCATCTGCACCGGCCATCTCCTCATCTTCGCCCTCAGCCTTGACCTCTTCTTCCTCCTCGAGTTCTTCGCCCACCTCCTCGGCGCCGTAGGCCTCCTCGTCGTCGTTGGCCAGGTCGGCGTCAGGCTGGTCGGGCGGGAATTCGGCCGGCGCGCTCTCATCCGAGTCCCTGTAATTTTGTCAGCATTTAACACATTCCGACAGGCAGCAGTGGATATGACGCACCACTTGATGGCAAAGCGCGTGACCCTAGGCTTCTCAGCCAGGATGTTGCGCCGAACCTTCTCAATGACGGGTTTCGCGGGCGGCTCGGCGATCAAGGCCTCATCCGTGTATTCGTTGTTGACGTAGTAGCCGACACGCACAAACTCCCTGCCGTCATAACTGCAGGTGAGGAGAATGACGGTGACACCGAGGATCTCGTTGTTCGGAATGCGCGCGAGGTTCGGCGGCTCGGCCTCGAAAATGAATTTGTTTACGCCGACGGGAATGGGACCAACGAGGAGAGAATCGAGCTCCTGGTCGTGCTCGGAACTATAGAGCCTTGGGTCAGTGGTCGCAACGTGAAACAGCGCAGGTTGGGCGAGGTATCGTACGAAGTCGCGGAGCCAACATAGGTGAGCTTCCACTCCAAATCTGTCTTGGGGTTAGTCATTACGCGCACGCAAGAGTATAGCGTTGAAACGTACCGGACTTCAGCTGCTCGACGCATTCAAAGGTGATCTCGAACTCATAGGGCGCGGTAAACGGCGCGGGATTGTTGCGAACGGCGACGTTCAGCAAAGAGACGACCGACATCTTGACGGATGTGGAGATGAGAATGTGAAGAAATGGGCGCCAGGTAGTCAGATGCTGCTGGGTTTGAAACTGTTGGTAGATGTAGATGCGGTGGAGTGCTGTGTTGTCGGGTGAAGGAAGAAAGCGTGGAGACGGAGCGCGCGAATGTTTATGGCCGAAGAGCTGGCGGCGGGACTGGTGGTGGACGGAGCGATCCTGGCTCCTCTGGGCGCGACGCGTCTCTGCCTGGTCGCGTCAGGTCGTGGAATTACGCGCCAGAGTAATTTAGTGCATCTGCCTTGCCAAACTCCCTATCACTTGGACCAATCCAGCAATACTAGGCACCAATTGCTTACATCTGTGTCCTCATACAGCCAATTTCTGGGGACTTAGGAAATATTCAATCTACTCCTACATTATCTTCACGTGACTCCGCGATCGAAGCGGATCGGGTTTCTGCTTCATCCTTTGGGAAAATGTACCTTGCAGGAATCATGATGGATTCGCATAGCAACAACAATGTGAATTCCGAGAAATCTTTGAGAATGGTGGATGGCTAAGGTTAGGCCTATTCCGGTGTGGATAGGAACAGAGGCCTTGTTTGCGCTGTAGTTGCTCTTGTGAATATGAGTTGAGAAGCAGGATTCTTGTCGAGCGGCGCTTCTATGTTACCAAAAGACGATTTATTTGGAATCAATTTCTGAGAGCTTGACCATGCCCATACTTTGCATAAAGCTTCTTACCTGCTTAAAGGTTGACGTAAAGATGCAGCTGTTGTATTTAGTGGACAAAAGATGCGTTGCTCAACAAGGAGCTCGGCACCCCTCATTACGTATGACTTTAGACGACTGTTGGCCGGGGCGAAACGTTATTTTCATCTCACCTTTTGGATGGCGCAGTACCAATTTTGATTCATCATTTGAGTAGACAGATGCACTGACGCGTCACAAGAGAGGCCATCCAGTCGAGGGCGCGAACACAAGGACGCGGTCTGGCACAAGATGCTATGGCAGTAGCCAACCGCACCTGTCATGCTTCGCACAGCGCTTTGATGCTGTGAAGATCACTTCTTTCGCGGGTTCTTACCAGTCACTTTTACTCATGCCAATCAATCTTCCTGCTGGAGGTTCGTCGGCTTTTTTTAGACCTCATCACTTCTCGCTCTCGGGACTTGCCTGCCCTGTTAATTGACCGAGACGTTCCCAGTCGCCGTTGGAAACTTACGACCGGTTTGACAGCTCAAATGCAGCTAGAAGAGGTTACCGACCACGACATGCGGGTGGTCTGGATCTGTATTCACCCGGAACATGTCTTTGAAGCAGGGGTCCATGTCGCAACTGCTCAGGGTCTTGGTACCTTCTTAGACATGAGAAGAGGACGCTGGTGAAAGAAGCGAATGGTGGTAAATGAACCAAGGAATATTCCAGAAAATAGGCTGACGGCGAAGATGAGCTACTTCCTCCTGATAGGCAGATGCGATGAAAATTCGTGATTCGGGTACACATGCGCGGTGTTGCGCGGCGAGGACAATTATAGAAATGCGAGAGATGACACCATGGTCGGAGGACTCGAGCACGTTTGCCGACGGGAGGTACGGCAGTGGAGGCGGGTCCCAGTTTACGTATGGCAACGGCAATCGAAGGCGGGACGGGTGTAGATCGGAGGGGACTAGCAAGAGGCGGAGCTTAAGACGAGGCAAGGCGCAGGGTGCCTGAGCTGCCTTATTGAGTGGCGTCGACGCGGAAGAGCGGAAGCGTTGGCTATGCGCGTGCCTGGTGGTGTTGATTGAGCCCCTTTAATGCAGTCACGCAGGCGTCTCCTATTATTATTACTATGTCGTGGTTCTTGGACCGATATTGTGCTAATAAAAAATTTCTCTGGTCTGGGATATTGGATGTGTCGGCAGGCTTGGCCGCCAATATGCAGAGTCAGTGCAGGTTTACGCATCAGCTCGTGGCAGACTGTCGCATTCGTGTTGGTGCCCGGATCCAGGTACACAGCCCCCAAGGCAACGGGCGGGAGAAACGGCGGGTCGTTGGCTCGTGCAAGACCTCGTGGTGGCGGTT
The DNA here is from genome assembly GCA_011503125.2 of Botryosphaeria dothidea. Classification (NCBI taxonomy): domain Eukaryota; kingdom Fungi; phylum Ascomycota; class Dothideomycetes; order Botryosphaeriales; family Botryosphaeriaceae; genus Botryosphaeria; species Botryosphaeria dothidea. The sequence continues at coordinate 2,220,692 of WWBZ02000040.1, read as the reverse complement.
TTGGAGAGGCGAGGACAGGCTGATTGCTGATATGCGTGCGGGCCAGTGACGGAGCCTGGCCGGGCAGGCGTGTCTTGCGGGCAGGCCGATGGTGTTGGGCGCGAGCGGCCCAATTACTTCGCGGCTTAGCGCAGGAAAGGGCAGGAAACAAGGCCCGGTGGATGCGGCGCTGTGCTGCGCAGTCTTACCTGAGCCGGGAACTAAGCGTGAAACGAGAGTGCTTGACTGCGGCCAGTGGAGGCAGGCTTTGTGCTGCTCAGCCGCGCGCGGAAAGATCAGCTCCCCTCGCCAGCTGACGTTTGCTAATATATCGCTGCCGCCAGCCTCAGTGGACGTTCACGCCGCCGTCAGTCAGCCAGCGGCGCGTTGGAGATTGTATTGACCTGCATCGAGTGCCATTTTTGTCGCGCCCACTACGCCGCCCGCCCCCGCCTGCTGTCGCTGTCGCCGTGCATGGTGCTGTGAATCCGAGCCCGTGGTAAGTTTGCTGGTGCGCTAGAGGCAGAGGCGCTGTCCGTCATCCAGTCCAGTCCACCTCACCGTGCGGCGCTTTTTGCTGCCTCTCCTACCTCCGCATATCCATGCCTCTCCCACCACTCGAGCTCTGCACACGCACGAGGCCGGACCGCTCGGGCTATTCGCTCTATTCCCGCGACAAAGGAGGCTGACTGCGACCCGATCCAGAATTTCCCGCCGGGCTGAGTACCAAGCACCACCCAGCGCCGCTTCCCTCCACTTCCGGAGCATTGCGCCCCCCAGCTGCCTGCCCTGCTTCCCGCCCGCGCCTAAAGAAAGCATGAGCTACCAGCAGCATCCCCACTCCAACAATTTCGGCCTCGCTGCCACCTTCGTCCCCGGCGGCACCGACGACTACTACCTCCCCCCGCAGCCTGAACTTGTCTCGCCAGCCCCGCAGCGCATCATGCAGGAAGATGTCGACCAGATCCAGAACCAGGTTGCCCACCTCGAACTCGAAGCAAACGGCAGCGCATACCCGCCCCGCGGCAGCAGCATGCACTCCAACACCCCGAGTTCCTCCAACGGCTCGCACTACAAGCAGAGCGACTACTCGCAGTACGGCAAGCCGCCAGGAGACGTCCCCAACTTCTCGCCCTTCCCCAAGCTCGTGAACCCGCCCCCAAACATCCCGCCTACCGACGATGAGAAGGAACAGATTCTGGAGATCGCGCGCATGGGCGTGCTCAACTCCAACGACCCGGAGATGCAGCTGGCGTGGGCGCAAGATTCCCTGACTTGGGTCGACGCCTCCATGGTGCACGCCGAGCGCGTCTACACCACCTCAGCCCGCCCGCCCACACCTGCTGTCGAGCACCAGTTGCGCATGGACGCTATGAACATTGTCCAGTTCCTCGCCGATCAGCACCACCCCCGCGCTGAGTTCATGCGCGGAATGTGGCTCGAGTTTGGCAAGTTCGGCATGCGCATCGACAAGAAAGAGGCTTTCCGTTGCTACTCGCGCGCCGCAGACAAGGGCTACTGGCGCGCTGAGTACCGGATAGGAATGCTTTTCGAGCAGTCCAACGATCCGGTCAAAGCGCTCGTACACTATAAGCGGGGTGCCGACGCGGGGGATTCGGCTTCGAACTACGTAGGTCCCTCATTCTGGCGGTGCAAAATCTCGTATTGCTAACATCCGAGCAGCGACTTGGCATGATGACTTTGCTGGGCCAAAATGGTCAGCAGCAGGATTACGCAAAGGGTCTCCAGCTCATCAAGCACGCGGCCAGTACCGCTGACGAAAATGCCCCGCAGGGTGCTTATGTAGGTTTCACAGACGCGGGGTGCAAGACTGCAAGCTAATCTTCGGCAGGTCCTCGGAATGCTCCAAGCACGCGAACTGCCGCAGATCACAGTCCCCGAAGTCTATCTTCCCTACGATGAGAAGTCGGCAAAGATCAACATCGAGAAGGCGGCATTTCTCGGCTTTGCGAAGGCACAGCTCAAGATGGGCTCTGCATATGAGCTCTGCACCCTGGGTTGTGACTTCAACCCCGCACTTTCTCTGCACTACAATGCATTGGCAGCCAGGCAAGGTGAACCTGAAGCAGACATGGCTATCAGCAAGTGGTTCCTCTGTGGCTATGAAGGCGTTTTCCAGAAGAACGAGGAGTTGGCCTTCGTTTACGCTGAACGCGCCGCACAATCTGGTCTTGCCACTGCCGAATTCGCGCTTGGATATTTCCACGAAATCGGAGTTCACACCCCTGTCAACCTGGAGAAGGCGATGGAGTGGTACGAGAAGGCCGCCAAGTCCGGAAACAAGGATGCTATTTCCCGCTTGGAGAATATCCAAGTCAACAGGACACTATCAAAGAAGGATCACGAGAAGGTCGCCATCAACAAGATCAGGTCACAGTACGGTTCCAAGAAGGGACAAAGGCCAGACAGGTTCAGGCAGTCGCAAGCTGCCCCCATGCCCACAATCTCCGACTCCGCTCCTCAATCACCAGTCCACTCGCCTACCAACGGTCGTCCGCCAATTCGTTCCTCGTCCACTGCTCCCTATCCTCTGGAAGACAGGCCACCCACCGTCCAGCCTTATGACCGTCCAGTATCCGCTGCACCCTACCCTATGGACAATGGCCCACCAAATTTTGGTGGCATGCCTCCTGCTCAACGCCCAACATCGGCTTTCAATGTCGTTCCTCCTGGCCCAGGTGCTCCAGGCGCTCCTGCAGGAAGATTCCCCCCGCAAGGCCCCAACTACGGACCTCCTCGCCCCCACACCAGCGTCGACTCAATGAGCCCTACTGGACCTCACCCAGGTCGCAAACCCGTGGGCCACCGCGTTTCCTCCAACCCTCCTGGTCCGGGCGGTTATCGTCAACCCGGCGGCCCGAGCGTCGACTATCCCGAACAGCAGCCTTATATGTCCCCTCCCCCGTCTGGTGGGCGTCCACCCTCTACGCCTGGATACGCACCCGGCCCCAACAAGCTGCAAAAGCAGCCGACCGCTCAGGACATTGGATTCCAGGCTCCTCTGGAGCAAAAGAAGCCACCGCAACTGCCAGTTGGGTACGAGCGTGCTTCAACCGCATATACAGTGCCTGCAGCAGGACCTCCCGTCATTCCCGCGCCCAAGCCTTCTGGCGGTAGGCCAAACAGTTCCGGTAGGCCAACTCCGCAGAAGAGCGATTCTGCACCACCGCAACAGAACCAACAGCCCAAGCCTCCCAAGGAGACTGCTCCGAAGCCGGCGGCCACGGCGCCTCCGCCTGGCAAGGGTCCGAAGACGTTCGATGAGATGGGCGTGCCGAAGGTCAAAAATGACCAGGACTGCGTAAGTCTAACCCACATTTTGCGGAGAGAACGCGCTTTGCTAAATGATATCGCAGATTGTTATGTAGAAACCATCACCGGGAAAACAGCCAACGAGGGCCGTATATTGTCGCATTGATACCACATACTACGCAAGAAAAACATTGGAGAAAGGGAACGCTTTTTTTTTTGGGCGGATTGTTTTAACTTCGAGATGATATTTCTTTGATTCTTACGCTGGAAGCTTATTTTTATTCGCTTGTCGACCCTGTTTGCATAGCGAAGCGTGTGTAGTGCAGAGACCAGGGCTGTTATCGCTTTGGATATCTAACGCCTTTTTTGATTGACTTCTCTTGTATACCTTGATTTCGAGCGACTGAAGAAAGAGAGGCTTGGTGCTTTCATTGTTAGTTGTGGTTGCTTTTTCACTACGTGCGTAGATGGGATTGTCTGCCTGGCGGGTGGTTGTGGTTGTGCACCTGGTGGGACATCAAAATTTCTAAAATGGGATGAACAACTTCATAATTGGAGGGGCGTCTTGCTCTCTACTTGATGAATGGGTGACGTTTTCTGTTGGCATGTAAGGTTAGCAAGGGGAATTGTATAGGGTAAGTTTATCGGACATGCGGCTTACTCGAGCTATACCCGCTGACTAGGATTTCTCCTGTAAACAGGTTGTTGGCCGAGTATTCGCTGAATTCCAGCCGGTAACCTGATACAAGCCGTCGTTCGTTTCTTTCTTTCATTCATCCTGGAACCATGGTCGACCCTTCTCAAGCATCTGAAGAATGCCGTCGGTTACCTCGCCCATTATCTTGAAGAAAATATGGGGACCGGCGTAAATGTAGCCAATGTACGCGCCATAACCCACGATGCCGTCTTCGTCCGCCACTAGGGCGGGCTCCCCTTGATGCTTCGGTTGCGGTAAGGGGGCAATTTTCTGGGCCAGAAATCTGACAGCGCGTGCGGGGAGAGGGGTCCCGTCTTGAGGACTAACCTAATGGCCTTTGAGGCAAAGTAACTGGACAGGAGGGCTTTTGTGTTCATCGACCACCATGTCCACATCATATAACGGGAGTTGAAGATTCCTTCGAAAAATTTACCAGACATAGTTCACTCTCCAACTCCTTTTAAGGATTCCCCGTCACCTCCTCCGCCCACACCTTCCCGCGGCAAGCCTCCTCAACCAACCCGCGCGCCCTCGCCGTCTGGAACACCGTCTGCGTGGCCCTCACGAGGGGCTCACCACTCGACTCCTCGACCCAAACGACATCCTCCTCATCCTCCAACCCCCGCCAGTCCATCGCCAGCGAGCGCAGATCGAAGCGCCGCGCCGACACCACAGGCCCGCAGAGGACGTCCTTGTCCCATACCCGCTCACAAAAGTCCTCGTCGTCCTCCGCCTCTTCGCCATCGTCATTCGGCCTCCGTCTCTTTTTGCTTCCTGTCGGCTCCGGTGCTTCTCCGCGCTTGGAGAGGCAGGCGAGGCGCTTCCAGGCGCCCACGTCGTCGTCCAGGTCGGCCGTGGTGAGCTGCGTGAGCGTCGTGTCGGGCACGGCGACGTGCAGGACGTAGACGCGCGTGCCAGGGCCGAGGCGCTGGAGGAAGCGGGAGTGGCGCTGCGCCAGGGCTCTCTGCGGCGTGAAGGACGCGCATGCCTGGCTGCCGTCGCTGTCGCGGCTGTGGCCGTAGTCGCCGGTGTGGAAATGCACGGAGCGGGTGGTCGGCGGGATGCTGTTGTTGCGGGCCAGAGAGGCTGTGCGCGGGCTGTACAGAGTGCTGATGAGGTGGGCGGGCGCGGCATGGTAGAGGATCTGGTGGTCGCGGAGACCGCTCTGCGCGGGTGTTGTGGGCGGCGCTGGCTGTTGCTGCTGGTCGTTGCCGCACAGTTCGCGGAGGTGGTGGAATCGTGCCTCGAGTGCGTGCAGCAGCCACGTCTTGCAGCTTGCCGTGTGCCGGATGTCGGCGTACGCTGGGTCGAGGACCGCGGTGCGGAGGGAGGAGTTGATGCCTAGGATGCGCATGCAGTTGTCCCAGGCCTCGTCGTTTTGGGTTACGGGGTCCGCCACTGCGCGGTTGGCGATCTGGGCGTAGGAAAAGTTATAAAGGCCCTCGGTTATGCCGTAGAGCTTGATGCTGTAGTGGCGGGAGATAGAAAGCGCAGTCGCCCAGTTGAAGCCGAGGTGGACGAAGCAGCTGGCTGTGTGATTAAATCCGCCCATGGAGACTTGGTAGGAGATGGGGGAGGGAATTTGAGAAGTCGGGTTGACGTGATTGTTGCTATCGTGGCAGAACGGCTGGGTTTCTTCTTTCCTGTTTCGTGGTGAGCGTTGGACTCATGTGGGTACTAAGGAGGCTTTTGTAAGAGATGACATGGCGCTTTGGACTGGACTACACCAGCCTTTGCAACCAGTAAATGCAGACACACCAGCCATGCGCAGCGCGGTACTTCACTGTTTATCCTCTTATTTTTTTTTTCAGTCAGTATGTGGTTACACCACACAAGAATTCCATGGAAACAAACTTCTCCGGAACCGGTGGACGAGACCGTGTGCCGTTCTCGATGTTTGTCAATTCACCGTCGACACGCGATTAATTCGGACAGCATCGTAATGAGCATTCGGCGAGCACCTGTAGCTCATGGCTATTATTCATGATCCAAGTTCTTTTCATTAGCCCAAAAAAGCGCATAGCCTCTGCATATTCCACTTGTGGTAGCAGCAGACCCTGGTCCAGAGTCGTAATCTAAATGACGTCATGTGTCAGTCGAAACAAAACTCCTACCGGTCGTACCAAAAACCCACATCTATCAACTTTGGGATCAACAACGAGCATCTGTCAATACGTGGCCTCGTTTTGCAACATGAGCAGGTATGTTCCCAGAACATTTTCGTTGAGGATGATTCAAAGCGCCTCGGAGCTCACAACATCTGAAGCCAAGCAGATACCCCTGAAGGAAAGCCTTCAATGAAGGACACTCCCAGGAGCTCAGATGGCCAAGACAAGGACCTAAATCAGAATCTCAGCGATGAGTTAGAACCACAACAAATCGACAAGAGCACGACGGACCAGCAGCCTCCACGGGGCCCCCACAGTCCTATTTTGAGGAGAAAAGTGCTCGGAGAAAGAGGCCACGGCCCCGTGGTCCATCCAAAGCCGAATTCGGGCTGAGAAGAGACCAGCAGACGGCCGGAGAGTTGCGATTATGGGCGTCAGCATGAATGCTTACAGCATGATGATAGGGCCAACTTGTCGAGAACCGGTTGTCTTTAGGTTACTTCGCGTCTCATATCATGAACCTCGACAAAACTCTCAATAGATATATCTTTTGATACGACGCCCCGGAAATCACTATATGTGACGTGGGGGCAAAAAGCAAGCATGCGGCGAAGAGACAGACCCCCACGCGGCTCAGCCACCAACAATTTGAACCACGAATCGGCGTGTACCCGAGAAACCAAGCATTTTAAGCCACTGCACGCGACTCACGTAAGGACAGGCATAGGATGTGGTGGTTTCTCAGCCTCAAATCCCTCTTTTCAGAAACAGTCTCTGGGAAGGCTTTGCAGGAATTGCTGCACGATTGTGTCCATCTGGCCCCCATAGCACCACCTCCCGGTCCCCGTTTCTTTCGGCCCCAGAATCTTCTCTTGCACGATACCGTCAGGCAAAGAGGGCGAAAACAGCCACTTCTCACATTCAGCTCCCGCCCTTTTGTACTCAATACATCCTGCGCCAGAACCAAGGTCCATAAGATGATTAGATGTTCCTTTTCCAAATGGCGTGTGGCTGGCACCGGTAGTGACGCCTCCTAAATTTTAACAAGTAGCCAGCTCTCTCCACTGCGATTCCTGCGACGTTGGTTTTTGCTTCGCTTCCCCTAGTGCAAGAGCAGCCAACTGCGACAGAACGTGGACGCAGACAGGCAACGGAGGGAAACCAACATGCCAGAGCTGCTTCTTCAATGAGCAACACGTTTTGGTAATGCAAACCATCATGTCCAACAGCGCCGTGTTACCGGTCCGTTCTACCGTCCATCACTGCTTCTTCCTCTTCCTCATTTCCCTCCTCTTGCTCGGCGAGCCAACCTCAGCAACCAGCTATGTCACCGTCTTCTCCGACTCCGCCTGCAAAACATCCTTCAACGACTGGGAGGGCCCCAACGGATACCCCGACGGCGTGTGCACATCCTTCAGCGAAAAAGCCGGCGGTCGCTTCTCGAGCTTCATGATCAACGAGCTGGACCAAGGATGCACAGGCAAAGTCAATCCTCTCACTCGCAAGCACCACCCGACTAACCCACCCCAAGTGACAATCTACACCCCGGACACGACCGACAACCCCTGCTCCGGTACCGCCACCCTCGCAACGCCGTACCACTGCTACAACTCTTCCTCGTCATACCCCTACTACAGCATCGACAACTGCACTCCGCCCGACCAGCGCTCCTCCTCCTCTTCCACGCCATCCTCCACCCCTTCTCCCACCTCCTCTTCGTCAAGCACGACGGCCACACCCACCGGCACCATCATCGGCGCCAGCGTCGGCGGCGCCGTTGCCTTGATCGCTTGCATCGCGGGCGCATGGTGGTGGTTCAGCACGCGACGACGACGACGACGACAGCAGCGGGAAGAAGAAGAAGAAGAAGAAGAAGAAGCGGCAGGCGAAGCTGAGGCGCCGGGGCAGGGAGGCAAGGCTGCTGGCGGGGAGAAGCGCGGCAGCGCGGCGGCATCTGCGTGCGAGATAGGCGGGGCGCCGATACTGGAGATGAGCGCGGAAGAGGGGGCGAGGTTCGAGCTGCCGGGGCGGGAAGAGGCGGGAGAGGAGAAGGGGGATGCGGAGCGCGGCGGCAGGAGGGAGCCGGTGGAGTTGCCGGGGGATGAGGGGTGGAGAGCGGCGGTGGGTGAGAAGGGTGGGTGAGATGGTGGTTGTTCGTTTTTTTTTTTTTACGCGCTGTGATTGTGTCGGAGATCGCTTTGCTTGGTTGAAGTGCTTGTGCGATGGACCATAGATCTATAGAATTCAAGAGTTTGCCTAGCCTCGCGGTCAGTCCGGATTACGTGATGTTTCCTGTGGAAAGTATTCACAATGTGAGAAGGCTGCGTTGCGACAACTGATCGATCGTCAATTTAACTCGCGTGATATTTCAAATCAGGCAGCCTCTCCAACTCAGAGAAACTTACCCCATTACAACCCTGCAAAACTTTTCCTCTTCAGTGAAAATAACCTTAGTTCCCTTACAGCGGAATGTCGCAACGACCTTACCCACCGGGGCTCCAAAGTTTAAAATCTCTGAGAACCGAGTTGGCCCTGGCCGTCGCGGACCCCGGCGCTGATCCTTCAATAAAACGGTTCATAAGAGCTGCGACACCGAAAGTTTGGAGACGTGGGGTAGAAACAAGAAGCACTGTCAAGGTCTGTGCGAAGCATTTAATGACCTCCTTCCTTCCGCCTTACCCGTCTTCTTGATTTGTTCCTCCTCTCCTTGGCGATGGCTGGGCTGGCGAATCGCATTTTCTTACTCTTCTTTGCACCCTTTCTGAAGCGATCCTTTTCCCCTTTGGTGTTTTGAAAATGCCGGCTGGTCATGATGCCGACGTGAGCCTAGCGCAGATGTGGGACTTTCACATGCGAATATCAGACCACCATCCGTTCGAAGGAGACTTGTCATCTCAACCCACACTATCGAGAGTAGCGCACGTGTTTGGCCGAAAAGAAGAAATCGATTTCGAACCTATCAAATTTGGTAGTAGCATGTCTATCCGGTCTATGTCATACCTTATCCCGGCCGTAAAAGTTGTCTATTTACAGAAATGGCCAGGGTTCCTTCAAAGAAAAACGGCAGCCATTTCATGGGATTAGCGATTAAATCAGGTCACTGTAACGTCATGTTCGCGCAATAACGTCCGATATGATCCTCTTGCGCTTGCGATCCCTCCCCTCTTAAGCTGCGCACCATGCCGCGGTACTCGTCGAACGTCGGCAGCCGTATCGCATTCACGCCCTTCATCCGGTGCTTGATGGTCGCAAACACCTCCTCCGCGCCCGCCCTCTCGATCTCAATCTGCTCCCTAGTCCGCACATGCCACGCCATCCTGATCTCGGTCCAGCCGGTCGGGCGTGAATCCTTCCTGCTGCTCTTCGGTCGCGACTTCTTCTTGCTCGGCTTGGTAAAGTCCCCGATATCCTTGGGTCCTGTGGCCACGGCGCGTATGCTCTTCACCCAATAGTTCCTCCACCAAAACGACGCACCAGCGTGCAAGACGTACCAATTCACCCACGAGTTGCCCCAGAAAACGTCGCGCATGTCGGGTTTGCCCCAGTCGAAGAGGGGAACGCCGATGTTGAAATAGCGATGGTGCTGGAACGCCATGCGCAGAACGGTCCACATCGCATCGAAATCGGCAGCCTCTTCCGGAGTCATTCGCTTGTAAATGAAATTGCATTGGAGAGCGGTGGTAAGGTCCTGGCGGCGCTGAAGGATGGCCCATTTCTTCTTTTCGGCGCTCTCCTGCGGCCGTCGCCAAGACCATAGAGCGGTCTTCGTCCGGCGAAAGACGCGACTCGGCTTGTATTTGTGCCAGCGCGGAGCGGGCGCAGAGCGTGACACCAGTTCCCTTGGCGGCAAGAGTCAGCATGGCGGACGCGAAGAAAAGAGTGAGTGGGCTTACGGTGGTAGTTTGGACTCGATCTTTGAGTCCGGGGTTTCCTCGACATCCTGGGCGATTAGCGAGAGGGTCTCGAGGATGCGAAAGCCGTGAGCGATGTGCTCGCGGATCTCGTCGCCAATTTCATCCTCGGCCGGGATTCCGTCGAGCGCAGGCAGCGGCGTTCCGCAGTGCCGGTGTCGGTCGACGATAATAGCAGCGAGATGCTTAGGAATCAGGCCGGTCAGCCACTCCAGCGTGTAGGGCGATTCTGGATGCGCGTTAGGGCGATGTGCATCATAGCATTTCTCGGGACTGGTTTGGCGGGGTGGTGGGGTTGTCGCGACGCAGCGCTGGAAGCGACGTGGGCTTCACTCACTCAGCAGATCATGGTCTTCGGGCGGGCGCAGGATCAGCTTGCAGCCGGGGAAGGTGGTGCGGGCGACGGCCTGGACTATGGTGCTCTCGTAGGTGGCGATGAGGCTGCGGAAGGCACGCGAGGTCAGGCGCAGCTGCAGCAGGGCGTCGATGTCGCAGCGCTCAAGGATGAGGAGGAGGATCTCTTCGGGAAGTCTCGCGAGTTGGAGCCTGGATGTCCAGCGGGCGCTGGGCCAGCCGACGGCTCCGGGCCGACCCATCTGGCATGAATCGGATCGTGTCGCGTGCAGTAGCAGCGGCGGGCTGTCAGCGCGTGCAGTGCCGTGGGCTCTCGTCTTCAACAGCGTCCCCTAGGTCGTCCCCAAGAGTGGCGGTGCGCAGAGGGGGGAGAGAGGCGGCTGAGGAGCATCAGTCGCGTGCCTGGGCGGACAGGACCGGATTATGGAGCTCACGATCCACCGGTAAGCGAATTGCGTACTGGCTGCGGCCTCGGCTGGCGCAATCCGTGCCCCAGGAATGCGCGATTATTGTAGGGTGGGGAGGACTGGCAGGACTGGCAGGTTGCGCGCGCGCCCTGTCGCTCTCTCCGCATCGCCTCCGCATCGGGCGACGGCAGTCATTTCGTTGGTGGTTGACGCGGCCGCCGTTGCACTTAGACTTTCTTGGGCGGACGGCCAAGGCGGGAATTCCATATGATCGAGGGCAGCCAGGGGGATTGACTGCGATCCTCTGCAGCTGCAACGCTGGGCTCTCTGCACTGGGCTTGGCCCGGAGAGCCAAGCTCCACTTCTTTCGTCGCGGTGAAGGCGCCATCACGTGACGCATATCAGATATCCAGCTACGCGCAATCTAGAACCGAAGCGCGCCGCTGGTGGCTGAATGCAGCTAGTTGTTTCTGGCGCGCTGCGGGGAGACCAGCCCGGCGGGACCGCGTGTCGGCGTTGACACGGCTCTCGACAGGGTTGGGGGGCTCGCCCAGAGTCATGCGCACCGCAGCAGGGTGTCGGCAAGCGGCATCCTGGACGCAGCGAAGAGTGAGGCTTCGGGGGATGGTGTGGACATCGATAATGATATCATGGCCTCATCAGCGGAAGAGCTGCCGGATGACGTAGCGGCAGAGCGCGGTGGAGCCGGAGTCGTAGTGTTCCAGAAACAGCAAGGAAGGTACGTGAGGTACCTGACAAGCCCGCCTGCTCGGCTCTCTCGGCAGCGCCCCGCTAGAGCATCGGCCCGCCAGGCCAGGCACCCGCAACGCCGAGCTCCAAACCCCTCACTCTAGCCTTCGACCGCCTCTTTACCTTCTTCACTCAACTTCTCGCTGACAAGCACTTTTTCAATCTCGGTACGAACAGCTTTCCGGATGGACGACCGCCAGTTGACACATTCCGTTAGCCGCGAACACAGCCATCACTACGCCACATTGCTCCATGCTTTGGCCATCCGTTGCTTGACCGACATGACGAATGACTCCACCTCGAGCTTTTGTACTATCGACGGCCTCCTCATACCCCTTGGACGTGTCCACTCCTCGTTTTTCCCTGGCATCTAGCACTTCGCAAGAATGGCGTCATCACCGTCGAATCATGGTGATGAAGCGGTGACTCTTCATTACGCCCTCAATATTCACAATAGAGAACTCTTACTGGAATTTTTTGGCCTTTCTTCATGCTCTCTCATTCAAACTACCTAATTCGTCCTTCGGCCTTTCCGTACTAAGCCTTATTCTCTAACCACTTGAAGCTACGTATAGTTTACACGCGACACAGACACCTTCAAGGTACCAGCAGATTTCTCAGAACATGACTTTTTGCTATGCATTTCCTACAGGACGATAATTAGCATCGAAGGACAGCCGGTTCAAATGTTCACCGACGGCCTGACCTGGCAAGATGTTCTCTACCGACTGCTCAAGGCTGGACGCCATTATCAGCTCTGTGGTCCTGATTCTTGCTCGTCAACACCGTTCAGTCGCGCTACTTCCCTCCAGGCCGACATGGCAGTTCTAGAATTCTCGAACGGCGATTTATGTGCGTACAGCGGAAGTACAATAGCGTAGCATCTGCTTACTTCTGGCAAGGGAATGTCTTCTACATCTGAAGTTCCTTTTCGTGAGAAACCTCCAGTTTGGGGTGCTGGATACACGGGCCATACTTACCACTTTGCATTCACCGCCACTTCCGCCAATCAATTAATCGCAGCCAGGTATTCTTGATCCAGGTCCGGGTCGCGAATCCGACGATGGCCATGATAGCGGACAAGAGAAGGGAAACGAGGGATATTATAGCCTCGTCACTGAAAGGAGAGTCGTTGGAGTTATCCGCTCGTGGACACATCGAAGGAATCATCGTGGCCGGCCCTGAAACCACCTCTTTATTAGTCAAAGGCCGAGAACGAAGTAAAAGGGAACGCTAAGCTTGCCTGGATTATTTGGGATATACAGCAACACCTATATCGTAGAGCGCTAAATTCTACGGAAAGAAAACTGGCCGAGGCTGTGAACCCACATGGGAAGGGACAAGATCAAGATTTGCGAACGAAGAGTGCGTGGGTAAAAGTCCGCACGTAGCGAACAGCTCGAAAGAGAATCATGGAATTGCAAGCGTATCTGCGTAGCAGCAATGGCTGTTTAAATAGCTGCGCGTATCCAGGTGTTTACGCCCTGCTTGCAAGTGTGGCAGGTAATCCATTTCTCCTTCGCCGAATATTTACACGAGCTGACTTTATTTGCAAGGTGAGCTAGCGTGGCCATGGTTTCGGCTTTTCTCACCACTACATACAAGGGACGGGTCACACAATGGCGGTTCTTTCCAGAGGAGCACGGACGTAGAAGTGCGTGGGCCGATGGGTGCACACGCGCTATTTCATTTCGGGCTTAGATAGAGGCACTGCTGCTTCGTCGCCCAGATGGAGAGCGACGCGATTGGTGGGCGAATAGATGGCTTGCGTTGGGTTTTAGGCGGAGGAGTTTTGCAAAACACGAAGCTGATAAGCCATGCCACCAGCCATGCCGCTGGGGGGACCACCGAATGCACGCCGGAAAAGCCATGTGCGTCTAGCTTGCATAACGTCTTCCAAGACACAATGTCTTCTCACTACGGCCGGAAGTATTCACCGGTAAGGATGCGCGTGTGGTTTAGTGTCGTTCGTGTGGTAGAGCAATCTTTGCTTCTTGAAATCCTATACGGAGCTTGCAGACGGCAGCTGGAAACCAATGCAAAGAAATGCTTGAGGCATATTAATCCCAGATTGGTTGCTACGCTGCAGCGACGGGACCTCATTCAGCGTCGGGTAACTCACATGTGGTAAGACTGCGCTTCGGTTCCCCACAGGGAGCGTTCGGATCTAATATATACCGATATCACCACTGACCCCTCACTCAGCCTTGTCTCTTCTCACTCAACTGAATAGCACCATTCGAATTTCCAACCTGTGTCCGCCGTAACTCGTCCCCATATCGGTCCCTATAGCAGCTACGTTTCATCTGCAGCGTCGCATTCTGTTGGCCGTGAAGAAGTTGATACGCCGCTGACCGCATCTGCCTTTCAACATTATATTCATTCATTGCAGCCAGGTTAGCCACTTTCTATCCGACATCTCGCTACCATGTCCGTTGTGGTCGAAGCGGTGCACCTTGGGATAATATACACCGTTGTAAATGGGGGCCTTCTGACTGGTACGATTTCCGGTCTCGGAACTCAGAAAACAAAGCAACTTACTCGAGTTCACGTAAATGTCGGGTCTTACTTCTTGGGAGCTAATGCGACCTAGGGACATCAAATAGATGGTGAGTAGTACTGAAAAGGTCTCAAATGCTGACATGATCATAAGTATAGTACATTCCTGTCAAACTTCTACCACTGCCTCAATATCCAGTAAACTCAAAGATACTTCACCGGAAGTCGTCATGCCGGGCTTTCTAGGTTCACTTCCCTATTGAATGGTGTCCCTCGAATGGTCTGAAACTGCTACTGGTCTCAATGGGTTTGCACTGGCAATCAGCTTTGAGCATGGCGTCGGCCAGCATTGAGGAGTTCAACTTCTCTCCAAAGCAGAGCCAACTCCCTGTAGTCCGCCGAGGAAATTCTGGAACCCGCGGGAGGTACATCTTCCGTAGCCGATGGCATCAAGAGATTTCTGGGCGTGCCGGTCAGAGGGATTGCCTCAGAGTCTTGTGCTATAGACCGTCAACTTCTTCCTTTGCCTTGAGGTCTGGTGAATGCACACACCTTGACGTTTCCATCGTCTATACCAGTGTTTCGCGGATCGAGGCCAGCCCCTGGCATGGGCACGGAAGATATATCCAGTGCAGGGAACAGCGACCATTAGAAAAAGTGCAACAAGTGCAATGATTGCCTCGGCACTGAAGGAGGATGAAGTTTCCGAATCATCAGAACGTGGACTAAGAGCCGCCACATTTGTAGGTGCCATCTCGATACGAGTACAGCGGTTCTGCATGCAAAGATGCCATGAGGCCTGGCCGTGCGAAGAAAAGATAATATATGACCCGAGCAGTCGCACAAGGATTCTCACAGAAGGTGAGTCTTACCTAGTCGGGAGGGAGATGCGCGCTCAAAGCATGGGTCGGCAAAGCTTGGCCACCTCTTACGCAACTGGGGCTGTGCAAAAGATAACCTATCATCGCCGCGGCTGCCGTTGCCAAGTGGGTCCGCCGTCGGACCAGACACACGTACAGTGCTGTCTGCGCGCGGTCGGTAGTGAAATGTCACAATGCCTTTGGTCGCATCATTCTCCAGATGCAGGCTGCCCGTGGCATCCAAAGATTAAGAAGCTCTTTGCAGGTGCAACGATAGCTAAAGAACACCTTCCTCCTGTCCTTTGTGTGCTGGAGAGCCGTGACTCCGCCTGGTATTCAGTTGCAGCAGACTTTGGTATGCAAGTCACGAGCGTGATCGTGGTGTTTCTGCTGAAACCCCTGACGCGCAAGTCACAGCTGTGGGTATCGGGATGAGCGTTTTCTGTCTTGGGCTGCGAGGAGCAAGACACTGGCTGGCTGGCGGCTTATACTACCATCACTACTGCTCCACGCACGTAGCGATGTCGAGTAAGCCTTGAGAGCGCCCGTTTTCTTCGGCTTTCAAGACGGTGGCACGCACCTCCACGTAGATCGTCATCCACCCCGCAGCCGTGTGACCGCGCCCGCCTTTTACGCCAGTCAGAGGCTGAACAGGACTTGACAGGGCGTCGGTACAGGAAAGCTTTTAAGATGTCACGGCTCGCCTCAGCATGTCTCCTCCAGGCCCAGTCAATGTTGACTTGCGATGCGGCACAGCCAGCCAGCGTGCGCTCTCGCCAACCTCCGGGTATAGTGGCGGCGGCTCGATCGTCAACAAGGCTGCGCGGGCACTGGCGGGTAGCGACAATGGTTAGGGTCCAAGGCCTGAGTGGAGCTGTTAAGACTACGATGGAGCTGCCCAGGACTGACTATACTGATCCTTTTTCCTTCAAAGGGGGGTTTTTTTTTTAGCAGAACCCCTTGAGAGTCGCTGTAAGTAGCATAGCATCCACTACACGACGAGAAGTTCTGGATTGTGTTGCGCTTGGCTTTCAAACGAGATCACTCATTACCTCGCAGCCCAAGAGAATCATGGATGTGTCTTGGAAAAATGCAGTCATTACAACAACGCAATAGTTACCTCCCCCGAAGCTCTTCAGACTGAGAGTGCTGGGCAGGCCGCTCCTATCCTGCTGTCGTGGCTCTATATAAAGCACAGTCTCCAATTTTATAAGAGAAAAAAAATTCCGAGCCAGTGGTTGTGGAGATTCATGCAACTTGAATGAGATTTTGTTCAGAGCCCCAGTCAACTCGAGGGAAATTGACAATATTGAGGAGGGCCGGAATTTTACTTGGGGGAGTGATAGGAGATGCACCTGACTGAAACACTGCTGCCTGCTTAGAGCCTCAGCCACGTCAGTTGTATTTACAAAACAGGAAGGTCCCCAGCGCGGGGCTGATAAGTTCGGGACGACAAGGCTGAAGAATCAACACATCCACATCTCTTCAGGTGGTTCCTTTACTATGGATTGCAGAGAGAGTTTCAGAATGCTCGAAGACACTAGGGAATAGTTACGGCTCTCGAGATAGCCAACAATTACAGCTTTCGATTTCATCTCGGCTTGGCGAACATGCGCCACCATAGCCGGACTGCGGAGAAATTATCAAAGAATTTGTATGACAAGAGGCCCCAAAGTCAGCCCCCTGATCTTATTCTGGCGCGTTCGCGTCCGTATATCCCCTGGATTCTCCCTGCTGGATTTGCTTGTCCGTTGGGTCAACTTCACGCCGCCGCCTTAGTCGTGCAATCTCTTCCCAGTCCGACATCTCAACCATGGACGCCTCAAATGGTGATGGATGCTATAAGATCCAACTTGCTGACTCTATGTCTGGTTCTGGTGTGCGTTAGACAGTATGCTTCCATATGTAGCCGACTGAGGGTCTTTCGGGATGCGGTTTAAAGCCGTTGAAGGTCGAAGAAAGAACGGCAGAGACTGTCTGGAATTCTGAACTTCGACAGCAAAAGGATGAGGGTATTTGGCGGCTGAGTCTCCAAAGGAAGAGCTTCAACTCGCGCGGTGGATGAGACGTACTTCGCTCTTGGCCAGCTCTCCTCCAACATTTCCCCAAGTGGTCCATGAGCGAACCTGGTATCCCTCGACAGATGCATGACCGAACAAGAGGTATCAAAATCATGAAAGCTAGAGCAAACGTAGCTATGATCGATTCCGTTGACCAAGAATATGAGGAAGTGTTGTTTGAGGATGAGGAAAGTGTCTTGTCTGAAATTCTCATTAGCAACCTGTGCATCGCGGGATCCCAAAATATCTTACTATTCGACATTGGAATAGCCTGAGAGTTGGATAGGAGCTATGGACGGGTTGTTTTGGAGAAGGCGTTGCGAGCAGAGAAAAGGGGATGGGGCGAGAAAGGACTCCATCTGATGTTCCAAATGCTTTAAAACTGGCCGCCTTCCCGACACGCTGGGTGCAATTTGTCTCTTCTTAGAGCCTCTTTCTTCAAAGGAACAGAGCTTAGAAATGATGGACATGCAAGACGCGACAAGGTACTCGGACCGTTTTTGGAGTGCATTGTTCACAGTGTCTCCTGGGCTTGTGGAAGGATGGCGCATATGAACGGGACACGTATTGAACAAGTGGGTTGTTTGTATTAGGGAGTGAAGTTCATTGTAGATTGGCATGAGGAGGAAGAGGGTAGGTGACCCGGTCCCTCTTATATAGTAGCTATATAACAAATTCTCGGTGTTGACCCTTGGTTCAATCAGACCCTGTTCCTCCCAACAACACGAAACCGCCTTACCCAGTGTTGAAACTCCCAGATCGAGGCAAACAGACGCTTGCTCGGCACTGCTATCATCTTTAACGCCATGTTAGCTCCAAGACGCTGTCGCAATTAGCCGATCATCCGAGTCAGCGGCCCGTCAGCCTCCTCGCGTGGCAGACAGGGATTATTGTCACTTTAAGTCCAGATCTTCCCCACATCCCCAACCAGTGCATCGTTCTGGGCCCAATAAATGCCTCATCGACTCATGCGGGTTTCCGCGTCTCCCAAAAACTGGCCCCACTGCGCTCCTGATCATGGGCTTGAGCACTCTTAATCCCTGTCTGCCACGCGAGTGGCTTGTTCGTGGGCCGCGGCTTCTGCTCCCGCTGATGGGATCGTCTCGTGGCAGTAACCAATGATTTAAATCGGAGCCAGACAAACACCCGAGAGATCCGTATGCTGCGTCGCTCATGAACCGGCGGTCTGCATGTTGATAACGTACGAACCCATTGATGCCTTCTGTGCAATCGGTCTGAAACGTAGGCGCGTGGCTGTACCTAGTTAAGCATTGCTTTTTCTATGCATATTTTCTCCTTAGCCTTCTTAGAAGACTACTATCTGGTTTGCTTTCATTCAAGCAACAGTGGAGACATCTCTCAAGAGAGGTATTCCTCGAACTTTTGATTCAGTGAAAACAACACATGTCTGCGTTCATGTAGGCCTTTTTATCTATTACTCCGGTGCCCTCTGAAACTGCCTGACAAACCGGCCATTGCAATTCAGTTGCTCGGGTATCATCACAATACAGGCCATCAAAATGTCGTAACTTCGTGGTGTTCCTTTCCGCTTCCCGTTCATACTTCGCTTTCATCATTCGTATTGATCCCCACGTTCCGCAACTTTATCTCGCACTTCGTCCCCGGTAATCCCTGTCCAATGATTGTCGAACGCGAGAGCTCCACGGTCCTGGAAGTGCGACCGGCTGAGGAACCGCCAGAATGGTGATCTCCAACGACTGGGCTTCATGGGTGCTGTAGAGTGTAGTGCTCTGGCAAGAACTGCTCTGTAAAGTGCTGCTCCGAGAAGTGATCCCTTGCCTGCTGCTGAGTTCATCAACCCTCTCCTCTCCCCTCCTGTTGCTTCTACCTGATCCCGGCGATACCAACTCGACAGGTCTTGCCATGGGCAGCTTGTTCTCTTCAAAGCGGCGTTGAGGCAAGTTCGGGGCGCTTGGGTGCACGATGACAGGCCTGGCTACCCTCCACCTCCTCGGAGACAAGTAGGAGCGAAGCGGCATGAGGGCGGGCAGGGAACAGCAGGTTATTCCGGTAAGGAGCTCCGTTGCGGCGTAGACGGAGGTGAAGATGCCTGTCCACGTGAAGTCGTGGATCTCGTTTGCATTACTCGGAATTGCGTCGAATGCGCTCTTCATTCTCAAAATGCTCAATATGCAGGCACTATTGTTTCCATCAGAGTCTCTCTCATCAGAGCAGGAATCTTGAGGTATCAAACATACGAAGTACTGAGGCCAAGGAGCATCATGAGCCCGATCCGTTTCTGTTTTGGCATTTTTAATTTCCAAAAAGGTGGAAGTAGGAATCCCGCCATGGCACAACAGGTAACAACTTCGAATGCCGATTGTACCTGCCAGAATCTGTTCACGGTATGTCAGAAATTCAACATGAGGAATGCAAAGGAAGAGAAGATTCCAACACACAGTCTCTGGTTCAAACACTTGGATTCGGAACGAATATTTGTCTCCCAAAGGGCTTGTAATGGTATACAAGCAGTCATGACGACAACAAAAGTCGTGATTCCGCCCGCAAACACAACAGCCAGCATAATCCATACTGCTTGAGCCATCTTGCGTAATTGGAAGAGGCGTAGGTACTGCACGAGGATGGATATTTTGGTCCCGGTTATGGCAAATGTCCAGTGTACGACCGCGATGAAGTTCATCTCCTCTTGTCAGTTTTCCGAATAGAATGGAGAAGCAGCATGGATTCACCTTCGCTATCATATCTGCTTGCTGTAGGCTCAATACTAGCAGATGGCGTCCGTCGCCGTAGTGAACCTCTGGAAGATTAAATCAGCATGGGAAAAATGCCGGAGAGCGACAGAAGATGTGTGGTGGCTTACGCTGGGATATGAAAAACACACTGACGGAGCAGAATACCTACTGATGAGATCAGTTTATGAAACGAAAAATGGCTGATCCATCATACCTCTGACACGGCAATCATCCAGTCATCCAGCCCAGGCTTCTTGATCATTTTAAACCGAACGAACAGCCTGAGCGAGACCACAATGACAGACAGACCCCAGAATGAGAAAATAACACCAAGAGCCATAGGCCCCCTTGTCTCTCCCATCAATCTTTCCTTCTCTTGGGTCGTCAAGTTCATGCCTGTCATCAACGGACTTGCTATCCGTGACATGGCGTATTTGTTGGTGAGGCTCTTACTATGACATTGTAAATTGAAGAGTTGAAAGCTGTGAACGCCAGTAATTGTGACCGGCTATCGGGAGAAAATGCATCAGTAAAGAGAAGCGACGGCGCGGCAGTTAATAATATTACGCTGGAACGTTGGATTTAAGGTTGGAATCGAGCCTACTAAAAAGTTTCTCCGGGGAGGTTGATAGGCAAACCAGCATATAAACTCTATCCTACCCTGTCGATGTTGCCAACCTACTCGGAATTCCTTACCCGCAACTGCCATACAAAGCGGCACCCTCGGTCTCAGAAAAATCCGTCAAAGAGATCGGCTTGCCAGAATTTCTTGATTATACTCTTATTGTTGCGCGATTTGATAGTATTTTAAACCAGTGTTGGGTTTGGAAAACCATTGTTAAAATTGATATCGAGAAGGAATCCGAAGAGAGGACCCAGATAGGTGGAAGGCGGGCTGCCACGTGCTTGCAAAAACTCATCTGCCCTGTGGCCGTGGCATCAACACACGGGTGGCTCCGACGTGGCATGGCATGAGTATGCCGAGAATAAAGCTCACCGTCCTCGTCTCGGATGGAGTAAAATATTCAACGAACATTCGGATCAAAACACTGCAACAAGCTCTCAAAATGTCTTTTGAAGAATGAGCTGGCGGCTTTGAACCACGTATGACCACAAGTAGCGATTCAGCTTGTTTAGAGATTGAGCCGGATGCTGCATGAGGAAGACACGAGATCGATTTGTAATGAAGATATCCCTGTCGGTGTCCCGCCCCCACGAGCGCTGTATCCATCCCCGTAGGCATTGTAGCCGAGTACGAACGCGAAAACTGTACGTCAACTTTTTTCTGATCATGCAGCATTTGAAGAATGGAGCGAGCTTCCAAGAT
The DNA here is from genome assembly GCA_011503125.2 of Botryosphaeria dothidea. Taxonomy (NCBI): domain Eukaryota; kingdom Fungi; phylum Ascomycota; class Dothideomycetes; order Botryosphaeriales; family Botryosphaeriaceae; genus Botryosphaeria; species Botryosphaeria dothidea. Next base: position 2,199,753 of record WWBZ02000040.1, on the reverse strand, counting down.
TAGTCTCGTATTAAGTCAAGGTCCTGGTCATCCGCCCGAGGCTTGAGATCGCTCCTATAGGGCAGCGGGGTTTCGGTGAGATTACCGAGATCGACAGGCCTTTAGTATTTACATGGACGCCGAATGCTTTGACTGTGGTCTGGAAACCGACTTCCAGGATGTGTTACAAGATAGCAACTGTGCACTGACAGCTCACAGACTTATCAGAGCTGTTCAATCAGTCTCAAAGCCTGTCCAGCCTTGCTCGAAACTACATGCGTGGCGCTCTTAAGTTTTCACGGTGCCTGAACGAGTCCCCTCGCTCCTACTTTTGGTGAAGCTTCTAGATATAAATGATGGTGCATGGTGATGCGAGCCTCAAAGTGGGAACCAGTTCGCGAAACTGATGATGGAATTCTGGTTATTTGTTACCAAGAATGAGCGGCGCTGGCTATGAGCATCTAGCACTATAATCGAGGCAAACAGAAAGCTTAAACGAATCAGGCAATAAGGCATTGATCAGCCAACGACTGGGCTCATGTTCCATCAATAAATATTAGAAGAGCCACTCTCTACCCACGAAGCCACTTCAAAGGCTTCAGAACGGACCGTCAATATCAACTTTAAAACACTCTCCCCCGAACGCAGTCACAAATATTCCAAAAGTCTCATGTGTTGAGGTGCAGGGGGGCTTCCGAGCTGAAAGCCCCGGTGCAAATGCAAGAACACGCGAGTCTGTCGGAGTTTCGGAAAATTACTTGAAAAGGTAAGTCCTCTTCCGAAAGAAGCTTGGGTGAGAACCTAAGTCGAAAGCGCGGAAGCTTGACGCAAGCTGACAGGCGACTGCAATACCAACCAGGCCGGGTCTACGATAATCAAAGTGTGTTGCAATGGTGGTGCATCGGGACTTTATCTGCATGCATGGAATAGGGGGCCGGGTCAGAATACCGTTCAGCTCTCGAGAATTCCATGCTGGATTGAAGATGGCGCAGTGGTAGTCCAGGAGGGGATCTGTAGCCCGCACCGGCGCTAGGCAAGCTACGCTTCTGTTTCGCGAAACGCTGTCAAGCCACGGGGATTGTTTGAAACTTAGCGCTCGCTGACAGGCATAAGCCCCTAGATATTTGAGTTGCTTCTGAGAAACATTCCGCCCTAGGGTTTGGCAATAGCCTGATGGAGTTGCGCACTCAAACATCTGCAATCGCCGTCCGACTTCCGCAACTTCGCTGTCCCGCCGCTCCATTTCATGAATCTCGATATGATGACTCCCGTGTCAGACCTGCACATAACACCAGACCGTGATAAACATTCCTGTATGGAGATGGATTTACATGTGAGCCTTGTTCGTGTTCATCCGTGGCGCAGTTTCAAAACAATAAGTAAACCCAAAATAGGAACGCCAGCGCGGATCGGCAGCCACAGCCGTACCACCTGCAGTGGGTTGAAATGGTGGTGCGCGCCATTGGAGACGGAATGTATGGTGATTGGGTGATATCTTACGGACTTTCCTTTGCCTTAGGCATTACCGGAGAAGAAAGCTCGAGTGCTACCCTGAAACTGACATAGCTGAGATTGACCAGCCCCCAAGGTCGTTTGTTACTGGGGTGCATCCCGGATCCCTCAGAATCGGAATACAGCGGTGTATACACTATGATCAGAACCGGAGCAGCTGAAAACCTTAGCATTCTTGTATAAAACGCTGGAAGTTCTCATCACCACATCAGTTTCCGTCAAGCAAGTCACTCACTCAAACAACACCTTCCTTCTTCGTTCCCTTATATAGTGGAAGCAACATGCATACTATCACGACGTTCATTGGCACCATCACCCTTTACTCCTTTGTTGCTGCTGCCTACCCTCGTTATGTCAGAAACACCAATGACACCGAAGCCTATGGGTCTTGGATAGTTACCAGCCCCAGTTCAAGCTACCCCCCATCCGGCGGCCACAAATCCGTCGACTTTCTTGTGAATTACTTGTCCGCAGCGGATGCCGTACACTGCAGCGCATCCTTCCCCGGCACTGCTTTGGGTTTCGGACCCGAGCAACCTTACACCCCGTGTGACGATGAGTCAGTATCTTTTACCACGGACTGGAACATTGGTAGTGAGTACTACCCAAGGAAGTCTCGTCATCAGATCAGCGCTGAAACCACTTTAGCACTTTGGATATCGCAGAAGATCCGCCAAGAGGGAGCTGCAATTGAGCTGAAAGGATCCACTTCTCTGGCATTGTACGGCGGCAACTGCTCTACTAACGCCGTTGGAGGCGGCACTTGCTACGGTCCTCCTTTCACTGTTCCCGTCACTTCCGCCATCACCCAATCGCCCGGAAACAGCACCTACGGCGGAAACGGTATCACCACTCCGGTCGACAACAACTCTCAGGGTGCGGGCAATGGAGAAGACAGAACTTTCCGAGGCTACGGAGCTGCTGCGGATGATAGCGGCCCTTCTGGGGATGACGATGCCATCACTACCGCCCCTGTTGAGAGCCAAACTTCTGGAGGGTACAAGCCCTCTTACTCAGGTGTCCCCCACGGGCACGGCTCTCGTCACGGAAACGTTACTTCGTCCAGTAATGGAACCGATCACAGAGGCCACCGCCCATGGGGATGGGATGCTTGATTTCAGGAATATTGTTGTTGAGGTGTTTACCAGTCAATCTTTCGATATACACAATCCGTTGAATAGGAAGCCTGGGTCAGATAGTAGAAAAAAACTGAATTCTGTTACAAAAAGAAGCAAAAGCGACAGTGTGCTCTCTTTCACGTTTATCGTTAAATCTCATAAAACTCTTCCTTCTCACTTGCAGAATGCCCACTGCAGCACTCACTTCTCTCCCTCAGGTCCACACCTCAATCCCCTCCAAATTGCCATCCTCCCTCCACTTCACAATCTTGGCGCTATAATCATTCCACCCGCCACCCCAATGCGCCGCCCTCCCCTGCTTAAACTGCTCCTCCGGACTCAGCTCCACCATCTTGTCCATCATGCCCTCCTTGTTCAGATACCCAGGCGTGCACCCCACCAGCGGCGAAAACCACGCCGCCCTCATCGCGCTCTCCGTCGACCACGCCTCCTCGGCCTCGCGCGTCGGCTGCAGCGCAAACGCCGCCGCCGCCTCGCCCGCCCGCTTCCGCGCCTCCGCCACCACGTACGCCGTGTGCCTCGCCGTCATGTCGATCACCGCGCACGCGTTCGGCGCCAGGCCCGTCTGCGTCGGGCTCCAGACGAAGCAGTTCGGGAAGCCGTTGGCCACGACGCCGTGCAGCGTGGCGGCGCCGATCCGCTCCCACTTCTCGTCCATGTCGACGCCGTCCTTGCCGACGACCCTGACCCCCGCGTTCAGCGCGGGGCTGCCGGGCATGGGCGGGCGGTACCCCGTCCCGAAGATGAGCACGTCGACGGGGTACTCCTGCCCGTTGGCCCAGACCGCGTGGGGCGCGAGGCCCTCGACACCCGCGCCGTCCGTGTCGACGAGGTGCACGTTGGCCCGGTTGAAACTCTGCAGGTACTCATCGTGGAAGCAGGGGCGCTTGCACCAGCTGGGGTACCACGCCTTGAGGCTGGCCGCCGTCTTCGGATCCTTCACGATCTCATCAACGCGGGCCTGAGGGACAATCAAATGTTAGCTTCTTTTTTTTACTCATCATGTGGTAGGAGATGTTGGAAAAAAATACTGACGCGCATGCGCTCGGCGCGCGGCAGGTCGAGCGCGTTCATGCGCGCGACGTGGGCCGGCACCTGGTCGGGCGCCAGAGGTGGGCCGCCCGTCCCCAGCACGGTGATGTATCCGGGCATCCTCGTCCAGCCGTCGTCGACGAGGTTGGGGGTGTCGGGTCCAGCTTCTTGGCGAATGTGCTGGTTGAAATTATCCATGCGGTGTGCTTGCCAACCGGGGCCGTGAGACGTGATGGTGGCCCAGTCGGCGGGGGTGGTGGCGCGTTGGCCGCGGACCTGGAGGTAAAGACTTGCATTAGCTTCTTTGTCAACGAGCATTTATGAGTGGCTTGACTGACTTCGCAGGAGGAGGGCGTGCGTTGGAAGACGTAGAGGTCTTTGGCGTGTTTGACGAGCTCGGGGATGAGTTGGACGGCGGTGGCACCGGTGCCGATGAGGCCGACGGTTTTGCCTTTGAGGGATGTGAGGCCTTGGTCGCACTCAGATCCGCCTGGGGGTGAGAAGTCAGTGGTAGAGCTCAGGGGGTTGGGAGTTGAGACGGCGTCACTGCTCACCTGTGACGTTCCAGTTCCAGCGTGCCGTGTGGAAATGCTCTCCCTTGAATTCCTCGAGCCCCTTGAGCTTGGGAATGTGCGGCACAGACAAGAGCCCGCCCGTCATGACGACGAAGTTGGCGTGCACCTGCAGGTCTCGCGTCCCTTCGGCAGGCCCTCTGTTCTCGGTGAGGTCGAACCTCCACTGCTTGCGGTCCTCGTCCCACGTCTGGCTGTTCACCTTGGTGCGGAACTGTGCCTGCAGATGCCACTGGTCGGCGATGCGGTCGGCATGCTCGCGCAGCTCCGGCTGGTACGAGTACTTGTGCTTGGGCATGTATCCCGTCTCCTCCAGCAGCGGCATATACACGTAGCTCTCGATGTCGCACATCAAGCCTGGGTATCTGTTCCAGTACCATGTTCCGCCGTATCCGCCCGCCGTGTCGACGAGCACAATGTCTTCGGCCCTAAACCCAGCATCGACGAGCCGGGCTCCGAAGACAAGACCGCCGTATCCCGCGCCGTAGATGAGGAATTGGCATTGGGATCCATCTTTCAGCACGGGCTCTTGCGCGTTCAAGGCATCGTGGTCCACGAAGGGGTCTTCATCAAGGTACTTGAACTTTTCGGTCTTGTCGAGATCGAGAAACTGAGTCAGTCCATCCTCTCTGAAGCGTTTGTTGCGTTCTTGCTGGTACTTTGCCAGCGTCTTCGGGTCCGGAGGGATCTCCTGGACTTCAGAGTAGACAGAGCCGACCATTTTGGCTGATTGAAATGGTTATGAGGGGATGAGAGAATTGACTTCAGTGCTTGACAATTTGCACCACCTCCCACCACTTCTGGAAGTGACCTTTATACACTTCCCCGCAATTCGACATCCGCTGTTCGAATATCATGCTTACGTGGGACTTTGGCTTGAAGGATGGGCTGTTTAATATCCTATATCCGGCCAAAGCAGACCGTGTCTGGGGAAGAAAGTCAGCTTACAGAACCCCTCTCTTGTGGCACATAGGGTTGCCCAATCAATCCTTGAAAGAGCCTCTATCATTCTCGAATCCCCCAAGATCTGACTGTGCGGGAGAGGAGTTGTCTTGTTTCCGAGTTCAGAAGTCGTCGATGATAGGCTTGGCTTGGATCATGGGAATGCTGGCCGGGCCACACGGCTGTGGTTATGCACAGGCGTGGCAGCAAGCCCAAGATCTTTACCGAATGCGAACGGGCGGGGTAAACGGAACATGTGGCAGATTGCCAAGCCACCGCCACATGTTCTTTGCTGCTCAACTGCCTCATCCTGCGTCAGTACCAAACTTGGTAACCAATCAGGATGCTCTGCCGACCACATTTGATGGAACCACCACATGAACCGTCTTCGCCTAGGCATATCTTCTGTATGGGCCGGCCATCTCGGACCAATTGTGCCCGACAATAAGAGGACAGCGTCTGCAGGTCTTGCTTTCTGCTGCATAACATACCCCATAGCATACCAGAAAACGTAGATATGAGCAACTCCGAGCCCAAAGCCCCCGATTTTGACGACCTCCCCAAGGTCGAGGGCATGCCGCAAGGCTGCGCCTGGGGCGTCTTCGACAAAGACGGCAAGAAAGACGTCCTCGGAACCCTCAACCTGCTCACTCCGTCCATCGTGGCGGCTGCGGCATCGGAAGTCAAAGAAGGGATCTCCATCTCCCTCAAGTGAGCGCCCTCCACCCAGATGACACAGCTCACGAACCTGACGCTCCCCCAGCTGGCCGCTCAACAGCATCAAAATCCCCTTCCCCGGACGCCAGCTCGCCGTGCACAAGCACCACGGGCTGGCGGGCACGGGCATGGGCGGCGAGGATCCGCACGGGTGGGACGACGTGCTCGAGTTCAACACGCAGTGCAGCAGCCAGTAGGACAGCCTGTGCCACTTCTCGCACCAGGCCAGCGCGCTTGCGTACAACGGCGCCAGCTGCACCGCAGAGGCGCTGGCCAGTGCGCGCACCACGGCGGAGAATGCGCTGCCGACGCTGGATCACTGGCATGCGCGCGGCGGGCTGGTCGGGCGCGGGGTCCTGCTCGATTATAAGGCGTATGCGGAGGAGAAAGGAATTGCTTGGTCGCCGTTTACGGGGAAGCGGATCAAGGTGGAGGAGTTGGAGGAGGTTGCGAGGCACCAGGGTGTGGAGTTCAAGAGAGGGGACATCCTGGTGGTACGGACGGGGTACACGGAAGAGATGGAGGGGAAGAGTATGGGAGAGCAGGTGCAGCAGGTCATGGGTGGCGGGCTGTCTGGAGTGGAAAGCACGGTGGAAGCGGCGAGGTGGGTGTGGAACAGGCATTTTGCTGCCGTCGCCGGGGACTCGGCGGCGTTCGAAGCGGTTGGAGCCGACCCGGACGAGCCAGAGAGGGTCTGGAAGCTCAAAGAGGACATGGGTACGTTGGACCTCGCTGGAATTGGCTGCGAGAAACCACAAGCTGACTGTCGGATTGCCCAGTTCTGCACCAGTATTTCCTCAGCATGTTCGGGCTTTCGATAGGGGAGATGTGGGACCTCAAAGCTCTTGCGGCGCAGTGCAAAAAATCGGGCAGATACAGCTTCATGCTGACGTCGGCGCCGCTGCACGTTCCTTGCCTCGTCGGATCACCTCCGAACGCTTTGGCCATTTTGTAGGTGACGTAGGTGGGATGCAGGGATGAAGAACAAGTAAAGAAAGCTGTCAGAAAGAAATGAATGAATGCAGCATAGACGCGCAGGACCAACACCCTGCAACTGTCCGTTCAAGCGCCTAGCGAGCCAATCGCTTTTCCCCGAAAGGAAGAAGTCATCAACTACGACTCAGGGCGCTGATACAATGTATCAAGCGTAGCATGAGAGGTATTGATCCTGGGGGTGAGGTTTCTGTCTCGGTGAAATTAGAGCGGCAGGACCAGTTGCACGTCAAGGCTTCTTTCTTGGGGGGAAGGGTATGAGGGCGATTGCGCGTCTGCACATTTGCAACTTCCTCTTTCCTTAAGTACAGCGCTTCTCTGGCTCGGCTTAACTGTGCACACCAGCGTCGCAAGCAAGCGTTTTTTTCAGGTACCGCACAACACATAATAGATAATGCCCTCACCTTGGGGGGGGGGGGGGGGGGGGGTGATAGCATTCATCCGCAAGCAAGTGTAATTGGCCTGCAGCTATGTTTACTTGTGACGTTTCAGACATTGCTGATGGTTGCTACAGCGGGGAAGCAGGAGCCACAATGTCGTTTCCCATCCAGCTCGCGGCAAGCACTGATTCGCCTAGACTGGCGTCTGCAGAAGAAGGCCTCGACGGCCGCAGTGGTCACTCCCCAAGTGGGAGGGGCGGTACTTGCCCAGAGCCGTCACGCCTTAAGAACGCCCGCCGCGCCTCTTCAGTGACTCTTCTTCTTCTTCATCCCACTTCACCAAGTGCACGCAACCATCATCACCCCCAGCATCGCTAGTCATCACCCACAGCAGCGACAAATTCATCGCCTCAGCATTGCTACTCACCACCCAACCAGCTCAAACCCATCTCCCGCTGCGTGCCAGTTTCGCCGACGACATTCACCATGGCAAACGGAACCACCGACCAGAGATCACAGAAGCGGCACGCACTGCAAGCGGACATACTCGGAATGTCCCCCGAGGCCCTCAAAGATCTGAAGCAGGCTTTGCGTGATGATATTCAAGACACATTCGACGTCTTCATCATGCTCGACAAACGAGGCTCCGGGTTTGATGACCTGATCGTGACGACTGTCGGAACGATCAAGGTCGAGTTCAAAGAACACTTCAGCCCTCATACAGACTTCAACAGTGAAGAGATCAAGGGCCTTTTATGGAACATCTTTCAGGTCGAATACTCCTTTGTCAATTCGCAGAAGAACGGACAACTCTCAAACGGCGAACAGCCTGCACCGATATCCGGGGATTATCCTATCCAGCAGCCAACCCAGGCAACACCTACAAACGGTCTTGTCCAGCAGCCAGCTCAAGCCACACTCACGAATGGTTCCCAACAGACGCAATCAGGAACGCCTGAAAATGCTCCTGTCCAGCCGGCATACCCGCAAATACCTGCAAACGCTCCGACACCACAAGAAATCGAACCGCCTTCTGGCAGACGCAACTTGTTCAGCAGACCATTGGGAAGATTCGTGTGGCCCAGAGCATCAAGCAGCTCCCTACCCAGAAAGCGCACAATCCCATTGCACCTAACAGTGAACGGTGGGATCAACAAAACGTTCAATGTGGAAGACTGCGAAACCTCCCACACACTGTTCAGGAAGCTCTCCGAAGACAGTCGACTCGCGTTACGTGAAGGGGAGACTGTCGTATCTGTGACGCTCCCTTCACATCCGGATCATCAAGAGGTCCCAAGAGTCCTACACCGGAATAACGAAGACAATTTCGATTCTTTGCGGAACTCTTATCACAACTACTTTGTGGTCAAAAGTGTTCAGCAAATGACGGTTAATGCCGATGTCGGAATGCGACGTATCAGGTAGATGGAGGTCAACAGACTCGTTCTCGGATTTTCGAACTTCGTTCGGCGGTGCATATTGCATGGATGCAATTGTATACGCTGAGATTGTATTCAACACTCACTGTTACTTATCGTTTACTGAAACAGATGCTTTGAAAGACAGACGCTTTCAATTGAACATCATTTCTTCTCACCAACATGCAGACCTGAGCCCGTGATTGAATGACAATGAGATGCGTCGGTGCTGACTGAACGTGTGACACACTCACGATCCAGACTTAGGTCGGATCAATAATTCCATTGGAAGCCGAAGCAATCGTCCGGATGGCTTTGTCTCTGTGCAATAAGCTTGCGCCCGGACGAATGCTTCTAATCCCCATGAAGATAGCTTTGTTGAAGGCCGTCGCCGCTAGTCGTCGCAGAAGGGAAATCTGAAGACACAGCACAGAAGATGGTGGAAACCAGGGACCATACCGCAAGCCCTTCTTTTGACCAAGTACAAATCCATAGGATATCAGAAACCCGCATACGCTCTCATGAGAAACCTAACCGTTTTTAACGCCGTCTTCTCTCTCCACACCTCACACAACCCCTCCGAAAGAAAAAAGTGTCTACACAACCACCCTTCTCAACGCCTCCGTCCCACCAAGCACCCTCCGTCCCGTCACCGCATCCCTGCCCTTCCCCGACTCCCACCTGCCCTCCCTACTCCCTTCTTCTTCCAGCCACGCGCCATTTCCGTCCTCCCCAACCACCCCGACCTCCTCGCCGTCCCCGTTCGTGAACGCCTTGTTCCCCTCCATGAACGCTGCCTGCCGCTCGTGGGCCCCCTCCACCCACCGGTGTATGCACGCGTAGCAGTACACGAACCCGTACGGGCTGGCCGTCGGCGTCTGGATGGGGGACAGGCAGATGGGGCACAGCGCCGAGTTGGGCGGCGCGGGGACGGTCAGGACGGGGAGCAGCGAGGACGCCGAGATGGGCGGCGAGCCGGCCCTTTTGTCCTGCCTGAGGGCCGAGGGCTTCGCCGGGGCCGGCGGTTGGGGCCTGGCGGGCGGTGTCGGGGGGAGGCCGGTGATGACGGGCGGCGGCAGCTCGAGGCCGGCGGCCGTCTGGCGCGACAGCTGCCGCGCGAAGTCGGACGCGTGCCACCACTCGAGGAACTTGAGCGCGAAGATGGACGTGGGCAGTAGGATGCGGAGCGAGCCGAGGGCGCGCTGGGACAGCGTCTGCGCGAGGGTGCGCGGGTGCAGGATGCTGTTGCTCTGGCCGGGACGGCCGGGGCGCGCGGGCGTCGTCGTCGTCGGGACGGGCGGGTTGGTGGCGAGCTCGATGGCGCGGTGGTCGGCGGCGTTGAGGCGGCGGATGCGCGTGCCGACGAGCCACAGGAAGGGACTGTGGTACTTGGAGCCGTCGAAGAGGTAGGCCAGGTTCCAGGCCAGCAGGGCGAAGTAGTAGGCCGCGTTGACGCTGGGGTAGACCTTGCGCAGGAACCACTTGTAGTAGAAGACGAGGCGCTGCCTGATGCTCGCGCCCTCGGGCAGCCCGGAGCGCTCGCGCCCGAAGCCCGGAGCGCCCTGCAGCACGCTCTGGTGCGCGGCGTGTATGTCCCAGCCCTCGTCCAGCTTGCGCTTCAGCCACGGCAGGCCGACCATGACGGCCAGGTTGCGCCACACGTCGGCGTCGCGCAGCTTGAGCGTCTCGCGCACCTGGTCGGCGGCGCCGAGCTGCGCGCGATGGGCCTCGCCGCCTTTGACGCGCAGGACGCGCTCGCGCTTCATGCCGTAGAAGTTCTCGATGAAGCCGCCGCCGTATGTGCGGAGGAAGTGGCGCTCCACCAGGAGCGACAACAGTGCGTAGACTTCATCGAAGGAATTGAGGATGGGCAGCAGGTAGCGGGGATGGCGGTGGGTAGCGACGGCAAGGAGATAGCGGAGCGAGGGCGGGAGCAAGGCGGACAGCTGCTGTTCGGAGAGGAGCTCTGTTGCGGCGTCATATGTCAGTGCTGGACGGCGGATGCGGATGCGGAGGGCATACCGAACAGCGACGGCTTCAGCTCATCGAAGCCATCTTGTTGGCTCGACAGGTATTCCATCGTGCCTGCTGCTCATCGCTGTTTGAGGCGTGTGGCAGCTCATTGATTGACAACGCGGCCGAGCGAAGCTCCGGCGGACAAGAGGTGACGAGCCGAGGTGCGCGTCGACGTCGGCCCTCACGCCGCCAACCCCCGGCCGAACCCCTTCCACGTGATGGGCAACCATTTTCCCACTGGGCTGTTCCTCGACGACTCGCACTTTGTTTCACCGCATCTGGTGTTTCGCAATTACTTGCATGAACCCCGATCTTAGACTTGAGTTTAAATTTGGTTGGATTTGAGCTTGGTATCACTAACGTAACAAAAGAAATAGGCCGGGTCATCATTACAATCCCCTTCATCTGCCATTCGACACCTGTGCCTGGTACCACCTCCCGTCCGGCACCAACGCGTCATTGCTCTCCCCTCCTTCGCTCTTCCTGCTTTGCCTGCTGCTCTCCATTGTCGACGTGACTTCGACTGTCGTGTCGATCTTGATCCTCTGGTCCTTGCTGTCCTGAAGCTCCAGTTCGTCAATGTCCACCATGTCTTTGCCAGATCCGAGCCGGTCGACACCTGCACTGTTGCCCCAGTTGCGCTGTGCAATCCTGGACCGTATGTGCGACGGATGAGATGTCGCATCGCGGGATGACGTGATGCCGACGGCAGCCATCAAGCGGACGAGGAGTGGTCGGAGCGATGGCAGACAGGCACAGATGATGCACACCGACACTTCAATCGCGGACCACATCGAAGGCTCTGAGTTCGCGTATCCAGGATCTCCCTTCTTGAGCGCGTTCGCAACGGTGCTCAGACGGACCAAAGAGATAATGCAGCCACTGTGCCATGTGTCAGTAAGTCTCCGGGTTGCATGTGCGCGCGCGAGAGAGGGTTGAGACTTACGCTCCGCCGATTGCAAAAGCAAACGCCAATCCAAATCTTTGACCGCTTGAGATGTGAAGCTGGTTGAGAACGGGGATTGGCAATCCAATGATGATGAAATCGGTGAGGATGTTCAGAGATGCGTTTGCGTAGTACGAAGCTACTGCGTTGATGCACTTCCCCTTCATGCTCCTGTCCCAAAACGACTCAACCGGGACGCACTGTAGGATCGAGACGAGCACTGCCTGTGTTGTCCACATGACGATGAATGCGAACGTCAACTTGATCGTGAGGACGGTGCGTTTTCCGACAAAAATCCGGTGGTACTGCAGGAGAATCGACATCTTGGACAGACCAAGCGCGAGAAGGTAGACCCAGATACTTGCCCAGAACCTAGAGATAGTCAGAATCAAGGTCTTTTAAGGTGCATGAAGAGATAGTGGCTGGGTCGGGAAACAGCGTGGCGTCGAGCCCCTCCCGCAAGGAAAACGGTAGGGGCTGGAGAGAGATAAGTTTCGCAAGAATAGTCAAGGCACTTACCATCGAGTCTGGGCAGAAAGGTCCTCCGTTGATAGTTCTTTGGAGTGATGACCCATGCCATGCGCAGCCTCTGTAGAATACTGATCAGTCGTGTCCTGAACGAATGGCTGTGTTTACTTACGAAAGTTAATGACAAGTGCCAGTGGAAGTGTGACGATCCAAGAAGCCACCACGAAGAAGTCATCCCAGCCAAGACTGCGTGTCACTCGGTATCGTACGCCGAGCTTGAGTACCAGAAATAAGAATGAAACAAAAGTGACTGCCCAGGTTGCGTGAACGCTCCGCGTTGCGGACTCTGCCCATTCCATGACTCAAGGATATCGTTGGAGGGAACTAGATAGAGAGAGATGCAGAACCTGAAAGCCCAGAATAAAAAAAAGATTGTCGACGGAAGTGGGCAGTCCGAAGGGCCGGGATGTGGACGGATGTTTTGCAGGATGGTGGGCCATGTTCCTTGCTAAATATGCCCCCCCTTCAGACGAGCGTTTTGCAGCGACATCCTCGCAGGATCGACCGGCGGGTCGCTTGCTCCAACCTGAAGCCTGAGAGTGTATGCACTCCAGACCTAAGACACGGGACGGAAGGGAGAGTGCGATGGCGCCAGCAGCACTAGGAAGGTAGCTGCTGGACGGCGAATCTCGGTAGCCTAGTGGTTCCATCCGCCTGGTCTGGGTGCTTGGTCCGGCCAGCACAGCCAACAGGCGCCGTCCCCAGATCGACGGACATCGCGGCCAGGTGGCTGATAATGCGACGAAAGCACCGCCATCTTCCTATTGGTGCACAGGCCAAAGCTAATCAGAACTCCGTAGCGTCTGCCCCCAGGATGATACCCGCGCGATGGAAGGACGCGGAGAAGGAAGGCTATCCGTCCGAGCCATTCACTGACATGCGTCCAAGCCTCAGCCGCTGCTTAAAGAACGAAGGCTGAAAGATTGGCCGTTCCTGGCGGAACTTGCCTTTGATGTTTGAAAAGAGTCTGGCCAGGATGTAAGCAACAGGGACCTGGGCTGCGAACCGCTTTCATACAATCATGCACAGCCTTGTGGAGGGAGATGATTCATCACCCGATTTGTGAGCCTAATGAGACGACCTGCATGCACGCGGTAAGTGATTGCATCAGCAGGCGGGATGAAGTAACTTGCCAAGAGCATGCATTGGTGAATCAGAGAGAAGGAGAAAGCGAAAGCTGCGCCGCTAACCACATGACTAAAAACATGTTAACCCAATTGTAGCACAGTGCCATCGGTCCCTGACGGCCTCGGCTTCGGCACTTTCGGTACCCTAGGAGATTAAGTAGGCTCTATTCCTACTCGTCGCATTTGGAGACGTCTGCCCTGTCTCGGAACATAGCGACGCCAGCTCTTGGCCCACTAGGAAGGACAGCCTCGTTAGGATCCGTGGATTGCTCTGCGACTTACACTCACCCAATCGTAGGCATCGTGTCTGGAACGATTTACTGGTCTCACCCAGCCGCATCCTTCGATCGAACACCTTTGAGCATTGGGATAGTATCGAATTTTGAAATGCTGCTCACAGTTCTAGTGAGCTCCGGAAAACTCCATATCGTGCATTCAAGTAACGCCAGTGAATCTGCCACCCAAGCCGGTTTTCGCCACGTGAGGGCAAACCTGCCTCTACGCTTCGTCGCCATCTTCCATGTTCAGATCCTCCATCTCCTCCAGCAGCTGTTCCATTGGAATCTGCAGGCCCTCGTCTTCCTCCTCCTCGTCGTCCTCTTCCATCTCTTCGGCATCTGATGGCTTCGGCGCGTGTTGGCTCTTGTATAGTGCAATACCCGCACGGTAGTCCTCGTCCTCCTCAACATCGCGAAGGAACATCTCAAAGTCGCGCTCGAGGCGCTCCTGGTCCTGCTTGCGAGGAAGCATCTCGTTCTCCTCCTTGGCCATACGCTTGACCCTCCAGTTGCGCTTGTTCCTCTTCTTGCGGGCGTAATGCTTCTTGACAAGCAACACATCGGGGATTGTGCCAGAGTACTGTTTGCTGTTCTCGAGTTCGTCAAACAAGTCGTTGTTGAAGTTAGTGCCGAGCAGATGGTATCCCATGACTGAATCTCCAACATTCAACAGAGCACCCAGGTGTGTCCTCGTGTAGAATGTCTGATCGTTAGAACCCAAATCGGATGCGCGAGCCACTGTTGCCTCTGCCAGGACGTACCGACCCTTGACAGGGCCGAGGGGCTCGATATCCAAGACTATAAACTCAACAAGCTCCGTCACGTCCGCGAGCGGGGTGAAGGGTGACCGCCAGTAGACGTCCGGGCTGATATCTGCCATCTGGAGTGTTTGTGGATCCAGAACTTGAACAGCAGTTCCGATGCGGTTGCAAAGCGTCATTGGCGGAATGTTACCCAGCTGCTTTGCCATCTTAATGGGGAGCACAACAAGATCATCCTTGCAGATAGGAACAATCTCAATGGAATACGTGAACTTGTAGGATTTCACGGACGTGTGTACATCCATAGAGATGAGTTCCTGGGACTTCTTGGTGAAGACAGGGACGACGGATTTCAGGAAATCGACGAACTTCTCTGCCTGATTTCTTGCTGCAAAGAAGAAATCGATGCCCTCGTGGGTCTCCTTAATGTTGATAGTGTCCTTGTGCGCCATGTGCTTCAGGATGAGCTGCTCGAGGTAAAGGAAGGTACGCTTGTGCGTAACCTTCTGCCGTACTTGCACGGAGGCTCTCCATGTGTTGTGGGTATAGCTCTTAGCGCAATCCGGACATTGCTGATTCGCGAGAACATATTCAACTTCGAAGGACTGTTGCAGAATGGTGTTTTGAAAAGCCTCCTGCTGTATGGTGATCTTGACCTTGACTCTCCGCGAGTGTGGCTCGGTCCAAATGAAGCTGGCATCGATGATGCGCACCTTGTTGAGACCGCGCAGTTTCCGGAGACATAGAGCTAGGAGTTCGCGGGACTCGGGCTGGGCGACTATCCACTGGCTGGGCGGTGACATCCATCTACGGACGGGTTAGCTGGTTTGGCGCAAGAAGCGGTCTCTAAAACGTACCTGTCGCAGTCCCTACAGGAATGGAGCACAGCCTCTCTCTGGATGCCTTCGCTGATATCGACGGTGAGCTTGATACAGTCGTAGCAGAGCGCGCCGGCGGAGGTGGTGCCGTCGATTGGGGCGCCGCAGTTGCAGCAAAGGATGGTCGCCGCATTTTGCGCAGAGGGCTGGAAGGCGACGGCGCCGTTGTCCAGGTCCATGGACATGGTGGGCGCAGGTTGGGTATCACGGGAGCTGCAAGTAGAGGAATAGAGAGTGGATGGACAGGGAGAGGGGAGGAGGGCGGCGTGAGGGAATCGCAAGATTTGCCCCACGAGTTTCTTGGAAATAGTTTGGGAATTGTCAGCAGGCGGAGTCGTTGTGAAAAGATGCCTTATCGATAACGCAGAGGCAATTGCGCCGGCTCGTCGGCGCCTCAGGCAGCACACTCGGACTCTCTAGAGCAGCGCAGATCCGCGGCGACAGAGCGTGTTCCTGGTGCTTCTTTGCCGCTATCCTCCCTTTCTCCCCATCTCAACGCCTGCGAGATCGTGCCATGGCTGCTTCCAGGGCCATCGCATCGGGACTTCGATGCAACGCTTGCCGCGCAAATTTTCTCAGGTCTTTCGCATCGCTCGCTGGTGTCGAAATCCCCGCAACCGGCCTGCCACGCGCTCGCGCAACCACCAGAACCTTCACTACCGTACCATTGCGCCTTTCCGACAGTCTCTCGAATAAGGAACATCATCAGTCCGAAGACAGTCTACCCTCCGAAGCGACGCTCTCGTCCTCAAACTCTCAAGACGCGTCCGTACCATGGTATCTCCAGGTCGATGCGCCTCAACGACCTCTCGAGGCCGCCGCACACCCGCTCGCTGACAGGCAGCGCATACCTGACCTCCCAGAGCATTCTCCGCCAATTCTCGAGAGTTTTCTTCAATATGTCTCGGTAGATCTCGGCATTGATGATCTTTCTATCCTCGACCTCCGCCACCTCGACCCGCCACCTGCGCTAGGTGCAAACCTCCTCATGCTATTCGGAACTGCGCGCAGTGAAAAGCATCTTCACGTCTCTGCGGATAGGTTGTGTCGATGGCTACGGAGCGAATACAAACTGAGTCCACATGCCGACGGTCTGCTGGGGCGGAATGAGTTGAAGCTGAAGCTGAGGCGCAAAGCGCGTAAAGCAAGGATGCTCTCCAATGCCGGTGTTTCGGAGAGCAGTCTTGCCGCCGATGACGGGATCCGGACCGGCTGGATATGTGTCAATGTCGGCTCTGTAAAGCCAGCCGAATCAGCTTCAAAGGACGATCCGCAGACGCAAGACTTTGTCGGCTTTTCTATGCAGTCGGAGCGAGTGAGCATTGTCCTTCAACTCTTCACAGAGGAGAAGAGAATTGAGCTCGATCTTGAGAATTTGTGGAACGGGGTGTTGAAAACTGACAGGAGAAGCAAAGAAGCCCGGACTCCTGAAGACGATTATGACCAAATCAAGGACGGAATGTACAACCCCAACGGATCTGTCGTCGATACCACGGTCACCAAGCAGACGACTCAATTCCACCAACGGATCTCCCAGACACCGTTCCAGGCCCGGGCGTATCACACTTCAAGAGGAAGGCAACATGGTACGAGTTTGGCACTTGAAAGAGCTGGAGAACAATATTCGACTAACATGAAGCCAAGGACCTGGAAATCATTCATGAGTGCCCTTTCGGACCGTGGAACACCTGTAATGAACAAGATTGCGCCATCCCAATTACGAGAGCGGGCGAAGCCCGACCAACACGCCGAGGCTTTTGCTCTGGCCAACAGACTGGAACAATTGCATCAAATGTCTGCGGAAGAACAGCTCGAGGCTTTGGGCGAAGGACCAAGCTGGAAAGGCAAAAATCTCACTCCTTTTCTGAAGGATTTCTGCAGCCATATCCCCGAATTCCCGGATATCCTCCATTTTGAAGCTATATTTCAGCTTTATCTCTCCGCTCTATCTATAAACCATCCCGGATATCCTGTTAACATCATCCATGACCTCCTTGAAGAAATGCAAATCGCGGGTGTACGTGTCCCGGAGCATATGTTCCTCGCCGGCATCCGGGCCATCCTGTCTCGCGAACATCCGAAAGAATTCAGCGAGACCACCGCCCGGCGCCGCAATAAAATTGTCTTCGCCCTTTTATATGCCATGCAAGGACATTCGTATCCCAATCTTACAGACGAGATCATCATTATGCTTCATGACTCGGTCTCGACACTCAGCAACGACTTGAAGGCCCAGCATAAGGACCTGAGCAAGGCCCAAAGACGAGCAGCTTACAACCAATTGGTGCGCCATGGAATTATCCACCAGATAGATATGCTGGAGTTGCCTTTGAAGCCTGAGACTTTTGCCCACCTGCTGAGAAGTAACGCCATTCTGGGTGACATGAAAGGGATGTGGCATATTTGGAGTTCCACAACTCTAGCCATGCATCCTCGCTCGGCCCAAATGTACGCGATTGCTCTCAACGGAGTCGCGTTCACTGGGCATCAGGTCAATTGCATCCAAGCGGTGCGGGATTGTCTTGCCACCATGCCGCAAGAAGTACCCCCGGTTGAGTTGAAGGACGATGTCAGAGAAGCAGTGATGCGGTGCCTCTTGGTGATTGAACCTGATGTTGACAAGTTGTGGGAAAGAGGTGTCAGGGATGGAGAATGGGTCATGCTCTGGCACAGGTGCATGCGCTCTCTACAGAAGGGTGGAAAAGAGGAGAGTTCGCAAAGCTTACTGGAACGGTTTCGGACAAGCGTGCTCGGTAGGCAGAGTGTACAGTAGAGGTCCATATGTAGACATAGATCTTTTCTAGGCTGATCAAATTACTTCAATTGCGTCCTATAAATGTGCTTTACCAGGCGCTGAATTGATAGCCACGGTGCCGATCTATTACTGTTTTGGGGGAGATCTTATCGATAACTCTAATTCCTGGCCGGCCAATTTTCTATGCCGCATCGTCTCCTCCGAAGCTTTGCAAAAACAAACGAAACAATCACCCACCATGTCCACTCGCAAGAGAAACGAATGGCTCGAGGCCGACGATGCGAGCGATGATGATGAGGAAGTTGGCTACAACTCCGAGGAGGAAACCACAGGCCGCGCCGCCCTCGCCGGCCGCGCATCCAAGCGGCGCAAAGTCGACGAGTCCGTGAAGAAGGACGAAGCTGCGGAAGACGAGCGATTCGCCCTCGAGGAGGAGGACGACGACGACGACGAAGACGGCAACGACAACCTCCTCGAACCCACATCCGCGCCCAAGAAGGCGCTCAGCAAGAAGAAGCTCGAGAAGGCGCAGAGGGCCGTCAAAAAGACCGGCGTCGTCTACCTCTCGCGCATCCCGCCTTTCATGAAGCCCGCTACCGTCAAGTCGCTGCTCAGCCAGCACGGCAAGGTTGGCCGCGTCTTCCTAACGCCAGAGGACCCGGCCGCGTACAAGCGGCGCAAGGCTGCGGGTGGAAATAAGAAGAAGAGCTATGTGGATGGCTGGGTCGAGTTCGTGGACAAGAAGGAGGCCAAGGCGTGCGTGGAGCTGCTGAACGCGAAGATTGTCGGTGGCAAGAAGGGCGGTTATTATTACGATGATGTGTGGAATATGCGGTATTTGACCGGGTTCAAATGGCACCATTTGACGGAGCAGATTGCGAACGAGAATGCAGAGCGTGCAAGCAGGATGAGGGCGGAGATCGCGAGGAGTACGAGGGAGAACAAGGAATTCCTTCAGAATGTGGAGAGGGCAAAGATGTTGGAAGGCATGGCTGCAAAGAAGAAGAACAAGCGTCCTGAGAAGGAGGGCGCTGCTGCTGCGCCGCCGAGCGAAAAGGATATCAGGAGACAGTTCAGGCAGGCTGAGGTGAGGTCGAAGAAGACGAGGGATGTACCGGAACAACCAGAGGAGGTCAAGAGGGTTTTGTCGAAGATTTTCTAAAATGTTGCACATCATAGGCGCATAAGCGTTGGCGCACAGACAGGCTACACGTTTGCATAGGGAAGAAAAAAGATATCCGGTTCTATTTACCACAGCAGAGGCCGAGCCTGGATGGAGGCCAAGTCAAGACATCCCCGAAATCTTTCTTGTAGGGGGTTAAAAAACATGAAACGTCAGTCTCTGTGTCAATCACACATGGAAGGTCGCCACCATTCCAAATTATGAAAGCTTGTCTATAACAATTCAAACTACAGTTTCTGAGATCGAAACAGATACTGACTTGACTGCCATCATCACTAATGACACTCCCGGGCACCCGGCCAGAGGGAGGCTGGTTACGTACATGCTGACCGTTTCGGGGCCGGTTTGGGGTGCGGTTATATCTACGGTGATGGTATCACTGGGTTTGTGTCTCGTCACTCTCGGAGTTAGAGTGTGAATTACAGTTGAGATACCCTTGAATGATGAGAAGGTGAACTTTGACGTCTTGAAGCTGAAAGCCGCTGATGTAGGTAATTTGGATATAATCGGGTTGTACCAACGCCATTCTCAAGATACGGAGCTGTAAGTTGCCTTAGTGCATCTAATTGGATTTGGGTTTCCCTTCTATGTGAGTGGTCCGTCGCGGGGAAGCGGCTCTGTGACACAAGCCCGGCGCTCCTAGGTTCAATTCAGCCGAGTGTCATGTCTACCGGGCATTCTTTTATGTCCACACTTTAGACATGAATTGATTACACAAAGATCCCCTAAAAGGTCCTCGAACCACCGCTAAGGTCATGTCTGTGCGAACGAGAAGCAAGCAGGAAGGGGATGCCCGCGGAGAGGTCAGGGCCCATATTGGGCCACTTCAAGGTGGAGTGTCATTTTATTTTTCGACATCAACTTCTCCCAGCCACTTAACCTCGCCGCCGAGTAGCGATTACTAAAGCTCTTACTTGAACCTAGGGCAAACCGTACAGCTATCTTTATTTTTTCCATAGTCGACACACTTTCATTTTGCTGGCTGCTGACTGACATTGACAATTGAGGAGTATAAGACTGGCACGGTTGAATGGCGAAACCTCACTCTAAACACATGCACAATGGGGATAAACTTGTAGAAAGGTCTTTTGAAGAATCTGCAAAATCACAATTGCGCCCAGAATTCCGCCAGTCTGTCAGCGCCTTTCTCCCTTCCGATATTATTCTGCAGATGGTGTGACGCATCCAGCTCAACGTACCTCACTCCTTTTCCGGTCGTCCCCACTCCGTTTTCCAGTGTCTTGACTTCATCTTCAATGCCATCAATCTTTTTTGCTCTTAGCAACTCTTCATGCGCACCTCTGTACTCATCCACCATCTCCAGCATCAATTTCGTCCTCATCAACTGATCATTCTTCCCCGCCACGACCAGCACTTTCTGCCCACCGTTTCCCCATCCGACAAGGCTTCGCAATACCTTCTTCGGATCAACAAGCCGCCTCATCATTTGATTCGGCCAGACCAAGCTTTCATAGCCGGTCATACAGGTCTGCTGAAACCCCACAACAGTCCAATCCAGAACCGAGGGACTGAAAAATGCGCCTTTGACCAGAGGTAGAGTCGACAGCGGGGAGAGCGGGTGGTAAAAATGGAAGAGGATGCGAATGGGGAATAAGTGATCGTGCTTCAACCAGTTCCAGTAGACGCCAATTCTACACCTAGTCAGGCTTGTTCCTTAATCTACTTCCTTCATCCCGTATCTCTAGACTTATTTATTTCCATTATCTTCTATTGATTCTTGAGGTCCACGATTCACAACGGACAGCAAGTCATGAAGGAAAAGGAGAACTCACTGCCCGAAACACGGCGTCCCCGCCAACAACGCCACGCCCCTCACCCTCGCCTCTGCTCCCGCCTTCTCAACCACCCACTGCGCCAACCCCCCACCGCTCGAATGCCCCACCAGAAGCACCTCGAACCCCTCCCCGTACTCCCCCTTCAACCACTCGATCACCACTCGCACATCTTCCTCCATCGCGCCCAGTCCCGTCCCGAACACCATCCGCACATACCCCACGCGCCAGCTATTCCCGTGCCCACGCAAAGACAATGCGTGGCAAGGGATGCCGTGGTGGCGGGAGAGGCGGTCAAGGTAGGGGAGTCAGACAGCGGCAGAGCCGAAGCCACCGTGGAGGAAGGAGGTGCGGTAAGGAAGAAGGAGGTGGCTTGGTGGGAGGGACGGCGGAAAGGAGTTCGAGGGCGCCTTCCGGGGTGGGGATGTGGGTGCGGATGATGCCGTGCGGGAGATCTGGAGGAGCGGGGATGTTGGCGGAAGGGGTCCACGGGAGGCGCCAGAAAGGTGGTCAGAGCATCGTCGTGGTGATGGGTTGGTGTTGGCGTGTGGCGAGATTGTGAGTGCGGATGAAGGCCAGGTATTTGGATTGTTCGATTGAGCTAAATGTTTTGGCAGGACGGGATATGGAATAGAATAGAGATTTTTATGTGGCAGGATTTGGTTGGTATTTAGCTTGATGTTCTTTCCCCGCTCGCCTTTCCACCCGTAAACAGTTATGCGTACAAACGCGAATGCAGCGCGCTCTTATTTCAGCCGTAGCTTGGCGAATTTTAGCTCTGTTGAGCTTGTAAGTCCCGACTTCTTTCTTTGAGTCGTAGCTTCATTGCGTTCCGCTCCTCCATTTTATGCTGAATTTGAATCATGTGTGTATACTTGGAAGGTGTGCTTCAGCTTCGAAATGAGTGAAGGATTCAGATGTGGCGGTAGGCGAGTCGTCCCGCCTATAGTCCAATCCTCCCCGACAGCCACAAATATCTGGACCCTAAAGGCCCAGATCGGAGCAAGACGGAGGACTCCGGGATACTGCGACTCATGACGTCTGGGCTAGTCGGACGAGGCGGGTGAGGAGGGGTTTACCTGGCGTGAATCTTGCAGGGTTGAGTTGTTTTACAGCCGCTCGTCGACGGCGCCACGAGTGTCTGGAGAGCCGCCCTGAATATGGAGAACAACCATCTCGAAACACAGAGCACCCAGGCCTCAATTACCCAAACTCATCCTGCCAACGCCTTCGCCACCAGCTCCTTCGGCCTATCCCCCATCGGTATCTCCAGCGCCAGCTTGTGCCCCTCCTCGCTCATCTTCCCCCACGTCTTCCTCAAAATCGTGATAATCTTCTCCTCATCATATCCTCTCTCAAACTCCTCGAACTGATCGTCCAAAAACACCAGACACGCGACATCCTCCAGCACCTGCGTCTCTTCGTCGCTCTTCAGATCCTCCTTCCGCACCAGACACGCGACGCGCTCTGCCTCCTGCTCGCCATACCCGGCCTCGAGGCAGTAGCCCTTCGCGATGTCGGCCTGGCGCTTCTTGAGCGCGTTGCGCCAGGCGTGGTAGCCGAGCTTGGTCATCGGGTAGCTGTCGCGCGGCACCTCCCAGCGGCGCAGGTGCTGCGCGCGGATGGCCAGGCCCAGCGGCTCCGACGCGTCGGGGTTGCGCTTGCGCAGGTACGCCGTCATCTTGTCCGCGTAGTGCAGCTCGTATGGCTTCTCCTGTCCGCCCTCGACGGCGACTTTCTTCGGGTCGAGCGCGTGCGCGGCGTCGATGGCGGCGAGAGCACGATCGTAGGGTGTTGCCATTGTCGTAGGATGGTCTCGTTTTGTACTTTGGGCCAACTGCAGGCAGTGTCGAGGGAAGGGAGAGGGAGCGGGGGAGGGTGATGAGCGTTCGGAGAAAAGAAGCTTTTGGAGGGGCTGTGGTGAGGGGCAATCGCGTTATCTCACTCCATCTCTGGCTCTATTTTTTGGCCTTAATTTTTTGCGCCGAGCATTCTTATTCCGGGCGCTTCTAATAGGCTGGATTGCGAGGAATCGCCCTTCGCGTTCCCCGCGGCAGCTGCCGAACTTGCTGGAGGCGAGATGCCGCTCGGTGGTTCTGTCTTGCTTTTCAAACGAGCAGTCTGTGCATGTCCTTTTTGCGCGTTGGCTCAGAAAGGCGATCGTAATTTCTTATCTATATGGACGTTATAGGCACTCAACTCGCAATGCCAAGAAACGAGCATCGGATGCTGACCAAGTTTCGGATCTAGGCGCGGCTGTGAAATATATCGTTCGAGCCCTTCGCGGAAAGAAAATGGCTCAGACATTTCCACCCGAAGCGACGCTGCGTACAGTATGACTCGCAGATGCCATGGTCAGAGCGCTATAATTCCAAATTGGAGGATTGTGAAGCCAAGAGAGATGAGGAGTTTTTCAGAGCCAAGGATGCCCGAGAAGCCACAGGCCGACGTGTCGAACCGAGGCAACGCCCATTGATTTTACATTACGAGTAAAACTAAGTATTCGCAATGACCGTAAGCGCTCTTTGCATAGTGGTATCGTAACTTCATATATTCCATGACCCATTCGAGCATTCTGTCATGCGATTGATCCGTACTCCTCCTAATCCGTTCCCAAGAATAGTTAAAGCCCAGTCAGAAACGAATCGGAAGATCAGACGTCCAGCATACTGCGAATCCTTTGCGGGGGGTAATTCTCCGCGAGAGTTTCGCCGGTCATGCCAGTTCGTTCCGTGGTCCCTGTCGCCGTGCTCGCATTGTCGTCGCTATCTGCCCTGCCCAAATGCCGTCTGTCACCACTTCCGGTATCATCGGGATCTCGGAATGGGTTCTCCGGTGCATTGTCCGCCCTCTGGCGACTCCTGTTACGCACCTGACCCCCAGAGCCTGGTACGTCGTAGTAAGAAGGTGGGTTCCCACTCATTTCCGTAAGCTCCACGTTGGCGGCTGGAAGCGAAGGGTTGCGCGGCTGTCTGTTGGCACCGGGACCTTCCGAAGTCAGAGCACGCAGTCGTTGCTCTGGCGTTAGATGCAAGTCACCATGCGCCTTCCTCCACCAAGATGGCTTCTTGGTGACCCCCAGTTCTGCGTCTGCGGCCTGGCCTCGATCCCGTCTCTGCTCAATGATGAGCCTATCCTCGTTCTCGTCGATATATCCGAATACATTGAAGAGGATCAACAAAAGGATCGTCGTCCCATATCCGAGCCCATAGGGCCAACCTGGCTCAACATCATATTTGAGTAGGCTAACCTCCCAGATCCATACCGAGGCTAAAGCATAAGCCAGACGAATCGCGAGAATCACAAGTGCCAGGAAGAGCTTCGTCGGGCAGTATGTGCAGAAACTCTCGATCCTGGCCATAATGCCGCCGCTGGAAGGTTTCGGGCGGTAATAGTGCAGCGAGTGGCGAAGAGACACAATTATCACAATCCAGGAAATCACCGAGAAAATGGCCCCTGCCTTGAAGCGTCCATCGGTAGCTGTGGGTTCGGCATAGTGAGATTGCTGCCAAGGCGAGCGCTGGAATTGAATTCTGGTCCACGATCGTGGGATTTCCATAAAGAAGCTCTGCATTTGTTAGTGAATACAGGTGCCACTATCATCGTAGTGATGAACTCACAAGCCAAGCAAAGAGGTAGAAGACAAGTGGGAGGTAAAACTCCACTTTGCCACGTCGGTCATCCTGGGGTAGGAGAAACGGATCTCGGTCATATATCTGTCTCTCCTGCCACGAGCCCCTGCACTAGTTAGGAGTGGTTCTGTTGAGAGGAGCGCACACTAACCAGTGCCTTACTGCTTCCCAAACCATGGCCAAGGTTCCCGGAAGCATCAGGGTGAAGAAGAAGCTTTGAAGGATGATTGGAAGGCTCTGCAGGTAATTGCGGTCGACATCAACACTAGTGATGGTGCTTATCATGCCACAAGCAGCAACAAAGCACATCCAGTACCACTGCCACCGTCTTCCTATCACTCTGAACCTCTTATCTTCACGCAAAAAGAGTCTACCGTGCTTTCGCAGGTTGATGAGGGTGAACATGATGCTCGCTCCAAAAAGAGCGGCATATGCGATGCCGATTGCGCCTCGAGTCCGAATGCTATAGTAAGGAAAATAGCAGGAGGTGCCGTTGACCCAGCTCCCGTTAGACATCATGACCGGTTGGTGGTGGTCGAATATCAGATAGCATCTTGACGAATTCGAGATGGTGCCATTGTCGTATATGGTATAGTTGAAATATTCTAGAGCACTGAGATTGAAGTGGATGCCGTTGATGACAGTATCGGTCGCATTGTCGCCGCCCGGGAACTGGAGAAGCTCGCGGAGGTTGAGGAGCGGCATGATGGGCCGCGGAGGTTTTAGCGAGGAAGAGTGCTCAAAGCCGAGAGATTGCGCGGTGCCGCAGGTGAAGCCGCGGTCGCCACAGCGGGGCTGGAGATGGTGATGCGATGTTGAGTAGTGTGGAGAAGGCGAAGCACAAAGCGGCGAGCGAGTCGTTCCCCGGGCGGAGCTAGGCCGGAAGCTATCCGCACCTTCCCGGACGCCCGTGGCGGGGAAACTTGCAGCTCCTTGCCTGCACAGCTCTGAGCTGACGCCGCCTTCACGCTCACCACGACGAGGCAGATGAACGGGTCGAAGCGACGTTTCAGCGGCTGGGCGGCGCTGTGCGAATTGCGCGGACCTGCGCGATGTCGAGACGAGGGTGCTGGCGCAAACGGCGCACGACAGCAGCAGTGATTGCAGTCGGGTGAGCCAAGCCAGCAACCCCAGGCGATGACGCAGATCAGCGGCCGGGCACTGGGCAGATCGTGGCATGGACAGGCGCGCCGCAGCCCCTGCTGAACACCAGAATTGCTCGGCATGACAACGTATCCACTTTGCAAATTTTGACAGAGCCGCAATTGGTGCGGCTCGTCCCGACCTGCTCCTAAGGCCTTAAATGTCAAAGATAAGCGAATGAAGCTTCCAAGAAGAGGGCAGTTTGGTGATATCGCCAGCACAGCCCTGCCCGCAGTTGCGCGCCGGCCAGCCCTCAGAAAAGCCGAGTCCGACAACCTGGGCGGTAGACGCCGCTCAAATCGATGTGCACGGTAGATCTGCTCTGCATTGCCTCGACATCCTGGGGTGGACTGATTGTTGATCATCGTATGAGCAGCTATCACTGCGGTCTGAGAGCGCGCATCTCTGCCGCGCGCTGGGACCTACTGCATACTACCACCATTCCCTGCGGGGAACCGGAGCATTGCGCGCGGGTGCCAAAATTCGAACAACAGCAACTATAACAGCTCAGCCTCACGGGTGCAGCAAAATTTTTTACAACTCGTGGGGGTGCAATTGCCAGGGATGATACGAGGGCGTATACAATGCCTCTGCTTTGGGGAAGATAGGAGCCGAAGAAAGAAGCGCAATATTTTCCGCAGATTGACAGTGCCGCGGCCACGGGATGCTTAGCCAGCAGGTGAAGATTTTCTCGTGAGCACTGATAGATTAATACGAGGCGCAGGCTGAGCGAGTTGCATGGTGGCAGCGTACCCACGATCTCCCGGCCCTGTAGATCTTGACCGGGACAGTGGACACGCCGGCTATTTGGGAGACGTTTGACATGCACGCGCTTGGCACCGCCGCCGTCTTTGGCGCACAGAGTCGGGCCTTCGGGAACGGCGGAGGATGCCTGGTATTTTTGGCACCGCCGCGATAGCTGTCGCGGGCAGCGTTCGGCGCGTGCCAGCCCAGCTCTGCTAAGACCGACCGAATGCGAAGACCCTTCTGACGTTCCGGCACCCGCTGCGGCGCCGAGCCCGTGCACGCGTGGGTGGGGAGGAGTTCGCAAGCTCGTCGCCCAAGTCGCGATGCCTCCGACTCAGCCCTGCCAGCGTCCATTCACATGCATAAATCCCTATACTGCGTGGTCCTCAAGCGCTCGTCCTGCCCAGCTGCTCCAGGCTCCAGCTATCCATACATACATACCGCGGCGCCGCCTCCAAGACTCCCGCTGCGCGTCGACGCCTGACGACCACGCGCCTCAAAGCTCCCGCTCCGCAACGACCACCGCGCCCTTGTCCGCCCTGCCTTGCCACCGCCCGTCGCTGTATAGGGGTTCGCAGGCCTCAGGAAAAATCTGCGGGTCGCAGTCTTTAATAGACGACCGATCGCCCGCTGACCACCGACTCAAGAGCGCCTGACGTAGCAACCTCTCTGGTACGGACGTAAGGCCGGCCCCTGCCGCCCAGCGGAACTGCAGCAATGGCTTCCCCAGATTCGTACAACCCACACGCTCAGCGCGAATCCCCATCCCACGTGGAAGGGCAGTCGCAGTCCAATGCCGGCCAAAGCAAGCCGCATCACGCCCCGCAGCACCATGCTGTGCCGCCCAAGATCCGCCGCCGCAATCGCCTAATCACCTCGTGCCTCGAATGCCGGTGAGTGCATCTTCACCCGCCTCCACGAGTCCCCACCACTGAAACGCTTCTTCAGACGCCGCAAGCTCAAATGCGACAAGCTTCACCCATGCACCAATTGCACCCGCTTCTCGCGGGACTGCGTCTTCCTGGCTCCAGCCTTGGACGCCGCCTCGCAGCAGAAGCTTGCAGAGATCAAGGAGAAGATGGGTTCTCTTGAGCGCACACTAGAGGAGGATATAGCCCGGAAAAAAGAGGGCCGGTTGCGGGCTGAATCGCGTCCTGGATCCAAGCTGCCTGGTCTGGAAGACTTCTCAGCCGACGAGGATGCGAGCGAGCTGGAGGAAGAGCGGGGCCTCGAGCCCACCCCGCTCGCTATTGAAGATGCTCCGTACGATGACAACATGTGTGATGACAACCTCGTCGACCTTGGTGTGCAATTCGGGCGGATGAGGATCACAGAGCGCATTGGAGGATTCGTACGGCCGAAGCTTGCCCAAGAAGTCAGTTCACCTCCACCGAATCGCTTGTGGCTACATAGCCGAATGCTAATCACCACCCCGCAGCTTACTGAGGCCTTAAAAGAAGTTCCGGAGCTATTCCCAGATCCCGACGAGCCGCATCCATCATCCCGTCAGATTCATCCGAGCTCCTACCTGATGCCGGGTCCGGACTATCTCGCACCTTCTGCCAACTTTTTCTTCGCTCCTACTAGCCGAAAGAACAGCCTGCTCCAGTCGCTGCCCGCAAAATCAATGGCAGATACGCTGCTGAAGCAGTATTGGCTTGCTGTGCATCCCGTCGCCCCTTGTGTCCATCGGCCGTCGTTTGAACGACAATATGCAACTTTCTGGAGGGACATCTCCAACGGCCTAGAACCTCGTCCATCTTTGCAGGCCCTTGTTCTTGCTGCTATGCTCTCGGCCTCTGTGAGCCTTTCTGAGGATACAGTGACTACTGAGTATGGCACTACAAAGTCCGAACTTGTGGATAATTTCAAGGAAGGCACAGAGGCTGCATTATCTAGAGCGAATGTTGTTAGAACAACAAAGCTTGAGACTTTGCAAGCGTTCGTCATGTATCTGGTTTGTAAATCTTGTTCTTCACACTCCTACAATTCTAATAATTTCAGATCCCGCTCTGCCGTACCGAAGTCTCACGAGCCCATTCTGCGCTGACTGCTATGGCTATTCGGCTAGCAGAATGTATGGGTCTGCACCGTGATGGCGCACGTTTTGGTATCCCTGCCGTCGAAACGCACGTGCGCCGGCTTGTATGGTACCAGCTTTGTTTCCTGGACATACGTGTTTGTGAAGCAAGTGGACCTCGCCCGCAAATTCGCGAAGACGATTTTGATACGAAATTCCCTCTTAACGCGGACGATGCCGATTTCGAATCCAACAACCCACCAACGAAAGACGCAGACCACTTCACCGATATGACGATTGTACGAATGCGATTCGAATGCACTGAAATGGCTCGTTTGGTCTGGTTCGAGCGGCCACGGATCGAGAAGAAGCAGACTTCCCTCACGTCCGTCCTTGCAAAGATTCAAAATTTCCGCAGCGCCATGGAGAAGCGATATGGCCCAATGCTTGATGTCAAGAACCCACTTCATCATATGTGGCAATTGGTGTACAACATTTTAAGCTTACGGCTTATCTTAATGGTTTTGCATCGATATTCCAGCAACATGCATCGAGTCATGCCGGATCGCCTGAGAACGCAAATGTTGAATTCAGCAACGTTACTAATCGAAAATGCGATTGCCCTAGACACCCACCCGAGTTTGAAGCCGTGGGTGTGGTATGGTGGTATGTATCCTTATCTTTTCCTAGTTCAATTCTCGCGCAGTCGCTCTTTCTTAAACCCAATCACCCTTTCACATCGTCACTGTCATTTTATAGCCTTGAGCTAACGGACTAATACTAGGTGCTCATCAGCAATGGCATACTGGTCTCTTATTGATGGCAGAGGTCTACGCGAAAGAACCTCATCCAAGCTATGAAGAACGTGTTTGGCGCTGTCTTGACTATGTCTTTGAGCTTCCTCCGGAAATGACAATTATCGATAAAGCAAAATACATTATCAGCGGCATCAGAGACCGTACGCTTGTTTACCAGAGCATACGACGCATGCGCGCACCAACGGACATGGAACAGCCAATGGGTCCACGCCCATACACCACGGCCATCAACCACGCTGCACGATTCTGGTATCCCACTATGGCTAAAAGTGCGCGAGCACGCACGGGCAGCCCTTCCACGAGCGACCCGTCTGCGAGTGCTGCCAATACGCCTGGAGTACAATATGGTCACATGGGAAGTCAAAGCATGCCTGGTAGCACACACGCCGGGTCTGCTCAGAATAGCGCACACGTCAGTCCAAACATCCAACACGCACAGCATCCCCGTCAGGACGCGACGACCCCTCCGGCCAGATATGACACCAGTTCTGCCGACGACTCAGCCCGACACCAAGCCTACAGCCACGCTTCAAATCCAATGGGCGCGCCAGGCCCTTATGGCATGCCGAATGTGTTCAATATGAGCCCGGGAGACTCAGGCAGCATGGGATCCGGCGGGGTTGGTGGAAGTCCTGGCGACGAGGCTATGCTGGAGATCGACTGGGTAAGTTACTGCATATTTGTAAGCAAATCCAACCAATTAATCACACCATCTACAGAACGAATGGGACAGGCTCTTCCCGCAGCAGCTGCCTAACGGCAACCCTGCCGACATGTACATTCCAGATTTCAGCTATCCGCCGGTCAACGACCAAACAGGGCGCATCCCGACGACAGGTCCTGGGCATGCTCCCTCCTTGGGAGGACTACCGTGGGGACACGTTGGTACCTCACAACCACGGCCACAGTGATTATTCTGTGAATTATAGTTCAGTACCTTTGTGGTGAGGGCATGGGTGATCATGTGGGATCCTAGGAGAAGACGGGGACTTCTTTTTCCTTCCTATGTTGTTGATGAGTCCCATGTATGAACAATTAAATTTCTTTTGTATTTTCTCCCTTTTGCAATACCTCTTTTCCTCTACCTATCGAGATGTGTGCATGCGTTCGTCTTTCCCGGGTAGCAAGCTCGTCTCCATCTCTTGTTGGGGTATTTAACTTTCCTATAGCTCTCACGCTTCTCTGAATCACGCCGCCATGAGTCCCCCTTCCGTCGAACGTCGCTCCGAATAAAAGCGATTGCTGTGGCGATGCGACTTAGGTCAAATTGAAACCGTTTTCAATCTGACTCCTCTCTTCTTGCTCTGCATCCCAATCCACCTCCTACGGTCCAGGTGAATTGCGCGAGATAGGTTCCCTTGCAGAATTTATCTCACTGGTGATGTTATGTGTTGATGCTGGAGACATGCCACTTAGATGTACTTCCTGTCTGGATCAAGCCTGTCCATCGCTTCCATACTCTTCTCATACCTGGGTATTTTGTCAGCTTTCTTGGATGCCTTCACACAAAGAGCCTTCCAGTCAATGGGTTCACTTACATGGTGAACACAATACCACCGCTCAAAATCAGACGCGCTAAGCGCGGCACGGCACCCGACCAGAAGGTCAAGACACCCTCCTCCTTGAATATACGCGCAGCACAGACGAAGCTGTTCTTGTACTCTGCCCGCGCTTCGATCGATTGCATTCTGCGAGAAATCATCAGCGCCACAAAATAAAATTCCCTTTCCAACTCTGACTCACCGAGTCTTGATCGTATCCAGCGGCATCGTCACGTAGACGGTGATGATGCCGGCCAGGGCGCCGATGCCGAAGGTGCTGACGGTGCCCAGCTTCTCGCCGGGCGCCACGTACGACTGCGCCGCCTGCTTGAGCGTCGTATACGCGCCGAAGCGCGTCGCCGAGTTGGCCGCCTGCCGCGCCGTCGTCGGCACGAAGCCTTGGAAAAAGCCGCGGATGCCCTTTTCGCGCGCGATGATGGCACTGCCGTGCAGGAAGCCGCGCATGCGCGGCTTGCCGGTCTTGCGGTCGTCGATGCTGTGGGTAGAGAAAGTTAGAGGGAATTGCCAAGAGGGGAGGAGATTGAGTGTTTGGTAGAGCGGAGAGGAGGTTGAGCTCTTCAGAACGGTGATGCCCTCCCACACGGGATGAAAGTGACTTGGAGAATCGCTTATGATCGGAGAACGGTCATAATGGAGGCTGTTGGTTCTCCGAATGTGCCTCTTTCTTCTAGCATGCTCTTTCTCCGGACGTCATCCAACATCAGAACAGCATATTTTCATACGGCTCCACGCTAGAATTAAATGCCCCACTCACATTTGCGTCTTGATACTCTCGAACGGCGTGACAGCCAGCGCGCTCTCCGTCACACCAGCACCAAACCCAGCAATGACGTTCGCGGGGCCCGAGACCTTGCCATCGGCGTCGGCGAGCAGGTTCTTGTATGTGTCGAAGGCGACGAAGCGGATGCCGGCCTTGAGCGAGTTGCCGATGATGAGCGTCGTGCAGCCGGCGTACCACTGCGGGCCGAATGGCGGCCAGGGAAGCTTCTTGCCCTCCGCGAGCCGGCGGTTCAGTTGCGTGCGCGTCTTTGCGAACTCGGCGGGATAGGTGATGGCGATTTCGACGGCGCCGGCGGTGCTGCCCGCGATGATGGAGCGCAGGGCACTAGGCTGAGAAATTGTTGTTTAGCAATAAGACACATGTTTTGGAAATAATCCTGGTTGGAATGATGTGTGCTGATGTCGAGGTGCGGGAATGGTAGATTTTTGATTCACCTTGGGCTTTTTCTGCTCGTCGGAAGCCATTGTGACGGATATGCGGTACGGGGCGGCGGCTTCTGAATTGTCAATGGCCTCTAGAGCTGCTCGGTGGTTGCGCACACGCGATATATGTGTTTATAGGGTGCACCGCAGGGCAAGCGTTGGTCGGAGGAACGCGGTGGTGGGGACTCATCCGGCCGCGGAGCTGTCCACGGGCTTGTGCTCCTCTACCGCATGGATGCCTGTTCCTGCCTGACGCGAGGCGCGATAAGATAAGCGGAACAAATTCGGGAAAGAGTAGCTGACTTCATCACAACGAAACCTTCAGCCTCCGCAGAGAAAGTTCCAAGCTCTCTCACGTAGCTCGCACCACTCCAACCGTCTTCTTCATCACCGCGTCCACGCTTTCGTCAACTTTCCCCGTGCGCACTCTACTTCGCATATATCGCGATTCAAAATGCTGTCTTTCAGATCCATTGCGCGCTCTGCGCCCCGCTCTTTCGCGCGCTTGAGCACCAAGGCCGCTCGCCCAGCTCTGTTCAAGCCGGCCACCGTGCAAGCAGCTTGGAGAACCGCATCTGCCCCCAGACTCGCATCGGCGTTCCACACTTCGATCCCCAGATATGAGGGTACGCGTCAATTGAATAATTTCGTGAGCGCAAAAAGTACTGACTGTCGCAGCAGTCCAAGACGCACTCGTCGTGAAGCTCGAGAACGAGTTGAACCTGGAGGACGACGTCGGCGAGCCCGAGAGCTACTCAGAGAACATCAAAGACTACCTCGAGAACAGCCCCTACGAGGTCAAGGATGTTGCTGGCCAGGAGGAAGTTGTTCTGACCCGCAAGTACAACAACGAGAAGTACGCGCCATTGGGCATATTTGCTGCAGCGCGTGATAAACTAACGTTTTCTTAGCATCCGCGTCACCTTCACAATCGCCGATATCAACGATCATCAGATTACTGATGAAGATATTGAGGACCCAGCCATGTACGATGAGGAAGCTGACATCGATGCTCAGTCCGGTGGCGTCAACAGCAAGGGTTCTGTGAACCAGGGTCGCACTCCCGGTGGCAACTTCAAGGTCGGACCGGAGGACAAGGTCGCACCCGCTGACCGCGAGGAGCTCCAGGACGAGGAATACCCCGAGGGCGAGCAGCAGAGCAGCTTTCCTGCCCGCGCTGTTGTCACAATTACCAAGGATGGTCAGAAGGGCGCCCTCTCGATTGACGCCGTCGCCCAAGACAGCGCTTTCCAGATCAACAACGTCCACTACTTCCCCGATGCCGAGCAGGCTGAGCCTAGGACCGCTGAGAAGGACTGGGCTAGGCGGAACACCTACCCCGGCCCTCTGTTCGGTCAGCTGGATGAGGATCTCCAGATTCTGCTGGAGGAGTACCTGGAGGAGAGGGGCATTGACACCAGAATGGCCCTGTTCATCCCTGACTACATTGACTACAAGGAGCAGAAGGAATACCTGAGGTGGCTTGAGAGTAAGTTATTCCCAAAAATACTACTGGATCGACCCGAAATGATGCTGATACTTTGACAGACCTCAAGGACTTTGTTTCCGCTTAAGTGTGAATCGTGGCATGAAGCGCTTTCATGGGCGTCGCGTTGATTCCATTTCTAATTCTTCACCACTCTCCTAATTTCGGGCGTCCGATGAGACGTCCGGGCCGCTACACTTTGCGAGCTATGTAGTATATAAACCGACATTACGGAAAAAGCACAATTCAAATTCCTGTTCAAACCTTTGTCCCCCAAGCTGAGGGGTTGTGCTTGAGGAGTTGTGCTTGATCCGCATGATTTCCATTTTTGGAATTTGACGGTGACTCGAAGGAGATTGTTTCCGCCTCCGTGCAAGATGATCTGATCACCATAGCATGGCGATCTGAACTCGGTTCCTCAGGCCTGATAATCGCCTTCAAGCCTGAGGAAGCAAGATAAGCTTCGCAGGCATTGAAAATCACCCCATTCTCACCCCAGCTCATCCTTCTTTGGCCTATCCTCTCCTCACGTTCAACTCAAACCCTTGGGCGGCCACACACTCTCCTTCACCTCACCCGCCTTGGTCACGCGCACGAACTTCATGGCGTTGCAGCTCACCCACTCGCTGTCCCACCCGCGCAGCTTGTCCACAGTCGCCGCATCCAGCATGTCCGGGCAGTAGAACCCGCTCTCGAACTCCTTCTCCTCGGTCGCGACGCGCTGCTCAAGCAGCTGCTCGCGCGTCGCCGGCGGCCGGCCCGCGCGCCGCGACTTCTTGAGCTCCGCCAGCTCCTCGTCGTCGCGGTGGATGTAGGCGAGGATGGCGGACTGGAGCGACGAGGCGTCGAACATAGAGATTTCGTCGGGAGACTGGGCGAGGAGTTGGAAGTGGTGGACGCGCTGGACTGTGATCGGACGTTAGTGGATAGGTTCGGTAGTTGTGTGGTTGTGAAGATGTGGGTAGACGTACGGTAAGGTTGGTTTTGCTTGGCGCGGGTGGAGGCCATGCGGATGAGCTTGTCGTCGCGCAAGCTGGCGCGCTGCAGGCGGCGTGAGTCGCGGCTGTATTCATGGAGCGCGGAGGCTTTGGTGCCGCGCTTTTTGGAGATTTGTTTGGAGACTTTGGAGAGAGACTTGGGCATTGTGGACGGCGGAGACGGGGTTTTGGAGGGTGCTCGGGAGAGTATTGCTGTGCTCTGCGAAAGAGTTGGTTGCGGTTCGGAACGGGTCAGAAAAATGCGGTCTGCGGCAAGATTGGGTATAACGTGGTGCGAATTGCAGAGGTGCTGCTAGGGTGGAGGAAGATGGCATAATTTTTGGAAAGATAGAAGGCGGTGACAGGGGCTGACCTGTGGCTGGGGCTGTGGCGAATGCGTTCGGACGCGTCTTCCTGTTTAGCAAGCGCGTCGAGGATCTCGAACACCTCCAATCTCTAACGCCGCCTCATTCCTTCGCCTCAACCGTGTCGCTGCACGCGTTCCGCCAACCTCCGACCTCGCCATACCTGTCCCTATCCTGAGATTATCTCATGATGTTCTACCACGCCCGCCAGTAGCCAATATAGCAACTCTTCGCGTCCGCTTTTGCCGCGCGCTCGAGTTCACCATGGGTATCTCTGGTACGAGATTTTCCGCAGAACGCCTTCCCCCCAGCTTTGAAAATCTAAACCATCGATAGGCCTCCTTCCTCTCCTTAAGTCAATTCACAAGCAATGCCACCTCAGGCAGTTTGCCGGCAAGACTATTGCCGTCGATGCCTATGGCTGGCTGCATCGAGGCACGGTTGCGTGTGCCATTGATTTGGCTCTCGACAAGCCAACCAGGAAGCACATCGACTACTGTATGCACCGCGTCCGCATGTTGATTCATTTCGGTATCAAGCCGTACTTGGTGTTTGATGGTGATCATCTACCGGGCAAAGAGGTCACCAACAAGGAAAGAGCAGCGAAACGCAAGGAAAGCAAGAGGCTCGGCATGGAGTTGTTGAAGCTCGGGAAGACATCCCAGGCCCACCTCGAATTGCAGAAAGCTGTCGACGTCACTCCGGAAATGGCGCGCATGCTCATCGAAGAGCTGAAGCTGCTTAATGTTGACTACGTTGTGGCCCCCTACGAGGCCGACTCTCAGATGGTCTACCTCGAGAAGAGGGGCATCGTCCAGGGAATCATTTCAGAAGACTCGGACCTTCTGGTGTTTGGTGCCAAGTGTTTGATCACCAAACTCGACAACTTTGGCGAATGTGTCGTTATCAACCGCACGGACTTTACGGCTTGCAAGGAGATCAGCCTCGTCGGCTGGACAGATGCTCAGTTCAGGCAGATGGCCATCCTTAGCGGCTGTGACTATCTTCCAAGTATCAGCAAGATGGGCCTCATGACAGCGTATCGTCTACTGCGCAAGCACAAGACCGTTGAAAGGATCCTTCGTCAAATCCAATTCGATGGGAAGTTCAAGATGCCCGCTGGATATCCTGAAGCATATGCCCAAGCGGAGATGACTTTCCTTTATCAATGGGTTTTTTGCCCTGCTGCTAAGCGCCTGGTTCACTTCACCGACCCAGATTCAGATGTTGAGATTGAGAAGCTCTTGTACATCGGCCGTTACATCGAGCCCAAGATAGCGACAGCCATTGCGAGAGGCGATTTACACCCCAACACCAAGAGACCTATTGAGCTGCCGCAGACTTTCCGCCCAATCAAGCTTCCGGCACCAATTTCTCGAAAGGTTGCAATTGCGCAAACGCCGGATCTAAAGAAGAGTAAATCTATCGATTCGTTCTTCAAGCCGAAACGCATTCCGCTCGCGGAGCTTGATCCAAACTTGTTCACTCCATCTCCAAGTCAACAGCAGGCCTTGCAGGAAAATCGTGGCGGCTGGAGCGCCTCTCCTGTCCCTGCCCAACTGCCACGCCCAACGGCCATTCCTTTGTCGGTTCCTGCTCAAGGTACTCGTAGGATTGCTTCGGACCCCTGGTCTGCCACTCGCTCTTCGGCTTCTCGTCCGGCAAAGCGCCAGAGGCTTTGCTCCGATTCAATGGTCGTGTCTGATGCTGGTGGAACACTGCGAGTCGAGAGTGGGACGAGTCGTTTCTTCGCATCAGCAGCTGAGCCTAGTCCGTCCAACCGCGGCTCAAAGTCGAAGAAGGCATCCATCCAAGATTTTGATCTTTGGTCAGATGACTCTATAGAGGAGGCCATGAAGGAGCTACCTGACCCTAGCCAGAGTGTAGCAGAGAGCAAGAGTTCGCAGCCCACCAACAAGCCCTGTACGCTCAAGCGGAGCACTTCTGCATCGACCAGGCAGGATTCCCAGAGCACCATGCCTTCAACCCCAGCAACTTCTTATGACAGCCAAAGTCTGCCGGATGACAGCCAGACATCTGTCCCTGGCGCTGAGGAGCTAGACGGATTCAAAGATCTGACCAAGAAGTTTGAACACAAGTCCGGAGCAAAGGACGCCTCTGGTACGGAAGAGTTCTCCTACTGTCAGAAGACTTCTGAGTCTTCGGGATCGAGGTCCAAAGCTCCAAAGCATTCCAAAGACCCGTCATCTTCACGACCAGAGACACCCAAAGTCACTGGCAACAAAGAAACGGATGTCTTCAGCGACGCTGATTGGGTTGCTCATGATGCTCAGATCATCGTTCCTGGAAGCAGCCAACCCAATCCCGTGGACGATCCAACGCCCAAGGCTTCCAAGCAAGGCTCTGTTGAGGGAATTTTTGGCTTGACAAAGGGCAGCGAGGACGTCGATATCGTACCCGACAGTGGTAGTGAATCGGCGCTTTCAGATGCGGAGGACCGCATTAAGTCTACGAGACAAAAGCTTAATCTGGACCGCTTCAGGTTTGGCGTGAGGTAAGGTATGAACGGTATGATAAGCGAAACTTTGCGTTACGAGGCGCTGGCCGAGGGAGCAAGGTCACTCCGTCACTGTGTATATTCTACGCCTTTGCTACTGTGTCGCTTTGCTCGGGGCTGGCGGAGTTACTTCTGCTGCTACGAGGGACCAAAGGACCGCAGGATCACTTTTCATGATTGTACGGGAACAAAACGGCGCGATGGAAATATTCTGGTAACACTTTTTTGGTTGCGGACAATGCTATGGGGAAATGGAAAAACGAACGAAAACACAAGAACTAGAACTTGAAAGCCTGGCGCTCTGTAAATAGTCGAAGAAGTAAATCAAGGCTTCTCCAGAACATATTTGTAGATACCAGTTTCTTGGAGGGACGGGAATAACACGTCATCACGTGATCTGCGGGAAATGCTGGGTTCCGAGGATCCTCGGTAATTCTTGCCCTGGTCGCCGATATCGTCATAGTCCTCGCATCGCGGGGGCGATGGCTTCGCTTTTCCTAATGCGCCTGCAACTGCCCTGCACTAAACAACTTCGCGCTGAACGACGAACGCCCAGCGCATGAGAACAACCATGCCGCCCCAGTCGTCATTCTTGCTGGCTCTGCCAGACGAGATCCTGACGCACATCCTCTCCTACCTCGACCCCTACGACCTCAATGCGATCCAGCTCTCCACCAGACGTCTACACTCGCTCGCTCAAGAACCGCTGCTATGGCGCCATCTTTGCCGCGTCTACTTCCGTTTCTGGAACCCGAAGCACTGCTTGCCCTCCAAGCTACGCCAACCCATCGCCGATGTACCGTGGAGACGCATGTTTCTCGACCGGAAGAAGCTGGACAATGAGGTCGACCGGCGCATGAACTTGATAATCGCGACCCAGCAGAACCGCGCGAACCATATCGAGTGGATAGCGGAGCGGGGTTACGATGTCAAGTCGGTGTTGCTGAAGCACAAGAATTCGAGCGAGGAGAGCGAGGATGTC
The DNA here is from genome assembly GCA_011503125.2 of Botryosphaeria dothidea. Taxonomy (NCBI): domain Eukaryota; kingdom Fungi; phylum Ascomycota; class Dothideomycetes; order Botryosphaeriales; family Botryosphaeriaceae; genus Botryosphaeria; species Botryosphaeria dothidea. Next base: position 2,161,351 of record WWBZ02000040.1, on the reverse strand, counting down.
CTGGCGCGGCGGTTCTGGAGCAGCGCGATCCTGACCACCATACACCGCAGCATTGCCATGGAGGAGTGGTCCAAGCTACGCAAGGGGGAGTCGCGGTCGCTTGAGCGCGCGTTAGGCGCGTATGACATGTTCGTTTTGGACAGCGACGAGGGGCTGGGAGACCTGGACACGATAGGCCAGCAGCTGGACGAGTTGGCGGAGCAGTTCAAGGCGGCGCACCCGGATTGGGCGCGCTTCTCGACGAGGAGGAAGGTGATCCTGCTGGTGGATTTTCTGCGAAGGGCCGGATATCAGGGGGTGTCGAGTGAGCGCTACGGGCAGATTGCGCAGAACTTCATTGGCCTGGTCCTGTCGGAGAAGAGCCATGAGGCGCTTCCTCTCATCACGAACGTGATTTTCTGCTCGGTTGCCGAGCGGCTTGGTGTTGAGGCCAATCCGTGCGGATATCCCTATCATATCTACTCCATCGTACAGGCGCCTCCTGAAATGACATTGGACGGCGCACCCGCCCCAGATCTCGAAACGCCTGATACCATGTACCTCGATCCTTTTCGCTCATCCCAAGAAGTATCACGACTAGATCTCGAAGGCCAATTGCGGACTATGGGAGCATCGGCAGCGAGCTTTGCTACGTACCTCGAGGCTGCCAACCCCATCGAAATGGTCATCCGAACAGCACGCAACATCCGCCGCGCCGTCGAAAGCGGAAACGGGCTCGCGGACCCGGCGGCCTCAACAATAGGAATTCAATTCACCCACACCCATGTCAACCTCCACAGCGCCCTTCACGCCGCATTGTGGGCATGGCTCTACCTCGAACGCGGCGACGCCGTCCGTGGCGGCGAGGAGGCGGGCGGCATCGCGCTACACCGGCGCCGCATCCTCATTAGCAAGGTCGTCCAGCAGTGCCTGGAGTTTTATCCCTGGGAGATCTGGCTCGTCGAGCGGTACATGGCGTCGCTGTTCCGCGACCTGCCCGAGGAAGGGGATTTCCTGTACATCATCCAGCGCGAGCACACGGCGGACCGCAACAAGAAGGCGCTGAAGCGGCGCGGCGATCACACCAAGAATGTGAAGTACCGCGTCGGGGAGTGCTTCAAGCATAAGCGGTATTCCTATTACGGAGTCATTGTGGGATGGGATCCGTACTGCAATGCGGGCGATGACTGGATGCATGCGATGAATATTGATGGCCTGCCGAATGGGAGAAATCAGGCTTTCTACAATGTTCTGTGAGTTTTCCTCCTCATTTTAATCGCCCCTTCATTTAGAGAATGCGATTTGGCTGACCTTTCCACAGGTGCGAAGACTCCAGCTCGAGATACGTAGCAGAAGAGAATATCCATACCACGACTGACGCGCCGCCGGATTTCCTGCTGAACAAGCTAGCCGGACGCTACTTCAGGCGCTGGGACTCGCGCGAGGCGAGATTTGTGAGTAACATCAAGGATGAGTATCCGGATGATTAGATGTGGAGGCTTTTCTATACTCTGGAAGGTGGTATTTGTGAGGAATTTTGGTATCGGTTCCCGGGGGGGGGAATGGATTGGGTGGAAGGGTTCGTGCAAATGGGAGTCTCGGTGGAAACTTTTGGAACAAAAAGAAAAGACTATCGAATCAACTGGCATAGTGGGGCTCTCGGGATACTTTCCTATGGTCATGGTGCATCGGTGGCGTTGGGGTGGGAGAGGGGTTGGGGTCGGCAAGTTCATTAAGTAGATGGTATCCTTCCATATTCAAAGAACAGCTGCTAACTGGATCTCGTTCAAGACTTCTTTAGTGAAATTATGCAGAAAATGTGGTAGGTGGTGCTCGATACTCATCATGCTATTCTTGAAATCAATGTACGCTTTTGCATGCCAGCTAGCAGCATCCTTCTGTATTCTCTGGCCCGATACACTTTTTAGCCCCCAAATAGGAATCCCGAGACCTGCAACACAGGGGCATCTACCTCAACAGCCACTGGCTCGCTTGCTGAACAATGCAGCCTCAATAAGCGGCAGGCTGAAGCAACCGCAGCTCTTCGCATCCATCGCATGACCGCTCAAACATCGACCATCTTCTGCCGGTGGTTGGCAACATGTCGAACCAACTTTGCATTTCCGCGCCTCGGAACGTCCTTGCGACACACACGCATGAGACGACATTTGCACTGAATACCAAGTGGCAGAAATACGTCAAAGCCTGCTCCCGGAGACTGTTGAGCTACCCGTCTGACAGACTTCCAGCCTTGTCTGGGGTAACGAGGACCTGTGCGACCGAAAGTGGAGATGGCTATCTCGCTGGCCTCTGGCGCGAGTCCCTACTTCTGGACCTATGTTGGGGTACCATGCCGGGTGGCCCGGAGTTCCAACGACTCCCTTGCGGATATGTTGCTCCTTCGTGGTCCTGAGCATGACTTCCTGCAGGTATAGAAGTGCATTACCTCTCAAGCAAGCCGTATACCCGTACATATGCGTCTGTCGTTGATGCAAATGTCGCCTTGAAAGGCTCCAACGAAATCGGAGAAGCCAGTGATGCTTACATCACTCTCCGCAGCCTGGTACTAGAGGTGATGGTTGCAAACCTGGACCAAGACACCCCAAGAAAAGATACATCGTACGTGAAAGCTTGTCATCCCGAAATCGACGTCTCGACACATTTCACCACAGACATCGAGGTATCTCCAGGTGGGGGCTTGCTCGCAACGGGGGAGACCGAGGCGACGCCTTGTCGTGGAGCTTCAGCAAGAGGCCGAACAGACGATGCCGCAACGCTGTACATCGTCTTACTTCATGCTGATAAGCGCGGGCGACCTGTCGGTCTCGTCCTGGGTCGATCTCCCAAAGTAGCCGGGGCTTTTGAGCGGGTTGCTTTCAAACTCTGGATGGAGCCTGAGTGGCTCCGGGTGGCTTCTGAAATGACGGTCACGATTGTGTGAGGGATTGAGCCGGTTGCGGAGAACTCACACGACGCGACAAGACAGCAATTCAGATTCAGGATGCGCGCCAGTATCAACAACGATCGCAGTGCAACGACGTCGTAAGAGAAGTTGGTCAGGTCGACAAAGGCCCGATGGCGGATGCTTATCTCTGCCAGGCCGTGGAGATAAAAGCTGCCACGGCCGGCGCATTCGCCCGTCGCGGCAGCGATCCGCACTCTCCGCACAGGGGTCTGACGAGAATGACACACCTTTGGCCGTCGTCGACCCTGGTACCCCGCGGGAAAATGTGCCATCATCTCACACGCTCTCTTATCAGAGTTCTGGCCCTCGGCCTGGGCTGATCCCTTTCCTATCGGATTGAATGATGCCATGCTTCTTTCTTCTCACTGCCGCCCTGCACGCCCGGTGCATGCCTGCGCTTTGCATTTCTGACCCGCACGGCAGAAATTACCGGTGGTTCAGATGTCGGGGGAGATAGGAATAGCGCGTGTGCCTGTCAGTGATAGTCATGGCATTCTCTCACAACCTCTCTCTATTTCTGTCTCCGCTCTACCGCTCTTGATAAATTCCCCGTCTTCCCCAATGCGCTCTGCGCCTGTTTCAGATCCTCCCAATTCTCCGTCGCCATGTCTTCTACGTCAGCGGCTACGACCCTGCCCCAGGGCGCCGGATATGGCGTTGTCATCGGCGTCGGCTTCTTTTTCGCCTTCGTCATGATGGGCATCTCTTACCTCCAGAATCGCTACACGAGGTTTTCGACGAAGCAGAGTGAGGAATTCAACACGGCGTCGCGAAGTGTGAAGCCCGGTTTGATCGCAAGCGGCATTGTCTCGGCATGGACTTGGGCTGCAACACTGCTGCAGAGCAGCACCGTGGCCTACACATATGGTGTTGCGGGTCCGTTTTGGTATGCGGCAGGCGCCACGGTGCAAATTCTCATGTTCTCCATTCTGGCGTGTAAAGGCAAGTAAAAGAAATAGCGGATGGAATGGAGCGGGTTCTGACGAGTCAACAACAGTGAAGCAAAATGCTCCGCGTTGCCACACGTTTTTGGAAATCATCTACACTCGATATGGAAGGCTCGCGCACGTCATATTTGTCTTCTTCGCGCTGGTTACCAACATTCTGGTCGGCAGCCAGCTGCTGCTTGGAGGCAGTGCTGTTGTAACCAGTCTGACGGGAATGAACGTCTATGCCGCCATTTTCCTGATCCCGATGGGTGTCTGCGCCTATGTTGTTCTCGGAGGACTGAGAGCCACTTTCCTGTGTAAGTTGGGTGGCACTGCAAGCCTCAGCATTGTTCTGATTGTTCGATACAGGTGATTACTCCCACACCTTGATCTTGATGATTATCATCCTCTACTTCATGTTCCACGCCTACGCCACCAGCGACCTCATCGGATCTCCTTCCCAGATGTATGACCTACTCAAGGAGGCGGCAATTCAGCGCCCCGTTGATGGCAACAAGAACGGGAGCTACCTCACCCTGAAATCAAACTTCGCACTCGTCTTCGGTAAGGCAATTCCCAAGCTCCTCACCCACATATTCTCAACCCCTAACCCTCCTCCCCAGGCGTCATCCAACTCTGCAGCGGCTCCGGCACCGTCTTCCTCGACCAAGCCTACTGGCAACGCGCCATCGCCTCGCGGCCCTCAACCGCCGTGCGCGCCTACATCCTCGGCGGCCTCGCCTGGTTCGCCATCCCCTTCGGCTTCTCGACGACGCTCGGCCTGGCCGCCGTCGCCCTGACCAACAACCCGCGCTTCCCCACCTACCCCAACGCGCCCAGCGAGTCCCAGATCTCGGCCGGCCTGGCCGCCGCCTTCAGCGCGTCGACCCTCCTCGGCAGGAGCGGCGCCGTCGCGCTGCTAATCGTGCTCTTCATGGCCGTGACGTCGTGCGCGTCGGCCGAGCTGATCGCCGTCTCGTCCATCCTGACCTTCGACGTGTACAAGACGTACGTGCGGCCGCGCGCGACGCCCGCCCAGCTGATCTTCGTCTCGCACGTCATGATCTGCGTCTTCGGCGTGACCATGGCCGTCTTCGCGTGCGTCTGGAACGCCATCGGGATCGATCTCGGGTGGCTCTTCCTCGTCATGGGCCTGCTCATCGGCGGCGCCGTGTTCCCGGCGGCCTTCGCCATCACCTGGCGCGGGCAGACGCGCGCGGGCGCCGTCAGCGGCGCGTTGGCAGGGCTGGGCGTGGGGCTGCTGGCGTGGCTGGTGACGGCGAAGCACTACTACCACGAGCTGTCGATCGAGACGACGGGCCTGGAGTATCCGACGCTGGCGGGCAACCTGGGCGCGGTGATGACGGGCCTGATCGTGAGCGTGGCCGTCAGCCTGGCGTTCCCGAGCCAGGAGCCGTTCGACTGGGAGAGCACGAGGGGCATCAACAACGGCGCGAGCGCGGCGGGCACGCCGACGACGGATCAGGGGTCCGGGACCGTGACGCCGACGACGGTGACGCCCGGGAAGGAGGGCGGGCGGATCGCCGTGCCGGACGGTATTGCGGAGAAGGACATCGAGGCAAAACAGCCGCCGGTGGACTCGGACATGGGAGAGATGGACGTCCGCATCGGCGAGGCGCCCGCGCCGATGGACGACCCCAACACGCTGCGCAGCGCGTTCAAGATGGCGTGCGTGGCGTCGTTCGTCTTGACCTTCGTCATGGACTTCCTGGTGCCCATGCCCATGTTCTTCGCCGAGTACGAGTTCTCGAAGCCCTTCTTCACCGCATGGGTCGTTATCAGCTTCATCTGGGTGTTTGTGAGCACCGCCATTTCGTGCGTGCTGCCAATTGTGGAGACGGCTGGGTTCTTTGGGGAGCTATGGGCGAACATCAAGGGCGATTTGTTCGGGAAGAGGAAAGGCTGATGTGTGTTCGTTTGTTGTGGTAGATTGGTGGGTGATGTAGGATGCGCAGTCAGTGATAGACACGCCTTCCTGGAAACCGCCCAAAGATTCTGTAGATGAGCATAGAGCAAGACACGGCCGATGTCCAGGTTACTGTGAGTTCATGCTGCAACACATAAACTAAACAGCTAAAGCACCTTACTATACGCCTTCAGCGCTCGTTCTCATGGCCGTATGGTCGGTTTAAAACGCCCGTAACCAATGCGAGTTACGTCACCTAAAAGTTCCTGAAAAGGCAGGGCTTGCGGTATTAGGACGCAAGTTCGAGTTCGAGACGTTGTCGGGGGAGACAATACAAAGACGGTTCCTATTAGAGTCTTTTCCTGGCGCCCTGGAGCTCGGGTGTTCAGTTTTGCTATTTTGCTCCTCGATTTCTCTCTCCCTCTCCTTTTTTTTTATGGCTGGATGCTGTCGCTCTGGCTGTCTTCCACCCCAGAGTCTTTTCGCGATGCCATGTGTGTTGGAGTTGCGCGTGCTTACGCGTAGCAACGCGACGAGAGCCGGTGACGTCACTGAGCGATAGAGAAAGAGAGAGAGAGAGAGAGAGAGAGAGGTCTTCCCGACCACTCACTTCGAATTCAAGCACGCAACAGATGTCCCACAGACTTACAAATAAGCTTCAATGTACTACTAATACTAAGTCCAGTGAAGGCGATTGTCATAGCACGGATCGACAGAGCTTCACAGCTTGCCTTGTCCCCCTCCTTTCCCCTCCATCTGCATCTCGCCGCCATCACGTTCCAAAGCCAGACATTCCTGCTCTTTCACAACTTTTTCAGGTGCTGCAAGAACTTTTCGGCCAATATCTTGTTCACAAAACATCAAGAGGCCCCCACTTGATTCTGGGTAGCGTGCTCCGGGGATAACATCACTGCAGACCGAAATCAAGATGATGAACTGCACGCCAATGAGTGCTCGAATCACCCCTGAGCGGTCAATCTGTATGATTGTTCGGCGGATGAAATCTCATTGTTCAATACAGATGTGATAGCGCTTAAGCGCCGAAATGTCCATCACACAGCGGGCCTGATGACCACTCAAAGCCAAGACGATCATCGCCGTTGCCCTCGTCATAGCGGGGTAACGCAAATTCATCTTCACCAGCAAAATTGCATGTAGGCACAAGAAAAATTGATCACAAGGCATCAAGCTCTGCAAGTTTGTTGACGGTTTATCTGTCACCCTATTCCTCAACATATCCGATGCTCACTTTTAGCTTACAGTTATAGTTCTTCCCTTGATCATCGAGTCTGTACAGTGAAGAAAAACGAAAAAGGAGATGTAAAGGGTATATACTTTTACACACCCCCTCTCCTCCTTGGTGCATGTTCATGGCGTATCCTTCCTCTATGCTCTCTTCGCTTTCGTCCTCACGTATTCACTTCTCAACCCGGGGTATTGCATGCATGTCCGGCTGATCACTCTCCCCCTTTGCCCTTCCAACGCATTACGCCGGCTCCCATGTTTGATACAAAGAGAAAAGGCGATGAGAGAGTCCCGGTATCCGCCGTGTCTATGCAGAGATAGAGGAAAATAGGCGCATACCGAAACACTCAAGAGCGGACTGAAAACAGGAAAACGCAATGCTAATAAACCAGTACAAGCAATAAAGCCAACGCATTTGCAGAAAATGAAACCAGCCCTCACCCGCAACGCTTTAGAGTAGCCTCCTGTGGATATCATGGTAACAAAAACACAAAACACGAATAGAAAAGGTGCAGGAAAATAGAACTCAGTAATCGCAGCATCCGTGGGCAGAAAAGACGCAGTCGGGTCGTCAATGAGGAATAGTGCAGTCGGAGGAGGAACCGTACTAATGGGCTGGAGTGTTGGGTATTATTTCCTTCGTCATGGAGCGATCATTTCTGAGGACGAGGCCTAAAAGCCTCCCTTCTTAGTCTTCTTGGTGTCCTTTTCTCTTCGTCCCGACACATTCACCAGCACTTCAGCTTGGACCAGAAGCTTCTCTTGCGGCCACCCTCTTCATCATCATCACCCGGATCAGGCATCCGCTTCTCGTTCGGGAGTGGGGCCGTCTGGGCAGCGGAGGAGCCGGTACCGATAGCATGAATGCGGCGCGCTTCAACGACGCGGCGTACCAAAACTGTAATTGGCGGAGCCTTCGGTTAGTCTGTGATTCAGTTGCCCCGCATGCCCCTCCTCCATAGTCGGGGTAAAAACTTACGGGCAAAGGTCTCCTCAATATTAACCATTTCCCGCGCGCTCGTCTCCATGAAGCCACACTTGCGGGCACGCGCCCACTCCAGGCCCTGCTGACTCTTGATCTGGCGAGCGGACTGCAAGTCGCACTTATTACCAGCGACGATCTTGACCGGCGGCACTGCGCCGTTGTCGAGGCGCTGGTCCGTCTCCATATCGATCATCTCCATGAAGTACTCGAGAGCCTCGAGGCTATTGGGGTTCGTGATGTCGTAGACGAGCAGGAAGGCATCGCTGCGCAAGTTGCTGGCCGCCCACAGTCCGCGGTACTCTTCCTGGCCCGCCGTGTCCGTCAGCGCCAGGTAGTAGGTCTGGCCGTCGATGGTGCGCGTCACGCTATACGAATCCTCAATTGTCGGATCGTAGTCGTTCGTCCATGCGCTGCGGACCAGGCGCAGCGTTATCGAGGATTTACCTGCATCACGCACCACAGATTAGCCTCTCCACCAGACCGGGGTGTGTTTGGGCGAAGCGCAAGGTGTTCTTGTACATACCACAACCGCCATCGCCGCAGACGGTGATAGATATTCTGTTGTCATCCTCCATTGTGGTGGTTCTGATTGCGGGCAGTGTTCTGCGGTCCTCGCCTGGCAGCTGCGTGGCGATGGGTGTGTTTGTACGGGATGTTTTGAGGCTGGGTTTGTGTCGGCGTGGCCAATTGGTCGTAACCGGAGGCTGAGGTAGTGAGCGTAAGGTGGCTGTTCGGCGCCGGGGTGAGCCTGGGTGCGGTGGGCGCGACACGAAGTGGTCGTCGTCACTGGCCGTGCGTGGGTGCTCGTCGGACCGGTGCGTGCGTAGACGTCACAGGCGTGTGGTGGACGAGTGGAAGGCGCGCCGGAGCGGGCGAGGAGTTGTGCGGAGGGTGGATGGAGGAGAGCACGCGCTGCGGCGGAAGCGGAGAGGGTTCGCAGGACTGAAGAGAAGGCACGAGACGGCTGGTGTGGTCTTTTTGGCGCTTTCGCTCACTGCGTCTGCTGGCGGACCCTGGCAAGCACAGGCTGAGCCAGAACGAGCTCGCTGAAATGAGGCGATCGGCCTCCAATATCAGCGGGCCGCCCGGGGCTCTGTGCGTGCGAGTTGTCGTGCAGCCGCCGGGGTTTCCTTCGCACTCCCCCGACTGCCGACGCCTGCGCTAGCCTCTCAATGGTGCGTTGCTACCTGACGGGCGACAACGGCCGCACCGTTGCAATCAATTCGACAACCCTCCTTGATCGCTGCGGAGACGCGACATCGAGCAGATACCAGCCGCCGCGCCGCGCCTCAGCCTCTCTGCGCGCGTCTGATCATGTCCATTTTCGTCATCAAGCTCCATCTAGGCGCATCTGCGCGAGCCTCAAGCCGTTGACGCCAGCCCGCAGCCATGGTTCGAGCCGCGGAACGAGGACCAGCAGCCTGCCGCTCTGCTGGGAGCGGCGCAGCACGCCACAGAACGCAGCTCTCTCCTATTTCAATTATCGTGCGAGCCCAGGCACGAGGTTCATCTAAAGGCAAAAGAGGTCGATCGTCCTGCAGCCCGCTCGTCCCGCCGCCGCGGCAGATACGAGGGCCGCACCAGAATTGAAAAAAAGCACATACGATAGTTTGTTCAATAATCAATCTGCGAACCCACACCCGACCACTGCAGTGCCGTGTGCCTGTCTCTTCCCTCTCCGATGTCAGCTGAGTCACCGCCTTCCTTGCGTCCGTGTTCATGCTGCTCGTTTACCCGCACCAAATGCAAACGCAATTCTTCCACATGCGCCGAATGCACGGAAGGCCGTTGGAGCCGGCATAAGATCGGCCGTAATAATGTTTCATGCTAAAAGGGACCTCCAACGACGTCTATGTACGCAATACACCTGTGGAGGAGCCGACGACAGGAGCAATGTCCGTTGCTGGCAGGCAGTGTAGACGCTGCCCTCGACACATGTGAAGGAAGAATCTCCGAGGCGCAGAAATTTGCAGCATCGAAAGCGTCACCGGTACCGTCGGTGCGCTCGCGTCGTCGGACGAGAGGCTACGTCCGATGAGTTTGAGCACAGGTATGGCCATATCGTGATCAAGCTGAAGCACCAGCTCGACGATCCGCACCCCGGCTTAGCACGCAAAAACTCCACCCCGTTTCAATCGGCGAGCTCGCTAAGTAGCCGACGGCGATCTCGCATTGTCGTCAGCCCTCAAAGAGGCAGAGATCATTTCGCCCAGTTGCAAAATAGAAGCACTTTAAATCGCTGGGGCGGGGTTCCGAAATCCTGAGGGAAGGTGGATAGTACCACTCTCTGCCGGGGTGCGGCTGTCGCAAATAGGCACCACGCTGTCATCCGCCAATCCCAAAGCCAAGCCTTACCGCATTCGGCAGTCCTCGTCTCTTTAGCCGATGTCCACCGGCCCAAGCGCTGCTCGTGCGGCTCTCATTCTCGCTCGGCTCTTCTCCGAACACTGCCGCTCCCTCTCTCACTCGACTCTGTCCGATCCATCACCAGATTGCGATGCTCGCCACCCCGCGCCCAATAAGTCGGATGGAGTGCCGGAGGTCGACAAGCAGCGCCTTTTATTTTCCTTCTCTCCCAGTCCCCGCTTACCCAGCCAGACTGCTCTCGCCCTGCCTCTTTTCTTCCGTTCTCTTTGCTTATAGGTCGTCTCCGCACTGACTTCCAGGGATGGTTGCGCATTAACTCTCGACCCTGTTGATCCGCTTTTTTAACGCTGACCAAATCCTCCCGTCTCGCGGTATCTAATCACTTATCCTCAAATCACCCGCGCTCCGTGCTCAAAACTTCATCTTCACCGCCGTTATCACTTCTCTCTGACGTGGCTGCGTATGGTTCGTGGTGTCGTCCTTCTCCTATTTCCATCACACCGCGCGCGAGCGCTCGTGCCACAACCACCCCCAGCCCTATATCGATAGGCATAACACCAAGCATTCTTTCGCTTCCAGGAAACTTTTCTGGGTTTAACTCCGCTCTTCAGGCGCTCCCGTAACTCCGTTCGAAAAGAAAGTCCTTTCCTTTGGAATGTCTCTCTCGCAGCGTTGCAGAAGGTGCACGTATACACAGTATGTATATGCGGCCTTTTTAAGGCCCTCCGGGGATCGACCAAGGAAGCGGCAATGCTACTGTGAAATTCTCCGGCTATACCGGAATCTTTTTCTGGGCACTTCTACCCGTAGAGCCAAGAAAGGAGTAAGTAAAAAAAAAACATCGGCCCGGCTGAATCTTGCGCGCTTCCTGCTCTACGGTAACGTAACGTTGCGGATAGCAGGACCGTGGTGGCGGGTGCAAGGCGAATTCGCGTCATGCGGATCGTTGCGCATGAACATACTTTACGTATGTGCAAGATCCTGATCCTGAGCTTGAATTCCTTCTAGCCCAAAGGTGGTCAAGAAGGGAGCAAGTGTGTTCGAGATGTATGGAGTGGGGCTCCTCCAGCCGTGCTTTCTGGCGGCAGTTTCTATGGCGTTGTTTCAATTCCGGTCAAGTGTGGCAACGAGAAACACCATCTTATCACAAGCATTGTCACCACCAGTTCACCAGATCAGGCAATTTTAGGTATTGAGGTGTCTGTCTACCTCGATTCCGATGTCAGAAAAGCTATCTACATCGAAGTTACTCGGTCAATGCCAGAAAATCGTAGACCAAGCCGAGCATCCGGACATGCATTCAGTCTGATGCTGTAGCAATGATCACGCCAGCGGACCAGTTGGCCAACCCTGTACGGGAAGTCATTTGCCGAGAAAGCCGTTTCTCATGATCCATGAAAGCGTGAGAACCCGTCGTACAGGAAAAGAAAATAATCAAAAGCAGAAGAGCCGCTTAAGATCAGCAGGTATCGTAATGAATAGACGGGAATGGGATCCACATCGTGGTGAAGGTGCCGTAAAGGCGATGGAAGTATTCTACTCAGGTAGAATGCCCCAGAAGTGCTCAACACCCATGGTTGAGTCAGAGTCCATCTTCCAAAGGTCATCAAACGCGGAGAAGACTACGAGATCCCGTGGATTGCCGACAAACTTGTCCATCAAGGCCTTGATGGCGATGCGGTGGTTCTCCGGGTTCGGGACAGGAAGATTGTTGTTCTTGAAGTAGTCGGAAGGAAGGGTAGAGCCGTGCGGCCAACCAGACTCCATGATAACAGTGCGCTTGTCGCCACAACCCTTGAGCGTGTCAACCATGAGCTTGACAAAGTCTCCAGCGCGGCTAGGGTCTGTCCATTCACCAGACCTGTCGAAGAATGGATGGGCGTTGATTGCAACGAAGTCGGACTCCTGGCACAATGACCGGCCAGTATTCTGGAAGACATCAGGCGTCTCAACAGTGACAACCGAAACGTTGTAAGGAGAGAGCATAGCCTTGACCGCTTTGAGAGTATCGAGCAGATAATTGACACTACCTCCCCGATGGACTACCTCGTTGCCCACCGTGACTGAATGAACGGAGCTCCAGTCGCCATCAAAGTGGTTGTTCACTGCGTTGACAATGGAAGTAGCCTCGTTCACAGCACCATCGCGAGTTTCGGCATGCCAGATGCCAAGGATCAACTTCATGCCGGGATAGTTCTTGACGGCAGGCATGATAGTATCGAGCTGGTAGCAATCAGTGCCATACAGGCGGACCGTGCCGTAATCCTTGAAGGAGTGCATGTCGTTGGCAATCGCACCAGAATCCTTGCAAGAGTTATCGGCGTTGTAAGGATTGTAGCTTATACCGTATCCATTTCCGTGCAGGCTACTAGTAGTTGAAGTTGGGACAGGGTTTGGGGGCTCGCTATAGGTGCGCGAAAACAACGGGACCGGAGGTGGAAGGACTTCGGTGTTGACGCTGGTCGGCATCGAAGTGATGACGTTCGCAAAAGTAGCTTGACTGGTGGGCTCCTTACGCGTGTAGATAATTGACTGTGACACAACGATGGGATCGGTCGACTGGCTGCTAGCGCTGGTCTCAACTGAAGGAGCGTTTGAGGCTAGAACGCTCGGAGGTTTGGACACAGCGATTGGAACCGACTGGTATGAGGTCTCGCTAACCTGGACAGGCTGGGAGCTGACTGCGATGGAAGGGGCGACAGCGGCGTAGGTCTCGGTCCAGGTCTTGGTGCCATGAACGTGGACGATGACAGCCGGAACGGTGATGGTAACGACCTCAGTGGCGGTAACATAGGCGCGCGGCTCGAGGGCGTTGCGGGCATCTGAAATCTACATCAAGATGTATCTGTCTCGCCGTAGCAAAGGTGGAGAAAACTTACACTGAGGAAGTCCGGCAACCAGGCCGAACATGAGCGCCAAAAGGAGCTGGACGAAGAAACCGGCCTTCATCTTGACGTGTGAGGATGTTGGTAATGAAAGTGGTGAAATGACTGCAAGAGCCGGCCAGCGGCGTCAGCTTACGAACCCAAGAAGAGAGCGAGGGAGTCCGGAAAGAGTGAACGACAGTGTGCCAAGTTGACAGGCTAGACGAAGATTGGAGATCAGGGAGATGTGCCGCATCCGCCGCCACGACGTGTATTTGATGTGAAGAAGCCGGGTCAAGTGGGACAAGACTTACCTAGCGTTTCCAAGGTGACTTGACGATGTTGGAATGCGGAATGCTGTGCGACAAACAGTGCACAGCACGAGGAAGGAAATGAGCCTCAACTCGACCACACAGCCACGTCCCTGGAGTTTGGGTGGCAGGGATGTCCGCGGCGGCGTGAATGCCTAGCGAGGTGAGGTTGTACGAAAGGTCGCGCGTGGAGGAAGGCAAGGAGCGTGTGGAGTGAAGGAAAGGCGTCTGAAGACGTAGGAAGAGGTTTTTGACGCGACCAGCGTGATTTAAAGGAAAGGACGAGGGAGAATTTTTAGGATCTTCAAGAGTTGAAAAGAAGGTGTTGGGTAGAAGAGGAAGAGAGGGAGCGCGCAAGCTGGCGGTACTTGAGCTCGACAATATCTTGCGCTAGTGCTAAGCGAGCAAACTGCCAGGCGGGTAGACTGCTATAGGAAAGAGCGCGAGAGTGATGTAAGTCTCATAGGAACTAAGAAAGGAAGGAACTTGAAACTATCGATTCTGTCCCCGCGCGGCGGTCTCGCGGCTGTGTAGCGCGCCGGTTGAGAGGAGCATTCTGGACGCAGATACAGCAACGACTATTGAGTAAACTTCGCCTTTCCACTTTTTCTTTCATAACCTCGTGGCCATTTCACTTTGGTCCGCCAGCCTGTTGGCGTCGGTAGGATGCAACGCGTCTCTGTTGGGAGCAACCAACAGCGGGTAAGGGCCCAACTTTCAGTTGGTACGATCTAACCAGATAGCTGCTGGAGTCCACGGGTCCAAACGGTAGTATGATGGCCACGCTTTACTTGGATGAGCCTGCTCTTGTAACTCAAGATCGTGGATGGGCGATGAGAATGAGATTGGAGCCGCGCCCGCGACAAATTTCTCATTCCACAGTGGAAATTCTCGGCGGTTCGACGCCGCCACCGTGGCCGACTCTACGCCTGTAACGACGGACCACAGCAGAATCTTCGTCAGGTGCACTCTTCCTCAGGCTGAAAGGTCATGATGGAGCCATGGCAGGACGTTCGAGAGTTGACGTTCAGCAAGGGCGAATAGGAAACGGCTCACGTGTGCTTCCCGCACCGTTGCAGACGCTCAGACCATCGTTCGCCTTTTCTGAACGGAGCATTTTGATTGGCTAGAGCTGCTCGCAGGACATCCTTTGCTGATTCTGAAACCGCAAGAAGAGCATCACCTTGAAACGAACAGTCACATCCTAGATCTAAAGTTCTATGCGCAAACACATGCAAACTGCAAGGGGATTCGACCTCGAAACATGAACATATCCACTCGCGAAAGATTGTCGTCAGCGAGGGCATCGGTTGCTCAGATCAGCATGTAGCATTTGGTTCCAGCTTGGTAACCTTGCATGATCCACCTTGAAGGTCAATATGCGATCGTGCGTCATTTGACCGGAGGACTTTTTCGCAGCACTCCCATAAGGGAAATCAGGTGGCGCTCGACTGCAGGTATTCACGGACTGAATCTTCAGATTCCAATAGGAAAGGATCACGTTCAATCGCTAGATCCTGTTTGAAGGAAAGGCAGATCTCTCTCGTACCATGACCTGTGTCTACTCTCCAAAAACAGCTTTTTGCCCGGCAGTGAACTCGATTCAAGTGCGGCAACAAGCCTCACACTTTTGGAGCATCCGTCAACGGGACATACTGTACACCATACAGCTTCTTCCTCTCTACGCTACCGTCTTCCTTCTTGTCAACCACGTAGATGTGTTGCATATAACCCTCTTCGACCGGGATAAAGAGCCTAGTATTCCAAAGTCAGCATCCCTCATTCACAACTACTATCACATCAATGTTGGTATCGTGTACTCACTTTCCAGGTGTCTTCAATTGGTCCACGAGCGTCTGATGGTGCTCGGCGGCCGCCGCTCCTACGTGGATCGCATCGTATGGTGCTCCCTCCTTCCAACCAAGCCTACCGTCCGCCTTGATGAATTTGACAGTTCCACTCTCTAGAAACTCCCTTCCTTCTGCGCTCTTAGCCATATTGTTCTTAGCCAGGTCGACCAATGGCTGGATATGGTCGACGCCAATTACAGTGCCGCCAGGCTTGACTAGCTCCGCCAATACATGTGTGAGATATCCGGATCCGCTACCGATGTCTAAAACCTTCGCACCGGGATTGAGGAATTTGAGCAGCGATTCGCAGGCTGAGGCGTGCATGTGTGGGGCTGAGATGGTGGCGCTGTGTCCGATAGGTTGAGGAGAGTCTTCGTAAGCGCGAGAGGGTGCATAGTGGGCGCGGTCAACCTGCAGAGCAATCGGCACATAAGCAGAGGTACATTCGGAGGTGGTAAATAGCAATATTTGGCTCATTGAACAAATGTAGGGTCTTTGGAGGGGTACATACACCCAACATGGCATTCTTGACGCGATCGGAGTTGATCAGGCCGTTGGCGGCCATGTTGTTGACCAACTCCGAGTTCGAGATACCTGAGCATGCCCACGCCATCTTGAAGCCTCTGCGGGATTGAGAGCTTCGAGGGAAGCTGCGGAAGAGTGGCGTGAAACACAGGATGATGGCAGTGAGGATTAGCGCCTCGAGGAAGAGCCTAGAGTAAAGAGCCGTAGTTGCGGTAGTTTGATCAGTAAGACTGCGTTGTCGAGCTTGCAGTAAGATCAGGCCATTCTAAAAGGCGTGAGAGGGTCCAGTGGAATGCGGAGGAAGGAGAGCTCCCCCTGCAACCCCCCACTAACAGCTCACAGGCGCTCGACGCCAAGGCGACGTCATAGCGGAAGCGGAAGCAGTCCCGCACTCTGCTGCTCGTTCCCCACATGCGCCTGCGGACCCTTGCGCAGATCGACAGCTGCCCAACCTTTGCGAGAAAACAAAACACCAACCACGCTTCACGCACCGCACAGCCTCATACGCCCTCAATCATAATATCCCAATAAAGAAGCCGGCCATGGATGACAGTTACCTCGGTGACGCCCTCTTCTCACCCTCCAAAGCCGCGCAGCAGCGCGCACAAGCACACGACTGGCAGCACGTCGAAGCCTGGCTGTCGTCCTTGTACCCGAACCGAGCCCTCCCTAAGTTCGAGCGAAACGAGGAGACATTGAAAGCGTTATTGGCGCTTGCTGCCGCGAATGAACGTGCAGATGAGGAAGCAGCCTTGGTGCAGGCATTGGAAGAGGAGTTCCGCCACGAGACGAGCGAGGTAAAGGCCCAGCGTCAATAACACGGCACAAGCGCACCGTGAGCAAGGACTGATGGTTCTCTTTGGACAAGGCAGGTGTAGAAACAGCAGACGAGGAAGCAGACCGGCAAATACTTCACATAGTCAACGAACATCTGACGAGCGACGGCAAGCAAAGCCTCGACGCGCTCGCGCAACTCTCCACGGCCCTCAACACACCATCCACGGATCCCGAAACGTATGTCAACATCTTTAAACATTCGCAAAGCAGCATACCAACAACTAACAACTCATCAGCCTCGCCCACGCCCTCCTAGCCCTAACCACGCACTCCCAAACCCTCGCCACCCACACCGAGACCCTCTCCAACCTCCGCACCCTCCTCACGACCTCCCTCGAAGACCTCCGCACCACCCTCTCATCCATCACCAACGAACCCGCTTTCGCCCCGCCCCCGGCCTCGCTCCCGCGCCAAACCGCCGACTACGTCCGCCAAACGAAACAACTCCTCCCAAAACTCCAAGAATACAGCGACCGCCTCGCCGCGCTGCCCACCGCCGCGGCCATCGCCGCCGACGACGCCGCATCAGCATCATCCCCCGCAAAATCGCCTAAACACACGCGCACGCGCAGCCGCGCGCAATCAAGCGCTCGTCCGGCAAACCCCTTCGCCGTGCCCGGCGCCGCGGCGATGTATCTGGCGTCGACAGGCGCGGGGCCGCTGGCGTCGGGGAGCCTGGCGGCGCTAGTGGCGGCCGAGGAGGAAGTATCGCGGATGAGGGGCCTGGTGATGCGATTGGAGGCGCAGGTGCGGGCGTACAAGGACTTGCCGGCGGATAGGGAGGAGGCGAGGCGGCTGGTACGGGAGAGAGAAGGGGTGTTGGCAGATATGAGGGAGAGGAGGGATGGGAGGTTTGAGGCGCTGGTGGAATAACATAGAAGCTATGTTTGAGACGGATTTATTAGAACAGCTGGATGTTTCATACGTAGCGGGCTTGACAGGATGAATGGTCATCTATAGTGATAAGACGGAGTACTGGAAATAGTCAACTGTTGGCTGAGACCTGTTTTTTCAATGTATTGCGACACCTTGTCGTAAAAATCTGAGAACCAAAACATATCGTGCGATTCTGTGGGGTTGTATAAGAACTCGGGCTCTATGCTACAATCAACGTCACCACTGCCCTACCTTCTCCCTTCCCTATTCCTATCCTGTTCATATAATTTTCCCCTCCTTTTGTACCGCCTCTCAGCCTACCATGTCTATCCCGCAAACCCCATCCGCACATCCGTCCTTTCATAGCCACATCTGCCTTCTTCTCCACGCCACCCTCGACTTCTTCAAAAGCAGAGCGCAAAAGAGAGACAAGAAAAAAAACCAAAACGATATAAGCAGTCGGGCTTCAGGGGATTCATAACGGATCGTACGCTGTAACAAAGGAAATCTTCTCATCTACTTCCCCGTCCAAGCGTTATCTCTGCCTTTGAATGTGTCAAACGCAGAAAAAACGTTGGATTTGATATGAAAAACAGTGATCTACTGCGAGATCGAGTTCCGCGGGTACTTGCCAGGTACGTGCAATTGACTAACGCTAATGTCGGTGTCATTGCGGGTGATAACCGCGGGCCTCTCCGCAGTAGTCTTGGCATTACCGTTCGCAGTTCCATTGGCCGCCGCAGCATTCGCGAAGATCGTTGCTGCGTGACCGTCCTGAGCCGCGGTAGCCGATGCCATTGCGGGGCCTTCCGAATCAAGAGTATCGGCTAGAGATGACGTTCTCGTGCTAGGAAAAGATACCGCGGCCGCGGCTGTTGTGCCTGGCGCGGCATCTGTAGGGCTCCAGGGTTCTTCAGGGGAATCCTTCGGCACTCCATCTTCCTGAGCGGCAGACTTCTCGTGCTGCTTCCCGTATGCCTCCGCTCCCAGCACACCGGCTGTTGCGCCGCCAGCAGCGGGCGCCAACCAGTTGTTATATGTAGTTGTACTGTTGTGCCTTACAAGGTCAGGCTCGTTCGGTGGGTAGGAGGCTTGGGCGGGGTATACCTGCTGGGGCTGAGGCTGGTAGATGTGCTGCGCCTCATAAGGGCCGCGAATCTGCGCCGGCGGGTATTGCTGTTGATGACTTGCTTGGCCGCGCTCGATCACAGGAGCATAATATTGCTGCTGAGGTTGGTTCTGCTGGTGTGAACCGTAGTAGGTGGAAGTCTCGGGCTGCTCGTGTTGCAGTCCTCCGGCGGCGGTCGTCAAATCATGATCGGCTTCAGAGCTTCCACTAGATGGCGAAAGTGGAGCTTGTAAGTGACGGTTGACCGTGAGATCCGAAGGAAATCGCCCACCTGGTTGCGGTCGCGGCGGAGCCGGCTGCTGCTTGATGGCCACGTCCGAATTCTGTGCTGAGTAGGGAACATCGTCCGCTTCATTGTCGTCAAGGCCATCACTGCTAACTGACTGCGTGCTTCCCGCGCTGATACTCCGGGAGTGATTCCTCACGAACGCATTGCGCTCCTCGCCGCTCTTTTCCGTCAAGTTCTTGATATCCTCGTACCATGCCATCATCGTGTCGTACGATTCGGCGCGGAAGACCCAGGTGTGGCCGCGGTGCATCGATCCAGCTTGACGACCTTTGAGGATAAACTTGTGTGACGAAGATCCGGGTTGCGAATGGGTACCGAGCTTTTGATCCGGGAGATACAGGCTCATGACCGGAGGCTGGGTGTAGATACGGTCCGCGGATTTGAACTCGTGCAGGTGGGTCGGCGATAAGACATACCTGTATGAGTGAGTGGGGGCACGACTAGGGGGGTTTTAAGGAGCACGTACCATCCAGGGGTGTAGCTTTTGAGATACTTGCTTTTGCGCTCCAACATGCCAGCTCTAATCTCGGCTGCGGCCGGGTGATGCTTGCCAGGGTATTCAATATCTTCGATGCGTCGCAGGGGTGTCCGCGGATTGACAAAATGCGGGTCATGCTCGACGAACTGGGTCCACTCCTGATCCTTGGGCATGGAAATGGGTCCTGCACGGAGTCTCTCGATGGTATTGTAGGCCTCGTCCGCATCGCGCTTCAGGATACCGGCCAATGCATTGTAGGCCTTCTGGATCTCGCCCACCACAATAGACTCAAGTTCCCGACCGGAGCCTTCGAGATTGAGGTATGCCTGCCACACAGCGTCAGAAAACGGGGACACAATATCCCTGGCGTTGCGCTCACCCTGTGGAGATAATTTTCCTCGTCGATCTGCCTTTCAATTTGGCGATCCACCGCCAATCTTACCACAAATGGATCGCCCTTACCAACGACAGCCGAAGGATCGACGTCGACAGCCGCAAGGGCGTCTTCCAGATGGGCCACAGCTTTACGAGTATTTTCCTTCTCCTTCTCGACGGAATTCTTGAAATCACCAGAGAGCGACTTGATTTCCTTGATCTTGCTCCCAAGATCAGCCCTCAAACCGCTCAACTGTGCAATCACATCGTTCTCAACATCCCGCGCCTTGTTCGCTTCGACGACGGATTGCTTGTGGTAGTCACGGAGAATCCGGTTCGCTTCGTTGACGCCGCCATCGGTGAGAAAAACAGAAGGAGCGTTTGTGTTGTTAATGACGTTTGAAACCTTCAGCAAGGCCTTGGAGCGTGCCTCGTACGAGGTTTGCACCTCGCGGAAATAGGTGATGAGATCCTTCAGAAGCTTGCGCCATGCTAGCTATGTGTAAGCCAAAGCCACGGGTACATATGTAGTAAGAACATACCTTGAAAACGGTTGACCAAAATGTCTGTCGGGGTGCCGGTGGTCGGGACAGGCGTGTTGAAGACATTGTTGAAACTTTCCGGGTCGGTGGTGTCATCCTGCATGGGAACGCCCTTGATGCTGCCGGCACGTATGCTCCGGCGACTACCACTGCGCCTGAGGCTACCCTTCCGGCTCACGGAACTCTTTTTCTTGAGGGTGCCGCTGCGCGAAACTCCGCCGCCGAGAGAACGCTGCGAGGCTCGTGAGGAAGAGCGCTGGATGGTGTCGCCATCGAGGATGGAAGATCCGCGGACGCTGGCGTCGAAATCCTCGTTGAAGCGACCCACATGGTGACCCAGCGAGTTTCCCAGTGGAGACGCGTCTGCGGGGTGCGCTGGCGTTGTCGCGAAGTCGGACGTTGCCGAATTGCCGTAACCGCGAGCCAGGTGGTCTGCCTGGGGCGGCGGCACCGCGTTGTAGGCCATTGGGGGTGCTGCTGCTGCTGCGCTGACTTGGAGCGTAGGATGCGAGGCGGCTGAAAGAGCGTCTCTGCACGCAGGTTATAGCAATGGCAGGGACTGGCCCGATGACGTCTTCGGGGCGACCGGAGTTTGGAGCTTGTCAGTGGTGCGTTCAGCTGAACAGGTTGGGGCGCAGTCTGGGCGGTGGCAAGTTGCGCGACAGAGGCGTTCACGACTTGGCAGGCAGCGTCGCGGTTTAAGAGTAGCTTTGGCAGCACGATAGGAGAGATGGCGAGGCGCAGCAGGGAGGAGGCATGACAGTAATTTGATATGGCGATCTGCTTGCGCTACCGTGGCCCAGCAGCAGCGGGCGCTGTGGACGACGCCGCCCGTGCACCCGACGCCATGACGTACCAACAGTCTCTCCACAGCTGCCCGCGCTCTTTGACTCGCCCGACTCGCCCAATGCGGCGGCTGATCGTCCAAGAAGCTGCACGATCCGCTGCTGCCAGTCCCAGCCCGTCGAAGAGACCCTCATCTGACCCCGAGCCTATCTGCCCCAAGCCAGCGCGCAGAGGCCGTCAGCGCCTCCAAATTGCGCCAACGCCCAAGCGCATTGGCTGCTTCGGCTACTCATCTCCGCGCGCGACGCCTGACTGCCTGCTCTGGTACCACCACCTCCCATTCCCTTTCGAGCCCGCGCTGCCCAAACCGGCCAAGTTACGACTGTGCGACGCGCGGGTGCTGCCCATCCCGCGCCTCGCAGCCGGTTTGACCCCCGAGCGACGTGCGTCGATGACGACAGCGATGGACGTGGCGGATGCTCAAATTTTTTTTCGAGCGACAGCATGCTCTCCCCCCTGGTGAGAAAGGAAAGATAGGAAAAATGTTGCCGTCCCCTGCCGCGCGACATCCGGAGGCCTTCCCGCTCTTTATATCTGCAGCGCGGCACACGTGTTTCCGCTAGCACTCCTCCTCCCAAGTCCAACTACGGTCCACCTATTTCTCTCCGGCTGGCGGGCCGTCGGTCGGTTGTGGGTGGCGGCCCGGCGGCATTCATCCATGCGTGCTGAAACCGGCTGCATGCAAAGCTTCCGTCTCATTCGTCAACCACAGGAAACCGCTGTCCACCAGCTCTTAAGCTTAATATTAAGACAACGGCTAGGCCCAGGCCGGACCGCCCTTGTGCATGTCGGCAGAAGAAACCGAACCGCCTGTCTCTCCAAGTAGATTGGACCTCATCCTTCATTGGCCTCCACAATGCTTCCTTTTCGGACTTGGCGTCCCTCTTTGGACGTCAAACAGTCTGAAAAAGCTGGAATGGCCAAGCTTTCGTTTCTAACTTGGGCCGCCTCAAAACACGCCCGTATGCATTCTATACAATGGTGGCCACAATGGCTTAGGCTGAAGAGGAAGATGTTTTCCCGTATATCCGGCCTTGACGTATGCTTTCCTATAAAGCAGTGAATCCGTGCAGTGTAGAAGGTGTGTTGAGACGTGCATAAGTGATAGTCACCATCATTCAAATATGAAGTTCACTAATTTTCTCCCCGCAGTTCTGGCTGCTACCACCAACGCACACGCCATCTTCCAGCGCGTCTCTGTCAATGGGCAGGACCAGGGTCTGACAGTGGGCGTACGTACGCCCACTTCGAACAATCCCCTCCAAAACGTACAGGACCAGAACTTTGCCTGCAATTCCGGCTTCCAGTCCCCGATCTCATCCACCGTCATCAACGTTCCTGCTGGCGCGAAAGTTGGCGCGCAGTATCAGCACGTCATCGGCGGTCCTCAGTTCTCGGGTGACCCAGATAACCCAATTGCTGCGAGCCACAAGGGTCCTGTCATTGTCTATCTGTACGCTGCTCCCAGAAAGTATCACGAATTTTAACTGATCTCCTGTCTCTCCAGCGCCAGGGTAGACAATGCTGCAACAGCCAACACAAGCGGCTTGAAGTGGTTCAAGATCTACGAGGAGGGTCTGAACAACGGGAAGTGGGGCGTTGATACTCTGCTCCAGAACAACGGATGGGCCACATTCACCATGCCACCATGCGTCGCTTCAGGCCAATACCTTATGCGCGTCGAGGTGATTGGTAAGTGATCCCTGCCGGCGATGCGGATGCGGATGCATCCCGTCCCGTCGTTCCACAGAATATTCCGGATCTGCTTGACTGACGACGATCCCTCTTTTTCAAATGCCCCACAGCTCTGCACGGTGCTGGCTCCCAGGGCCAGGCTCAATTCTACGTAAGTTCCCGCCCCAACAAGTTTTCCGTCCGTCTCCGCATCCTCGGGACTTTTAACGACGGTTCCTGTTGAGCCGAAGATGGATGCTGACATCATTTGCACAGATGTCCTGCGCGCAAATCAATGTCACCGGCGGTGGTTCTAAGACTGGACAAACCGTCAGCTTCCCCGGGGCCTACAGTGCTAATGATCCGTACGTGCTTCTCAACATCGTTGGGAATTTTTCTCTTGGCTTTAATTATGTGCACGAGAAAAATCATTCGTTCAATATTTCTTAGTGCGCTTCGACGTTGCTTTAAAGGCATCCCTGCACTCTCCTTCCCCTTTTGCCCCTGATCACCCCCTATTCTCCTCGTCTCCCTCCACACTCTGTTTCCCACGTGTATCCCCTGTCAGTTCTATTGTTGTTCTTTCGATCTACCCTTAAGCGATATTTCTTCGGCTAATCAGACCTATTTTCAGTGGCATCCTCATCTCCATCTATGGAAGCAGCGGGCAGCCCGACAACGGCGGAAAGACTTACAGCATTCCTGGGCCGCCCGTTCTGACATGCTAGAAATATCGCATATGAGACTCTCAGCGATCCCAAGAGAATTTCTTCGATTCGTACGCCATCCTGCTTTTGGTATCGTGCGATTCGACAGTTTCTTGGAGACATGTTCTTCCTGCTTCATTGTACATATCATCCTCAATGAGCATCAACAAGAGACGGAGTCTCACGTGCAGTAGACAGCTCAATTGCCTCTACATATTTTGTATCAAAGTTCCAAACACAGATGTGCAAATTCAGCAGTCAACGGTGTCCGACAACTTCCTGAGCAAGGATTTTCCCCCGCAAGCTATTTGCACATTGGGCTTACACGCGTCTTATGTTTTCCAGCCAACAGCACCCAGATATCCTAGGATCTCACGGACCCGTTCAGACGCTGGCTTCGGCACAACTTGCTTGCCGCCGGATCATTCGATCTGAGCGGCTCTGCTTCGAAGGCATGCACTGCGGTTTGACAGCTGCTGCTACCTAGTCCGATGAGCGCAACCTCTCCTGCGGATATTTGCAGTGCCATTGTATAGCCATGTCGACGAATGGGTCCGATTCTCTATTTTGTAAAGCTCAAGCTTGGGCATCAAACATCTGAACTCTTCACGCCAGATGGAGGTACCCCCAGTCATGTCTGTGTGCATAGCAGCTAGTACGAAGTCAAAATTTGCTAATGCACGTCAGTACAGCGATTGAATGTACGACACTTCCGTGTCGTGCAGAATAGATTTATATGCCGCATCAGACAATCTACGTGTGATGACCAGAGAAGGGCCGGAGCAAGCTCCAGTGACATAACAGTGGAACGGATATGAAAAAAAAAACAAGATTTGCAGGCTTCAGGAAGGGTTCGCATGACGAATCCAAAGCAGTTGAAGACACGGGAAAACAGGCCCCGGATATGGACTGTTGCCCATCCACAGGACGTTGCGTAAGCGTTAGTTTGTGGCCACGCCACAGATAGCATTGTCGCACTGAGAGGTCGGGCACAGAATGCAAAATCAAAAATAGTACGAAGACCGCTTGGCGACACACTATGATAGGCTAAGCGAAGGTGGAGCTGCTGATGGCGGCGCCGCGGAGAAGACCCGAAAGAGGTAAGCCAAAGGTATGGGGTCGTCAGGGAGAGGAGGCGGAGCGGTGCGGCGCATGGCGCGGGTGAAGCAAAGGCGGAGAGGATGAGATGGCGGGGAGCAGAGATCAGGGAACAGATGGATGGGATGGGAGAACCAATGGCTGCTCGCGAGACGACGAGACAGATGTTCGTTCACGCGTCGCGCAACCATGTGATTTTTGCCGGGCGATAAGCAGCGATAAGAGCGGGATGGCAGTGGAGCGGGCAGGATCCCCTCCGGCGCCGCGCGATGCGGGCAGCCGCAAGGAAACTCCATCAGTCCAGCGGCCCCAGCCACAAGAGCCGCCCACGCCGAACCATCGCGACCCTTCGCCGCCCATTGTTGTCTTCAGCGACGCCGTCCAACGAACCGCGCCAAAACGAAGGAGTCGGCAGCCAGGAGCCCTTGAGCGGAAACAAGGGACGTTCTCACACTGACGTCGTGCCCCGCCCACCTATTGGCAGACCGCCCTCTCCCCTCACCACGCCTTTGGTCACCCGAGAAGTCTGTCGTCGGGCTTGCGCAAACTTCAAAGCATGGCGAACCCAGGACCGCGCTCGCCCCAGCTGATTCCCTCCAACAACTCCAGTCCCAGCGTCTCCCACCGCCAGAGCTTCGCCGACAATCTGCGCGGCATGCCCGCTTCCCCGCGCGCCTCGCGACAGCCCTCGCTGTCGCAACAGGCCCTGCAGGACCTGCTCAACAACCCGCCCGTTGCCAAGACTCCTCAAAACGCTGCCTTCCAAGGCCGCGACTGGCGCTCTGTGAAGGTCGGCGAGGTCATTGACCCGGGGCTCGTCCGCTTCGTCGAGATAGACACTAGCGTCGAAGAGGCTACAAATGTGAGTGTGTTGTGCGGGGCCCCGCGTTTTTCCTGCGCCTTCACGTCACTCAGCTTTCACATGAATGTACATTTACTGACAGGGGATTTAGGTTCTGATCTCCTCGGGCTCTCCCAATGTCGTCCTTCTCCGCGAGAACAAGGAATCTCACGCTGCTATCGGCACCTTCGACTACAGCGACCTGAATGTCTACCTCCTTCTCGTGGTTGGTCTTGCGCGCCCCGAGGCCTCCGAGATACAATCTTTCAATGAGCTTGCGCAGAAGGGAAGAGAGGGAAAGCCCATCCCGCTGAAGGATGTCAAGGATCTCGGGAAGAAGGAGCCCCTAATTACCCTTCCTCATACCGCCAGCCTGACCAAGGCCGTGGAAATTTTTGGCAGTGGCATTCACAGAATCATCATTGTGAAGGAACACTCATCCGATGTTATTGGCATTCTGACGCAGCTGCGGTTGACCGGGTTCTTCTGGCAGAACGGCCGCAGCTTCCCCTCAGTCGATCAGCTCTACCCTTCAAGCTTGCGAGATCTTAATCTGGGCTCGCAACAGGTTATTGCGATCAAGTGAGTTTTCCATCGCCGTCATTGCAGAATGTGTTTTATTGATGTTGAAAACAGTGGCGATAAGCCCGTTACCGATGCTCTCGAGCTCATGCACAACGAGGGAATAACTTCCCTGCCGGTGGTGGACAACCAGAACAACGTTGTTGGGAATATCTCTCATGTCGACGTCAGGGTATGTCAATTTCAACGAAATTAGGGTCCTGTTACTGATGTGTTGTTTCAGTTGCTTACCAAAACCACCGCCCTTCCGCTTCTCCGCTCGTCATGCATCCATTTCATCTCCGTAATCCTTTCCGAGCGCGGCATGAACGACGGGAAAGACTCTTTCCCAGTGTTCCATGTCACTCCTCAGTCCACTCTTGCGCACACTGTCGCAAAATTGGTCGCGACGAAATCCCACAGGTGAGCAATACCAGCATCCTAAGATCCATTTTTTCGGTTGCTGAGGGTAGACTAGAATGTGGATTACCACGCCTCCTTCTCCAGCTTCATCTGGACCTCCCACGCCTGCTGTCACTCCCGCTCAGCCAGCGTTCTCTCCAACTTCCTCGACGATCCTCTCGCCTCCGCCAAGCAACAATTCCAACCATAACCCCACTATCAGCATTCCCCCACCCCTTGACACAAACCCCTCTTCCGGAAACCCCTCCGCGTCTCCACCTTGGACTTCTCCGCACCAGTCTCTCCCATCTCCACTTGCGACACCGTCTATCTCCGCGTCGGCCATGCCCGGCGCTAGCCTGTCCGGGCATCTTACCGGCGTAGTCAGTCTCACGGACATTTTGAACTTGTTCGCTCGAGCAAGCGGGTTGAGTCCACATGATCCGAACGAGACCAGGCGCGCAAGACGAAGGAGCTCAAGCGTGAGCGTGAGGAGCAGCTTCGATAGCAGCAGGGACATTGCGGGGAAACGATAGACACGGTGGTTCTTTGATTACGAAAAAGATTGAAATCAGCATATATTAAGGGCATTGGCTATCTGCAGGGTTTCAGTATTTGAAGATTTTCGAAATGGGTGATTTGGAGGACAAGCGTCAAGACAACCTCACTTTCTTTCTCAACCTTCGCTCCTCATAATTTTCTTTGCTTTTGAAGCAGATCAAACGGAAAAGAAAAATTCAATAGTGCGTAACGGTCGATGCAATTCTGAGCCGATGAAGCAAGCGACATGATTTCTGGGCGATGCAGTCGTTTCGTAGCAGAGCAGCTCACTTCAAAAACTTTGATCTCCGAAGTAAGGTAGCTAGCGTCACGGTAGCTTTCCTTCCTCTATCTAATTTCTTTCCTTTCAGCATACAACCTTTTCAACTTTCCGCGCTCTGAGGGTTTGAACGGAATAACAAGTCTTGCTTCTTTCTCAATCCTTCTTTTTCAGTATCGCGCAGTAGAACTGGATGAAAAATAAGGGACCAGCCTACGAGTAAACTCGAATAAGAGCTGAGCGGTCTTGCTTTTAATTTGATTAGGAATTTAGGACAACATGACAGTGTTTGAATGCGAACATCACCCGTTTCATACCTACTCATGAGAGCTGAGATCCTTTCCAGTGTTGTACTCATGTTCAAAACCAGCCCCACGGAGCAAGCAATAGCTTTTCACACTCATAACCCCAAAAATCACAAAGAGCAAACTGCACTGATAAGTCAGACTTCAGTCGCAACGCCTGCCCCTCAGGAACAACATCACCATCTAATCCTCACAAATGAAATCAGCCGAATTCTTGACATTTTCTTGCACTACTTGGATATCATAAGTCAGAACTCGCTCTGGGATATCTCTTTCCTCGTAACACGCCAAAGTCCTGCCTGCTGCCGCATATTAACAGCAGTGTTTTCCCTTTCCCAGGATATTACTCTACTCTTCGCTCCTCTCCTCCACTCCCTCAAATCCCACGTAAATACCCAAGATAGTATAATGCATCTAGCAGTAACGACAAAAAAACAGAATGCAGGCAGAAATCAAATCTCAAGACAAGCTGCCTCCTATCCCCTCGCGACCTTCCTAGCGCCGCCATGATCCTCAATCCATTTCCCATGAAGAAAAAGACAAGCCTCCTGTCGCGACAACGACACTTTTTCACTTCTTATAAAAGTTCAGCTCGCCCATCGGCCCCAAGTCGCCGTTGCGGTCGTACAGCGTCCGCGCCCTCAGATACGGGTCCATCTTCCAGTAGTTCGTCTTCAACTCAGCCGCCAAGCTCTCCCTCTCCTTCTTCACCGCGTCGGCGTCCGCGCGGCCCAGCACCCACGCGGCCGTCGCCTCCTCGTACTTCCGTACGACGTCGTCGCGCTCCGCCTGCAGCTTGTCGCGGGCCTCGGTATCCTTCATGAGTGCGTTCTCGTCGTCCTTGGGCTCGATATAGCTGTACGTCCACTTCTCCTCGCCGCCCATCTCCTCCGGGATGTTGGCGCGCGGCACGAACTCGGACAGCTCGTCCGCCGTCTTCACGAAGTGGACCTTGCTGGCGACGACGGGGTCGAGCCAGCCGCGGATGATGGACCAGATGCCTGCAGAGAAATTACGAAATTAACACCAAGGATGGACGTTGACCGTAACTTCAGGAGAAAAAGTACCTTGAAAGACCCATGGAGCCTTGTAAACCAGGACGGCGCCCAGGGACTCCGGGTAATTTGCTTCGAAACATTTAATGATGAACTTAACGGGGGTGTAGTCCATGTTTGCGAGAGTAAAGTTTGACATGTCGAATACGAGCGTCTGGGAACCATCTTAGTCAGTACCACCCTTTATCACTACGAAATCCGGATGTCTTCTTCTCGCCTCTCTTTTTTCTCTTTCCAAAGATTTTACTCACTGCAGTGTCTACCGGCGGAGTCAACATCATGCGCGCCGTCTCGATCAGGTAAACCGTGAAGCGCTCCAAACTCTGTTCGCTCTGCTCGCCGGGCTTATGCAGCCTAACCCTGACGTAGCACATGGGCCTGCCCTCCTTGTCCAGGCCGTGAACGAAGCTCTTGCCCAAGCGCAGCTGCACCATGAAGTCCTCGCCCTC
This sequence comes from Botryosphaeria dothidea, assembly GCA_011503125.2. NCBI lineage: Eukaryota > Fungi > Ascomycota > Dothideomycetes > Botryosphaeriales > Botryosphaeriaceae > Botryosphaeria > Botryosphaeria dothidea. The sequence goes on along the minus strand of WWBZ02000040.1, from coordinate 2,132,120 downwards.
CTTCTTGGCCGCGGCATCCGAGCTCTTGCTCTTCTCGAACGCGCCGCCCTCGCCGACGCGCACGACGTCGTCGTCGACGTGCATCTCGGTGGCGCGCCAGCGCAGCGCCGAGATCAGCATGATCAGCGCCGCCTGCACGTCCCACTTGCGCGCGCGCAGGAAGCGCAGCAGCAGCGCGTCCGGGTCGTCGTGCTTGACCATGCTCCACAGGTACATCCGCAGCTCCTCGGGCGTTGTCTCCGCCAGCGCCGCCTGGAACGCCTTGTTCATGCCGTGCTTGTCGTCCTCCAGCGACAGGTTGCTCAGATCTGCCTCGGCGGCGGCGGCGGAGTCCTTCGTCTTCTCGCCGTCCTTGTCCTTGTGCTTGTCGCTCCGCTTGAACAGGTGCAGTCGCTTGCTCTTCTTCTTGTCGCCCTTCCCGTCCGACTCGGCGATGGACGACGCGGGCGTCGTGTCCTGGGTGCCATTGGTCACGCTGCTCCCCGACTCGCCGCTGCCGGCCAGCTCGTCGAACGGAATGCCGGTGATCTTGGCCAGCGCCGTCCAGAGCTCTTTCAGTTTCGCCTCTTCCTCGGCGGTGAGGTTCCCCGGTCTTCCGGGGGGTATCTGGACGCCTTTCTCGTTGGACATGTCTGGTCGTGATTCGTAGACGTCGTCGTCGTCGTCTTCCGGCGGGGAGGAGATTTGCTGGAGGGCGTTTCGGGCTTTTTGGTCCCCGGGAGTGGTGTTCGCAACGAATATGCCGCCGGCCGCAATGCCTAGAGCTATGACGCAAAGAGTAATTCCGAGGCTACTTTGGACAACGGGCCGACGAGGACTGCTTGCTCTTGCGACGGGGGAGGCGACGAGCTTGCTCGGGGAGTAAGTGTTGCGCGCCGATTTGGTAGTGCAGTGGTGGAACAGCGAATGCCGGACTGGACAGCGACTGGTTGTGAAGCGGTTAAATACGGCCGAGGCGTAGTAGTGGGCAGCAGTCGGAGTGACGGCAGTGGAAGCGCGGAAGCAAGTGCTAGTGGCCTTGGTAGAGGACAGTCGCGAAAACATGAAAAGGTCAGAAGGAGACAGAGGCGGGGAGGTAGTGATGCAGTCTCGGATTACGCGCCTCGGCAGGGTGTGTGAGACGGGTCACCGCGGAGTGGCTGTGGCGATGGGGCGCGTGGCTTGCTCGCTGCTTGAGGATTGAAGGTGCGGATGTGCTTACGGACGGGCTGATTGCTCTGCGACTTGAACGGGCTGGCGAGCTGGGCAGCCAGGCGGCAGAGGGCGGCCGGCTTGGCCATCGCAATTAAACGCGGGCCCATTCATGTCCCAACGGACCGTCGCATTTTCACGTCATCATCGCAAGGCCGTGATTTTCTTGGCCTCCGCGGGAAGCGGCATGCATCCGCGCCGGATATCGAGAAAAAGTAGTTGCCACCGCCGCCTTCTCTAATAACCATGACATCTACGGGGAAAGCGCATGTCGCGGCTCGGTCACAGGAAAAGCATATCGACAGCGCATCGAAAAAGCCGCGCGGAAGCTCGTCGCAAGTGCGCCCTCCTGTCTCGGGGCATCTGCAAGGTGTTGATTACAGCACGCGAGACGACGAAGGGCCAGGACTTAAGCGCGGCCGACGATCCGGGATCCGAGAAGGTGCTCGCATCCAGGCACACATGCCGCGCGCCGCCCGCACAGGCTGTTTACTGTTTTGGCGGGGCACCCGTGCAACCAACAACCAACACCACCAACGCAATCCGAATACGCAAAAAAGAACCAGGGCCCTCCACAAATACACACAGCAGCCACCATGTCGACCACCCCCCAGCCAGGCGAACCATCCTCGCACCGCCGCTCCGCCTCCCGCCACAACCCTCCGTCGCGCCCGACGACGCCCATCCGCCCAACCTCGCGCACCTCGTTCCGCGGCAGCGCAGCGCACACCCCGCAGCGCCAGTATACGACCTCCGTCGCCGGCGCCGGCTCCAACGCCACGCCGCTCGAGAATCTCGAGCCGGCCTTCGCCGAGCTGAGCGACAGCATGGCCGACCTGGAGGCCAACTTCATGCACCTGCAGCTGATGCACGAGTCGCTGGCCCGCTTCTCCGAGTCGTTCGCCGCCTTCCTGTACGGCCTGAACATGAACGCCTTCTGCGTCGACTTCCCCGAGGCCCCGCTGTCGGAGAGCTTCAAGCGCCAGCGCCTGCAGGAGCAGGCGCGCGAGGCCGTGGCGCGCATGAGCATGGGCGCCGCCGCGGGTCCTTCGCGGAGTCGCGGTGGTGGTGGTGGTGGCGGCGGCGGGGGGTTGGAAAGCGGGAATGAGGCGGATACCGAAGCTACTTTCATGTGAGTGCTTTGAAGAATTGTCCAAACGGAATCTTTGTTGGGCGGTCGCCGTTCGAGATGATGGGCTCTTTTCCACGATGTTTTCGGAGATGGGGAGGTGCTAACACGGTCGGACGAATCAGGACGACCGACACGTCTTTCGTGGACAACCCGCCCTCGTCCAGGGCTCCCAACAGGTTCCAGACCCCGGCGCCCGCGAGGACGGCAAGAGGTGGCATGCGCGGTGAGGTGCGCGGTGGCATGCGCGGCGGCGCTTCTTCTGGCATTGCCAGAGGCAGAGGCAGGGGAGGCGGTATTCCCCGGGCCGGTGGCATCCCGCGAGGAGTCGGAAGGGCGCGGGGTGGACGGGGTTGAGCGGACGGAAGGCGACGGCAGCAAGAATGATATGCAGATGATCTACAGGCAACTGCTGGTCATCACGACGGGCCGCAGCGTGGTGTTCCAGCGCACCGGATGGATTGTTGCCAGGGTCACCACCGCCATCTTTCCCACGTAGTTAGATCTCATCGCACCACGGCTGTTCGAGGGATTCGGGCCGACGATGATATCTAGATTTAGTTCTACGCCTTGCGACGGATAGTTGCGCCTATCTTGCATGAGCAGGGGACGAGGGAACGAAGCACGTGGGATTCAAGCAAAAAGGATACCCAATGAGATGAGATTATGGTCTGTATTTTGAGTTTTGATCATTTCTTCCATCGATAAGGTGGATCAAAGTCTCGTACTTTCCTTTCACTCTACGCAAACAAAGGTATTAAGGGAGCGGCCCGTAGGCGTCTCCCGTTCCGAATCGAAACCACCCAAAAAGACTAAAAGACCCTGAAGCGCCAAGAGCCACCCTCAAATGCAAAAGCTCCGCTGTACTAAGTGGTATCGCAAAGGGGGCATCAAAAGTCATCCGATGATCATTGGTATAAAGGAGAGTGATGAATGGAAAAAGAACAATGCTCTCGAGAGATCGGCTGACGACTCCTCGAAGTAGGTTACGCGAGCCAGCATACGGGGCCGAACATTTTGTTCGGGGCCGAGCGATAGCTTAGCTAGTCCGAGAGCCATCCGAGAAACCGGGGATATCAGTCTGCTGGGCAAGCAGACATCAAGATTCGTTTTCTCGTCTAAAATTCGTGAAGGGGTATCATTCGCGCGTATGAATCGCAGGATTAGAGGAGTGGAGCGGGTTCCGCTCATGCCAGAGAAGCGCCGGCGCCATGCTTGCCGTGCTCGCGGCGGAAGGCCCAGCCTTTCAGCGCAATGGTGACCACGGTCCAGGCCATGATCAGCGCAGTCAAGCCAACGGTGAGGACGAAGGTGAACATCGCGTCCAGATCCATAGATTCCATGGCACCAACAGTGTCCTTATTGCTGACCATGAAAGTGATGCCACCCGCAACAAGGCAGAAGGAGGAAACAATCTCCGAAGGCGGTCTAGCGGGAAGGAGGGAGGTCGGGGGTGCCAGGTAAAGCATTATGTAGGTAACAGAGCGGGCCATGGCGAAGCCGACGAACATATTGCCCCATTGCTTATGGATCATGCTGGAGAGCATAGAAGCTTGATGGTGAGAGCCCATCATGCTACCGAGAAGCAGGATGACCAGAGCAGGCATTGGGTTAAGGGAAACGCGATAGGTCTTCGGCTGCTCCCATTTCTCGTCTGCGGAGTGGGAAATGAAGTCGCGGTTGCTCAAGATGGGTGCGTTGAGGAATTCCCGGATTCTCTTAGACTCGATAAGCATACCGAGCTGATTTATCAGTTAGTATGTTGCCCGTCATGGTTCTGGAGCGTGCAAAACTTACAGCGCCACCACCAAAAAACATGACAGAGATGGAAACATGCTCGAGATCCTGCGCAGTCCATGCATCCCCCCAAGCAGCTAAATGTTCTAAGAAGACGTTCGAGGCACCGTACGTGAAAATGACGAAGGACTCCGTGAACTCTGCGCTGGGAATGCGGGCCTTCCAGCGGCCAACAAGCTCCTGACTAGGCTTAACATTCCACGCCCAGCCCAAGTCTGCAAAGCAGCCCATCCACCGCCCGAGAGTCAACAGGCCGTACCAGAAGAAGATGGCGCCCTTGACATAATGCGCCAGAATGTTGAAAACGTGGTTGCCGCGCTGTGCAATTATTAGATTCATGCAAGCCCAAGAAAGCCGCAAACACTCACAGAAATACCTCCGAGGGTAGCTGTGCCCATAAGAATGAGCACAAATCCGAGAAGGAGGATGGTCCTCTCGATCAGGATGTAGAAGAAGCGCATGACCTTAAGCGAGCGGCCCGCAGCGAAACGCGGGACGAAGCGAGACATCAAGCGGTCCAGACGGCTGTTCTGTAAGAAGTCCCGCTTCTCCTCGAAATCTTCCACGTCGTCAAGATCGGCGTCATGATACGGGTTCGCAATATTGTCTGACTCGGCACTCGGCGAGCGAGAATGCCCAAAGAGAGAAGACGAGTTCCGCTCGGTGCCTTGACCAGAGTCGTGCGAGTATCTGGGGTGATCAGAAGAGGCCTGCTGAAGACGCTGGTAGCGCGCCATGACGGCAGTCGACAGAGGCTGACTAGCCTCTCCCGAAGCTTTGGTCCGGTCGACATAGAAATTGACGAGGCCTAGAAAGGTCCAGATGCCAGTGATGAAGAACAGAGGCCATCTCAACTTGTCGTGTGCGTTGTTCGGGTAGAAATCGGGCGTCTTTGCGTTGTAGATAGTACCGACGAATAGCGTGAGACCTTGTAGAGCGAGGAAGAGGAACTGGGCGGGCACAGTGAGGCGCGAGCGCGCGACGCTGAGCATCACAACTGTAGCATGGTTAGTTAGACCTGGGTAATCGATTGGTATCTGTAATCTAATTGCCCACCTGGCGGAGCGACGACGGTCCAAGTAATCACCGTAAGGGCGACGTAAGTCCAGAGCAACCCAACATGTTCCGAGTAACTGAAATAGCTCATAGGCCAACCGTCCTGCCCGGCCACGTCTGCTTCAGTCATGGGTTTGTGCTCCACGCTGCCGTGCTCAGCCATGTCCACGCTGTGGTCGTCGCCGTGTGCAAAGGCCAGCGGAAGCACCTGGAGGAGCGCGACCGCGGCGGCCAGGGTAAGTGTTCGCGTCTGCATTCAGAGGGGAGCGCTGAAGGATGGGGGAGGAATTGGAGTGAGACAAGGAGGGGTACGAAGCTGGGAGGGATTTACGGCGCGGGAGACGCGATTCTTTGCCTGCGCTTCGAGGATTATAAATAAATAAATACAGGCGCGGTTGGAGAAGCGGCGACCGTGAAGTCACGGGTGACGTCTTGGGCGCGCAGCCTTAAAGAGACGCAGAGCACGGATGGGCACTAGAAAAAATTGAGGGCGGAGTGACGCTTAAGAGCTAGTAGGCGATGAGGCGGTCGCGGCGGCATCATCGGCATCGGGCATGTGTCAGCGCATTTTGTGGATGGCCATAATAATAATGATCGGACAAGGTACGGGGAGGGAAGTTTCTCGACCATGACGTGTGAAGCGGGCGGCGGCCACTGGCGCACTAGCCTCCGAGGTATCCGACGCCAGCCCTGCCGGGCAGGCCTCAGCCCTTCGAGCACAAAGACCCCGCCGAGCCCGCAGAAATCAGCGCCTGACAGTCGTGCCACTGCTCTAGCACCCGTCGCGTGATACAGAAGATGGCCCTGGACCAGCAGCCGCAAGCGAAGGACCGGCTACCAAACATAGCTGCCTGGCAGCCACGCCAGCCCATCAGCAGGAGCCCATCAGCAATCATCAACACCAGCAGGCGCTTGCGGCACGCCGAAGCCCGCCGCCAAGGGATCGGCACCGCCCAAACCTTGTGCGGGAGAGCGCCACGGACTTACGCAGTATGCAATCCAACGTCCGAACAAAGCTTGGCACAATCAGCCACCCTTGGGCGTGTGGGCGCTAACGGGCGGCGGAGGCGGCCAACTCACCGACGCAGGGCAGCGGCAAGCCAGCAAGCACCTCCAGGCAGCGACGATGCTTGCTTGTTGGTGTCGGACTGACTGGATGATGCAACACCGCCTTGCCTCGCGAGCCTTGACCGGAGGAGAGAAGCAGACGCTATCGTTTTTCGTGCAGCGTTGTTGCGCGCAAATGGCTCGGCGGCCGAAGCTCGCACGAAAGCGCGCCTCAGGCTGGGTCCGATCGCATCGTGTGAAGTCCTAACGCCGACAAAATCCTGGGGTAGCAGTAAGCATTTGTGAGTCATGTGGCGCGCTGTCGTGCTAGGTGCGCGATGCAGACCCGCCGTTGTCGGCCATGCCATGTTGGATGTGCCGCTGCGAAGATCGAACTGACCACCCATGCGCCCTGCAGCCATGAAGCTTAAACCGTCGTCCCGCAGCGAACGCAGTCAGCGAGCTATCTTCCGCGGCTGCTGATCTCACCAGTCGACACCGGCACGTGGAATCAGCAATACTGTGCCGTGGACGGAGCCGGTATCAGAACAACAACAGCCAAGGTACAGCCGAAGCTGGGCGATGGTCAGCCCGAGTTTCCGCGTTGGATGTCTTCGGATGTCGGCTGCCACGACACCGACCGCTCCCCCGGTTGCCCACACATCGAGCCTGTCGCCCGCCATCTCGCAATCAAGAGATCGCCAAGCCCCGGTGGACATGCAGAGTTCCTGTGAGACCCATCTGCCTATCGCGACACTTTCTCGTTATGGGTCCCACGCCCGCTGGCTTGCCGGTCGCTGCCGTCGACATGCGGCCGCGCCTTGTTGGAGACCGCCTTTCCAGACGACATTCCTCCGCACCCTCATATATCAAGCCCCTCCTGCGGCTGGCCCGGATGCTCGCTCACCTGACCGGGATCGCTCTGTGCCAATGTCGGCTTTCCCATCTTCGATCTCTCGGTGGCTGCTCCAAGACCCGGCACCCCGAAATGCCGAAATCCCGGACACTTTGCACCGCGCGGACACCGAGCCATGCACCCCCGCCCAGCTATCCATCAAGGGGCCATCGCATTCATCCAGCAACACATGTCTGCGCGGCTAGTCCGTTGGCGACTCTTACGTTTCCGCGTAACCATCCTCGCCTTCGAGTCCACTTTTCTGTTCGCACGGCCGTTCTCCGGCGCTCAAATTTGGCATGGTCACCGCGGTTTTTTGTCCAGACTTTTCAAAACGGCAGTGCCCGCCCGCTGTAAGCCAGGGTCGGACAGTTGGAGCCGCTGATCCTGATCTTGCTTCCGTTGTATCCTCGCTTGCTTGCTCAAGCGATTCCGCAGCCTCAAGGTCTTCAATCAACCGTATCATCTCTGCCCTTAAAGTTTCACAAAAGAAGAAGCCTTCTACGCTTGGAGCATGTCTCTTTACGCTTCCGGCGATCACCGGGCCCGGTTGGCATTCGCTTGTTCCCGTTTTCCCACCACGCTCCGCCAACACGGCCTCCGGACCCTCTTGACCTCCACATCACTTCCGAACCACAAATTATCAAAAAGAAGGGAGTAGAATAGCTGGATCCGCCGGGAATCGAACCCGGGACCACGGCCAGATTTTCATGTTCGTGCCCCGTTACTCCTCCTTCCCATGCCCAAAATTTGCTCCCCTCCCCCCTTTTCGTCCCTACCTATACAAAGCCCTTTATCGCCGCCTGCTCAAAGCCTCTCGGCTTCTTAATACTATAGTTACTTTATACGTGCCGACAGCAAAAGTAGAAAGAAGTTACATAATACCGGAATTGAACCAGTTTCTGTTGGATCCGCGGGGAATCTTTTTTGATATTAGTTTAATGTTAACAAGATTCGAACACGGAGACACTAACCGAACCCCGGACCACTCCCATATGGTGCTCAACATGAGTGTTGAAAATTGCTAAGGGAGTATTATACTGAGACTTGTTAGTTTTGAGTTTGAGACGGGAATTCTTGCTGTACGATGACTTACCCACTAAACCACAGACCCATACTGCTCGTTGATTCCTGATCCTTGTCAGGTAGGTTGTTGTAGAAAAGGCTCCTGTCGCTGTCTTCAATGAGGCCGAAAAGTACGGGCAGTGCTGAGACGGAGATATCTCGCCGCCCGACAATCCCCATGTTTTGCTAACATAGTTGTCGGCCTTGGATGCAGAAGCCAGGGACCTCTCGCCGCGCGCTTTTCATGCCTTGATCCGAGTCTGCGCGGTCTAAACTAAAGCCGGCCCTGGTCCCTCTACGCTTCCGATATTCCTACCGTCCTCAACCATGCTCCTTAATGAGGCATCATCCAAGGAGAACGTCGAGCTACAACCCTTTAGCTCCGCGACAGCACGTGGTCAAGACCCTGAGCAGATCCCCTGCTCCACATCTCACTGACGTAGCAAGTTCCGGCGCCCACCGACAGAGCAAACGTCCCGAGTGGATGGCTTTATCTCCACCGATCACTTGACGCATGCGCTATTGGCGGCTAGCGGCTGACGCTAAGGCGGGCGGGTGCGCGGCATGAAGGTGTATCTCGAAGCTTATCCATTTTTCTGCAGTCGCGCTTTTTGGTGTTGTCGACGACGTCGAGATAGCGTTCGAGAACGCGCAGGGGCCGGCTTGTCTTCTTCAAGACGTCAACACATCAACTAGTGTGGCTCTCGGCTGCATCGGTATCACATCGAGTTGTGATGCAATTTTGCGTTTAGCGTTGACGCGATCTCGATGATATGATGCTGACGAGGGGTAGCAGTGATATTGCTTGTCCAAATTCAAGTCAGAAACAGTCCTCTAGTTTTCTTTACCCATTTGGCCTAATATATTTGATCTCGCTTAGACGGCCGGAGCTACGGTAGACGAGAACACGAGCATGTTGAACTTTCCAACCGCAGGCTCGGCAAGCAAAGTAAAATTGCCGCTCTTCTGGCTTGCATGGAGACTTTGGCGCAACTTATATGCGAACCAGTTCGAAACCCCTCCAGCGCAATCACGGATGTACGTCGAGTCACAGTGGCATGCATTCGGTGGCATATTGATATCAATTTACCTTCTTGCTGTCTTATTTGTACGCCTGGATGAAATTTGAGTAAATAGACAAGCCTCAGCGGCTTCATTCTGTGAGAATCGACTTCTGTTTCAACTGATATCGTCTTTCTTTTCCCCACTCTCTATAGCTTCATCCCTGTCATCTTCGTCATCTTCGTCATCTTCGTCAGTTTCCTCTTCGCTCGTGTCATGTTCTGGTCCTTCATCGCTGTAAACCTCGAACTTCATTCCCTTCTCATCCATTTTATGACCAAGATGTAGGAAATTGGCCGAACTGTAACATTTGAAGCAGAAATGGAAATTTTCGCACACCTCGCATGCGTAATAAAGCCCGCAGAGTACCTAGATCAGTAAGTGACTGTCAGTCTTCTGTCGACTTAGAAAGGCAAAGAATACTCCCGAAAAAGCAGCAGTCGCAGTAGCCCGTTCCCCCCAGAGTATTCGCGCCTTTTCTCGTCTCATGCTCCGCATCGTCCCACTCTTTGTTTTCTCCACTCATATCCTCTTTTGGTTTCAACAGGTCCTGGATTTCCTGAGGGGCTCCGTACTACCCCGCCAACTTTAGCGGAGACCACGTTTCCGAAAGACCGTTGCTCAATACCTGCAAATTTACGCCTTGGCCGATCAGGAATGAGATGATGTCCGTACTCCAGCCTCTTTCTTCGGTAAGACCCAGAGGATGACGGCCTCTTACTGCGTAACGTAGTGGAGTCCATAGGTCATAGGATAAAAGCAAGCGCCAATTCGTTCGTCCCAGGTCGACGAGAGAAAGCGGACTGTTCGCCGTCCACAGGGAGCTTCGCCCACTCGGAAGGGGGACCCGCCCGTTTGTTTATGATGAATGCCAGACGTCTCTTCTCCAAACCCTTAGCTCAATCGCGATCTCGAATCATGTCCTAGACGACTGTGAGAAACAGTATAAGTGTCGAGTATGGAAGGAGTCTTACGGTCAGCATCTGAGTAAATCCACCTTTGGAGAGTTGGATCTTCTTGTGTTGGCGATTGTGGACATTCTGCTTAGCTCAGTGTCATATCGTGGAGGAGCGCTTGGGAATTGTGCCGGTGTCTTCACGTACCGTTTCGACTGTTTTCCTCATGGTATAGCGTATGACCTGTACAGGCTTCGTCTGTCCAAGCCTAACAACTCGTCCAATAGCCTGATGCTCAACCGACGGATTCCACTGTGGCTCCAGGATGTGGACTCTATTGGCGACACAGAGATTGTTCAATCTAATGTGTCGTCGTTCAGCTATTGTACCTGGCAACAGAAGAGTGGAAGAGGTAACTGTACCCGACGGCACCTGTTCCCAGCGTCATCAGAAGCACTGTACCCTCCTGGCAGACTTGGAACTCGGAGAGGACGTTCGTTCTCTTGCTGAATGGCAGTGACCCGTCGAGGCGGAGATAAAACACGCCGTGCTTGTCCATAAACTGCCCGACCAGCTCAAGCGACTTCTTCCAGAATGAGAACACGATACTGCAAAAGGAATTTAGCGGAAGCGACGTGCTAGACTGAGTGTGAACCCACCTTTTCCCCTCGTGCTTGTGGGCGCAGATATCTTCACATAGCTTTTGTAGCTTGGATGGATACACAGTATCCGACGGGACGTTCCCGTGGTCGTCATCTCTTGGCGCATCCAACGACGAAGGCTCATGTAGAGCGTGGCAAATCGGGCACCGTGCCGAAGGGCCTGTGACCTTGTACCTTGCGACACAATCCCCACAGACGACCCGACGGCATTGGGTGACCCGGCCGGAGCCGGAATCGCCAGAGGACCTCAAAGTGAGGACGTCACAAGAGCAGTAGTAGTACACAGCCTCGCCGCTCTGCTGTAGCAAGCTCATCTCCACGTCCGGCCTGCTCAAGAAATTGGGATCAGTCGTATCGAACAGATTCCCGTGGTTGCAGAACAGGCGTGGACGCAGAATCTCTTTGAGGACGGTTTGCCGCTTCTTCTCCATCTTGTGCCCGTTGACCGCCAGCCTGACGGACTCTGCGCACGCGTCGAGAAGTCGGTTATAGCCTTCCCTTTCATCGGGTGTGAAGTCGAGCTCGTGCATGTGTTCGGTCGTTTGAGGTAGGCACAGGACGGACTTGTTTCGCCGTAAGCAGATTGACTCGAGTAGGATGTGAAGGTTTGTAAAGTCTCTCCTGCGATTGCTTTTGGTCGGTTGCGCTGTGTTGGTAATGAACCGCCGGAACTGTGGCGCTTGTCCCAAGATGGGTAGTTCCAAGAAGGTAACAAGTGACCCAAGATCTTCCAAAGAATTCTGGATGGGAGTGTCGGTCAAGCACCATCGAATTTGGGAGCGTAGTGCAGTAACCGCGCGGAACTGTTTCGTCGAAGCATTCCGTATCATATGAGCTTCAAGACATCAGCAATGAGGTCAAACAGTTCGTGGTCGTACACTACCTTCATCCAGAACGATCCTGAACCAGTTGATTCTGTGAAGCTTGCTCTCCTTCCTCTTCGATTCAGCTGAAATAGTGCCATACGTAGTAATAATGACATCATGTTCGAGCAAAGTTGGAGTCGTAACATTTCTGCTGTAGCCGTGGTATTTGAAGTAGCGTATAGTGTTAGGGAACAGATGCCTCGTGACATAGTTAGCAGGAGCATGGGAATTATAAAGATATGAAATCCTCAACTTGTCTATCTCGTCCTTCCAATTTTCCATCAACACTGAATGGTGAAGTTAATTTCGTCATCGTATAGTTTTTTTTTTTTTTGGAAGGGATTAGTGGCTCTCACATGCAGAGGGAACAACGAGTAAGGTAGACTTCGCCGCGATGACTCTTCTCTCATTGGTCGGAGACCATGTCGTCTTCGTGCAGGCGTAAGGTATCGCAAATTGAAGAGAGCCAACTATAGCGGAAAGCATAGTGAGTGATTTCCCAAGTCCCGTGTCATCGGCAAGAATGCCTCCAAAGATATCCTTCGCTATATCACTTCTTAATCCCGTAATGACATTTCGGTGGCTGTGGAGTATAATTAGACAGATACATGGTGTAGATAAAACAACTTACACAGTTTCACCATCTTCGACATGTTGAGGCTCCCAGAGGCGACGAGAAGGCGTAGAGAAAGCGGTCTCACTCTTTACAATGAAGTGAAGCCCTCTCATCTGGTGCCTGTAAATATTGTTAGCGAAGGAATTATTACAACATCTTGAAAGTGATAGTACTCTTGTAGGTTCGTTCGGATTCTCCCATCCGCAGTCGCTTGATCAAGATAATCATGCCGCGCAAAACCATCAAGAATGACATCGTAATCGAGATCGAGGACATTCTCGGCTAATCTGTGGTCTTCCTCCTCTTCGGTGGATTCCTGGGGCGAGTATGCTTGACTTTCCTCATCTTCAATATCAGAAAATTCCAGATACTGAGGATTCTTGTGGATAGCTGTTTCAGGAACACAGTCCGGGTCTGGGTCTTGTAGGAAATACCCACTCTCAGAGAGGGATGTTGCAACTGTGTCGGAGACAGGTTGCAGGCCATAGACGTTGATGGAAACCTCTGCGATTCGAGAGCTGGCATCGCTTGACGGCTTGGTCACAGCTCCCAGGCTGGTGGGAAAGAAGACCTCATAACGTACAGATGTAGACCTTTGGAGAGCGTACAGAGTGCGAAAAGCCTTCGTGTTCAGACTAGCAATCTCTTCGCCAGACTCTGAGATGATGTTCGCGCGCGTATCGGAGAAAGAGAGCTGTAGCGCCAGAGCTGGAGTTGAAAGTGTCATCTGCGGAGACTGGCAAGGCTCACTTTGGGCAGTCGCCATTCGGACTTGTATTCGACATATCTGTGGGCGCCACGATCAGCATTGGTTTAGTAAGAGAGTCTACAAAACATAGTTACCATTTCAAAGCAGATCTCACTAGCCGTCTCATGATCAGGCGTATGAGGGCAATCCGAATATTCATCATTCTGCTCCTCGCCTTCCCTTAAAAAGCTGAAGTCTGGTAAAGAAAAGACGTCTGGTAACATCATATCAAGGAAATCCATTCAGATCGTGATGTTCCAAGGGAACACTTCCTGCTGAGTCATATATCGCGAGAGACTGAATGTACAGCAGACTCGTGTCGTCACGGCCAAGGCCTTGCGAAGGTCCTGGAAGTTCGTTGAAGAATACATCCTCGCGATAATTTGATGGCGAATGGATCTGTTCGAGGTGTCTGCGTTTGGCTGGGTGAATATACCCGGTTGTTTCATCCAAACACTGCGGCCGCTTCCCAGTTTGACTGCCCCATGGCCATTCCATCCCGTATTATCGTAGGTGCTTGCATACATGTAGGAGTTTCAAGACGTGGTGTGAAGCTTGGCGGGGGGCACATGTATTTTGGAGAGCGGCGGAGGCTGAGCCGCAGCTGAGACAGGGAAATGGTGAGGCTGAGCCGGAGTGCAATAAACGCGAAAGTTGTATCATCAGCGTGCAGAAGTAGTGCGGCCTGTCAAGGCAACGGAGTGCAGGAAGCAAGCCAATTGCCTGCGTGATGGGGTATGTCCCTGCAGGCGCCATGGGCGCCATCCATTTCACTGGCCCCGCCAAAAACACCGGCGCATCTCCGCCACGCTTGGTGTCAGCCTTGCGCTAGTGGCCTGATTGCACGAATTTCTGGTGTGTTCATCTTATACCAATTCGCCATGGCCACAGCGATGGCGCCATGCGTCGCGACTCCCCTTCAAGCCATGGAATCATTTGACACAACCTTTTCCAACGACCTCAAGGAATTGAACGCGCTACCGAAGACTTCCTTCAATGGCTTGCGGAAGTATATCTTATCTCTACAAACAAAACAGCAGAAAGCAAAAAGCATGATGCACATGAAGAGGCTACTCCCTTTCCTAAATTCCATGCGGCTTTACGAGCAGCTACCCACAGGGCTCGAGGAGAGTCCTGTTTGCGTTGCTTATCTGTGGGTGGGTGATTCTTTACAGAAAACAAGTTTCGTAGTAACACTGTTCCAGGGGGCGATGAAATTTCTCTTGCAGGTATGCTTGAAAAATATTATCCCAAAGAGTTGCTTTGTGTTGGAAATCACGTGTTTTGCATATTGCTTTTGCAACACCAGATAGCTTAGTCACTCACTTACGTATATAAGGAGGGTGGGCCACCTATGCCCTTCCTCCTCATGCCAATCATCAATGGATCATCGTTGTTCATCAACAATCCAACACTTTGAGTAACCAGATAGGTCACTTCCGATTTTCCTGATGCGTTCATCGCATTGTTGAACATGTATCTGGAGATCGGGTCGAGCTTTCCACCGTCCTCCCAACACGAACAGCTCCTGCAATACGACTCGGAGATCCAGAAAGCATTAGCAGTCATCCTGGTACATGTGCTTGAGCTACACTTGAGCCTGGTGCTTTTCTTCAAGAAGAAAAGTACGTGCAAGCTTTTCGAATGGTTCTGCTATTGCTGATATACAATCACTTGACAAAAGTTCTCGCGTGATTAAGCGAGACGCGTCAAAACGCGTCTCAAGCGCCCACACCTCCAATCTTCGCACCACAAAAATGGCACCACAACGCACTCCTCTCAAAGAGCTCTTTGGCACACATACTCCCAATCAACACTACTCTCCACATCAGCGAGGAATTTTACTTTCCTGCAAGGCTCTTGGCAAGAAGCCTACCTGGTTCCAGAAGCACCTGGGCGTGCCTGAATCTTCGGTACGCTCGACTATGCAGCTCGCGCCATTACGCAACGAAGGGCGCTCCCAATTACGGACTGGCCGGCCAAAATGTCTTTCAGAAACCGACAAGCGACATATTCTACGCGTGGTGCGAGCCAACCCAAAATTCACGTACCAAGAGGTCCGGGAAGTCACAGGTGTGACCTGCCATGACCGGACCATCTCTCGACTCTTGGACACCTACAACATTAAGAAATAACGTGTAGCTGGCCGCCCGGAACTTACGGAGAAGCATGCTACTATCCGACTTACCTGGGCACTTAAGCATATAGACTGGACCGAGACGCAATAGAAGAAAATTATCTGGTCAGATAAGTGCTCTGTAGAGCGAGGAAAGGGCTAAAAAAGGGAGTGGTGCTTTCGCACTCCTAGCCAAAAATGGGACCTCTAAATGGACCAACCATATAAAAAAGGAATAAATATATCTATTATGGTATGGGTAGGCTTTTCTGGCTTACGAGGAAGGTCTCCTTTACACGTAATAGTACGTGATCCTTTAGCTAAGAGAGGTGGCTATTCAGCCAACTCTTATCTTAAGGTTCTCGAGGAAAATATACTAAAAGTGCATAGAAGAGGTATGACTTTTATGCAGGATAATGCTCCAATTCATACTGCAATAAAATTTAGGGAATAGTTTAAAAGAAGGCGGATAAATCTATTAGATTGGCCACCTTATAGCCCGGATTTAAATCTAATTGAACATATCTAGTTTCATTTAAAGTCTAAGGCATTAGAGCTACATCTAGAGCTTAAATACTTAACCGGATCAGTAGATTTTGTTAGAGAGAAGCTAGGAGAAGTATTACGGGAAGCATGGGAGGCTTTGCTATAATCTTTATTTGACTCTATATTAGGTAGTATAAAGCGTAGGTGTAAGGCAGTTATCGCAGCAGAGGGCTGGCATACCAAGTATTAGCAAAGAAATAATACTAGAATCCTTCTTCTCACTCAATTTTAACTTAAAAACAATTTAGTATAAGAGCTAGGAAGCATGCGTTGAGAATCAGTGAATTGATGGGGTATGAGGGTTATCGCTTCGGAAGCGCCCGCGCGAGAACTTTTATCCTAGTACTGTATGATTCTTAGCATGGAAACAACTGTTTCACTCTACATGGCGATCATTCGAGCCAAATATCGCTCAGGTGAGGAGTGTCGTTCAACTTTGTCAACGCCTAGCTCAAGAGTTGTCTCTGTGGCCCCATTGTTCCCCTGCCGGCATTCAGAGCTTTGCGTCAAACGCAGACATTGATTTCCAAGAGTTCCACAGAACACGGGATGTGAACAAGCTTGAGGTACGCCGCTCACAAGACGCCAAGCTGAAACATCAGCGTATGGCGGTCCAGCAGTGGCTTTGTGCCACAGACTCAGAGCTACGACAGAAAGATTCTTCAGAGAAGAGGTTCGGAGAAAGTGGGAAATGGTTGTTACACAATTCGCGATTCAGAGAGTGGTTCGACCTTCATCACTGCTCCGATCCACTGATGTGGATGAAAGGAATGCCTGGGGCTGGTATGGCACGTGCTAATACCATTGCCAGCGCTGATGGCTGACTGAGAATAGGTAAAACAGTCCTTGCGTCACTGGTCATCCAGGAAGCGCGAAAGCTGGCTGGCTCGACTGTCGCATTTTTCTACTGCAAGAGCGGCGACGAGCATAAGAACGGATTCTTGTCGGTAGTCCGAGGTATCCTGTCCCAACTCGTTGAGCAAGACGATGCACTAGCAACATACATGTATGAGACTGCATCGAATAGCAGCGACGCAACTTTGACGAAGGAAGCCCATGCGAAAGACTTACTAAAAATCGCCTTGAGGAGTTCCAGATGGACCTACATCATCATTGATGGTCTTGACGAATGTTCTCGAGAGGATCGTAAAATGATTTCGTCTTACTTCCAGTCTGTGACTCATTCAATTCCCAAAAAAAACCTCGGCACTTTGCGATGCCTTTTTGTGAGCCAAGACGATGGCTACGCTCGGAAAGATCTTGGGGGGGGGGCTCTCCAGTATTGAGGTGTCGGCAGAGAGCAACAGGGAAGATATTGCTGCCTTTTGCGAGCACTGGCACGCACGGATCGAAGGAAAGTTCGGCTATCTCAATGGGGTGGGACTTAGCATCGCGAATGTTGTCACTGCTAGATCTCAAGGTGAGTAGTCTCCGCGCTCGGAAAGACTCATACACTAAAGACAGTTTCAGGAATGTTCTTGTTTACGAAACTGGTGACCTGGCATCTATACAATCAGGAATCTAGGGAGAGTCTTCAGAATGAAATGTACAAGCTACCAGACGGCTTGAACCAGGCGTAAGTATTACCTTTAGCCTTCTCTAAACCGAGTTTTGGTAACCTCGAGATAGATACGAGAGAATCGTGCACAGGATTGTTGCAAGTACGGCGGCAACTCAGGCAACCCAGACTAATACTCGGAGGCTTTTAGGGTGGCTCGTATGTGCGAAGCGGCCTCTTAAATGGTACGAAGTCCAAGGAGCGATGGCGCTTGATCTCGTGAATGGAGCCGTCGACCGCAGCTTGGCGTTTCAAGATGAGTGCAAAGACATATGCGCTTCGTTGGTCGAGATTGGATCGGATGAATCTGTCAGTTTTGTGCACTCGACAGTTAAAAGGTAGATGCCCCCGTGTTCCAACACCGCTTTTCTAACGTGAGGGTATAGTTACCTCACCGGGAGTGGCTACGTGAGCACAGCGAAGGCAGAGCATGATCTTGCCTACCTTTGCTTGGAGTACCTTGCCTGCCCTCAATTTGACCCGAGTGCCACGGCCCAGAGCATTACGAGTGGCATCTTCTCCGGATTCTACTCATTTGCTGACTATGCTGTCATATCCTGGGCACTTCACCTGGAGAGTAGTCTCGATCTGGAACAATCCACCGCAGATAGGCTTGAAGAGCTTACTGGGGCGCTCCAAGTATTTCTAGACCTACAGTGGGCCAACCGGCAAGAGGAGCCAACCATGCCGAACAACCTCAAGAGGAGATTGAAGCCTCTCGAGACCCACCCCTATTACGAAAGAGCCTGCTCCGCCATCGCGGTACAAAGAGAGCAACTACGACCAACTGGCAAAAGAGCCCCAGACAGAGAAGTCCTCTGGCTCAAAAATTCAATCATGCGAGTCCGCACGGCGCTAGAGGCAATATCACGGTCACCGAACTGCTTCGAGGATCAATTAGCCCTACTTAAGAAGTTTTACGGCCTAAATTTGTTCAAGTGTGCAAGGTTCAGCTGCCATTTCTTCTACCGGGGTTTTCCAACCGAGGATCAACGAAGCCAACATGTTTCTAAACACGAACGGGCATTTACGTGTCTAGAAGAAGGTTGTCCTCAGTCAACAATTGGCTGCACGACCGCGAAGGACCTACAAAGCCACATCCGGATCTCTCATGATGGAATTCATGTTGAAGAAGACGAAGCTGCATTTCCCGGTGATGACGATAGTAAACAAGAACAGCAGCGCCCAATGCAGAAGCAGCTGGCGACATTTCAATGTCCGCTCTGTTCGAAGAGGTTCACTCGAGCTTCCAACCTGATATCGCATCAGCGGACTCATACAAACGAACGTCCATTCGCGTGTAGTGTTTGTGGGAAAGCCTTCTCTCGGCGGCGGGATCTCAAAAGGCACGAAGAGACTCATTCATAAGAAAAGGGTTTTATTTACGAAGGAATCTTAGAAGCTGGCGATAGATAAGGGTTGGGACTGCAATTTCGTCGAGCGGACGCATTGCGGGGGCATTTCGACAGTAACGTCGGCAGAATTTGTATTCGGCCATTGCTAGAGGAAGAAGCAACTGGAAAAGATAGGATACCCCGGCGTTAAAATAGTTCACCCTCCCCTCCCCCAAGAGCTTAAATAGATCACAACTCAATCACCGTTTCGCAAGGCCTTTCAGTCACACCCATTTTTCCAAGAGTTGAGAGTCAAGGAGTGCGAGCTCAAGCTGTAACCTGGCACTCCCATGCGGTTGCAGCCTGGACTGGGGACTGACTACCCGGCCGAGGTCTTACGAACAATGGGCGAATCATGGGGCCGATCTGCTACAGAGTCGGAGACGCCGACCGGCGCTCGCACTCAGCTGCCCCTTTTGGACCGCCATGCATTGCCCTAAAAGCCCTTGCTTCTTCAGCTAAACGGCAAGGCAGAAAGCTGCAAGCGACCGAAACCTGCTATTTACACAAGGCAGCGGCCAGCCTCTACTAATATGCCTCACTGCCTCAGCAGAGACTGCGACGTCAGCTTTCAAAAACAGTTTAGCGGTTTTGGTCTCTCAATTTTTTAGACTTTTTCTAAAGCTGCGCAGCTCCTCGCGCAGCTCTGCGCGCCTCTTCGCGTAGCTCTGCGCGCACGTCGTAAGCTGACTTTACGGCGGCCTTACCTTGTATAGCCTCGTAGCCCTAGCAGGAGACTGCCACGTTAGCTTTCTAAAGCGGCTTAGCGGTCTAATCAGCTCGAGTCGCTTCGCCGGTAGTAGTGTCGGACTCTCAGCGTACCGCTGGGTACGCAGAGTAATCAGTGACGAAAAGGTTCTTCAAGCCGAAGAGGCCCGACCTTGGTATGGTCGCACTGCTCAGTGTTATGTTACTCGCAGAACCAAATTGCGGATCTGATTGAGCTGATTCACTTCGTATGTCCGCGCAGACATCCCGGCCCCTCTTCAGTCTCGCTCCCTCTGCCCGAGGCTCTGCGCCTCGTCCTCGCCCCACCCCATACGCAAATTATCTAGTACTCATACGCCGTCATTCAGCCAGTCGAATGAAAATTACCCTGCATCGCCATGAACGCATCGAATGGCAGCCACCGAGAGGGTGGGCATACTCTGACGAACGACCAATACACCGTTGGATGGATTGCGGCTCTTCCCCACGAAGCTGTCGCCGCCAAAGCCGCCCTGGATCGCTTCCATGGCAGGACTCCCCTGACTAAAAACGCCGCCGATCAGAACCTGTACATCCTTGGACGCATCGGCGACCACAATGTCGTCATTGCATCGCTTCCGGGTGGCGTTATCGGCCTAACACTCGCTGCCACCGCCGCAATGCACATGCTTGCCAGCTTTCCCTCAATCCGCATTTGTCTCATGGTTGGAATCGGAGCTGGCATTCCAAAGGTCAAAAGAGACAGGAAGACGAACAAACACCGCGATCTCCGCGACATCCGCCTGGGCGACGTTGTGATCAGCCAGCCCGGCGGCACCCACGGCGGTGTGCATCAGTACGACTTGGGAAAGGCCCTGATTGTTGGAGTATTTCGTCCATCCGGATTTTTGAATGGTCCTCCCAGAGCCTTGTTGAACGCGGTCGGCGTCCTGAGGCAGTTGCACGAAGCTGGAGAGAGCGACATGCCGAATTACTTGGTCCAGATATTGCAGAGCTTGGCTAGAGCAAGACCGTCTTATGCGTACCCTGGGCAAGAGTACGATCGGCTCTTCGATGCAGCATATCCACACTTAGAGGACGAAGAGACTTGTGATGATTGCAGTGAGGACCCGGAGGTCACCCGTCTAGAACGCCCTTCCACCGACCCGGTGCTGCACTGTGGTGTCATTGCATCGGGAAACCAGGTCATCAAGGATCCTGCTGTCAGAGATCTTCTTGGGAGCGATTGCATCTGCTTCGAGATGGAAGCTGCCGGACTCATGAATGATTTCCCGTGTCTTGTCATACGTGGGATATGTGACTACGCAGACTCGCACAAGAATGATGGGTGGCAGAGGTACGCGGCGGCAGCAGCGGCAGCATGTGCGAAGGAGGTCTTGCAGGTTATGCCGAAAGTTGAAGTTGAGGGAGAGCGGTTGGCGAGAGAGGTCTCATGGGCCATGCAGATGGGTGCGTTTGAGCCTCCTCCATACAGGTCGTAGTCAAGAAGCTATTGCTTATATGTTTACAACTCGATTGTAGTAATCGACAAATTTACTGAGAATGTGAGGCCACTCCGGGAAGGTAAGCGTTCACGTGCGTTAATCTGATCTTGAACTTGAAGCACCAACAACGGGGAGATTTGTCACAAAAGCGGAAAGCCGAGATACTCGACTGGCTTAGCCAGGCCAACTACAGAGTCATGCAAGCTGACTTACGAGAGAAGCGGTGCCAGGGGACCGGAGAATGGATATTGACCCATCCCTCATTCCGTGCCTGGTTTGAGGGCGATAACCCGACCCTCCTTTTCTCTGGTATCCCTGGCGGTGGCAAAACCTTTGCTGCATCTTTTGCAATCGAGCACTTGACTTCCCGGTGTAATAGTGGAAATTTGGCGGTTGCATTTGTGTTTTGCAGACACGACATGAGGATGGAGCAGACAACGCATCATCTCCTCGCCGCGTTTCTGAGGCAGCTTTCTAAAGGCAAACCACAACTTCATCCGGCAATCATACATCTGGATGGAGAGTGCAAAAAAAGGAGGAAGCCCAGTATCGAAGAGCTTCGAGACACGATACTTGAAGTGGTTCGTAGCTACGAGCGGGTTTTCATCGTGGTAGATGGCTTGGACGAATGCTTCGACTGGGACGGGGACATTCGCTTGGCTTTTCTGCCTGCTATTCGATACTTCCAAAAGAATGCATCAGTGAAGCTCCTGGCCACATCTCGGGACATTCCAATTATTCTGGAAGAGTTCGAAGGAAGTGTCAGGACAGATATTGCTGCGCGAAAGCCCGACGTCCGAAAGTACGTGCAAAGTCGGCGGGACATGTCAAGGGTAGTGCGGAGCAACGGGGCACTGCAAAGTCAGATTGCAGAAGACATATCGGAAGCAGTGGATGGAATGTAAGTAACATGGATCCATGGGAAGAGGGTGACATTTGACAGTGAAACGATAGGTTCCTCCTCGCTCAGCTCTATTTTGACGCGTTGAAGCCGAAGACATTTGTGGGAGATGTCAAACGTGCCTTGCAAGGGTTCAAGCATGGACCCAGAGGCCTCAGGGCACTCAGAGGCGCTTACGAGGCAGCAATACAGCGAGTCGATGGCCAAGAGGAGGAAGATCACCGAGAATCGGCAAATGAGGTCCTTCTTTGGGTTGCAAATGCTGGAAGAACTCTGAGTCTAGCTGAGCTCGACATAGCACTTGCTATCAGGCCAGGTGATTGTCAGCTCAATGAGGACAATCTTACACCCGACTGCTGCTCCGAAGTAATCTCTCTCTGCGCCGGGCTTGTGTCCATCAACTATCGCAGCCGAATCATTCAGCTCGTTCATCACAACTAAAGAATACTTCGACGTCAATCCTCTAGAATGGATGACCCACGCCCCAATGAACATGGCCCGCGCGTGTCTTACGTATCTTACCTTCGATGCGTTCACCGACGGAAGAGCCACGTCCGATCACGACTTCGAGGAGCGAACGGACCGCCACAAGTTGCTTCGGTACTCTGCCAGCTACTGGGGGCACCACGCGCGACAATGTGAGAGTGCATTTTTGCGCGAATGCAATGGCTTAATTCTTAAGTTCTTGCGAAGCAGGAACTTTACAGTTGCAGCTACCCAAGCAGGAAATGGCGAAGGCTACTGGAGCGAATACAGCCAGGAACTCGCACAATGGCTATGGTCATATACGCTGGTATATTTTGGGCTCGGGGAAATTTTTACATCAATTCTCACCGCGCACCTGAGCGTACACTTCAGAGATGCCGATATCGACCGTGAAGACGAAAGCTGCATTATGACCCCTCTCGCGCTGGCATCTAGGGAAGGTCATGAAGCGGTCGTCCAGATACTTCTCAACCTCAGACCACGGAGAGTCCGCCTCGATTCTGGAGTAGCCTTTGGCTACCCAACTCCCTTAGGGTATGCAGTAAACAACGGACACCGTGGTGTGGTAGAGTCATTCACTGGCCTCAGACCAGGAGCAGTGGATTTGAATTCCAGCATCCACTGTCGCCGGCACCCGGTCATCACTGTCGCAGCCCAAAAAGGATACCCCGACCTGGTTGGTTCGCTCATCCGCCTTGGCCAAGAACGGGTGGACGCGGACACAACAGAAGATATCAACAGGCGGACACCGCTGTCATACGCTGCACAAAATGGGCATCACAAGGTCGTCGAGCTGCTCATCAGCCTCAGTCCAAGCACAGTGAACCCCGACCGAAGAGACAAGTTCGAACACACACCGCTCATGCTGGCAGCAGCAAACGGCCATGCTGATGTCGTGCAGCTACTGATGGATCTCGGACCAGAGCAAGTCAACGCCAATCGAACCAACCGCTCCGGCCGAACAGCGCTTCAGGATGCCGTGATCAAAAATCAATTGGGTGTAGTTACCACGCTCCTGGCATACCCTCCTGATCGAGTCGACGTCAATATCTCGACAGAGTCATTCACCCAGACAGCCCTCGGATGTGCAGCAGAAAAGGGCCTGGAAGCCATGGTCCGAGCTTTTGCCAGCATTTGCTGCGGCAGAGCTCATTTCAATGCCCGTGGCTGGCGGAACATGACGTCACTGCTGTGGGCGGCAAAAGGAGGGTATGTGGGAATCGTCAAGCTGCTGACAGACCTCGGGCCAGAATTTGTGGATGCCAACCTGGTTGATGTCGATGGCCACACTGCGTTGATATGGGCTGTGATGAACGAGCATTACGAGACAGCGAAATTCCTCGTTCAACTTGGTGAAGAGCGCGTGAATACTGGCATTCTTGATTCGCGCGACTTTATAGCGGCTGACTATGCTGGCCGTCGCGGGAGAAGGTTTTCTGATCTGTTTTCTTAGGTATTAGCCAGGCGTCAGAACAGCATATCGGACAGCAATAGATAGTGACGAAGGTAGGCCGACCGATTGGGGTGAGGCTTGACTGCCTATGGCGTTGACTGTCGATGAGGCATACTTGCCAAGCCAAGGCAGTACTGCCAAACGCCAGCAGCACTGCTGGCCGGATGCATTCAGCGCTCCCACTTAGCAAGTCAAGTCAAGTCAAGCCATAAGGGACCCCAGGCTTAGTCTTGGCAAGCGCCCGCTTGGCAAGTCGACCCTCTAGAGGCGGCTTGACTTAATGGCTTGGAAGTCGGCTTAGATCCGTGTCATGCCCCCACCTCGAACCCGTGGTTACATGAACATTAGCACATATATAAGGTCTCTATATTCGATCCTGGGCAGATCGAATATTGTCGTCTTTTTGGCGCTGTGGCTGGTTGGTTCAGAGACCCCGACCCGGGCCTCACATCCGTGCCCTATTACGTGCACCTACTTTAAAGAGCTTAGCTTATCTACGCACGTTCCTACGTACGTCCTTCTCGTACTCCAGAGAAGATCTAAAAGATCCACTCTAGAAATTCTACTTACTTTTCACCAATAGAATAAGCTACTTTCAGGATATTTTCTAATAGCTAAGTCGTTATTATAGATAGACTCTCCGTATCTAAAAGATATAAAGAAATACGCCTTTGGAGTAGCTTAATACGAAGCCGCTTAGTAAGCCAGCCCTTAGAGCTAGCTTGATAAGTTAAGCTAAACTTGGTTAAGCGAAGGCTGAGGCCGGCTTGCCAAGCGGCTTAGTAAAATGGCTTGCCAAGTGGAGGCAGAGTCTGCTTCCCGAGCCCCTTTAGCATCCGATGACTGACCGCGCCGTAGAAAAAGAGATATCCTTCTCCCTAGTCGATGGGCCATCCAAGTTCAATAAGCAAAGGCTTGTCGACATGGAGTATCTCGAGTTCGAGGACACACTGAAATTGGTTGGTCTTTCGCACTTTGCGTTCGAGAAGCCGGAACCAGTGCCCTCCAATTTCGGGCACAAGACCCTGATGAAAGATGGGGAGAGTCGCAACGATAACGCAGTCGTGTTTGATTGGTTGTGGAAAAAGGGCGTCCGCTGCATTCTCAATATTTCCGTTGATGACCGCAAAGAGCCGTCGCACAGTGACGAGACCATCGAGAATGCATTGGCAGGAAATGGAATCGAGGTGGTGCAGATCTGGGATTGGCAGAAGCCAGATCTCAGCTCAGAAACCATATTCAAAGCTGCAAGGGAAGTCGAGGAGGTACGCCTGTATTGGACCGGTAACAACGCCATTCTGCGAAGTTAGAGTGAGCCGGAAGGATTGAACACGTTGGAAAAGCTTAAAAAAGTTACAGTATCCGAGACGCAGGTAAGTGCAAAGCGTCACGCCTGCGCATTTTTGCTCCGCTCATTCAGCTGATAGAAACCAGAGACTGGAGAAACGCAAAAAAATGAAGGATAATTTGGACGCATTTATGGAGCGGCTGCAGGAGAACCGCAACAAGACACGAAAGCAAGCTAAATCTGCGGCAGCACAGACTGATCTGGAAAACTCTCAAGCGTCTATCCCTCCAAAGATCGAGATCTCACGAGACCGGGCCATTCAGAGGAGGCGGGAGTTCGGTAGTGAACTTCCAGCTACGCCGGGCCTACCGCAAGACCAACACAAATGGCTTTCATACATGAAAGACTTCGCCGATGTCCATCAACACATCGAGTTGGATGACACTGGCTCAGCTCTCGGCAACCCTATTACCGTTGCTCTGATAGATGACGGCTTCGACATCAAGGAACAGGCGCTAATAAATAGGGTCGTAGGAGGCCAAAGTTTCTGTCGCAATAATTCCAAGAATCGTCATGCGCCGTACTTTGTCACCAGCAGTGGGCATGGCACCGTCATGGCGAACTTCATATGCCAGATCTGCCCGAAGGTCAAGCTGTTTGTGCTCAGACTCGACGAACATATTAGTCCGCAAGGACACCGGCAGATAACTGCGGAAAGCGCTGAAAAGGTATTTTGAGCAGTGTCTTCTGCTCAATTCACAAACTGATTCTTTCCGTAATAGGCAATCCGTGCGGGAATAGACAGAGAGGTGGACATCATCTCTATGTCCTAGACGATAGAGCAGACGAACAAGGACCAGGTTCACATAGCCAGGCTCGTCACCGCCCTTGAAGATGCGGCTAAGCGGGGCATCCTGCTATTCTGCGCAGCCAGCGACCAAGGCCCAGAGCAAAGAAAAATGTACCCCGCTGCAAGCAACCAATGTGTCAAGATTGGTGCGGCGGTTGCTTCTGGCGAGGCGTATGAGTGGGTCGGAGATTCTCCGGTTGACTTCCTCTTGCCTGGACACAACGTCGTTCAAGAGGAGCTAGGCGATGCCGAAGTCAAGCTTGATAGAGGCAGGCTTCTGACTGGTTCGAGTGTTGCTACGGCGCTCGCTGCAGGTCTGGCAGCGCTGATATTACATTGCGTACAATTCGCAGCACAGCGGGCTCTCCTGAAGAACACACAGGGGGACTGCGTCACACTTGATGATTTGCGTTCCCTGAAGAGTAATGAAGGGATACGTAGATCTTTCAATGCCATCGGCACAACTCCAGCAAGTGGGCACAAATATGTGAAAGTGTGGGATGTGTTTGCTCCAGCGGCCAAGGTCGGCGATGGACAATCAGAGGAAACCAAAAGGGACATGATTGTCCAAGTGGCTAAGTGGCTCAAGCACCCGGGATCGCTCGATACCTCAAGGTTGTGATCAGTATTCAATCTAGCTCATTCCTGCATTCAAACGGCTGGGAGACATTCGGAAGCGTAATGCCGCTCCTCCTAATGTTGTTTCCACTACAGGTCTACGTGCTACCACTGTTTTGGGTCTCTTTGATCTTGTAAGACACTCTGCTAAGTCAGTGCCAGACGTTCGATTCTTTCACCGATCTGTTAATGTCCTCTCACTTCAGCCCACTTGGCCAACTCCTCGTCTTGAAGCAGCCTTGCCATGCAGCTCTTCTCCAAGCCAAGGTAAACCTCCATACCTTCTTCTGGATCATCCTTCGGCCTCTGCGGAAGAAAGAACATGTACCCATCAAACACCGGAGTTGCCCACCGCAGTGCCTGCAATGGCCCAAACCCAAAGTCCCACGTCTGATATGCCGAAACCACCCGCCAGTTCGTCACAAGTGCATCGATTCCCTTGATGATATCCAGATTGAATTGGATCCCGGAACGGTCGGTGAATGAAGCAACGTAGTCCATCGTGTCTTTGATTATGCTCCATGAACGCCACTTGTTCACCGCAGCACGCACGGCAACCGCATGCTCCGAGAGAGAGTCCGGGGCAAGCAACCTGTCCAGGCTAGTCTCAACACATGAGAAAGATACCACGTTGCCTGGGTACGTGTCAGGAACGGGGGGCTTGACGTAGTCCCGGACATTGAGGGAGTGCTCGAGTACGATGGGGTGGGGGGTGTCGGCTGTGAGGCCGAGGTAGTCCAGGCGTGCTCGCGCGACGCAGCGCCACATCAAGGCAGCGACTGCGTCACAGGTTGATATCCACTCGCCCGGTCTGTGAGGGGTCGCGGCAGTCTTGAGACCGGCAAGGCTACTTGTGCTGAAGTGGAAGATTGCTTGACCCATATCTGAAGGTTCCAGGTCTATTGAGGGAATTTGAGGTGAATATTTGAGAGAGCGTATTCTTGCTTCAACCTCTTGAATGCGTTCTTTCGGGAGTGGCGTAGCGGAATTAAGACCGGAAATATCGAGGCACCTTGGGTCGAATGGAGGCGGTGAAGTGCCTATCATGTATTAGAGGACTTGATTGTATATCATTCGAGTAATGTCCTAATGAAGAGTAGACGGACCGGTTGACAGAGCTCGCGAATTGGCAGCCCATCTAACGTGGTTATCAGTAAAATTCTTACTCCAACATTGGGGATGCACTGCTTCTTACCTGCTCATGACAGCGTCTATACCCTTTGCATCCACACAAACGTGATGGATCACAGTGCCAATGATGAGTCCACCGCGGATGAAATTGAGCTGCACCATGGTGACCGGTACCCCTTTGGTAGGCGTGGGAGCTGCTAAAGGGGTAAACTCATGTGGTAGGAGGCGTTCGTTGAGCTCAGATACGGGGAATTCACGCTGCTCGAGTTCAGCGTAAGATGGGAAGTCAACATGTTCAAGGTGATTTATTCCGATGTTGAACTGGACTTGATCCGTGGTGCGGCGGACGAAAAGCTTGCCCTTTGCATCCGTCTCGAGGGAACCGGCAAGGGAACGGTATTCTTCCATGGTCTTTCGGAGACCTTCGGCCAAATCCGTAATGACAGCCTCACGATCGGCGTTATCGTCGAGCTTGTAGCTAGAAGTAATTGCTATAGTCATCCGAGGCATCACACAGTCGAGGTCACTGACAGGAAAGATCTCTTCTTTGGGATCCTTCTCCAAGTCGACGACCTGAACCGCTCTCTTCTCTTTCCGTGGCTGACTGTGAGGCATTTTGGTTTTTCGTTTTGTAACTGATCAGAAGGGAATTAGAGAGTCTGCAAATCACGAGCGGTCTTCATTGGCACCGCCCTTCTTCAAATTATATATCAGTATACATTTCTTATCTGCTGTGCCTCCTCACCCCTGATGCTCAACATCCTATGACTTGGATGACACGTCTCGACTTCGTCGATGTGGATTCAAAGGCCATTTTGGGTGTTCTGTTATCCCGGCACTCTGGGAATGCCAGTGCCGCAGTGGGTCACCGCCAGTGACACCCTTCAGTTCTCGTGCCGCAATATCCACTACGGATCGGGCCGACTTCTTCATGCTTTGCAATGCCCTCCAAGCTCAACACAATCCTAATGATCATGGGCTTCGGCTCCAGTGCTATTTGTCTCAGCCATAGAAATTCTGTTAGTGTTAAGGAGCGTGTGTATCTTTTTCAAACTGATTCATGCTTATACAGCCAATTTAGCCAACTGTGCACCATTGCGGAGGAAGCAATTCCATTCGAAGCTCGATCATCAGGCTCGCGCTCGGCTCGCTTGACGCCATGGGTATTGCGCATTCGTCAAGGAGGAGTCACAAGCTTGTTCGGTAACGTCTTGCGATCCGAATGCTTGTGAAAAGTTCTGCTACCTAAGATAAGCCAGACATTGCAAGGGTAAACTAGGAGCGTGGAGGGAACAGCCGATTGATATTGTTTGATTATTCGTCTGCGGATTTTGTATACGATATGCGTCGGAGTAAAGTGAGAGAATGGACGGAGTAAGCCCGACCGCACAGACAGAGCGGGCGTTGCCGAAGTCGGCTGAAGAGATTCGGGGGAAGGGAGCAAGGATAGCTATGGGGCAAGGCTCCTTTCTTCTCATATTGTATAGCGCTGCATGGGTGTGTTCACGGAAGTGGTTGGGCCGGACTGATAAGGGCAAGGTCAGGATGTGGGCTCATACACCAGCGTCAAGTGTCGGGGATTACTCCGTATGCAACCATGCATGCAAGCACGGGCTGTTTTCTACTGAGGATCTTTAGCTCGGAAAATGCGCCGATTGGGTAGACATTCCTGCGCTGTTTCGCTTGGCATCTCGCCTCCCCAGAGTAAGACTAGACTTCGCCCACTCCTGCATTTCAATTCCAACTATCTCTTTCTTAAAACTTTTCGTCCAGTTTTCACCGATCTTATTTCGCATTTGTAATCCCGTTATTTGTGGAGGTAGCCCGCTAAAAGATGTCCGGGTCCACCCTCGGCCCCCACATGGCGGCCAAAAAAGATGACCGAGCAAAACAAAAAACGTACAACAGCCGGGATTCCCCAATGGTCACCCACTTGAGTACTAATCGGCCGGTTCGCAGCTTGAGTACGGCTGAGCGGACGGGAAGCCCTATATTCTGCGACCTATGGTCGTACGTGACAGAGAGTGCGGCCTGTTAACATTATATTTCATTGTGTGCACCCCCCGAAGGCTGACCAGCTTTGTGAACCACATCAAATTCCCTCAGCTAGGCCATGAACCTGTTAGTAAATTTTTGCATCATTGTATACACGGTAAATATTCAAGTGATGTCGTATTCTGCCAAGCGTTACCCGGGGTCCAAAGTCACTGGCTGTCACAACATGGGGAACTGTACGAATGCAGCTGATGTTTTAAATGCTTTTCGCGGCACGTTCGAACATATTTACGAAAACCTGGGCCACTTCTGCCTTCCCACTTAAGACTTCGACCGTTTTCCTCTTTGTTGCAATGTTGTGCCTACAAACGTGTACTTGAGAACTTCGTACTTAGTCCAAACTCCCCAGCTGGACATGGGCTCAAGCAAACTCCGAAGTTTTTTTTTATTCCTTTATTGAAACTTCCCAGGACCCTTGTCCAGTGGAACCATTGGAGGGCAAAAACTGGCTACATACCAATCGTGGTCAATGGCTCTGGCAGAAGATTGAATTGGGAAGAGGAAATTTTTCCGCAGAATAAATAACATAACCCTAGTCTCTATAGGCTCTATGTGACTGCCACTTGGTTTCTCGGTTGCATTAAGTCAGCAGTTTCCAACTCAATCACTTACCTGTCGTTTTCTCCATCTGAGGGAGAAGAACTCGAGAGGATGGCCTCGATATCCGGACTTCTACAGTGCGATCCGACACTGATGCCACAGGGGACTGGACTGGCATGCAGACCACATAGAGGCAGCTTGGTGGGTTCTGATCCTGAGAGGTATCGTCTGGGATTTGTCAAGAAGTGGGGATTCAAGGTTCTCGCGGGAATCAAGAGGTTGGGAAAGGGAACCTGTTCCGTATTTTCTCTACGACGCAAAAACGTCAGTGTGGATGACCTAGCGCTGGCACTGGAGGCGAACAGGAGTTTTCGGCAACCTTCTGTTTTGTGCGAGGTCGGGTAGTTTCGAGCTGTTGAACTGGGCTGTCTGCCATTTTGTCTCTGGCGCGCGCAATTGGGTCTCTCTTGTCTCAACACATGGAGCATGCAACAGTGTTGTCTCAGGCGTCACAGTGTACCAATAGACCCGTCTCGAAATATTTTTGAAGAGGTGTGGCGTGTCCTCGTTATAGGTAGCGTAAGCGTGCGGAAATGATAAACCCCCGAGTCTCCGAGCTGCGGCGGAGCACATGTTACACCTTTGCATCTCGCAGGGCTAGCCTCTTGCCGAAAAAAATAGGGGTTGCGCTACACCAAACAGGGGATACGGCAAAGACGGCAGCATTCTGCACCAGCAAGGAGACTCTCGGGAAGTGAGCAGGTTACTCGAGACAACGACTCGGAGCAAAGGGGGGAAAGTCGGAATCATTTCAAACGCTGTCATCCACTAATCTGCTTCAAAAAGTATGATAGATCAACAACCACGCCCTGGATGCAAATGGCACATGAATACGGATTCAGGTTCATCTTGGCTTATATTGTTTGGAGATGATTGATTTGCGGCGAGGATGTGGAGGCATGATGGCGATGTTGTCACGCCGGTGGTCGCTTGCTGCGTGCGCTGCATCGCCAAATCTCATACAAAATATTCCTTGGTTGTCAGGCAAATCGTACGATTTCTGATACTCTTGCTGACGTACGCCCGGTTGGGCAAAGTGCTTCAGATCTTGGCCACAGCTTGTTCGTTTCGAATTGCCGCTTGCCCCTCCCGTCACGGCCGCGTAGCCTTCGAATCCAGTGCTCGGCATGTAATGGCCAAGGCATCAAGCATCTCAATATCGTTATCTTGCTCATCTCGGCCATAATCTTGAAGATTTCTCTTGAAATTCAGATACCTCATTCGCTATGCTTTGCTATACGAGGCATACCCTTGTTTTCTACAGATCGAAAAGGTTGCAAAACGAGAACCAGCCGTGGGACGGTATCATGCGCACTTACTAAAAAAAAATGGGACAAAGATGTACTTCTTCGACTTCCAATACTTCCCCCTCCAAGCTTCTTTCTCCCCCTTTCTAGTTCGAACATGATCAAAAAAAAATACTACAACACCGCTGTGCATCGAAGGAAAACATGAGTCGTGCATATTAGAAGTTCTCCTTGCCCCAAACAAAATGGAAGTCCTTATCCGTGTACATGTTACACTTGATGTGCAACTGGCTGCCCAGACCCTTGGGCCCGCAGAAGAAAACACCAGCTTCCGCGGGAGTGTGGATCTTGCGGATAGACTTGAAGATCATATCCCAGTTTGGACGACCAAAGTTGGTAGGAGCGCGCAGGCCCGTGATCGCGTCTTGTTCGGCGTTGGCATCGTTGATCATGATGTTTGTCGCGTCATCGATCTTGACCTTGGCAGTGAGGTACTGATGGACGTTAGCTTGTGGAAAGGCTGACGGCTAGCTGGCATGACTTACTGTGTGGATCTCAATGTGGTCCTCCAAGTCCTGGGCCTCGATAGCCAATAGGAGAGACCTGAACCACTCCAGGGAACCAAAGTCTCTGCAGATCCAAAAGAAGTACACTTTCCTCAACCGCGTCTTCCCCTGTGGATAGTTCATCCGGTACCAAATGCTCTTCAAAATCGAGGCGAAAGGCGTCACACCGATACCCGCACCAACCAGAACCGCAATCTCGAACTTGAAGACATCCTCTGAAGCACTTCCGAAGGGGCCGTCAACGTAGACACGGGGCAATATCCTGCGGAGACTCGGGTCCACAGTCTTTTCATCTGCCGCACCGCTGACGACGGCGGTTCCCTTCTCCTTCGAATCTTTCCTGTCAAACTCGCAACCCAGCGCCTTTGCCAAAGCTCTGGTGAAGTTTCCAACACAACGGACGTGGACGGAAATATAGTCTTCCTCAGGAGCACTTGTGAGAGTGAAAGGGTGGTATTGCCAAACGGAGACCTCAGGGCAGCACAAGAAGATGTACTGGATAACGTTAGCGGAAGCCAAGACCGAAAAGAGACAGAGGAATTACCTGTCCAGCCTGCGTCTTGGTGTTCTCTTTCTTGATCTGGATTTCGCAGACATTGCTGGGGTGCTGAATAACCTTGGAAACGTATGTCTTGTGCTTCCCGCGCACTTCACGTGCGATTCTCTCGGCCAGGTAGAGGAAACCGCCGTACATCCAATATTGCCAGAAAACACCGACGGTGTTGCAATAGGGTGCAAAGTCCGGACGAATCATACAGAAAGCTCCATGGATGGACCACATAACGAAGAAGATGATGAAGAAGTGATGGGTATACCAGAAACGCTCGTAATTTGCGCGGCGCGGCTTCTCAACGGAGGTGAAAACCATGGCCATCAAAGCAATGAGCATGACATAACCGGTCCATCCGGGCCCAGTGACCAAGTTGGCAAGGAGGAAGCCGACGAAGCCAAGGTTGTTGGCGGCAGAGAAACGGCCCAGGTTGACCCAGTGGGCGACGGTGTGGACCCAGGAGAAGAAGACGATGGACCAAGCAACGAGCTTGTGGAAGGTGATGTTCTTGTCGAATTGGATGATTCCGTTCAGCGGAGTGCGGCGCAGTAACGAAATGAGATTACGGCAAACCGGGAAGAGGATCAGGGCGACATCGAAATGGAGGACAAGCGCAGCGGAACGGGCGATGACGAAAGTGATTCCGAACTGCTGTCGCGACTGGGTCAAGTTGTCTTTCAGGCCATAATGTACCATGCCGAAGCCGAAAATCATCAAGTGGACCAGCATGAACAGGAAAACGGTCAGCCTGCGCCATCCTTCGTTGACCATCCACCGATCGAAGCGCTCCCTTAATGTCTCTTCCCTGATGGGCGTGCCGCTCATCTCACCCGAAAGGAGCATGCGGGTCAAGGGCGGCCATCTCGACCGCTCCTTGCCGGTCAAGCTGGAGGCGTATGATGACATCCGTACCCAGATGTCGCGCTGGGCTGTTCGCGGGAATGGATGGGTCTGGAGCGGTAGCGGTAGGCTGAAATGGCGGACTACCGAGCGAAATTAGGCGCCGACGAGGCCAGCTCGAGAGGTGATGAACGATGAACGGCGGTTATTAAAAGGCGGTATAATGTTTTTTTTTCTTGAAGCAAGATTAGCTTTGCGGACCTAGGATGAGAGTCAAGCAGCATACATACATAACAAAGTGCCAGCACTCAAGGTTAAGTGAAGGGAAAGCAGGGAGGCTCGAGTGAGCGATCAGCGGGCTGCTGGATTAACGAAGGAGCAGCAGCAAGTGACGAAGAAACACAGCTCCTCGCGATATTGAATATGGCGTTGGGAGGAGGGAATGCCGGCATTTGAAGCTTGGCAGCGACGAAAAATCGTACCACCTTCAAGCGCAGGCGTGCCAGATTACAGCAGGCGCAAGACGGTGGAGGCGTCAGATGGCGAGGCCGGTGCAACCCGGCGATAAGCTGGGTTGAGTATTGTAGCGGTAACTGCAGACGTCGAGGAAGTGTCTTGGGATTGTCTCCTGACTAGCGCCAGGTACGGGCGCGGACGAATCGCGTGGGCAGGCATGGCTGGGGCGGGGCTCATGCGGGCTTGACTCCAGCCGCTGATGCGACGCCGTCCGTCTCCCTTCAGAGGGTGATGTTGGTGGAGCGCGTCTTGGCGGCGTTTGAAAGTTGTGTGATCTCCGCCAGTCGGCGTCTGGGCGGCGCCTTCGCTCGCGCGCACATCCCTGGAGCCTTACCGCGTCCTCTGCGCCCCCATAGCCGCCCGCCCTGGTCACGTTATCCCCACAACGGCCAGCACAGCGCCAAAGGTGACCCGATGCTGGTGGGGCTGCTGTTGGATGGATGTGCGCGCTTAGCCCACTGCTTCTTCGGGCTTCGACTGAGTGCCGGTGCCGACTCGGGTGCCGCTTTGTTTGAGTTTCGAAAGAGCGCAGGAGACGGCCGATGAGATTGAAGGGCACCGCATGAAGACGGCCCTCGCTGTTGCTATCTACCTGCGCCACAAGCCCTTGACACCCGCCGCAGCCAGCTCGCCGGGTCGCGGCTCAACCTGCTCACGACATTAAATATCCACCAGATGCCGATATGGCCTGCCCCGTCATCCAGCCACTCTGCGGCTCTGCCACCATTGCCGTTAGAAGAGCAACGTCTTCGGGCACGCCTACCCTGTTCTCCACCGGTGTCATCTTCTTCTGCAACTCTATGATCTCCGCCGGGATCCTGTCCAGCATGTCCGATTTGGTCGGTCCGGGCTCGATTGCGTTGGCCGTGTGACCCTGCGGCCCGAGTTCTGTAGCCAGAGCACGCGTGAGGCCCTCCAGTGCTGCTTTGGACGTCAGGTACACACTTCCTCCCGGCAGGCCCACGCGTGCGCCAACCGATGACATGTTGATGATCCGACCCGGCTTGCGAAGGTGTGGCACCACGGCTTGACTCATGAACAGGGCGCCGCGCACGTTGAGATCCATGCAGTATGCGTACTCTTCCGGCGTGATCTGAGCCAGTGGCTTGATCACCTCGCAGCCTGCGTTGTTGACGAGAATGTCGATGGCGTTGCCAAAAGCAGCCGTCGTCTCGGCCACGACTTTCTTCGGGGCGTCAAGTTGACGGAGGTCTGCTCGAATCTTTATTGCCGCTGCGCCATTTCCGAGACCATTGATTTTAGCAACGAGTCCTTCGGTGACTTGCTCGCTGCTGTCAGAAGTAAAGGTGAGAGCAACCTACATCAACTTCATTAGTCTCGTGGCACTACGGATGGAATGCGTGGCGCTCACCATTGCTCCGCGGTTAGCAAGCTCCAGGGCAACAGCGGCACCGATACCACGTGAAGCTCCGGTGACAATAGCTGTTTTGCCGGCGAGAGTAAGCGGTTGGTTGGAATTTGCAGTGGTCATTGTTGGCTGTGCTTCAGAAATAATTGGGGGAAGGGGATGGGAAAGAAGAGTTGAAGTCAGCTTCGTGCTTGCCTACCCCGCCATATGCGCCTAGAGTCAGAGAGTACTACTCAACGGAGAATGCGCCTAACTCCGGTGGTTGGAAGATACCCTAAGTCCGTTAGATAGGCAAAGTTTGAGGTCCACAGTGACAGCATTTCACGAGATGCAACGCGGCGGAGCCGAATGCCATAGACCTGCTGTGCCGCACTCATGCCTGGTCGCGTTCTTCCCTACCCTACCGTTTCTGGCCTACGTGAGCTGCTCATCGAGTAATGCGAACGGTACTATGCCAGGGGTTCGCAAAATGATCTTGAAGGTGGGAGGCCGTTCGTAAACAAAAGAAGCTTTGGTGTTTACGGGCGGCCCGTCAAACGGCAGCCATGGACAATCTCTACGATGCGCCGGCACGCCCACAGTTTCGGCATCGGAGCCACGACTGGGACGCGTTTTCGGCAAAATGCGCATCCGCACGAGAGAACAATCGAGTAGCTGTGCGGTACTGCTTCATTGAGCCGGCGCATGTGACGATGCAAAAGGCGTGCAAAGGGTCCGCAATAATGTCGCCGTGTCGGCATCCGGCGAAGCGAAAGTCCCCGGCCTGAGCGCAGAGTTTTTACTTTCGCCGGCCGCCCTACTCCGCACCTGCTCAACATTCACTCAAAAACACTCGCGAGGAGCTGACCTGTGACAGAGAATACTAAGACCACCAAGTTGAGCGCCGTTCTGAATCCATTATCCGACCCAATATCACGCAATGGCCTCATCATCGTCCCAGATTGACGGCGGAGTCAAGCTCGAGCAGCAGCAGCAGCAGCAGCCGGAGCAGCAGCAACAAACGAGCCCGCGTTTGGCGAAACGCGGAACGAAGAGAATCAGTGAGTGAGCCGGAAAATTCACCATCAAGCCCTCCGAACGGCGCGCACATGAACGCCGGTCCCGAGAAGCTGCGTTTCATTAGACCCTCGCCCAAGCCTCATCTCTGTCGCGAACAGCATCTCTAACCACTCGCCATGTCTTCCCACACCACAGGGACCCAGTCGCTTCCGCCCCCCGACCTCCCAAAGCTTGTCGCAGAACAAGCTCACCCCATCCCCAGCAGCGACAAGGACACCCAGCGCCTCATCGTCGTGCTCTCAAACGCCAGTCTTGAAACCTACAAGGCCTCTCATGGCGGCCGCGCCGGTGTCGGAAAGGAGGACAAGTACTCGCTGCTCAACAGCGATGAACACATCGGTATCATGAGGAAGATGGGCCGCGACATCAGTGATGCGCGTCCGGACATCACCCATCAGGTCTGCCGAGGCTCACCCTGGCTATTCAACATAGCGCAGCAGTTAACTGTTTCATAGTGCCTGCTCACCCTGCTCGACTCGCCAATCAACAAGGCTGGGAAGCTCCAGATCTACATTCACACTGCCAAAGGTGTTCTGATCGAAGTCAGCCCCACCGTCCGCATCCCGCGTACTTTCAAGCGTTTCGCCGGTCTCATGGTGCAGCTGCTGCACCGCCTCTCCATCCGTTCCACCACGTCGCAGGAGAAGCTTCTGAAGGTCATCAAGAACCCGATCACGGATCACCTTCCTCCGAACTGCCGCAAGGTCACGCTCAGTTTCGACGCTCCCGTGGTGAGGTGCCGCGAATACATCGAAGACCTGGATCCGAACCAAAGCGTATGCGTCTTCATTGGAGCCATGGCCAAGGGCAAAGATGACTTCGCCGACGAGTTCAAGGACGACTCAATCTCCATCAGCAACTACAGTCTCAGTGCTAGTGTGGCGTGCTCCAAGTTCTGCCACGCAGCCGAGGAAGTTTGGGACGTCATCTAACCACAAAACCTAACTCGCAACAGGGCCATTATGGGCAGAAGTAGAAGCGGTGCTTCGCGGGGAAGGGAACCACGGGAATGCACTGGCAGCCGCGATCACAACATCCAGGCTCCAGTTCAGTGCCCGTCTCGATGAGGAACTGTGGAGTGGTCTCTGTTTTTGCAACCAAAACATCAGGCTCTTTCAACAGACTCACAAGCGCATCTTCTTCGCAAAGCACTTCAACTTGCTCTGCGACCTTTTCTTTTCTGTTTTCTCGGGGTTAGCCTTGCCCTTCCCTTATTTTAATACTATTTATCAAAAAGAAAAACAAGAGTACTGTATGTAGGTAGGCGTTCAAGTTCGGGGACGGCGCAATGAGTTGAGGGGCGTTCGGCAGGTGGTAGCACTGATTTGATCTTAGCTCAAATCTCGCGCGGTGGCATGTCCACGTCTGCGTAAAAAAAATTTAGCTGGTTGTTGGCGTTATCTCTCGCATGATTGCTACATGCAGATGAATTGACATGACAAGAGTTCAACCGCTGCTCGCCCTCGCTTGGGGATCGCCTGGTGTTGGAAGGAGTCATCCGCGGCAATGAGGCCTCACCATGGAATCCAGGTCATTCTCGATGGATCTCTTCCGGATGGATGCCTCAGCTCCCTGGGACCTTCGCCTGGCTTGTTTCGTATGACCGATGAAACGCAACGTGCCCTGGCCCTGGGACAAGGCATCATATCACGTGCAGACGATGGACTGGCACCTTCCCTTCCGATGATAAGCGTGTCGGCGGGATCCGCGAGCTGCACGCGCTGGAGTTCGCCGGGACGGACCGCGCGGTTGGCTCAATATAAAACAGCGTTTCCTTGACAAAAATGATGAGGCTCCCGGGTTGAGGGCTTGGAGCGGCCTTGGGTGGCATTGCCCTGCAAAACGGTCGAATGGCGGAGACGAAAAGTGGTGCGACCTGAGGCGAAGCCAATCTTGCACGGGCAGCTGTAAGGCTGTATATCGCGGGCGGGCTAGATCGCAGGCAGACAACAGAACATGCATAGGTTGGCCGCGGCTTACCATCCCATTCGACATGGGCCCTCCAACGCATGCATGATTCTGGCTCGGCCGGTTACACGAGCGATGTGACTGCACGCATCTCGCGCAGCATCTCATGTAGAATCGAGAGCCTCGTCGTCCCCAACGTCATGGGCGTCTTCCCACTTCCCCAGATCCGCCCGCCCCTTGGAGAGCATGGCCGGTGGGTGGTACAAAGTGGCGATCATCGCCGTTGGATTGCCCCCCCTCCTCAGCGCATTCGCGTTCTTTTCGCTAGCTGCATGGAGAGTGGGTGCGATTGCATCAAGGACGCTGGCCGTCTACATCTGGCAGCACGCATTTCACAGCACGGAGACAGTACTAACAGCAAGCGGAGACGACGAGAGGCTCACAGGACTCCCTCCTTCCAGGGTGCTTGGAATGTGGCCGCACCAGGAAGTGGATTCAGCCGGAAGGCTGGGCCTGGTCCTAGTCATGACGGACAGGACTTCCCGCAGGCCCGCCGATCGCCTCACGCTTGCTCCAACGCTGATGTTCTGCACGCTCGTCGAGAAGGCCGCAGTGGAGCATTCTGAATGATTGCCATGCACGTTCTAGTCCCCTTCGAAACCCGCGCCGCGCCTAAGTGGAGCTGAGGCCCGTTCCGGCGGCCAATCACCTGCTGGTGGTGGGCCGTGCAGGGGCAGACGTGTCCGGTCTCGAAGAGCAGCCGGGGGATTACCGCAATCCCACGCACGCATCATGCTGCGGCAAAGGCGCCTGTGACCACGATTGGCACAAGTCCAACCTCTCGCCGACTTCCGCTCGGCGTTAAATAGACACTGCCTAGTCGGCGCCGACATGCAGCTCACAGGAGAAAACGGCCGGACTTCCAGCCTCCTCGCCCAAATCCTACACACACCGCATCTCTGAGTAATCCCCACCAGATATAAGCTCGCAGCGCGAGTAATCCCTCTCTCTATTCTCTCTATTGGAACCAGCCAGAAGCGCGGCCTCCAGTCCAGCTGCCAACGACGCACTTTCCCTCCCCCCCCCCCCCTCTTTCAACTCAAAGACTTGAACGTCGACACTCCGTAATTCTCTAGCTCAACATGCCTGTCAGCCATATTGGGCTCACAGTGAGCCATCTTCCGACCTCTTGCTCCTTTTTCCTTGCCGCACTGCAACCGCTCGGCTACCGCTATATCGGCCAACAGGGCAACCAGGTGGGCTTCGGAATCAATAACGAGGCAGACTTCTTCCTATGTCAGGAGACTCCTGGGTGAGTTCCCTTTACTTTCAAACCGGCGGCCGTGTTCTAACATCTCTCCTAGCATTAAGGCTGGCGCTGCTCACATAGCCTTCTCGGCACCTGATCGGATAGCCGTGCGCAACTTCTACACCGCAGCTCTCACCGCCGGCGCGCGCCCGCATGGCTCCCCAGCCACCCGCGATTCTGAGAACGGCGTCTTCAACGCCGCCGTTCTGGACTTCGATGGCAACAGCATCGAGGTCATGTACCGCGAGAATGTCGATCCCATGGACGACTCGCAATCCGTCGGCGGCTTCAGCAGGGTCTTGACATGGCGAAAGTCTGTCAGTGGCAGCCTGCGTGACGACGAGTCCGTCGTCAGTGGGTCCTCGGTGAAAACCGCTACCAGGACCGTCGTCCCCTACCAGCCTCCCAAGAGCGCCGGGCCCGGCTCCGTCATTGCGCCTTCAGTCAAAGCCGAGTCCGTAGCCCCTAGTGTCGCGCGAACCCAGTCTGCGCCCATCGTGCCCAGAGTCTCGAAAGAGGAACTCAATCCTGAATTAATGGCTGATGCTGGTGCTCGAAAGATCATCGGCACTCTCATTGGCGCCGCAGCCGGCGCTGCTGTTGCCTACGCCATGGTGAAGAGCGAGCGCGACAGCGCCAAGGAAGAAAAGGCCGCGATAGCTGCATCGCAGGCTGCATCGCAAAAGGCCCCGTCAGTGAAGGCGCCGTCTCAGAAGGCGCCCAGTGTTGCGCCGTCCCAACAACAGTACCAGCAGTCCGAGTACGCCTTCACCCCCTCCCAAGTACAACAGATGATCCAGTATGAACGAGCGCCAACGCACCGGAATTTCAGTGAAACGGAATCCATGTACAGCGCACCCCACCAACGTATGGCTATCGAAGCCGCACCGGCTCGCAGCACCCACGCACCTACTCTGGTGTCCGCACTGCAGTCCGGAGTCACTACCGTCAAGCAGGCCACCCACCGCAACTTCAGCGAGACCGAGTCGATGTATAGCTCCGCCGACAGCCGGGATCGGTACTCGCGCGCGCTGGAAAACGCGCCGCAGACGGCCAAGAGCTACCTGAACCCGACCTGCGTGTCAGTCGCCCAGACCTCCGCGTCGAAGCGCAACGAGGATGTCGAGTACATCCCGGCCTCGAGCGTTGGGCCGCGCAGCACCTACTCGCGCAAGAGCAGCGCCCCCAGCGTCATCTCCGAGATGCCCAAGAGCAGCCGCGCGCCCTCGCAAGCGCCCTCCAAAGCCCCCTCGCAGTCGCCGTCCAAGTCCGGCTCGAAGGCGCCGTCGCTCATCTCCAGCTTCCACCCGGACGACGACGACCGCAAGTCCAACGCGTCGGAGCGCCGCAGCAGCGCCCCCAGCGCCCACAGCTCGCGCTCCAAGGCCGACCGGTTCGACTCCGTCGACGAGAGCGCCGAGCCCCGCTCCTCGGCCGGCAGCGTGCGCTCGTCCAAGTCCAAGGCCAAGTCGCTCATCTCGTCCTTCGCGCCCGACCAGGACCGCAACGACTACCCGCCCACGCCGCCCAAGTCGATCGCGCCGTCGGCCGTCGAGCGCCGCAGCTCGGCCAACAGCGTGCACTCGACCAAGTCCAAGGCGCAGGAGGGCGGCAGCGGCTCGAAAGCTCCGTCCCTGCTCGGCAGCCTCCTGGGCCGCAACAAGGACGCCGGCGACGGCGACGACGGGCCTTCGGACCTCGACACCGTCGCGCCCTCCGACTCCATCTCCAACGCCGGCTCGTCGCGCTCGTCGCTTCGACGCGGTTCCAGCAGAGCGAATGAGGGCGATGACGATGCGAAGAGCAGTCATAGTAGGCACAGCAAGCACTCGAAGCATAGCTCTTCGTCCAAGCATTCGTCCAAGTCGCGTCGCGAAAGGGACGATGTTGACGACCGTAAAAGCCACCATTCGTCGCGCTCGCACAAGAGCAGCTCGAGTCGTCGTAGTGAGCGTAAGGAGGAGGATGTCGTGCGCCCGTCGAATATCAGCGAGCCGAGCGACGCGAGCACCGTCAAGCCGTACAAGCCGCGCAAGGACAGCGTGGTCAGCCTGCCGACCAGGAAGCTGGAGAAGGAGTCGGAGGGTAGGCAGAGGAGTGTGGTGAGTTTTGCGGGTTGATGTTGAATGATGTGATGAACAATGTACTTCTTTCTTCTCTCTTTTTTCTCCTTTTGTTGGTAACAGCATGGTTCGGTGCGTTTCTTTTGGGTAGGTGCATTTCTTCAATTCTTTTCGCTCCACTTTTCTTCAAGAAGTCTTGAAGCGATGGCGGTGCACCTTTTCTCTCGGCCCGCAGATGTGTGCTCATCTCGGGTCATTAATTTTCTTCTCTTCTCTGCATCAGTGGTGCTGGGGTTTGTATTGCCCCTTTTCTTCTCTTTTTCATTGCAGAGAACTACAAACGTAGGTTGCAACATAGGCTGTGCCGGGCAAAGCGTGCAAGACACGCGGCCTGCATGCACTCATTGCTTGTATCTGAGATACTATACAGAATACACAGAGATTACAGAATATTCCAGAGATGCCTGTGGTCAATCTAGAAAATTCCCGGAGAAAATAAAAAGATCTCCAGTGATGCCACTTCAATCGCCAAACTCAAGACTTCGGATTCAAATCCCGCACAGGACATTGACGACAAGGTGTAGACAAACCGTCGATTGGTGCGTCAACTTTCCAACGATACGCACGAGTCAAGCGCGCACTCTCCTCGATGTCGTTCAACACTCATCCAACTGCACAGATATCCCATTCGGTATCTTCCTGCATACTCACTACAAGGACCATCCATACCCCCTCCACAGTGAGGCTATCTGCCGGAGCATGCCGAACCAGAAAAGCAAAGCCAAACCCGTCCGGCCATGACCCGCATTAGCTTCCTGGCCGGGCC
Organism: Botryosphaeria dothidea; assembly: GCA_011503125.2. Classification (NCBI taxonomy): domain Eukaryota; kingdom Fungi; phylum Ascomycota; class Dothideomycetes; order Botryosphaeriales; family Botryosphaeriaceae; genus Botryosphaeria; species Botryosphaeria dothidea. Next base: position 2,089,649 of record WWBZ02000040.1, on the reverse strand, counting down.
GCCATGCCGTATGCTTGCGTGGTGCAAACCGCAGCGGGAGCTATGCAATTTGCGAGGCGCTGGTACACCATGCTCGAGAATAGCAACACCACGTAGATGCACGCGCCTAGGCATAACCCCAATGCCAAGAAGAAAAGAACTGGTGAAGGCTTATTTCTATCATATTCTTCCTTATCTTACACGCGTACATCTCTTGCTGCCTTCGTGTCCATCAATGCCACAGCTGCCTAACCCACAAGAAATCAATCGGGCAACGATGCACAACCGCGTCTACCCGTCCCGACAACACCACGACCACCACCTATCACGGAAACCACCGTGATTCATGCAAGCTTCCACACGAATAACGGGGGAAAAAACACAGCCCCCCCCCCCCCCGCCTCGTCACGACCCAAAAAACGACCCGCTAACCACGACCGCGCCGACAAACCACGCAGGCCACCACACCAACCACACGACCACCTGCGTCCACAACCCCCACACGTGCCACCCCATCGCCGCCTGCGCCAACACCTGTCTGACCGCCTCGACTCCCACCCAATCGTCCGCCCGCAACCCCTTCCCAACCAGCTCCTGGCTCGCCACGCCCACGACCGTGACGGGGCTGAGCAGGACGAGCAGCGCGTATTGCAGGGCTGCGAGGGCGATGCGGCGGTTTGTAGGAGAGGATGGACTGATGGGGCGGATGAAAGTGAGCGGCGCGGCGCACAGGCCGACGAGGAAGGAGAGCGAGAAATTGAGGGTGGCGAGGGCGGAGAAGAACATGCCGAGGAGGAGCAGGGAGAGGCATTGGAGGAGACATGTCTCTTGCGGTGTGAGGGACCGGTGGAAGTGGATTAGGAGGAAGGAGGTTAGCGCCGGGGCGGCGAGAGTGAGGATGGAAACGATGATGAAGGCGGTGCCGAGGTGCTTTGAGGAGAGGAGTGTTAGTGTTTTCGGGCAAGAGTTTAGGAAGGAGAAGGCACTTACGTCTCCAGAGGTGTGGTTGAAGATGTTGAGAGGGATGAGTCCCAGGAAGTGGACGCCGCTGACGAAGGCAAGGGGAAGGAGGAGACTGCGCTCGACTGTGGTGAGGATGATAGAGGGGACAACGGCAACTTTGTTGTCTTCCTTCACGACAGTCATGTCGGGCTTCTTCTCATCTTTAGAATCTGTTGATGCCGGCTTCTCCTCCGGAATAGGAGGACGCCCGCTCTGGACCCAGAAAGCAATGGCCGTGATAGTGAAATTCACCGCAATCAGCATGGCACTGGGCAGATACGTTCCAATACTGACGAAACGGTTGGCTTGCATCAGAAGGTAAAAGAAGAAACTCTGGTGTAGATGCTCGAGCAGGTTGTTCAAACTGCGGAACAAGCTCTCGACCGTTCTCCCCAAAGTCATCTCATCATGCCACCCATCTCCCACAGTCTGGAGCGTGACGGCGTCAACATGGTAAGGAATGAAGGCGCTGTGGGGACCAGAAGCGTGCCCAATACCTTGACTGATCATACCACGGAGCATGGTCTGGAGTCGTTCTTCATAGCTGTCCTTGTGGTCCCACATGCGTTGAATTGTGCAACCGATGCCCATCTGGCCACTTGCAATTTGGACAGCGGTATTGAACAGGTCCAAGTTGGGCAGCTGGCCATTGATGCCGTCATACAGAACGTGCAGCTTGTCGAAACGATGACCCCAAGGGCCGGCTGGATACTCGATGGCAACGGCTCCTTGAAGAGCACCACTTTTGATGGGCAGGGGCTCGACTTTCGTGGGGTCGTGAGTGTTGTGATAAGCATCGACCCAGGCCTGAGAGCCTGCGGTGATGTCGCTGGTAATCAGTACTATGATGTCCTTGGACCAAAGTGACCACCCTATACAACTGTTATCTCAAGTCGAAGGCGTAGGTGCATGGGGGAGCGTACTCTTGAAATAACGCGCGAGAGTAAGAGCGAGAGCAACACCACTCTGGTTAATCTCGCCCTTGACAGTCTTCCAGGAGGCCACTAGCACTACAGCTTCGGTCGCATCGGCGCGTGGACCTTGCAAAACGCCATATATATTCTCTCCGACTACATCTGTTCCGGGAGTCTTGTAGGAGTACTTTTGGCGCGCGGTCTTAAGGCCGGTCGATTTCATGAGCTCCTCCAGCTTCTGGCTCCGCCTGTGCAGCAGGGTCAGCCCTGTTCCTCAATTGCAGGCGTGGGTGGCAGACTCGTCGGCATCCTTGTCTACCAGAGCATGGACCTCGTGTCTATATGCGCGGAAGATGTTGTGTTCACTGCCGCCGAAGTAGGTGTGGACCTGGCCGGGCAGCAGAGCATTCTCAGAGATGTACGTCTGGCGCGAGTAGTCGTTCAATGGCAGCAGAAACAGCCAGATGACGCCGACAACGATGCACAGGGCGGACAGGTAGGGCGGGATCTTCAGGATGCGGGCATCGCGGCGGAGGCCAAGAATGGCGGGAGCTTCGGAGGAGGCAGAGGGTCAGTGGACGGCGGAGCGGGCGGGTGACGGAGGTCGAGAGCAGTACCTATGAGAGCCATTCCGGGAGGGTGCGGAGGTGCTCAGGCTGCGCCAGCTTCATGGGCAGCAGGCGTTGCGCAGTCGGGAGGTGCTGGAGCTGGTGCTGGAGCTTTGCCGGCGAGTCGGCGGTTTGGGGCGCGTGTCCCGTCGCGTCGTCTGGCCTCTCGTTCTCTCTCTCTTCCTCTCGGCGGCGCCCGCCCAGCTGTCCTTGCCCGCAACACCATGCCGCTCGCCCTTCCAAATCTCAACCCTGCGCGCTTGCGCTCCTATGTCTTCCGTCTGCCGCTGTGCACGCGCGTCATCCTGTTCATCATCGTCGCTCTCTGGGCTGCCAGCCTCCTCACGCCGACTCTGCGCGAGAAATGCGCCCTAATTCCTGATCAAGTCAGCTTAACGGCCGGTAAGTCCGCCGACGATCAGGCGCAGATCTATCTTGCGTAATTGTGATATCTGCTAATTGCACCTTTCTATGCAGCCTTCCGTCTGAACACCTACCCTGTAACCCACGTTGGCCTCTTCCACACGCTGTTCAACCTCCTCGCCATAACGCCGCTGCTCGAACGATTCGAAGCCGAACATGGCACGCTGGTATCCTTTGCCCTCTTCTCCGGGCGTATGTCTATTGTTTCCAATCTTACTCTCGGCAATTGCTTACCAGACCAGCGTTCGCGACGATGCCCGGCATACTGTATATAATCATTGAGAAGGGAATCTTGAGAGGAAACACGGCCGTTCAGGGCACAAGGTACGCCGTCAACCACGCTCTACTTTTTCGGTGCTAACCACTCGAAGTGTCTGGGTATTCCTTCTCCTCGCCGTCGAGGCTATGAAGACGCACAAAGCAAACCCATTCTTCAGGTACTCATCACCCGCAACATCCCGGCTGTATCCGGAACTAACACCATGAAGCATTGGACCCTACAAGATTCCGACCTGGACTACTCCACTCATTCTCATCCTCGTCACGAGCTTTCTCGTTCCCAACACAAGCCTGATCGGTCACCTTTGCGGCGCTTTCATTGGATACCTCTGGGGGCTGAACTACATTAAGTTCCTTGCGCCGCCCGAGAAGATCCTTCGCTGGATTGAGAACAAGCTTAATTTGCTTGTGAGGCTACCCCACTACGTCTCTGTCGACCGCTCCACCTTCGGTCGTTATGGTGTCCTGCCCTCGACTACCCCGATGACTACGCTGCCCTCAGGCATGGTCGGTTCCACCCAGAGACTGGGACCGTGATTAGGTGCTTTGATGTAAGTGTGTCCATATACGGCGTTGGATTTATAGCGCAGCGATTGCGTGTCTTTTTGGTTCCGGCGCGGGACAAGGAATGGCATCAAGAGACAAAAGATGGCACAAGAGGCACATAGGCCCCCCAAAAACAAGACAATCTATGCACTCCCGGCGTACGAGACGACATTGTCGCTTCACTTTACCGGTCTTCCCGCTGAGGATTATGCAAATGACCACAACTTCGAAACTACGCAATCCTTACCACTTTTTGACTTTGCTCCGATATAAAAGTCAAAGCAAGGTGTACACATGCAAATAATATAGAGCATCAATCATGGCACAAGTCACAAGAATTTCATGGGATGTGGAAAGCAACGTATCTGGCTTCCCCAATGTAATTAACCACGTGAGAATAAAAGCACATACAACACTCTCTAAACTCTCCAGAATTGCTATTCTGTAGCTCGGTCAGAAAGGGCACCTACATCTTCCCTAGGTCCTGATTGCGTACCTCTTGTTTCAGGCCAAAGAGACCGCGTACTCTTCGGCTCGAAAGTGACTCTCGAGCCTGCTATTCTTAGATAGCCACGTTGCGGATCTCCCAACATAAATTTGATTTGAACGTCACCCCGCGTTTCTAAAGGACAGAGGTTGTTTCGGATGTTTGTGTATATATGATGTGGTCGCTCTCAGCCGGAGCCATGGCAGGTGGCTCAGTCAGGTAACGTTGGGTCTTCCCTTGCTTCCTAAGCGAGAGACCGCGAACTCCCGCCTTCAAGAGGCCCCGTGGCCACTTCGTTTCGCAATCTTCACCATGTTCAAATCTATGATGACAGTCGTAGTCATCCATGAGCTAAGTTTCATATTTTATGAGGTATATATATTTTTACGCCGAAAAACTTTATCAATGCCGGCATAGTGCCAGAGTGGTTAATGGGTCAGACTTGAATCCAGTGGATTTAGTCATCTGATGGCTTCGGCCTCGCAAGTTCGAATCTTGTCTATGTCGAGTTGCCTTTTTGTCGACTGCAAGTCCCCGGGTTATCCTTTTTGCTCTTTGAGAATGATCCTGGAGCCCTTCCAAGCAGATGACGGTAAAGCTGCGAGCCACGCCATTACAAAAAGTTCAAGCGCAGTTCTACACTGTTTTGCTCCCATTGGATTCTACACCAGGAGTCGGAGCAGTCATCTGGACACAAGTGCCATGAATCTCTTCAATCACTTACGTCCGGATGGCTGCTTCGACTCCCTACGTGTTGGTCCAATCCTCCACGTGTGATGATAGCTGTCTTTGCATGCAACTGCTAAATATCGCTAACTACCCCATTGGTCCAGTCGGTGAATAACAGTCCGCAGCAGGCTGACAGGTGTCTGGCGTAAGCTCCAACGTCGGGGAATGCAGTGCTGACGCCGACCAAGCAGCCACAGATGACCAACAGGCTCGGCCACTAAATAAGATGATGCATGCAAGAAACGTAAGAGATCTGACTGTCTGCATGCAGCACTGTTGAAGGCTGTGAATGATGTTGTGAAACATTTGGCTTTGACAGGCTTCTGGAACCGTCTTCGGCCTCCGTGGTCGTCGGCCCGGAGAGCGCACAGATGGCTGTGCATTATACCGGACGGACGAGGTAGATGCAAGCTGCGGGTGAGATAGGCGGACTTTCCGTAGGTAATCAGGTTGGAAACATACTGCTAACGAGTAGGCCCTACTTGTACGAACGGAATGGTGCAGAAGTCGATGCTTGCATATTCTCCTGGAGACTGTTATGTCATCGGTATTACAAGAAAGTGTTCACCAACAAGGTAAGGTATATATGTGAGCTCATTAACGTCATTCGATTCTCATTCTTAAGATTAATGCGCACCGCTCGCTCTTTTTGGTGCGAAGAGTGATAAAGGATGTCTAGGCATCGATGCCTGAAAACCGAAAGACATGCTAGTCGGTGCCAACGCCTTTAACCAGTAAAAGATAAGAAAAGTTTCTTCCAGATCCGTCATTGGGGAGCCTTCAGTGGTGGTGGGTATGCGGTAAGAAGAGTGATGACAGAGAAGGTAGTTAAGGTTCAAGGAGTCCACGACAGCGGAGTCCGTGGCATCCCACTGAGACTCAGAGTGGCCACCCACTATCTTACATGCAAGCAGCACCGTCAATGCCCTGTGATTACCCAATGTGGTTAGCATGTGACCCCGAGAGGAAGGTGGGTGTGAATGGGACTTACGATGACCTTGCCGTTCACCCACTCGCCATCCTGAGAAGCGAGGAAGGCAACAACGCGGGCAATGTCGATAGGCTGGCCAACACGGTTGTGGGGAGACCAGGTAGCGGCGTACTCATCAACCTCGTCGTTGGAGAGGTTCTCGCCGTTGGGGATGTACTCCTTGCAGACAGCATGGTACATGTCGGTCTTGATACCACCTGGAGCAACGCAGTTGACAGTGATCTTCTTGTCACCGGCGTCGATGGCCATGCAGCGGGTGAAGGTCTCGATAGCACCCTTGCTGCCGGAGTAGAGAGCGTGCTTGGGAACACCCTTGGCCTGGCCGGTAATGGAGCCCATCAGGATGATGCGGCCACCCTCGGACATGTGCTTGTAGGCCTCGCGGGCGACGAAGAACTGGCCACGGGTGTTGATGCTCATAACACGGTCGTACTCCTCCTCAGTGACATCCTTCAGGTGACCGAAAGAGACAACACCGGAGTTGGAGCAGCAAATGTCAAGCTTGCCATAGTGCTCAACAACTTTGTCCATGAGCTCGATGGTCTCGGAGACGTTGGCAACGTTGGCCTTGACGGCAATAGCGTCAGAGCCAATCTCGTTCTTGATCTGCGAGACGACCTTCTCGGCAGCCTCAGAGCTGTTGGCATAGTTGACGACAACCTTGGCACCACGGCGGGCGAGCTCAAGAGCCATCTCCTTTCCGATACCGCGGCCTGCGATGCTAGTAGTTAGGCAGGAAGATAGTCATGCAGGAGTCAGCGCTACTCACCAGAGCCAGTGACGACGGCGACCTTGCCCTCCAGGCTCCAGCTGGGGACGCTGGTGCTAGATCCGTTGCCGATTGCCATTGTGAGTATTTGATTGGTTGGAAAGAGAAGTTGCGGAGAATGAAGCTGTGGAGAAGCTGTGAGAGGTGAGATGATTGCTGTCTGAGTGAGCCGGTGTAGGGCACGCCTTCACGCATCTATATAGTGAAAGTTCGCAACAGAAGCATCTCGGACCGGAAGCTGAGGGTTAGGATCCCCCACAGACGATGCCGTTCGGTGAAGCTCGGGCATACGGCCCCCATCCGGATGGTGTTTTCGGTCTGGCAATTGGCAGCAAGAATAGAAGCGGCGGCTAGCGTGCCTCGCCTCAGATTTTGGCGCAGCGGCTGATGGTGAGAGGCGTCGGACACGCGGGGCCGAAGTTGCGTCGTCCAGTCAGCGCGCGCCATTCCGACGGCCAATGCGTCCGGCAGTCGAGGTTCTGAGACGCGAGACAGCACTCGGCCTGCGACACAGCGTGTTCGCCCGAGAGATTCGGTGCTGTGCAAAGCGCGAGCGCGAAGCAATGGCTGGGCCTATGTTTGTTGGGGTGAGAAGTTGGAGGTGGAACGGGCGGGTTGGAGACGCGCTGACGTCAGGCACACCCGTCCGATAAGATTCCCGATAAGCACCGGCCGGAAAAACTCGGGCCGCCGATCGCTGGACTGTCGTTGATTCCACGTCGCCCTCATCTCGCCCGCATCTCCATTCGCTGCCGCGAGCTCTGCCGCCCATTGGCCGTACGTACATACTGACGACAGGCCCTTTGCATGAGTGAGACCATTCCAGATCGCTATCTCAGCCATCTCAATCAACGGTACCCGTACCCGTGAGGCCACCACCACCGCCAGTCGGGATATTTGCTCGCCGCACAACCGCAGGTGCTATACAAAACACAGCACACCCCATCTGCAATTCAACCGCCATGTCTCAATAGTGTCCATGTTATTGCCGCACGTGCCGGTGTCCTCAAGTGCGCCCATGGATGCCTGAAGACGCCGGCCAAAAGCAATGCCCCGACAAAAACTGCGCCCGCCGGCTTTGCGCGATGGACTGTGGATTTGGCGGAGTGTTATGATTGCGGCCTCTGGCTCTAGGGCTCTACCTCTTGCATGGCTGTCTGCGCGCTTGAGGTGCGGTCATCGATTTCGGACTTCGACCATTTCCCCCCGCTCTCCGCCCGGATTCGCCAGCTCCCGGACTTCGCAGAATGCATTCCGGACAACCATCGTGCCAAGACCACTGCCCTCCAGGTTCCCCGTCGTCCGTCGTTCCCATCGCCGATGCCTTGATGGCCTTCACCACCGCAGACTCCCCACCTGGTCGAGCTCCCAGGCTTGTTCTCCGCCATGTGTGTGGTTTGCGGTCGGAGCCCCGGTCCGACCACGTGATATCGGACGTCGGCAAGCGTAATCCACACTTCATTCTGTGCACTCGCGGCGCTTAGCACAGCAGCTGTCTTTGATGGACACTTGCTGCAATGTAAGGCAGAATTCTTGCGGCTCTGACTGGCACCGCGTCAGTCCGTCCCCCTGATCCCCGCATGGAGCCGCCACAACATGGGCCTGCAAGCAGCAACGCTTCAGGAACAAGATGATCGCAGGAATGCAGATGCAATGCCAGGCCTCCATGCGTCCCACCATGGTCAGCACGCACCACCACCTCCTCCTCCTGCTCCAAGAAATCCATACCATCCACCCAGTCCCCAGCTTCGGCTCCGAAAACAGTACTATCACGTCCTAAATTGGTTTGGTCTCCTTCCCAGTCGGCTATTTGATCTATGTCGATAGCTTGGGATATGCCCCGGCACCCACCCCCGTGCCCAAACCTCGAATTGCTGCCATTGTTTGTGTGGACTGCGGGAACACAGACCACCCGGGGGCATGGATAGACCGCCAGACTGTCAGCAAGTCCCCATCCTGCGGTCCTGTCCCTACCCACTCACGGCGTTGTGCACGATGCGGTTCACTGAAGACGGTTAGCCAACAGAAGATCAGCTACTACTGCGTCCTGCCTATTATGCTTACATCAAACGGTGGTCCTCCGTCCGGTCAGTCATGTAAGTGATCCGGGGAAGTCTCAAACGCCTAGCCTACGTCTGCCTTGACGTTAGTCCAAGCCTCTTCTGCCCCGCCGTGGCGCAACAATGAGCGTAGATGGAGCCGGACGAGACTAAGCATTCGCTGAGTGTCTCAAGCTCCTACCAACCTCCTCTTCTCCGCCCGCCCGGCATGCCTCGTATCTCTGTCCGGACGGACAATCTCATCTAGTAAGTGATTAGCGGCGGATGAGTCTAACGGACGGGCTCCGTGCTTGCAGCTGGATCCCGCTGCACGGAGTGAGAAGCTTGTCACTGATGTTCCTTCCTTGATGTACCCTGCCGTTCATGGTAGGTACATGGCATCATCGATATGGCTTGGTGCTACGTCTCATGCCTCTGGTTGACAGTTCCCTTCAATATCGTTTCACAACCAAGAAAAAATGGGGTACGTATGTAGCAGCGGATGTGACAAAAGGTGCATCTAGCGCCTGGTGTTTCTGCAGCCAGGTTTGTTGATGGAGAAGCGGCTCCTGCATGCGGTCGCCGAGCCCTAGCAGCTCGGCCGAGGCTACGTAACTGTCTGGGTTGCTTGAAGGGGTTGGAACCGCCGGGCCATGGTGTTGATCGTCTCTCCGGCCGCGTGGTTGGAAGGTAGGTACGTCGTGCTCCGGTGCCCAATAGGCAAGAGAGGAGAGCCTCGACGGACTTTTCCCGTCAGCCTGTGGGATTGCGCAGAGGCGCTGCGCAAGCCATTCCCCGGCCGGGATGATATGACATGCCTTCTGGCGTGGCGGCGCAGGACATGCGACGACCAAAAGAACGGAGGTGAAATTAGAGTAGAGTATTGATTGACATGAACAGTGCGCACCGCCTAAGGTAATGCAAGTAAGGGTATTAGACGCCGCCCGGGCCGCGTGTGTAGCAACAGCAACTATAAGGCTGACCATCCCTTCCCCCCTACATCCCTCCCCCTTCGGAAGTGATGTTTCCAGGGAGCATTCTTCCTTGTGGCACCCTCCCCCCTCCCATGCGGTCAGATACACGCCCGCCCGCGCATTTCGGGTTCCAGGCTCTCCCTATCCATACTAAACGAAATCAACGGTTGCGAAGAAGAGGAAAAAGAAAATGGAAAGAAGCAAAACGACCAAGACCAATTGGAAGCACAGACGAGGAAAAGAAGAAGGAGGAGTGGAGGCCTAATTTCTATCCAGACAACCTGGCGTCAACCACTGGTTACCTCGATCATATACCATGTCGCCGTTGTCCCATCATCCCGATCCTGGCCGCAGCGCCCCCTTCCTTCCACCTACGCAACCCCCCTACATACGCCGTACACGCAAAGGAGTACGCAATCCACATCAACGCCCAAGACAAACTCTAAGACAGACGGGAGGATTTATGAGGGATATGTTGAAGGAAGGTATGAGATGTTAATAGGAAGAGAGGTATATACGCGAGGGACAAAAGGAAACAAGAGACACTTGTATAAAGGAGACGACGCATCTTAACGACAGGCATTACGTCGACGCCACAACCACCACCGCCGCCTCACCGCCGTCATTGGCTGACAATGCTTCTTCCGCGACTAGTATGAGGAAGCCTGCTGCCGCACACCGACACAAATAGTCCACGACCTCTTTTCCGACGACGAGCACAACAAGCAAAGCGGCGGTGAACACTCCGACCACGGGAGAGACAAGTATTTCCGCTACCACCAGCGTGGGAACGATATGACCGATTCACCGGTACGTATGGCAGCGCCGCGCAATGATGTCGTGCCTGATCTGTGGTCTGTTTCGCCCACCCTAAACCGCACATCATCCCGCCCGTCGCCCACTGACACAACTGACCCCCCACACACGCCCCCCTCCCACCTCCGAACCGCCCATTCATCCCATCCATCCATCCATTCCCTCAAATCACGTACACTCGTCTTATTCCTTTCATCCCACCTTTCATCCAACCACATTTCTCTCTTCCTATTAGACTACCCCGCCCCGCCAAGCCACTTACATACCTACCTTTCCCGGCTATCACAATCGACATCCGTCCGTCCACACTTTCCTGTACTCACCGCGACAGTCGCCACCTCACCACCACCACAACTCTTCTCTACTCAACCTCCCTTCCAACGTCCCTTGACCTCAAATCACACGACGGGTTGGAACATTCATCAATCACTTAACTGATGAAGAAGCCGTACGTAGGTTGCGGGACCCCAGTCCACCTCAAACAAGGACCAGGCAGACCAGACGAAAGCCCGGATGACGCAAGGGAACACACCATAAGAGGGAGACACGACACAACACCATCACGGACAAGATGCGCACACAATGCTCATGGCAAAACTTTCGCTTCTCATTATCAACCAACTACGCGGCCATCATCATCACCATCCACTAGACGGCGCCGTGCCCACCCTGAGGACTACGTACTAAGGATTACTCGAACTCAATCATACCCTTTGTCTATCCGATTGATTCCCATTGCGAACAGAGAAAAAAGATAAAAGGCCATGTTAACGACAACAACGTAACGTAAAACGGCGCAAAGGAAGCCAAGCGACATCGACAGCAGACGTAAACGTATAAACGCAACAGACGGAGCGACAAATGTATCTGAGCGGAACAGAGAGAGAGAGGATTACGTCATTGACCTCTTTCGGCCAGGCATACACATTACGCGACTTGAGTGTCCTTTGATTGCTTTCCTCTTCTCATTTTCCTCCTCTCTCCCAAGGGAGGTGATCAACAGCAATGTCGAGGAGAGCCGTCGCCACGGCAGACTTGGCGACTCGGCGACCGCCGCGCATCTGTTGGATGCTTGTCAAAGCAGCTTTAGATGAGCGGAAGCCCTGAGCGTCGCCGAAAGACAGAAGGATCCGCTTTGGCCCTTGTGGGAGACGAGCGGCCGACGACTTGCGACCGGGCGAAATGCGCCCTTTGAATGGAAAGACATCGTCTTCTGGTGTCAAACATCGTTGCTGATGATGGCTAGTCGTGATCCATCATCAGAGTGGAGCGATCAACAACTTCGAATGTACAACGGACGGCACAGACTTGCTCAACCCCTCGCCAACCTCTCGAGCTTGCCACGGATACCGTCAGAGAATCTCGTGGCATAGCCCTCGTCGACAACGTCGATGCAGTGAGTCAGGACAGAGAAAGCGTTGTCCATTCCCAGCTGCGAGCCGTCACGCTTCGTCAGCGTCGGCACTCCCTCGCGCTTGGTGAGGTAGCGACTGATGAGAGGGTGTTCAGCAGGCAGGTTGTCAACTGCGAAGCTCGGCCCTGGCACAGGGAACATGCCATTCGGCGGCGAGATACTCTCGTTGTGGGTGAGGGCGTCAGTCCAGAGGATGAGAGCGACGCGGTAGATGGCACCGGCCCACCACGGCGGGCGGACGGCGCGAGACATGCCACGGACAAGACGGAGTACCTGGCCGCAGTGGTAGATGGCCTCCTCAACGTCCGAGATGCAACGCTTGTGCACCCACATCAGCTGCTGGTAGCTGCCATCGAAGTTCTCGCGACGTGCAAGCCTTTCAACCTCCGGGAAGTTGGTCACAGCGTTGAGACTGATTAGGTGGAACAGGACCAGGTTGGCCTGCATGAGAGCACAAGGTGCGTTGTTCTTCATGTACCGATCGGCCAGATCATACCAGCGCTGGAGCAACGACTGGACTTCCTCAAGGCGCACACGCGTAGACGCTGCCGTCACGGCGCGAGTACGCTGTCGTGACGCTGAGTTATCGGAGAAGCAGCTAAGCAGCTGACAGTACTGGCAAACGAGGGTCTGGAGAGGGTGCAGCAGGAGGCGCAGGTGCAACGGCGTCAGCTCGATGCCCTGCGCCGAGATCTCATCGTCAAGGAACTGGCGAAACAGATCACGCAGAGACAGAGGACGAGCCCCCGACCCGACAGAAGGGAATCCACCCGAGAACTCGTGCACCCGGTTGAACATCTCCGACCACTCAGTAGCCGACTTGGCTGTCCACAGGCAATCAGCGTCAGGCATGGGCGCTCCGAACTCGGTAACCGAGAACAACGGCGCGGTATCGTGAAAGAGTGAGAGCTCTTGATCGACCATTGCCCAAGAGTAGATCAACCTGGAAAGGGAATAGTGTTAGTCATGTGATGTTCACAAGCCATGCCGAATGGACGGCTGAAGAGAGGAGGGGAAAAGATCAACTCACCTGCTACGACCCTCATGCTGGATCCAGTCCTCCCACAACCCATCTGGCCCCGAGTGATCGATTCTCGGCGTAGGTGCGTGCCTCGGCTCAAGGATCCCGGAATGGCGGAGCATGGCAAAATACATACCGCGCTGGCCCATTGCGATATCCATCTGCCACTTGTCTCCGCTCCACGCCGCCTGAACGGTAAAAAGAAGCGCGGAATGCAGCACGATCGGATCACCGCTCATTATTATGTTCTTCTCAATGAGATCGAACAGAGAAATGCGGCAGGCTTCAGTAAGACCACCGGTAAGCCAGCGCGCCTCAACTGATGGAATCACCATAGCACCTTGCGCGATCATCATGAGAACCAGCAAACTCGCCGCCTTGTCATTGTAAGATGACAGAAGATTATTTGCATCGAGAACACCACGTGCCGTCATCGGGAAGTACGCTTCAAAGCTGTTCGCATAAGAGCGTAGGAAATACTCGAGGACACGCGCAGGCGGGAGAAGAACGAAGTTGGAGCCACCGTTCGAGAGAGGAGAGCCACCGCTTGCGGGCGATCCGCTCATACCCTCCTTGTGGATGTCGAGCGCCTTGTGCAAGAAAGACTGGGTAATGGCGAGCAGCTTGTCACGGCTGCTTTCTTGCAGTTGCATCACTGCAAGGCGCTCACCGCCGTTGGGAAAATCGCCATCTTCCCACTGCGGTCTCCAACTGCTCCAGATCTCGTGATTCTTCAGGCTCTGCTCCAATCTTTCCAGATTCAGCTTCGCCGTTCGGGGACACGAGGAGGAGGGAATAGGTGGCGTGCAACGAAAAACGCTCCAGCCGTCTTGTGCGGCAATAATTGCGCCAAGGTCAGGCAATCCCGCGGCGTTGCTACTGACAGATGCTTGACGCGTAGGGTACAGCATGGAAGCGGAGCTGCCAAGTTCGAGATCAGAAAGAGCGCGATCCATTTGTGGGGTCGTGATGGGTGTCTGAACAGGCGGCAGAGCTTGCGAGAAGTCGGGCATCATGGAGAACATGTTGTTGCCGTGCGGATCGGTGGGCATGCCAGCGAAATCCATACCCATATCCGGTGCCATCATCGCCATGTCGAAGCCCGTCGCCATCGGTATTTGCTGCCAGTCCATGGTAAACTGCGGGCTGGCGCCTTGCTCGGAACTCCGAGCAGTAGCGTTGGCAAACTGCTCGTAGCCCGACATGGGAGTGTGCTGCACGAAGTCGTTCATGGGCGTTGGAATAGGAGAGATGACGTTGCCGTTAGGGAGGACAGCAGGGGCTCCGTTGGGTGGCGAAGCATGCTCGAAAAAAGCCGGAGGTCCATCGGTTATGGGCTTATCGGCCTCAGGACTGGCATTGTGAGAGGCATGCGAGGCAACGGACTGCTGGGAAACCGAGGACGACGAGTGGTGGTGACCGTGAGAAGACTGCGGTGTCTGTTGCTGCTGAGGAAGGGACTGTTGCTGGACTGGCTGCTGCCCATCTTGCGGCAAAGGCTGAGCTGGTGGAGAGTTGCTAGCCGGAGATCGACTCTCTCCATTACTTTCCGAAGGAGCGGAACCGGCAACACCAATCACGCCGTTCTCACCCTGCTGTACCGGGCCGCCCACACGGTTCATCTGCTTTGAGACTCGGCGGGTTGGCCGTAATGTGCACTTGAGGTTGCGGCCTGCACAGCGACTGCAGGGAAACTTCTTGTCGCACTTCGTCTTGGTCTTCGCGCAGTTGCTGCAAGCAATCGGGGTCCGGCCGGCGGATTTGGGGATGATTCCGTTGCTCGGAGGAAGGCCTTCTTGGTTATTCTGGTCTCGACCGTGGACGGTGTAATGACGCTGTAGCAGGTCCCTGCGTGACACGACAACGATTAGTCTCGGCTTAATGTACCCCTCGAACGAGTTGCCATTTGGAGAGAGATTTGCCGAAGCCGCTGGCCGGGCTTGGACTACGACGGGGGAGGGAGGCAGCAATTGCCGTAGGGGAAAATTGCAGACTCGACTCACCGACGGGCAAAGGACATATGGCAGGTGAAGCACTTGAAGGGCTTGACATTTGTGTCTGGAAGCAGAGGGCGTCAGCAAGCTGGGGAAAACCAAGTCCAAGAGATTGAGAACGTACGAGTGAGGATATGCCTCTCGAGGTGCTCGTCCCGGGTGAAGGACTGGCCGCAGTAGGTGCAGAACACCATGGTTGCGGTACGGCTGAGTTGGACGAAGAGGGGGAAACGGCGGCGAGGTGCTGTGCTGGCGGGCAGGCAGTCGACAGAGCTGATATGGTGCTTGGCAGAGCAGCAGCAGGAACAGGCGGCGGCGGCGGAGGAGGTAAAAAGAAAAGAGGATGGAGAAGAGTTGAGTGGGTGAAGCAGGTGTGGATACGAATGTTTGGATGGCGAGGGCTGAGGCTGATATTATGGAAGGCGCGGAAGCTACTTCGCGGGCTGGGGCTTATGCGTGGTGGAGCTGAGGCAGCAGGAGTTTTAGTTATTCATTACATCTACACTGTTCGAATCGGCTGGACGTGGATGGTGCCAGTAGGGCTTGTGCATAATCCAAGTGTCGTCCCTTCTGCTGTTCCGTTACACGCGGAACGCCTAGCATGTGCGGTCTACGGGATAGTCGTGAAATGGCTGTGATGGGAGGCTTACCCTCGCACCGGCGCCAGGCTTGGGCTTAGCTGCTGTCGCGATAACGAAACACGGCAAGGGCAGATCGGCGGGCACTGGGGCGCCTGCGGGCATCGTGGGGCAGCAGGGGAGCCCTGCCGCAGGCTGCACCCCCAGCAGTCAGCGCGGCGATCATGGCCATGGGCTCGCAGGCTGCGGTGCGAGGCCAGCAGCAGCGTGTACTCAGTACCTTCGCGCGCCCGGGGTGCTGGGACCGCATCCAGCGCCGGCCTAGCGCCGCCGCCGTCAGCGCGTCTCTCAGCAGGCGCGGGCTGACAGCCACCCGCCGCCAGCTCGAGCGGCACGAGTTACATCGCTGGGCGAGAATGCCACTTCTGGGCTCAACCGCGCCTCCGCTCCCAACCCACCCCAGTGCCTGCCTGTCTCACGTCTACCTAGTTGCGCCATCTTAGCAGCCCCGCTGGAAATAGCAGCCCTCGAAACAGCGGCCCTTGGACCTCACCTCTTCACGCCCCACTCGCCCTCACTCAGCAGCAGCGCTCAAGCTCAGCGTGCGTGCATGTCGCGCAGCAGGCAGGGCTGACGACGCGCCCCAGAACGTGTATTCCTCCGCGCTGCTGACGTGGGCTCCCAGCAGCATTGACTTGACAGCTCGAGGCTGCCTGAAGCGCTGCCGATCCGCAATCTCGCCGCTGTGTGCATTCCAGACGATCGCGCGTCGAAGCAGTAACGGCAAGCGACTGCGGGCTTGAGGGAAGTCCCAGGGCTGCTCTGGCAGAAGTGGAGTGGTCCGCTTGCTGCGGAGGATGCGCGCTGCCAAATTGATCGCCGCCCCGGCCGCAGATCAGCGGCCCTTGGTGGCCGTTTCTGGTCGCTACCATTGCCTCACTCAGCCAGCCATGTTTCGAGTCGCCGCTTCGGGCCAGCGAGTGCCCCAAGAACGCGCTGTTGTTGAGGAAAAGAAAAACACCATGGCAGAGCTCCTGCGCGGCACGGCGGCCGACGCTCTCGGGCCACCGCCAGGCTGCTCGGTCGCCTGCTCGGTCGGCACCCCGGGGGTGGAGATGCCAATGCCAGTGTCAGTGCTGGCCCGCTGTTCTCGTTGACGGACGGGCCGGACCCCTGCCAATGCCTCCACCTCTGCGTTCACGAGAGCTGCCGACTTCCGCAAGAGGCTCAATAATATCGAGGCAGTCGGTTGTTTAGGGTAGAGGACAGAATCTGTAACCTTAAGCAAACAGCCGTGGTGGGTTTATCCTCGCAGGCGCGCTTCCGCATTGAGCTTTGACTGCTTGCGCGCTCGGGCCTTTGGCTTCGCGGGCCGCCTCGTGCGTCAATTGCTTGTGCCGGCTCGGTGCCGGGTTGGCTGTGGAGGCCGAAGGGCGCGGCGGCGCCGTTTCAAGCCGTCGAAACAGTGCAGGACGAGAAGCTGTCCCAGTCCTTGCAATTTGACGGTTCGCGATGGTGGCATGCCCCTGAGGCTCCGCCGGTCGTGGGTGTGTGGGAGGTCGGTGCTCGGAAAAATTGCAAGGGCGCGAGCCCGAGGGGAGGGAGTGGAGCGGCAGCAAGCGGTAAGTGGTGTCGTCGTTGACGCGCCGCTACATCAATCATGCCCACGCCCCCGGCCGCGACGGTTCCGTGTTCCCGTGGAGGGGACAACGTGCCGACTGCCTACCGCCCATGGTACTTGAGCTCGACTCGCAGCCAGCCATTGGATCGCGGGCTCCAATGCCTGCAGCTCCAATGCCACAACACGAGCTCCCACACGAGTCTCGAGAGCAGCCGCCGCTCTGCTCGTCGCTTACCGCACTCGGCCATGACTCCGCGCGCGTCCCGGCACATGGTCGCATCGCGCGCTCACCCGTCGGCCGTGTCGAAACCGCCGGCTGCCACTGCTACCGTCAAGAGGCCAACGGCGACGGCAGTGCGCGCGGTGGCTTCGCGTATCTTTTGACGTCGATCCCTCGATCGCCCGATCGAGCGCGGTCTGCTAGCCAGGCACGCCCACGCTGCTCCATTCGGGCAGCACATGCAAAAGCGAGCAGCCAAGCTCGCGCTCGTATTAGGCAATGCTGCTTGCCTCTTCGGTCGCGCTTTCCTGCTTACATGCACTCGCGCTGTTTGCTGGCGCTGGCCCTATGGCCCAGCGGGCGCCAACGCGCGGTCGCCCGGTCCGCTCGTCCCTATATGGGCCCCGATCAGCGCGCGCCGCTTCCCAACGCGGCCCCGGGCGCAGCGCATGCCTCGCGGGATCCATACGAGCGCAGTCCCGCGCTTCCCCGCCTGCTCTTACCACCAACAGCAAATCCATCGTGGGCACTTATCTCGCTGACCGACTGGTGAAGGATCAATGGCAGAGCAGAAGCCAACCCACCGCATCGGTTCCCCACCGTGCGCCCCCTTCCTCCTCGCTTCGCTGTCCCGTTTCGGCGTCGTGATGTTATCGCCATGAGGGACTCTTTTCCCTGTCGAAGGAATCTGCCCTACGAGCGGCCAGCACCGCCCACTCGCCCGCCCGCCGCCCCAGCAGAGACATGCATGCATGTACATGTATCTTGCCCGTCGATTCTGCAAGGCTACTGTACAAGAGTATTGGTGGCTGCGCGGCCCACCAGCCACTCTGCTGTGCTTGTCTCTCTGTCTGCGCCGCTTCATCTTGTCTCCCTCCTCTGCACCTTGTCCTTGCATGTCGCCAGCAACTGCTCCGATTCTTCCGGCGCCGCATGTACCCGTGACTGACCTGCTCTATCTCGGGGCGCATCATTACGAATCCGGTACGCTCTTCATTATCCCGAGCTCCACCCTGCCCATCCAACAGTTGGCCGCCATGGCCGCCGTGTCTTTCTTCCTTGACTCGCCCGGCTAACAGCATCGCGCGTTGCACCGCGTGCCTGCTCTCTCCCAGCCGGCCGGGTGTCGGGAACATTCTAAACGTTCGGAGCATGAATCTCCCCAGCCTGGAAATGATTCACCACGGTGCCAAGACCCTTCGATTACCCTTACGAGGCACGCAGCCTACGTCATGACGGCAAATGGGGTAACAAGGCGCGGTTATGGACGCTCCCGCGCGCTAGAAAGCCAAGTTCGCCATCCCGGTCTGCAGGGCCCTTCTACACCTACCTCACTGCCGTCTCCCACACTCTCGTCGTTCGGCTATGGCTGCACAAAACCGTTTGCGTGGCGGTTTCCCCGCCCGTGTCGTGCACAGCCTGCTTTGCGAGCCAAGGGAAGAGAGAACGCCATGATGGCACCGCCCATGTATCTGCTTTGCACAACGATCATCGAGTCAGGTGGTTAGGGGACCTTATACAAAGAAGCGCCATCCCGGGAGATCTCGAATCGGAAACAAGCCCTCCCACGAGACGCAGGCCAATACCCCCCCCCCCCCCCCCCGCCAGCATGTCTCAGACCCTTTTCTCAGACACTCCACTTCCCAATGCTACACCTCGAAGATTGCCAACTAAAAACCCCACTGCAGCGCCGCGCTTTCGCGGGTTTGCGGGAGCACGGCATGGCTGGCGCGCCAACATGCCAGCCACTGGCAGCTGCAGCGCCCCTCTCTTCGCTCTCCCCGATGTAGTCAGCGGCGCCCGCGCAGGATTCTCGCAGCCAAGGACACCACAGGCGGCAGCGGTAGGGTCACCGCAAGAAGAGGAAGAAAAAAAACAAGAGCGGCGCCGCCTTCAGGATCAGAGCAATCGCGCAATTCGGAAGGCGCCGCCGGCGCAGCCCTCTGAAGACCCTTCCGCTCTCCTCCTGTCCCGCTTTCCCCACTACTGCACTGCACTGCACGCCACGAGCTGTGATGTTTCCATGGCCTTTGATTGCGCAGCACCCTTTTCAGCGCCGTTCTCAATGTCTTGATTGATGTCGCAGATCTCGACTGTGCTCTCCTCACCGCAGGCTCGGTATTGAGGCCCAAAGGGGAGGTTGCGTTGACGCGATGGAAAAGGAAATATCTCCTCGAAATCTCCGCTGCAAAGCATAAGCAGTAAAGCAAGGACGGGAGGCATTCTCTGCGTTGGCGGTCGTGAGGTCGGGCGGGAGATGGAAACGGTAGGTCGAGGTACGGTAAGGCTGGGAGGGAATGACAGAAAAAGGGTGTCCGGGATGGGATCCTGTAGGGCAGAGCGAGGAAGGGGTGCGGTTGCGCCCCTCTTCCTTTCTCTCCTCTCTCCTTCTGGGCTTACCTTCGACTACCGGGTCAGGAATAAGACGAAGAACGCCTCTTTTGTCATACGCGTGCGGTGCGCTGTTCGTTTCGCTCGCCTGTTGAGCGAACGGCAGCGGACGGGCGGCTTCTTCCCGTTGGTGAGCAGGCTTCACTCTCGCTATACGGGTGGGCTTGCTTTGGGGCCTGTCAGCCTTGCCGCGAAGGAAAGTAAAGTGCTGAGGTGAGATCTGCGTGGTGGGCTTGGGATGGGGAGGCTTGGGGCGTTGCGCTTATGGGAGCATAGAGCGGGGAGGGTGAGTCGCTGGTACATTGTGCTGTCAGGGCATTTAAAGCGCCGGCTGGGCACTCGGCCAGGGTTTGCGCAGGGGTCCTGGCCTGGGTGGATATTGTGGAGGCGAAAGGAACAACAGAGACAGCGTTTAACACGAACGCAAGCGGGGATTTTCTCCTCTCGAATAGCGGACGCCAGGCCGTGGGAATCCTTATTGTGGAGAGAATCTTCACGCACCAATTTCCTGCAGCAATCAGAGATGAATTCGGCTCTTTTAGCCCCCAGTTGATCGTATGCTTCCCCGGCCCGGCTGCCTGTGTTGGGGTAGAACAGGGCAGAGCAGGATTCGTTTCGTGTGCCGCCGGCTTTCCTATTGCGAATTGGCTTGTTCATGCATGAGGACCACAAAGCGCGTACAAGAAAAGAGGTCGGTCTGTAACATAGCGGTGTCTGCCCTGAAGATGCCTTAAACGGCAATTGCGATGACAGTTCTTCCCAGACAGCAGCTTAGTCCTTCACCATTGTCGACATCATCCGACTTAGCCGCCTCGAAGTCGTCCCTGAGAACATGCGCAGACAGGAATACGGGAAGGCGGATACACCAGTTCTCCTCCAATGCGGCCGTCTGGGCGTCGATCCCGTAAGATTCCAATGGCCCTTCCCGTCGGTAGGAGATTCCTCGGGGGACCTGCTTACTTCCAATTTTGTCGCCTGCCGACGCCCACTCAGCATTAGTGCTCTTTTGCTGTTTCTCTGGCCTTGTTCGCGAAAATTTCCAGAACAAATCCCCAAAGTCCTGGGTGTTGCAGCTAAAACCAGCAAGGAGGAGAAAAAGCATGTGCAATAAGCAAAATATCATGTGAAGATCACACCTTATGCCCGTTGTGTCCAGGCTCGAGGGGAAAACACGAGAAAGGATCATTAATCATCCGCCCAAAAGAGACGCCGCCAAGCGATGCAAAGCAAAGCAAAGCAAGCTCTGTGGTGGAAGGGAGAAAATCCGGCGACGCCGAAGATGCCGCTGATGCTCGGCCCTTCGCCGCAATCTAAAAGGAAATACCCGCGTGTACCGCTACCCGCCCGTTTCTCTCTCTCCAATTCCTTCTCTCTTACCCTGTCCCGGACATATAACGTTTTAACAAACGGTTTGCTGCCAGAAGCTTTTGCAATCGCCTGTCGATCGACCTTCTTCAGTAACTTCCCCGGCCCGCAGAGCAAACCACGCAGCAGCGATCGATATGCGAATAATCAATTGGAAGTCAAACCTTCCCCTCGCCTAGCCCTATTGCTGGGCGCTGGATCTGGGCCACACCCACCCATGCAAAGCAACGTACGTCGGAAGCACGTAGGCACATGCGTGCACTTCGGAAGTCTGGACTGCAAAGAATGCTACCCAAGAGAAACTCAAGCGACTGACTACCTGCTCCGCTCTGCCTGCCCGCCCGGTCACACTGTGGCGATAGAGAGAAAAATCAGGTCCTCGGGCTTTGTTTTTCCCTCTTAAATTCACACCTGGTCAGGCCATACTCACATACAAAGAATACTCGACCCCAGAAAGTTAAGGGAGCCTTGCGCCTTTTTTTCTTTCCTCCCCGGTCGAGGAGCGGGTAGACCCTTGTTTTTGTTTGCCTGCTTCCTCCATACATACTCGGGTCCAGAACAGGATTGATGGGGCGCGTCTGGTTCTTTTGCGGAACCGCTTCTAGACCGGGCCTGCTGGGCTGGCGCTTCCTCTTTCCTTTCAAACCGGTCGGATAGCAGCGAGGTGGATCATCGGCGTCTGTGCGTGCGTGTGGGTGAGTGTGTGTGGAGAACAATGCTCCGGGGTTAGGGGTGGGTCCCCCGGGCGTAAAATGTGTGGGATAACAAGAAGAAGCGAACAACGCATCATCAGATCGGATCAGCACAAAAACGCCATTTTCATTTCTTTCATTCTCTTCCTCGCTCGTCTGATGGGCATCCTCATGCTCCCCGAAGAGCATGAAGCATAAAATAAACTGAAACATTGAAGAGTGGACCGAGTCGGAGCTTAATCCTCGTAAAATCCGCCTGGTTCGGTTTGATGCTCCCCCCTCCCCCCCTGCACCTCCAAGCGGAGGATTCGGAATCTCATGTCATCTGCTTCCCTTGTTGCCCCATTTATTTCATCTCTTTTCTATCTTCGTCCTTGGCAGTAATGGGGGGTGTAGATACGTGGGCATGTGTGGGCGTGTGTTTGAGAGCATCGTGGATGAAGTGCTGCGCGTGAGCACGCGCGTGGCTTGCAAGTGTTTTGGGGGTGAGACAACAGCAGAAGGGCAGCACGGCAGCGGGCTCGGAAAAAGAAGACACAGTCGTGAACGAATCAAGACGGCTGCCCTGGATGTTTGGGCATCAGAGAGGCAGACAGCAAAGGACGCCACAGAGCGAGACCGAAGGGATGGGGCCGGGCGCAGGAGCCTTGGTTGCTGATTGCTGCTCTGCTGATTGTGCTGATAATGATGATGATGATGTAGTGTGGAGCTTGCGCAGGTGGGCGAAGAGGAGTAGAGTGAGATATGCAGGTTGGCAGCCTCGTCTTATCGTCCAAGGAAAATTGGCAAAGCCACACAAGCAAACAGCGGCAGACCCTGGCGACGAGGACTTATCCTGGGGGCCGGAATGGGAGCGGGACCACGCGCATCTCGATGCGCACGCGATTCTTGAGATTTGCGTCGCTTAGGGTGCTGTAGGGCAGCACAGCAGGACATCCGGCGCTTTGATTGCATGCATTACTGTCAGATGAGAGAAAACGGCAGCGCTGCTGGGATGGGCGAGAGGGAAAAGGGCAGAAAAGCGGCGGAAACGTGGATCAGGGTTCATCCGGACGGCGCAGGCCCCGGCCAGGCAGGGCTGACCACCTACAGCTGTTAGTGCTCAGCAGCCAGTCACCTCTCCCGCTTGGCTGGCTGGCCGCATTCTGCTGTCTTGTCTTTCTTACCGAGTCCACGTTTACTTTGCTTACCTTTTTCGGGCGTTGATGCTGGACAAGGTTTCCGACCTTCTGATTTATCATCATCCGCTACCTGCTTGCGGTAGATTCTAATAAGCAGTCGGCTTCGCTGCTCGTTGTCGTGCCAAAGTGCCTTTGCGTTGGTCCTGAGCTGCTATGTGAGGCTAGCCTGAGCTGAGAACAGGCTGCCAGCAGAGAAACGGCATGTTCAAGCGGACACCCAAAAACGGAAATGCGGCGGTGGCGGTGACCAGCCGACCAACCCTTTCAACGTCTTTGTTGCGAGCGAGCAGCTGCTCCGCATGAAGACTAGAAGCCGCTAGAGAGCACGCGTGTGTGAGTGGTCCCGGGGAAGTGGATAGGCTGCTTCCATGGGTGTGCACCGCGTTCGCAGAACGGTAGGGACGCTCCCTACTTTCGTCTTACCTCTGTCTCACTTCTCTCTGCTCCCACGCCTACCTTCTTTTCTATTTCCTTGCCCTCCATGGCATCGCCGCCGCCCCAAAAGCCTACTGTTGGAAGAAGAGCAAGGCGGCGGGGTGTTGACAGATAATTTTGGACGTCAGAAGCCATCAGATTGGACCGATATGGTGAGCGCGTGGGCGAAGTTGCACAGCCTTTGCCTCCTTCCCGCGCTCCCGTCGTCTGGCTTGCTGTTGCTTGTGAATCCTTCCCGCCTGTTGTATCTTCTACTTGCTTCTATTTCCTGTCCATTACGTGCAGCCCCGAAATGGCTTGCACTGCGCTCCGGCCGCAGCAACAGCATTCGCGCAGCCCTCGCTCGCGTGGTGTGTGAGCGGGCACCCGCCGCACCCAGTCCATCGGTGCCTGTCAGGCCAGTCGCTCGGTCAAGGCCAGACAGAGGAAGATCTCGCGAAATGTTTGCGCAACAGCAAACTTCGCTCCCGTACGTAAGCCTTTCCGAGGGTGCGACGAGAAAGGGAAATGCTGGTGTTGAGACTGCAGCACAACAACCGCGGAAGAGAAACGAGCGACCTCTGGGACGTACGCGTCTCTGGAATTGTTGCGCGCGGAACGACCGGTGAAGGAATGGAAAGATAGTGGAAGCCTAGAAAATACGGGTCTCGTCTTCGGCCGAATACGGGGCTGGGAAGAGCTGGAAAAGAGCGCCTGAACGACCTATCCTCGGCGAGTTGGGGTTGGGTGGGAGCGTTGCTCGTCCCTCGCATGCTCGCACTCTCGCGCCTTCAGGAAGCCGACATGGCTTAGCAGCTAAGTGGCCAGCCCTTGGTAGGACAGAATATGCCCCGCGTGGGGGAGGGGGTATGGGTGTCTCTGGGTGTCTTGGTTCTTACCATGAGGCAGAGACCAACATATGTTCAGATGCTGAGCAGAGCAACTGGTTGGCTCTGCGTGGACCCGTGCCTACGCGCGCTTTCCATGAGACCTGATCATTTGACGCCAACAACGCGGTGCGCACACATGGACCTGCCTCCCCGTCTCGACAAGAGAACTCCCAAGTCACGACGTTGGTTCAGCTCCAAGCCCTGTAGATCGAATAGCCGAGATCTTGTGGCCTCGTGCGAGCAGACGGCCTGCGCGAGCTGCACATCGTGGGGAAGCTGTGGTGCTCGCGGGATCTCCGTACGAGCTAACTGGTCGTCATCCGCAGGCTCGTTCTGTTGGCTTGTTCGAGAAGGGAGTGCAAAAGAGCTTGGCTGTCTGGCCCCCGCATGCTCGGCCGTCTTGCTTCAGCTGCGCGGGCATCGTGGCATCGTGGGAGCGAAAGACGTGGTGCAGAGGGCGCGCCGCTTACGTATGGCGGGTGAGATTTCAAAAACAAAGGCTGGAAGAAGGCGGCGCAACGGCAGAAGGAAGCGTCGATCAAACTCGACAACACTAAAAACAGAAAGAAAAAGCCTAGATCTTACGCTGTGGATAACCGTTGTAGGGTTGTGTTCTGAACCACCACGCCAAGAGCAAGTAAGTGTTGTGTGTGTTGGATCATGGCGGTGTGCATGGCAGCGGAGCGACCGAGGACTTGCAACGCGGCTGAACGATTTCCCGCTGTAGACTCATCAGGCCAGCTGGGGAAGATGACCTCAGCAGCCAACGGCCGATTTCTTATTTTCCTCCCCTCTGATTGCTTGTCTGCTCTCTCTCCCCCCGCTTTCCTCTTCGGGGCACCGCGTTGCCGCACTCCACCAGGTACGACAGCGCCAAGATGCTTGCGGTCCTCGACAGTTCGAGCAGCCGCAGTCAGGCAAGCAGGCAGACAGGCAGCAGCATAAGAACCATGGAGCAGGGCTTTCCGACCCGCTGCAGTGGTAGAATGGCATCGTCGCCGCGGAACCAACACGGTGCACGACGCATATCTTCTTTTCATGCTTCGCTACCGCACTCGCATCGCAGGGACGCTGGTGTTGGGTTTGTGCGATGCGCGTGCTCCTGTCGCTCGCTATCGCAGCACACAAAAGTCTTTTTTGCATCGTAAACGAGCTCTAGCGCTTCGGGTTGGTTATTGATTAGTTGCTGTGCGTTGTTCGAAAGCGGAATCAAGTTCAGCGCAGCGGTGACGCGGACTGATCCCTGACAGGAGGATGACCTGATAAAACTCTGCGGGCTCATTCACTTCTCCTCGCCGCCGAAGGCTTCTCTTCGAGAGAGAGGGGGGGGGGGAATGACGATCGGTCTTCGAAGCTCCCAGAAGCACATGTCGATGATGCGACGCTGATAAGAGAAGACGAGCGATCCCAATCGGGACGGGCAGCGAGATGGGGACTGCCCAGCTCGCTTTCACTGTGTAACTCTGATCCCGCTGTCAGATAGACGGTTGGTCCGCTCCGCTGCATGTTGGAGGATCCGCGGCGGAAAGGCAATTAGGGCATGCACCACGAAATCCAGGAGGGCGCTGCCGTACGACGAGGTAGAGGCACTGCAACGTGGTCAGCTGCACACAAGAGGCCCAGCGAGTCGGAAACGCGATGTTGCGCAAGATGAGGTCTGGCTGGCAGCACGCCATGTGCGTCTGTGTAGCTGTGCGTGTCTATCGATGGTGCTCGATGTGGGCTTGACTACGGAGGCAGGGGGCGATCGACAGGGTCCCGCTGCCCCAAGGATGGTTGCACCGCTCCGCCGAGAGGCACGAAAGGCCACCGAAAGCGAGCTGTACCACGCAATCCCACATATCTTGGAAGGCTGAAACGCCTCGAGAGCGCCAAACATGCCGCTTCGGGCCGGCTCTCAACATGCTCTATCGTCCGTGAGACCCCGCTGCTGGCCGTGTCGCCGCGGAACATTAGTACATCTGCGGTATACAGCCCTAGGTGCGAGGGAGGCGCTTGCGGATGATTTGAGTGTCGCCCACGATGATGCTTACATTACCGGAAACTGGTTTTGCAACGACTCTGCCCGGCTCTCGTGCTTGCTGAAGAATGTCGCAGGAACGCGAGCCAACAGTGCCAGTGCCGGGGGGCTTGCTCGGTGTTTTCGTGGTGATGTCGAGCATTGCAGGCTTCCCCATTACTCCAAGGCGTCAGAGCACAGCCGGTTTCCCGCCCGCACGTCGCAAGCATCTGTGCAGATGCTCGACCGGAACCCGGCGACAGCCAACAACTATCGCAATTGGCCGAGTCTGGCGTGGATGGACGCGTAATGGACACTCTGCTCGGACTACGGAAGGTCCTTCCAGCCCGGAGAAAGCACGCTCTCACCAGGCAGCGGACGGCGGCGCTCGGATGAATCTTCAAGACCGCTAAGTCCGGTATGCACGTCTCGGTAGTCTTTGCTGTGGTGCATGTCAAGCAGAAATCCAGACACTGGGGCAGCGAAGCATATCCAAGAAGCCCCTGCACAGGCAGCTCGTGCTCTCCGCGGCGGGCCCGAGTAGGCGGGCCCAGAAGCACACTGGATGAGGGCGGTGCATTTGCAAAGAACACGGAAAAGGCAAGCTTCTGGCAAGGTCACATGTTTTGCGCAGATGCAGGCTGGTGAATGCCTGCCCCCGGGGTGCCGGGAGACGAACCAAGGTCCAACGGCTGCTTGCTGAGCTTGCTGAGCTTGCTGTCGGGCGCTCAGTAAGCGTTTCCGGGGACCAAATGTACGTTGGTGATGGTAACAGATTCCAGCCACGAGGCGGGAATCGTGTGTGCGGTTGCGCGTACAAAGGGGCCTTTTCTTTTTCGCCGGAGCGGCTCGCCACTAGCGTGGTGTGGAGAAGCAGGCCTGTGATGTCGCTCTAGTGACCACGTTTGAGGATCGCTGCTGCTTGGCCAGAACTCAAAATGGTATGGAATCGCTGCACTGCAGCGGAGAGTGAGCGATGACGGTGGAGAGAGCAGTGCTTCGTGCAGGCGGCATGACACCCTGGGCTCCGCGGGCGTCGTGTTGGTCACGATCACGACGACGAAAACAACGCCTTTATATTCCGAGTCCCGAGAGCAGGTGCGTTTCCAGCCGTGTCGAGCGTGCGGGCTTGACGGGATAACGGTCGACGGGCAGACTCCTGGGCGAGCAGCGGGAGCTCACGATGAGAACAGAGGCGATACCGCGAAGTCCAAGTGGTGATGTCGGCGTGAGGACGGGTGGACGAGAGTCAGCGCGTGTGCGTGTGCGTGTGCGTGTTCGTCTGGGACCGACCCGCCCGGCCGGTCTCGGCGCGCTCAGATCGACGGCCGCCGAATCCGTCTGCCGTCTTTCCGCTTTGGGCCTCTTACACCCAGCGACATCTCCACGCCGAGCATTGCTCCTTCCACCGCCAATGCTGAGCGCTGCCTCCGGCCTTACAGCACGCCATCTCGCAACGACGAACATTTTTGCGGGCAATGCGGCTAGCGACAACCCAAAACCGCTTCTCCGGTTGCCTCTGCGGGAGTCCGTACGCGCCGTCAAACCGCGCACAGGCATCCCCTTCCCCGACCCTTCCTTGACGCGACCATCGGCCCGCTGCTGCCTCGAGGGAAAGAAGAAGGGAGTCGCAGCACTGGGCACTTGTACCTTGCACATCGACATGGGACCCGCCGCCAACGCTAACCCAAACCCCAAACCGGGGGCGACGTGGTCGGCCAGCCGCGGGCATTGCAGCTCACGGTCGTCGCCTTCCACTCAACACTGCCTCATCGAGCCGCGATGGTGCTTCTGCGAGACACCAGAGTGTCGCGTATTTGCACTGGCCCGCTGCTACTTTTGGACCAAAACACCTCTGTAAGCCTCCGCCGTCATGCCTGATTCGTCTAATTGACTAGTCGCTCGCCCGCCGCCGGCTCAACAATCCTCCTTCTAAGCGCTTGCTGCAGCCAATGCCCCAGGGTGGGCATCCTGCCATTGAGAATGTAAGCCACAGCAGAGGGAGAAAAATAGAAATTCGCGAGTGCGACGGAGTGCTGACCGTGGATAAGCATTCGATCAGCAGGTGCCCAGCAAGGTTAGCG
The DNA here is from genome assembly GCA_011503125.2 of Botryosphaeria dothidea. Taxonomy (NCBI): domain Eukaryota; kingdom Fungi; phylum Ascomycota; class Dothideomycetes; order Botryosphaeriales; family Botryosphaeriaceae; genus Botryosphaeria; species Botryosphaeria dothidea. Next base: position 2,061,229 of record WWBZ02000040.1, on the reverse strand, counting down.
TCGCGTCTCTTTCTCCACCGTGCCCCACGATCCATGCTCCACACATCCACAATCCCCATGCTAGAGCGCTCGGATCCCCGGCAGCAGGCACTCTGGTCGCAATAGAGAACACCACCATGCGGTCACGACTCCGGCAAGCTATCTTCTCGAAATCAGGCCACCAAGGGCTCTCTCTCCTTCCCAGGCTTGCGGCTGACTCAATGGATCGGAGATCGCAAGCGTATGCAAGATACATTGCCTGAACATGGTGGATCTGCGGCACGTCGTCGGCGGTCTACCCGCGATATTGCTTGTTTTTTTAATTAATCCATTCCCTATTTCTCTCTCAAACATTCCGACGTGTGGATGACCTGACTGCGCTCCCATCTGCACCCTTCCTTCCTTCGTCCGATCGTATCCTGCCCCGGAATGATAAGCGGCCGCCTCGTGCGGCTGTAAGGCACGGAGCCTTTTTGGGTGTGGTTTTCATGCTTGACGTCATGTCTGTGCTGCCTTTTCCCCGGTACAGCCGTATAACCCTCAACTTGAGACACCCCGGTCGCTCAAAGAAGGCATCACGATAATGTCCTATCGGGATATGCGTACAAGAACAGGATGAGCGAGTTACCGAATGCGAAATGTTTCCACCTTAGATGCCGATGCGGCCAGCATGAGTAGTAACCTGTAGCTCAGATCAAACGCAGCCAGCGCGGAGGATTTGTGGGGCCACTTTCCACGCAAGCATCTCCCCTATCCCGTTGATCGCAGTCTGCAATTAATTTGGCCGTCTGGCCTGTTTGACGTGCAGTAGTGATGGATGTAAAGCAAAGGCCTGGTCGATTTTGCCGTCTGGGTGGCCGTATATCGTACTCCGAGCCTATTGCTTCAACCTGGACAGCGCTCTACAGTAAGCACGGAATAGTGATTGTTGGAAATGTTCACTCTTGTTCTCTCACCCCGAACCTCCTCGAATGTTCCGAGAGTCATCTGCTCAAAATGTTAGCGTCTCCTTGCTAAAAGACAAGTTCAAACAATCATGCAATCACTATATGCACGGTCGCAAAACGACGTCACCTGGAAACGTGCTGTGCAACGCAACTGCTGCGCAGCAATACCTGGCACGTCCTGGTCCACGCCTTCGTCCCACTTCACATTTCTGGTATTCAGAAGGTTTTTTTTTGGGGGGGGGTTTATTTGTACACGCGACAAACGAGACCATCTACTTGTGGGGTCTCGAAGCCCTCCAAGAAGCCGAAACTCTTGAGTCTTCCGAAGATAGATGGTCAAACAGGGGTTAATGGGATACCGGAGGCGTCGAGGAAGACAACCATATAGATGAGCTCGCCGCTTGGACGTCTATTGGCGTTGCCTTGTTGACGCCTTGTGGACAGCTGTGGTGTTCCACGAATATCCGGACAACTTCGGACGGTTTTGAGGGGTTCCCGACCGGCAGGGCGTACCTCCAGCGTCTCTCACCCATTGGTGGACTTGCTCCGGACACCTTCAGTTGATGAATCACCACTGAACTGGCCTCTTTGGAAGAACTGTGGGAAGCAGTCTATCGAAAGCCAGCAGAGCCAAGTGAGAGAGCAGAGATCATCCCCGGAAGGAGCTTTTTGAGGTCCTGTCAGCAGTCACGCGACGAGCTCCTAGTTGAGACGTAGTCTGCACTTACATTGTAGTAATCGCATTTGCTTTTGTAATTCGTTTCTAGTAGTCGATCGCTAGGTTGAAGTCTATTAACGGTGATGTGATTGCTTTTCTCTCTTCCAACTGCGAATCATACGGTGGTGGTGCTATTGCTGCAATTCGTAACGAGTAACAGTTTCCAAGAGGGCTAACCCTCAACCAGGTCAGTGGATGTCATGATCAATGGCTTCTGCCAGCAACCAATGGCGGTGGAAGGCGGCGTGATCGAGAGCTCCAACATCGGTCAAGTTTCCCTTTTCCATTTCACCTACAGCTACTTCTGCTTCATCATCCGTAGACACTCAGCGCTTCAGTACACGCGTCTCTGTGATATCGTACGATCATATGCAGTGAGCCCCCTCAGTGAGAAGAGAGGCCTTGAAGCCTTGTTGAGGACGAGACCGACATTGATAGGCAGACATTAACAACATGTCTCTTTGTAGCCATGCTGGAGGCAGGACGATGGCGGAAGCCTGCGGGAGCTGTGTAATCCTGTTCTCGGTGAGCTTCATCCAATCCGATAAATTCAAACTCCTCTACGTGGCCCAACAAATATCTCAGATCTCCAACAAAGATATGACGCAGATAGAGTCTCCTACTTAAACAAGAATGTGGTGGTGGTATTATGATGCAGTGAAGGCTGGGAGCGTGGCAGTACTGTAGACAAAATTCAAGGACTTCATCGAGCAATGACCAGGTACAGTGTCTTGGAAGGAGGGTGTGCATGCCGGGAGCGAGACGATACTCAATGGCCAAAGACGAACATGAAATGTACACAGAGTCCAGAAAATGGCAGTTTATCCCTCCGATATGCTTTCTCTCAAGAAAAGAAATAAATCTTCCGTGACACGGTGCTTGAGGCCTAACGAGTCCTCGATATCAACACGCAGATCCGACATTCCTCTTGGGGTCACATGTACGGGGCCCCACTGCAGCACGTCGGGAAAAAGAAACACCTGAGGAAATAGACGGACTGATTCAAAGTGAAAGGGCAAGTGTCGTCGCACAAGTCACCTACGTTGATTGAACCCGAAGTGCTCTGGTCCCCCAACTTCAACCTGGCACAGAAAAGGGAGGGTACTACTTCGAGGACTGTTGAGTCAGAGAAAACCTCCAATAGCAGCACGTTTCGTGGTTCAACGGGTACCCGTGGTGGTTCCGTTGCATGGCGCGGAGATGGTGAAGTATTACGTCTGCCTCACTAAGCAGGACCTGGCTTTTCTTAGCGGACCAATACACTTCAAGATAAGTAGAATCAGCACAGCTCGGCGTCGGACTTAAGGCTCACAGGCGCAACTGACATCACTGCATAGAGTTCTGATGGGCTGAGTGTGTTGGTCAAGTCGGAAAGGCCGTAGTTGTTTGTGTGGCGGAAGAGAATGATTTCGACTGGCGGAGTTCTCCCAACACACACCATCAAAGTCCGTCAGCCCACGGCTATGCAAGTGCGGGGCCCCTGTGATCTGAGGTCCTTATCTCTGGATTCGAAATAGTCCCTGACCGCCCCATTTGAGGTAGAGGCAGTGTCCGAGACACGGAAAGCCGTTGGATAGGCCTTGCTGCAGGGCGAATCCTCTGATGCTTCATCATACTCTTCTTGCGGCGATTTCACGGCCACTGTGGGCAGGCACAGCAACTAAGGCTGTCAGCTTCAGGATTGCAGCCTTGGACGCTTTCGGCCCGCTGTAGGTAAGCTGGGCGAGAGCTGTATTTCGGGAATATGTTGCAATCATGAGGCGAACTGAGAGCTTGACCCAGCCCTTGTATGGTTGACAGGAGAGCATGTCAGGGCCAATGCGCTACTGGGTCGATGTGAAAGCGAACGCTGTGAAATGCATTTAGCGCCGTACGACGGTGCTGCAGGCCGAGGGATAGGCTGCCTTAGGACTTCACATGTGCTCAATAGCATTTGCCGGCAGATTGATCAGCACGGCTTTGATGCCCAGCGATTGCTGATCATTGGATGTGGTGCTCGACCGTGAGTGAATTTCGAAAATGACACTATGCACTGACGGAAGAATTCCTCGAAAGAGTAATAAAGTTTCACGACACATCCAACGCCTTTCGGGGACGTCTCAGATCTCCGACGTGGAGTTCTTTTCAGTTGTGGGACCTTCGGACACGTGGGAAAGCCAACCGACAGGCCAGGCGCAGATGCACTCTGCTGTGCGCCGCGTAGGTCCTGTCGTTGGTGCAGACAGGAGGTTGCCGAAACGTGGTCACGAAGACATGGCCGGTTCAAAGATTCTGCATGTAGATGTAGCTCTGCGGACGTCCGAAGTGCACCGGGTTCATTGGCTGCAGTAGGCGCACTGGGAAGCTGAAGTCAAAGTGGAGACGGGCGTTGGGAATTTGTCAAGCTGTGGTATTCTTCATGCTGCTCCGAGTCGGAAGAAAGGTCCAATGAGCAATATTGAGATGCATTTTCTGCGAGCGGAGCACTTTCACTGGACGAGAACGGGGCTTGGCCGTTGACAAGCCCGAAATGCAGCGGCCGGAGTGAACCGGCGGACACGTGAAGGTCGAGAAAGAGGTTCCACGGGCCGGCAGTTGGAAGTTGATACTCGGGCCCGGGCGAAGGATGCGGCAATCCTTCAGATGGGGCCAAAGGGGCTGACTTTGAGAGTGGAGGCATCGATGGAAATGGGGTGACTCGAGAGAAACGCGCGAATTTCGTCCGCGAGGCTCGGGATGGCGATAAAGTCGCAGATATCTCGAGCAGAGCCGAGTCAGCCGAAGCGATGTGCAGCGGCCAGACCTGGAGGCTCACAGCCTTAACAGAACCCGGGGGTGCGGTGACGGGCTGGTGCCTACATGTGGTCAGCTTGGTGCAGGCGGATACGCCGATCCGTCAGCTCTGAGACGGGCGAGTGTGGCGCATCGGACTGGGCTGGGGAAGAGCAATCTTCAAGAGTTACCCAGACATTGACACAGTGACGTCCGCGGCGGTGTCACCATGGAGCGGGCGCACAACCAGGGTGGAGGTCAGCGGCGGCCCTGGGCGCTGGGGCTGGGGCTGGGTCAGTGAGCGCGGAGAGGCTGTGAGCAGCGAGACGTGAGGAGGATCGTTGCGGCATGCGTTCGACATCGGACTTTATGGGGCCGTCCGCACTCGCTTCGCTTGCCGCTTTAGGAGTGCGCTGGGACGACACCCAGTGATCGCCCGCCGCTGCCCTGCCTCGACGCGCCCCAGAGACGCTCTCGACACCTTCGCGATGCCTCGCAACGCCTCGCAACGCCCAGCATGTGGTGGCGACGACGACGACGACGCTCCGGCACCCGCGCCTGCCCGCCGCCTGCCCGCTGCCGCCCGCCGCGGCGCTGGGGGCACGTATCCGGACGTGTGCTCGACCACTGGACCCTTCGTATTCACCCTGCGGTCTAGAAACGGCTCTCCGTCGACCTGCCCATGCAGCGAGCCCTGCTCCCGCTCGAGCGAGCGAGTCGGCTTGCTTAGCAGCTCCAGCACGGTGTCCCAAATAGGCACGGGTCCTGTCAAGCGTCTGACTATGGCTGCCAGCGCAAACGTTTCAGAGCTGGCACCGTGTATCACCCCCCGCCGATTGGGGGCTAGGGCAGCGAGCTCTCGACACCGCCGTGGAGTTGCTCCTATCGCGCCCGCCTGCATCGTCGGCCGTCGTGTTTATATGCTGCTAGATCGATCGCCATGGCGCCGCCGGACTCCGGCCGTCTAGCGCTGTCGACGATCATGATTGCCATCTGGGGAGCAGACTGCGGACGATTGGCGGCGAGGGTCGGCGCCTGAGGATGTGCCAGACTGCAGGCCGGGGTGACTATGACGACGTGAGAAGCTGTGCAGCCGCCGCCAGTGTCTCGCTTAGTCTCTCCCCTCGCTCCGTTGAGACCCCCCGGCCTTCCGATCATCCATGCCTGCGGGCCGGGGCTACGTCTATTTGGGCACCTCACCTCACCCATTCGGCGCGGATCCGCGCTGGACGTCAGCCTGCGGCTCTGAGAGGCGTGTAGGGCTCGAGCTTTCCGCCTCTGCCTGCTCCGCCGCGAGATCTACTACACCGCGATAAGGCCTCGACTCTGTATCCACCGCCCTCCATGGCACTCGTTGCGCGCGGTGCTGCAAGCTGTCCCGCCTGTGCGGGTGCTCTGCGCGTTCCCGGGCGCGGTGCTGGGCATGCCTGCCTCTGCGGCGGCAAGAGCTACAGAGACATGGACTGCTCAATCGTCATGCGCTGGAGCAATCTGCTGCTCTGCTACTGCTGCTCGCCAGCCGTTGACGTCGCCAGCAGTCTGGCGTGCGCTGTATTTGCACGTGTAACGACATGGCCGGCCGGGTACTTTGCACGAAAACACCGTACTGCGCTGCAGCTCGGCTCGCCGAGCCCATGACTGCTCGACGGAGTTTGATCTTGGATTTTGCCATGCGCCCAATGCCTGCAAGAGCTAGGATAGAGCTGCAAGCGAACACCTCTGTCTGTTTTGGAACGCTGGCTGACAGCACAGACGGTGGGACATCGTTAGGACCCGGAGGGAGGAGAGCCGTAACCCCTGTCAATGTCCGAGAGGTCGTGACGGCACCTTCACCTCCAGCCTCTACCAGTCTGATCTCAGGATGCTAACAATAGTGACATTGCTTACCAGCAATGCACGCCACCATCCTAGTTTCGCTCCAACCAGGAGGATGCCGCGGCAGGCCTACTGTTCCTCACGTCAAAGACCTGACTGTGCGTCTCCGGCATCCTTGATGCCACTGACGGCCGGACGGACTAGCCGTGTCATCGCCACAGGCCACAACCCAAGCTCACTTTCTGACTGATCAAGATTTGAATCGACCCGCCTGCCAATATTAAAGCCAAGTTCTCCCGATGCACCATACTTAAGGACATGCTCCAGCGCCCTTGAGTGGCTCCATAGACAAACCCCCCCATTTACTTTTCGATCCAACCCTAATACCCTTCGCTTTAGAGGACCACTTCTTTTTCTTCCTATGACTGGCTGATCATCCAATCCTCTGCTACCGCCCAGATATACTCGACAGGGCCCGCCTCCACCCAGCGCCGTCGCAACTTTATAACTGGACTTCTTCCCTAGACCTTCGCTCTAATCCTAATCCGAGGTCTACAACCATGAACATCCTTATCTTCGGCGACCAGACGGCCGACCAGTACCCTCTCCTGAGGAAGGCTGTCCTACGGAAAGACAATGCTTTACTTTCCACCTTCTTGGAACGCGCGAGTGTAGCTCTCAGAAATGAGATCAAGCACTTGCCCCGGTCACAACGCGAAAGCATACCGGACTTCCTTTCCGTCTCCTCGCTGATCGAAGCCTACTACGAGAAGGGTTTGAGGATTCCTCAAATCGAGAGCTCTCTCGTCACCCTCGCACAGCTGTCCCACTTCATAGGGTGAGGAATGCCATGCTTGATATCCCCATTGCTTTTGCTGACACTGGACAGGTACTTTGGCGAGAATCCTAACGAGCTTCCTTCTCTCAGCAACACGCGTGCTCTCGGTCTTTGCACCGGTCTTCTTGCTGCTGCTGCCGTTGCATCAGCAAAGACGCTCAGCGACCTCCTGGCCCTTGGCATCGAAGCCGTCCGCATCGCCTTCAGGACCGGAGCGACGGTTGCAAATGTCAAGGATGCCTTGGAGCGGGCTGAGGAGGGGCCACAGAGCTGGTCTACTATCGTGGCGGGTATCTCTGAAGAATCGGCGAAGATGGCTCTCGCCGACTTCCACCAAGAGAAGGGTATCGCACTTTCGAGCCAGGCATGGGTCAGCGCAGTCAGCGTGATGGCAATCACCATCAGCGGACCGCCCGCGACTACGAAGCGTTTCTTCGCGGAGAGTGAAGCTGTGAAGAACAACACGCGCGTGCCGATCCCTGTGTACGCCCCGTACCACGCGGCTCACCTCCACAGCCAGGCCGACATCGACACCATCCTGGATGCTGGGGCGCGCGAACTCCTGTCGCAATACCGCCCCGGCTGCCTTGTCCACTCTTCGGTGACTGGGCAATGCCACACTGCCACGAACACGTTCGAACTTTTCCAGCTCGCGCTGGGCGAGATCCTGCAGGAACCCGTGAGGTGGGACCGGTTGCTGGAGGAGGTTGTGTCGCAAGTGACTGCATTCAGCAAATCGGAGTGCTCGGTCACGGCGGTGGGTGTGACGAACGTCGCCAACAGCCTGGTTTCCGCACTTAGGGCTGGCGGCCAGACCGCCATCACCGGCCGCGACCACTCATCTTGGGCCCGGCCCACCGAGACCGGCACGGGCCGGACGCAAAATGACAAGATTGCCATTGTCGGCATGTCCGGCCGGTTCCCTGGCGCTGCCAACGCCGAGAAACTCTGGGAGCTCCTTGAGGCTGGACTCGACGTCCATCGCGAGGTTCCTTCCGATCGTTTCGATGCCCAGGCGCATTGCGATCCCTCCGGCAAGGGCAAGAACAAGAGCCACACGCCCTATGGCTGCTTCATCGATGAGCCGGGTCTGTTCGACCCCCGCTTCTTCAACATGTCTCCCCGTGAAGCCGCACAGACCGATCCCATGGGTCGTCTGGCGCTGACCACTGCCTACGAGGCACTGGAGATGTCGGGTTACGTGCCCAACCGCACTCCCTCAACCAAGCTTCACCGCATCGGCACCTTCTACGGTCAGACTTCTGACGACTGGCGTGAGATCAATGCGGCCGAGAACGTGGACACCTACTTCATCACCGGTGGTGTCCGTGCGTTCGCTCCCGGACGCATCAATTATTACTTCAAGTTCTCGGGCCCGTCGTACAGCATCGACACCGCCTGCTCGTCTAGTTTGGCGGCCATCCAGCTGGCCTGCACTTCGCTATGGGCTGGCGACTGCGATACGGCATGCGCCGGTGGCCTGAACGTGCTCACCAACCCCGACATTTTCGCCGGCCTCAGCAAGGGCCAGTTCCTCTCCAAGACTGGATCCTGCAAGACTTATGACAACGACGCTGATGGTTACTGCCGTGGCGATGGCTGCGGCACTGTCATTCTCAAGCGCTATGAGGATGCGGTTGCCGACAACGACCACATTCTTGGGTGCATCCTTGGCGCTGCCACAAACCACTCGGCTGAGGCCGTTTCCATCACTCACCCTCACGCTGGTGCTCAAGAGTTCTTGTACAAGAGGGTTCTTGCCAACGCTGGTGTCGATGCCCATGATGTCAGCTACGTTGAGATGCACGGTACTGGTACTCAGGCGGGCGATGGCATTGAGATGACGTCGGTCACCAATGTCTTCGCTCCCCGCCATCGCCAGCGCAAACCCGAGGAGACTCTTCATCTGGGCGCCGTCAAGGCCAACATCGGCCACGGAGAGGCCGCTTCCGGCATCAACTCGTTGATCAAGGTCATGATGATGATGCAGAAGAACGCCATCCCTGCCAATGTTGGTATCAAGGGAGTCATGAATAAGACTTTCCCCAAGGACTTGCTTCAGCGGAACGTCCACATTGAGCAGAAGCAGGTCGCTTGGCCAAGGAAGGGTGCGGAGCCAAGGAAGGTGTTCCTGAACAACTTCAGCGCTGCTGGTGGCAACACCGCCATCATCCTCGAGGATGGTCCTCTGAGGGAAGCGCCTGCTGTCCAGGACCCTCGTGGCTCCCAGATCGTCACTATCTCGGCGCGTTCCATTGCTTCGCTCAAGAGGAATATTCAGAACGTCATCGACTTCCTTGGCGAGAACCCTGAGACCACTTTGCCGAGTCTGTCATACACGGCAACTGCTCGCCGCATCCAACACAATTACCGTGTGGCTGTTGCCGTCTCGGAAATTTCCAAGGTCAAGGATGCGCTCAAGGCTCAGCTCAAGGACTCCTACAGCCCCATTGCCATGGTGGCCACCAAGACCGCTTTCGCCTTCACTGGCCAGGGTTCGCAGTACACTGCGCTGGGACAGAAGCTGTACCAAGATCTGCCGTCCTTCAAGGCTGACATCGATCAGCTCGACAACCTTGCTCACATCCAGGGACTGCCTTCGTTCATCCCTCTCCTGAATGGCACTGATGTCGCCACGCTGTCACCGGTGGTGGTCCAGCTCGGCATGTCCTGCATCCAGGTTGCTCTTGCCCGCATGTGGTCTGCTTGGGGCGTCAAGCCCGTGACCGTCATTGGCCATAGCCTTGGCGAGTACGCTGCCCTGCACGTCGCCGGTGTTCTGTCTGCTGCAGACATGATCCTTTTGGTTGGCCGTAGGGCGCAGCTCCTTGTTGCTGACTGCACTGAGTATACTCACGGCATGCTCGCCGTTAAGGGCAGCGTTGAGTCCATCTCGGATGTGCTGGGAGCCAAGATGACAGAGATTGCCTGCATCAACGGACCGGAGGAAACAGTTCTGTGCGGTACAACTGAAGTCGTTGACGCTGCCAACGAGACGCTTGGCGCTCAGGGCTTCAAGGCTACCAAGCTGAAGGTTCCTTTTGCGTTCCACTCTGCTCAGGTCGAGCCTATTTTGGAGTCGTTCAAGACTGTGGCTTCATCAGTCACTTTCCACAAGCCGACTGTGCCCGTCCTGTCCCCTCTTACCGGAGACGTCATTCGTGAGGGTGGTATCATTGGGCCCGACTACCTCGCAAGGCATGCTCGCGAGACAGTCAACTTCTGGTCTGCTCTGTCTACCGCCGAGGATGAGAAGGTCTTTGATGAGAAGACTGCCTGGGTCGAGATCGGTGCTCATCCGGTCTGCTCCGGCATGGTCAAGTCATCGCTCAATGGCTCACCAATTACTGCACCTTCCCTGCGCAGAAACGAGGACCCTTGGAAGACTCTGACTTCTAGTTTGTGCACCCTGTACACTGCTGGCGTTCCCATCGACTTCAATGAGTACCATCGCGAGTTCAACGATGCTCACCAGCTTCTACTTCTCCCCACGTACAGCTTCGATAACAAGCGCTACTGGCTAGACTACCACAACAACTGGACCCTCACCAAGGGCGAGGCTCCGGCTCTCATCGAAGCTCCCAAGGCCGCCGAGCCGCCGAAGTCCAAGTTCTCCACTACTTCCTGCCAGCGCATCATCAAGGAGGAGCTCCACGCCAACTCGGGCAAGGTCGTGTTTGAGACTGACCTCGCTGAGCCCACTCTTCACAAGTGCGTCACTGGCCACATGGTGAACGAGAACCCTCTCTGCCCCTCCTCCCTGTACGCTGACATGGGAATGACCGCTGCGGACTACCTATACAAGCAATTGCGTCCGGGCGCAGCCCCTGTTGGCTACAACTTCTGCAAGATGGAGGTTTTCAAGACTCTGATCGCCAAGGTGCCTCCTCCCCCGGAGGGTCAATTGATCCACCTTATTGCAGAGGTCGACATGGAGCAGAAAGAGGTCTCGCTCAAGTTCAACAGTGTCACTTCTGAGGGCAAGACTATCCAGGAGCACGCTACTGGCAGTGTCATCTACGAGGACCTGGATGCCTGGAAGGAAGAGTGGCAGCGCACCTCGTTCATGGTCCAGACTCAAATTGACCTTCTCAAGCAGAAGCTCGAGACCGGCCGGGCCCACAAGGTCCTCCGGGGTATGGCTTACAAGCTGTTCAAGGCTCTGGTTGACTATGCTCCTTCCTACCGAAGCATGGAAGAGGTCATTCTTGATGGCAAGCAGACCGAAGCCACTGCTTCGCTCCAGTTCCAGACTAAGCCTGAGGATGGCAACTTCTTTATGGCTCCTTACTGGATCGACAGCTGCTGCCATCTATCCGGCTTCATCGTCAACGCGTCGGACCTCGTCGATTCGGAGAACAGCGTCTACATCTCTCACGGCTGGAAGTCGGTCAAGTTCTCCAAGCAGCTTTCGCTGGACAAGAAGTACCGCAACTACGTCCGTATGCAGCCCGCTCCTGGAAACATCTCGCAGGGTGATGTCTACATCTTCGACGGCGATGAGGTTGTCGGCCTCGTTACTGGCTTGAAGTTCCAGAACATTCCTCGTCGCGCGATGAACGTGATGATGCCTCCCCCAAAGAAAGCCGGTTCTGCGCCTGCTAGGACTATCGCATCTGCTCCTGCGAAAGCACCCGTCGCCGCTGCCACTAAGCCCGTGGCCAAGACTGTCACCGGAACCAAGGCCAAGAAGACGGTTAAGGTTTCCACACCCAAGTCCTCTGGCAACGTCATCACCACTCGCGTGATGAAGATAATCGCCGAAGAGTGTGATCTGGACATGTCTGAGCTTGTGGACGAGGCTGCGTTCGAGAACATGGGCGTTGACTCCCTGATGTCCCTCACAATATCTGCCAAGTTCCGCGAGGATCTTGATCTGGACATCAGCTCGACCCTCTTTACTGACTATCCTACGGTTGGCCAGATGAGGAAGTTCTTCGCTCAGTACGATGGCGGAGCTCCTCTCGTCGACTCTGAGGACTCGACTGAGTCGGATGCTTCTGAGCTTCGGACTCCCGAGGATGACGACTCGGACACTGACCCCAGCTCCGCGACGAGCTCTGCTCCTAGCGTGAGTGGTAAGGATGAATACGTCGAGGTCTCGGTCAAGGAAACTCGCGAGGTGTCTGGCCAGATCAGCGTGGCTCGTCAGATTATTTCGGACGAGATGGGTGTCCCTCCTACCGAGATTGGCGACCTGGCCGACCTGGCCGAGCTCGGCATGGATTCGCTCATGAGCCTCACCATCCTCGGTGCTCTACGTGAGCAGACCGGTGTAGACGTTCCGTCGACCTTCCTGGTTACTAACGCCACGATTGAAGACATCGAGAATGCTCTCGGAATGAGGCCCAAGCCGCAGGAGAAAGTGAAGATTGAGGCCAAGGTTGAGAACAAGACTGCTCCCAAGCCCAAGCCTTCAAAGACACCACAGCTCACTGAGGTGAACAAGAAGCTTGGCTCGACCATTGATGTCTCGAAGCTTCCTCCGGCCAACTCGGTTCTCCTTCAGGGCAACGCCAAGATTGCTACGAAGAAGCTCTTCTTCCTGCCTGACGGGTCGGGCTCGGCCACGTCCTACATCTCGATTCCCAACCTGTCGCCCGACCTTGCCGTGTATGGATTGAACTGTCCGTTTATGAAGTGCCCGGAGAAGTTCGATTGTGGCATCGAGGCTGTCAGCCGGCTCTATCTCAACGAGATGAAGCGCCGTCAACCTGAAGGCCCATACTACATTGGCGGCTGGTCTGCTGGCGGTGTTATTGCCTACGAGGTGTGCCAGCAGCTTCTTGCTGATGGAGAAAAGGTTGAGAGGCTGCTGCTACTCGACTCGCCTTGCCCAGTCGAGCTGGCTCCCCTTCCTGCCCGTCTTCACCACTTCTTCGACTCGATTGGACTTCTCGGCACCGGTAGGCCCGGCGGTACTCCCGGCTGGCTCCTTCCTCACTTCGCTGCCTCGATCAAGGCGCTAAAGGAGTACGAGCCGGTGCCAATGCCGCAAGACACGGCACCGGAGACATATGCTATCTGGTGTACCGACGGTGTCTGCGGTGACCCCAGCGACCCTCGCCCGCCGCCCGGAGAGGAGGAGGACCCGGCACCAATGACATGGCTCCTGAACAATCGCACCGAGTTCGGTGACAACGGCTGGGGCAAGATCATCCCCAAGGACAGGATGAAGTTTGGTGTCATGAGTGGCAATCACTTCACGATGATGAAGGACCCATATGTAAGTTGCTACTCATCCTGATCGCCACAACAGACAATGATTGACATAGTCTCACAGGCGCAAAAGCTGGGCGAGTTGATCAGGGAGGGCATGAGCCTCTGAGCAAGTGAAAAAAAACTTTCGTCTTCCATTTTGATACATTCAACTGATGTTTTAGAGTGTTTTCTCTTTTGGCGGCATAAGGCGTTTGGCTTGGCGGGCATATCATTTCCTTGGTCTGACGACATTACGATTGTCTCTTTTGTCTAAGGGGTTGGGTTTCTTTTTAGACGGCTACATTTTCATGGTTGATTATGGGACGGCAAATTGTGCGACGCGAAAGTCTTTATTTTCTCTATCATGGTTAAGCAACACTTGCATCGAGGCTTCGAAATCTCCTAGCGATGTAGATAATTACAATTCGATTCGATTCAGGAACCTCTTTCGATCCCCGGACTCTGGTGCATGTAGGTTCGGAGGCAATGCAGGGAGCACCTGCCGCAACTGGGGAACACACATCCCCGATCCTCGATCCTTGCTCCTTGTCACATTTCGAGGCTGGCTTCAGATCTCTGACACGAAGGTAGCACAACCTGTTCGGGAAAATGAACGACATCAATACTTTCTCATTCCTTCGATCCTCCTTCAATTTAGACGCGAACGAAGACATCTGGGGCTTCTTCGCCGTGTTTCGGAGTTCCTCCTCACCGAAGTCCGATGAATGCTAGTGTGTCGTCTTCGCTGGGCTTGGGAAGGAGGCTTGCATGGCCGATTTTTTCCCTTTCGCAATCCGGGAAAACAGGCGCGTCGATCTCCGGGGCTTATTTGGTGTGCTCGACGCCGCTGTTGCCGCGCCAATGCCGTCTCATGGCTTTGGCAGCCAGCGCTTCAGGCAGACAACGACGAGGTACTCCACGCGGCTTGGGGCCGTGTCCGGAGCGGCGAAACCGGTACTTCAGCATGGCAATTGTGCCCAGATAAGAAAGCTGTGCGGCTTACGAGAGCGAGGGTGGGCAATTGGCGTCGTGGTGCGTCAGCGGCTGCGGTGGGCGCTATCTTGTGTTGCGAAAAGCGAACGGGCGCAAAATGCAGCGGTGGCGACGTGGTTACGCCGCCAGGCGGGCAAGTGGTGTAAATTCCGGCTTGGGTCCTTGATTTCCCAGAGGTGGGGTCTCCGCTTGGTTGCAGCGGGAGTGGTTGTGTTTTCGTTGTGGTGCCTGAGGCATGCAGGCGAGAATGTCAGGCATCAAGGCAAGATGGCGGCCCCGCCGCTGTCCCGCGCGCCGACACTCCGTGGTGAAGCTGCTGCTGCCGCTGCTGCTGCTGCTACCGGAAAAGTGACGACGCCGCCCCTCCCCCACGCAGCCATGGCCACGCCCGCTCAGGGAGCAAGGTGCCTGCCCCTCCTCCATCTTCGCGCCCGCGACAGAGCTAACCGCCGTACCTTCCACCAGCAAAGATGCTCCCACCAACCCGCGCGGCATTCCCTACGCGCCCTTCGTCGACAAGGTCGAGGACTATGTCACCTCACGCGCCGAGGTCGAGCCCACCCTCAAGAGCTTCCAGGAGATGATCTCGTGCGTCCATACTCCCGCTTCCCACGCTCCCGCCGTCCTGGCTCACCGCAAGCCTGTCGTAGGAAATACCAGTTCATGGAGGTCAACACCCAGCGTCGCGCTGCCGGTCTGAAGGACAAGATCCCTGATATCCAGAAGACCCTGGATACCGTCCGCTTCTTGAAGACAAGAAAGGTGCCCACCATCCACCCTGCCTCTGCAGAGAGGGCCGCCATGGCTGACATCTCGTAGCCCGGCTCCGATCCCATTGAGACGACTTTCGAGCTCAATGACACTCTGTACGCAAAGGCCGAGATCCCGCCTACCGAAGAGGTCTACCTCTGGCTCGGAGTATGTTGCTCCACATTATTGCTGTGATGGGAGCTGGAATGTTGACGGTTCGAATAGGCAAACGTCATGCTGGCCTATCCCATCCCGGAGGCCGAGGACTTGCTTGACAACAAGCTTAAGACAGCCCAGCTGAGTCTCACGAATTGTCAGGAGGATTTGGATTTCTTGCGTGAGCAGATCACGGTATGTGCTCGTTTCTCCACGGCTTGCTCGAGCGCAATGCTAACCAGCTATAGACTTTGGAGGTCGCCACCGCACGCGTGTATAACTGGGACGTTGCCCAGCGACGTAAGGAGAGACTTGACACTGAGGAAGCCGAGGGCAAGAAGTCGAAGGATTGAAAAAAAAAGCCCATTCAAAGTCTGAATCGACGCTGGGCGAACGGAGGTGAACCCTTAAGCCCCACAACGCCTCGGCCAGGACCTTCTCAGTCTATCTGAGATCAGGCCCCTACACGATGCTGCTGATGCCTATTGCACAAGCTGAGTCAAGGTCTCCTTTAGAAAGAAAGGAGTACGAGGGCTGTATGTAGACCCTGTGGCCCGACCCAGAAAATACAAGTCAATGATCTGTACCAATTCGCCGTCACTTCTCGATTTATGGCAGTACCTGCATGAATAGAGCCAGATGAGGTTTTTTATACTCATCAGTTAAACCCCTAAACCCCCGCATTAACTGTAGGTCATCGTTCGTTCTCTATCTCCGCCACGCTTGCGCCATCGAATCTTAGCTTGTTTCACTACCGATCCAGTGAAGCCAAACCAGCCTCTTTCGCAACCTTACCCGCCGACGTCCTCGCCATTGATCCAAGGCATCCAGCTGCCGCGCACGATCCGCTCTTCGAATTGCAGATCGGCCATCGTCCCGGAACCAGAGGGAGAGAAAACCTCCGAAGGACAGCGCACAAAGCCATCAACAGGGACTATAATCCTCTTTTTCAGCTCTGCACACTAGTCTCAAATCCTTCTCACCGTGAATTTGTAGGTCGGCGCCTCTTTCTCTCGCCCTTGACCCCAAGCTACCGTTTCACGGCACATTGCCCAAACCGGCTGTTGAACCTTTGCCTTCAGGTGCGCCACCACTGCGCCATGTAGATCGACGGCCGGAAAAAGCTTCACCGGTCACTCTGTTTCGCTCTTGGTGCTTGGCAGGCTACGTGATAAGGGGACAGCCGGGGATGTAGGCTCTTATTTTCGTTGCCCTTCGGGAAGGAAACACTCGAGCCTTGTCCCATTCTCTCCGCCGCCGTGGTGTTTGGTCCGGGCGAGAATGTGTTTCGTGGTTTCATCGCCTTCCCTCCTCGTCGACGAGTGCGCGGACCCAGTGCCGGGGCGCCGGGTTAAATGGGTTGGGAGGACCGAAGGGAATGGAGTTTTCCTAACGAATAATGCTCCGCGTGCTTGGTTGCCTCGTGCAGGGAGTTGAGTGTGAAGTCTATTTTTGGATGCTGGTCGATCAGCAGGTGCATGACAAGAGAGGGCTTTGCTTGCTCAGAACACAGGCGAGTGAAGGACACAGTTTTTTTGTGTTTGAATGAAGATCAGCAAGGGATTACTGCTTCTGAGGCTGGTGTACCACTCATGCCTTTTGTGCCCGTTGATTTGGTTGTATTGTGCATGAAAATCAACGATGTTGTAGCCTTTCCGTCCATTACACACGATACTCCCACTCGGGCTTCCCCACCATTGTTGCTCCCTGCCGGCCGCCTTCTTTCAGAAGCGGACCTCGCAACTGCCGTTGGGCTTTCCATTTCTTTTGGCTGAAATCCCATGCCCACCAACATCCTATGATAACGGTCGTCAATGGAATGGCAATGGCCCAGTATACCCATAATTTCCTCGAAACTGATAACCCTTCGGGAGAGAAATCGAAGAAATTCATGCCGAAGAGTGTCTGCGTTCCCCGGTCAATGAAGGTCAACAGATAACGAAGACTTGCTTTCTGGAACCTACAGCGATGAACGTCCCGGGTAAAAAAGCAAGCGTCACTGCGGCGATGGTTTTCATGGTCATGTTGTCGACCCTGGCCAATTCGCCATCTCTCTGAGCTACCAAATTGTAGGCCTGCATCCATGTCAGTTGCTGCTTCGATCAACGACTTCCCTTCACATACGAGACTGATTTCGTTCTGAAGGCGGTCATGTTTCGTCTTTGAAAACAGGAAGGTGGACCTGAAGCAGTCTTCCAGCTGGGTGAGTTCTTTTTGTGTCTGGGAGAATATGGTTCGGTAGTTGACATCATTGGGAGGCTGCGCATTGCCTCCAGGGGAACGTTGTGGCGTCTGGCCCGGGTAGCCAGAAAGCACCCGCAACTCTTCAGCAAGCAATCCATGGGATCTTCTTATGCTGCTCATAGTGTTCACCGCAGCTTCTGCTATCTCGCAGGCGCATATGAGAAGACCACCGACGTCGTGCATCAGACCAAAGTCAAAGAGGTCGGGAGTCCTGGACTTGCATAGATGTAAATGTTTTGTCTCGGAGCTTTACGCATGATCTGGGAGAGCATATACATACCAATTCCAGATCCCTGTAGCTGTCGTAGATCTTCCAGACATCGTCGTTGTAAATTTCATCTACTTCATTGATGATAACTCGGTGCCAGGTATACGGATCTCGAACGTCCCGGGCCTGGAGCACAAGATCCTCCAGCGCTTTGCGGAGTCTCTTGTTGATGTAGCCCAAGAAAAGGACAAGCGTGACGTTGTTTTCCGAGTCCCAGTTCACGAGCACGTCAACCGACGCCCACTGTATGCGGATCCTATCCGTTTTCTCGCTGTGAAACTTGTCGTCCCACACTTGCCATAGGAAGTAGCACCACGAAGCTTGGGTAAATCAGCAGGGTTCACTCGATACTTCTCGAAATGTCGTACCGTGCTCGACACGGCCGCTTGTGATCGAGGTGCAGCATCCCGAGCCTCCATTCGCAGATCTACCGACCATCTTGCGGAATCCCCACGGTACGAGGGAACCCAGAAATGCCACATCATTAGCTGGTAGCTTTTGGTTTGCTATGCTGTTTCGGTCAACAACAACGTGATCGTGTTAAGGAATTGAGCTTACAGTAAGCGGAGACGGCCATTGTTGGGGCTCTGTCACGATCAGCCATCGTCATCCCGGCGCAGATGCAGGAGTTGAATCTTTGAGGATTGAATTACCTTAAGCTCGCTGTACAGGGTGCTTTCTCGAGATTTGATGCCGGCTCGGTCTACGTCGTCAACTCGCACAATCAAGGAAAGATGACGAATGTACATACCCTTCTCGACCACTTCGACTCTGCTGTCGGCACACAGCGGTTTCTTTAATAGAGTGCCCATTATCGGACTATCGGAAGGCACTATGGGTCTTATCCTTAGATCACAGGGCTCTAGGGCAGATATGGACGTGTCGACGTCGAAGTGACGAGGCTGATGAGGCTGATGAGGGGCGGATGACACGCCCAAGCCCGCGGTTTTCCTTGCGGGCCCCCACGACACTCCTACCCTTGCCCCGCGCTCTTGTAGACGGCAAATTAATATCGCAGTGGTACTGGCTTGTTTTGGGGAGCTCAAACCATCAAATAACACACTGTGCGACAACTCAAGTTTTGTTGGCGGAGCATATTCCCAATCACGCTGACAGACGCATGGAATCGCCAGAAGCTCAAGAAGAAATGGTAGAACATTTGAAAGGTTTCGAGAAAATTCGTTCTCATCGAGAATAGTACTACTTGCAAGTATTATCTATACCTAGCAACTTATACATAACCATTCCTTCTCGCCAGACACCTGCATCATACGAACACGATAGAAAGCTGATTGAATGAATCTGTGATGAAAGCAACACCCCGAACGGAGAGGCAGGTATCCATGGAAATCCCCCATCTACTCCGAGACACCTCAAGCCCATATGCCGAAACTTTTTCTTCGACAAAAATGAAATGAAAGAACATGTACGCCGGACATGCTCCCTGAGCCCTAGCGATCCAAGTGACAGAATTGACCATTGCGACGATTGATTGTCGCATCATCAAGAAAGAAGCACTACTACGCCACTCGAAATCGAGCTCTCGATGTAGCACGTCTAGTAAGGGTAGCCGCCATCGTCGTACCCAAAGCCACCGGGTCCCTTGTCACTCATGTCATCCAGACTCTTGTACTGACCCTGACCAGGACGTGACCTTCCTCCTCGGCCACCGTAACCGCCCCGTCCGCGTCCGCCACGACCACCGTGTGGGCCGCCACGCCCTCTGCCCTGATATCCACCACGATATTGCTGCGGTCCATTGCCGGAAACACGTCTGTTGTCATCGCGGTTGTAGCCAGAATACGCTGATTGTCCCTGGTGCGAACCAGCATTGTTTTGATTGCTGTAAGCAGCTGGCTGGGAGGGCGGTTGCGGTCGACTGCCGCTGCCCAAAGCGGGGAACGCATTCTTATCGTTGACTTCCAGATCCATGTCTTCACTTTCCCGGGGCCGAGCACGCTTGCGGCTGCCTGGGAAGTAGGATTCATACTCACTCTCACCACGACGCTCGTCCTCCAACCTCAGCAAAACCTTCTCGCCAACGGTACTGTCGAACTCGAGCGCCTTATCACTCGAAACAGGCTGCCAGTTCTGGATACGGCCGGCATCTACCGGCTTGGCCCCACGACCCAAGGCAAGAACTATCGTAGGCGTGGGGTTTTCTGTATAGATACGAGAGTTGGCGGGTATTGGAGAGACGCGAGCAGCCCAAAGCCTATTCTCGAACAATGCCGTACCGTTTACTCGCCAGCGTTGGACCTTGCCAATGCCGCCAACCTTGTCAAGAATGCTCTTCGGTGGGGGACGAGGGGTGATCAAGATGCTGTTGGCGAGGATGCGGATCTCTCCTTCGGGACGGTTCGGCAAGTTGTCAAGGAGCGCGGCGCTGAGCTGCTCAGTGACAGGAGGCTCAAGCAAATACCCAGTGAAGAAGACAGTGCGTTTTATTTGGTACGGCTTGATGCCAGGGGGTGCTTGTCGGGTCTTGACCAGAGTGTTGTGAGCGTTGATCAAACGCTGGACCTCAGCGACCTCGGTGACGGGGTCAAGCGATGTGGCATTCTCAGCGACTTGGATGACTTCGGCAGTTATGATTTTGCGCGAAACGGGCGGCTCTGGCGATAGCAAAGCCTTGTTGAACGAAGTAAAGAAGTCGCGGAAGGCTTTTGTGTGCTTGGGGCGGTCCTCGTAGACGCGGATTTCGTCGGCGTCCTTGTAGGTGTATACCAGGTCGCGGAGTAGCTCCTGCTTGAAGGACATTGTGTTTGCGAACTTTTGATTCTGAGGGCCGACAGCGGGCTTCAGGCATATCATATCGAAGTCGAGCGTTTTGGACTTCAGCATACGTTTGATCAGGTCGGCGAAAGGACCCTCTGAACGGCCGGTTAGCAGCACAGTCAGCGCATCTTTCTGCTCCATGGAAAGCTCGACCAAGGTGACGATCTGGTCATTCCACCAACCCTCCCACGCCCTGGGCTCCTCTTTCTCAACACCGTCGCCCGTGGCAGCCAGTATACTAGCGTCGTGCCACCATCCGCCGTTCACAAAGACATCAGGAGATTGTAGCTGGCCAATGGTGGGACCGTTCCACACCTGCTTGTTCGGGAGGGGGCTTGCAAAGACTGCACGGCGTCAGCGGGATCCGGGACATAGCGTGCGAGGCGACAAAGACGTACGGGTATTATCGAAGTCGTAGACGTGGATGCTCTTCACTTGCTGGATGCCTGCTGGGATTAGCTGAGCCCAAGGCCGGGGTGTGGGCGACATACTCGGAAGATCGCCTTCTTGACACGACCACCTCTTGAGCATGGTGACAGTGTGGGTGCTGATCTTCGCAGCTATGGCACCGTTGGCGGAGCCATTGGCGACGGGCTGTGACATGCTGAGACGTCGAATCAGACCGGGTGAGTGATTTCGGAGGGCACGAAGCATCCAAAGAAAGGCAAATGAAGAAGACGAAGCGGAGAGAGGGCTAGTGTGGCATGGCGGGGAGACGTACAGGACGTGAAGGGTGCAGGGCGGGCTGAACCAAAATCGCGGCGCGGCGCGCATCGCGACTTCCGTCCCCGCTGGTGGACGTCACTGCACCTCCGTCGCGCCTCCGTCACACCTGCTCCACCGCATGGCCGTCCCCCCATCGTTTCCCGGCGCTCCGATGTCAAATCCGCCCGTGGATGCACCACCCAAGCAACACAAAGGCAAAGCAAAGGATGTCGCCCCGGAGAGCTGCGTCATCTGCCTGGACGCCATTTCCGAGCGCGCCGTAACCGTCCCCTGCAACCACTACAGCTTCGACTTCCTCTGCCTGGTGAGCTGGCTTCAGGAGTGCTCTTCATGTCCACTCTGCAAGTCCGACGTCTCTCAGGTCCAGTACGACTGGCGCTCGCCCGATGACTTCAAAACCTACTCCGTCCAATCCACCAAGCTCGTCACCGCGAGCTCGCCCGCCCCGTCCGCCACCTACCCACGCCCTCGACACTTCGTCCCGCGCCGCTTTAGATATGGCCGACCTGCTCGCCGAAGTCCGTCTCCAAGTCCGGATCTTGCCTTGATTCGCCGTCGCTATGTCTATCGGCACGAGCTTTTCTCCATGCACGTTGGCACAAATCGTATTTCCCGTTACGCCAATTTCACCCCGCAGAACGTTGCCAGTTCTCCAGACTTGCAATCCCGCGCTAGAGCCTTCATACGCAGAGAGCTGCGCGTCTTCAGTTTCCTCCACCCCGATACAGCTGAAGACTCGGAGTCCGCAAGTCGTCGTGTCGGGAATGCTGAGTTTCTGCTCGAGTACATAATCGCTATTTTGAAGAAAGTAGATATCAAGGGTCCTACCGGCCAGGCAGAGGATATGCTGCAGGAATTCATCGGCAGGAGCAATGCCCGACTGTTCCTCCACGAACTGGGCGCATGGTTAAGAAGTCCATACACTAGGCTCGAGGATTGGGACAGGCATGTCCAGTATCGCGAGCCTCTGCCCGCTAGCACCGAAAATACTGAAAGTCGGCGTGTCGTGTCCGCAGACGTCAAACCCTCGGACCATGGCCACCCAGGGTCATCTCGATCCCACTCGCATGCAAGCTCCCATAGGTCCTCTCCATACCAACGCGGAGGCCGATCTTTACAGCCAGAGAGGTCGAGGTCCCGACGAGGAGCCGGTTGAACTTTGCCGGCTTTGCGATTCCTCGGAAAGAGATAATTAGAAGCAGCTGCCTGTGATGCCTCAAGCACCGGTGTCAAGGTTCCGCGCCCTCCATGCCTGCTATTTACGTGACGATGTGATTCTTCCCACCTTACAAGGAGGAATGTCACCGAGATTACAAGCAATGGATCAAAGACTACATTCCAGTTGGCGGGAGAGCATATGCACAAGCCCTTCATGCGAAGGTGTTTTCGCAAGTATAGCAACCGGAATCATGGTGCAGACCTGACTTGAGAAAATGGCCATGGGTCTGGGCTGGTAGTAGAATGGCCGAAGGGTGAGCTGCTTTCCATCTGCGGCCGAGTGGTAGCCGTTTGGGCGCGAAGTGATGAACGAAAGTCCTGTGGGTCTAGAGATCTGATAGCAGCCTTTCAGGCCAGCGACATCTCGGCGCCGGTATACGCGGGAAGCAGACCAAGAGATCAATTAGAATACCCGGTCGCAAAATAGATGACGTATTCTCATAACATTGGGAGCAGGTAGAACCAAGCAAATGGATAGAACTGTTTTGTCCGCTGCTTGTTCTGAAAATTTCACAGATTTTGCCTCCGTAAGTATCATCACTAGTAATATCCAGATAATCAACCATTCCTCATCCTCATAAAAGCCTGCGTAAACGATAAAGCGAAACCCGCGGGCCGTGCTTGTCGCTCTTGCAACGCTTAAAAGACGTCAAGCCCGCATCACATGGAGCCTCCCAAGACTGTCCAACCCAAAGATCTAAACTGAGAACTGCATTTACTTGCATGGCTGTTGTTTCCTCGTCTGTCTCGTCAAAGAAGATATAGATCAGACCATCATCTTTTACTCTTTTTTACATCATAGATGGTGCGTTCTCTGCGACGGATTGAGACAGAGAAAGAATAGATGGACCAAGGAGGAAGAGATGTAAGGATGGAAAAATACCTAAGGCCAAATCGATCAAGCAATAAAAACAACGGACCCAGAATGTATAGGTGAAATGAGAGCTAGAGGGAAGGTGAAGATGTGACTGGTCTTCAACCTGTTCTCTAGCCTCACTTCATCACCGCACCACTCGACTCGGCCCTACTCCCGCTCGACGCAGAGCGCGCACCTGCATAGCCAACCTTCATGCCTGCCCAGACTGTAAAACCCCCCCATCATAGGAACCATCCAACCAAATAATCGACCGGCAATTCCAAAGACACCTCCAGGCACCCCTTCTTCCTATTGCGGATCCGGCTGGACATTTCCATTTCGGCCCAGGTCCTTGTCATGCGTTTTATTTCATCCCTTCAACTCTGCAAAAGAGCACAATTTCTTGAGCGCCACGCTATCCATGCTTTGCATGCACAGAGCGCCGAGCAGAACTTCGTCTTTCGGTAATGAATCCACAGAAAGGCGCTTCTCACGAGCTTCGTCCTCGCTCTGTGCCTTTTCTCCCAATTTACGCAACATGGCCAAGGCACGATGCGTGATGAGGCCAAAACCAACATCTATTTGCTCCAGTGGCGGTCTCTGCATACCGCGACCAGGCGGCGGCGGTGGCTGCGGTTGACGCTCCATCGCCAAAATTCCAGACAACCAAACAAGTGTCTTGGCCCACCCGTCTTCTGCCTCGAGCCATGACCGTGCAACTCCAGAATCGGAGCCCGGACACAAACCAGCAAGTATGTCGGCTGCCAGCATACCCTGAGTGAGATACGGCTTGCGTGCCTCGGCGATCCGCGGCTCGGCTCCCCGGCCTCGTTCGGGGACCACTGATATTGCGAGTCCGAAGGACCGGGTCAACAAGTCGTAGGGCGGTGTTGAAGTTGCATCAGCCAAGAATAGCTGCCGGTAGAAGGCACGATTCGGATCGTCACGGGCCAGAAGTTTGGCGAGACAATCTATTGCGGGCGGGAGATAGCGATGTATCGCGGGATTGTACGGAGTAAATCGGATGGTAGAGCCGTTGTTGGGAGCAGGGGTAGGGGCAAATGCAAGGAGGAAGCATAGGATGTTATATGCATCATCTCGAGATGGCAACTCGATTTTGTCGGAGGTGTTGGAGAGGAACGTTATTATGTCTTTCATGAAATCGACGGTGTTGACGTTGTTCCGCAGAAGCATAATACGAGTACCAAGCAGACGAATGGTGTTTGAGACGAATTTGATAACCACTGGGCTCGATAGCAGGGCGTGGTTGGACTCGAAGAACGACAGATTGCGGAGGATAGTGGTGACGGCAATTAGACGATCAGCAGAGCGGTCGAGCTCGTATGCCTGGGTCCCATATTCTGGGTCTTGTTGTAGTGATTCCAGCTCCATGCGTGAATTCCGTATTACATCCTCGTACGATGTCAGATCAAGAATGTCTGAAACCTCAGCAGCATCCTCTGAAAGAGCGTCGACCTGATCCTCGGCACAGTCTATGATTGCGTCCATCAGGTCCTCGCATTTCTCCAGCTCAAGATGTAACCGAGGGTCATGCGAAAGGCGAACCAAGATATCCAGCGCGAAACGAACTTCGCGGTTAATTCCGGATTGAAGGGACAAGCCGATTGCGCGCATGTCAATAACACCCATCTCTTCTACGCCGGGGACATCAGGCTTAAGCTTGGCGATCTTTTCGCCCACGTTTCCATGCGCGTCCACCATGATTCCGCCATGGGTATCCATGAGCGCGCGAACTTTCGGTTTGTACTCAGAACTCAAAACAATCTTGGTATCAACTGGCGCAGCTGTTCCGTTTACAGCTGGTACCTCGGTTGATCCTGGCTTGGGCATGGATTCGAGTGGTTTCTCACCGGGACCGGGAGACGGTGTGATGATCGAGCCGCCCTGCTGCGGTTGCGGTGTAGACTCCAACTGTCGACTCATACTCTTCCGATGCGGCCCCATAGCATCTTGTTGTGAAGCGGCATTTGAATCAGGTTGAGGTGTTGCCCACCCGTTCGCTGCAGGCATGGAATTATTTCGCATCGGTGTAGACTGGTCCATGGGTTGCTGCTGCTGTTGCGCCTGCATCTGGGTGTTCTGAAGCCTTTGCAAGTACTGTTGCTGCTGGGCTCTAAGATCTTGTGCTCCGCCGGGCATCGATTTGACCGGCGAAGTCTGGGGGGGTCCCCCCATTCCCGGCATTTGACCTTGTTGCCTTTGTTTGGATTGCTGCTTAGCAACCCACGCCTGCTCATACGCGCCCAAGTTTTGCTCATATACCATCCGGAGTTCTTGTCCTGCCGTCGGGAATTGCTGCGGGGGGAAACCCAAGTAGTTTGCTATTTGCGGCCATCCGTTGCTGTTTGAGACATATCTCGATCCCTTGTGTCTCATGACTGTGGTGTAGAGTGTTACGAGGTTCACAGGACGCATACAGACCACAGGCTGCGGATTGAATGGCAAACCTTGCGCCTGCATCAAAGCCTGCACGTTGTTGAGAAATGCGGCCTCCTGCTGCTTGTTCTGCTGATTGACCATTGGCATCCCTCCCTGATTCGGACGCATGCCGCCTGCCATGGCCATTGCCGGGTTCATTTGCTGACCAGATGACCCGAGCATGTTCATGCCACCCGCCTGTTGTTGTCTCTGCGCTAGGTTACTAGCCGCGATTTGTTGTTGCTGCTGCTGAAGGCGCATCTGGTACATGCGCTGCGCGTCGGCTTGGCGCTGTTGAAGATTCTGGGATAGCGCGACACCCTGCACGGGCATTGTTCCGTTGAAGCCAGCGGCCGACATGCTTGGGTTCATGCCGAAATTCTGGTTGAAACCCTGGCCAGTGGGTGAGCCTTGCATCATGTTCATGTTGTTCATGTTGTTCATGTTGTTCATGTTGTTCATGTTCATGGCGGCCATCTGCGCCATGGCAGGGTTCTGCGGCGTGTTGACGCGACTGTTTTGGTCGGGCGCTGGCGACATGCCCATGTTTTGGCCTTGCGGGAACGGGTTCGGGGACATGGTATTCATTCGGTGGGCCTGCTGGGGCGGTCGGAACTGCGAATTCTGCATCGTGGGCGAAGGTGTCGCGTTGGAGGAGCCTTGTTGCTGGAGGTGCTGGTAGGGGTTAGGTGCCTGGAGACCCTGCTGGTTGCCCTGGAAGGCGCCGGGCGCGAAGGACATCTGCTGGGGAGTTTGCGATCGCGAAAGGCTCATGCTACCGGGGGCTGGGCGCGGCGAGGCGCTGGGCGCATCCTCCGAGGGACGCGGGCGCTTGGAGGGGACGATGGGGTTGACGTTGTAGGCCGGGTTCTGGAAGGCAGCGGGCGAGGCATTGCGCACGTTGCCGTTCTGCAGGCGCTGCTGCTGGAGCTGGGCGTTCTGGAAGGCGTTCAGGTCGATGTTGTTGGGATTGAACATGGACGGGTCGATGAGCGAGTTCTGGGAATCGAGGTAGCCATTATTTGCTTGGAGGGCGTCGAAGTTCATGGCGTGGACGCGTCCATCAGTCTTCCTGGGCAAGGGCAACACGGCATCAGCACTCGGCCATCAGCAGCATCAACGGCGACGCGAGGGAGGCCCGGGGGTCTTGCTCCGCGAAATGACAGCCAGCGCAGGCTCCACGAGGCGCTCGCGCGCGCGACAAATAAGCGGATCGGGATGCGGTGAGCGCATTCGCGTCCGACAGGGCTGGGCGGGGGGCGTCGCGGCGCGTTGGGGGGCCGGCAGCGCGTCGTGCAGCGGAGCTCAGAGCAAGCGGGAGCGATGGAGGTGTCACTTACTAAGTCTCAACGCGCGGAGGGGATGGGCGTGCTTGTGGTTCGTGACTTGATCGGGACTTGATGGAGATTGAGGAGCGGCCCTGGGGCCAACGGGCCAAGCCCCGGTCGACATCCTGTAAGCGAGCGGCGCCACGCCTCAAGACGTTGCTGAGCTTGGGCAGCGGCCACGACGGGGACGGGCAGTACGGAGGGGAACAGCAGCAAGCAGGGCCTTTTGCGCGAGGGAGCAGAGGCGTGCGAGGCATTTAGAGGTCACGGGAGGCACAATGGGCAGAGCCCCAAAAGGCTAGGAGCAAGCAGGGATGCGCATGGGCAGACGTGAGATGCGCTGCCATCGCAGACCGAGCTGATGAATGACTGCCAGTGACACAAGCTTTGCCAGTGCCGGCCTGCGAATCAGGCCCTGGGGCAGCCGCTGGGCTTGACATGCCCGCTCCATCCGGGTGACCTCACCTCGCCAGACCACCCAGGCCTGTGCCTGTGCCTGTGCCTGACGAACCTGAGGGAGGGGGCCGCACTCTCGGCGCCGCTGCAGACGAGCAGTCCGTAGAGACCTCCTTCTTCCGTCCACGCCCGCTACGCCGCCAGCTGGCCAGCCCTCATCCCGCACCCGCTGCCGCTGCTCTCCATTGTGCGTCCCTGGTCGCTGTGCTGTTTCCCCACTGCTGCCCATGGCCTTGGAAGCCTCTCTGCTTCCTCCAATGAATGGCGTGAAACATGCTACCGCCTGCTCCTAACCATGGTCCAGACAAACAAGGCCCAGACAAACACTGTATGCCGTTCTCGTCCCGCCGTGCTGCTGCTTCCCGATCGCCCGTGGTCTTGTTGGCCCGCGTGTGAAGACATTCCTCCATTCTGCGCCGCGCTTCCAGGATGTGCGACTGCTTCGCGCAGAGTCAGGTTGATGCTGGCTTACGCACCACTTTAATGCAATCGCGCCCTGGACCGCTCGTCATGGGCACAGGACGGTTGCTGAGACAGGCCATGAGCCTGTGCTGAAGGTTGATCCGGAAGATCGCCATCACTGCCCGTATATGTGGGTACTGCAGCCGACGGCTAGCGTGGACGGTTGCAACACGCATATCTTCGACGCGTCGAGCCAGCAGGAAAATTGATAGTGGCGCAGAGAATTTCCTTGCTGCAGCTACCCTTAAGAGCTCCGAACTTCCGGTATTCGCGTCCATCCTCTGCAGGGTGTCCGGTCTGTCCTCAGTCACGGTGATTGTCGGCTGCGACAACCTCTGGCGACCAAATCAGGCACACATGTATGTATGTATGTATGTATGTATGTATGTATGTACAGAGGGATGCGGCAGCTGGCAATCAATGGGAACTGCTTTTGACAAATACTACTCTACAGAAAGATGAAGCAATCGTCCGGATGAAAGTGTGTCGTTATCTGTGTGCCAAAGCTACCCGGACGAATGCTTCAGCTCCCCATAGTAGAAGTGAATGTAGGGGTGGTGCGATGGTGCTTGGAGCACAAATGACAGTGCAAGCGGGGCTCATCAGACGCTGGGTAACAACATGTAAAGCAAGAAGACGAGGCGAAAACAGAGTCGGCGGACGGAGAAGGTGGTGTGGAGGTGTGAAGAAGAGGTTGCGTGTTTTTGGAAGATCCAAGTAAGCGCCAGGCATGCTGATGCCGGCGTTGGCATAACTTTGAGAGCGACTGCGGAGTATGAGGCTGATACCACAGTAGTATGATGTGACACTATCATGCGATTTGTGATGTTCATCCATATATGAGTGTTTATGCCATGGAATTACATTTGCATCCGGACAAATGCTCTAGTTCACTATGGGGAAGATAATGTTGTGATGTTGTCGGCGTGGGTTTCGAAAGTCTTTACCGTCGGATGTCCGAGGTTCTTGGCGACCACGTGATGCTATCCGTCGCGGCAGCTGCGAGTTACATCAGCACGAACAGCTGTGAACCGAAGCTCTAACCACCCGCCATCACCACCGTTTGCCTCCGGCATCTGCGTCGCATCCTGCTCATTTCGCCCGCACTGCGCATCCTTCGACTTCTGACTCGCAGCAGACACTCCGACAGCCCGCATCCCTCAGGAAACGTCTCCGCCATGGCCGACGCCGCCGTTGAGAACCCGGCCAACCAGGTGGCACCTCACAAGAAGCAGCTTGCCTCGTCCATACCTTTCGTCGACTCGCTGGAGGGCGTCGCATCTGAGAGCAGCGACCAGTATTTCACATTCAAGAAGCTGCAGAGACAACTCGAGTACGTTGCGATATGAAGAAAGGCGAGAGCCAGGCTTACTGATAGCGGAACAGGTACATTCACTTGCAGGAGGAGTACATCAAGGATGAGCAAAGGTTTGCCGTGCCACAAGGCCCAGAGTCTAAACCTGGTCTAACGTCTTGTCAGGAGTCTGAAGAGGGAGCTGGTGCGCGCACAGGAGGAGATCAAGCGCATCCAGAGCGTGCCGCTTGTCATCGGCCAGTTTATGGAGGCCATAGACCAGAAGTACGTGCTCTTTCACCCACGCTCAGGTAACATTTTGTAACACTTTCTTTAGCACCGGCATTGTACAGTCGTCCACCGGCTCCAACTATGTGGTCCGTATCCTGTCCACCCTCGATCGCGAACTCCTCAAGCCCTCGTCATCCGTTGCCCTCCACAGGCATTCGAACGCGCTGGTAGACATCCTACCTCCGGAGGCCGACTCTTCCATTGCAATGCTGGGTACGGATGAGAAGCCCGACGTCACATACGCCGATGTTGGTGGCCTGGACATGCAGAAGCAGGAGATTAGAGAAGCTGTTGAGCTTCCCCTTACACACTTCGATCTCTACAAGCAGATTGGTATGGATTCCACCATCGCGGCAGTTCTGGGAGGAATTTAGGCTAACAGGAGGTGCAGGTATCGATCCTCCCCGTGGTGTCCTCCTCTACGGCCCCCCGGGTACTGGAAAGACCATGCTTGTTAAGGCCGTTGCCAACAGTACCACCGCCTCATTCATTCGTGTCGTTGGCTCCGAGTTTGTTCAGAAGTATCTCGGTGAAGGGCCTCGCATGGTCCGCGATGTCTTCCGTATGGCTCGCGAGAACTCGCCTTCGATTATCTTCATCGACGAGATTGACGCTATCGCCACGAAGCGTTTCGATGCCCAGACTGGCGCGGACAGAGAAGTCCAGCGTATTCTACTGGAGTTGCTCAACCAGATGGACGGCTTCGATCAGACGAGCAACGTCAAGGTCATCATGGCCACCAACCGTGCGGATACTCTTGATCCGGCTCTACTCCGCCCTGGTCGTCTTGACCGAAAGATCGAGTTCCCTTCGCTTCGGGACCGCCGCGAAAGACGTCTCATCTTCTCTACAATTGCCTCGAAGATGAGCCTTTCACCCGAAGTCGACCTTGATTCCCTCATCGTCCGCAACGACCCTCTGTCTGGTGCCATCATTGCTGCCATCATGCAGGAGGCTGGCCTCCGTGCGGTGCGAAAAAACAGATACCATATCATTCAGTCAGACCTAGAGGACGCATATTCCTCTCAAGTCAAGGGACAGGGCAACGAGGGTGACAAGTTCGATTTTTACAAATAATTTCATCTTGGACTGGCACGTCACTCGGGATGGTGTGGCGTCTTTGGGCGCATCGGCAATAGAACCTTGTAGTATATCGAATTCCGGCACGGTGATAGCTGAAAGCATGGTGAGCATTGCATGCGGGGTTTACGAAATATTACGAAGCTTTGAGCTAAGATGTCCTATGTGAATCGCAGTCCCATGTGGGTCTTGACATGAAGTGATTTGAAGTCTCGGTGCTCCTGCAAAAATTAGCTACACGACAAGTCGTCAGAATCTCCTCGCCACATTTCATCAGTGTTCAGCGTTATTCCAAACCGGGGACAATCTTCTCCAACCACGCACAAAGATCTCTGATGACTGGGGCATGGATGGTGTGGCCTAGCCCGTCATATTCGTGCACTTCAAGCGCTGTGTCCTTCAGTCCCAATTCAATTAGCTTTTGTTGGGCAATCGTCAAATATCTCCTTGGGACAAGCATGTCTTTTTTGCCTCTGGCCAGAAAAGTTGGCACGTCACCCACGCTCTCCGCAAGCCCTGCCTCACTCCTCAGTCTCTGAATCTTGTCTGCTAGGGGTAAATATCCCATGAGCCCTGCGACTCCTGCGACTTTGCCGGCAAATCGGCTGGACATCAGGCCAGCCAATAGGGTGACGGCACAACCTTGCGAGAAACCGCCTATTACAATTCGATTCGGCGGGATATCACGATCGACGAGGTCATCGATCAGACTCTCGATATATTCCACGCTCTGCTTGAGCCCGTCTTCGTCTTCTGGGTCGTCGAGCTCAGGGCGTTGAGAAGGAAATGGGCTCAGTGGCGTAGGTGTATACCAGGCGCGCTGCATAGCATCCCGGTTCTCGAGAGCATTTGGGAAGATCCACTGCATGTAAGGCAACTTATTTGCAGCTTGGAACTGGTCGCCGATGTCTGGGTGTAAATTAAGTTTCAAGTACCATATCTCGGGAAAGAAATGGTGACATACTTTCAACCTCCGGCATCGTCACCCAGGCCGTGTAGATAGATGAAGACAGCCGAATGAGCACGGTCAGATGGTGGGGACTTTGCAGACTTCACTATTGGAGGATCGCGTTCTGGCGCCATGATCGTGTTGGTAGTTGGGGAGGAAATGAAGCCTGGACCGGAATTCAACGAGCGGACATGATAGTTAACCACGCTCCAGAAGTAGCAGCTCCTGCGGTCGAGCGGAAGAGTGGCTCGGGCGTATGTGAGGATATGTCAATGGTGATTGATGACGTTAGAGAGGTCGAGGTCTGGTCCCCTGCTCATCAGTCAGTCGCTTCCCCGCAAAAAAAACCCCCCGATCGGCAGCTAGAGCAGGTCGCCCAACACAGCAAGTGAGCCGACAGAGAGTCTCACTCCCATCTCGGTCAACGGCGCCACAACCCTTTCGCCACCCTCTCACCGAGATGCCGCACATCGAAGTCATTCCCATTACCAGCGGCGCTGCTCCGGCCCCTGGCTGGGCCTACGTGCCCGACACGGGCTACGACCCGAGCAAAGCAGCTATCAATCCGACAGGCCGCAAGCGCACCGCCCGCCAGGATGTTGGCGGCACTCATGACCTCAGTGCCCGCCAACAGACAGCCCTACACAAACGCGTTACCGAGCTCGACCGCGATAACCAGAAGGAGATTACACTGCCGGCAAAACCAAAGGAAGGGGGCTCTACACCGCGGGAAAAGGCAGGGGGGAAGATGACGCCCGCCGTGCGCAAAATCCTGCAGAGCGGCCGCACTTTTGCGCATTGGCTAGCCGACGAGGAGGCTCTGAATGCACAGCGTCAGGCTGGAGGACCTGGTGGTCACTCTTCAGCTGCGCAGACGGCAGTGGCGAGTCCTGCACCCAGCTCTATCGCCGGCCCCTCAGCTGCTCAAAGTAGTCGCTCGAAAAAGATTCTCGCATCGCGGACGAAACGCAGTGGCTCGACTGCTGTACCCTCCAGTCCTGCTACTCCATCTGCACAGGCCGCAGCATCAGCGACCAATACTGCTGCTCCATCTCCGACTGCCCAGCCTGCGATGAGCGCAGACCTTCCAGACGCCCCGCCAGTTGAAGAGGATATATTGCTTCGTCCCATTTTGCCTGCAGCTCCTTCGACACAGGCTATACAGGCCTTGTTTGCACAACCACCGTTACCGTATGGTGCTGCAAGAATTGCGCCTCCCGACCCAGAAGGCCCACCACGGCGACAGTTTTGCGAGATATGCGGATATTGGGGCAGGATCAAGTGTCTAAAGTGCGCAGCAAGAGTCTGTGGACTGGAATGCAAGAGAGCTCACGATGAGACGAGTTGTCTGCGCATGTAAGGAAGCGGGAATAGAAGGAAAGGATACGGAGTCACGATGACATGGATTGAAGATTCACGGCGTTTGACAGGAGAGTCAGGAAATAGGCTTTCAAGATACCCTCTTCGTTGGAAACTTAGCTATTTCATCATACTACCACTTCTTGGGAGCTGAGATGCTAGCTCTTGAGAAGCTTGCGCTCATTACGGTTGTCTCTTGTGATTTGACCCTCTGCTTTGCGGTAATGCCCGTCCTGTCGGTCACAGGTGTGGCGTTCATGATATTATCGAATTCGTCGTCCATGCCTTCGATATCGGATCCGGACTCAGCATCTGAGTCTTCCGGTAAGACAGGCGGTGCTTCGGGTTTCGCTATCCTTTCAGGCTCCTTTTTCGCCTCAGGCTCAGGATTGGCAAAGGGCTTTGAGGCTAAGACGCGTCGCCGTAGCTCTGCCATCTCTTCGTCGTCGGACTCCTCGGGAGGAAGGCCGTAAGGGTCGCGCTCTTCCTCCTCCTCTTCGCTATCTTCTTTATCCTCATCCTCCTCACCACCGTCATCCGAGTCGTCTAGAGTCCTTCTGTTCATGTTGCCGCCCTCCCAAGCATCCCCCTCAGCCAATGCGGCCTTATCATCCCTACTGGTATTGTACTCCTTTTCAATTTTTGCGAGCCATGCCTCTTCGGCCTTGAGGACATCCTCTTCTGTGGAACAGGCGGCATACCGTTTCAAAAGCGCAGCGTTCATCTCGAGGAAAGCGTCACCGTAGGAGAATGACGCAAGAATTTTCTCAGCCCATTCGTGGTGTCCGCAGATGGCGTAGCAGGCGGCTAGGGCCTCGACGCAATTTAATCGCCACGGGCGGCCGTAGTTGGTTGGATTGGCGGCCACAAGGTAGGGCAGCAGACGTTCACACTTTCCTCCAATGCGCGAGAAGGGCACTTCCTCGATCCTGTTCCACGAGGCTTCGACAACAGCGGCGCCGTACTGCTCCAGCAACTCGCGGTCCTGGGGGGAAACAGTCTTTTTGGCCTTTGGCGAGACAACAACGCCGGCGAACTTCTGGCCAATGTGCAGCTCGCGCATCATGCCCAGACGCATGAGGCGTTTGCCAGAGCACCTCTTCGCATCACAGTGTCCTAGATCCCAAGCAGCAGCCTTGAAGGCGGGCCTCTTGTTGGCGCGCTCGCCCTCTTCGCCCTCTGCATCGCCGTCGTGGCCCGGGCCTCGCGGGCGAGGAGGGTTGCTGTATTTTTTGCCGCCGCGCCCACCCCGGCTCGAGAACCCGTCCTTTTTATGGCGCACCATGACGCCGGCTGCTCTTGTTATCGATGGTACGTTGAGGCCTGCAGGTGGGGCCGATGAATGGAGCGGTGGTCGAAGAGGACGGTCGGTGTTGTGTTGTGGAAGTTTTCTTTGGATGAGTGCAGCGATGACGCGGGGCGCGAAAAGGCGCCGCCTCGTCGCGAGCTTGGGCGCCCCCCTGTCCCCTGTGCAGCGCTGGGCCGCTGACGAACCCCCCACCTGCATGGTTGGAAGGGAAGCCGTCATCCCGGAGCGTGGCCTGTACTTTCGCCCAGCGCCTACCGGACACCACCGCTCCCGCCTCGCCCTTACACGCCGCGACTCTGCCACCTCTGTCCAATTCGACACCCACAGCAACCTCGCCTTCTCGCTGCCCGTCGCCCACCGTGGAGGCTACATCTGCGCGTATGGCGGCCCGCGACCGCTTCGGCGGCTTCGCCGAGCCAGCCATGACCCCGTTGCAGCGCTACATCATGAACGCCTGCGACCCCCAGAACTTCGAGCCCAATCTGGCCCTCAACATCGAGATCGCCGAGCTGGTCAACCAGAAGAAGGGCAGTGCCCCTCGCGAGGCCGCCATGGAGATCGTCAAATACGTCAACTCGCGGAACCCGAACGTGTCGCTGCTGGCTCTCAACCTGCTGGACATTTGCGTCAAGAACTGCGGATACCCGTTCCACCTGCAGATAAGCACCAAGGAGTTCCTGAACGAACTCGTCCGCCGCTTTCCTGAGCGCCCTCCCGTCCATTCTTCGCGCGTGCAGAACCGCATCCTCGAGCTGATTGAGGAATGGCGCTCCACAATCTGCATGACTTCGCGCTACAAGGAGGATCTGGGCTTCATCCGCGACATGCACCGTTTGCTCAGCTACAAGGGCTACACCTTCCCCGAGATCAGGCGCGAGGATGCCGCTGTGCTGAATCCTAGCGACGTATGTATCTGGTCGGACAGTCCACAAGCCCCACACTAACCCATTTCGCAGAACCTGAGGTCCGCCGAGGAGATGGAGCAGGAGGAACGCGAGGCGCAGTCGGCGAAACTCCAGGAGCTGATCAGACGCGGCACGCCGCACGACCTGCAGGAAGCCAACCGGCTGATGAAGGTCATGGCTGGATTCGATACCCGGAACAAGACCGATTACAGGGCAAAGGCGGCAGAAGAGGTCGGAAAGATTCAGCAGAAGGCCAAGCTGCTCGAGGACATGCTCCAGAAGCACCAGGCCGGGGATCAGATCAAAGAGGGCGACGTTTTCGAGGTACGCTCGGGCCAGCCGCTCTCGTGGGAGGCGGTTGTGAAAGCTGACCGCATGCAGGAGCTCGCCAATGCTTTGGCAAGCGCCCATCCGAAAATCCAAAAGATGTGCGAGGAAGAGTCGGACGATCACGAGGCCGTGGCCAAGCTGCTGGAAATCAACGACAGCATACATCGCACCCTGGAGAGGTATAAGCTCATCAAGAAGGGCGATGTCGAAGGTGCCGCCAAGATCCCCAAGGGTACTCTGGGCGTTAGCGGAGCTGGCGTCAAGAAGGGTCCGGACAACGAGTTGTCTCTGATCGACTTTGGAGGTCCTGAGGATGCGCCAGCTCCCTCTGATCAGCCTAGCGCCAGTTCGAGCGCTCCGGCACCCAAGGGCAATGCCTTGGAAGACGACCTGCTTGGCTTGAACCTGGGCGGCGAAGACGGCTTCGGACAAGGTGGCGGCATTTCTTTGGGTGCTACAAATGGGGCTGGTACGCAAGGCTCAGACTCTCTTTCGATAGATATGCTAACACTGATCATCAGCGTTGCAACCACAGCAGACTTCCCAGACCCCCATACAAAACCTCCTCGGATCCGGTCTTCCGCCGCCACAGACTACTTCACCACAGCCGAACTACAATGCCTTTGCCGGACTTGGCGGCCCCTCGTCAGTTTCGCAGCCAACTCCGCCCCAGCAGACCTCTATGTTCTCTCCGCCACCTCAGCAAGCACCGCAGAAGTCGGTAGATCCCTTTGCTTCCCTCGCGTCGCCTCGAACTGGATCCCCGTTCCAGTTCCAGCAATCAATTAAGCCTGCAGCATCCCCATCAAGTGCTCTGTTCGACCTTGGAGGCACTTCGACCCCATCACTGGCAGCTCCGGCAGCTGCACCCGCACCCGCCGCTAACGATGATGACGAGTGGAATTTTGCCTCAGCTTTGCCGGACCAGCCGTCGGTGCAGACTGTTATTAATACCAGCATAAGGACCGACTTTACCGTCTCCCGCCAGAACGATGATACCATTCACATTCAATCTGCCATCTCCAACAACACAGCCGCGCCTATAGCGGATCTTATCCTGCAGTTTGCGGTCACTAGGGTGAGTCTTTGCGCCGTTTCCGCTCCAGATAACAATTTCACGATTGCTAATACAGAGCAGGGCTACACGCTCAAGCTGCAACCCCAGTCAGGGAGAATGCTTCAGCCGAACCAGCAAAACGGCATCACTCAGAACATACATCTGCACGGTGTCGAACGCGGAAAGGGTTCGGCCGTTAAGATGCGCTGGAAGGCTAGCTACATGCTGGGCCCGGAGCGTAAAGAAGAGCAAGGTGAAATCAGCAGTTTGGGCGTGTCATGACAAGGTACGATGTGAGAGGGGATGGAGTCGGGTTTAGTGTTCCATCGGCGGAGGCAGTATATCGCAGGAAAAGCGATAGTAAGGGGTTGATACGATTACAGACAGCCACGGCTGTCTTGGTCTACACGCGCAATAGGATACCAGACAAGTGCAAAGGGTGGTACGGGTGGGGAGGAGCTCTAGATCTCGTGGAGAATCTGATTAATCGAAAAATAGCAGGCCTAGCTCGAGCCCGCAACGGGGTTTACTTTCGTACGACGTCTGAGCATCACTGATTCCACGTTGTACTCTGTTCTTACTCTGCGAATCTTGGCGGCTGTCTAGGTTCGTGTCAGTTCATTGTAAGTGCCTTTACCCACAAACTAGACAAAGCAACAGTAGTTTCTCTTTGAAAGGTGAGGTTAAATGTGCTTGGCAGGACCCCATGGACAAAGCCATGGCATTGGCTTGAGTGTTATTATAATGATGTGACAGCTACGGATGGCATGCATGCATGTAGAATCGCTGTCGCGCGTTCTTTAGACGATAACTTCGACCCTTGTGCCTATACACATTTAGCGTCGCGACTCAGCAAGTAGTTTATCCGGTAAAGATTACCCGTTAGCTGAGGATCCGTACATTAGTGGCGTCCGCCTCTAAATCGACATCGCGACAACATCATAGAAATGCAAGGTTCTGTATACATGGTCTTCAAAGGATTTGATTTGACCGTAGTAGTCACTAACTAATAATGCTTTTTTTTTGGGGAAAGCTGATATCTGGGACGTAATTATGCGTTACTCATACTTCGGTCTTCGAAGTTATCCCCAAGCGCTTCTTCTACCGCGGGGACTTTGCTCTATCTTTGGCACGCAAGCCGAAAAAAGAAAATAAGACAATAATAATAAGTGATACAGGCCCATATTCCAGCCAGTGGGTATGCCCCGGGGTATCTCATCCTCTTCCATAAATTCCCAAAACATCCAATATAAACGAAAAAGAGAAATAGCAATGTTCGTGAAACTAGCACATCAAAGCGCTCTCTCCATCTCTACAGAGCGAGAGCCACAAGCCCGGCGAGGCCGACGCCAGCCATCATCAGCCACGGCACACAAACACTGCCAGCGCCGCCGAGTGGCAATTTGCCGTTGACCAGATACTGGGCATTGCCCTTCTTCGACTCGTCGGCTGGCGGCGTAGAAGTAGAGGAACTGCTCACGCTCGTCTCGGCTGCGACATTGCCGTTTGTAGACGAAGCGGCCTGGGTCGAAGACGGTGGAGCCGCCGACTCGGGAAGAGGATCATACGTGAACGGCCTGGAAGTGGTGGACGGCGCCGGAACGGTGGACATAATCACAGTTGGCGCAGCGGGAGCAGCGGTAGAGGTGCTCTTGTCGCCGACAGCGCTGCTGCTACTGCTGCCGTTCGAAGTCGCAGTCCTGGTCTTGGTCATTTTGACCGTCGTGACTGCGGCGGTGCTGGACGTGCTTGAACTGGTAGTGGACGTGGTGACGGGCTCCGGATCTCTCCATTCGAACCACCTGAAAGCACCGAACTCCCAATAGGCTTCAGTGAATGCTTGCGGGTTCTCCTTGACGAATTTCTCGCAGCTGTCGTAGCCGGTAGTGGCAGGGCAGGTGCCGCTGCTCCAAGTCGCAGCGCCCCAGTCACCACAAATGTCGGTGTTGACGACGATACGCATGTCCTGGAATCGTTTGTTCCAGTCACACTTCGGGCCGGAAAAGTGAGCCAGAGGCTTGCCCCAGGCATCATTGCTGGGTGCAAGGGTGACAGGAGATACAGTGGACCCCAAGTCGATGGCGGCAGTGATATCTGAAGGCTTGGCTAGAGTCCGGCCGAAGAACCAAATCTTGATGCCGCTGCCTGTCCATTGCATAGCGAGGGTCCCACCTGCCGCCCTGTTCAATGCCTCGCCAAAGGTTGGAACGACCGCGTTGGTGGTCTTCCCTGTACCTGCGTAGATGGCGGTTTGCCCAGTAGGTGCTTGGATTTGGCAGCCGGAGTTGTCATTGGTGTCTGGCTTCCACGCACACTCGTTTGTGTACACGTTGCCAGTGTAGTCCTTTTTGGAAAACCCTAGAGCACCGGAGCCGTCGCCCCCTGACTCGGGGATGTCAGTCAGCGAGCACTCCTCACCGTCTTCTTCACTCGTATGGAGTGTCATGTAGTTGGCTGACTGGTCGTTGGCTCCCTCGATGATGTCGATCTCGCCGTTGGCCGGCCACTCGCCGTCGCCCAGCATCCATAGAGCTGGCCAGGTTCCACAGCCGCTTGGCATGTGTTTGACATCAACAAGCAAGATTCCCTGGTTAAAGGTTTCGTTGCTGAAAAGGCGGACTGACGGGCGCAAGTCGGACACTTTGTTTGTGGAGTCAACGCCGATCCGGACTGATGTGTCGGTGGTGCTGATCAAGTTCTTGGCCTCTGCGCCCTGGCGTGATTGGTATTGGACGGTTCCGTGTGTTGGGTCGTCTCCATCGAAAAAGCCGAAATAATCGAAGAATGTGTTGGGGGCGTAGTCGCGAACTAATGTGTATCCTGCCGATGTGCTGTGGATAAGGAGTGCCGCCAGCAGAGGATATGTGAGGCGGGCCATTTTGGGCTTAAGTTGGAAAGAGCGGCTGTTGTTTCGAGGAATCGTCGAATGCTTTGTAATTTGCGTGAAAAAGGACTGATGAGTATCGAAGGACGGTGGGTGTGTGGTGTATGTCTGTCTTGGACATGTTGAGACGGATGACAATTATAAACAAGCAGTGAATGGCATTGTGGAGAGCAGCAGCCACATGTACGGTGAGTCAACAATAGCAACTTATGAAAACAACGGTGGAGTAGATAGAGAGCGGCGGGCGGCAGCCGGGGCGACTTTTTAGGAGTCGAGGCCATTGTTAAAACAGAACAAAGGGGAGATCTCAAGGGCCGCTAGCCAAGTGGGACAATGTCAAACAGCCAAGGCATACAGAGCTGCAAAAAGTAGAGAGATGGTGCATTGGCATCCAATCGTGGAACAGCTAGCGCTTGGATTAGGAGCTCCCGTGCAGGGCCCCACAGGCGGAGCAAACGTCCTAAGTGGGTTGTTTGAGCGCCAACGCATTGCAACGCGACCGGGGTGTATTTTTCAGAGAAATAACGGGATAATAGGGCACAATCCATGCGATTATGTACTCGGGGATTGCGTCCCGGCATTTTTCGTCGATGTTGCCGCCGCGCCGCTGGATCATGCACCGGCTAAGGCCCGAACGGCGTGCGTCGCGGGTGGCGGTGATATGTCAGTGTCGGCGTTGATGCGAGCCTTTCTCCGCAGGATGAAAGGAAATGTGGGGGACGATCGGTATACACGGCTGTCGCAGAAAAGCAGAGAGGCATGCCCGTGCCGCAGCCATCATTTCGGACGAGAAACGTGCCTAGATTATGTGCAAACATGGGCAGAAACGGAAGACTCCCAGGCACCGTGGCGAAGGCGGCTGGGCGGCTCGCATGCGCGGTTGACAGGCAGCGGGAGTAGGTCGTGCAGCAGACCACGTGTTTGGCCGCGACGTGTACAGCAGTGGTATTCTCCGAGCAGACATAACGTAGTGATAATGAAACGAGAAATGAGTGGTGAGACTATCCGGGTCAAGATCTCCGGTGATCAGGCACGCACAGCTGTCCAGAACACCGCAACAGCCAGCCGCAGCCCGGAGCAGGCCACGACGTGCTTTCGTGGAGTATTGCAACAGTAGTGGGAACGGACCTTTCAGGCCGACGCCAACGTGGTCCAGAAATACGGCAGCCATGTCCGGATATCTGCTTCATCCCGAGATTGTTTTGCTGTTACCTGCTTCCCGTCCGCTTGCTCGTCAGCAACAGCGTCTCGTGCGTCGTTGAAACAACCATCGGCTCCGACGGCGTCGACGGCCATCATCCAACACCCGCATGTGGAAGGCTTCTGTTGGCCGTCGCGAGAATAAGCTTGAATCAGCCCGGTCGGGACGCGTACATACACGACTTCCACCTGCTCTATCCGCCAGTCACGGCCTCCGTTTGCGTGCTGGTGCCGACTGCCGGGACCGGGAACATCCTCTCAGACTGCAGGCCAAGCGCGATGGAAGACCCGCGAAGTGACCGAGAAGGCACATATCCCCGCCCGAAAACACGTTGTGTCAGACGATGCAAGCCAGAAGGTGCGACAGTGAAGCAAGCGCGGGTACATTCTCAACAGCAGCGCGAGTCGAGGACGCGCAGGAAGCTGGATACAAAGGGCGAAGCAGTTGGTCGTGGTGAGGTTGGCTTTCAGAAGAAAGCGCGTTTTCGCCTCGCAAATCTTGGGAAGAGAGGACCGGGAGATCGTCAACCCACGTGACTGTTGTTCGTTCTCAAAAGCCAACGCGCTTGGGCAGCTTGCTTCGCTCTTGTCATCCGTCTCAACGTTGGCATAACACAGCGTGCTTATCTATCACACTGACAGAAAGCAGAGCTTCATAGCGCGGACGTGACAAATTCCGACGAGTGACAAGTCTACCATCGTCCGACACGGATCGCCCAAGGCAGGCACCGGTCAACCTATCACCCTGTCTGCGTTACCGCCCCTCGCCTCCGGAACACACCGCACCATGAAGAAGAGAAAGCGGCCAGCTGTTTGCAACGTTTCATGTATTACCCAGTGGCTGCCCGCAAATATGGCATAGCCCACCCTGCCCCTCGACCTAATCCGACTTCCTACTCCTACATTGACTTTCCTTGATTATCCGCAATATGGAACATGAACGATTTGGATTTCAGAACCGCAGGTCAGCGCCACAGAAAAAGAGCTGTGCGCCTCCCACCTGCGTCATGTATGTTTTTGTATGGCGTTGTGTGCGGCAAATAGAGAAGAACAACGACCATCCACGAAAGTGAAGAAAACTCCTTGCCCGCTGGAGTTGACGCCGTAGCAACCTGCGGGGCCAAATATCAAAGTGTGAGGAAATCCAGCAAATTCGGGACAATGCTCCTTCCAGTCCTTGGGGACACGACGATTTATCCACCCAGAAACCCCCAGTTTTATGACGAAATTGGACGCTTGTCGCCTTTTATAAGTCTGTCGCATGGTTAATCGAAGGGTCAACTCCGGTATACTAAATGCCCTTTCAGCTGGGCGGGAGCTTGCCCTCGGCCTTGGCGTCCTTGACCTGCTCAAAGACCTGCACATGAAGTTAGCCATGACCGTTCCGCTGCAGTATTGAGCACATCATAACTTTCCTTCAACATTTTCCTCCTAG
This sequence comes from Botryosphaeria dothidea, assembly GCA_011503125.2. Classification (NCBI taxonomy): domain Eukaryota; kingdom Fungi; phylum Ascomycota; class Dothideomycetes; order Botryosphaeriales; family Botryosphaeriaceae; genus Botryosphaeria; species Botryosphaeria dothidea. Next base: position 2,019,213 of record WWBZ02000040.1, on the reverse strand, counting down.
CACCGAGAGCATTCACTCCGCGCTTCTCCAGGCCCTCATCGTCCAATTCAACCAAGTCAGTCCACTTCAAATCCTTCAAGTTATCAGTGTACTTGTGCAGACGCAGGCTCCTAAGCCACGCTGGGATGTCCTGCAGAAGGTCCGGGTTGGTGGGGTCCTCCGGCGGCTTCGAGCTGCCCCGCCTGCCACGTGGAGAGCGACCGCGATTGATTTCGGAGTGATCAGATAGATACCCTTCATGACTACCGCCCATACCCATGCCAAACTGGCCAAGGTTAAGCCCAGCCATGCTGTTATCATAGGCTGAAAGGAAACCATTGTTCTGAGGGGAAGCAAAGTTCATGGCATTCATGTTTCCGCCTTGCATGGCCATTCCGGGAGAGCTGGGGCGCGAACGACGGCCATTCATGGCTGCCAGCTGCTGGGCTTGCAGAGTGGCGGCCTGTTGCGGGGTGAGGACCTGACCGAACTCATTGGTCATGACAACGCTGGCAGGCACATTTTGTTGCGGATTGTTGTTGTGACCAGAACCTTGTCCTTCAGAAGAACGAGCACGGCGGTATTTCCGCACGTCATCAAGCTGTATCCGGTTGTTGACCGTGGACAGGGCTGCCAACTTCATCGCCGTTGCATTGGCCACCATATCGGCCTGGCTGGATTGCTGCTGGAAATTCGATACCAACGGGGTATTCACCATAGACGCCCAGCTTCCACTAGCCCCGTAGGGTGACAGCATGGGCATACCGGCTCCAGCATTGTCCGGAGCATTAAGAGTGGTGCTCTGAATGTTCTGGTCTCCAGAGAGAGTCATCGGACGAGGCGAACGTAGACCGCCTGCAGAGGGCGGGGGCTGAACGAACTGGCCCATCGGCTGCTGATGGCTCGAGGAAGACTTGGGCCGTTGCGGCTGCTGGTTCTCGCCACTGCGGGGGCCCCACGGGGAAGACGGAGGCTGGGGCGCATTTTCCCTCTTACCATCATCCGGAGCGGAAATTGTAGGGGCAAGCATTGACGAGCGATCACCCACAGCGCTGTTGCGGTTTGAAGTTGGGGCAGTCCCGGTGTGTTGGGTGAATTCGGCCTTCTGCTTTGCGATGGCAGCCGCGGCATCAGGGAACATGGAGTTGATGGTGTTGCTATCCAACCCCGAGTTGCGCTTTGCGCCGGGCGATGGTGGAGGCCGGCCGAGGCCGACAGAGTTGCGGGAGCCTTCGACACTGAGTTTGTTCATAGCATCATTTAGCTTCTGAGACATGGGATCTGGACCAAGTCAGCGGATGTTATCCAGGCTTGAATCTTCTCACTCCAAAGAGTTCATACCTTTCTCGCTAAAATTAGCAGGTGACAAGACGCTCGACATAGGGTGGCTTTTGGCCATCTGTTGAAGAACTTGGATAAAGAAACGCTGTTGCACGCCAGTGGTCTGCTGAAGGAGCTGGTAGAGCGCGGCAGTCCGCTCAGGCTCGCTCAGAACACGGAACCACTGCTCGATGGCGCTGAGCTCATCCTTGAAATCCTGGTCCAGAGTGGCAGCGGCCATTTCCTCCAGGGTAATTTCGTACTGATCGATGTCGGCAATCCACTGCTGGGCGGCCTTATCCATAGCGTCCTCATCCTGATTGCCCTGCTTATTGAAGTACACCTCGGAGGAGGGGCGAATGCCGCGATTGGACAAAGGCGACGAGGCAAAGATACCCATATCGGCCGAGGCGCGGAGGTGGTGATTGGCGCCAATGGCCCTGGACGAGGGCGGACGCAACGACGAGCTCGAGGCTTCCGGCGTGCTGTTCCGGTTGCCGGCAATCTGGCTGACAGACATGTTGGGCGGCGGCGGGACTGGTCGGGTAAGATCTAAGTGCGGGTGCGAAGAAATTGGAGAAAATTCTGGAGGCGCGGGCAGTCAGGCTACAGTGGCTCTTGCGGTAGGCAGCGGGGTAGCACAAGTACTCACAGTAGAAGCAACGAGGGAGTGCACGTTGGTCGCCGTCGAAAACGCCCGCAGATCAACTGGCCTCAAGGGAGCTTCGAAAGCGGCGTCAGGAGAGTTGAAGGAAGCGTGCGTCTTTTCGGGAGCGAGGCGACGACGGGAGGCGGCGGATGGCGCCTCTACCTTGGGTGCGCAGGACTCAGAGCGCGGGAAGAGCACGGTAGAAGAAGAAAAGGTAAGATTTGGGGGAGGGCGAAAGAAGGGGAGGAGGCGGCGTGGAAGAGAGCGTTGGCTGGCCGGATGGATGTGGCACCAAGGGACGGACACAATGGACAGGGCGACCGATGCGGCTCGCTACAGAAGTAAATCCGAGCCGTTAGGGCAGCGCACCTGGGCTGGAGCTGGGTCAATTCGTCCTGTCACTCCAAGTGCACCCCCGCGCCCACGCCCACGCTCACGCTGACGCCACGCGCAGGAGGACGGCTCAGGCAGCCAGCGAGCTGCGCGAGCACATGCAGCCGCCAGCCGCGCCCTCCCCGAGTGATGTGCACCGCTGCCATGATTATCACTGGGCCCTCCAGCCGGATCCGTGCGGCCGGTGCGGGCGCTGGCTTTCGTCCAACAAGGATCGCAGCTGCAATTGGTAGGTCCACGGCGAGTCGGCCTGACGCGACCCTGCCTTGCCGCGAGACATGCAAGAGCGTGCCACGCTGCCTCGACGCTCCAGCAGCACACTGTCCGCCATGGTGGAACATGGTCTTCTGCCCTCCACATCCGCCCGTGCTCTCCCGGCGCGTCCACGACTGCGCAGCACTGCGCAGCCCTGCGCCAGAGCTCCCTGGACCTGAGAATAGCAGCGAGCATGCCCCTAAGCAGAACCACGACACCCGTATTGCGCAGCGTCTGTAGGCAGAGAAGTCCAGAGCAATATTAAACATACGTGCAGCGCATCAAGCACCCCTACGAAAGGCATGATCCGTCCGAAGCCGGCGGACCACGCCTACCATTGTCCACGGTGCTTCCGCTGCCGCTGTGCGAGTCCGTGGACCTGTTCGCAACTCGTCGATCGACAGTGGTATCTGCTATATTCCCTCTTTCGTCTTCGCTTCTACTGCCCCTCCCCGAACCGGCCGTGTCCATGCAGGGGACGCGGCCAAAAGCCGCCCTTTGACTCATGTCTATTCACCTCCCCAAGACTCCAATAATAGAACCGACCATAACCGCCGCTTCACGCTCCCAATTGCCCGCGGCTGTTCCCTTGCCCCTGCTCAACGCGCTTGCTGGCAGCTGTGAGCCGCGATTCACGCATTCCCGAATAGCATCCCGAACTCTATCCCTGTTGCTGCGGAGCGTCCTCGCCGACACTCCGCCGCGATTGAGGATCTCCTGCACCCGTGGAGACAACGCAGAGGCGAGAGAGCGCCAAAAGTATGAAGGCAGCGATGAAGTGTCCAAAGAGAAGAGTAAAGGCTGCAACAAGTTCTGTGGGGGCATCCTTGACGCGCTCCTTTGTCTTGCTGCATGTTCTGTCGCCGAGTGACTGACGAGCGGATGCGATGGAGGCTTGACCGATTCCAACAGCGTTTCCAAGGCCACGATATTCTGGCACCGTGCCGATATTTCAAGGAGAGATCTCTCGAGTGTGGGAAGTGTCGCCAGTGCTCGCGCGAGGGCCGCGAGAGAAGACTTTAGCGCCGTTTGAAGGTAGTCCTGCAGCGCACTTGTGAGAAGGGCGGGCTCAAACGTAGCGGTGGTTGCATTCTTCATGGCCGGTGATAAAAGATATAGAGTCAGCAGGGCTGACGTGGTGCGCGATTTTGTGTCTTCGGTCTGCGCATAAGTCGAAGCGGCGCTGGGCTGTTGTGAAGGACCATTGGATGCCAGCAACGAAGACATGGAGAATTCTCTGATGATTTGCTGCGAGCGCGAGATGAGGTTGCGCTCCGCTGGGCTCAGGAGATCGCTCTTCAACGTGGTAATGACATTGACGCGCTCTAGACCCTCGCCCTCCTCGCCGGGCCTGGACGCAAGTAGTACTTGGCGTAGGGAAACCAATGTGTTCGATGATCGAACCATGGCCCTATGGTCTTCTCTTTTAATGCTGCCGGGGCCAAACCCGCCAATCTCGGCCAACTGCGCCTCAAGCTGCCGGCCGAGCATCAGGCACCGCGCTACGGCGCGACCTATTTTGACCGTCTGGCAAAGACGCTCTGCTGCCAACCGCACCTGCTCTGCAGCTTCATAGCGCTCAATAACCTCCTTTTCTAAAGTCTTGTATCCTTCCGTCAGGCTCGCGACCTGAGCTTCCACCTCCTGCAGTATTCGCTCTCCCGACTCAGCATGGTCTTTTGTGTATTCGAGGAGTGGCAGTGCCGATTTGGTCGTAAGGGTGTCGATGTGCGTATCAATCTCTTGCACATCGAATAGAACGCGCGAGAGCGGCGTCGAGAGATCGAGCGGTGTGTCTGAGGGATTGTTCGTCGCGAGCACGAGGTTATTGGCAAATGCCGTCGTTGAGAACGACGGGTCGAGAAAAGCCTCGTAGTCGATGTAGGATGGTTCGTCGTCTGCCATCTCCCTCGCACAGTAGCTCCACGCGCAGTCGGGGTGGGAGGTGGGGTTCAGGCCAGGTTGAAGTTCGGTCGTAGAGGCGGGCGGTCTCGACGGGAACGTGTACCTACCCAACACGGTGCCGAAGCGCCCAGCTGCAATGTCACCTCAAAAGCCACCAGTGCAGAAACGGGCAGAAGATGTGAAATTGAATGGACACTACGCATCAGCATGTCACGAAACAATTTTTTATTCATTCATGTCTTCATAAGAGTCATAACAATCTCAAGCGTTCGTGTGTTGCTCCAACAATCGGCGGATACACGAATAGTGCGGCAGCCAGACTAAAACCGTTACCGTGGGGAGTCGAAGCATTCGTCCGGATAGCTTTGTTACCGGAAATGCTGGACACTTGCGTCCGGACGAATGCTTCGACTCCCCATGAAGGTATGCAAGTTACAGGCCATCACCGCTAACCAATCACGCAAAACTCGCACACATAAGGAAGCTCATTATGCGATTTTCATTCGACCGCCATGATATACCAGTAAACTGAAAATACCGATCCCCGTATCGCCTGATGTTCAAGACATACAATGTTACAAACACGAAGAAAAATAAAATAAAATTCCACCCTGCACTGTTCCCATCGCTGCTCTATGCGTGCGCCTTGGCCATGGTGTTCAGGGCGCTACCGTTCTTGAACCACTCAATTTGTCCCTCGTTGAAAGTGTGCGAAAGCTCAATATCGAAAGACTCGCCACCGTTGGCCGGGTGCACACGAAGGGTCATGGGCTTGCCAACAGCAATCTGGGTGCAGAGGAGGTCAACCTTGTCGTCGGGCTGGATCTTGTCGTAGTCCTCGGGGTTCGAGAAAGTAAGGGGAAGCATGCCCTGCTTCTTCAAGTTGGTCTCGTGCTGTGGCATTCGTTAGTAATATATTCGTCAAGGACTTAAGAGTGATTGACTTACAATACGAGCGAAAGACTTGGTGATGATGGCAAGACCGCCAAGATGCCTGGGCTCGAGGGCGGCGTGCTCACGAGAAGAACCCTCGCCGTAGTTCCAGTCACCAATGACCACCCACTTGATACCCTTCTTCTTGTAGTCACGGGCAACGTCGGGAACAGCGCCGAAATCACCGTTGGTCTGGTTCTTAATCTTGTTCGCCTCACCGTTCGCCGAGTTGATGGCACCAATCAACATGTTGTTCGAGATGTTGTCCAGGTGGCCGCGGTACTTGAGCCAAGGTCCAGCCATACTGATATGATCGGTTGTCGTCTTGCCTTGAGCCTTGATCAAAATCGGGAGGTTGAGCGCATCCTTGCCATCCCACGGGGCAAAGGGGGATAGAATCTGTAAGCGGTCAGAAGTGGGAGAAACCGCGACGCTGACGGAAGAGCGGTCCGCCGGAGGAGCCTGGTAGGTGTTGCGGCCGGGGTCGAAGCCCTGAGAAGGAAGACCATCACCGTGGGGCTCCTTCAGCTTGAACTCCTTGCCATCAGCGCCCTTCAGGGTGTCGGTGAGGGGGTTGAAGTTGAGGGTGCCAGCGATGGTGAGGGCAACAACAAGATCGGGCGAGGTGACGAAGGCGTGGGTTGCAGGGTTCGCATCGTTACGGCCGGTGAAGTTGCGGTTGTACGAGGAGATGATAGAGTTGGGCTGGCCCTTCTTCACGTCCTTGCGGTCCCACTGTCCGATACAGGGACCGCAGGCGTTGGCAAGGACCATACCACCGAACTCCTCGAATGTTTGAAGCTGTCCATCCCTCTCAATGGTCGCTCTGATTTGCTCGGAACCAGGGGTGACGGTAAAGAGGGCCTTGGCCTTGACACCGTGCTCCATAGCGTCGCGGGCGATATTGGCGGCCCTGCAGAAAGTCAGCACAGAATTCAGCATTTTGGATAATTGGGACCATTGCCTTGACATGTCTTCATAACTGGAGTTAGTACAGCTGCCGATCAGACCAACCTTGAGGTCTTCCGGCCAGCCATTCTCCTTGACAGCGTCCTTGAACTTGCTGATTGGGGTCGCAAGATCGGGGGTGAAGGGACCGTTAATGTGGGGCTCGAGCTCAGAGAGGTTAATCTCGATGAGCTGGTCGTACTCGGCACCCTCGTCCTCGCGGAGATCCTTGGCGTAGGTACGGGCAAAGTCGCCAATGTCCTTACGCTTGGTCGCAGCCAGGTAGTCGTACATGCGGTCGTTGAAGGGGAAAAGAGAGGTGGTAGCACCAATCTCGGCACCCATGTTACAGATGGTGCCCATGCCAGTGCAGGAGAGCGACTCAGTTCCGGGACCGTGGTACTCAATGATAGCACCGGTACCACCCTTGACAGTCAAGATACCAGCGACCTTGAGGATGATGTCTATGCACTTGTTAGCTTGTTTTTCGTCGCCAATTGGGTGCCGGGGAGCTATCTGCGAGCTTTCCCCACATGCGCAACATCAATTGAGACGTGGCTGGTGGGGGCCGCGGCGAAATTGCCCGGGAAATCGGATCAATTGACTTACCCTTGGGAGAAGTCCAGCCAGACATTTGGCCGGTGAGCTTCACACCTATAACCTTGGGAGCCTTGAGCTCCCAGGGCAGGTTAGCCATGACGTCGACAGCGTCAGCACCACCGACACCAATGGCAGCCATTCCCAGACCGCCAGCATTGGGAGTGTGAGAGTCAGTGCCAATCATCAAACCTCCGGGGAAAGCATAGTTCTCGAGGACGATCTGGTGGATGATACCGGAGCCGGGCCTCCAGAAACCAATGTTGTACTTGGCGCAGGACGTCGACAGGAAGTCGTAGACCTCCTTGTTGATGTCCGTAGCGCGCGCAAGATCCTTCTCGCCGCCAACCTGCGCCTCAATCAGGTGGTCGCAGTGGACGGTGGTGGGAGTGGCCACCGAAGGCATGCCGGCGGACATGAACTGCAAGATGGCCATCTGAGCGGTGGCATCCTGGCAAGCAACACGATCCGGCCGCAGCTTCAAGTATGACTGCCCACGCTCGATCTCCTGGTTGTGGGGATCGTCGAGATGAGAGTAGATGATCTTCTCGGCGTAGGTGAGGGGCTTGTTCAGACGACCGCGCACGATGGACAGGTTCTCAGCCATCTTGGCGTAGTTGATGAAGTTGCCATCCTCGTGGATGTTCTGGCGGACCTTGCGGCTGAGGGGAGCCTCACTGACGGTGGCCAGGCCGCGGCGGGCCAGCCGCGAGAAACGCTGCATGCTGGGCGGCGATGGAGGAGGGGATGAGGGGAGAGTGCTGATTGTGGAAGAAAGGAAGAGGTGGAGGAGCGGGCGTGGGCGTGGACAGCTTTGAAAGCAGCGATCGCTGAGTCCCGCCGCTACGCCGGGACGCAGCAGGAGTAGCCCGGCCAATCAAGATTTGGCATTTTTAACAGCGACCAACGTCAGTGCCCACTGCTTCTGCCGAGGGAGACGAGGGTGCTGGCGCTTTCCATTGGCCCGCACATTATCCCCCCAAGACTTACCCGACCCGGGCAGCCACCGCGCCCGGCGAGCTTGGACTCTGAGGAAAATTTTTAGGTCTGCAGGTCTTTTTCGAAGACAACGCGTTCCGTATGCGGCAAGTCGACCGGGCCGCGCCCTCGCTGGGCCGACGAATGCAACCTGGACTCGCATCGCAAGCCCGGGGTAGCGAGCACATCGCCGCACGTCGAGAATGCCACTGCCACAATTGCGTGAATATTCGTCCTGTGTGCGCGGCGCTGGCGTTCCGCGACGATGCTCGGCGTTTGCACGTGCACGCACGCACAACACAGCACATGCAGTAGTAGTAGCTGTCCAGGGAAGGCCGTCGGAGCACCGGCACCGCCCGAGCACCGGCCCGCCGCCCAAATTTTGTGGCCGCCCTGCTTATCCGGCGTTCGCGGGGCCTGACCGCCCTGCAATAACGCAAGCATTGCAACGCAAAGCACCCGCTCGCCCACAGCCACGCTGACAGCCGCTGCCGCCGTCGCAGCAGCACCACAAGTCTCGCATCCGAAACCCACTCCCACCCACGTTGACGCCGCCGCCGCCCGCTCCCACGCCTTGCCGCCATGCCCGCCATCCGGGGCGCGCAGTCGAAGAAGAAGACGCGCCGCTACACGCGCGACCTCGACCAGATTCACGCGGACCTGCGCTCCGAACGCCACCTCCAACTCTACAAGGAAACAAAGGCGGAGGAAGATCTGCCGGCCCTGGGCAAGTTTTATTGTAAAGAGTGCGCAAAATGGTTCGAGAGCAACGACAACTTCGTCGCCCACAAGCGTGGCAAGCCTCACAAGCGAATGTAAGTTTCGACGCTACACGCTGCGCCTCAATGCTCCAGAAAGTGCTATCCGCTGGGGAAAAAACGAGATTAGGCCGGAAACCATGTGGGCAGCCGGGCGTCAGAAATCCGAGTGGGCGAGGAATCTGGAGCTTTTGTGAAGACCTGTTAAGCATGTCCCTCTTGTGTTCTTGCGCTCATGGGATCTCTAACGCCGCCTGTCTATCTGGTTTGCTGGTCTTCCTTCTTGCACAGAATTGGGGAGCTGAGCCGAACCAAGCACTCAGATATAGGTTTCGAGGCGCTCATGGACAAAGTCTAATATTTTGTCGAATTTTAGGTTACGACAACTGCGCGAAGAACCTCACACCCAGAAGGAGTCTGAGGCTGCAATCGGTTTGCGTACAGATAACGGTACACGTACCAACAGTGCAGACAGGACCGGCTTGTCGACGGCGGTGGAGGGCATGGTGGTGGAGGAGACCATTGCCTGAGGCATATCATAGAAGTCAAGCTACGAAAAGCGAGTCATTGTACCAGGGAGCATAGGGTCGGCGTTGATTCGGTTTTGTTCGGGGAAACGGGAGGCTCATCAGTCAAGGGGTGCCAAAAGCTGTGGAGTTGCGGGACTGGGGGATCAATCGGCACAGCTGCCCGCTTCTTGCCGGATTTCCACATATACACAGCGTCCAATTGGACAACCGGTCTGTGTTATGCTGTGGCTGCGTAATCCCCTCCAGGAGTGCGGTGAGGCGTCCATAAGGGTGCAGCACTCCTGAAGCGCAAGAGATCGAGATTTAGCATCCTGCACCTGAAGGATGAAAAGAATTTCGAGATTTGGGGCAGAGCTGGAGCATTCGCTCGGACAAAGATTTTTAAGGACCGTTCTTTGCGTCTTGGCAGCCCTTGCAAAATTCTTTGAACGATGATGATATGGCTGTGCTATTGCTTAACTTCACGGGCGACTATCTTTTTGGCGCGGCAGGAGGAATGAAAAAGAAAGCTCCACGGGTTTGCGGATGTCTTGACGATCCTAGACCGGGCATCATACCTTGGTCCGAGAATCGAAGTAGTCCTCCGAAATAAATCAGAGATAGCGGATAAACAGAGAATTGCAATTTGCCAAGAATGAGCCGCCAGGTTGAGGTCATTGTCTACGTCAGCGGCCGGGATCTGAGAGTCGAGTCATGTAGCGATAACAAACCAAGAGACACGTGAAAGACATCTACTTCATGGATTATCAGATTTTGAGATGTTTGAGATGGACGAATGGAACAACCAAATTAGCTTTGTAATGCCCGGCGTGCGTTATGGTAAACGATGTGCTCTCAGGTAACTCAACGCGCCACTAGGCACTTGCTTGGCCTTCTGCCTGGGTGGCTGCCTGCCTTCATTTCAGTACATAAGAGATAGCCACGAATCCGCGATTCCATTCGACCCAAGCCTAACAAAACACTCATCCCCCCACCAAACTGCGCGAGCTATGGCCGCCTTTGTCCCTGTTCAGCTCTTCGGCGGTGCCATAACCGTTGAGCTTCCGAATTGTTTCGCGGACGTCAGGTATGTAAGAGAAAAAAGAGGTGTCGCCAAGACAGCACTGGCTAACATTCACAGTGCCATCCGTGAAGTCCCAGATACCCAAGAAGTCTACCTCGACAAGGACGGGTTTACTAGCGTCATCTTTGACCTTACCGAGCGGATTGAAGAGGCTGAAGCACGAACCGATGAGGAGGCGCTGAAGTACCACTTCCAAGACATAGTCGGCGATAGCAACGATGTAACGCGTTTCTGGCAGACAAATGTCGCTACTCTTTTACGCATGCCGTAAGTTCCTGTGTTCTCATTATACGTTCTTATCATTACTGGAGACGCATCGCTGTCTTTCTTCATGTTTTCCTGACGTGCTCAACCAGCAATGCGCCCGCGTACACCCTCATTGCCACGCAGCACTCCATGGTAAATCTCGAGAATCGCCGGCCACAGCCAGACTTCACGGCGATTCTGCTTGTCCTGGTACGCCTCGCCGAGCAAAAGACGGACATTGTCATCACGGTCAACGTCCCTCATGTGCCGGGCGAATATCCGAAGGAAGAGGTCGATTTCGCAGCCGCGAGGCAGGGTCCGCTTATGGATGCCGCGACTTCAATAAGGCAGAGGATCTTACAGACTCTTGAAATTAAGGATTACGATCTGTTCGTGACGGAAGAGTGACTTCACCCTTGAGGAAAGCCTTTCGGTGGAACTGGGAGGAGACATAGTATCGAGTTGAGCAATTTCGGATCTTGGATTGAGTTACGTAGATAGTGCACACCAAGTTTATATGCTATTCTGGGAATGCTCTAAATTCTCCTGTCGGAACGTCTAGGCATTCTCAAGACGATGACACTACTCGAAAAAAGCCTAGCGCCGGAAGATCTGCGGCTAGCAATGCCTATGACGCTGTTGATGTGAGCTCAGGCTATCCACCTCTCGTCGTCGTGCAGCATCAACAGCTATGCGCCCAACCTCCATCTACCTTCTGACGACATGAGTAGCCCCGCAAAGAAGCGCAAGAAGAATGACTTCAAGCCGTCCGACAAATCCGTCCGTAGCCTGGACTACTTTTTTACGAAGCAGCGACAAGACCAGCAGCAACCCGCGACTTCGCCGCTTGCAGGACAACCCGCGTCTGAGACCCCGCTCCATGACTCAGTGGCTACTCAGTTGACTGACGAAGAGCTTGCGAGAAAGCTCCAGGAAGAATGGAACAGAGAGGATGTCACGCGGAGCAGCCGCGAGTCGGAGGAGCAGAAACTGTCGGAAAGCACCAGCAGTGGCGATAATGAGCAGCGAACCTCAGAGAGGTCCCTTCCCGCAAAGCCAGCGATTGCCGCAAGGCTTGAATCTGCAGCGAAGCCCCCCACAGATGCCGCCGAAGCCGAAAAGGACACCTTAAAATTACAATCTACTGCCACCGCCGAAGATACGATAACCTCGAATATTCCCTTCGATGAGACGCCCTTGACCTTCGAGCCATCAAAATACATAACAGATCTACAATCGCATTGGTCGGTGGAGAGTCGGCATGCAACCTACGCAGTTTTGACAAGATGTTTTGTCTTGGTCAATAGCACGCAAAGTAGGATCAAAATCGTCGATACCTTGGTCAACCTCTTGCGGACCGTCATCGAAAGTGATCCGGACAGTCTACTTCCTGCTGTGAGTAAGTATCAGCAATAGTAGACCGCTTATGCTTACGACCCACCCAGGTATGGCTCGCGACGAACTCAATCTCGCCGCCGTACATCGATCTTGAGCTTGGCCTAGGGGGGTCGGCTATTTCCAAAGCCCTGATGAAGGTCTGTGGGTTGAATAGTGCTGGATTGAAGAGTCTCTACAACAAGTATGGCGATGCCGGGGATGTGGCTTTTGAAGCCAAAAAGCGGCAAAGCTTCACGCTACGCAAGCCAAAGGCGCTAACCATTAGATCCGTGTACGATTCACTCGTCAAGATCGCCAACAGCAAGGGTCAAGGTAGCCAAGAGGTCAAGCAGCGCATTGTTGAGCGACTCTTGCAGGATTCGAGGGGTGCCGAGGAGTCGCGATACATCGTCCGTACTTTGGTTCAGCACCTCCGCATCGGTGCCGTCAAGACGACAATGCTGATAGCCCTTTCCCGTGCATTTCTCATGTCGCGCCCTCCAGGCGCGGGTTTCCCAATACATCCCATCTCATCACTTGCAAAGCTAAAGAAGGAGCAGCTTTCTGAGATCTACTTACGCAACGAGGAAATCGTCAAGGCTTGCTTTGCCCGGCGCCCAAATTACAACGATCTCGTTCCCACGCTCCTCGAAATCGGAGTCTGTGACGAACTGCTTCTCAGATGTGGTCTTTCTTTGCATATTCCACTTCGTCCGATGCTCGGGAGCATTACACGGGATATGGGCGAAATATTGACTAAACTGCAAGGGCGAGACTTTAGCTGCGAGTTCAAGTACGACGGTCAACGCGCCCAAGTTCACTGCGATGAAAACGGCAAAGTCACTATATTCTCGCGTCATCTGGAAATCATGACTGACAAGTACCCTGACCTTGTTGCACTGGTTCCACAAATCCGCGGAGACGGCGTCAGCAGCTTCATTCTCGAGGGCGAAGTGGTTGCCATCGACCGCGAGACGGGCGATCTCAAACCTTTTCAGGTGCTGTCTAACCGAGCACGCAAAGATGTGGTCATCCATAGCGTCAAGATTGACGTGTGCCTATTTGCTTTTGATTTGATGTACCTCAATGGAGAAGAACTGCTGAACCGGCCATTCAGAGAACGTCGTTCGCTTCTCAGGAGTCTTTTCACGAAGATCCCAAATCACTTTACATGGGTGGAAAGCCTGGACGCTTCATCAGCAGACCAGGAGATTGTGAGCGAATTTTTCAACCGTGCGACGAAAAACAAATGTGAAGGGATTATGGTCAAAGTGTTGGACAATCTACCAAACCCAGACCTTTTGGATGATGCCGCAGGCGAAAAGGCGCCGTCCGAACCTGTAACACCGCGAAAGACGAAAGCTGCGAAGTCCAAGAGCAAATCCCAACGGCTTGAGGCTGAGACGGAAAATAATGGGGAGACTGGAGACAGGAAGATTGGAGGCCGCCGAAAGGCCCTTCTCGCCACTTATGAGCCCGACAAACGGCTTGACTCGTGGCTTAAGGTCAAGAAAGATTACAACACATCCGCAGACACAATCGATCTCATCCCCGTTGGGGCCTGGCATGGGAATGGCCGTAAGTGCAAGTGGTGGTCGCCCATCTTGCTCGCCGTACGGAATCCGGAGACTGGCTGCCTCGAGGCTGTCACCAAATGCATGTCCGGATTTACCGACAAATTTTATGCCGCCAACCGCGCCAAGTACGACCCTGACGCTGCCCTAGCTACTTCTGACGATAAGAAAGGTAGTTCAGGGCAAGATGATGGTTGTGATATCGATAAGGAACAGAATGAAGAGAAAAGCGGCAACATTCGGACAAACAAGCCGGCTTTCGTGGAGTATAGTGGTGAACCAGCCGTATGGTTCGAGCCACAGGAAGTGTGGGAATGTGCATTCGCGGACATTACCTTGAGTCCAACATACACAGCTGCCATTGGTCTCGTGAGCGATGAGCGCGGGCTGAGCCTGCGATTTCCACGTTTTCTACGGGTGAGGGATGATAAAAGCATTGAAGAAGCTAGCACGAGCGATTTCTTGGCAGAGTTATACAGGAAGCAGGAGGCAAAGGGTCCAAAGGCACAAGATCAGGCGATTGTTGGCGAAGCTGATGAGGACGATGACGTCTGATGATGTATTATCAGCTGCACAAGCTGCCACTTTAGGTGATTGTGATGCCGTTCCGCTCACAGGAACCGGAACGGTGGATCGGTACGCGGTTGGAAGGCGATAATGTCCGCCTGGGATGTGGGAATGCATGCGCAGGTGACTGACGTCGAATGGCGAAGGATTTGTTGAAATGACGGCATGGCGAATAGCTAGATAGTAGCAACAGTTCATATGAGCCTCGCATGGTGAACATGTTACAAACATATGAGATAAGTCGAACGTCAGAGGTTTGAGTACGACCCAAGCGACCATGCTGCAATGGCGGCCCGTTACGGTTAATATGTGACGATCGTCTCCCGCATTCCGGCGCAGGAGTAATGACAAACGTTCAAACGTCTTACTGCCAACATTTCTGCAATACCTTCGCTACTTGTGCAACAATCTGACCCCAGGCGTCATACTGACCACAGCTACTCTTATTGCAGTAAACGGTATTCGATCGGTTGGTAATGGTTTCCTGGGCCCAGTTTCTCTCTTATTTTCAAGACAATTGCTTTAGTTATCACTTAGAGTATTGTCGTGATTTTCAAATCAGCCCGGGAGAAATTGAGGATAAAAGCGGCATACTAAGGCGATTACAAAATAGCTTAATTCTTTGTTTTTGTTTTTGAGAGAACAGGAATACCTGGAATGATGGGTCATTGCATTTAAGCTTGACGCTTTCTCACTCGTTCATGCTGATGTAAATTGAGGAATCGTACACAATACACTGTGTCCTACATTATCAAATTCCATAGCACAGGCAGAAAATGCCCAGACAGATTACCTCCAAACGTTTTATATCTGGATTAGACCAAGTACCTGCTGGACCAAATACTAGAAGCCAGGAAGGAAATCCAGGCCCAAACTCGCCACTGGTGGCCACATTGACCCTACGGATGCCGCTGAAGCTGGTCCTTAGCGGCCAAGGCACAGGGCAAGCGAAGGAAGTATCGTGCAATGCCCAAATAGTGTAGACAGGGTCTGAACGCACGTATCCGGATGGCAGCATTTACCTCCTACGCATAATGGTCTAAGGGTTCAACACGACTGTTCTTTGCCGGTGTAGTCTGCGTCAATGAGATATCTTGAAGTTGTGCTTTGCTCCTTCAGTTATCCTCCTCTGGCAGAATTGGCCCTTATCTGTCACGCGTGATGCAGTTGTCCACTTTTTGAAACTTAAATTGGATCGTCAGGCAATGTGACGCATTCGTCAAGAAGACTGAGATGCGACCGTTAGTCAGCTGCTCGAAACAAAGTGGGTCACCTCGGAACGGAGGCTGTCACCAGGCTGTGGCGTTTCTTCGACGATTGTTCCATTCGCACGAGAAGTAGGGGGGGTCGAGGCAGATCAGCGCACAGTATACTTACTATGCTCGAGCATATGGTCCCAAAAGCACGACGTCGTGCTTGCGTGGGGATATTCTCATTCTAGAGAAAACGTTAAGGCGATTCAACAAAGGCAGGATCGTCATCCAAGATGGTCAGGTTGCTTCACGTCGTGATGATGGATTGGGCAGCAAGGTGATGAGATTACAATGTGTCGGTGATCGCAGCGAAGATGTGCAGCGAGTGCGATGCTTCGTGTACCTCTGATCGTTGTCGGGGATTTGGCCGTCGGAACCAAATCCTTCAGACGTTTGAAGTTAAGACAGCACCGTGCTGTGTTGGGAGATCTGCGTGAAATTAAGCAGGTTGAGACGGTGTCAGTACTCCTCGGGGGCAACGAGTGCCGGCCTGATGGACGGGTGAGGCGCGCAGAAAACCGATTGGGGGGAAGACGGCTCGAGCGGTTTCATTAGACACAACCTGCTTATTATTGTCCAGGAGACGGCAACACAACAACGACATACGAGGTATCGGGGTATTCCAAGACCTATGACTATGGCGGATTGAGAGTTGCGTATCCGGACTGTCGCTACACATCTCTACACATGTCCCTTCGGAATTTTGCAATATCCACCAAGCTGATGGTGCGGTGATGCAACATTGTTCAGAGCGCGAGCCAAGCCGCGATTCTCGAAAGAGAGCAGAGTTCTCCGCATGAGTTCTATAGAGAGCAGACCACCATGCACATGTGCCATTTCCAAGTTGTGGGTTATGTAAGATGGTGCCCAGCAGAGGAGAAGGCCAGTGCAGAAAGGCCAGTTTCGGGGTATTGGCCGAGGTTTGCGGGCAGTTCTCCTACCGACGTTCGAGGGTGAAAAACACATTTCCTGTCTGGATATCATACAGACGGCGTTCGGAGTGCTCGCCGGTGGCCAACGCCGGTCATTTCCTGATTTGGGGCGGACGATCGGAGTCGGGGTGCTTGCCGTGGGTACAACGATGGTGAAGCGAACGCCACGCTCGTCAATACGACAACACAATGTCGAGCTGAGGCAAAGGCTCCGGAACGATGGCAAAGTAGAGCCCTCGTGTCGGAGTCGATTCCTCCAGACGTTCGAAGTTATGGACCAGAGCCCGCTTTGTTCAGGGAAATGCGCGCGGCGGGCGTCAGGGCAGTGGAATTGGCCATGGTCGACGCCAAGGCCTACAAGTGAGCTGGACAGGATCAACCTAGCTTCTTTGGCCTGTTTAGACGTCCGAAGTTGGCGATCCTTCAGAGGCAGAGAGTCGGGACACGGCGCTCGTTCCTCATTATTGGAACGAGACGTCACAGGGGCGCTGGTGAGGTTGCAGAGGCTCGGAGCACGCACGGCAGCGTCCTGTGGGACAAGCACACCACGCTGTGGGGTGCCAGCTCGCAGCTCGAGGCGCAGCGGTGAAGCAGATGTCACATTGGCAGCCAAGATCAGCAGAGAGCGCGGAGTCGACTCCTCAACGACGTTCGAAGTTGGTCAGCATGGGCCAAAGTGACGTGCATGTGGGCTTTGCAGCGCAGCCATTGACAGCGGCCGGGACGCGGAGTCCGCATGTTGCGACGTTGGAAGTTATGGGTGATTTTTGGAGAGGTTTTGTGGATGATGTGCATGCGGGCTGTTGCAGCGAGCGACGCAGCTGGGACGAGAGGAGCAAATGCACCAGGACATGAGAAGTGTGGTGGGAAGAGCAGCTACGCATACACGAGGCGGCCCCTGATGGCGAAAGAGCAGGTCTAGAAGAGGATTCAGCAGGGCAGTCCTTGCTCGTCCGCTCCTGCTAAAGGGCGAGAAGGTGGAACATGGCGAGCAAGCAGGAATATCCGGGTGGCGTGGAGGGGGATGCGTTCACGCAGTGCGGCGCATGGTTGCTGGATAGGGCGGCAGAGGCAGAGGCTGGCGGAGGGCGGAGGGCGGAGGGCGGGAGGCGGCAGATACCCCGAGCACAACACTCACTGATGTAGTCTCCTCTCAAACAACGCATCGCTGGACATGGTCCATGACTGCACTCACTAACCGTCCGCGTCAGAAGCCCTTCCCTCTGTGCCGCCATCCTGACACTGCTGAGCATAGTGCGCACCCCTGTCGCCAATCCGCGTCGTTTCCTGTTTGCTTTGCATCACCGCCGCAGCTCCCCCGGAGGCTTGTACACATGTACCGCGTCAACCATGCTCTTATGTACCTTGCTGCGCCAAGTGCCGAGGGAGGCGTCGAGCTCCGGCAAATGCTGGCTGTCACGATGTGACGCGGCCTCTCGCGCTGTAGCGCCGCTAGTTCCGACCAAGTAGAGAAGTCCGTGAGCGCTTCCAGACTTGCGCGTCTACCACACGTACTTCGCCGCCCGCCGCCCAATCACGGCACGCGCAATCGTCTTTACGCCGGCCTGACCGTTTCATGGAAACTAGTCTAAGACTCGCTATGCACCGTGAGCCCGCCTGAGGCCTCCCTGTGCACATACGCCAAGCCTTCGCCAAGAGGCGCTGACGACTGCTTCCATTTCCTGATCCGGAAGGCTTCTCTCAGCCTCATCCACCGGCGGGGCCTTCCGCGTCAGTCGTGCTCCTTTCTGCTCACCACCCAGCCAATCAGCTCTCATGCATTCCGCTTTACCGCCCTCCCGTCCTAAACCATCCCGCCTATGTTTACCCCATTATACACGCTAAGCTCCCCAAGCTCCACCGCCTCCCAATGCCTGAACGCTCTGCCACCCACGCAAGCCTTTACAGGTGCCCGGCCTGCCACGGCCTCTCTGAACCGGTGTTTTTCGTAGCTGTGGGTCCGTTTCTTCCTCGGCTCTCCCGCAGGAACATGATTCCCTGCGCCCTACACCGCGGAGTAACCATCCACATGGCTCGAGAAATGCCTGTGCTCTCTTCCGAATTCATGCCTCGCGATCTAGGCTTACGTGTCGTCCATCTCCAGCCCTCCAATTGGCAATGTTTAGCCCTCAGGAACACGGGCAAGATCGACGCTGCGCCGGAATTGCTGCGAACCCTTCGAGATGGCCGGAACGCTTCGAACGAATATAAGGCAGTGAGGATTGCCCTCTTTCTTTCCTCATCAACAAGCCAACTATTCTCCTCCCGGCTCTCATTTTCCCCCCCTCAATATTCCAGTTTTTCATTCAAACTAGACCGTGTCTATCGCTTTGTCAACAATGGTCAACATCAAGTCTTTCGGTGCCATTGCGCTTTCCCTCCTCGCCGCCACTGAGGTCGCTGCTCACCCGCACCACGATCACAAGGCCGAAGCTCTCGAGCGCCGCACCAACTTGGCCAAGATGGGCAAGCGCTCTCTGGCTCACTGCGCAGACAAGCTTGAGGCTCGTGGCGTTGAGGCCAAGAACGCCGCTCGCCGTCGAGCCATGCACGACCAGCTCAGCAAGCGCGCTCTTATGAAGAGAGATCTGGACACCATCCTCAACACCACTCACCACTCCAATCTCACGGACATCACCCCCAACACCGACCCCAGCATTCTCTTCACTGGCAACAACTCTTGCATCCTTGCACCTGAAACTACCCAAGGCCCTTACTGTAAGTGCCGCACGTTCTTTCCTAGCTATACAGCATCATTCTGACCAGAAATGTTTCACAGACGTCGTCGGAGAGCTGTTCCGCCAAAACATCACCGAGGATCAGCAGGGCGTCCCGCTGTACCTGGATATCCAGGTTATCGACACCAACACCTGTGAGCCCCTGAAGGATGTTGCCCTGGACTTCTGGCACTGCAACGCAACCGGTGTCTATTCTGGTATTGCAGCCAGCGGCAACGGCGATTCCTCCGATACCTCCAACCTCAACAAGACATTCCTTCGCGGTATCCAGGCCACCGATGAGGATGGTGTGCTCCAGTTCGTCTCTATCGTCCCCGGACACTACACCTCGCGTGCAAACCACATTCATGTCCTCGCTCACGCTAGCGGCTCTTGGTCTCTCCTGCCCAACGGCACTATCTCCGGCGGTACCAACACTGCTCACGTTGGTCAGCTCTTTTTCGACCAGGATCTGCTCACCGAAGTTGAGGCTTTCGAGCCCTACAGTACCAACACTCAGGAGTGGACGCTGAACTCCGAGGACAGCATTCTCTCTGGCGAGGCTGATGACATCGACCCCGTTGTTGAGTACGTCCTTCTTGGTGATTCCGTTGCCAACGGTATCTTTTCCTGGATCTCCATCGGTGTCGATTCGACCGCCAACTACACCGTCAACCCCGCTGCCTACTACTCTGCCAATGGCGGCTACGAGAATTCTGAGTCTGGCTCTGGCATGGGAAGCGGCTCTGCGCCCTCCGGCACTCCCCCTTCCTCTTAAGAAATTGATTGCTTGAGTTTGATGTAAAATATACCGGATGGCTTGGAGCACATTTGGGACAAGATAAGCATGCCTTACTTCCGTAGATACCATAGTTAGTTGGGTTGAATGTCAAGAATTGGCATCAGGAATTTCCTTGATACTATCCTTAAAAAAAGTAATCTGAATGATGTACATTTCCCATTGGAAGCTTTCTCCGACTCTCATTGTGTGTTTGTTGTACTTCTCCTGCAAATGAAAACATAGTTAATATTCGAAGCAATGGACGGAAAACATTAAATAAGCATACACTTACTTACGTAAAGATTTAATGTTGACTGACTCACAAAGAGAGAGAGAGAGAGAGAGAGAGAGAGAGAGTTCAATGTGTATGGTGGATTTTTCATTCTTGCCTCCAGTTTTCCAAGAGAACTAATAATAGCTTAGTCTGATATCCTAATCTCTCGAAATCCCCGGCTGTCACCCTTCCCCTTCCTGTCCTCCTGGCTTCACCTGTTGTACTATGTCTCCGTGTACTCAGAGAATACAGTCTGCAATACCTCACGAATGATCTTTAGATCCCGGTCTACGTCAACTTGCCAGTTAGACACAGCAAAACGACATGCCGGAGACCCCTCCCAGGAAGAGCCTGAAACGTAGATCTTTGAGGTCGCGTTGATACGGCGAACGAGCTCTTTGTTCAACTGCTCGTTTCTCGCTCGGAACAGTACAATGATGTAGATATTGTCAAGGATCTGGCTGCGTGAGAGACCCGATTGGGGTAGGAGCTCATAAGCCTCGTGGTCTAGGACTAGCGCTCCAATGGCACGAGCAAGACGTATCTGTCTAACCAGCATTTCGCGGTAACCCTCTTTCCCATACGCGACGAGCGTGGCGTAAACGGGAAAGGCACGGAACCTGCGGGAGTTTTCGATACCAAAGTTAAGCGGAGAAGGTATGGATGGTGCCTCGCCCTCAGCACCGGCATTCAGGTAGGCAGCGTTGGCGTTCTGGAACGTGTTTTGACCGATCTGAGCATGGCGGCTGAGGAGGAAGCCACAGTCATAAGGCTTTAATTTATTTTAGCATGCAATGCTGTACTCGGGAGTGAAACATGACGAACCACGTTGAGCAATTTATGGCCATCTCCAGTTATCGAATCTGCGAGCTGAATGCCTTCAGTGGCCGAGATAATCTTCGCAAATTCTGAGCTGGCCAATATTCTTCCAAGAAGGCCAAAAGCTGAGTCAATGCGACGTTAATTTCCAATGGAATAGACGTAACACCCAACGGATATATGTGGAACTCACCAGCGTCTACATGTATCCAGGCTCCATACTTGTCACATAGCTTCCTGATTGCTGCCATTTCCGCATATCCTGATGTAGCGAAGTTGCCAGTGTTGACTTCAGAACAGGAAATGGCCACGATAGATGCTGTTCGCTCAAGTGCCAGTGCAGCCTCCAACCTTCCCAGATCGAACCGGTGAGGCGCGTCCGCAAGTCCAACCGTCTTGACGAAAGCACGGCCAATGCCAACAATACTGGCGGCTTTCCCCAGTGAAGAGTGCGGGACAGTGGTGAGGACCTGGATATCGTCCACATCAGCTGCTCTCATAGCTCCCAGAAGACCCAACTCTCCGACGCTGACACTTTGGCCTTTCCTAGATGCAGCAGAGAGAATGGCATGCTCTCTACCACAAGCTAAGCCAATCACGTTGCTTGCGGTTGCGCCGGTCGTAAAAGTCCTGTGAGGCCATTTGCTGGATTCCAGTTCAAGCAGATCGCACAGGAGCCTCAATGCATGGTCCTCCACGTTCGTCGCAACCGTCTCGTTAGGCAAGTGAACCTGGACGTTCTGATCGTAGGCAGTCACTAGATTATCAGCGAGAGCAGCCGCTGGTGTGGCACCTCCTGTGACGAAGCCGTAATAGTTTGGGGAGTTGCTGTTGCCGTTCAATGCGGGAGCGACATCATCCAGAAGATGTTTTACAGTTCTTTCATACCCAAGACCGTCAGCCGGCAGAGCCTCAACGAGGGTAGTGCGAGCTCGCCGGAGTATTTCTTGAGCCGGGAGGACGGGCCGACGAGAGTCCTTGTTTGCTGAGTATGCGAAGGGCAGTGGAACGCTCAGGGACGCCCCATCGGGAAGAACCACATCTTCAATCGGCATGTTTCTGGGAAGTTGGCGTACTATGGGAGTTTGTGGTCTCACTGCAAAAGCGAGCCCTTTAATGCCGTCTCGACTGCCAGGGCAGGAGCTGACTACACCGGTTTAGTCAAGTCCAGCCGAAGGAGTCATCACACCAATCTGGTCCGCATCGGCACGAGGTGGCCCGGATTGCTCGCAGCCCTGATAGGTGAGGCACAGTGGAGATGGTCCCTGACTCGGGAAAGGACAGGACCCGGCCAGGCATCAGCCGTGCACGTGACCGTGTTTACGCCACGCGATTTGGCCGCCGGAAGACCGCGTCTCGAGACGCGACCTCGCCCGCCAACGACCAACGACGCGAACAACACTATTTCTCGACCTCGCAGCCGCCGCTCGCCGCTCCGCCATGAGCCTGACCTTTCTCCGCGGCGCACCGCCCAAATGACAAAGCACAACTTAAAGACCCACCTGTCTTGGTTGCTGAACGCGAAGCCATTCGTGCCGCCCGTTGGCCAGCACATCGTCCTGCCCGCCTCCGACGTTCCTCCCAGCCCCGGCGCTCTGGGCACTCAAGGCTTTGCTGTCGACTCCGTCGATCTTACAGGAGATGTGCTCACGCGCGAACCACCGCGATCGCAGCCCGTTGTTCCCCATTTCCGCCCTCACGCCTCCCAGAATACCGCAGTAGACTCCGCCCCGCCCCCTCCGATCGACAATTCGGAGCCTGGCTCACATCACGCTACCACGGACATGGTCAAGCTTCGGGCCGCTCCTGGCTCTACCTCGAAACCTCGACTCATATCACATGCGCCACCCAATCGGACACCTGTAGCAGGCGCTTCGAACCGCTTCAATGAGAAGCTCACGGCTGTCTCCTCGGGACCTTCGAAGCGGAGTCATGATCCCATTGGCGTAGGGTTAAACGGATATGCGGAGAAGTCGAAGGCCAAAAGCTATCTAGGGCCGCAGAAAGAGCTGCCGGAGGAGTGGGATATGACCGACATTGATGCAATCGACCTAACTGGAGACTCCGACACACGTACCGGCTCGAGCCCGAGCATCCATGTCCCCGCCTCGACATCCCGCAAACGGAAGAGCAATCAATTCGAAGCCGACCCGGAGGACAGTCCAGCTCGCCGAAGACCAAGAGTCCAGAGCAGACCTCCCGGGGGCTTGGGGCAAGATGAGTTTGCGCCCATAGAGGATTTTGAAGAGCCTCCACCCCCATACTCTACCGTCGCACAGAAGCCAGCCGATCCTCTAGCAGAACCCCAACCAATTTTCGACGACGAAGACTTCGGAGACCTGCAAGATATCTCCGCTCTTGATGCCGATGATGAAGATCAACAGCGCGTCTCAGAGAGCCCGTTCAAATCAACCCCAAAGAAGAGGAAGCCGCTGGGCCGTGTTCCTTCTGGCCCGTCTGAAGATGGGTTTAGTGCTGTCACCCTGCGCAAACCTTCTCGTTCCCCAAATAAGGTCAACTGGAGTGATTGTGTCCATTCAGCCGAAGAACAAAGGGGGCGTCCTGTTAAGGCATCCCACCAAAGCAAACGACGAATAATTGCCGATTCGGAAGATGAGGATGGGTTTGATTTTAATGATCAGGAAGTCCAAGAGTCTGCACCCTTCCCGCCACCCCAGCTCGAGTTACGCAATCAAGGCTCCCCAGTCAAACAGTCTGCTTTGAAACCTTTCACCATTGACAAATCCAAAGACTTCCGATGGCACGAGTGCAAGGCAGATCCAGCATCTCTTGCCAATCAAATAAACCAGCCCCAAGAGGTTACGGCTAAAAAACAGATATCATCAGCATCATCTAAGGTTTCACGTGCAAACACCATCACAGAGAACGTGGTGGCAACCCCTAGCCAAGCATCCCCGTCCCTCTTGACGAAAGAAGAGCGGCATCTAGTCTCAGAGTTTGCGGGTTGGCCCGAGGCTTGCTTGAAGGCAGTTTGCAAAGAGTTGGACACCGAGGTACAACAACTGAGAGAAGCACAAACTGAGTACTTGGAAGAGTATGATGTTCCGTCGAGGGAGCTGATAAACCAGTCGAAAGCCGCTCTTAAACGGAAGGGTATCGTTGAAACCCTTTTGGAAACCCGACGCAACTTCCTCAAAGCGAGTATGAAGAAGAAGGAGCTAGCCAAGAGAGTACTCGGTTTCATGGAAACCGAATACAGCCATGACCTGACGGACATTCATGAGACCGAGGCACAGATGAAGGCCGCAAGTGAACACTTCAGGAATCTCGAAGTCGAGATGATCAAGTCAATGAGAGCCGCGGGTTTTGTGAATGGAGAAGGCGATGCAGTACACCTGTGTGATCCGCCGCAGATATCCGCCGGTGATATTGTGGTCTGCTCCACACAAGCTACTGCAGGTCCGCATGCTAAAGAGAAGCAACGAACGCGTGAGTTTGCAGATGCGGCCTCTACGCAAAGGGTTCAGCAAACCCAGATTGTCCCGAAGAACCCGACATTGGCACCGAGAGGAGATTCTCCCTCTCTTGGGGCACAACGCGGATCCCGCACTGCTCCTCGAAGGGCGGATATGGAAGCTTTTGTTGATGAAGATTTCGATGACACTTCCTTCAATAATTCCCGACCAAGGCCTGGCGAGACCCATAACGCCAGTAATGCTTGTCGAAGACCGCCAGAGGCAAATGTACGACAGGGTTTCTCCGAACGTGGTGTCTACTTTGATGAGAACGACATCGAGGAAGATGATGAAGCCTTATTCAGTAAGAACATGGGAACACCACCCACCCATATTATCGACGAAGAAGAGGATGAATTCGGTGATCTTGACATCAATGACGAAGACATGTTGGATATGACGCACCCTCATCATGTTTTCCAAGAGACTTCTGGAAATCGTATTCGTCATCAACTGGGTCGAGACCCGTCGACGAAAAAACCAAGTACGAAGGGCTTAACTTCGATGGGGCCTCCAGCGAATCAGCCCCAGTTCTCTTGGACTAACGACGTGAAGAGAACTTTGAGGGACAGGTTTCATTTGCGGGGATTCCGCCCGCATCAGCTTGAGGCCATCAATGCGACGTTGGCCGGCAAAGACTGCTTTGTCCTCATGCCAACTGGTGGCGGAAAATCCCTGTGTTACCAGTTGCCTGCAGTCATTCAGACCGGCAAGACCCGGGGTGTAACTGTTGTCATCTCCCCTCTTCTAAGTCTGATGGAGGACCAGGTAAACCACCTGAGAGCGCTCCATGTTCAAGCGTTCCACATCAACGGGGAGCTCAGCTTCGAACAGCGCCGCTTCATCATGAACGCTTTGCGGGAGCCACAAGTTGAGAAGTTCATCCAGGTTCTATACGTCACGCCAGAAATGCTCAGCAAAAACCAAGCCATGATCAGCTTGTTGCAAGACCTCCATCGGCGCCAGCGACTCGCTCGGATTGTGATCGACGAAGCGCACTGCGTTAGTCAGTGGGGCCACGACTTCCGCCCCGATTATAAGTCTCTGGGAGAGGTTCGACGGCAATTTTTCGGAGTTCCCGTGATGGCTCTTACGGCAACGGCAACGGAGAATGTCAAGGTCGACACCATTCATAACCTCGGGATCCAGGGATGTGAGATATTCGCCCAGAGTTTCAATCGGCCTAATCTGTACTACGAAGTTCGGACGAAAGGCAGAAAAGAAGATATTCTCCAAAACATTGCCGAAATCATCAAGACGCACTACCGTGGACAGTCCGGTATCGTATATTGCCTGTCAAGAAAGAAGTGTGAATTGATCGCCCGGCAATTGCGAGAGAAACACAACATCTCTGCACAGCACTACCACGCGGGTATGGAGCCAGCGCAAAAATCGGAGACGCAGAAGGCATGGCAGGCTGGCAGGTACAAAGTCATCGTGGCGACAATCGCCTTCGGGATGGGTATCGATAAGCCTGATGTTCGATTCGTAATCCACCACAGCATCCCTAAAAGTCTGGAAGGCTACTATCAAGAAACAGGCCGTGCTGGCCGCGATGGACAGCGATCAGGCTGCTACCTTTTCTACGGCTACCAGGACACAACCATCCTCAAGAAGATGATTGATGAGGGTGAGGGGAGCCGGCAACAGAAGGATCGGCAGTATGCCATGCTCCGAAACGTCGTCCAATTCTGTGAGAACAAGGCCGACTGCAGACGAGTCCAGGTGCTCATGTATTTCAACGAGCTTTTCAAAGCCGATGATTGCAACGCCGAGTGCGATAATTGCAACTCTACGACAACTTTCGAATATCGCGACTTTACTGATCTTGCCGCCGAGGCTGTCAAACTCGTTGGAAGGATACAGAAAGAAAAGGTAACTCTCCTCCACTGCGCCGACGTGTTCCGCGGCGCTAGCACGAAGAGGATCAAAGAGCTTGGTCACGATCACTTGGACGAATATAGTGTTGGTTCCGGACTGGAACGCGGAGATGCCGAACGCCTTTTCCAGCGGTTGATTAGCGAGGATGCCTTTGAGGAGGAGAACAATGTCAATCGGGCTGGTTTCGCATCCCAGTACATCAAGGTTTGCTTCCTTCCCTCTCAATCACAGCGACAGCGAACAGTATCTAATCTTCCGCAGCTTGGTCGCAATTTTCGCATATTCCAGGCACGACAACAACAAATTCAACTTCACGTCCGGGTCTCCCCACGACAAGCGAAGAGCAGCAAGGCCAAGACTGCTGTCACCAAAAGAAAAAGTACGAAAGTTGCAGGTGCACGTGAAGACCACCCTCTCTCAACAAACGTTTCATCTCCTGTGCAGATGCCATCGCGTGTCAAGCGCAAAATCCGCGCAGCGCCCCGCGCCGATGACGAGGATGAATTCCTCGTTAACAACGAGGCTGCTCTGTCTGAGGCTGAAGACGAGTCAGACGCCTTTGAGCCGACGCCGCTTCCAAGATCCAGAACGATTGCCAAGAGTTGCAAGACGTCTCGTCAAAAGCTTGGTCCGCCTATCACTACAGACGAGAAGATGGCTAGGCTGGATGAGCTGCACCAAGACGTCGTTGAAGCGTTTGTCCTGGCCGGCAGGAGTGAGTGCCAGAGGATTCTGATGTTGCGAAACTTGCGTGCTCATCCGTTCACCGACACGGTGCTACGAGAGATGGCCATCAGCTTCCCCGACACGCAGAAAGAGCTCATGGAGATTCCAGGCATCGATCACCACATGGTGACACTGCACGGTGAACGGTTCCTCAAGCTGATTAAGCAGTTCAAGAACAGCTTCGAGTCGATGAGTGGACCGAAACCCGACAGGGTGATGGACCCGAATCACGAAATCATTGAAATCAGCGACGAAGATGACGAAGAGGATGAGGGGAACTACGAAGAAGAACTCGATCTGGACGATAGCGAGGACATTCGAAGCCCTTATTTCCAACAACATGAGGCCGATCCTGAAGTGGCGGCTTTCAATGAACGATACAGTCAAGCGCAGACATCAGCACCAGCTGCAGCTCGGTCGACGCGGCCTGCGACAGGAGTCCAGCGGTACACTTCCGGTAAGAAGGCTTACAGTCGGAAAGGGTCGAGGAGAAGCTCGACGAGTGGGTACAGTCGAGGTCGAGGAGGTAGCGCAGGTATTACGAAGAAGGCCCCGAACAAAAAATGCGATGGTGGTGGCGGTGGTGGATCTACAAATTTTTCGAAGAAGGGAGGGGGAGGGGGCGGAGCATCTGGCATCGGGATGATGCCTACTTGAAGTCTGGTGAGAAGATCTGAGTTTCTCTTACTTAGTCTAACCTGGTCATATGAGGGCGTTCGGGCGTCGATTGGACTAGACTGGAGTCCAGTGGTCTGGGTCGGTTATCTTTGCTGAGACATGTGCTTACCGGTCAGGGTCCATTCGAACGAATTCTTTTTTTTTTCAGTCTTGCGGCGGGCGTCTTGGTGTTGCACATATGCTGCGATCCCGCGAAGTGGCTGCTTTTCACGTCTGGCATAGCTTGGGTTATGCCAGAATTATTGTTGTATAGCATGGAGTATAGGCACAGGGTGAGGAGACATGTGATGGCTACGGTATGAAATGGTCACATTGGCTCTGTAATAGCACGCCGGCATCGAGAATCGATATCAAAGGCAGCAATCGGTAGAAACCGGCGGGGTCGGTTCCGGCGGCAGCGCCGAGTATGGGCCGCAGGGCCCATGCGGTGAGGCGATACGGGCGTCTCAGCACGCGTGCTAGGCGGTTCGGCGAGGTTCCAAGACTCCAAAGAAGATTCTGGCGAGACGGACATGACAGGCAGACGCCGACGCGGCGCCATGCGCGGTGGCACCCGGTGTTGACAGAGACGGCTCAGGACTGTCAAGGGACGGGCAAACGGTGCAAACGCGCCCAGCGGCCGCAGAAATACCGAGAGGCTCAAGTCGGCATTGGGTTTCCTCGCAACATGGTTTCCGAAAAGCTGGAGAAACGCAGCGCCAGTCCCGCAGCCGCGATTGACAACGCGGGGTAAGGCAGGGCTGGGCGCCCAGGCGTCATTTGAGCCGCCCGGGCGCTATCACCAGTCCCCCAAAGCGTAGGTGGGAGGCCCAGGGCGCAGAACGAGAAGCTCCACCGGCCGCGGCCAAGGGCTCTTCCCGAAGCTTCTCCTGCTGGGCGCCCGCCGTACCTGCCAACGCGGCTAGCCTAGTCTCCGCCCGGCGCCCAGCCAGTGCCACATCCACCGCCTGCCGTCGGCTGTGATAATTTAAACACCGATCCTGGGCTGCGCATATCCCTTCCGCTGCGAGCCCCCAACGCCGACCGGGTGCCTGCTATAAAGTTTGCCGTTTCCTGCACAATGGCTGGGCAGAGTGATAGTGACCGCCAGTCCCTTTCCATCCAGAGCACCACCATGGACAAGCTTGACGCCCCGCTCCCCATCAAGGTTGACGAGCAGCTGCAGCAGCCTCACCACGAGGTTGCGCCCACTCGCTCTGACCGTCCTGTCTTCGAAATCCGCCAGCCGTATGGTCCGCCTGGTAAGCCTGCCGCCTTCCGTCCGCGCATCTCCCGCTGGCCCGCTAACCGCCGCCCGCCCACAGGTTTCCGCGGTCTCTTCTACTCCAGCTATGTCGCCCTTTGCGCCGCCTTCTCCGCCATGGGCGGCCTGCTCTTCGGTTACGAGTACGTTTCTCTTCCAGATTTGCGGACAATTGGGCGTTGCTGACGTGCCGTCTCTGCAGCCAAGGTGTCGTCTCGGTGATCCTGGTCATGCCACAGTTCCTCGAAGTTTTCCCGCGCGTCTCGGCGAATGCATCGGGCGCCGGCTTTTGGAAGGGTCTCTTGACGGCTATGATTGAACTCGGTGCTCTGCTGGGTAAGTCTTTTCCCCGTGGGGAACTGCGTCACTGCTGCGGATCGCTAATGCCGTTGCTCCACAGGCGCCTTCAATCAGGGTTGGATTGCGGATAAGATATCCCGAAAGTACTCCATTGTCCTGGCCGTCTTCATCTTCACTATCGGATCTGCACTCCAGACTGCTGCGGTCGATTACACCATGCTTGTCGTCGCCCGCCTGATTGGTGGTGTCGGCATTGGCATGTCAGTGCCCCCATAATAACTTCTCCACCACGGCCTCGGTGCTGACTTCAATCAGGCTCTCTATGGTTGCTCCGTTGTTCATCTCCGAAATCTCGCCTCCCGAGATCCGTGGCGCGCTTCTAGTGCTTGAGGAGTTCAGCATTGTCACCGGTATCGTCATTGCTTACTGGATCACTTACGGCACGCAGTACATCCCGAGCGAGTGGTCGTGGCGCTTGCCCTTCCTCATCCAGATCCTCCCCGGTCTGGTCCTCGGTATTGGCATTGTCTTCCTGCCCTTCTCGCCCCGCTGGCTCGCATCCAAGGGCCGAGACCAGGAGGCTCTCGAAAGCCTTGCCAAGCTCCGTCAGCTGCCCAAGTCTGACACCCGCGTTCTCCAGGAGTGGTATGACATCCGCACCGAGGTCGCCTTCCAGAAGGAGGTGGCTCAGGAGAGACACCCGAAGCTTTTTGGCAGCAGGAAGGCGGCCGACCGCATTAGGCTCGAGCTCACCTCCTGGGCCGACTGCTTCAAGAAGGGTTGCTGGCGCCGCACGCATGTCGGTATGGGCATTATGTTCTTCCAGCAGTTTGTTGGTATTAACGCGTTGATCTACTACGCTCCGACGCTCTTCGAGACGATGGGCCAGGACTACTCGATGCAACTTGTGCTGGCTGGTGTCCTCAATGTCGCTCAGCTGGTTGGCGTGGCGAGCTCGATCTGGACCATGGATCGTTTCGGACGCCGTCCGCTTCTGCTCTGGGGCGCGGCCGTCATGGGAATTGCGCACATCATCATTGCCGTGTTGGTGGGCAAGTTTGATGATAACTGGCCTGCTCACAAGACCCAGGGCTGGACTAGCGTTGCCTTCCTCTTCGTGTACATGCTCGGTGAGTTTTCCCGGAGCTTGTTCGCCCCATGTTTCACATGTGCTGACTTTGCCTAGCTTTTGGTGCTTCCTGGGGACCTGTGCCTTGGGCCGTTCCTTCCGAGGTCTTCCCTTCGTCCCTGCGCGCCAAGGGTGTCGCATTGTCGACTTGCTCGAACGTGAGTACATGCAGGGATGAATTGACGGTCCTTTTGAACCATAAGCTGACCAATTACAGTGGTTGAACAATTTCATCATCGGCCTGATTACGCCTCCTCTTGTGCAGAACACTGGCTTCGGTGCTTACACGTTCTTCGCAGTCTTCTGTATTCTGGGATTCGTATGGACTTTCTTCTTCGTCCCCGAAACCAACGGACGCACGCTCGAGCAAATGGACCACGTCTTCAAGGACAGGAGCAGCGCAGCCGAGGAAGCCAGAAGGCTACGGATCGAAGCGGAGATCGTAGGCAGGGTACCGGCGAGTTCGGATGTCGAGTCAGCAGACGCCGTCAAGGCGTGAATTGGAGGAAGGTCAGCATTGATAGAACGGTAAGCGATTGGCATGACCAGAAGAGGCGCCTGAGCAGGAGAAGGAACGAATGCAAGGTCATGAAACGATGGATGACGGTGATGATTGGATTGTTTATATGATTGCTCTATACCATGATAGATTGGACCTAGACATAGACATTAATAATACTTTGAAAATGCACTCCCTGTGGCCAGTGCTTTTGAAGTTGACCTTGACGTTAGTCCGACCGCTTCCAACGTACTCGAATCTTGATAGATAAAGAGGGAGGGAAAGACGTACTGGAGGACAACATAGGGGTTTCGATCAACAAAATCCCGCCGGCGCCCAGGTGAGAACCAGTCAGTAGACACGTACCCGGCGGGCATGCTCACTTGGAGGGAGGAGTGGAAGGGTTGGAAGAGTAGGCGGGACGGACGGATGGGGTAGGTGGAGGAGGATGGCGGGTCCGTGCTGAAGCTTCAGGGCCCTGCAGCACGTGGACGCGGAGCATGGCCAGACGAGTTAGCCGGAGATGCGTGGATGATGTGGAAGCGGAGGGCCCTGCGTTGGATGTTCTGTCCATTCAGAGCGGCGGGCTTGGATGTTCCTCTTCTGAGCGCCGTGGCGGCAGCCCCGCGACACGTCCACGGCATCGCGATAGCGTGGGCGTTTGCCGATCGAGTCATTGGTGAGCGTGTGACATCGCTGCCTCAAGGCTGGCGTAACGCTTGCTTCGGACGGACTTTGGGTGCGGTGGGCAGGCAGCACTAGGTACGAGTACCTCGACCGACGACGAGGTGTTGCCGGGCCAGGTCCGCAGCCAACAGCGCAGCCCGTCCCCAATCACCCAGCCAGCCAGCCCACTTCCAGCCTGCACACCACCCACCCTCTCCGCCTGCAACAGGGCGCGAGCCACATCTGCTCCCACCACACTCTCAGCGCCGCGCGACATCTGCTTGCCGTCTCTTCTCGCGTTGCACGCCCGCAGCCACAACTACCGCATCCTCGCCCGCGCCCCGCGATAACGTCACCAGCCGAGCCGACGCCAGCCAACCGACAGCACACCATGTCGCAGTTCTTCGACAGCCTCTGGAACTCCATCTTCACCCCGGGCCCCACCCCTACCCTCCTCGTCGCCACAAACGCCAGCTTTGCTGCTCTGCAGCTCGTGCTCTTTGCCCTCCTGCTGGCCACCTACAGCATACACTTTGTCGTCTTGTCCATCCTCTGCGGCGGCCTCTGGTGGGCCATCAACTGGTTTGCAAACGAACTGCGCCAGGCACAGGAGAAAGAAGAAGCTGCCAAGAAGATCCGGGAGCGGAGGGATCGTGATCGGGAGAGGAGCAAGGAAGCTGAGGATGTAGCCGCCGAGCGCGAGCCGGCCGTGGGCAGGGAGGGCGGCGAAGGCGAGGGCATGGACACGGGCGACGACACCGAAACAGAGACTGAGACTGAGAGTGCAAGCGGGGGGTCCAAGGCCGGCCAGGCTCCTCCCGCCGCATCGCTATCCAAACAGGCTGCTGGGCCGACGGCCAGCTCCACGACAGGCGCACAGACAAGCCTTGCGCCCATGGTGGACGACGCCTTGAAGAAGAGAAGAAGCATCGGCGAGGGAGCGGAAAGCAGCACGGACAGCGAGTGGGAGAAGATTGAGCAGGAGAGATAGTTGTGTGCTGCAGTAGGGTCTTCCTTTGGGCTAGATCTCAGCATTAACGGGATACGGCGTAGGTTGTTTTCGTATACACCACAGGCACGCAATACACTCTTCGACTAGCCCCATCCGCTGAAGGGATATTGGTGAATTCTGCTTGTATCTGTGGTTTAAATAGTTCCAGTGAAACGTATCTCCGTGCTCTTTTTTTTCTTTTAACGTGATGAACACTGCCCGTAGGTACGAGCACAACGCAAGATCAGAGATAAAGGTCCGAGGTTGGAAGAAATGACGGCGTCATGCTCTCTCTTTTTCCACGCTTATGGAGAGAATGGCAATATGCTTCTTGGGCTCGTTTGCAGACCTGGAAATTCTAGCAGACCAACCGCACGCATTGCCGGGCCGGCGAACGGGCAGGCGGCAACGATTAACCGCTCCCTGCGTGCCTGAAGCCGGCCTGGGTACGAGGGTATCGATGAGTCAGCGGGGCTAGCCGGAAACGCGCGCCGTTACCCGAGCGCGCCAAGCTGCGTTTCGCGGCGACAAAGTCGACATCACCTCCGCCTACGGCTTCAGCTATTCCTACGACCAGCGCGCACTGCAACCCCACCGTCTTTGCGCTGCCTTGACTTCCTCGCCCACACCCAGTTTCAACGAGAACGGCCTACACACCCTCGCACTGCAACCATGAAGCTCGTCAGGTAAGCTTCACCTACCCTCAAGCCTCGCGATGCGTAGCAAAGCTGAGCCTCTCAATCAAGGCGCGCCGACCACGGACCTGGCTGATGACTGCCTCGCAGGTTTTTGATGAAATGCCAAAATGAGACGGTCACCATCGAGCTCAAGAACGGTGTGTAACCTCTCACTCTCGCCGAACAATTCCTGCTGCTGCTGCTGCCTGTCGCGCTCCCATGCACTGCTCTGCTTCGCCAAGTAGTGCCATGGTTTTCGGATCGTCTCTACCCGCAGCTGCATCACTTGCCTCGCATAAAAGTTATTTCAGCTGACTGTTGAAGGTACCGTTGTCAACGGAACCATTGCGTCCGTATCCCCCACGATGAACACGGCCCTCCGCACAGTCAAGATGACGCCGAAGAATCGCGAGACTATGACGCTGGACACGATCAATATCCGCGGTTCCAACATCCGCTACTACATCCTTCCTGACAGCCTGCCGCTGGACACGCTTCTCATCGACGATGCGCCGAAGCCAAAGAACAAGGCACGGAAGGAACAGGCTGATCGTGGTCGCGGTCGCGGTCGTGGCGGAAGAGGAGGCAGGGGTCGCGGTCGCGGTCGCGGCGGCGGCCGTGGCTTCTAGGCGGGCCTTCAAGGAAGGTGTTACGGCAGAGCAACAGCAGAAGACGCCGAATATGTGTGCTTGGAATGGAGGGCAAATGAACGAGGGACGGCGAGGAGGGACATCTCGGCTGAGTGACTGCAAGGGCAGCCAATTGGCGAATGGCAAGTTGCATGGCGTAGGAAGAGAGCCTGGCGCGGAGAGCAGCCATTGCACAGTAATCGGGTATGAGATGGCAAAGGGCGTTGCATATTAGGTGTGAGAAAATGCGTCCCGGAGTACGGCCTGCTGGCGTGACTGACCTGCAAAGCAAATGGAGTGCAGAAGCCCTCCGGTGTCACTTTTTCCAAAAACAAATTCTTTCATGCTACAAGATCTCGATCTCGTGCAAGTCCATTTCACTTTGTTATACCTGGCTGCTCGCTGTGTTGACGAAAGACTGTCCAGGACGACCAACAAGCAGTTCCTTTATTTCGCACACAGCTGGTACTGATGGGTCCTTCAAGCGCAGCCGTTCTGGCCTATCGGATGGACGGCACAAACTGACTTTCTCGCAGCACACTTCGAACCATCGCAGACGTTCCGACGGCGCGTGGGCGGCGGAAATGCCTAAACAGGGAAGCGGCCGGGCCAGAGAGTCGGGAGGTGGATGAGTCGAATGCGCGTGCAGACCAATGGACGCGCAACAGGGAGGCAACGCCACGCGGTCATGTTTCGAGCAGAGCAGCATGTTGACGGCGGAGCGGAGGGCTTGGCTTCAGAGCGGCGGGCGGCTTGGCCGAACCCCGCAACGATCGGCTGTATTTGGCCAACGGCGATATCGTGCTCGCGGGCACCTATCACGCAAGACCAGCCCTGCAATGAGGAATATGGGCGCTACTCTCCCCATCGCGGCTTATCTTGCGCAATGCCGCAATCGTCATGCAACAATAGAACCACTGAAAAATTCCCGAGCTGTCCGATTTTCGCTCGTCTTTTCTTTCCCGTGCCACTTAAATAGTACGGGCCTTCTACCCCTCCTCGCGTCACTTGCCCTTCAATTGTACTCCTCCCACTCCTGAACAATGGCTCCTGGTCCCGTCGCAGATTCTGCCCCTCAGGCCCCGCACCTGCACCCCTCCAAGGCCAATTCGGCCCCTGTCGACACCAACATCTTCCCCGATGGGATCAAGACCTCTGGCCAGCACCCTCCCCTCTATGATCTTCTCCACCCTTACGAGGATTTCCCCAAGGAAATCGTAGGGCCGACTGTGTGGAAGGCCGAGGACTACAAGAACAACCCAGAGCGCTGGACCCATCCCTTCAGTGACGATGAGATCGCCGAGCTGGACAAGGCCGCCGATGCCTTCCTTGCCGCTGGCCGCCCGCTCACTGCCATCTCCAAGGCAAGCTGGTCTTCTTACGGTGCTAGACGATGTGATGCTAACGAACGAACAGGACCTCTTCCCGCTTCCCGAGCTTTCAAAGAGGATGACTGCTCTCCGCAACGAGCTGCTCAACGGCAAGGGCTTCATTCTCTTCAAGGGCTTCCCTGTCCAGAAGTGGGGTGTTCACAAGTCAGCCGTCGCATACATGGGTCTTGGTACCTATCTGGGATACTTTGTCTCTCAGAACGGCCGCGGCCACGTCCTCGGCCACGTCAAGGACGTTGGTGATGACCCGACTCAGATTGATTCCGTCCGCATTTACAGAACCAATGCTCGGTATGCTCCGTTTGATATTCGATATGTTTTGCAGGACTGACCGCTCTTACAGCCAGTTCTTCCACGCAGATGATTCCGATATCGTCGGCCTGCTCTGCATTGCGCGCGCTCTCGAGGGCGGCGAGTCGGATCTGGTCTCCTCTCACCACGTCTGGAACACCCTGCAGAAGGAGCGTCCCGACGTTGCAAAGACATTGACCGAGCCGATCTGGTACTTTGATCGCAAGGGCGAGACAAGTGTCGGAGAGGAGGAGTGGATCCGTACTAGCATTTTCTATCTGGAGACTGGCGATAACCCCAGAGTGTACTCCAAGTACGTCTTCCCACAACAAAAGGCCGTGTGGAGGTCCACTGACTGACAATACTACGTGCAGGTGGGACCCTTACTACGTCCGCTCGCTCACCCGGTTCTCGGACAAGGGCATCATTCCTCCGCTTTCTGATGCCCAGCAGGAAGCCATCAAGGTTCTCGAAGATACTTGCCTGCGTTTGTCGCTGCACATGATCCTTGAGATTGGCGACATCCAATTCCTTTCCAATGAGCATGTTCTGCACGCTCGCACTGCCTATAAGGACTACCCTCCGCCCGCGCCTCGCCGCCACCTCCTGCGCCTCTGGCTCAGCACTCCCGAGGACGAGGGTGGCTGGCGCCTGCCGTTCCATGATTCGAACGAGAAGAAGCGTGGTGGAATTCAGGTCAACAACACCCCTCCGAAGGCTCCGGACGACGCCGAATAGATGCAGTAAAGAGCGCGATATGACGATTTTTTTTTATCATGCCTACCAGAGCATAGACTGTAGCTCTTGCTCGCGACCGCAGCATGTACATGGGCAAATTCTTTCCTTTTTCCCCTCTTGAAGAATGTCGATACCAGTATGAACTCTGATGTAAAGAAATACAAAAAATTCAGTGGAACCTTCTTGATGACGAAGACATTTCCTCATGTGCACAAAGTTGAGGGTGATCCTGGCTCGACTTGGATGGACTGTGATCCTTCGCGCGGAAGTTAAAATGGGTGCTATCGTTAGTGTCCCCCCACGCAATTCCATGTTTCATACTTTCGATTCCGGCGCAAATACTGTAGTTGCTCTAAGGCAGAAAGGCAAAAAGATTCGACGTTTAATGTTAGTAAAGGAGCGCTCCTTCATTGCCCCGATCAGGCAATCCCACCGCCGAGACGAAACGACCGGGTCCCAATTGGAATAATTTCACGCAGACGGTCAATCTGAATGGTCACCCTGATACATAATTAGTCTCGACCGCACTCCGATTGGCTGGTAACTTTTTTTTTAATGTAATTATTTCTGGTAGACTGAAAGATTGCAGAAGAAGGCGTCGCGACCCGTCGCCGAAGAACGTCTGGCAGAGCTGTGCTGCAGCCGACGGTGAGCGGCCACGGCCTTCAACAATAGAAATCTTCCTTAGGGAGTAGAGGCATTTGTCCGGACGCGAGTATATTGCAGTTTTAGAGACAAAGCCATCCGGACGAATGCTTCGACTCCCCATAGGACTCATAATTAGTCAGACTTTTATCTGGCCTTTTGCTAGGAACATTATCTTCGACACTAACCGTCGGCTGCAGCACCCCCCTGTAGGTATATCATAGGCATATGGGTCACTCGCTACTTCGACTGCCTTCGGTCCTACTTCTCTCTTCCCATTCGTGCCTTAGCATGGAGAAGAAAAGCATGTCATGGAATCGGCCGCGGAACCACAGCGCCTCGCGCCTGCGGCCCTCGAGCGTGAAGCCTAGACGCTCGTACAAGCTGCATGCCCGTTCGTTGTAGGCAAAGCTGGTGATGGCGACGCGGTGCAGACCAGCGATCTCAAACGCCCAGTCTAGAGCCCAGTTGATGGCTTCGGTGCCGTAGCCCTGGCCTTGGTAGTCGGAGGCTAAGCTGATGCTGATAGAGGCATTACGATGGTGCGGGTTTGCCGGACCAAGCTCGTGCGACAGGCTGATGTAGCCGATTGGAGTGGCATCCCTTCGTTCGGTGCTGCGGGTTTTCTTGTTGGTTTGACGGGTGCTGCTCATCAATGTTGTGACTGTTGCGCTCTCGACAGCTGGAGGGTGGGACGGTGTTGGTGATGGTTGTAGGCAGATGATCACGCCGAGCAATGCGGTCTCTTGCATAAAGTGTAAGAGCCCGGTGGCGCCTCGCTTGCTTGCCGGCTTGAGGAGATCGACCTTGGAATTCCCGCTGACCGCTGGATCTGATTCCACAGAGTGCACAAAATCCCCGTCATCGTCTTCGACCGTACGGTAAAGGAGGCGTGGGGACCGGAACGCATTTGCCATGATTAGGAAGTGTTGAAGGTGTACTGTGGACAGCGCAAGGCTGGAGGTTTCAAGGACGCCAGCGCGCAAGTAAGAAAAGGTGAGGTGATGTTTGATGTAAGAAGAGAATTGTCTTTTTGAGTTGCATGTGATTCTTGCAGCACGAAGACCCATGAGGTGAGCAGTAAGCGCTACCTGGTCGTTTCCTGACTCAGGCTGCTGCAAGATCATCACCTGCCACGTGGGGCTGAGAAGAGGATCGCCGCAGGGAGCTGTGTGCATTGGATGATTCAGCCGTTGGCGTTGTGTATTGGTGTATTGTGTAGGTTTAGCTCTACCGAGAAATCTAACATGAAATGGCCCATTCAATCACTCTTATCTGCTGCCAACTGCTCCAAAGTGTCCCAATCACGCAGTGCCGGAGACGATGAGGAGGGCAGCAACAAGCAGCGGTGGCAGTCGTCTGTGTGGATGCAGTGATTCCAGGTGAAGAACAGTTTCCCAGCAGGCACTTGTGGGCCCTCCCGGATCCGCAGCACATGGGGAGCGTCAACCACTGGTGATGGCATGCCGTGCAGATTGATGATACAACACACAGTGGCGCCCCCGTATGCGTTGGCTCGTGACCGAGGGTGTGAACAAACCCAGCAGCGTTTGCCTTACATGACGGAGCAAAAGCAATCGCATCCAGAATCATAGCGCGAAGGACCGGAACCAAACCTGATGCCATGTCGAACGCCGTAGACCATGAGGTATTTACGGCGGGAGTAGCGGTTACCGTAGAGGCATTTGGGACAAGGGCGCGTGACGAGGTTTCGGCGATGAGGGGGTAGGCGATTGACCATGTTCACGGTATTGTCCTGGTATTGGCAGCAACTGGTGAGATCGCGGTCGGATCTGCATGGCTCGACAAGCTGTAGCCAGCAGTGCTCGCAGGCGGAGGATTGGTACAGGTCGGTTCGACACATGGTGATGAGGGGTTGAGCGGGCGAGGTTGAAGCGGACACAAAGTGGTTTTGAGGCGTTCAGATTTCTTTCGTCGTCGTCGGTTTGCAAAACAGTGTCACGAGCGACGAGCGGGTGATCAGGGCATGGCGTTTGCGAATGGCGTGGCATTGGAGTGAATCACTTGTTCTCGTCGGTCTCCTGATTGCGAATGGCCTGCATGAGCTCATACAGCTGGGCAATTTGCTCGTCTGAAAGGCGAATCCGGTTAGCAGCAGTCGGCTTCGAGGGCGGGCGGAGACGAACCGCTCATTTTGTCTATCTTGGCCTTGTCCATCTTTGCATCCCTCCAGGCATCGCCCTCGAGCTGCTGGGCGTACATCTGCCACTCGGTCAAGAAGCCAATCTGCAGCGGGTCAGCGGGGCGGTGGTTGGGGCGATGGGCGCGCAGTACGATGTGGATGGGATTGTCGACTTGTCTGTGGGCGCGGAACTCGGCCCTGACGTACTCGTCGCCGAGCAGGCGCATCTGCGGATCCAGCTTGTGGCGGTGGGCGCGGAGGATGCGGCGGTACAGCGGGATGGGCGGCAGCAGAGCCATGGGGGCAGGACGCAGCGGCTTGGTGGCGCCGGCGGCGGTGGCTTCGGCCATTGCCAGCACGCGCGAGACCCTCATGCTGGCGGGGCTGTGAGGGCGCGGGGGGCGGAGGGCGAGCAGCGGCGGAGACGGGCGGGCGGGCGTCGACAGGTGAGGGCGAGAGGGGAGCTGGCGGGACCGAAGAAGAAGAAGAAGCTCGGCAGAAAAAAAACAGCCCACGACGTCACCGTCTCTTCCTTGCCCGCCATCACATCCGCCGCCATGCTGCCCACGCCGTCGACATCGCACGTGTCGTTCGACCAGGTGTACGAGCCGGCCGAGGACTCGTTCCTGCTGCTGGACACGCTGTCGGCGGCGTCCGAGCAGCGCTTCCTCGCGCAGCGCTTCGGCACGGGCAGCGCGCCGCTGGTCGTCGAGGTCGGCAGCGGGTCGGGCGTGGTGCTCGCCTTTGTCGCACGCAATGCCAACGCCATTGTCGGCCGCGCCGACGTGCTGGCGCTGGCCGTCGACATCAGCGCCTTTGCCTGCCGAGCCACGGCGCAGACGCTGCGCACCGCCCTCGCCGACCCGCACGCCGCCCGCGACACCCTCTTCCTCGACGCCGTCAACTCGGACCTGGCCGGCTCGCTGCGCCCCGGCTCCGTCGACATTCTGGTCTTCA
The DNA here is from genome assembly GCA_011503125.2 of Botryosphaeria dothidea. Lineage (NCBI taxonomy): Eukaryota > Fungi > Ascomycota > Dothideomycetes > Botryosphaeriales > Botryosphaeriaceae > Botryosphaeria > Botryosphaeria dothidea. The sequence continues at coordinate 1,979,305 of WWBZ02000040.1, read as the reverse complement.
ACCCGCCCTACGTGCCCACGCCCGCCCTGCCCGACCGGGCCAAGCACGAGCAGTACAACCAGTACTCGCAGACGACGTCCTTCGCCCAGGACTCGTATCTGCTCGAGCTGTCCTACGCCGGCGGCAGAGACGGCATGGAGACGACCGACCGCCTCCTGGCACAGCTGCCTGCTGTGCTGCACCCCGAGCGCGGCGTCGCCTACATCTTGCTGTGCGCCCAAAACAAACCACTGCAGGTGCAGCAGCGCATCCGCGACTGGGGCCGCGACTGGGCCGCCGACCTGGTCGCCACCAGCGGCAGGCAGGCCGGCTGGGAGAAGCTGCAAATCCTCAGAGTCGCCCGTGTGCAAGCCGAATAGACGGACACATGCATGCATGTATATAGGCTGTGATTGGCGGAGAATGCTTGGTTGCCGGGCCAACGCCGGCGGGCAACAGTGGCGGACGAGGAGGAATGCTGCTAGCTATATACCTTCCGGCTACTCCAGCCCATGCCGCGCCCGTCCAGATGAGCCGTCTGCCCCATCTGCCAGAATGAAGCGATACCCAGACGCCACGCCGTGCCCGCCGTCTTTTGCGCTGCCAGCCTTCGCCCCAGCGCCGTGTTATGCCGATCCCCACAATGACTCCACAACAAACGTGCATTACACCGCCGACCTCGACCGACACCTCTTCAATCCACGCACCCGCCCCGCAGCCCGCCGCACCAAGACCCAGCGCTGGAACCCCGCCACCGACATCTGGGTCGACGACGACGCGGTCGAACACCCGCGCCTGCCCATGCCGCCTGCCGCAAGACCCGCCGCCTCCCGGAAAAGTGCTCTGTTCGACCAGCCCGCCCAGAAGATGCCCGTGGACGGTGATATAATGCGCACCCGCAGACGCCGCGTGTCTGCTCTACTTGCCGATAAGGCTCTCGCCTCCGTCGAGCGTCCGCAGCCTAGCAAGAAGATTGAAATCACCAAAGAGCCGCGCCGGAGAACCATCTACGTCCCGTCCGATAACACCACTGTCATGACCATCCACCCGGGCTTCCCCCGCAACGGTCGCCAGCTCAGATCCCCCGATTTGGGCTTTGACTTGGTTACTTTGTCCGAAGAAGAGCCCTCTCCACCCGCAAAGCGAACCCAGGCTCCGAGGAAGTCTCTCGCTGCCGCCCCGAAGCGCGGTCCGCTCAAGCAGTCATCGCGACCGCTGCAGGAACCATCGCTTGTCCAGGACGTTGCTGGAAAGACCCTGGGCAAGGAGAACATTCCTCCCGGATTGTCGCTAAAACACCCTAAACACCCTCTTCCGGACGTCCAAACTCGCTCAAGGTCAACTACAAAGCCCGAAGCGCGCCGTAGCGACAGGCCAGGCCCGACCGCACCAACAGGTTCTTCTACTTCGAGGTCAGCCATGAACCGCAAACGTACCGGGTCAGACAGTATCGCATCTCCCTCCAAGGCTCTCAGGACCGCCCGGACTGCTTCAATGGCCAGGCCACCACTGTACGATGCCAGGTTTAAACGCGAGACGAGGTCTTCGACCTCGAATCATTTTTCGCCCTTCAACACCTCCAAATCTCCTCCGCAGTCATTGCGTCGTAATCGCGTTGAGAAGCCTTCATCGAATCTCCGCGTGCCCAAAGTCCCCCAGAAGCCGCAGAGCCAAGGACAGTACCCGGTGCTGTCCGAGGATCTTGACAAGCCAGAGTTGTACGAGGATAGTTGGCTCAACTACCAGGAAGTCTCGTTAACCCAGCTAGTCAACAAATTATTTGATTGCGCTGATGCAACATCGCAAGATAGACAAGCAGAAGAAGGCGCCCTCCGGAGGAAGCTGTTAGTGATTTACCAGGATTCCTCAATTTCCCTCTTGCACAAGCGCCTGCAGGCTTCTCTTATGTGCGGGGCCCTCAGTATTCCAAAGGATCTTCTGGCAAAAGCCCTTCGCCTGAAGGACGATGTTGGGCTTCGCAGGAAGTACTTGAATTTGTTTGTCAACACGTATGAGCCATCTGTTCTCAGAGCCGCTGCTGAAGCGGTTGTTGGACGCGAATGTCCGATCTCATCACGCCTCTCGTCGGGTTCAACAACATCGGACGTCGATCAGCGCCAGAAGCGTGCGGAGAAAAAGGCTCTGGAGGGATTCTTTGATACCTTCTTCATCCGGAACGAGGACGCAGTTCGCGTCAAAACGGGCTTCGGCAGCATCGCCAGCATAGCACAGGGCCGTGACAACAAGGGCGACGACTTCGGATCTCATTCATGGTCATGGCGACGCACCACTCTGCGTACCATTATGCTAATTCTTCTCCTGGATATGAGTAAGGAGAAAGATATCATCAGCGTTCCTCTCTTTCAGACCACCTCTATCCACAAGTCCTCCACCACCGTTCTCCAGGAACTTACCAGCATGCTTTTGCCATCCCTCGGCGACATTTCGCGGCCACTAGGGCACCTGAACTACCATCTGCACTGTGTGCAGTACCCACTGCAAGAGTACAAATACTATATCAGGAATCTGGCGGCGGACTTGCGCGACGGTGTTCTTCTCACCAGATTGGTTGAGCTTCTTCTCTATCCTCCGGTCTCGCTGGCGCTACAAAAAGATGTTACTGTGACAATGCCAACTGGAGAAGTGTTGACGAGCTGTTTCCATGTCGACGACAAGGACTCGTGGATCCTGTCCCAGCACTTGAAATTCCCGTGCATTGGCCGTGCGCAGAAACTGTACAATGTCCAGGTCGCTCTGAGCGCTCTTGAGGGCGTCCGAGGAGTTGCTGGGCTGGCTATTAAAGACGTCACCGCTGAGGACATCGTCGACGGCCATCGAGAAAAGACTCTTGGGCTTCTGTGGAGCTTGGTTGGCAAATGGGGTCTTGAGACGCTGATTAACTGGACCGACCTCGAGAAGGATACCAACCGCTACCGCAGCCAATATTATGCCCAGCAGTCCGACGATTACCAAGATCCGGATAGCGAAGACGAGTTTGATATCTCCGAACTTTCGGGCTTAGAGAAGTACACAGCTCTCCTTCGCGGCTGGGCTCGTAGCATCGCGCGCTTGCACGGTCTTCGCGTCGCCAATCTCACAACCTCATTCACCGACGGCCGCGTCCTTGAGGCGATCGTTGATGAATACATCACCTTTTTCCCGAACACTACGGCAGTCCCCCAGCTTCCCGATGGCCCGGACTCGTCTGTCCGTAGCCTTCCCGCGAAACTCAAATCCATCGGTTGCAGCTCCCCTTTTATATCTCTGTTCAGTTTCGTCCCAGGTACATCCACGCGTCCAATTCCTTCCAAAGACTTCACGGTCACGACCCTTGCTTTTCTCGCTTCGCGCTTGCTTCCAGCCAGTCGCACCCATCGCGCGGCTACCACTATTCAGCGGTGGTACCGCTTACGCCTCGCTCGTCGCGAGGCTTCGAATCGCATCGCCCTCATGCGCCTCGCTAGTCACTGTGCTGCAGTTGTGCAGACCCGCGAGCGGGTTGTTGGTGCTGCAATTGTGCTCCAGCGAGCATGGAGGAACGTTCTCGATGCACGAATCGGGAAGCTTGTCGGTGATATTACAGCCTTCCAGGCGCTAGCGAGAGGCTGCGCTGTAAGGAGGACTGTTCCGCTCGGTGGCGGCAAGAACAACCCTTCCAGAAGAATCAGAGGGGGGTGGTAATGCAATGGTCTTCTCCCGCTCGGTGGATGTTCGAGTTTTTTTTTTTGGCTCATTCCGTAACATGTTGCTCCTGGGCGAGAACGGAAGGTTGTTCGCCTTTGTAATGAGATTATGGCTTTAATGATGGATGGGCACGGTGGGGATTGAGGTTAACTTGTTCGTGATTTTACTTTCCTTCTCCGTACTATTCCCAGGCAAAAATACGTAGCTGCAATCTCAAAGAGACACCGACAAACATCTTATATCGCAATGCACTCTGTTTCAAATCATTGAGTAGTAATTGAACATATCGTATGTGCTGTGAGGATTTCGTGCGAAATCCTCCCCAAGAGACACGGCCTTTGTGGCCTACCAGGACCGGACAAGCGATGCATCTAAGAAGGCACCAGACCTATCCATGCTGAAAAGATACAGGAAGTACCCCTGTTTGCTGCCGATTCAGTCAGACTAACCTGCACATGTTGATCTTGCGTTTCAGCCTGAATATGTGTCTGCACACAACCTCTACACTTTCCATAACTCAGCCTCCCCGCTCACCAAATTCTCTCGCCCAATCCTCATATTCTTTCAGACCCTGTTTGCTTACGCTTGGTCTGATATTCCTCAAGCTGGCTTCGAAATCCTCAAACTGCATAGGTCTGATCTCATCCATTGTCATATGCAAGAGTTTCTCTCCCAGACTTCGTAAAGGCCCCATCGCTGCGTCTTTGGCAAGTGCAGTTATGTCTGACCCAGAGAATCCTAAATTAGTTACGAGTCAGCGATTGAGATATTTCACGATCGTTGCTACATTTCTCCTCTTCTTACCTTCAGTCAGCTCCACTAACTTGTCCAGGTCTTCGTCAGAAACGTTGTGCTTTTGGTGGCCTAAGAGAGTGTGCAGTTGCAGCTTTCTGACGTGATCTTCCGGGAGTGGAATGTATTGACGTCTGACGAAACGTCTCCTTGCGGCCTCGTCAATCGCCCAGGGTAGATTCGTGGCTGCAAGGACGAGAACCCTGCTGGCATCCCCCTTCTCTTTATCCTTTTCAGTTTGCTCCCGGCCCGCAGCTGCCTTTGCGAGATCGGACCACTGTATCAGAAATTCCGTCTTGATCCGCCGGGTCGCCTCATGCTCGGTAGAGCCGGAGCGGGAGGAGAGGAGCGAGTCAATCTCGTCGACAAAGATAATGGAAGGCGCAAGGACTTTGGCCAACTGGAACAGAGCACGGACAAGCTTTTCTGACTCGCCCAGGTATTTGCTGGTCAAACTGCTGGCCGAGATGGCAAAGAAGGTCGATCTAGATTCGGTCGCCACAGCTCGTGCCAGCATGGTCTTGCCTGTACCAGGTGGCCCGAAGAGAAGCATTCCACGAGCTGGCTCGCGGAGGCCCATGAAAAGATCCGGTCGCAAGAAAGGATAAACCACAGTCTCTTTCAATGCAGATTTCGCAACTTCGAGTCCTGCAACATCATCCCAATGCACCTCATCCCCATGGATTACAATCTCATTGAAGATCTGTTTGGCAGCGGCCTCATCCACCCCCTTCGGAAGACGTTTCATAATACGTTCCACGCGCTCTTTCCATGCCTTTTCCTCCGGCGAAATCTCGGAATCTGTCCCAGCCAGATCTTCTGACGAATCATCCGAAGTTGGTGTTGGTGGGAGGTCTGCAGAAGCCGAGGCCGCCTTGCCCTTCAAGTGCCTTCGCGATGGTCGTTTCTCCTGGTCCAAGCCGCTGCTCATGCTGTCCTCGCCGCTCGTTGGCGATGCCATCTGTGCAGTCGACGTATGTTGAGAAGGTTTCGATACCGCTTTGCGACGAACTGCGGACTCGCTACCCCGTTTGGACGCCCTTGGTCTGGTAGAAATCCCGCCCCCCACCTCGAACGAGGGCTCGCGGGGTTTTGGGGCCGCCACAGACATGAGCTTTTTCGGGTTCACTGGCAGTGCAGGATACTCGCTCCTGTACGAAGGAAAGTTGGGAACATTTTTTGGTAAAGAGTCTGGGGTTTTCTGCCTCGTAGGAAGCGGCATGTAGAGATGCTTATGAGGAGGTGGGGTAGGCGGTTTTTTTTGGTCCGAATCCTCTGCAGATTGTGACAGAACCTTTGCAGCTGCAGCAGAACTGTCGTTCACCGGAGCGACAGCATGAAATGTCCTCGAATTTGCTGGTTCCTCTCCAGCGTCATCCTCCGCGGCATACTTGAAGTAGAACGGACTGATGGACCTTTCCGCGCCACCTCCGTTCGAATACTGGGGCCCGTCAAAGGAAGGTCGTGCACTTGTATCTTTGGATGATGCCAGTCCCTCCCTGCTGCTGTTTTCAGCCGTCAGCATTGGACCTTTGCTTGGTCCCGATATGGAACCCCAAGCCTGTGTTGCCGCTTTGGCAGCCGCCGGTGGCTTTCCCTTTGATGCGGACGACCGGGATGATGACGACACTTTCCTTCCCTCTTTTGGTGTCGGTCGCAAAGTCTTCAACATTCCTCCTTTCTTCTCAGGGCTCGTGTTGCGCGTAGATTTTTTGAAGGGCGGAATTGGCGAAGGCTGAGATGGCAGGCTATATGACCTTCCGCCGTCGCTACTCTTAGTCTTGGGTAAAGATGGGCGTTTCGGCAGAGGTGGTCTTGCGAGATCGGGATAGCTGACAGGCGGCACGGTGCCTTCACCGAGCCAGCCAGGTCCATGAGGGTGTACGTCTGGGCGCGGTGTGGCATCGCTAGACCCTTGGAGGTCATCAGGGGATGCAGAATCCTTCTCCTTTGCATCTTTGCGGCTCTGTCTCAAAGCCTCGAGAAGGTCGACGCGCTCCTTGCACTGCAGCTCCAACTCCCTCAGTGAGCCTTGCAATGCCTTCTCGGTCTCGGTCTTAGGCGCCCAGTTGGCCGGGCGGCGGTATGCGTTGAAGTAGTAGATTTGATCCAAGGCATTTCTCCATGATCGCAATGCTTCAGCTTCGTTGCCCTGGAACACGGGTGCAGGTTAGCTTGAACAGCATTGGGCAGCGCGAAGCGGGTCAGGCGGCGATACCTGAGATTCGAAGTAGACAGCAGTCGAGCAGACCAGGTAGCAGTCGTCGTACGTCTTCTGCATGGCCGCAGCAGGCTTCTGGCGCATCATGGAGAAAGAGCGAGCAGGCGCGGCGGCGCTGCGAGGGAACGAGGGCGGTTGTGGTGGTGGTGTTGTGCTGCGGTCGGCGTCTGACGTAGGAGGGCTGTGGCTGGTGGAGGGCCGACAGCAGCTAGCAGACAGCAGGCGCGCAGCGGCTCTGCTAGTGGGCGGGCAGACGACTTGGTGCGCCGGAGGTAGTGCACAGTCAAGCGTGCAGCAACATGAACAGCGCGAGCTTGCTCACGAGACGTCCTGATGGTGAAGGAGGCACGGTAAGTAACTGGGTTTCGCGAAGCGCGCAGCCCCAGCGAACGTCAGTCTTCACTTATCGGTTGTCCCGCTGCCGCCCAAGCCCAAACGCGAGCGAACGTACCGCGCGGGGGGCCGGGGGCCTCGCTCTCGCGCGTGCATGCTGCAGCCCGCTGGCCACAGGCGACACCCGAATATCAGACCGGCGTCAGCGGCAACGATTGGGAGGCGGATGCAGGGCAATGATGGTTGAACGGTGGAAAGAGGCCAGAGTCAGGCGGAGGCAGAGCCGCACGGGACGGGGCCCTCTGACTGTCTGTCTGTGAGCGCACCGCCATCGGCCTGCAGCATTACTCGCATCCCTGCCGCGCATCGCTCGCTACGCCGCGGTCAAACGCTGTACCTTCGTGTCCGCCGCCCGACGCCCTGCCGCCCCGCCGAACTCGCTTCTGCCGGAGAGTGCACCCCTAGATCTTTTCAATCATACATATTGCTACAGTTTTTGTGCCCCCGTACCGCGGGGAAGAGCTCAAGAACGCCTAGATGAACACCTGGCCTTGCCTAACCCTCTCTATGCCCACCGAGAGGAAGGAAAAAAGCTGCCCTCTGCCCCTCCAGCAGCTTCCCGAGCAAAGTATACAGTCAGACCTCCCAGACAAACCTCCCGAGAGCCATCTTCAGAGCACCAATGCCTCGTCCGCACCTCTTTCCCTTCTACTCCGTGTTCTGCGAGATGAAGAAAGCCTTCGCCATTTCGTATGCAGTCCTGTGAACCAGTCAGCTCCTTGCTCAACCCCTACCTCGAGGGGCTGCGTCTTACCAGCAGATGGCCGTGCTGGGCATCGTCGTGACTATTCTGGGCTTGAGGCCCTTGAAGAAGCCTCCCAGGCCCTCGCGCCGCTTAATGATGGTGGCGGCGTGCCACAGACCCCTGACGTTCCGAAGTTCGGGGTCGGTCGCCGAGCCACGGGTCTGCAACAGCGTCTTGATGACATCGAGCGGCGTTGTCACACCAGCCGCCAGACCGCCCGCCAGACCTCCCGCCGTGCAGTGCGTATACGGGTCCCATCGGCCCGTCGGGTTCATCGTCTTCGACAGCGACTCGTAAGCGACAAATTGCAGCGCCGTGAAGGGCACCGTCATGCACAGCGTGGTCGGGTAGGACACGTAGAAGGCGCCCACACCCTCATGCCGGAGCACCGATCTCGCACAATCTGATAAGGATTTGTACGTGGAGCCCTGAAGCTGCATGCGCTGCTTGATCACTGTGGCCATGGCCGTCAGCCTGTGCCATTGCGCTTTCCTCGGCTTCCTTACCGTCGAACGGGTTCATCAAGGCATCGCTGGCAATCGTGGCAGATGCGCCGCTGAGAGCTGTGTTTCGTCGGTCAGCATGCTTGGCATGTTCCAGTGCTGCGATCTCGGCATACCAGCAGCAAAAGGGTGGTGCTCATGCTTTCCACCCTCGTTGCCTCCTGCCGCGTGCTTGACGGCCTCGTAAGTTGCGAAGTACACGGCGTGTGCGGGTCCTGCAAATTGTGAGCCCTCCATCTCCCGTCTGGCCGGGCGTGTTGCAACCCACCGGCCCCCAGAACAACGCTTGACACGCCGCGCCACAGCGTCCGGAATCCCTCCAGTCTTGTTATCGTGATCATGGCATTGGAAATTCCCGTATAGACCGCCGTCGGCGAAGGGTTGGCCACCTGCATCCGAGTCTAAGGGACGCCGTAGTCAGCAGCCAGCTTTGCGTGGCACGGAAAGCTCCAACACACCTTCAGCAGGTCTATGGGGTACATCACCGAGTGCTCCTACGTCAATTCAGCATATGCGCTCTCCGATGCAGTTGTATGGCGGCGTACGGCGATGCCGGCGAACGCGCCCGCGAGCATGTTCGCCGTGAGTGAGTAATTGGGCGGCAACGATTCATAGCTAGGCCGTGTCAGCGCCGGAGCTGCTCGAGGGCGCAGCGGAGCGAGCATACTCGTATTCAACTTCTTCTACGGGAGCGGGTACTCTGTCGTGAGCGGCCATATAAGCCACCACGCCCGGCGTCCGTTCGGTAGCTATGGTTGCGGTGCTTGCGGAAAACAGCGGGAGGGATGGATGATCGCGAACGATGGCAGCGGAGCAGTCAGCGGGTTGGAGCGGCGCACGATCTATCCGGGCGGAGGGTTTCGACGGAGTTGGTGTTGACAACGTCAGTAAGTAGTACTTTTGTTTAAGCTGGGCGCTGCCGGGGAGAAAGCGAAAGCTATCCTCGGCGCTAGGCTCGTTTAATGACATGCTAGATTCCAGACCCCCCGCCCTCACAAATCACTGCCCGCGACTGCGCGGCCGCTGTTCAAATATGCTACGTCGGCACTGCTATCTCGTCGCTTCCCGGCGCTGCTCGCTGCTTGCGTTGCGTCGGAAATGCGCCCCTTCGCCGTCATGGAGCTCCGCGACCCGCGGAGATAGTACGAGCAACCTCGTCCTCTGCCGAGCCGCCGTCGCTGGACTCCCCCACCAAAAAGCTTTTCGTGGTCCACCGTGCTCAGTCTCGTCCGCCCGAGCCGTTCGGCTCCAATCACACCCGCATCAAGTCTCGATACTGTTGAAACTCCGTTCTCCAGCGCATGAGCATCGCTACGCGTGCCATCACTCTTTGCTCCCGCTCCTAGTCGGGTATAGCGGATCGGCTGACTTGGTGTCTATTGTCTCACCCTGGATTTACTATACCTCCTGCAAAGTGCCAGTCAGCCCTGGAAGGTTCTTCTCTGGTGGTTTGCATCCGGTATCAATATTCCAGAGAGTTTCAATGAAGTGCCTAGCTAGAAGAGAATCGACAACGTGAAGAAAAGTTCCATTTCTATTCATTGGGGAGACTTCCTGATCATGGTCACTTGTCCGCGGCAGAGGCGCCCGATACGTAGACGAAATGAAGAAGAGATGCAGGAAAAGGAAGAGAAAAGCTTACAAGCGTTCATCGGGAAGGAATCCGCTATTACTTTGGTGACTTGGATGTCATCTCGCAGATGCGCACCCAAACCGGTTCCTCAATGGAGTACCACGACATTCGCCGATCATACGTCCCGAAGGGAACAGCAGAGGAACTCCTGCGTAAGCTATAGCATTAATGTTCATGAGACTAGACATCCTGCAGACGCTAGATTGTGCGCTGTGAGACTGTTGGAATGCTGTCTTGCTTGTATTAGTTCCTGACAGTAAGCCACACAGGTGTCAACGCTGTTGCAATAAGTGCATGATAACTGTCCGGCCAATCTAACTTCTGAGTCGAGCGTAGAATTTTGAATGTTTCTTGATATAATCGAGCGGCACCATGGGTATGTTTGCGCGACGCCCTACCCAGGATGCTTTCGCTGCAGAGTTAGGTCACAGCCGCACCTTTGTGTGAGCCGCAGAACGAAATCAGGAATTTCGCGTCACCCAGTTACCGGCGACTCACCGTTAGCTGGCTCGCTGCCAGGCTCGCGGGATAAGATAAGAGATACGGCACGACTTCGATGAAGTTGGTACTGGAGGCCTGACGCGTCTATGTCCACGCTGCAACCCAAAGTGCAGGCGAGGCTACTTCAGCAGTCACAACGCTGGTACCATCTCGGAAACCCGACGACATCCCGGATGTTCGAGACACCCGACAGGTATAAGAGGAGTCTGTCGAAACCAATGCCAAATCCACCATGAGGAACACTGCCGAATCTGCGCAAGTCCGTATACCACTGCAGATCACTCGAGGCCTCGCGAAATCCAAGAGCTGAACCGTCCTCAGCTTCCCGGACGCTTTCGGAGTTCGATGTGTTCGCCTTGGATTGGTCAGGTCTCTGCAAGCCGTGGACATCCATTGCAGCCAGCAACTCGGGCAGGCGATGCTCACGCATCGACCCACCGACCAGTTCGCAAATCTCTGGTACCAGAAGATCGAAGCAGGCAACCGTATCGTTTCCGGGCACCTGGGTTGATTGAGCCATGTAAAACGGTTTCACCGCGCGGGGATAATCAGTTACGAAAACTGGTCCACCTTGCCCGACATTTTCCGCCAAGAACCTTTCGTGTTCAGCCTGTAAGCCATCCTCGAAGGACGGCTTGAATTCGAAGCTCACGGTTCCTTGAACTTGGGCATCCACGAGCCTCGATATTGCCTCCGAATAAGTTATCCGGGGCCACGGTCCCTTGCACAGGCCTTCCCATCTCTGTAGTAAGGCATGTGACGTGATGCTAGGAGCCTCATCGTCCCTCGTCCATTCCGCAGATCTGGCCAAAAGGAGCTCTTTGCCGACGTTGGAATTTGTCAGGTTCGTGGCGACCTCTCGCAACATATTCTCTACGATGTCCATAATGTCATCAAGCCTTTCGACAAAGCAGGCTTCCGCTTCCAGCATGTAGAACTCGCTCAAGTGGCGCGGAGTGTCGCTCTTCTCCGCTCGGAAAGTGGGGGACAACGTCCAGACTTTTCCAACGGATTGTGCCAGAGCTTCCAGGTGCAGCTGGGAGGACACGGTTAGGTACTTTGGAGAGCGGAAAAAATGCTCAGCAGACTTGGAGCCGTGCTGGGACGGGCCCGGAGGCTGGTCGGACTGCGGGGAGACGGAGAAAACCTCGCCGGCCCCTTCGCAATCCGAGGAGGTGATTATGGGAGGGTGGGTCTGGACGAAGTCGTGCTTGGTGAAGAAGGCTGTGACGTGGGCAATCAGCTGCGAGCGGAGACGCAGCAGCAAGGAATTGAAGGGGCTTCGTGTCCGCAGATGCGGCAGGGTCCTCAGGAACTCCGGGCTGTGATACTTTTTCTGCAAAGGATAGGCCTGCGATGGAGCAACAATTAGCAGGCGGGCGGGCACGGCGGCTTCCCCGTTACTCACAGCAGCATCGTTCTGGCCCACGACCTGGACGCTGCGGGCGTGCAGCTCGTGAGACTGCTGCTTCCCGGGCGGACACTCTTGCCATTCGCCCTGGACGGAGACGGCGGCGCCGGTAGAAAGACTGGACAGTCAGCGCACTGGCGGGACGGACGCGCACTGGCAGAGCGCACTTACTCACCCTGCGGCCTGCTCCGGGCTCATGACAACCTGCACCGGCGCCAGCGAAGAGCCATCGCCGACAGCAGCAAAAGCAATGCGCTTCTGCTTGCGGACGGAGCGCACCCAGCCGTCGACTCTGACGCGCTCGCCCTGGCGCGGGCCGGCCAGCAGGCGGGCGACAGACGAGGCGAGTCGCACAGTGTGAGATGGCACTGCGGGCAGCGAGCACAGCGGGCGCAGCAGCAGACGGCGGGCTGGCACCATGGCTGAAGCAGCGGCGAGGGGCTCGGGGCGGCGGGCGACAGGCGGTTGCTGTGCTGTGCTTGCTGGGCTGGACTGGGCTGGCTGGGAGCAAAGCTGATGCTGCTGCTGTTCCTGCAGCGCGGTGCCAGGTCGAGGGACACATGCCAGGCCCAAGCAAGCGACGCCGAGCCCGGCCGAAACAGCAGGGGTCTTTCTCAGCAGCCTGCCAACACCGCCGCCAGCCCGCATGCGCCCGCCAAAAACAACGTGTTCGTTCCTGCGTACGACGTCGCCTCTCTGCTGTCGCCGTGTTTCGTGTTTCGTTGCGTCGCACAGCTACAGACATGCGCAGACCAGACCAGACCGCGTTGCACACCTCGCCCACGCCCTCGACCCGCCGCCCTCGATGCTCGCCGCTCAGAGCTCGCCGCACCGTGGCTGTCGGCCCGGCTGCTGAGGAGCTGGTCTCTGGTACCTACGCGGCAAGCAGCCATGGACGGCGCCAGTCGCCGGCCCGTCGTCGCTGCCGACATCTGGCAGGGCTGACAGCCCGAGTCGTGGCGTCCCGTGAGCCCGGCAACTCACTCCTCCCCAGTCCTCGCCAGGCAGCCCGCCGGCATCAGCAGCAGCGCCGCCTCCTCGCACGGCAGTCGGCGGTGGACGTGTCGCTGCCGGCTGCATGATCGGTCCTGCAAAAGTCCTCGTGTATCTCCTTCCTGCGTCTGGCTTCCTGCTAATTAGCTCCCAACCCGTCCTCCCGCGCTGCGAGTACCACCGCCTGGTTCAGATCTATGATGACCTCTGCCGGGATCCCACGATCGTCTTTCCTTCTTCTGGGCCCCTGGTCTGCACGCCGCAAGTTCATTGACACACGTCGACTGTTTCCCGCTGCGCTGCCGTTGTTTGCCGTCCCGCCGCGCCCCTGCCGGGGTGGGACGTCTGCTTGCGTGCAGCCACGGCAGCCGGCGCCAGGAAAGCTTCGCTGAACGCTGTTGTGCAGACCTTGAACACAGGTACAGTATCAAGATCCGATGGGTGGCCCTGCGCTTGTCAGCCGCACAAGCATCCGATGCATTATTACATCGCCAGTCGGACGCTGCGCGTTGTCTTCCCATTCGCTGCTCTCTGCTGCTATACCACCTTGCTGGTGTTGGTTGCCATAATCCCACATCTGCTCCTTGCCTTCCGTTCTATTCTGCGAAACCACCCGTCAAGACATATAGATTCCGTTGAGATACCTCGATGCTCTCCTCCTTTCCCCTCCCCCACTGCCCTGTGCTCGTCCTCTCCCGCCTCCAAGAGCACTCCCTACTTTACTTTGATTTCAAAATGCCTCAAGCAAAACCCAAGCCCTCGGAGATTGCTGCTGAGGCCAAAAAGACTTATATTCCTTACATCGAGAAGCGCATGCCCGAGTACCCCGCACGGTCCATCCTCGTCTCAGACAGCGCAGAATACCCTGTTCGACCGGACGGCAGGTCGAAGCAAAGACTGCGCGTTGCCGTCATTGACGGTGATCCGGTGGACGTGGCCCTCGACTGGTACCAGTACGGCATCCAAAATGGCACGATACCGTCATCGGCACAGCGCGTGCCTGTCGTCAATATGGCCAACGAGAAGCGTGCAGGAGGTGACTGGGAGTCCGGCTTACTTGCTCCCGAAGAATGCTTTGCCCGAAGAAGTAATCTCGTTCACACGCTGGTAACTCCCTGGTCAGGTTACTCGTCGGCTAGTCACGGTCATTACCCCATACCGCAAAGAGGTGGTATATACTCTCCGTCAGTGGGTGAGTTACAAACCTGCAATCAAGCTACAGGTGTCCCCACTAACGCTGTGGCAGTTGTTTACCGAGACGGGCCAGAGTCATATCAGCTCTGGAGGGAGTTCAGAGCCCTACCTGTCATCTCGGTTGCCCCCGTACGACGCCCAAAGCTTGACGAGAGCGGTACGCAATATTCGTTTGAGCAGGAGCGGGAGCTCATGCTCGACAAGATGCGTGCTGTCTTGCGCATCGCTGCTGCATGGGGGCACAAGGACATCTGTCTGGGTGCATTTGGCGTTGGCCCTATTTTCCGCAACCCTGCTGCGGAGGTGGCGAGGATGTGGAAAAGCCTTCTGTTCCACGAAAAGGAGTTTCAGGGTGCCTTCCTCAACGTCGTCTTCGCCATCGAGACAAATCAACCGGGAAACGCCAAGGGGGGCACTTCCGAACACGAAGTCTTCAGGCGTGAATTTGATCCCTCGAACGTCTTCAGAACAGCGTACCGGTAGTTGCAACGGACAACGGGACATGTTCATCGGTCAGAGTCGGGCGAGTGGGATGGATTGTTTCGGTCATTTCTGGCGTCATGCCAAGGTCTCAACGTTCAGGCGCTGGCGCTCCCTTTTTCGGTCGTGGTCCAAATCCTGCAATCAATTCGATTCCAAAAAGTATTAGGCCAGATGGTCGGTAGTGAAATGGAACTCCAAGCTTTTGGCTTCACGTCATACGGCGTCTGCGTGCCTGTACAATGGGTTTAGCGCGACGCAAGGAAAAGCGTCGAGTATGAAATAGTGGCGTCGGCACTGCAGAACAGGGACACGGGTGATCTTGTCCAACAGACGAGCGGATCGCAAGCCTATTCCCCGAGAGTAATCCCAGCAGCCCCGCTTCTGACGCCGCCACGCCCTTGAGATAAGGTTCGGGACCCCTGTATCTGTCTCTGCGCTTGCCAGGAGAGGGCTGGTCTGTCGGGCCCGAGGGCAGTCCCAGAAGTACCGCAACGGTAAGCGCAAATGCACATGTGGAGTTGAAGCATTCCTCCGGATAAAAGTGTTGCCAGAAACCCTGATTGCATTCACGTTAAGACGAACGCTTCGACCAGCACATGGTGATGGCAGGTTGCAATACTTGTGAAACAGACCTCGTGCAAGACGGGCGCTCACCACAATGATAGAGAAGGAGATGGTGACGCGCTGGGATGTGAAAGATGGGATTAGACCGGGCTTGCCCGCTAGCAGTGGAGCAAAGCGGCCGACGCCCCGGCAGATGGGCCCTGGATTCTCGCAGGTGCAGGATCTCGGGTGTTTTTCCTTCAGCCATGCATGCGCGCTGGCCAAACTCACGTAGATGGCGCCGCATGCTGCATATTCGGCGGAACTGACTCCGCACAAGAGAGGCTTTTGCATGCGCCGGATCGTGATACTGCATCAAGCCGAGAGTCGATTCAGCCAACTTGTCGCCGTTGAGGTGTTGCAAGCACAGAAAGACATGCAGCCCGGCCGCGGGCCGGTGCCGGTGAGTGACAAGTCACTGGCGCCACGTCCGCCGCAGCCGCAGCGTGCATGAGTTTCAGACAACGAATTCGAGAAGCAACTTCCCGCATCTACGCAGTCACCCTTCGCCACATAATAAAGATGCTACAATCCCACACCGACTCCGCCCAGCCAGATTCCGAGGAGAGAGTTTCCTTACTAATTGCTTGCTGCACTCTGTGATCGTACAATGCGCCCCACCACCCTCAAGACTGGCTCTGCGGCAGCGGCCTCGCACCTTCAGCCTGGAGCTGTTTCAGTGTCTGCTCCTTCTTGTGATCGACGACTCGTCGTTTCTTGAAGTATTGCACCTGCCGGCCGTTAGCATGTGCTGCCCGCCGATCGTTCATCATGTGACAGCTCAGCTCAGCTCACCCAGCTGCTTGCGCAATTCTGCACAAATGCCTTGTCCTCGCGGCCGCAGTGTGCAGCGGCCTCGTCTTTGTTGGTGACGCTGTCGATGATGTTGTGGCGGTCGAGACATTGGAAGAAGGTGTCGCGCGCCTCCCAGCATTGCGCGCGGCTGGAACGGTCGGGAGCCTCAAAGGCCCCGTCGGAGGAAGGCTTGGGCCCGGTAGGCGTCGAGGAGGAGAACCAACCCATGGCGTTTGTTGTGGCAGAGAGTCGGCAGGGACGTAGTGAGGCGACGCGCAGTGGATAGCAGAACTTGAGCTCCGGGAGTTATGACGAACACGCCAAGATGCCGGGCGCCGACGTTCCGTGGTTGGCCGTTGACTTTGGCCTGGCCTGGGGCTGGGGCTGGGACTGAGGCTGACGGGTCGGGCGGCTAAGTCAGCAGCCTGCGCGCGCGCTCGGAGGTGCTGCGTGGCCGACGCTTCATTGTTGCGCGCCAGCTACCGCCTCACTCACTCACAACTCTCTCCCCCCTCGCCAGTCCTTCAACAAATGAGATTCGCATAGCGGCCTACGCATGGCTCGCCGCCGTCGACCCCCAAGGCCCGGCGCGCTCGCTGATGTCGCCCCGTTGCGCATCTTGACCCAGATTGTGCTCCTTCAGCTCGCCTACTATGTCTCCGCCGCGATCCTGATCGTCTTCACCGCCCTAGTCGCCGGCCGCGACGTCAGCCTCGACCTGCTGCTCAGCTGGCGCAGTCTGCGCGGTGACGTGACTGTTGGCTGGATGCTGGGGCTCGTATGGATGCTCAACAGCTTGATATGGTACGCTCCCCTGACACGCTTCTGCCTGGCAACCGCAGCTAACGTGGCTCCTCTCCCCAGCGTCATATACCTGCTGCTCCTGGTCGCCCGATCCAAACTCATCCCTGATTTCGCCCTCACGGTCCACTTTCTCCATCTCATCGTTACCTCGCTCTATTCACATTCGATACCCTCGCACTGGCTGTGGTGGGCCGTACAGTTGGCAAGCGCTGCTCTGATGACATTTTTGGGAATCTGGAGCTGCCAGTGGAGAGAACTACAGCCCATCAACTTCGGTGGTGGCGGCGGCCCCAGTCGGCCCTCCAAACGTGTCGATGCTCCAGACGAGTCCTCGCAAGAAGACGAGAGTACAAGCTACGGACGCGGAAGAGGACGCGGAAGAGGGCAATACGAGATGGTCCCAATCAAAGAAGCGGACGAAAACGTGTAGGATTAATCTGTGTCTGGGCATTTGGGTGGCGTTTGGGGCAAAATAGACAGCAGGGCCTTGTTTTTGTATCCCACTTTTGAAAGTCCATTCTAGACTGCAAGCTCAACAGCAATGTTGTTTCGCGAGATGACGAAACCATCACTTTTTTCTATTACTCGTGGTCGAGCCTTCAGGGATCATGCTAGCTGATTGACCAACTTTATCACAGACTTCACGACGAGCGAATTCGAGGATCTTGCCCCAGCGGGGATCTATTTTAACAGCAGCGAATCTACTGTAGAAATAAACTCCTCCAAAGAGAATTCCCCTCACATCAAAGTCTACCAGAGCATTATTCCTGTGTTTCACGTCTCAATAGCATTCGTAGGACTCAACCGGACGACCTCCAAGGAACCAACGCTCGTCTGAATTTTCGAAATCAACCATCCCGTCTCGATGTCTGAACCAGAGTGACCACTCGCCATTAGAGTCGAGTGATTTATAACGCCGAAAATCTCTCCCCATCTCGTCAACGTCGACAAGGGGATGCACAAGGCAGACTATCCGATCGATGATCGAGCCCGTCGCCTGTGGCTGGACATGTGGTTGTCCTGATGTCGCCAGAATGCTAGCAGCTCTGGGATACAACGGAAGCTCTTGTATATCGTCTGCTTCATAGTCAGCTTAGGCCGGTCCAGACGGAGGTTGTTCGTACAAGGCGATATGCGCCTTCTGAGTGGGAGAGCGACGGAAGTTCCAGGAAATCCCCCGCTGGATTTAAATTGCAGTATAACGAAATCGTGAGTGTTAATCCGTGGTGCTGACTGTGATCGAAGATGCGGCGGAATTTCATGTAACTGCTGCGGAGGTGGTGGAAGTGGCCGGTCTTTGTAAAGAAGAGGTGACTGCAGTTGGGCGAGGGTGCGTCGGTCAAGGATAGGTCCTCCAAACACACACGGTAGGCATGCTGCCCCGAGAATCAGAAGTCTGCTGAGGGTGAACATTCCGGGCGGTGGGTGGTAGCTAAAATGTGAAGAAAGGAGTGTCCTTGGTGGTGTGTATGCGGAAATGTAGCACAAAGAAGGCAGAGGACCGTCGAATGCGGCCAAAGAACTCCGACTACACCCATGGAAGGGAAGGAGCGAAGATGAGCCGCATCCAAGCACCAGTGCTGATGGTCCTTCACGGATAGAATGCAGAAGTGCTTGACCGGACAAAAGTAAGCTCTGATCTCTCCACAAAGCTGTTCATGTTACAACTGTAGCCGCCTCCGAGCTCTCTGACCTATAAATGAACAACATGTTCACAGCCGGTTATGAGATTACTGAATCAGTAGGTGCTACCGAGGAGAGAAGAGCAATCAGTCGGGAAAGAAGGCAGGAGTCATTGCGCCAAAGTAGATGAGGTTCGATAGGCATTCAGCTGATCAGCAGCATGTCCGAACGCATGAGGCGAATGAAAGACAGCGCATTGTGGCAGTCAACTATACGGGTTTAGTACTGCGGGCTTCACCCTGGTTGAAGTTGGAGCCTTTGGGTCGATGACTAAGTTGTCGAGGGACGTTGAGCGGCGCACATGACTCATGCATCGCGTCGGCTACGACTTTTGATCCGCTACTCTTCCGCTACTCTCTTCCTCACATGCCTGCCCGCCCGCCTGCCTCCAACGCAACATTTGCGCTGGCCTAACCTATGAACCCTCGCCGCAAAAAACGGACGCTACCTGGACTGTGCGCGGTGGGCTGACCACCATCCACCACCCACAATGGACAATTTCGACCAGAACTACTACCCAGCGCCGCCCGACCAATATGATCCCGAGGATTTGCAACACAATCCTTTCGCCGCCATGTTGCCGCCCGGCTACGGCAGTCCCGACTTGGGTGCATATCCTTCTCATAGCGCTGAAGCTCATTACCCTTCCGAGCAAGGTTACTATGGCCAAGGTCCCATTGTCCATGAGGGTTTTATCCCGGCCATGGAAGACATCCAATACCATGAAAACGGCCAGGATCAGTCACCCTTCACCACCGGATGGGCTGCCAACCATGAAGATGACATGCTGGACACGGACGACGACATGATGATGAATGAAGAACTCGTTCTCCATGCCGAATTGCCCGAAGCCCAAGGTCCTTCTGCCTACCTTGACCCCGATGGTTCTGACGAAGATGCTGATCCTGATGAACTGTCGGACGATAGTGTGGATTCTGATTTCGAAATTGACGAGGCTCCGCGAGGTCGAGGTCGTGGTAGAGGCCGTGGTCGGAGAAGAGGACGCACCGCAAAGGGTACCCGTGGTCGCGGTCGCGGTCGTGGCCGTGGTCGAGCCAGAGCTGTTGCAGATGATGGCGAGGGGAGACCGCGTGGTGCTCCAAGAGGTAGAAGGAGAGGTCCACGAGAAGCCAAAGATCCCGGACCGGAGTTCAAGAACACGCTTGCCCGAGCAACGAATTCATGGATCAACGACGACCTTGAGGCTGCCATGAAACATGCCGGTGATGCCATCAAGATCAACCCAGAGGTCTTTGCCTCTTACAACCTCCTCTCCGAGATTCTGTACGCCAGAAGCCAATATGAAGAATCCGTCCACGTGCTCTCGATGGGTGCTGTCCTCCAAAGGGATGTCAATCTATGGCACAAGATTGCATCAAGGGTCCTTGATCTGGATGGCGATGAAAGGGCTCGTCTTGAGTGGGCACACAGATGCTACAGCCAGATCATCCGCATTGATCCAAATGATTGGGAAGCTCGTTGTCGGAGACTGGAATTCCAGCTCCGATTCGATCACAAGGGTCAGGCAAAGTCCGAGTTGGAGATGATGCTGAAGATTGAGGGTCATGAATACGACTTGGACCGCATCCAGCAACTAGCCGAGCTTTGTGCCGTCACTCAAGAGGCGGAAAGAGCTGTCGAACCTTTCGAAAAGGCCATCGAGTATCACATGAACTTCCAGCGGGACGAATACAGCCAGCTCGACTGGCAGATCTTGAACAGCTACCTGGAATTGATGCAAACGCAGAAGAAGTACGAGAGCACCATTCCCCGTTTGCGATCTGGCGCGAGGTGGATCTTGGGACGGCAAGAGGAAACTTTCTGGGATGATCAGTTCGATGATCGTGAGTGGGATATGGAAGACGAGCCTCGAAGAATGCAAGTGCCATACTTTGTTTCAGGTAAGCATGATAGGGCTTCTTATGGTGCTGGCTTGCCGCTCGAAATCAGAGTCAAACTCGGCATGTTCCGCCTTGCGATGGGTCCGGCTCACCTCAATGAGGCAATAGTAAGTATTGTCGTCCTGACATGTAATTGAACTTCTATCTTACGGTTATCTAGGCCCATTTCGAACAACTCGAGCCTGAGGATGATTCGGAAACGGCGCCTGTCTTTGACTTTGATGATCTATTCAGAGAAGTCGCCGATGCACTGACGATGTCTGGCAACCACGCACAAGCACTACGGTACTACAAGGCACTACGAAATGTTCCGGAAGTTCCGCAGACTGCTCTTCTGATTTCCATTTCGGCATGTCATTGGGCCCTCAAGAACGAGGCAGAAGCGGAAAAGTCCATTGAGGAGGCTCTAGATGTTGCTGGAACAGACCTATCAGCTCGCGTTCAAGTTGCTAGGTTCTTCCAAGACTGGGGTATGATGCAGAGATGCAATGACATTGCACAGGATGTAGTAGCAAAGGGTGGTGTTGATCTCGTCAGAAGAGCCAAGTTGAACGTACAGCTGCCAACACAAAGGCCAACGCAGCCGAGAGACCTCACGAAGAAGCCACCACCGATTAAACCTGCCAGGCCTCCACGGCCAGCAGTTCTTCGAGAGCTCGCACCCAAACCAACCACACTACAATCTCTGGAACCGAAAAAATCCTTGAACAAGCCGAGGGAACCGAAGGAAAACAAAGAACCGAAACCCAGACGTCGACTTCGTGGACTCCTTGACGCGGAGAGGGAGAAATTGGAAGGAGCACAGCAGCGTGACAGGGCCATACGTGAGATGTACCAGGAATTGAAAAGCATTGAGGATGCTGTAGATGAAGGCGATGAAGATGCCACAGCAATCTACATGGAGAATGCTAGCGAGATGGTCGATGAGTTCCGCAGGATGGAGGCTTTCTATCCAAGGAGGGACAAGCACGTCAAGTTCGTGGGGTATATTGGCCGCAAGGGTAGTCAATTCAGGATGAAGGAATCTGCACTGGCATACTTGGCTACGGTGTCCAATCGCGAGGGTGCTTCAGAGGGTAGGTCTCAGTTTGTCATACGTTTGGAGCATACTGACAGACCGTTATAGGTGATCCCAGCTCGCATCTTGAAGCTGCAGAGCAATCCCCTCAGGACTTCCATGACATTGCGTTTGACGAGTGGCTTGACATATTCTGCCGCTACGCTCTACTGCTGGCCAAACACAACAAGAATAGCCGATGTTGGACCATAATACAGTCCGCTGCCAACGCCAACATCTTCCATCACGACAGCAAACGTGAGCATCACATCCACGTTTGCTGGTTGGGTAAGTTTTTCTGCAGTCTACACATTTGCCTCCAGCTGACTTGTTATAGCATGCGCTCTTGTTCTTCGAGACGAGGAACACCTCTGCAATGCTTGCCGTTACCTCATCAAGCAACATCCATACTCGAACGATGCCTATCGGCTCTTTGGACTCATCAACCGCCTGTACTCGGGTCATCGTTCTTGGTACAACGGTGGACCGTCCCAAAAGTTCGTCCTCCGTCTCATCAAAGCAATGGATTTCGCCCTGCTTGACAAGGGGGCGCGTCTCATGTACAAGTTCGGGGACCAAGAACGTTCTGGATACACCAAAGGCGGCCAAAGCGACGGCAATCCCGAAGGCATTGTAGATATCAACGTAGCTCTCCTCGCCATGTATGGTCATGTACTTGCGAGCGGCGGCGCGTACCTAAACGCACTGAATTACTACTTTAGGGCATACAGTGTTGAGCTGGATGATCCCATGCTGAACTTCTCAATCGCCATTGCCTATATGCAGCATGCGATGAAGCGGCAATCGGAGAATCGACAGTATCAAATTCAGCAAGGATTGGCCTTTCTACACCGTTACTACGAACTGCGAGCCAAGTCGGGGATGGCTCTGCAGGTGCAGGAGGCGGAGTTCAACGTGGCACGGGTTTGGCACATGCTTGGACTGTTTCATTTGGCGCTGCCGGCCTACGAAAGGGTACTGGCTCTCCGGGAGCGGGTGAGAGCCGAGCATGCCAAGAGCGGATCGGAGAAGATGAGTGGAGTGGAGGAGTTTTCTGCAGATGCAGCATTTGCGATTCAGATGATTCTGGCCTTGACGGAGGATTTCCAAGGTGCCAGAAACGTCACCAATGAATGGTTGGTGATGTAGTCGACCCCTGTATCATACCCGAAAATAGCATAGACATACTTCTGGGCATTGCCGATTCCGACCCTTCTGTCTCCTGTTCGCCCGCACTTCCCCAGAGACCAACGTATCACCAGCCGGACTGACGAGCATTCTGACCGTGCACACGGGAAGTCGGGACGCCGTTTCGGCAAATCGGGACGGAATCAGAATGGCGTCATGATACGGCCACGCATGCTCGGCAACCCGGCACCTAAGGCCCCAGCGATACAAAACCACCTGATGTCGCTGTTGAATCTGCGGTCTGCTGCATTCCGGCTCCAATGTCTTCGAACCAATCTTCAGGAAGCTATCTCATAGCGCGGGCGCTCCGCGATCTGGGTGTCACGGTTCTCTTCGGAATCGTTGGCATACCCGTTATCGACATTGCTGAACAAGCCATCAACCTGGGTATCCGCTTCATTGGATTTCGGAACGAGCAAGCTGCAAGCTATGCCGCTACGGCGTATGGATACTTGACCGGCAAACCGGGCGTATGTCTGGTCGTAGGCGGACCTGGCGTCTTGCATGCAATGGCAGGGGTATGGCAAGCCTGTTGATCTGATCTATCGAAGCTTGAACTGACCGTGTCATTTCCTCTCCACAGGTCGGGAACTCCAATGCAAATGCTTTTCCATTACTCTTGCTTGCCGGGTCCAGCGAAACGCACCTCCAACATAAAGGCGGCTTCCAGGAACTCGATGCCATCTCCCTGCTAACCCCTCATACTAAATTCGCCGTGCGCCCTCCAGACTCCGAGGCTATCTCGTCCTCGATCCAGAATGCGTACAGATCAGCCTTCTATGGAAGACCAGGACCAACCTTCGTGGACTTGCCAGCGGATCTCATCGAAAGCAAAGTTCAATCTATCCAGCACTTCCAGCCAGCTCGGCCAGTCCCCCATCCTCCATCTGCCGGTGCCGATCCTGCAAGGCTGTTCAAAATCACGCAATTGATCAAGAATGCGAAGGCTCCTTTGGTGGTTGTCGGCAAGGGAGCTGCGTACGCTCAGGCCGAACTGGAAATCCGCGAGCTGATCGAGAACACCTTGCTGCCGTTCCTCCCAAGTCCCATGGGCAAAGGCGTTCTTTCCGACTTACACCCTCTGAACGCCGCCTCTGCTCGATCTGCTGCCCTCAAGGATGCAGATGTAGTCTTGCTCCTAGGAGCACGCCTGAATTGGATTTTCCACTTTGGAGAAGCGCCCAAATGGAACGCTGATGCGAAATTCATCCAAGTCGACATTGCTCCAGAAGAGATCGGGCGGAACAGCGGCAATGAAGAGCTCGGAATCGTTGGTGGCTTGAAGGCCGTCGTACCCCAGCTGCTCTCCTCTCTGTCTGGATGGAAATACACAGCCAGCTCATCGGCGTATATCAAATCTATCGAATCCAAGAGGCGTTCCAACGAGCAGAAGGCAGCCGAGGCCGCTGCAAAGCTCAGCGTTCCCCTCAGCTACTCTCATGCCTTTGACATTATCAAGCAGACGCTACACAGTCTCTCATCGCCCGCTGAAGGCAACGTTGTATATGTTTCAGAGGGCGCCAACACCATGGACATCTCTCGGTCCATCTTCCCCGTGGAGCACCCTCGTTTGAGGCTAGACGCTGGCACATACGCAACAATGGGCGTCGGTCTCGGTTATGCCATTGCTGCCCACGAAGCTTACAACGGGCCAGCCAGCGAGGCACAGTTACTCACGAAGCCAGGTGCAGACGGCCGGAAGAAAGTTGTTGCCTTCGAAGGAGACTCGGCGTTCGGATTCTCTGCCATAGAGATCGAGACTATGGCGCGATACCAGATGGACATTCTCATCTTTGTCATCAACAATGGCGGAGTGTACCATGGGGATTCTGACACGGCCGAAGAATGGCTAGCACGGCAAAAGGCCAGTCTTGGTAACGCTGCGCATAGCGATGGTGCCGGCAAATTGCGCAGCACAAGTTTGGGGTGGGAAGTCGGCTATGAGAAGATTGTAGAGATGTGTGGCGGTCGTGGTTTCCTCGTGAGAACAGACGAAGAGCTGGAGCGGGCGACCCGTGAGGGGTTTAAAGCGCGGGTGCCCGTCGTCGTGAACGTGGTTGTGGAGAGTGGGAAGTCGAACAAACTGGAATTTGGATGGCAGGCGAGCGCAAAAAAGACGAAACTTTAGATAGTATATCGGGGGGATTTAGAGTTGAGCCATATTTTGCAGCCAAGATAGACAACATGTAGTGGAGTAAGGCCTTCTACTACGCCACTGAGCTGCAGTGCACTATGGCATCGAAATACGGATGAATGGACAGGCATTTCATCGGCATGTTGCGCGGTCTTCCGATCGGGTGTTTTCATCTATCGCCGCGAGATGAGACGTCCGGGTGATTTACTGAAGCACCTAGCGGATTCTTTAGGGGATTCTACTGAGCTTCCTACCAGCCGAAAGCTCATCCACACTACATTTACGGTTACATCTCTGATTGCTCCTATGCTTTTGTAAGCTTCTGCTCAAATCTTTTATCATAGCTTTGCTAAAAATAAACGCTTCTAGATTTGCGTAAGCTAGCGAATCTAGTGTGTGAGAAAAAATTCAACGCGAACCGGCCCAATTCGAATAGATTTAGATTTGGCTGAACCATCTCATGGCACAACCAACCAAACCAACCGCAGAATCAGCTAAACCGAGCCAAATCTCGCGCGTATCTACCTGAATTTCCAAGCACCCAGCAGGCTCTTGTGGGAGAACGTAATCTATCGTGCCAGGCAGCAAAATTCATAAATAAACAGGGGCAAGAAATGGCGGCTTCTCGAAAATGTCGAAATATCGAGTAACATAGCAGTTTGCACCGAGTATCTATGAGTAATTTGGAAGTCTGGATAGCGACTAGGATAGAAATCTTGAAAAGGCTTTGACAACCGAAGACAACAGCCCGAAACACGGTAAGATTACTTCGATGATGTGTTTTCAAGGGCGTCGAAACGTCTAGTAACGATGTGGTCCGTATCAAATGATCTGGACGGTTGATGGTCATTGGGATAGATATCTTAATAATGGTGTTGCAAGAATAGAGGAGTCCGAACAAATGACGATCACTATAAAGATAAATCTTTATAGACAATCTAGTTGCCGAGTGGATATCTATTAATGTCTAGGTTGATGGGGAAACTACTTGGTGAATAACAACTGGGTTAGGAATATCGGTAACGATGTTATAGCCTAAGGGCTCCGAAGCGAGAAAAGAGTACCTTAATGATATGCGCTTGTACCTTCCTATTAAGGAGTTTGCTTCCCTAGAAGCTCTATTCCTCATTTCGGAAGAAACAGCTACCTTTAGTTAGCTTAACCGAGCCGGAAAACAGGTAAACCAGCTGTTAGGCTCGGTTCTCCTGGCTTTTTCTACCAAATCCGAGGCTATAAAAAGTAGTCTCTGTACAGCCGGTCTCCGCCTAAAGGTAGAGAAGCTCCGAAAATCCTCCCAGTCTCCTTCAAATCCTCGGAAAAATCATCTAGAACTCTTTCTCTCTTAGTACTCTCGTTTTCTAGAGAGTTTCCCGATGGCTTTTTACTCTAGTATCTTCTACTGCCCCCTATTATTCTCCTTAGTTTTGCTTTACTACTAGCCTAAATCTGACTACTCCCCCCTCTTTAACTTGACTTTATCTAGGCGCTCATTGACTAGACCGCCTAAGCATCTATAAAAGCGATGTCTATGGAATACGTAGATGTCGCTCATTGCGCAAGAATTCATGAATCCTGTTTCGCGAAGGAGAAAATGAGCTTTGATCTGGTGATAAATAGCGGAGGGAGAGTTGATGCACTGTTCGGCATCAATTCCTCAGGGACCAAACAATCTATATAAGACACACACAAGATAAGACATTACCTCGTACGTTTATTTTCGGGAGCGGCACTAGCTCAATCCAACGTCTTACCCCAAGTGACCGCTGGGGTCGTAGAGGTCAGAGCGCTAGCGGAAGTGTATCCATCCATATATACTCGAGATGACGCAAAATCAAGCACCGGAAAAACAGAACAACAATGCGAGGATCTGTCTTCGTGAGTATGCCCGCATGGACAGGAGTGCACGCTCTTATATGGCTGTTGAGAGGGGAAGGGTACCTGCTGTATCGGTGGAAGTGGAAATTTACATATTCTCCGGAAAACGGGCAAGAAAAGACCGGAAACATGGATCGCCGACTCGAACACTCATTTCCGGAAGTCTCTTGGGGTTTGACGCAAGGAGCTGTTCAGACTTGGTTGTTTCAATTGATTCCGAGCAGCTGACCCGGCGCATGTATATGCATCATCTCGCTGGATCGTAACTAATAGAGAAAGCACCGGAGATGTAGAGGAATATCCCGGACCTCATCTTTCGGAAGTCTCTTATCCTTTGGTAGAGAATTTGCTCGAGTATGACATGTCAGACAGCGTGTGGGTGGCACAACTTGAGGACGATAACCCGCGGGTATTTGGCAAGCTGTGGGGTTGAGACTCTCGAAAGCGCAGGATAGCAGCTCGAACACCATGTTTTCGAAGTACGGCTGCGTTAGCTGTAGTATTAACTCGACTGTGATTTAGTGGATGTAATCTAGGTAGACGGTGTGGCGTAACGAAATGTGCCTTGCACTATGCGTCTTGGGCAGAAAAACTTACGGAAACACAGCAATACTGCGTGAATTTTATGCTTCGGAGAGCAATAGGCTATTCATTGAAGATGCGAGTCGGATTGAACTATTTGGCGTCGAGTTGTGTGGGTCATCAACGTGGGGTCACCATTTCTTTCATATGCCTGGATCAACGGAAGATATCTTCGAAAGCATCGGAGTTTGAGCTGAAGAACAATCTTCGAAAATATTACGGCGTTCTCTTAACACATAGTTAAGAGCGGGCTCGTTGCGCATCACCCGGGCGTGATGTGGCGTGGGACCCGCATCTTCTTGAAATTCTGGCTGTATCGAAATGAAACTTTCGGAACTTCAAAGAGATGTGCAGAGATATCATTTCCGAAAGTATCATTGCATTTGCCCGAAGAATGGGTTGGATATCGCCTTCACGGCTGGGTCGAACGGGCGGGGTGCGCGGGAAGACGCATCTTTGAGTAAGGTGTCAGCGCCCGAAGAGCGTACCGGAAATAGAAGAAGGCGTGCTGAATATCCGCCTCCGAGAGTATCGTGTCGTCAGCTCAAGAATTGGCGGATACATACGTCAATGCGTGCGTTGGCAGGAGGTGTTGAGTGAGGTGTTACTCCATAGATATCTGCAAGCAATGGACGAAAGTCTCGGAAGCGAAAGAACAAAGGATGAGTGACTATCCTCGTAAGTATCTTAGGGCTGGTTGGAGAGCTCGCTGGTCCACGCCGAGATGTGGCTGCCGGGGGCCAGCGGTAGGTGGGAATCGTACTACCATGATATCGGGTAAACAACGCGAGAAATTTCCGGAAACGTGGGTAATTACTCTGAACATTGGTTCTCGAAAGTATCGTGGCGCTCGCTGAAGAATTGGCCGAGATGCCAGCCGAGACATGGTGTTGTGCTGGTGGTGCCCCAATGGTGGACGTACATCTCCGATATCCTGGAAGCGATGGAACAAAATCACAGAAACATGAAAAAGCAGCCTGAAAAACAGTCTTCGAGAGTCTCCGGTCATCCGCTAGGCTCGTTCACGTGTAAACGGATAGGTCGGCCTCGGGCGGACGGTATGCCCGCGGACAACGGGATCCACTTTCTTGTACAGTGAATACAGGGAAACGGTTACGGAAACACAATATCATAGTCTGAACACCAGTCTTCGAGAATATCTTGGCCCTGATTGACTCCGTTCATGCGTGGGTTGAAATATTGGTGTCGGGCTGACTGTATGCCACCAGCAGACGGAGATTTGATTTCCCGTTCAGAGACACAGCACGACAGCCCCGAGATCATGAAAACAGACCCTGGGGATCAGTCCTCGGAAGTTTCAAGGTGCAACTTCAATCGTACATCTGCGTGTAAGACTTAAGGACTGTTCGCACTGTTGCTGGCCTTACATGGGAAGACTTGGCCGATATATTCAGAGCATTGAAAGAAAGTGCCGAAGACTCAATATTAGAGCCTGTGTTGGATATCACTCGTTTTTGAGACAAATCGTGTCTCACTATATAGCTTAGGCACAATCACTTGTATAAGAGGCAAGCGGGTTACCTACCCTCTCCCTCTTCATGTCAATCATCAATGGATCATCGTTGTTCATCAACAATCCGACAGCCTGCCGAGTAGGTTCCGGGAGTCTTGGATTGTGTTACCTTGTGGATATCTCTGTGACCGGGCTTGCGAGCGCTGGTACTAGTGGTTGGGTTGATGGTGAGATACTCAATTGAATCTTCAAAAACTAGAGAGATAAGCCCGGAACAACGAGAAGAGAGCCTGCTGATTGATATCCGTGAGTTATGAGCCGTAATCTCAAGAAGTCGTTGATATATGATATGGGTTGCCGCGGTCGTCCTGGTGATGGACGTTACGGAGGAATCATTGGCTGAGTTGATCAGGACTAAGAAGATAAGCCCGGGGTTGCGAAAATATAGCCTGAGGAGAGGTTTCCGAGAGTTTCAGGGCGTACTGTCAAGGACTGATTGATGTGTGGTGTGGTGCGCTGGGCTCGCATCTGTAGCGGACTCCACGGAGAGATATACAATCGGAATGGTAAAGACCGAAGAGAGAGATCCGGAGCCGCTGAAATTGAGACTACTCATTAATCTCCGGACTATTTCAAGGCGCAACTGTGAGATCTCATTGATGTGTAACGCAGTGTAAGGCTCGAAGCGGGGGATGTATTGCGTAGAGAAATGTCGAGCTGAGATATGGCGGAGACTGAAATGAAGCCCCGAAGACGTGAGAATAAAGTCAGAATTTCAATCTCCGGATAAATTCTAGGTGCAAATTTCAAGAGTATATTGTATTTCGAGGTTCCCGGGCGGCCAGATCGCATGGGCAGTACATGAGAGAGATGATCTCGACCGGACGATATGTGTAGTATGACAAGAGACGTGACTTCGAATACACGAAAAACTGGAGACGCTGGGCCCGAAGACGAGTCGGAATGACCCAAGCAACAATCTTCGAGACGAAAGTATGCTCAAATTGAGCTGAGGGGTGATGGGTACTGTTCTAGATGGTGCGACCGGGCGGAGGTTAGAACGATAGAGAGGACCTGAATACACAGAGAATCAGATGACTCGCGCCCGAGGACGTAGGAAGAGAATCCAAAGAACAGTTTCCGGAGCGCAGAAGCTTGTGCTGTATCTTTTGAAATGATGGGTCCCGGGTAGCTGAGCTGGCTCGCCGAATGAAGGTGAGAGCGCTCGACCACTACAATGTGAGAACTGAGATTCGGAAACACATCAGGAAGCCGAGCGTAATTGTCTTCGGGACCTGAGATGCGATTGTCTTTAAGAAGATGCATGGGTGACAGTTGAGGGTGATGCTCCTGGTCGCTAGGATTGACGGTGGATCAAACAGGGCGGGAAAAGCTCAACTCCGAGGCATTGGAGCGAGTAAGCGCACGCCGACTATTACCTGAGCAGATCCGAGGATGTTGGTCATGGTCTGCCTGTGAAGTGAGTGAAGACGCGGGCGGCAGACGCGGGCGGACGGGATCTTGGAGAGATCGACGGCGGCATGAGGAAGCAAATGGCGGAGTCCAGGCAGAAACAGATGGGAGCAGAGAGAAGTTCCAATGCACAAACTGAATCGAACGGCGATTGCTCATTGCGATGCGGCGCGCCAAGACGAGGACGCGACTGGACGCGACAACGCGACGCGAACTTCAAAGGAAACGAACGAAACACTCCATCCGCCAGCTCTCAAATACCGTCGTCCATTACGCCCGCCATCTGCGCTCCCACCATCGACACCGCCCGGTGCTGTCGTCGGATGATGCCGCAGCACAGCTATCAGCTCCGAAACATCAGGCGAACACTCTAACCTCTGTTTCGCGCAAGGTTTCGCCGATCCGCATATTCCCTGCCTCCCCATGCACTCCCTGAGGCCAAGAGACGCTGGTTGCGTCATGCCCCACCTTCCCCGCTGAGGACATGTGTACCTGTCTGTTTACACCTCTTCAACCCGTCCAGTTGTCCTCGTCCTCGCCACTACGCGCCGTTCCCGATCCACAATGGCTACCGCCGCCTATCCTCGCCCCGACTTCGAGCGTGCCAATCTGCACTGGCAATCCCTGGACGGCCCTTGGGATTTTCTGTTTGACGACGACGATGCCGGTCTGACCGAGCAGTGGCAGCTCACAGGCCTGCCTGAAAAGGCCGTCGTCACCGGCGCTGCATCTTCCAAGCCTGACGAGTCCGAGGCAGAGTCCATCACCCACAAGATTGCTGCCAACACCCAGAACCTGATCAAAAACAACCTGGCTTTCCGCTCCTTCGCTACCGCCACCAACAACAAGCGGCAGATCCAGGTCCCTTATGTCTTCCAATCTCCTGCCTCCGGCATCAACGAGCGTGGCGACCATGAAGTCTTGTGGTACGAACGCTCCATTTCTGATCCCCGCTCTGCCGAGCAGAAGAACAGGCGCGACAGGGTCCTCCTCAGATTCGGCGCAGTCGACTATGATGCCAAAATCTGGCTGGATGGCCACTTTGTCGGAGGTCACCGTGGAGGCCACGTGCCTTTCGAGCTCGACATCACCGACTCGCTGCACACCAATCCGTCTGGCCCCTTGAGATTGACCCTTCGAGTCTATGACTCGGCCTACGATTTGACGCAACCCCGTGGAAAGCAGTACTGGGGTGCCAAGCCGGAGAGCATCTTCTACACGCCCTCGGGCGGCATCTGGCAGTCCGTCTGGCTCGAGACGGTTCCGTCTGCCAGGCTGGCGGACAGCAGCTTCGGAACCGTCCTGCGCTCTGACGACATCGAGAGCGGAGATCTGCATGCGCAAGTCGCTGTGCTCGGCCGGGAGGTTGGCCACAAGTACAGCGTCGAGGTTGAAGCAAGCTTCGCCGGCATTCCAGTCGCCAATTCGTCCAAGAAAGATCTTCCAAAGGACAGGGACCACGTGAAGTTCGACCTCAACCTCCGCCTGTCGCAGGAGCAGCTTTCAAGCCTGCCTGGTCCTGCGCACGAGGCCGCTCCTCTGGATAACGACCGCTGCTGGCGAAATGGCCTGGCTCTATGGTCACCCGACTATCCTCAGCTGTATGACTTGAAGCTGCGCCTATTTGACGCTTCGGGCAAGCTCCTGGATGAGGTCAACACCACCACGGGAATGCGCTCCCTGAACTGGACCGGCGGAGACGGTGCTCTGCATCTGAACGATCGGCCCATCTTCCAGGCATTGACACTCGACCAGGGATACTGGCCTGAAACTTTCATGACCCCGCCCTCTCAGGCAGCTCTCAAGGCAGACATCGAGCTCTGCAAGAACATGGGCTTCAACGGGTGCAGGAAGCACCAAAAGGTCGAGGACCCCGTCTTCTACTACTGGGCTGATAGGCTTGGATACATTGTCTGGGGCGAGATGGCCAACGCCTACCAATTCAGCCAGGAATACGTTGAACGGTTCAACCAGGAATGGATCGAATCCGTCAAGAGAGATATCAACCACCCATCAATCATCACCTGGACGCCGGTCAATGAGAGCTGGGCATACACCTCTCTCAAGGACAGCGTCGAACAGCGGAATCACATCCGTGCCCTCTACTATCTGACCAAGTAAGTCACCTGGAGGATTTTCTCAATCTCCACAATTCAAGACACTGACACTCTCTCCAGGACCATTGATCCCACCAGGCCCATCAATGACAACTGTGGCTGGGAGCATGTGTGCACCGATCTCACAACCTTCCACGACTACAGCGATGCTCCTGCTCTGACAGAGACCTGCAAGACATTGCAGGGCATTCTCGGACCAAAGGCAGATAGACCCATGTTCGTTGAGCCCATCCCTGGCTTGGATCCAGGTGCGGAGCATCGCCCTGGCGCGGTTGTCTTGAACACCGAATTTGGAGGTGTCAACATTGCACCAGCCACGGGCAAAGACGCTGATGAATGGGGCTACACCACTGCAACCGATCCGGAAGACTTGCTTCGGAGGATCGACCTTCTGATGAGAGGTGTCGTCCAGGGTGGTCACAGCAGCGGCTTTGTCTGGACTCAACTGTAAGTATCCCCGCATGCCCGGCAAATTGCAGAGCTAACAAAGTGGTTTCAGGGCGGACATTGAGCAAGAGACCAACGGCCTTTACTCGTTCGATCGCAAGGAGAAGCTTAGCGCTGCCAAGGTGAAGGCTGTGGTGGATGAGGTTCTGAAGATCTTCTACAGCAACCGGGGGTTGTAATTCGATGTAGAGACAAGCTAGCCGCACACGTATATAAATACTCTACCGTCTGAAATCATCCTCGGGCCCTTCTAACATGTTCTTGGAGAGGCCACAAGAGCAGCTCCAGCATTTTCGGTTCATTTTTTTTGCCGGCAACATCGGCACTTGAGCTTTCTTGCATTCTCGTTCCGTGTTGTTGTCCGACCTGTCCTTGCGTCTCGGCTTGTGCCTGTCGTGCATCTGACTCCGTCTGGCCTGACAAAACTCCGCTCCCGCGAATTAATTTTGCTATGCCTCGTGCATGAAGGGTAAAGTTTGTGTCAAGATTCGAAAAAAGACTTAAAATTGCGATGAGAGCACAATACACACAGGTCTATGCGTTACGTCCAATGCGCTGAACATTTCAAGGTGATCATTCTGAGTGGGGTGTGATTCCAAGGTGTAAGAAGCAATCGTCGCATGAAGGTGTATGTAATATCTAGATGATTCACGTTTGAAAAACAGAAAATCTAGACGGTGTATCTAGAATAATTTGTTCAGGTATTTTGAAGAAAACCAGAGTGATGACTTCGTCTCAACATACCCTGGGGTTTTCTGAAATCCCAACCTCGACAGTTCCCGTATGAAGAATTAGTTCAGAAAAGTCTGCGAGTGCGCCTGGGACCGAGCTTGATCCACACGGCTGTGTGTAATATCACATGAGATTGATTTTCTTCCAATGCCGACGAGCAGAAGGCCCCAGGCTTGATACGAGAGTATATATGGATTGATCTTACTTTAACGAATAGACTAACATTGTAGCACAGCGTTGGGAAATTTTTGGTTTCTTTCTTAAAATTCTAGTGACGGGATGGTATCCCTTGGGAGGAACAAATGTAAAGATAAAGGTCAGAATAAAAGAAGATAAAATTGGATTTTAGAATTTCAGGCTTGTTTTATTCCAAATAGAAATTGCTTTGACATGGGCTACTCTACCGGAGTCGCATTGTCACCTATCATGAAAGCAATGTTAGTTTGCTAGATTGTCAGATTACTAGATTGAAGTGCGTTATGGATTTGGAGAACTTTCTTATGTGTTCCAGGAGATCATATGTTCAGTTTCGTTTACACACCAGACAGACTCTTGCGCATAACTTTGTATGTTTCAGTAAATCGTACCCGCTAAGAGATAGAAGGAAAAAATGACCACGCCAAAAAATCGACCCCAAGCTACGGCGCCGGGAGAGGGCCCCAGGGACTCTCCCAGGCCCAGCGAGACTCAAAATACCACTCAGAGTAGCTGCAGCCGCGTTGAGGTTGATATAGAGGTCGCAGGAAGGGGCGAACAGCCCCCTCCAGCAACCACCTCTACCCAACCACAGCGTACCCCCAATAAACCGCAGGGCAGCCAGTACAGCGTAGAATACGTTAAAAGAGCCTCAAAAACAGCAGACACCCTCCTCTAAGCCCTACAAACATCCGCTAGCCTCCCTTCAGTCCTCTCCAGCCAGGTGAAAAATTTTCTCGACATTACCAAGATAATCTTCTAGGATCATATTACTATCTGCCAGGAGGCAACCACCAAGGAGCTAGGCCTTAAGGACATCCTCAAAGAGGTCCAACAGGTCCAAAGGACAGTCAACCGTATCTAGGCTACATCTACACCTACACCCAACACTCGCAGCTGGGCACAAATTGCAGCCTAAGTAGCCCCGAAGCCCCCTACTCCCCCAGCCACTACTAAACTCACCCTCCACTTCCCAGAGACAGCAAATAGACAAGAAGTAGCTAAGCTCTTAAACGAGGCAATCATCAGAAAGATCTAGGCAGGGAAAAGCTAGGCGTGTAAGAAAGTGCTAGCCGTTAAGAAGCTCCCTAGCGGAGATGTTAGGATCTTTATACCGGATGAAGCAACTCGAACAGCCCTTCTCCAGGACTAGGAATAGACCGCAGGACTAGGGAAAGAAGTTAGACCTAACTAGCAGCTGTACTTAGTGCTAGTACACAACGTCCCCCGAGAAGGAATCGATACCACAGACCCCCAAGCCATCCAAACCATCCAGGAGCAGAACCTATCTCTACACCCAGGACTACGTATTAGCAAGCTGGCCTAGCTAAAGAGGAAGCTCCCAGAGGGGAAAACTCACTCGGCCATCATCCTTAGCACCATAAACCCCGAAACCGCCAACCAGATTATTAATAAGGGGCTTATTATTAACTTTGCTATCTATATAGCGCAGTACTATAACGCAGCGTTTATAGTAACCCAGTATTTCAAGTGCTAGGCCTACGGTTATATTACTAACTATTATAAAAAGGAGGAAAAGTGCGGACAGTGCAGCAAGGCACATAATACTAGGGACTACCCTAAGGAAAGCATATAGTGCGTAAACTGCTCTCAAAGGCACATAGCCTAGAGCAACTCCTACCCAGCACGCAGAGCCTACTATGCTAAGGCCGCCCAGGCCCGCCTAGTAGCACTAGAAAGGCACCGGGAAGGACCCCTAATAACCAAAACACAGCCTTAAACTAACTGGTTAACCGTTGGACTAAGGAAGAGGATAAGGGAGGAGGAGCCGGTCAAGAGGGGACCAGGTAGGCCAAGAGACTTAAGCCGCCCCCCGCCTCCTAACTAAATAAGGTTCACCGGACTCAACAGCTCACAACACGCCTTAGAGGAGCCCGCGGGAACTCCCTCCTCACAGCCCATACCACTAGCCCCCTCGCAGCCGGACCTAGAGATGGAAGGAAGTTAATGTTAGACATAGGCTCTCTCTCTATCGTATAGTATAACGTCTATAAGAGCAAGGATAGGGTAATGCTCCCGCTCTTTAAGGAAGTGGACCCAAAGATCCACTATATCCTAGCTATCCAGGAACCTTAGAGGAACCCGAGGGTCAAGACAACAGCAAGATACCCTGCCTACCATATAGTTTTTCCCCAGGAGGGAGTGGCAAGAACCTGCTTCTTTATAAGCAAGGCTATTACCCCTAACTCCTGGCAAGCAATAGTCCATTTACCAGATCTTATTACACTATCCCTTATTACTAGGACATATACAATCTATATCTATAACTACTATAACCCCCCACCTACCGCCTATACTAGTACGGCTCTAGAAACCTTAGCGCTTCTCCCAGAAGCCCTTAGAAAACTAGGGGAGCATGTCCTACTAGGGGACTTTAACCTTTACTATCCTATCTAGGGAGGTATTACCTCCTCTATACACTATACTCTTATAGACGACCTTATTAAAATAGCTACTATAGCTAGCCTTAACCTAGCCCTTCTAAGAGGTACTATTACTAGAAGAGAGGGTAGTAGCGAGAGTACTCTAGACCTTATCTTTACTATATAGTAGCTAGAGGAGAGGATCCTTAGCTGTGGAGTTAGTCAGAAGCTCGAATCCTCCTCAGACCACCTACCTATCCTTACTACGCTTAATATCTCCCCTACCCCTATAGAACCACGCCCTCTAAGGCCCTAATAGAAAAAAGTAGACTAGAAGAGAACTAATAAGGTGCTCCAAATAAAGCTCGAACACCTTTAAATAGCCCCTCTTAATACTAAAGTAGACCTAGACCACTTTACTAAACTACTCTAAGAGGCTATCTAAAGGATAATCTAGGAGACTATCCCAGCAGCGATACCCTCGCCCTAGGCCTCTATGCAATGGACAAAGGAGTATTCGGACCTAGTGTACCAGGCTAGAGTAGCTAGAAGGAAATGGACAGCCATAGGGAGGGAAGAGGACTAGGTAGTATACTAAACTATTGCTAATAGCAAGAAGAGGTAGATTAGAAGGGATAGAATAAAAGCATGGCGCAGAATAGTAGCTAAGATTACCTTAGACCTATCTGCACTCTGGAAGCTCTTAAAGTAGGCAAGAATAAGGGCACTAGAGCCTCCAGCCCTACCCTAGTTCCTACCCCTCTAGGGAGCAGATAGATAACTACGCTACGACAACCAGTCCAAGGCAGAAATCCTTACCAACCAGTTCTTCCCCCCTCCTAGGGCCACCGACCTCTCAGATCTGGATAGGTGCACATACCTAGAGTTAGTGGAGATCCCTTAAGACCTTACCGAAGAGTAGGTCCTCCACACCATTAAGAAGCTCCCCCTAGATAAGGCACTAGGCCTAGATAAGATTATTAATAGGTTCCTAAAGCAGTGCGCTCAGACACTAAGCGGACCACTCACCAGGCTCTTCTAGGGATGCCTCGCACTTGCATACCATCCTAGGCAGTTTAAAAGCTCTACTACTATAGTCCTAAGGAAACCACAGAGGGATAACTATACTAAAGCTAAATTATTTAGGCCGATTACCCTACTTAACACGCTAGGGAAGCTACTTAAGAGGATTATAGTAGATAGAATCTCCTAGGCTACTGAAGTATACGGCCTGCTCCCTAATACATAGATGGGAGCTAGGAGAAATAGGTCCGCAGTAGCAGCTCTCGACCTGCTCACAGAACAGATCCATACTATCTGGGCACAAGATCCAGGGCTGGTGGCTTTAGTCCTTAGCCTGGATATCTTAGGAGCATATGACCACGTATCCCATAGAAGGCTTCTTTACAATATAAGGATAGCAAGACTCCCGGAATAGGTAGAAAGATTCACTTAATCCTTTCTACAGGACCGTACCACTTAGCTATCCTTCGGAGACTTTACTAGTCTACTAATCTAGACCTTAACCGGGATTCCCTAGGGATCCTTACTATCTCCGATCCTCTACCTATTCTTTGCCTCTAACCTACTTATACAGCTACGCAGGGGTAATACCTTTCCCCTTAGATTCGTCGATAATACTAATATTCTTAGGCGACTCAACGGAGGGTCTTAATAGGCGTGGAGCACGCAACCTACGACGATGACACAGGCCAGCGGTGAGGGGAGGCCCTCGAGGTGTCACAGGCCAGTCGCGCAGACACTCAACACGTTGGAAACATAGGCCAGCTCAGAATAAGAGGGGACATAAGCTTGGTTAGTAGGAGAGGGTGGAGTAGGTCGCCCGGCGTGGGATCTGGTCCGTTACCCCTTCTGCAAGACACGGACGGCCTGTTATGGGGAGACCCTTACAGGCAACGCGAAACGGGGACCTGGTGAGTGTAGGGTGTTGCGCCCCTGCACAACACCTGGGTTTCCCGCGGGGCGTAGTACGCAGTAGCCACTGCTGGCTCCGAGGACCTCACCCCTTCGCTGGGCTCTGACCCTCGGTGCACCTGGATGGCAGGTAGGATCACGTCCTGGCCGGAGAGACTGCTGCGTGGCTCGAGAGAACGGATGCGCGTGTCGGTATGCATAGAGACGGGACTGTTCGCCTCTAAACCAACGCTGAAGCAAACGATAATGAGAACTCGGAGGTTTTAGGATAGCACGCCGGCGATGCATGCTTAAGGAGCAAATAGGGATTACTCAGGCAGGAGGGGTTTGGCCCGGCCCTAACTGTGGAGGCCGTAATGAGAAGCGGCTGAAAACTGGGGTAGGGGCCTGGATAGACCTTTGGGAGACTGGAGGTTATAGGCATGTTAAACCCTACTGCAACTTTGTACATAGATACAATTGTATGATTTCCTGCCATACTATCTGGGCGCAAGATCCTGGGCTAGTAGCCTCAGTCCTTAGCCTAGACATCTTAGGGGCATACGATCATGTATCCCACAAGAGACTCCTCTATAATATAAGGATAGCGAGGCTCCCCGAATGGGTAGAAAGATTCACGCACTCCTTCCTACAGGACCGGACCACTCAGCTATCTTTTGGGGACTTTACTAGCCCGCCAATCCAGACCTCAACCGGGATTCCCTAGGGATCCTCCCTATCCCCAATCCTCTACCTATTCTTTGCCTCTAATCTACTCACACAGCTACGTAGGGGTAATACCTTCCCCCTTAGATTCGTCGACGATACCAATATCCTAGCCTTTAGTAGATCTACAGAATAAAACTGTAGGACACTAGAGGGAGCATACCAAGTTTACGAGCACTAGGTAGCTACCTACGGGTTAGCGTTCTCGCCAGATAAGTACTACCTTATTCACTTTATAAGAAAGCTGAGGAGATTCAATATGGCAGCAGATATCCGCATCCCTAGATTTACTGGACACCCAGAGCCCACGATAAAGATCCTGGGAATCCACGTAGATAACAAGCTTAGATGGGGACCCCATATTAGGGAAACAGGAGCTAAGGCAATTAAATAGTATACATCTCTCTCCCGACTCGCAGCATCTACCTAGGGAGCCTTATTTACTAAAGCCCGCCACATCTATACGGCCGTGGTAAGGCCAGCCCTTACTTATAGCTATAGAGTATAGCATGCCCCGGAGGGGACCCTAGGGTGGAGGAAAACAGCCATCCAGCCACTACAGAAGATCTAAAACCAGTGCCTACGCACTATCTTAGGAGCGTATAAGTTAACCAGCATATAAACCTTAGAGCATAAGACGGGGATTCCCCTACTCTTATTACACCTAGATAAACTAGTACTAGCCTAAACTATTAGAGCTAGAGATAGCCTAGCTACAGTAGTAGTAGAGGAAACTTACTAGAGTATTAAATAGATAGCTAGGGCTACTCTAAGTGCTAGAGGTGCCGCTAGCCTAGCTAGGAGATCCCTACTTAGAAAAAAGGCAAACTCCCTCTTTTACTACTGCCCCCCTACCTACTAGAGCCTCCTAGAGCGAATAAGACTACGTATAGTATATAGGAATAAGTGGAAGGAGAGATGGATAAAGTTTACTAGCTAAGGAAAGTAAGGCAAGCTAGTAGCCTAAAGTACATAGTAGAACCCGAAAATTAGATAAATCTACAGCGAACTATCCAAGCTATAGAGTATACTCGCCACTCTATTACGTATAGAGTATATTAGACTAGAGGACTTTCTCTCTAGGCGCAAGGTGCTAGGGCACCTTAGCCCTGCCTGCCTATACGGCTGGCATAGATAAACCCTAAAGTATATCCTCCTCTTCTACCCCGACTTCTAATAGGATAGGGCATAGATACTCTAAAAGGTAGGAACTACGGACTACTATTCCCTCCTCTTAACGAAGAAGAGGATTAAAGCAGCGATAGACTAGTTCTTACGCCTAGGGCTGCTTAAGTAATTTAGCCTAGTAAGAGAACTAATCTAGGAGGGTAACTAGGAAGAGGAGCTAGGAGGACCACTAGGACTACTAGGACTACTAGGACCCGGATAACTACGAGGATAAGGACTAAAGGGATAGGTCTAGTAGGTAAATGTAGGGCTGCTATAGTAGCCGCTACCGGTAAGAAGGAAAAATAGAACTAGTATAGGATAGCATGCCTAGAGAGAGAGGAGGGGTTTTGCTAGGCGAAAAGGTTTTCCCCCTCGTATAAAATAATAATAGATAGCCAGCCCCGCATGGACCCGTAAGGGAGCTATATCGGAAAGAAATAAATTTATCTATCTATCTACTAATATTCTAACCTTTAGTAGATCTATAGAATAAAACTATAGGATACTAGAGGGCGTATATTAAATTTACGAGCGCTGGGCAGCTACCTACGGATTAGCTTTCTCGCCCGATAAGTATTACCTTATTTATTTTATAAGAAAACTAAGGAGATTTAATATAGCAGCAGAGATCCGCATCCCTAGATTTACTAGATACCTAGAGCCTATAATTAAGATTCTAGGAGTCTACGTAGATAATAAACTTAGATAGGGACCCTATATTAGGGAAATAGGAGCTAAGGTAATTAAATAGTGTATATTACTCTCTAGACTCGCAGCATCCACCTAGGGAGCTTTATTTACTAAAGCCCGCTATATCTATATAGCTATAGTAAGACTAGTTATGACCTACGGCTGTGGGGTATAGTATATCCTAGAAGGAACCCTAGGGTAGAGAAAAACAGCCACCTAGCCACTGTAGAAGATCTAAAACTAGTGCCTACGTACTATCTTAGGGGCATATAAGTTAACTAGCATATAAACTTTAGAGTACGAGACGGGGATTTCCCCACTCTTACTCTACCTAGACGAACTAGCGCTAGCCTAGACTATTAGATCTAGGGATGGCCTAGTGGCAATGGTAGTAGAGGATACTTATTAGAGTATTAAAGAGATAGCCCGGGCTATACTAGGCGCCGGAGGCACAGCCGGCCCAGCTAGAAGAACTCTACTTAGAGAAAGGGCAACAGCCCTCCTTAACTACTACCCCCCCACCTACTAGAGTCTCCCGGAGCGAACGAGACTACGTATGGTATACAGGAATAAGTAGAAGAAGAGATAGATAAAGTTTACTAGCTAAGGAAGGCAAGATAAGCTAGTAGCCCAAAGCACATAGTGGAACCCGAAAGTCAGATAAATCCACAGCGAACTATCTAAGCCATAGAGCACACTCGCCACCCTACTACGTATAGAGCATATTAGACTAGAGGACTTCCTCTTAAGGCGCAAGGTACTAGGATACCTTAGCCCTGCCTGTCCATGCGGCTAGCATAGATAAACCCCAAAGCACATCCTCCTCTTCTACCCCCACTTCTAACAGGGTAGGGTATAGATACTCTAAAGGGCAGGGACTACGGACTACTATTCCCTCCTCTCAACGAAGAAGGGAATCAAAGCAGCAATAGACTGGTTCTTACGCCTAGGGCTGCTTAAGCAATTCAGCCTAGTAAGGGAACTAATCCAGGAGGACAACCAGGAAGAGGAACCAGGAGGACCACCAGGACCACCAGGATCCGGATAACTACGAGGATAAGGACTAAAGGGATAGGTCTAGTTGGTGAATGTAGGGCTACCATAGTAGCCGCTACTGGTAAGAAGGAAAAACAAGAACTAGTATAGGATAGCATGCCCAGAGAGAGAGGAGGGGTTTTTGCCAGGCGAAAAGGTTTTCCCCCTCGTGTAAAATAACTATAGATAGCCAGCCCCGCATGGACCTGTAAGGGAGCTATATCGGGAAGAAATGAATTTATCTATCTAAGAGATAGAAGAGGATTCAATGGACAAACAGCGAATCAACAATAGCCGCGAAGGCAACACATACTTCGCGATTGACTATCGCACCCTATCGCCTCTTGAGAAAACGCATGGCCGTTGCACTTATTAGCTTGCGGTAATCCTAAGCCGTGACAGTCTATTTGTACAACTGTCGAAGTTCGCATGGGGAAAGACTATTGACGACTTTCCCGAACGATATAATTTGCCATTGAATGTACATTTTGCAGGGCACATTACGGTCGTGATTGAGAATCTCCAGTTGAGTGCAGTCGTATGAAATGACAGCCTCGACATTGAAATCCTCAGATCATTGCGATGCGAGAAGCAACCATTTCCCACTTCGTTAGCATTTTGCGTCTGCGAATCACTAAGGGCATTGGTGTCTGACTATGATGAGGGAAACCTTCCGCAAGCGGTTCATTCGGCGTTTCGATGGAACTACACAATACGATTGATTGATTGAATGATCTATTTTTCGTCCTTTTGAGTCGTGGACTATTAGGACGGCTATCTAAAGATAACTTATCTAGCGTGATAATAGAGAAGGGGGGGGGGGGGGGGGGGAGGGGAATGGTAAACTAGCGGACTAGTAGCTATTTTGTTTACACACAACACGATTTTCTATGTTCATCTTGAAGGGTTATATCGCTCTGGTAGAGCGTCTACTACTTAGAGGTCTATAGCATCTTCTTTCCCCACTGTGGCTCTGTATGTCATCGGACTGTATCTTCTTTCACCAACTACAGTGCTTAAAAATGCCTGAAGAAAGAGTTTGACTTGTCCAGCATAGTTTGTTATGGAGCATGAGAAAAACGGAATGGTCTTTTTGCTTGATGGGCTTCGACTTTGGTTTCCGTATCTGACTTTCTAGGGATAACCATCATCGATAGAAGTACAGAGGTAGAAAAGGCACCGTCGAATTGTTTTACGTGGGCCATATCCGGATGGTCTACGCCACTTGCTTAACACCCTTTAATCGATGTATGTCCCTTTTCTAGTGTCTGAAACAATCCGAATGCTTCCTCGGCACCGGGTATCGAAATAGATGAGAAATAAATCTCCGACACCCAGAGCTCAATTGAGATTCGGATGTGAATTATGTAAATGTCACGATAGCGAAGCACTGGATAATAAATGGTACATTTACCAAAAACCGACACGAGGTCTCGTCAATTTGGTCTTGAAAAGGGGTTGGGTTTGGATTCCACCCAACTCGTTGACTTGCATCATTGATACATCGATTTTAATTATCCTCTGATGTTTTTCTATCTCCAAGGTGCAACTACCGTGAGAAATGCGTATAGTACACCTGCGCCTTCCAGTGCGGCACCAACCAGCGCTCCAGTTTGTACAGATATGCAAAAAAGAATGGGCGCTCAAATTACCTCCGCTTCCCAAGTCCCACACTAGAAATTTACCCCAGAAGCATGCGACGAGGGTCCTCGATGAACTCCTTGACCTGTTTGAGATTTTAGCAAACGACGTGCCCTGACATACAGAACGAGATTGGGAACGGGGTACCTTGACAAGGAAAGTGACGGCTTCCCTTCCGTCCAGCAGGCGGTGGTCGTAGGTCAGAGCGAGGTACATCATGGGGCGGATCTCAACCTTTCCGTTGATGGCGACGGGCTTCTCCTTGATGGCGTGGAGACCGAGCACAGCTAAAACATGTCAGATACAGATGCAGAAGATGGCTTCGCCAAGAGAGTATCTTACCAGTCTGAGGCAGGTTGATGATCGGGGTACCGTAGAGAGAGCCGAAGACGCCACCCTGAAACAACGTCAGTCACAAGTTCGCGTGCTGGAGCAAGAAACTTACGTTGCTGATGGTGAAAGTTCCACCAGCCATATCCTCAATGGTCAGCTTGTTGTCGCGCGCCTTCTTGCCCAGGTCCGCAATGGCCTTCTCAATGCCAACCATGTCCATGGCCTCGGCGTTGCGGACGACGGGAGTGACAAGACCCTTCTCGGTGGCGACGGCAACGCTGATGTCGACGTAATCACGGTAGACGATGGTGTCGCCGCCGTTGGGGCCCTCGATGGAAGCATTGACGGCGGGGACCTCCTTCATGGCGAGCACGCAGGCCTTGGAGAAAGCGCTCATGAAGCCAAGCTTGACCCCCGACTTCTTCAACACATCGTCCTTGTAGAGTTTCCGGAACTCCATCAGGGAGGACATGTCAACCTCGTTGAAGGTGGTGAGCGAGGCGGCGGTGTTCTGGGACTGCTTGAGACGCTCGGCAATGCGCAGACGCATGCGGTTCATTTTCACCTGGGAGGACAAGGTCAGCGGGACGGCAGACGGCACGTGGAAAGTCCAAACCTACGCGACGCTCCTCACGGTTGCCGAAGGGAGACTCGGTCTTCTTGGACTCCTCCTTCGGCGGCGCGGGCTTCTTCTCCTGCTGAGGGGGAGGCTGGGGCTTGGACTCCTGCTTAGGAGGCTCGGGCTTCGTCTCCTGCTTTGATGGCTCAGGTTGCGAGGCAGTCTCCTGCTCCTTGGGGGCGGGCTCCTTGGGCTCCTCCTTAGCGGTCTCCTCCTTCTTGCCCTCCGGAGGCGCGCCGCCGAGTTCGAGCTTGATCAGGTCCTGGCCGACGGTAACGGTGTCCTCCTCCTTGACCAGCAGCTCGGCGATGGTACCGGCCTCAGGCGCATTGACCGAGACATCGATCTTGTCGGTCTCAATGGTGGCAATCTCCTCGTCGAGCTCGACGTAGTCGCCAATACCTTTGCTGAACTGTTTTAGGGTGCCCTCGGTGATGGACTCGGCCATCTCGGGGACCTTGACGATCTTGGAGGCGTAGGTGCGGTACTGGGGGAAGAGCAGGGTCGGCAGGCGCTGCGAGCTGCGCGGATAGGCGGCAGCAAAGCGCACCGAGGTGCTGAGGACG
This sequence comes from Botryosphaeria dothidea, assembly GCA_011503125.2. Taxonomy (NCBI): domain Eukaryota; kingdom Fungi; phylum Ascomycota; class Dothideomycetes; order Botryosphaeriales; family Botryosphaeriaceae; genus Botryosphaeria; species Botryosphaeria dothidea. The sequence goes on along the minus strand of WWBZ02000040.1, from coordinate 1,934,635 downwards.
CGGCGAAACGACATGGCGGGCAGCGAGGTTGATGCGAGGCGCAAGCGGGACGGGGACTAGCAGAGCTCTTCCACGGTGAGTGCGCAGAAGACAGTGGAAGTGAGGGTTCGGCTGACCGGTGAGCACGAGGACCAGCGCTGCAGCCAGGCGGGTGCGGGATAGCTTCGAGGGAGCGAGGAGGAAGGAGGTGATGATGGGATGAAGAAATGCCGCTCTCTGTTTGGGCCTGTCACTTGCGCACAAGGCCTGTGACGAAGGCGGACCCGCTTAGCCTTCCCGAGGTGAGTGCGTCTCTCCCCGGTACGTCCCGTGCTGCGACGCCGAGCCAGCAACGTCCAACCATCGAGCACGGCAGCCACAGCAGCGTCCTGCACCGCCCTCGACCACCGCGCACGCCGTCCGACGCATCACCCACCCAATTGCTGCAGCAGCTCCGAGCCGCGGCCTCGCGACGGAAGCAACAATGGCGAGCAACAAGGCCGTCGTGCTGTGCGCATCCCCGCCCGCCCGAACAATCCGCGAGCTCCACTGACTCCCGAGCAGCTCCCTCTACCGACGCTCCCTGAAGCTCGCCCTCGACTGGGCCGTCCACCGCTACGTATGGAGGGGCCAGGCGCTCTACATCCGCTCGCTCTTCGAGGCCAACAGGAACGTCGTTGAGCCGCGCCAGCAAAAGGTACCCTCGTCCTCGCCCGCCCTGACGCCCACGCAATGCTCATGTTACACGTAGAAATTGATCCAAGAGACCGAGGCTTTGCTGGAGAAATGGAAGCATCCCGATCCGTACAGGCCGCCTGAGGCTCCTGGTGGTATGCGTGCACAATTGCTGCCAGCGTCCCGACGAGTGCTGACCCTCGTAGGTTCCAAGTACGAGCGCAACCTGCCGACGCCTATCCTCGATCGTAAGCCAATCCTGCCTTAGAAGCATGCCGCTGGACGCTGAACTTTCTTGCAGCCCCTCCTCACATGACCCTTTGAGAGGCGCATTAGTAGAGAGCGCGGGTTTACTTGGTGGTTCTGTGTATTTTATATGGGCCGCTCGGGCCAATCGCAGATGGCGTATTTGTCACATCTCTCCAGCGTCTCTGTGGGAATCAGAGAAGCCGCCATTTGATGATCTACTGCGGCTGAAGAAGTCTGGTAGTTCTCGGCAGTGCCCTCCCTATTCATCTCATATCCTGGCCCAGCCCTAGACTATGTAGAGGCGCATATCACAGGCTTAATCCCGAGGTCTCGCTCGGGAAGGCGATTGTGATGCAGAAACAAAACCAAGTTAATTTGCGTTTAAAATCTATTCTTAATTCATCGAAAGTGACCTGCCATGCGAGACTACTTCTCTACAAGCGCTCTGGATGTGATCTCGCGTCTCGCACGCGTCATGTCGTTCGAGCGCGAGCGAGGTCAAAAGCGGCAAAAAGTCTATTTCCCACTTTCTACGCCAGACCACCCCAAGTATTCCGTGCGCGTCGCTTCCGTATCTATCTCGATAAAACCCCCAGATCTCGGCTGGTTTTCAAAGTCGCTCGCTGCCCCCACAACCATGCATCGTGGGGCCCCACACCCCGACCTTTTGCGCAGGAACAAGACAGGGCCATCACTCAAATGGAAACGTGTGAAATGTAATCGACTCGTCAGATTTCATCCATACCCATGGATGTAATGTACAGCACCTGCCCTAATTGCAGTACTCAAAGCCGTAGCCGTGAAACCCAGAACCCATGCCGAAACCCCATTATCGTTAAAGCAAACCGCCAAACCCGCGCCTGAAAAAGCAGAAGCAGAAGCCGAAGCAAAGAATCGCTTACAGCTCTTGGCTGGGACCGCCCTTGCCAGCCTTGGCCGTCTTCTTGGGAAGGAGGTCTGAAATTGCAATTAGCAGGTGAAGCGCGCGAATTTGGGGCGAATTGGAACGTACTCTGGTGGATGTTGGGCAAAACACCACCCTGGGCGATGGTGACGTGGCCGAGCAGCTTGTTCAACTCCTCATCGTTGCGGATGGCGAGCTGAAGATGACGGGGGATAATACGGGTCTTCTTGTTGTCACGGGCGGCGTTGCCAGCAAGCTCGAGAATTTCGGCAGCGAGGTACTCAAGAACAGCGGCAAGGTAGACGGGAGCACCTGATTCGAGTCAGAAATTGGATTCGGATTGCGCATTGAAATGGACGACTCACCGGCACCGACACGCTGAGCGTAGTTGCCCTTCCTCAGGAGACGATGGACACGACCGACAGGGAAAGCGAGACCAGCCTTGGACGAGCGGCTGTAAATAAGTCAGAAGGGCAGCTCGAGATCGGAGTGAGGCGCGTCGAAAAGACGCGTCAAAATGCGCAAGTTGAAAGCACAGGACGCGACTTCCAAGATCGCAGGCGCAGGCGAGCTGCTCGAGAAGGGGAAAACTTACGACTGCGCGTTGGACTTGCTGCCAGAGGCCTTGCCACCAGACTTTCCACCAGTCATTTTTGCGGTTGGGTTTGTTGGACGGTTTTGGTTGAAAAGTTAGAATGCGAAAGTCGTAAGACGACGCGGTGGTGGCGCAATAAGTCGAGCGTAGTGAGATGGAGAGTGGATGGGTGGGGAGGGGAGATGGGCGGCGCGGGCAGCTTATATGAGGGAGCGTCGCGTTCTAGCGATCACTCGGGCAGTGACGAGGGCTCCGGCGGGGCGCGGCACACCAGTCGCGCAGCCGCGCTCGGCGGATAAGCGAGCGTAATTTTCACTTGCGGTCTAGCGTATCACGCCCCGCACGGGCCTCATAACAAGCGGCGGGTTGACGCGACGAGCTCTTGCCCGATCACTCGCGGGCTTTAAGTACTGAGCCCACCCGCGCAACGCAGCTCCATCTCCGTTTTTCCATCCACCACCCATACCGCTCCATCGCGCCGTCGCACGCAGCCCACCAGCTCACCTCACCGACCCAGCTTCTTCGACTTTTCTCGCAGCTTCAGCTCAATCTCCACCAAAATGCCCCCCAAGGCCCAGAAGACTCCCGCTACTGGTGGCAAGGCCCCGGCTGGCAAGGCTCCCGCCGAGAAGAAGGAGGCTGGCAAGAAGACCGCCGCTCCCTCTGGCGACAAGAAGAAGCGCACCAAGTCCAGGAAGGAGACCTACTCCTCCTACATCTACAAGGGTGAACAGCGCCCATTTCCGCGCCTTTGTGCAGACGCGCATTCCGCTCTGAGCTCGTTACTGACGCGTCTTGTCTAGTCCTCAAGCAGGTCCACCCCGACACCGGTATCTCCAACCGTGCCATGAGCATTCTCAACTCCTTCGTCAACGGTACGTTCTGATTCCTGCGCGCCATATTTGAAATCATTCACTGATAAGCGTCCAGACATCTTCGAGCGTGTTGCCACCGAGGCCTCTAAGCTTGCTGCCTACAACAAGAAGTCCACCATCTCCTCCCGCGAGATCCAGACCTCGTACGTTCACCCGCCATTCCAATCATCTGAGCCGCTTGCTGACTTTCTCCACAGTGTCAGGCTGATCCTCCCCGGTGAGCTGGCCAAGCACGCTGTTTCGGAAGGCACCAAGGCTGTCACCAAGTACTCTTCCTCCACCAAATAGGTGACTTCATCTTCAGATGCGGTGTTTCAGGGTTGACTTCGGTGGCGATGTTCCCTGATTTTTAGCTCCATCAGGGCGGATCGGTTCGGGGACGGTGTTCATGGGTTTTTAATGCGATCATGGGATGGCTTGCTTCATTTTTTCAGGCCGGGTTTGGCTTTACGGACTCATGGTTTTCAGATATCACTGCGCTTGTACATTACGGTCCTCCGCGACACAAGCAGTCCGAAAGGAATCGGTACTTCAGAGCTTTATCCATTTGATGTGTTTCACTGGAATCTCGTTTTCTTTTTCGAGTTGCTGACAGCGCAGAGTTCCCCGCACGATTAATCGACCTGGACGCGTCGCAACTGGAGCCTGTAATGACGGGATATTGACCACGACCCCGGAAATGCCCACGCGTCTCGGCACTTGCCACTTGACCTAAACCGGCCACGCTATCTACCATGATCAAGAAACCGCTCTAGCTCCAATAACGCGACAAATCATGGGGAAATCGGCGGCGAATCGTCACTATGAGTTCGAATTGTCTATCCATGGTATCCGAGAACACGATGCCAGATGAAAAGCCTCCAAGAATACCCAAATCATTGCAAGCCTTCGTCTTCATCGTCAAAAGCCTCCACTTCGTCAATCGCACCTTCGCGCTCTTGGCCGCCGTGGATAACAGGCTCCGAATCGGCAACGTGGATTACGGGCTTTCCGTGCACCTCAGTTACAGCTTTCCTCCAATCCCACCAATCCGATTCGCTTCGGATAAGGAACGCAATGAGCATCGACGGATCCATCTCCTTCACGTGCAGGCGACGCAAGCGACGTGTGTGACACGAATCTATGTCTTCCTGTGTGTAGTCTGAGAGATCGGAATGAAGGGGGAGGAAGGGCCTAGTGGTGTGTGGGTCCAAGTAGAAGAAATGAGAGCCTTGTACGCCGACGAAATAATGGGAAGCGGACGGGCGACCCCTGAGAATGTCAGTCCCAAAGAACTCACTGAGTGTCGATTTGGTGGACTCACCCTGCGATGCCAATCGACTGAGACAATTGCAACGACGCCTTGAGAGCTTCCCAGTAAACTGGAGTCACCCGATCGATACCCAGCCTAATGCCAACAAGTACAAGCGTTGGATGAAATGATCCGTTCGCATCCTTCGCTACCTTCATGAAGCTATCTTCGTAGACATCGGAGCCATCACCGGTTATGTACACACGAAGACCAGCATCTTCGTATCCGTTTGTGAGAGCTCTATTCGATTTTAGCATGAATCATATAAGAAGGCGATTTTGGACGTACTGTATGCATCTGGCGGTGGCCGACGGGCCGAACCACTCACCAGGATGCTTTCCGCATGCTGCTGCGCCGTGTTCAACGAACCGGTGAATGGAGAAGGGCGCCTTTGGATCGTCGGCAAACAGTGAGAGGAGGCGCCGCTCGGCCTGTGGATCTTGACCTCTCCGCCAATCTGCATATGTTAGATCGCGTAAAAAGATGGACAGAAGGGGTGCGTACCTCTGCCAAGGCGAAGTACCTGCAAGGAGTTTGCAAGGAGACTCTGCCCAGACCTAATCATACAGCCCCAGCCAGTGTCGGAGGAGAATCCACCCTGGTTGCTCAACTGGCTTCTGAGACGTACACTGAAGCTCATAGCGTTGGCAGCGTTTGGATCCTGGGACTTGGGTATGGCGGCGAAGTTGGAGCGGTAGGTTAGCCACACGCGGGCCTCGAAGTCGTCCACGAACGGCGAAGGCCAACCACTATCTGCATCTGGGTTTGATGTATCGTCGGTGGTCGAGGGACTGCCATCTTCGCTGCTGTTCTGGGCCGAGTGGGACGAGGCGGTGGAGCCGTGCGATACGGACAGCGGTTGAGCTGAGCTGGGGGCGGCTTCATCTTGAGAGGCAGGTATGGAGGGCTTGGAATCATAGGACCGGCCCAAGCACCAAATCGGGGAGACTTCTTCGTTTCTGGGGGACGGGTCCCAGAAGTACTGGACTATGCGCTTGCTATAGCGGCCGATGTCGACGTTGGCCATGACGGAGGACTCGCGGCTTCAACGGACCGGCATACCCAGACGGAGGGCGGAGGTAGCGATAGACGGGACGGACGAGGGCTGTGGGAAGCGCGCGCGCGGGCGAGGAGGTTGAGGGCGTGTCGTGGATGAGGATACGATGGAGGTGCCGGCGGCGCATGCCTAGACAGCTGACCCCAGGGCAAGCTCAGATGGCGGGGAAGGCACGCGCCTTAAGCCTGCAACATGCCCGCTCGCCGCCGATGCCTGGTCTGCTGGCGCTGCTACAGCCTGCGCGCAAACCCCAAGCTAACGTGATCGCAGCGTCTGCTACCAGCCACGACAGCCTTCTTCAAGATTTTCCCCTCGCCAGCACAGGTGGCTGCTGATTGCTGGCTGCTGGCTGCTGGCTGCTGGCATGTGCGGGCAAGATGCGGCGAGTCATGCAAGATAAGATAAACCGCGACAAGGGCCGGGCGCGCACAGCTGCCGAGCACGTCGCCGCCGCCGCTTCTTCCTCTGTCCCTCGAGCGTCCACATCATCCACCCCACCGCCCCAACTCCCTGCTCATGGCGAACCACGCGCGAAAGGGAGGAGGCACCCGAGGGCCGCGCCGCAACAAAGGCGGTCCGCGCGGTCCTCCTGCTTCGCAGTCTTTCGTCAGAGCTTCTCCCGGTTTGCTACCCTGTCCGCCACTATCCTTGTGGGAGTAATGCTCATCTCTCGCCAGCTCCCCATCCCCACGCATTCTCCCTGCAGGAAGAAGCTCGCAACACAGAAAGCCGTCATCGCATGTGGTCTTCCGATGTAAAGCTCCGACACAAAGGAATCTCTTTCGTGAGCGCAGGCAATCTTGCTGGCACACTGCCTGAAGAACCCCGTTCAGATGAATCTCCTCCCGCCCAATCATCTACGCATGTTCCCAACCCCAACGAGCCCCGTTCGAAACAAGATGAGCCATTCCCAGAGGCCATTGCGCGTTCCGAGACCGCCATGGCGCAAATGCATCTCGAGCCCACCGTCGAAGCTTCGCCCTCGCCACCTCCCACCGCTCTTTTCTTTGAGGATACAACAGGTTCCAGCGCTCTTGCCGCCACGAAAATGCCACCTCCAATCGTGAGAAACACCTCGCCGACTCCGTCCGACTCGAGTGAAGAAGTCGTTCTGTTCAGAGGCCGGAATAATGTGAGGACAGTCACGGATTTGATCCAGCCCACAGGACCCAATGCCAGTGCTAGTGTTCAATCTGCAAGTAGGTCACCCGCCAGACCTGATATTAGGCGTACTGCAAACACACCCGAGACTGCCAACATCGCGAAGACTGGTAAAACATCAAGTCGCCACTCAAACCCATTCGGCGGTCGCCTGCACGCCAGCTCTGAGCCAGATGACGAAGCCGTAGCAGACTACATTGAGAATGTCCAAGCCCAGGAGTACGATGATGCGGGAGAGCAAACATCTCAGACTCTCTACGAGACCTCAACCCTTACACGGAGGACCTTAGGGCTTACAGACAGCGATGGGTGGGATGACGTCGTCGACCAGACTAGCGGACAGGATCGTGGCAGCAACAAAAACCCTCATAAGAGTGATTGGGACTCTCCTCAGCTCGAGGCTTTTGACAACATCAGTACATCATCAGAAATGCTTGGCAGCATCGACCGCATCCTCCGCAAACGCGAGAGGTCAACCGGCATTCAGTACCTTGTCGTCTTCGAAAACTCGAATGAGGATGAGGCTCGCTGGATCCCGGGCTCTCGTCTGACTGACACCCACGACAAGGAACTCGTTGTCGTCTTCGAAGAGACGGTGGCGAATGTGAAGTTCGGCAACGAAGGTGATTCAGAGAGCTGGTCTGACGCAAGCGAAGAAGATGAAGAAGACCATGATGACGATGATGAGTTGGATCTTGAGGACGAAGAGGATCTCATTCAGAGGAAGATTGAACGTATGAGTGACGAGAAGATTGCTCGGTTGTTGGCCAAGCAAGAGGAGCTGGGCATGGATTCGGCAGAGCTTCTCCTTTTCGACGGCGACGACGAGGATCTCGATCTTGATGGTCTTGATGATGGACTGCAGGGTTTCATGCCCCAGCGAACCCGCGGACGGAAGCAGACATCGAAGGCGGCACAGGGCAGGGACAGCTTCCCCTCCGCGAGCTTGATGGCCGATGTGCTTGACCAGGATCCATACAACGGCTTCGATATCATGGACTTCGAACGGCCAAGCCTCAAGAAAAAGAAGAAGGGCAGGGCAGCCGAACTACCTTTCGAGCTTTCAGATGATGAGCTTGTTGCGCAACTGGTGAATTCCTGGGAGAATGATCGCAGTAAGAAGCGCCTCAAGAAGCAAGAACGTGTGGAGCTACGATCGCAGGGTCTACTCGGGAAGAAGAACAAGTTCAAGCCCGACTTGAATGCCAAATACAACGAGGGTATGTCGTTTGTCCAGATCAGGGAGGAGATCAAGGTGTTCTTGATTTCTCCTGCCGAAAGCAGGCCGTTCCCTCCCATGGACAAGCGTGACCGCGCTGCACTCCATCAGCTCGCAGGATCTTTGGGACTCAATTCGAGATCTATCGGTTCCGGCACGTCGCGCTTCACCACGCTCATCAAGACCTCGCGTACAAGGGGGTTCGATGAGATTTCGTTTGCCAAGATCACTTCCAGGTACCAGAATCGCTTCCTTCAACGGATGGATAAGCGTGGAGCAGGACGGAAGACTGTGGTTGGAGGCGGCGGCGGCAAGTACTCTGGTGTCTCCTACCGTGATGGTGATGTTGTCGGTGGCTCTGCGCCAGAGATTGGCTCTGACAACAAGGGACGGGCCATGCTTGAGAAGATGGGTTGGAGTTCTGGTACAGCTTTGGGTGCCATGAACAACAAGGGTATCCTTCAGCCGGTGACGCATGTGGTCAAGACCACAAAGACAGGCCTAGGCTAAGGAACCGCGCCATCGGAACTGGGGGACTCGGTCTCGACACTTTCACTCCATGCCAAGCGCCCAGTCTCGTTTCGCCGCCTCGGATATTGGGCAACGTGTTGCGGAGCCCATGGTATTGTGGTCCAACTTCTCATTTCGTTGTCCGAAACAGCCTGGAAGTGTTCATAGATACTATACTTTCCTTCTCTTGCACGAATGGGAGATAAAATAGAGGCCCTCAATTGGGCAGAATTGGCGTTCAAAATGGCGACCTGGGAAGGAACCTTCAGATACATGTACTATAGATGGTACGAACTCATTGCTTTCCCTGGTATATGGCGTTAAGCGATGCCGACACTTGCAAAGAAATATCAGTGCTGAAAACGATGATGGATCCTGTGCGTGCTCGCCTTTTGCCCGCCCTTTGCTCCGGATAATTTCAACTGTCCTTGGTATAGAATATTCAAAGGCGGATGAAGTATACGATGCCTAGTTACTTGTTTATAAAATCTCTGCATAAATGTATAGTTAGAGGCTTGGTTTCTAATCGTTACAGTCCAATTTTTAGGACTGAAATACTATATGCAGCTGAATGAAACAAATATTTCGAAGACTACAAATGACACTAAAGAGTCCAAAGCACTGTCCCAATTTTCAATAGTGCCAGCAGAATACCCAGCCTCACGAAAAATAATTAATTCACGAGTTGTGACATGTTCATAGGTGGATGAAATACTTGGTCGGATGCACACGTTAGTAGATATTGAGAACATCCACGGCTCCAGTAGTCCATAAGGAAAGACGAAAGCTGTCCATGCCGCTTGTAAGTCATACAGACCGGATACGATCGTTTAGTGGGATGGGAGTGGTAGTCATCTAGTTCTGTACCTGTTACTAAGGCTGAGTACCATCGTAGAACCCGGAATTGCTATGAGATGACTATATAGATGGGATAAAGAGTATTTCTGCAAACTTCTCATCGAAATATCATCCGGGCTTGGCTTTGAAGCGCTTCCCATGGACCCACATTGTGGCGTAGTCGTCTGCATTGGACCAATTTCTAACGCCGTATGAGGGGACTGCAGCGCATAACCGGCATACGTTGGGAATTCCGGATGGAGTTATCTACTTAGCATAAATGCAAAGAGTAACGGAAGCTTGCATGTGCAACAAAGCACGGTGGCAATGCCATAGTCGCACTTATGTATTGTGGCTGTAGTATTGCATGACATTGCATGTTACTTGGGCGCATTCATGTTACACAGAACTCTCGGCATAAAAGGCTTATATCGACGGGATAACAAAATCCGGAGACACCAAATTGGAAAACATGGAGGTCAAAGGCTGAACAGTAAGCTTTCCAATATACTCTTCTGGAGAAATCCAATATGTACCTGGCAGCGGCACAAGAGACGGCCGCTACCATGCAGGCCAACCTTTTTTTTTGATAGTACACGCTAACAAGACTCTTTCCGACTACACGAACAGGATATGTAATCGCGGAAACCAGGTATGTGAAAGAAATGGTGATATCTAAACGCAACCCCACGCACTTTTGATATCTTGAAGAGCAAGAAAAGGTCGAAAACAAAACGCCATTGGATGCAAAACGCCTTTGCAAATGCAACATACCCAACTTTCTCTACTAAATTGCCTTCAGAGTAAAAATGACGGACAGCGTCCTAGGAATGAAATACGGCCGAAGAATGGAAGAAGCCGTCTACGGCCTGTCGTTCTCCGGGGGCTCTTCGCCGGGCAGCAGAATTTCATGACCGGTACCGTTGCGGACCCAAAAACTGGCGACGCAGCCAAAAGAGCTGATTGCGGCAACGACCCACCAGGCAATGCCAACGATGCCCTTCTCCAGGCCAACGCCGTACCAGTAACCAGCAGCGATGGGGCCGACAGTGCGGAAGGTTGAGCTGACGCTCTGGCCGATGCCGTGGATAGTGGCCAAAACACTTGGATGCGGGCTCGAATTGTTGAGCAGAATGATGCTGGCCGGAAGCGCGAAAGTACGGGCAGTCACCTGAAGGGTCAAGATCAGGCTAATGCCGACCCACACCCAAAATCCGGTTGCCGGGCTCGGCGCCGGTGTCGGAGACGGCAAGAGAGACAGATACGGTGCCAAGAAGTAGGCCAAGGGAAAAAGGAACAACGAGTAACGGAAGCAACGCATGAGGCCAAATCGTGAGTTGGCCCAAGGGTATATGGAGAGCTGAAGGAACAGACCAACGATACCCAAAACGGCAAGAGCAAAACCTATGGCGGCAGGTTCGAAGGCAAGGCCGCCGCTGAAGATGAAGGGGTTAGACCTCTTGGTGAAGCGGGCAGTAATTTCAGACTCGGGCCTGTCGGTGGACAAATAGACGATCCAAAGGCTGGAGAAGGCACTATACAAACACGGTTAGCGGCGAGGAAAAAAAAAATGCGGTGGGCGGGATGGAACGACGCACCCCATGTGGAAGTCGAAGATGGCGATCGAGAGCAGGACCCATAGCACATTGGCCGTCCAGATACGGCTGAACGGCAAAACCTGCGGACGCTTGGACATTTTTGGCTTCTCAGAGCCATTTATCGGTGAGAGTTCAATGGTGTTGTCGTCCATGCCGGCCAGCAAACCCTCGGAAGAGTTGTCAACAAGGGCGTACCTGTGAGAATTGGGCGAGGTGAATCTGGAAATGAACTTCTTAACGAGATCCATGGGGCCGGGCAGCGGGACTTTGGAGTTTCGGATGCTGGCCAGAGTCTCGATGAGCAGGAAGTGGACGGCAATGGCCTCGAGAACGAGCAGAATAGCGCAAAGAAGATTAGGCATGGCGTATGGATACTTCTCCATCCATTCGACGCCATCGAGGCCGCCAAAGACGGAGGCTGGCCCAAACAGCTTCGGATACGCAGCAACGGGCTCGACGAGCAGGCCACTGAGGACTGGGAAACGCGGTCAGCGGCGACAGAAAGTCTGCAAGGCCGAGGGACTTACTGGGACCCAGGATGTTGGCGACGTTGAAGGCTAGCGGGAGCAGCAGAAAGGCACGCGAGTGGAACCTCTTCTCAACGGTCTCAGCAACCATGGTTCGGGCGGAGCCGATGGTGCCGTTGATGGCACCGCCAAACATGCGCCAGAGCGTGGCCTGCAGGAAAGTATGCGAGAAACCCACGCCCAGACAGGAGAAAGCAGTGCCGACGAGGCCGATCAGCAGCACACGCTTGCGGCCACACCAGGGCGCGTCGGCGACACGGCCCCAGACGACGGCAGTGACGATCTGGGCAGCGGTGAAGCTGCCCTGCAGCACGCCGGCCTGGTGGGAGATGGCCGAGTCGGGCAGTGAGGGATCGAAGGACTTGAGCTGGTGGACCATGTAGGTCTGCAGCGAGGCCATCTGGAAGAAGTCGACGAAGCGCGAGAAGGCCAGGACGGCGAGCTGGCCCTTGTGCGGCAGGTTGGCCCACGAGGCGGGCGGAGGCTTGGAGTGCTCAATTGGGGTGTCCATGTCGAAGTCTTGGTCGAGCTCGAGGCGGCCGAGGGAGACGGAGCGGTTGTGCACGCCGGAACCATGGCGTTGATGAGCTTTGTGCTGGCGCAGAGCGGCGCCGGAGGACGAGTCAGCGGGCTCGGCCTGGGAGGTGGTTCTGCTGCGCATGATCGGGCTGGACTGGGGAGGAGGGACGGAGAAAACACAGCTCGACCGGCGGGACGGGGCTGTACAATAGGATGTACGCCGCCGGCAGCGTGGGCGATAACGCAGGCTGTGGGGCGCCTCCGTCAGCTCCGTCGCAGCTGCATACGTACTGGGCTTTCTGGACGTGCTTCAGGCCCTGTTCTTGGCTGGCTTGGCGACAGGGACTGCGTCGAAGGGCGGCAGGCGCGACATTGCCAGGGGATGAGTGCCTGAGCCCGCGCGCCCTGCCATCTGCCACGCCCGCCGTCACCTGTCGCAGCCACCCGCCTCAGGCTATTTGCGACGGCCGCGCAATCCACCGCGACATGCCCTCTCGCCGATCGCCTCCGCATCCGGGCCCGAGGCCTAACGCCGCCCATCCCCGGCCCCGAGGCGTGGAAAGCTTGGGAAGGCTTGTGTTGCCCGACTCGTCTGCGTGTTCGAGCATTTTCCACACGCCTATCAATAGCAGCCCGCAGCGTCTGCCTGCCCGCCGCCCTCGCTGCCCGAGCCCGTCAGCCCCTGCCTGCCCGCCGCCCTTGGCCCGCCATCCCAGCCACAGCCACAGCCACAGCGAACGCGCGCCGTTATCTGCCAGCCATGCTGAGCAGCCACTGACGGAGTACGACCACGACCACGACCATGCCGCTCGCTGCCCTCTCCGGCACAACCCAAACCACCTCTGCATGACCGACTGACATCACCGCATGCAGCCTCGCCAAGTCGGATATCACGGCCACTGATCTCGGGACGCCTGATGTGCATTACAATGTTTGTTCTTAGCTGTCTATTATCTACAAAGTCCTGCCTTATAGCCCCGCCGTCTCGGCATCCCCTACTCGTTTGTATTGCTTCAGGAGCCGCTGCCGCACCCCGTCCGGGCTCAGCACCTCCTGCAGGTCGACCGCTCGCTGCTGCAACGACCGCTGCCACCCTGACATGCTCCGCATCGCCCGGTGTTTGTACAGACACAGCGCAAGCAGGAGCACCACCACCACGCCCACCGACAACGGTCCCGCAATGCTCATGATGAACGACCCCGCCGACTTTGGTAGCGACATGTAGTAGTTCTTGCTGTTCAGTCCCGTATTCCACCCAGCTCCGCCGTTGGCCACGAATGGTGCGTGCGCCTCGATCTCCTCGCCCTCGTCGAGCGGTGGGTGCCTCTGGCAGCTCCAGTCGTCGCACGACGGCATCAGCCCTGCCGATGGCACAAACGTCTTGGTGACGGACGAGCGCCGCAGCACATTCCCATGCTCGTCCAACGCCTCGGCGAACGCGTACGACTTGACCGTCTCGATGCGCAGCCGCGTCTCGAAGCCCCTCTTAGTTGCGTTACCCACAAACTCCCACGGCCCGTTGGCGTCGTTGCTTGCGTAGAATTTCCACGATCGCACCTCGGTGGCGCCGTTCCATGAGACGTAGAAGACCATGCCGGCAACGCTGGTACCCGTGCGCGAGTACGTCCACAACGCGGGGTTGTCCCGTGGGGTCCCCGACCACTCGTACTTGTAGACGCGGTAGTTCACCACGCCCGACTCGGGTTGCGCGAGTTTGCCGTACAAGACGGCCTCGCCCGTCGGCAGATGCTCAGAAAAGAAGGGGTTGTTTCCCCAACCGATCATGACGTGGCCGTCCTTCATCACCTGCATGTTGCCCTGCGATCCCGACAGGACTCCGCCGGCCGCGTCCGGCGCCAGCCACTCCTGCAGCATTGACGCCGTCCTGTCGATGTGGTTGATGGAAATCGTCATGCCGCGCGACCACGGGTTCGTGTCGTTGTAATGATTGCTCGCGTTGTCAAACAGAGACAGGATTGTGTGTGTCGAGTTCTCCTTCAGCCAGCGCGCATGATGCTGGCTGGAGAAGTGGAGATTGGTATTGTGGAAACTCGGGTTTGCGCCGTTGAGCTCCCATATTATGTGACCGTCCTCGCCCGAGATCTTGTACACGGCCGCCATGTGGCGCGATGAGATCAGATAGTCGCCATCGGCGTTCTTGTCAATCGAGTTGATGTGGAAGTAGTCCCACGGAGAGTCGTGTGAACGGCCGTCACCGCTGGTGTCGGTGGTCCCCGGCATTGTGTAGCTGAAGCTGGGCGAAACTTGATCCAGAGCCCGCCACTCAAACAGCACGTCATTCGTCTCAATGTCGACCTCTTGGAAGACGCTGTCCACAATCCATCCCATGCCACGCTCGATGCCAAAGGGCGCCAGGTCGTACTGGTGGGTCTGGTAGACGGTCAGGAGGGCCGTCTTGCCGCCGGGGAGCACGCGGAACTCGTGCATATCGGCCTGAGCGGTCGAACCCCCGCTTTCGACGGTCTTCACAATGCGGTACTCGTTGTTCATGATCATGCCGTGGCCGCGAGCAAAGCCCTGGTACTGTTCGCCCTGGTAGAAGCAAAGGTGATCGGCGCCCTGGTAGTCGCAGACTCGCGGGGCGTGGCCAACCATGGGGCCCATGAGACCAGCTCCGGACCAAACGAGGTTCTGCGGGAGTCAGCGGGAGGTGCAAGCGCGGGCGGGCGCGGGACGTACGCCATAATTATCGTAGATGTAGGGGCCCGGGTCGACGTTGCGGTAGGGCGAGAGAAATATGTAGCCCGGAGACACAAAGTCGGGCCAGAGAACGTCAAAGTGTATTATGGGGGCATGGAGCTCCGGCCTCTGCAGCGGGCACGTTAGAAAGCAGTTGGGGACGGCGCGGGCAGGCGGCACGCACGGAGTGGAAGAAAAAAGTCGGCGAGGTGTCGTTGTTCAGGTCGGCGCGGGCGGAGGTGGTAAACGAGAGGAAGTACAATGCACAAGACAGCAGAAAAGAAAGGCGCGAAGGAGAGGAAGCGGCGAGCGACATGGCTAGAAAGAGACACGGGCTGCTGTTGGCATTGAAGATGGCGCAACCTCGAGCGACGAAGCAGACAGAAAGTTAGGAGGCTGCCGTGGGAGGATGACGCGGATGCGGCCAGACAAAATGCTCGCGGGCACCCTGAGCCGCGCGCCCGCCTTACGCAGCCAGACTGAAGCGCTGGAGCTGCGGCGGCGGCCACGTTTGAGTCGCGGGCCCACCGAGCGCCTCCACGCAGCGAACGCGCATCCCTGGCCGCGGCCGATCAGCCACACCGCGCCCCGAACGAGATTGGAGGCGCACCCCCACCAGGCCCATCGCAATCGGAATTCTGTCTCCCCAGCACAGGAGAGCCTCCAGACGCCGCCGTCTCCACCCGGCTTACGCACCGCTCTTCTTGGCGCAACCTCAGTCGCCGTCCGCTGGCTGCCTCCCGCCGCGCGCGCACCTTCCCGCCGCGCCACCCGTCGCCTGCCACATCCTGTCAGCCTGTCGTCCTGCCATCCTGTCATGTCATGCCCGTCACCGCGCCAAGCTGAAAGGTCCATGGATGCTCAGGGATGCCGGATCAAGCGGCAGCACAATCTCTCCAGATTAGGTGTATCTTTCTGTTCTGCCTGCCTTTCTCGCGGACATGCGAGCAGGGGTGCCTCCATCTGCGTCTCGGAAAGTCTCTGCCCGTGGCATTTAAATGCTGTATACCTAAACCTGCGCCAAGAAAAGAGGTGTCCTCTATGCCCCGATCAAACTCCGCGTCTCCCGTTTTGGAAAGATAACATATTACCAGCGTAAGCCCGAACCCGGCTCAAAGCCCCCAATGTGCGTGAATCAGAACCCTGTCCAGAACATGCTAAGAATCTGCAAATGCAATCGCCTTCCTCCCTGCACTCCTACGAGCTGCCAAGCAGCCTGTGGCCGAAGAACCGGTGCAGTGTCATTGTCGCCGCCAGCACCGTGGCTGCTGCGCCACCGCCGACGACCAGCGTGCGGAAAGCGACGTTGCACATCTGGGCCCTGTTGCGTCCACGGCATCTGTCGACGAAGCCGTCCGTGTCGTTGGTGTGCGGGAACTTCTTGTCCGGCACGGGCACCTCGAGGAAGTCGCAGAGCGGCTCCCAGCCCTGGCCCATGCGGTACTCGAGCAAGTTCTCCGCCGGCACCAGCTTGCGGACCTCTTCGTAGTGCTCGTGATACACCTGCTTGCCGTACTTCTTGAAGTCGCCCTTGAAGAAGCTGGTCCAGAACTTGTGGAGCATGGGCTGATAGAGGCCCGAGCCCCAATCCCACTTGGCCACCATCTTCAGTTCCGGGTCATTGGCCCGCCAGTCGACCGTCTTCAGGCAGGAACTGCAGCCTCGGTTAGCAGATGCAGCCGAATCACGCTTTATTAGTTGACGTACGCGTGCCAAGAGTCGACGTCGCGGGTGGTCAGGATGATCTTGGCTTCGGGGTAGGCCTCAATCAGCTCCTTCGCGAAGGCAATGGCCGGCCAATCGCACAGTGACTGCGAATCCGTTAGATTTGATGGTAGGATTTTGGGATTTTGAGTCGTACCTGGCAGTGACCGAGCAGCTGGTCCCACTGTTCGCGGCCGAATTCGCCCTTGCCGTCGTACTTGTAGGAAAGAGCATCCATCCAGTACAGGGCGTCGGGCGGGTTCTCGACACTGACGGCCATCATGTGGTAAGTGTCGTTGAAGCCGAGCTCGCGCAGAGCATCACGCAGGGCTGCGGGCGGCTGTCAGTATCCGGACTGGCTTCTCTCTCCTTCGGCAGCCACTCACAGGCAGTGCCGGTGCGTCCAAGGCC
This sequence comes from Botryosphaeria dothidea, assembly GCA_011503125.2. NCBI lineage: Eukaryota > Fungi > Ascomycota > Dothideomycetes > Botryosphaeriales > Botryosphaeriaceae > Botryosphaeria > Botryosphaeria dothidea. The sequence goes on along the minus strand of WWBZ02000040.1, from coordinate 1,917,824 downwards.
CAGGCACATGACCCTCATGGGCACGGTACGCTTGCATTGGCGGCGGTCGATGTCGGTGTCGGCCGTGAAGATGTCGGTGACGGGCTTCGGGGTGTATTGGTCGCGGTAGGTCGTCATCTTGACAGATCAGACGAAAGCAAGTGGATACAGGTGACGAGGACGAAAGAGCGACGGATTGGTAAAGTTAGAGTTTGAAGCGAACGGCGAAGGTTACTTGGGCGCTTCTTCAAGGAGAGTGGTTTGGAGGACAAAAACTATTAGGGCTGGGGCAGGCCACCACTTCCCGCCACGGGCATTCATATATATGGGGACGCTGGGGTTGGGCAGTGCGCAAGTCTCAAACGTTTCATGACATGGACGACCAGGGACCCAGGGCAGGCTCCACCGGGCAGCGCACATTTCGATCGCCGCGCGTCAAGAATGCCGCTGGCGGCTTCCAGATTGCGGCGCCGGGGGGTGGGTGTTGCAGTCGTCAGCCGTGAGGCGGCCCCTGACTGCTGGCTCCGGCAAGTATCGACGCCTGCATGCCTTACGCACGCGCGCCAGCCCCAAGCGGCAGGCCGGCCGTTTGCTGCAGCCCGGCTGGCGGACGGCTGCTGCAGGGCGACTCGCGGCAGGCGGGCGGCGGTGCGACGGCCAGCGCTGCAGAGGGGTGATGGCGATGACGCGGGCCTGGCAAGTCGCACGATGGACGTTGCGCAAGCCCTCGACGAGCGGACGCGGCGTGCCCGGTGCGCTGCCATCCCCCATTTTGGCAGCGCGGCCACTCAGCGGCGGCGGCGGTGGGCAGACCGGGGGGGCGAGGGGAAGTGCATGACGGTCGGGATGGGCCTTGAAGCAGTGTGGGCAGGCGAGGGAGAGGGCGGTTGGCGGGGAGGCCCTGTCGGCGGCTGCCAAGAAGGCCTTGAGAGGAAGGACGCTGCCCGCGCGCGTCATTGGCCGGCAGATCACGCTTTTGCGGACAGATCTCAGCGAAACATTATTTTGCCCGCGTCCCGATTTCCCGCAAATGACTGCATCATTTCTTCTTCTCGTCCCGCCGTGCCTGCTGTGGCCGCCTGTTTCATCTTCAGGAGACGACGGCCGCTTTGCTCCTCCCATTCACGGCAATGATCCTTCGCTGCACCCGCTCGACGCCGCCAATCTCGCCGTGCTGTGGTGCCTTCCCCGCCGCCGCGCCCGGCCATTCGCCGGCGCTGCTTCTCCTGCATATCATTGACCGTTTCCGCGTCGCACCAAGCTTGTCTTGGCGTTTGCTCTTGATCAACTGCCAAGCTCCTCGAAACTTCTCCCGTGAAACAGGTGGGCCAAGTCTGTTTGCCTGATTCGGGTCCTCAGCAAAACGTCGACCGTCCGCGCCGCGCCCGTCAAGGTGAGACCGCCCTCGCCCGCCGACGCGAGCCCGACGATCATGCCGCCATTGTCTTCTCCTGCGTCCTCCCGTTCCCCATTGTGCACACGTGCGAGCGAAACGCTGTCCGTTGATTGCCACTCTCCCGGCCGGCGGGCATGTGCGCCTTGCCGAGCCGCTCTGGCGGGCGCAGAAGCCGAGGAACGGGACGAAGGCGCCCTGCACCGCTATGGAAGGCGGCTGGCAGTCGTTGCGCCAGGGCGGGGGCCGGGCGAGGCCAGGCGAGGTCGGGGTGAGGTGGAGGTGAGGTTGGAGTGAGGTCAGCCCTATGTTGCGCAAAGACGACTGCGGTCCAAAGCCACGATTGCGGGGTGCAGCGCCATATTGCTTAGCATTCTAGTTCCAGAATCCATCTTGTCCCGTTGCAGCAGTTCGATTTGCCCAGTTCGCCCTTGCGTTTCCTCGTTTGGGAGCACAGATTGATGTCGCCATATGTCGCCATTCTCGCCATCAGCCTGCCAAGACGCCCGTTGCCGCGCCAACTATCGACAAGGCTGAGTAAACTTGAACCTCCACTGAACCTCTTCTCTGACCATTGCAGGCAGTCCCGCATTGATGGTGCAGACCCCGACCCGTCTAACCCATGGCCCGCGCCAACTACGAAAGCAGCGACGACGAGCTGCCTGCTCTCGCCGACATCATCGCCAGGCGCCGCAATGCATCCAACCCTCAAACCAAGCTCGCCCAAGACCGCCATGAGTTGACCGAGAAGCCGCTTGTTCGAAAGGCAAAGACCTGCTCCACTACCACGAGGCGCCAGCGCTTGCTCAAGCCACCCACTATGCACAGTAAGCTTGCGGGCCAGGCAGATCCCTCTAGCTTTGGATCTATTGCGTCACTTGACGACGAAGATGCATCCGTTCGTAGACCCGCCTCAGCTGTGAAGCGAACGCCTGCAAGAGCAGCCAGAAAGACCACCAAGTACGTGATAGATTCGGAGGACCCTGAAGAGTCCTCCAACGGGTCTTCCAACGGGTCTCCCAACCGGGTTCCCGACGAATCTTCCGACGAGTCTTCCGACGCCTTTTTCGACGCAAAAGAGGACATGGAGCTGAATTCCGAGCTTCATTCTGGCGAAGACGTAGAAGAAAGCTTGTGGTGTGGGTCAGATGGCGACGACTCTGCAGAAGAAGCTAGCCAGCTCGAAGAAATTCTGCCGCCAAATTCAGGAAGTCGGAAGCCTGAGGCGAAGAACACAAAAGCGGCCAGTGTTCCGCCTCCCGAAGCTGTTGTCGACGGATTTCAAGGCTTCTCCTCTCATTCTCGCGCAACACATGATGATATTCAGCATTCTCAAGACCCGCTGGCAGCGCCGGTGTTAAAAAAGCCTGTCTCGGCTTATTGCTCCTCAGAAAAGCTTTCAAGTTCTTCTTCTGCGAATCAAGATGCTATGCTGAGATAGTGAGAGCGATCAATAGCCCTATATCGAGTTCAAACATATACTAATGTCAAATTTCAGCTCTCCCCCTCGCAGCAAATCTCCCCACAAGCTCCCACAACAAACCGAACGTCCGTGTACTCCACCACCACCGGCCAGTCCCAGCAAATCTCGCCTGATGTCCCCTTCCAAGAAGAATCGTATTCCGACCCCTCCACACGGGCCAAGCTTGGATGCATTCTGGTCCGCAGAAGTGGTCAACACTTGGAACGATCAACACTCTCCCCGCAAAGTTCTACAATCTCCTAGGAAACAGCAACGCTTTGGTGCCACAAATGATGGACCAATCCTCTCATCATCGCTACAGAAAAAGAGCCCCACGAAGAGAGATCCGGCACGCAAATCTTTCGAGCAGAGGAAGCATGACTTGGCAAACGATTTCCTAAAAGAGCTCGACGACACTATAACACAAGGCAGGATATCTTCACTTGCGGAGGAGTGTGGAGGGGTGAAGCTTGTGTGGAGCAAAACGTTGAATACCACCGCAGGAAGAGCAAATTGGAAGAGGGAAACCCTGAAGACTCAGGAAAATGGAACCACTACTGTGCGTGACAGGCATCATGCCAGCATCGAGCTTGCGGAAAAAGTCATAGACGACGAAGGTGAATATCTGCTATATTTCCTCACTGAATGCCTACTAAGCTGTTTGCCGACAGATCGACTTGTCAATGTAATAGCGCATGAATTCTGCCATCTTGCAAACTTCATGATCAGCAACATACGAGATAACCCTCATGGCAAGGAGTTCAAGGAATGGTATGTTGATCGGCGGCACCTTCGATTTGCAATTTGAATCAAGGTCGGCTGACGTCAGGAACAGGGCCAAAAAAGTCACAAAGGCATTCGGCCACAGGAACATCAACGTGACGACCAAGCACACCTATGCCATAGACTACAAGTACATCTGGGCATGTATCGATTGCGGACATGAATTTAAGCGCCACTCCAAGTCTATCGATCCGGCCAAACATCGATGCGGTTCCTGTAAGGCGGAACTGGCGCAGATCAAACCAGCAGTACGACAGAAAAATCCAAACAAAGGTCCAAGCGAATACCAGATCTTCATGAAAGAAAATTTCCAGAGGATTAGGCGCGAGAACGAGGGAAAGAGCCACAAGGATATAATGGAGATCCTTGGAAAGGAGTACAGAGAGCACAAGGTCAAAAAGGCGACCGCTGCTGCCGATAGCGAGCTGGTGCAGGTGGCGAAGGCAATAGAGACGATCGTGCTGGATGATTGAAGAGACCAAGGATGCGACGGCTAGGGGCTCTACTCACCTGAGGGCTTCTGGGGCTTTCTTACCCGGCACGGACTTAGTGAAGGCTCCAAGTGTGCTGGAATACTGTAAACCTTGGATGACGATAATTGCCTTTTGGAACTATGCGCGTCACGGCAGCCCCAGCTGCGCAAGACCTACTACATATTAATAGCGCTACTCAAGCGAGAGTTTCCTACACTCCCAGTAACGTAACTTGACCCTTCCTTCAGCTGGTTGAGCTCATTCTTGGCACTTGCGTTGCAGTGGTTGGACCAATGTCAGTCACTGTATACAGCAACGCGGTTGGTGCGGATGTAATCGGCAATCCCAATCTTGGCGAACGGAGAACTCTGCCTTTCAAAGTTTGGTTGACTGGAATTGAAAGTGGGACGTGTGAAGAGCCAATTTACTATTTAAGCTTAAATTGGGCGTGCACAGCCTGGCTCTGTAGGCCCAGCCATCCGTTTCTAAATTTGTCCAGACCTCGCCTTAGGTCAGGTTGTGCGTATGCTGGCTAGAATCCTGACCAGGACAAAGAAAGGTCAGAGCAAGGGGTCGCCTGCGTATATGCATGCAAGTCTAGTAAATCCAGCGAAACCATGCGACCCGAGAAATCGCATTCCTATCGGCATTCCGCCATTGCCGAAGGAAATCTCACATTCGTGTTGACTACATGTCTGTTCAATTTCTATACCCGATGGCCAGCATGGATCTTTTGCCATAGAAGTGAAGGGTACCAGTATGAACCCGATGGGTTTCCCGAAGCCCCAATATCCCCTTGCTCTTGTGCGATTCTTGGGAATTTGATTTGCTGCATATTCTTCAAGTACATGCTTAGATAATACTGCATGTTGACCTAGAAGTAACCCAGCAACTTGAGTTTCTGGAAGCAGTCTATAATTTCTCACATTCATTTCACCGGCTATAATGCTCATCCATGGTAGTTTTCAATAGCGAGTGTAAAATCATCCGTACATATAGGCGTCTCCAAAATCCGACTAACACTTGCGTCCAGACATGCACATTTTACGCGTTTCCGCTGGAGTAACACTTAGAGCTGACGACTTAGGACTGTTATAATCCCCAAACAGCATATGGCACAAAGTGAAGCACTGTCGGTATGATTCTGGAAGTAGGGGAGAAATTCACGTGAAGAGGAGGTGGGCAGCTTTCGAGAACAGAGGGCAAAGCCCACCTGGGAAACGAACTCGCAATGTCTCTCGAGTCTCACTGTTCCCAATCAAGCGATCGCGGGTGAGCCGTTCTGAAACCACTTGCTCACATGGAAGCCCATCTCGTACCTACGGAGCCAGTCTCGAAAGGGTTTGCGATCGGCAGTGCGTGGCACCGCGCGAACAGACCTTGGTGCTGGTTCCCCATAGCATAAAGCGCCGTCTTGTTCCATATTCAGCTCCTATATCTTGCTGCTCGGTCACCTCAGTCTCTAATCAAGGCTGCATGGAGCATCTTTTTGTCCACTGGGATTTAATCTCCCGTTTCTTTATCTACTATTTATGCTCGAAGTCCCACTTCTTACCTCTAACCAGCGCGGGTGGAGTCTGTGCTATAAATTGCCGACGGGCAAAAATATTTATGCACCACGTGGAGACAAAATCGAGCGGGATTCCGATGCACAAAGGGCGTCAACTTACTGGCTAACGGCACCATCCTATCAAGGTGTAGGTTTCCAGAGCCTCAGAGCTTAGATAAAGGTTTATAGAACTGATCCAGACACAGACTGCGGGATTTCGATTTCGAATTAGTTCTTCATACGGCTCCCTCATTCCTAGATCACCTATATTAACCCGCTATCCACGAAGCAACCCATTCTTAGAGATGTACCTTGATAAATATGTGTTGGCTCTCTATGAGGCAGACCTTACTACTTTGAGGAATATGAGACCGGGTATCAAGACTATAGGGGCAATGAATGAAATGGTACGGTATTGTGCCTTCCCAGGAATTTTGAGGCACGCATACGTATAGGTGCGGCTTGATCGACAAGCTATAGGTATCAAATGCTGAGCAGAACACAAACACGCATCGCAGGGGCTTTGCAATTTTTTTCTATGCACTTTCAGCCTGAAGTATTCTGAGGTCTGGATTGCGGTTGTCCTTCGGTGCTCCATGCTGAGCCTCATTATGGGTTTAACGTAAGAAGATAAAATCAAGAGAGGTGCTGATATCAAACAAAATATTGTCTGGCTACCGATATTTGGACACGGAGTCGACTATTCTTTAAACTGTAGGATAGAGTGCGAAAGGCTCTCAGAAAAGAGATTTCTACACTGTTCGGTACAATGTTTGCGGTAAAGAGTGACGTGTGAAGCTAAATGGAGCTACAAGAGAGCCTTACATGAGGTACTATTGTTGGTAAGGCTCTTGCTTGACTGTTTGATATCAAGAAGTGCAGAAACGTGTCAAGTCTAGGGTTGCTAATGACCTACGAATCTGCGGAACTGGGGGAATTAAGCGGCAAAAAGATGTCGGAGAGGATAGAGTCCCATGGAATGGTCGGTAACCAGAGGGACAAAATATCAGGGAAGCGATGAGAGAGCGAAAAGATGGAGCTCGCAGCTTGGACCGACATTTGCCACTGAGAAGTCTCCTCACAGCTGCTCTCTACGTCAGCGCACCTGAACCTGCGCATCACGAGCCAAAGAACTCACATATTTTACATTCAATGACTCAACTCGTCGGCACAGCTCGCAGGTGCTTGTGATTTAGCCGCTAACCGCAGCGTTGCAAGATCTATCTCAAACCCGCACTGAGCAGAACAAGACCACACTACCATGCAGACCTAAAGAGATACTCTGGAACTGAAATGTCCCACTGGAGCTTGCCCCCAGAGAGGTTATTGATCGGACTCCATGCATCAAGGTCATGGATGTGCGAGAGCTTGAGAAAACTGGTCGGTGAGAGGGAGCGTTTCTGTAGCGCCGGTAGTTACTCTCATCAAACCGAGCGGCTGAGGAACGGGTTGGACTGTTTCCGTGCAGCTGTCAGTGAGCGGAAGGGCAATGTTGAGCAAAATACCGTCCGGGAGAGATGCTGCATTCGGCAGCGAGATCTTATCGCCGATAAGATCGAGCTCGCAAACGTACTGCACCCCACCTTCCACCCCTCCATCCACCCCTTCACTCTCTCCAATCCACTCTTCACAAGCTGTTTCATCCCATTAACTGCCCGCAATGCCTCCATCAGTGCCTGCACCGTCCCGCCGCATCCCCATCGAGCCGCTTACTCCAGCCGCCTTCTCGCCTTTCGGCACCGTCGTCGAGAATCCGGTGCGGACGGGAGGCTCGCCGCAGCCTGGCGGCGGGCTGCAGACTGTGCGTGCCAACCAGGGCACCGCTTTGAAATACCTGGATGTCACGCACATGACCAACTTCTACCACATGGCTACGAGCCGCAAACCCGCCAAAGCCGTGATGAACATGTTCGTGTGCTCACCGCGCAAGTTGCGCCAATCCGGCCAAGAGGGCTCTCACGTGTTCGATGTCTCCATTCTCGAGCGTCACCCCTTTACATCACAGACCTTCATTCCGATGGGTCTGTCGGCGTCGGACGCTTCGACCCAGTACCTTGTCATCGTCGCACCGACACTGCCCGCGTCCGCCAAGCATCAACAGAAGCGGCCGCCACCGTTCCCAACCCCGGAGCCGCGAAGACGTCATTCTATCCGCGACATCTTCTCCCGGGCCCGTCCGTCGCCCTTTGACAACGAAGCGGCGCCGCCTTCGCCTGCTGCTACGAAAGGTAGCGGGGGATCTGAATCAGTGCAGCCACCAAAGGGCCCAGGCATGCCGGATCTTGCCAATGCGCGGGCCTTCATCGCAAAGGGCAACCAGGCCGTCACATATGGGGCTGGGACGTGGCATGCTCCTATGTGCGTGCTGGGAGCCGACGACATTGACTTTGTAGTCGTGCAATTTGCTAACGGGGTGGGCATCGAGGATTGCCAGGAAGTAGAAATGGAGGTGGCTGAGGGGGCAGAAGGGCTGATAGTGCCAATTGCTGAAGGCGGAATTACGGTGAAGGCAAGACTCTGACGAGTCAGGGACGAAACAAAGAAGAAAAGCAGACGGAGAAGCAAAAAAATGGCGCTTGGTCTCATGCATCTTCGAGCCGCAAGACACGGCAAAGAAAAGCACGCAGACATAGGAAAAAAAAGAAACAATTGAATCTGAGCATATCGTCAACATGACTTGTTTCCGTGCTGCTGATTGGTGCTTTGGTTTGCGCACTTGAGCACAGCGATGCCGGAAAAGGGAGGACGGAAAAACAAAGACAAAGAGAAGTCGACCGAAAAAGGGAACATTGCGAGTCAAGAAAGTTACGCGTCTTTTTATACGTTACCAATTACTCACCACCACTTCCGATTGCAGTCGCTTATCAAAGCAGCCGCGGGACGGTTTTTCCCTCGCCAAATGTTGCTGCACAATGTTGACCGCGCCGACGGCCCTTCAAGGACCGGAATCGTCTTCATGATGGTGACCTTTGCCACCGGTGTGCCAGAAAAGGTTGTGATAGACACTATTCCATATTTAGAAGCAAGCGCAGGGAGGCATAACAGCGGGACAATATACAACAATGGCGTGTACGAAAAGTAGGCCAAAATAGGAAGACACCAACAAGGGAATTGCCGACGCGCGAAGAAGAAGGCTGTTGGACTCAATATCATCAACGCCACCTCCTTTTTCTTGCATCGCTTCCCCACGAAGTCTCCACGATTGACCGGCCGTGGCTGACGTCCAACCCCACGCCCGCGCCGCTCAAACCCCGGTAGCCGGTACATAGTCCAAAATGTCTTTACGTGTGCGGGCATGGGTGTAGATAGCGGGCTAGAGGGAAAGGGCGGTGGCTTGAACAGCTCGAGTTCGCTTATGGGCTTGTTAGCGCGGCAGGGAAACAACAAAAGGTGCAAGGGGAAAGTGTAGACAAGGAGGCGAATCGACACGCTAGGCCTAGTGCCTCGCTTCGCGTCCCTTGGAAGCTTCCTATTCGGGGAAAATTGTATACGGTGTCAATAATGGAACATGACAACGCCAGTCCTCATGCATGCACGGGGCCCGCTGGCGAAGGCACAACGCAAGGGACAGAGCATCGACCGGAGCGCAAGCAAATAGGCGACACTTGGAGGGCGAGGCAATGCGCTGGAAGAGGAAGACAAAAGCCGCCCAGGGGGCGGGCAGTTCCCCGGATAGATGTTCCTTGCATTGGCAGCGATGATGGGAGGATTGCAGAAGGGGCGGCGAATTCCTTTGCAATTCCTATTTTCTGAAGCAGATGCAGCGCGGCCCTGCGTGCAAGCGGAGATCTGTTGCCGATTATTACCAGCAATGACGACGGCCGCGCCAGCGCGCGGGACGCTCGCCCTGCGAATCTGTGCCTGATGCCGGCAGAGCATCCGGCTAAGGTACCATCGCCCCGCCAAGCGCCCTGGAGACAGCCGGCCGGCCTCCGAAATGTTTGCACCGCAACCCGGCACTGCCGTGTGAGCGTGCAGGCTCGCTGGAGGCAGCGGGCGTCTGTTCGCACGCCTCAGCTGAGCGGCATGCAGACTGACGACGCGGTGGTGCAGTGCCGGTTGGAGCCAAGGCTGGCGGCGGTCGAGGTGCGGCGTGCGACTGAGTCGCTAACAGCAGTGATGCCTACCTATAGCACGCCATTCTTTTGTCATGCGAAAGCGCCCTGCGGGCCCGAAGCGTCGCCGCAACGAGCAAATGGAGCGAGCAATTGCCGACGACGACGCTTGGGCATGCGCGGCTGTCAGAGCAGAATTTTTGCATCGTCATAGCAGAGTAACAGAATGGATCCACGGCGCCGGGAGAGGTCAAGCATTGTCGCAGCCTGAGGGTCTGCAGAGCAACTATGACGTAGCGCAGGAAGAAATCCCGACGGATCTCGCGTGCCCCACACCAGCCACAGCGCTCGTCCCACACGTTCTTCTGCGTCTCCCACATGACCACGACTCGCGTCCGAGCCAGCCGAACCCTGTCGCGCCTCTTTTCCCTTTTCCGCCTCGCAAATCCAGCCAGCCCGCGATCGAGCGGCCTGTCCCGCTATTCGCAGCGACACCGCAACCGACTGCGTGCCACCGTGTGATTCGCCTCCCACCCGCCAGATGGAGCCTGGCGCCACCGAAGCTCTGAAGCTGCCCGCTAGCCGTTTCATGTCCGTCTCCAAATCCTCGCCTTTTGCCTGCTGATTAGGCAAGAGCCCCAGCCGTTTTGCGTCATAGGGCGCTCGACGCTGGCTAATCCGCGTCAACGGTCGCCCGACCGTCTTCTCCCGTGGGCCGCTCGCGCCGTGCGGGACACCGGCAAGGCCTTCGACCACCTGTGGCCGTGCAACCGCATCGAGCCCGCGCCGCTCCACACCACGGGTCGGCTGTCGATAGGCCGCCTGCCCTATCACTACCAAACACTAGCCACCCCTCTCCGACGACACCTCCCGCGACCCAGCTGCGCCGCGTCGCTTGCGCCTCTGCTGTGGCGAATGCTGCAGCTGCAGCTGCTCTAGATGCACCCTTCCTGCAGCTCTGTGTTCCTCCTCACCACCAGCCCGCCCAATTATCGACCCGAGGGCCTGGACTGCGTGACGCCGCGAGCTGGAAGCCGCCCACCGCCTGCAGGCGGTCAGCCGATGCAGCGCCCGAAGCAAGGGTCGTCCACTTCTTTGAGCGCTGCCACCTGGCGGCCGATCGCTGTGGCGGAAGCTGTCCTGTGGCTCCCTGCTCCCCAAAACGGTAGTCAGCTGTTGATCCAAAACACCCTTTGTTGCGGCGCCGCGGCACACGCCTGCCTCGCCGCTCCTTCAACCCCCTCTCCAGCCTCCCCAGGAAGGATGACTCCGAAGCTCGGTCGCTCGCGCCATCAGCTTCGTGTCACGCTCTGCTGTCTCCTTCCGCTCGTGCTCGCCACCCGACGCCAGGAGATGGCGCGTCGCTGGAGCTCTCTCGATGGTGGAACCATGCCCCGCGTGGCTGGTGATCGAGTACGTACCCAGCAGCCAGTAAGCTACGCGGAATGCGGGGCAACGTTGTGTTAGGCCCATGGTTCACCAGCTCCCACGAGCTCGCCTGACGTGCACCAAAGATTTGTAAACAGATTTGAGAGTCCGTAGCATTGGCTCACATTGTTGTCTACCGGGCATCCCCGCTCCTCCCGAGCCATTGCGGCAAAGTATTACATGAAGCACAAATCAACTGATGGGTATCTTCTTTCGTGTAAAGAAGCAAGCGTGCCGCGAGGGCCCGTGACGAAAGGAAAAAAGATTACAGGAGTAGCTTGCAACGCAAAACACATCAACGCGGAACAGTACCACCAAGGAAATCGAGAGCAATCTCAGCCGTCGCGCTGTGCGCTATAGATAGAAGCCCTTGAAGCCGCTGTTGTTGCCAGTACATGCAAAGAAAAATTAAGTAGTGGGTATCCGTAGAAGTCGCAAATGCGGGCGAATCCGAGTGGTATCTCAAGCCAAAATAAACGCCCGTAGGTGCAGATACATGTCCCTAAAGCGCTTCCGACCAGCGCTCGCGCCATGACGAATTTTACAAGTCATTACCGGTCATTAGCCTTTGGAAACGAGGGTATGTGTGCGCTGTCGCGCCCACTTCAGAAAAGGAGCCGGAGCTCGTAGCCCGACGTCGTTGTCGTCTCGATGGCGCCGACGTCACCGTCGACTTGCACGTCGGTCGGGCCGGAGTCCCATTCGCGTTTCATTGGCGAGTCAGCGTGGATCTCCTGAAACTCTGCCGTCATGTCCTGGCCTTCGGGGATTTCCTGCACGTCCCCGTCGTCCAGCGCAATTGCGAGGCCCTTTGCGTTGATCTGAATCGTGCGCACCACCCGTGTCGGCTCGAGCTTGCATTTCATCGCGATGCCGTTGATCAGGTCCTTTAGCGTTCGCTGCATGAGGTACACAGCCCGGAAATAGTTGTCCTCTGGCGGTCTTCCGACAAATCTCGGCTGTACGTAGAAGCATGCAACTGCTAATTGTCAGAATATCGCCTGGTGATGTAGAATTGAAGTGAAGACTTACCAGGTTTGATGGCCCGTTCCGGCGGGGGCTGGTAAGAGAGGTCAACGCCCAAAGCGTCAATCCACCCGCCAATGGAGCCATCTGTCGACGCCTTTTGCACCTTGACCGGATTGTTTGAAAGGGTAGGCTGCACAGCCAATGAGGTGATATCACCAGTTGCCGTCTGTGGCATATTGCGCCATTCGTTCGAGGAGACACGCGATGGTGGAGGGAAAGACTGGAACGTAGAGCTCCGGCGCTCGCCTGAGTTGACAGATTGCGAGCTGGGCGTGGGAGAGACGATGGAAGAGTTCCTGCTCTGTCCATCCCACATGGCCGAGTCGCCGGTCTCAACCTTGGTAAGATCCTGAGGCTCACCGGAGAGGTGGACCGGGTGGACGTCTGGATCATCAAGTTCTTCTCCTTTCAAGTACAGAATACTGGTTGGCCGGGTTGAGGTAAACATATCCTGGAGTGTCGCGAGCTTCAAGTGCAAATCCTCCTCGGCTGTCGGCCTATTGCCGGTGGAACTGGCAGAGGACATGGACCAGGTGCGCTTGTGCTTGGGGACTTTACCGGGGCGATCAGTGGCGTTGGCACCTCCTTTGGCGATCGAACCTCTCTTCCTCTTTCCGAAGTCCTTCATACCGGACTCAGCTTGTGCGATCTGCTGTTTGAGCTTGTCGATGGTCTTCTTGACGTGAGTAACATCGTTGGAAAGTTTGCGTTCAGCTCCATGGTCGCGGAAAAGCTTGACTTTGCAATAGCAAATCTCCGGTTGAGAAGCCTCGGCGATACCAGGTGCTTGGGCGCCAATTTGCTCCGTCTTCGAGCAGAGCCTGACAGGAATGCCCTTGACACCTTTCGAATGGCTGAAATCGGTCGAGAGGAAGTTGAAACGAACGGCGATGGAGCATTCGACGACGCCATTGGCACTGGTGCCGGGGGTCCAGGTAACTGAAAAGCCGTCAAACGAGGCAGACTCCAACTCGACCCGAGGACGCGTCGAGCCATCACCGCCTCCAACCTGCGTTGGATCAACAAACTCCACCGCTTGAAGGCGGCCACCGCGCTGATGAGCTTCGTTCGTGCCTCGTCCTTCCTTCCAGAGCTGCCAGCAGGCTGCTGGACGTTGACGCTGCTGCTCATCCTCAAAGGAGATACGAATGTAAGTACGGTACTTGACAGGGACACCCGCAATTTGCGGGGGGGCAGGGGCGGTGTCGACGATGGCAATGGAGTAGGCCTGGCCTTTGTTGAGGTAGGTGACCGGAACCTCGTCGGTGTGTTTGATCATGGCCGTAGGCGCGTTCAGCGTGACATGCCAGCGGAAGCTACACTTGTTTAGCAGAGTCCCCATGGTTCAACACACGGTGCGGGAGCAACCTACTTTTCGATGCTTTGTTGAATAGGGTTCGGACGGGATTGCTCACTGAACCCTTGAGCAAAGTTGAGCATGGGCGACCGCTCCTGCATCTCGATGTCGACGGGCATGCCGTCCATTGACGGCTCGTCGGCCTGGGACATGGGATCGAAGGCAGCAGCCTGATGGGTAAATTGATGCGGAGCGAACGACGGAGGCTGGGTCATTTGATGAGGCATGGCGAACGGATTGGGGTTTTGGAATGGCAAGGGCGCAATGGGATGAGGCTGGAAGGCGTGCATGCCGGCACCGGTGGATTGGGCAGCATGGAGGGCACCCTCTGAAGTGGGCATGGAGAGCGGAGTGCCGAGGCCCATGCTGAAGCCAGGCGTGTGCAGGTCGCCGGCCTGGCTGTGGTAGATGGTGTTGGTGCCGCCGGGCGTGGGCGTGTAGTAGCCCGGCGGCTGGTTGGCGAAGGACGCAAACGCGAAGCTGTTCGGATCCATGAGTGAGGGCGTGAAGCGCCACTGCTCCGCACCCCTCGGGGTGGGATCCTGGTCCTTCACGTCGTCTGAGTCGCCAAAGTGACTGCAGCGGGCGTTGTGGTTAGCAATGTCGCGCGGTGGTGGTGATGCGGCGCAGGACGCGACGGTGATGCGCGAAGCGGCTAGCGCAGCGGACGACTGAGTCGCGACGGCGGGTGATCAACATACTGAAGTGCCAAGTCCAGGGCGGACGTGGTGTTTTGCGACGGCGCAGCAGTGTGAGCGCCGGGGGTGACATGGGGGAACGAGGCTTTGAAGCTCGCGATCAGCTCATCATTCGGCTTTTGCGAATTGGTCCTGGGCGAGCGCGAGGGTCAGCAGGGTGGCAGGGCGCGACAGAGCAGCGTGGACGCGCGCAACGTACCGATTGCGGAACATGTCTGGAGAGCTCGGCGGAGCGTGCAGTCAGGGCGCCAGGAGCATGAAGAGAATGGGGTCGGCGTGGTGGGAGCTGAAGTGTGGGACGGCGGCGGTGGGCGGTGCGTGGTCACCTAGTACGTGTGGCTGACTACAGGTACGGCACCATGCGGTTCGGGGAGCAAGAGGCGGGCGCGCATATGCGAGTGAAAGGCGCCAGTCTTTTATGAAGCCAAAACCGTTTATTTCGACGCCATGTGGACCAGCACTTGCAAGGGTGGTGAGGGAAGGAAGAGGCGCGCACGAGCCCACGAAGGTGACCGCACCGGAGCAGCAGATCACGATGCGAGCGTCAATCGTCGGGGTCGGGGAAAAGCGCGACAAGCCCTACACACGCCCCATTGCGCTGCGTCATACCTCAGCCCGTGGCTGTGCGCTGCGCGACGCGTGCGAGCCCGTCTGCCGTCGCCGCCCAGCTACGCAGCCCAGGCCTCCGGCCCGCCAAACAGACAAAAGGACGCTGATGCTGCTCGCCCGCCCGAAAACTCGGATGCTGATCGCTCTCGTCCCTACAGCGGCGAAGGCGCAGGCGTGCCCATCCCAGATCCCAGCTGCGGCTGCCCGCGGTCTGGCCGCCTGCAGATTGCGGCCATCCTCTTCGGGACCCCCAAACGGCTGAATACCTCAAATCTCTCGCTCCTGTCACGACAAGGAAAAAAGCAATGTCGCTGCCACCGCACACAGACGCCGCGGGGAGCTGGGAGCTGGGAGCTGGCAGCTAAGCCGTCGCCGCCAGCGCCCAGCACCAGCATCTCCGCTGAAACTGCACCATCTCGCGCGTCCAAGCGTGCCACTCGCGCTGCCGCCTCTAGAACGTGTTTTGGGCCCGGGGGCGGATAGCAAGCAGCCACACGGACAACGTGACGCCCCAGGGGCCGGCTGTCTTCTGGCGCACATGCTGCCCCGTCCTATCGCGCGCCGGGAGCACAGGCTGCGCCTCAGCTGCCGTGCGGAGATGAGCATGACGTTCGAATGCCGTTGGAGTGCCTGAAGCCGCTGACTGCAATGCTTCCCCTGCGTGATAAAAGGATGGGAGGCATGGGTCCTTGATCCCCTCGGCGCATCCCGCCAGGCGACGAGCCCTCCGCGACCAATTCCTGTGGCGCATGCCACCAAATCTGTGGCAGCCATGTCGCTTGCGACGAGATCGAGAACCAACCGAGATTAGAGTAGAGAGTCGGCAGCGGCTGGCACGGCGACACGGCCTCGGACCCGCGAGCATGTGGCGCTGAGCTGATGGCGGCGAGAAGAGAGGGCGACTGACTGGAGCCAACGGACGGCGAAGTCCGCGGCTCCATTGCGCGCTGGAGAGGAGGCAGCAGCAGTGGGCGGCCGTTTGTCTGACACGGCGCGCGATCGCTTCTCGACGTGGCGCTCACAGGCGCGTTGCAGCAGCGCTCAAATCGGCCGGCCGGGGCTGTCGCACATCATAAGTTGGCGGCCGCGAGAGGCAGTCAAGCCGAAGCGCGTGAGAGCCGGCGGCGGCCTTCATGCGCCACAGCTGCTAGGCCGCACAGGGCGACGGGAGCCGTTCCGCAAATCACTGTCGCTGGCGATCCGTCGCCCGTTGTGGCCGGGCGGCAGAGGACGGCGTGACGCGCGTATTCGCAGCGGCCGAGAGTCTTGAGCCTGGGGCTGCCCAGCTCCGCGCGCCAGCGCAGCGGACAGCGCTGGCGTCATAAGAGCGGTGCTGTCGTTCCGCTGTGCGACTCTGGAGCGACGCGACTCGACTGCGATGTAACTCGACGCCCGTCGGCCAGTCGGCATCCCGGCACGACGTCTGGGCATGATGCAATTGCGGTGGGGGGTGGAGAGCGTGCCCACTGGGCGGGCGCCCGTTCCTCGATGTTGAGAGCGTGGTGAGAGCCTGGAGCATGGAGCCCAGAGCGCGCGCGTGGAGGGCAGCGTTGTTCCTGCAATTTCGAGCGGAGTGTGTGCGAAGCGGAGTGCGATTGGCGCTGGCGCTGCAGGCAGGGGGCCCTTTGGCGGGCTCTGCGCTCTTGGCCCGGGCAGGATTAGCCGTCCGCTACGGCCCCAGTCGTAAGCAGCTTGGCGTGTATTTTACCGTTCGCGCTGCCTGCTTTGGGCCACGCCGTAATGTGTGCGCCCGGGCTAACCCGCGTCAGCACGGAACTGCCGCTCATTTCCCCCGCCGTGCGCGTCCGGGAAGAGCTCACTTCATCCTCACCCATCATTACAGCTGCGCAGCATAATCACCCGTCACCCAATCGCACGTCGATAATCAATCCTTTATACTCTAGACTACAGACATGCTCCGCTCTGTCGTGCTCACTAGCCGGCGTTGCTTTTCACCGAGACTGCTCGTCCAGCTGTCTTTTTTTTTGCTCACGTTCCAATTTGGCGCTGAAACGATCGCGATCGATCGAGATGTCTATCGCTGGTTTCCACCTCATCTCCGACGCGTGCTGCGGCGGACTTTTCTGGTCTGCCTCAACCTCTTGAATCCCTCAAATGAAGCTCCCGGCACGCCGGCACGCCCAAACAGACCGTCGTTCCCTTGCAACATATGCTCTGCTCCCGCCTTCCGGTCTCAAAGGTTCCTGTGCTTCCTTATTTGCTACCTGGTGCGCTTCTGGTTGGTCCACTGGCGCGCACCATCCTTGACTGGGTCAGTGCGGCTAATTGTGGTCTCTGAGCTTCTGGCCGACCTAGCATCCGCAACGCCTACGGCGCTGTCTACCTGATTAGTCTTTTGCCTTAGCGACAGTTGACCGCTGGTCCGGCCCGTGACTGGCGGCGGTGAGCTTTTTTGGGGTGTTTCTGCTGTTGAATCCGCCGTTGGAGCGTCAGGAGACGACGTGGCTCCACCCTGCGCTGTTGAAACCGAAAGTGAATGCCGACTGGACATCTGTGGCTTCTGCTGGAGAAGCCTAGGACCCAAGGCAGCGGTAGAGTCGAGCCGGTCCGAACTGTTGCGAAAGGCCGTCCTGCGAGAGCTGGCACTGGATGAGAGCAGCTCTGTCTCCAGACGATCAGGACCGCCCATCACTGTGACTACACTAGATCTTTGTTCCTGGCGTGAGCGTGCAAGCCCCTTATCATGTGAAGGACTAGGGATCTTTGAAGGTCTTTTCAAAGCGGAGTCGCCCTCAGACTCGTCAGAAGAGCTTGCTGACAGATCACTCATTGTCTCGCAGCGAGATGACGCGAAGCTATCTAGGGTACGAAGGGGCGGCCTGATGGTCGGAACCGTGCCTGCGTCCACCCAAGCAGAAGTATCGTCCCCAGGGATCCAGGATGGTGGGCGACGAATCTGGGGTCCGGTTGGCGTCCTCTGCATTGCTTCCGATTTTGCGGGGATTTCCAGCTGCTCCTCCGCGTTGTCAAAGAGCTCAATGAGCTTCGGAAGGATTTGTTCTACTCTCAAACCTCGGCTTTCAGCAATCGCAGATGCCATATACTTGATATCTTGGAAATCGCGGGCCATATCATTCTTCACCGATGTTCCGGGGTTGCCTTGTTTGGTAGGCACGTTGTCGCCGCTCGCGCTGGATTTTTTGCTCACATCAGTCCCCAGGCTTTCATTTCCAGGAAGCGAGAACCGGTCCTTCACTGAAGGCTCCTTCGGACCATTCTTAAATCCAGGGACTTTTCCAAAGGCACTGTAAAGATTTTCTTGAGGTGGAGTCCCCACCGGAATGTCGTGATTGACAGCGGAGAAGAGCTGGATTGAGAGTACTCTTTCCCTGCTCGACGGGGATATGGATGGTACTAGAAAAGCAATGCTTTCAGCCACACTTTCAAGCGCGCTTGGACTTGTGTTTTTCTTACCTTGCTGACTGTTCTCGGAGTGTACCTCGTGTTTCTTCATGGCGGCTGTTTCCATGCTGACTGGCATAATTGTCGCTGCCTGTGTTCTGGAGTACCTCTTTCTGTTGACGACACTTTCCTGGCGTGAGGCCATCAAACGCGACATACCGTTCTTCCCTCTTGCTATGATAAGCTCGAGGCGCTTGATCTCCGCTCGGAATGCAAGTTCCTCGTTTTCCCATGTCTTTTCAACTTCTTCCAGTCTGCCCGCCGTTTCCTTCAACTGGTCGTCCACATGTTCTTTTTCGAAACTCAGACCCCTATAAGATTCGATTACATGAAGGATTGAACTGTTCATCTGTGCAGGGAGCCCGTCGAATGGTCTGTTACAGAGCTTGATGAAGATTGCGTCAACCATCATGGTGATGTCCGGCGCAGATACATTATCTGCAGAGGTGCCGGACGACCAGATCTCAGTGATAGTATCTTCTGGGGATTTGGTGGGCTTCGAGAAGTAAGTTGATATTTTCTTGCGCGGACCCGGACGTCTTTGCGGTGTGCTGGATTCGGAGAGTGAACTGGTGTCGATAGTACCGCGCCGCTCGTCTGAGGTGAGTGGGAAGGTCGGCGTGCGCGTCCTGACGGGCTGGATGGTTTTGCGCATCCAGCTTTGAATGTCCGCCATGATTGTGGACTTGATGATCGGCGGTCAGAGAGTGGGTTCGTGTAGAAGTTAGTGTTCGCGGGTGTTGCCTCCACTAGCAGGTTCCTGGTCGTGACGTTGAGGAAGGAAGGCGCGGTCACCGCGTAAGGAAAGAGCATACCTTCAAAAATGGAACTCTCATTTTCCAATCACTGCGCGAAGAGATAGATAATCGGCCGCGACCTTGAGGAGCAGCACGGACATCTCCCTCTCGTCACCTATAGAAACGTATATTCCATGGAATCTGTTTGAGCCTGTACATCCGGATAATGGCCAAAATACCCTATGCCCACCTTATGTATAAGTACACAGCAAACCATCGCATCAAACTGGCGTTCGGAGTTTGTATTGTGGCGCGGTAGGATCGAATAAGAAAATCTGCCGCCACCTGAGTCTGGCTCTGTCGATGAGTATACTTTGTTTCTTTACTTTGATGGTCACTTCCACATAAGGCCACTCTCATACCTCTTGAACAATTCGCCTATGAATAGCATCTGTCAACCAGCCTCCTTACCCATGCAGTCAGCAATTAATTATGCCCGGCGTGCCCTAGATCGTTGTCCAATACCTATGCGCAGTTTGTTTGAAGATTCTCGTATCCAGGCTGTAAAGCGCTTCCCTGCAATTACGAGTTTAGTTCCAAAGGTATATTAACAGCTCAGACTTGAAGCGTTGTTGGATGAAGTCTCCAAGTCCGTAAAGGGTTCTTGCGGTGAACCTCGCGATTCTTTGGAACCTTGTCTTGCAAGCGGTAACCTGGCAAGACGGTTGCATGACTGCAACAGAGAATTCCCAAAACTTATCGTCAGCGGTGGAGAGGTGCTTACATCTACCTGCAAACAGCATTTGATAATGAACACACATTGTACGAGCATAAGTAGCAAAGTGACTGGATATATTGATCAAGGAATACTAAGGAGGTATGTTGCCACTTCTCCATGCACCCAAACCCCACAGGAAAGAGGCTGGATGTTTGGTAATGTAAGGGCGAGTAATTTTGGCACGTATAAATCCTTCAGCATTCGCGCATGGGCTGTGCGCGGGGCTGTACACACTAATGCCGTACGTATGACTTCAAAACGGGAAATATGCATGTTAGCGAGCGAGCAAAGTTACCGAGGCCTCTGGACTTGAATAACGAGTTTGTGTGGTAGAGCAACCGGGCGCAAGAGAACCGATAGATCGTTCGGGATCGAAAAGCCGTTTTCCATTTTCCCGTGTAGAGGCTGCATCAACACGACCAGCTCAATGAACGCCAGCCGATTTTAGATTTCATGCCATGAATACCATCCCCGGACAGTTCTGCGCCCCGTTTATGCCGACTCGCGCTTGCCCTCCTTGACCTCCTTCTGTAGGCCGCCAAATATTAGCCACTAATGTCCTCGCAGATCTCTCGAAAATCGATGGAAATACGCACCAGCGCCCTCATGGTGCCGTGAAGCGCATGCCTGTGGTTCCTCCTGAACTTGGGGTCGACACCCTTGAGCGACGGGTAGCGGTGGGTCTTAGGCTTCTTGATACTGTTTCGGGCAGCGTGTTAGAATACGTTGAAATCGTCGGTGGGACATGAGTGACGGAGATGGAGCGGAGGCTAAGGGTGCAGGCATGATCGTAAGGCAAGTCGAGGTGGTGCGTACCCGTTACGGTGAGCCTTCTTGGACTGGTTGTGCTGGGACGAGTTCTTGGACTCTGAGAAGCGTATTGTCAGCGCGATGGAGCATTGCGTTGTCGCAGTTGACTTACTGGCCATGGCGACTGATTTTGCTGTGCAGCGTCGTGGGTATGGCTTTCGATGTCGTTATCCGGCTGGACGTGTGTAGTTTCGCTCGCCAAACGTTCAGTTGTGCGCGCTAACAGACCCGCGCTAAGCCTAAAAGATGTATAGGGCAGACAGGCCCCACAACATCACCGTAGCATCACCCATTATACTTCAGGCGATTCTTGATCCAACTCACTTAAAGTCAGGCATCCGAGCTGTGTACGCGAAAGAGATTTTCAGATAATTCATGAGGAAAGCTGCATGTCACTGAGCAACTGCCATTGCATCGCTCAGTAAGAAAACTAGGACGGACATAGCATGTCTCAAAAGCATGTGCATCTGCCGCGCCGCACAATTCTTCGATCACATATCTAAAGCGCGGCCAAAATCGACAAGTCGGAGTTTCCGAGCGTCTTTTGGATGGAACTGTGCGACTTTTGCTCGAACCAGAAAACGAGCTGCTGCAGAGTCTCTTTCCAGCTCCACGTACTCTCCGCCATTGCCTTCGCCGAGTAATGCCTGTAGGAGCTCGTCTATAAGAGACCTGATCTCCGTAGCAGCAGCGTCCTTCTCGCTGAGGGGCTCGTCGCTGCTCGCGCCAGTCCGGCCCCAAATCTCATCAATGCGTCTCTGCCTCTTATCTACTGCGGCTTTCGCTTGCTTCAATGGTCTCGGTTTTCCTTGTTGCGAGAAGCCGGCCGCCAGCGTATCATCGTCGATATCCATCAATTCACCGACCACCGGGCCTCCAAGCTCTTCTGCAGCCACCAAAGTGGCCAAGCGTTCCTCGACGAAGTTCTCCAGAGCGGATTGAAGGCGCCGGCTATCGACATCGTACCTCTGTTTTTGTTTGCGGGTAGCGATCAATAACTCCTTTGCAAGTTGAGACGGTTGTTTTGAAGACCTTTCCTGGTGTTCAGAACGAAGATCATCGACACGGCCCTCCAAGCTCTGAGTAATGGCATTTGCGTCTTGGAGGTCTTTCTCTTCTTGCTCAAGGTCTCTCTGCACAGCTACAAGCTTGGCACGGCTGCTTCTGACGGCATCTTTAGCTTCGACAATACTCTGCTGAGTGACGTTTGTTGCAAGGAGAGTTGGAAGCAGCGAAGATGAGCCAGGAAGGAACGGCCTCTCCGGAATCAAGTGCTCGTAGGTACTTTTCAACGTGCGGAGCTGGCGGAGGCGTTCCCGGGAGTCGGCAGAAGGCGCACGAAGAGCTTGCTGGCGAAATGAGGCGCGGAGCTGGAGCGCATATCAGCATTAGAATTCCAGTCTTGGATGAAGGGTAAAAGCTACCTCTTCCAAGGCGCGTTGCTGTTCCTGGACGCGGTCTCGTAACTCGCGCACTGTCTGATCGAGACGGGCCTCGAAGGCCGAATGGTCGGATGGATCCACGTCCATCTGGAGTTGCTGGGCAGATCTAAGCTTGGCGGCATAGTGATGGATTGCCGGAAGCGCGTCGGAGCGATTGGACTCCATGGCGATGGCGCTGCGTGGACACGGAACAGCACGCGTCCGAGCTGGAGGCGGGGAGTCGGGCTGCGCGAGTCGCTCCGAAACGGGGAGCAGACGGGCAGAGTCTAATGAAATTGCAGGGCTCGTGTGAGCGGCCGATGCGAGCCCGAAGAGCACGACGAGAGTTGTGTGGCAGGAAGAGGTCGGTTGTCGCGCCGCGGCGAGCTGCCTTTGCCGACGACTCAACGCGCGCGCTGGTCGCAGGGCAGGAAGGGCGCGGGCTGGCGGCAGAGCAGATGCAGAACAGGAGGAAGCGACACGGCCGACGCGACGAGCGGAGCTGCCAGCTGTCAGGACGTGAATCAATAAATGACACAGACAGTGCCCTCGGTGTGCAGCTCGACTCGACGCGCGCGCGCCACACGTGACTTCTGCCGCTCCCGCACCGGCGCACCATTTCTCATTCTGCTAGCTTCTACGTCGCTTGCCTGTTCCTGCCCGCTCGACGTCCATCACAACCTCTTCTCCTGCCCTGCCCTCGCGCCTTCCACCACACCTGCATCGACCGTCATCGCTGCTCCCATCCGCCTCGTCCCCATCGACCTCTTCGCCCCGGGCGCTGCTGCTGCTCGCGCCGCGACGACGCTGCAAGGTTTGCTTTGGCGGGCGCGTTTACTGAGTCTTCGTCTTCTTCGGCCCCAGCTCCTGCACCAGACCGCTCCCTCACTCCAGCTCCACCACCACTGGCACTCCTATCAATTCCGCCCTTGAGCGAGCTCCTCTTCCAACCGATCTTCCTCTCCTCGCCGCCACCCGCACACTGCACCATTCTCCCGGCGACTGCCCACACCACCCAGACACTCAAGTCCCTTTGCCGATCCGCCCTCCAGCAAGTTTTCCTTCGACAGCCCTCTGCTGTACGTAAATCGAGCAATACGAAGAAACTTTACGACCCGATCTGGTCCTCTGAGCCTGAAAGAGCCTGAAGCATCCTTTACTTTGATACAGCAGGGCAACAATGTCTGCATCTCCCACCACTGCCACGGCGCCCAGCCAGAAGCGTCCGCTGGAAGAGCCCTCGTCGCCCTCGGGCCCCGGCGACCAGCCCGACGCGAAGCGTCCTGCGCTCGACAAGGTCGTCAAAGACGAACCCGCCGAGCAAGCCCCCTCTGCTCCTGAGCCGCAATCCACTTCCGCTCCTTCCGACTCGGCCAAGAGCGATTCAGAAGCGCCCGCGCCTGTTGCCCAGAACGGTAACAAGGACGGCCAGGGCGACACTGTCGTCCCGGACGCCCCTACCACCGCTGCCTCTGCTGCCTCTGCTGCCCCCGACACCCAGCCCATCCAATCCACTTCGACCGCCAACGGTCCCTCTGCTTCGCAGGCCGTCACCACCGGCCACCAGGACGAATCCAACTGGCTTCATGTGCGCGCCATCATCTCGAGCGCTGAAGCCGCCACCGTCATTGGCAAGGGCGGTGAGAATGTCACGCAGATTCGCCGCATGTCAGGAGCTAAGTGCACCGTCAGCGACTACTCAAGGGGTGCCGTTGAGCGCATCCTGACTGTCAGCGGCCTCGTAGATGCTGTCGCGAAGGTCAGGCCAATTCTCCTCGCTTAACCGTGATGACCCAAGCTGACCATTCGTAGGCCTTTGGTCTGATTATCCGCACGCTGAACAATGAAGACCTTAACTCGCCCTCCACCCCGCAGTCTAAGACATATCCCCTCCGCCTCCTCATCCCCCACATCCTCATCGGCTCCATCATTGGCAAGTCTGGCGTGCGCATTCGCGAAATCCAGGAGGCTTCGGGTGCTCGCCTCAATGCTTCTGACTCGTGCCTTCCTCTGTCGACGGAGCGTTCGCTTGTCGTTCTAGGTGTCGCGGACGCCGTCCATATTGCGACGTATTATGTGGGAAGTACATTGGTTGAGCAGCTGACTGAGAGATTTGGTGGTCCGGCAGCATCGGCATATGCCACTCGTAGCGGTGGTCCGGCTGGAGTTGTTCCTGGTGGTATGCAGGTCGTGCCCTATGTTCCCCAGCCCGCAGGCGGCCAGTGGGGACCGCCCGACACATTCCACCGCAAGGGTCCGCAGGCGCAGAGGACTCCAGCTGCTGGATACGGAGCTCCCATGCATGGCCAATATCCGCAGCAGCCGCAGGCGCCTCTTCACTATGGTGCTGGATCGCCGCGTCACGCATACACGGGCGCTGGACCGCACCAGCCCCAGCAGTACGGTGCTCCTCACGTTGCACAGCCCAGTCACGCCGGCCAGCCTGCGCAGCCTATGCAGGGTATGATGCCCGGCCAGCCTATGACGCAGCAGATTTTCATTCCCAACGACATGGTCGGCGCTATCATTGGTAAGGGTGGCGCCAAGATCAACGAGATCCGACAGCTCAGCGGCAGTGTCATCAAAATCAATGAGCCGCAGGACAACAGTAACGAGCGCCTGGTGACGATCACAGGCACACAGGAGTGCAATCAGATGGCGCTCTACATGCTCTACTCTCGACTCGGTGAGAAAGCGGCGTGAACCTGGCGCATGCAGCCTTGACTGCTAACAGAAGCCTACAGAGAGCGAGAAACACCGCATCTAGGCGGTCCGGTCTTTTCCTTCGGCGAACGCGTGCGATCGGGGTTAAGGGTTAAAAGTCTATGGCTATCTGGTTTCCAGCTTCGGTTCTGTATGCACTTCAAATAGTCAGTGGGCAGTCATCGGCGGCCTTTTTTGCTGGCGTTTCGATTTGGCGGCTACTTTTTGGCGGCTAGGGCGATGGACAATGCACAGGGTCCAATTCCTCATGGTCTCGGGAGGCGGGAAGCGGCATAAAAACGGTCGTCAGCTCGAGAGACTAACAAGCAAGCTCTGGATTAACCCTGTAATACGATTGAATATGCGGGATTAGCGAGCGATTATGGCGTGCGATGTTCAGGTACCGTGGCATTAGGCCAAGATCGCTAGGGCCTCAGGCGTCAGAGGAGCCCAACGAGCGGGGAGGGCCTTGGTTGTTCAATAATGGCAGAACGCTGACCGCCCGGCCAAGGTATTTTTTTGGTGCCTTAAGATGCGGATATATTGTGTCGACTTTCCGCATCCGGACGATGAGCGGCGACAACGACAAAGCAACGCTCGGGGTACCCACGCGAACAGTTTGCGGCCGCGTGCCAAGTAGTCATGTACATACCCAGCGACGCGAACAGGTGAGGCGTGCTGCGGTCCTTGCAGCTTATAATGACGAATGCCGCTCCGTCGTGCGTTTGACACAGGCTCACATGCCCCTCCGTGATTGACTGACAGCGCGTGCCTTTGTCAACCCGCCAAACGGGCGTGCAGTCTCTGCTCTGCGGCATCAGCGCGCAGCTGGCAGCGCTTGCAGCAAGGTTCTGTCTGACCCAAATTTACATTCCTCTCCCTTCCTCTCTTCACAAATTCCTGCTCATCCTATCTTCCTGCTTCTTTCTCTACTTTTACTTGGCCTGCCGATTGCCCCAGAGAACGCGCCTGCATTCCATCCACCTCGTCCCCCCGAAGCTCCAGACCGGACAGCTTTCAGCGCCACCTTCAATCACCCAGCCTTGCAGCCGTCGCTCCAAACGAGCAACCGTGGCGCACCACGTACTCCGCAACTACCCAGCCATGGCGACCGAAGTCGAGAAGCCGCGGGCGCGGACGCCGTTGGCACTGAGGTGCGGAGCTCGCGCAAAGAGCGGCCGACCATTCTCATTACGGTGAGTGTGTTCTCAGTTTAGGCAATATGCAAGGGGAGGGCGTACAGCGGCCAATTGCACATGGCCATGTCCAAGGCAGCAGCAGCACTGCGGCCCACCGCTGCGACCCTACGATAAGGCTGTCCGAGCGGTTGACGTCCAAGTGACTGACTCCGACATCAGGACCCAGTTCAAGAACTTCACCACCATCTCCACCATCTTGGTTGGCAGCAGTGGCCAGCCCTTCCTCGTTCATCGTGACATTCTTACGCATCATTCGCCCTTCTTCGCTGCCGCTCTCACCGGCGCATTCGCCGAAGGTCTCTCCCAGGAGCTCTCCCTGCCGGCCGAAGATGTCTCCACTTTCGAGCTCTTCCTCTCATGGGCGTATGTATTCCCTCGAGATCCTCGCAGGAATCCCGGCACACTAACGATTTTCTTCAGGTACACCGGCCAGCTAGATGACGTTTTCACGCGCGGCGGCAAGGTGGCCTTCTACCTGCTCCTCTCGTTGTACGGGCTGGCGGACCGCCTGTCAGTCGAATCGCTCCGCAACGCCGTGGTCGACCGCGTGGCGGCCCTGGCCGAGAAAAGCAACTCGGTACCGACGCCCAGCGACACGGTCACGCTGTACGACGAAATCCGTGACACGGCGCTGCTGCGCAAGCTCGTGGTCGACCTGTTCGCGTTCAAGAAGACGGACGTGCTGCTGGCCAGCCACCCGGACGAGTGGCACCCGCAGTTCCTGCGCGAGCTCGTCGTCCGCGTCAAGCGGCCGGAGCTGCAGGGCCTCAGTCGCCACGACCTCGTGGCCTGGAAGCCCGCGAGCTGGGCCAGCACGCGTGCCTGTTGGACCTGCAGGGACGTCATGCAGCCGGGCCTGAGCGGCAACAGATGCGAGGCGTGCGGCTATGCCTTCTGCAATGCCTGTGTCGCGTCGGGCAAGGCTCTGTGCGGCGATGATGCGGCGAAGCTGGCGAGCTGCAAGCCGTGGGTGAAGAGCGTGTGCCAGCACTACCACGAGCACGCGGAAACGTCACCCTGCGTGGAGAACTGAAGTCGGCTGTGACGCAGATGCGGAAAAGTCGCTGTGCGACGCCATCTCAGGCCAGGAGGACAGCTATGGTGCTTGATGGATGCGTGGAGGTGCGCGGCATGGCTTGGTAGCCGCGCTATGCTGTACAACACAAACATGGGAAGGGCTTGTTGCTTTGTCGGTTGTTGTAGATATACCCAACTTTTGGCGTCTCGGGCCTGGATAGGTCATCGGTTTGGTCTTGAAGCAAAGAGGGGCATGTCATCCATTTTTAGACCGTAATAGTGATGCGAAGCACGCCCTCCCGTCCGTCTGCCATGTGCTTGTGCGCTCCCTGTTCCAATGCAGCTGCGTCGTGACGTAGCCAAGTAACCCACCTAGCTCTCTTCCGAGCACTCCCAAACGCCTTGCAAACGCAGAACTTCAAGAACGACCCGTCCCGTCCCGTGTATAGCACCCGTACCCGCTCCCAGATGATCCCGCCACACAGCTGGCGATCCTGTACACCCAAATAACCAGCGAAGGTACACAAAACCAAAACAAGAAGTCACGAAATGTCTAAGTCCTCGGAATGATGTAATCTTGATTTTCAACCGTGACACTTTTGGTCTATGAGTCGACAAGAAATTAGCGAATTTGTTGGCGCTTCGCACCGATACGGATTTCACTTACCATGTGGTTGACCTTGTATACACCGACCAGACGGGCTGCAAGCTCAAACATGTTGTTGCGCAGGGAAATAACAACGAACTGAGCGTTCTTCGTCCGTTCCTTGATGTAACTGGCGACAATAGAAACCTGGAACCAAAAGGTCAGTCAAAGTACACAGAACATCCAGATTTATGCCTGTGCGACGTACGTTTCTGAAATCCAAGGCCGCGTCGATCTCGTCCATGACGTAGAGGGGCGTCGGCTTGTAGTGATGAAGCGCGAACACCAGCGCCAGGCTGCTCAGCGTCTTCTCGCCACCAGACAGGTTAGAGATGTTTTTCCAGCTCTTCTTGGGCGGCATGACGCTGAACAAGATGCCTTCAGAAAATGGGTCCAGCGAGTCGACAAGCTCGAGCTCCGCGTTGCCGCCCATAGTGATCATCTGATACATTTCCTTGAGCCGGAGAGAGATGGTGCTGAAGCCTTCCATGAAGCCTTCCAGACGCAGCCGGCGTAGCTCATCGCAGCGTTTCTTGGCGGCATCGCGCTCAGCAACAGCTGCGGCGAGGTCGGCGCTACGAGCAGCATGCTCCTCAACACGGCGTCGATACTCAGCGAGAACACCGAGTTCCACCTGGACATTCTGCGTTTTCTCTTCAAGCGCGGCGATGTCACGCTTAAGCTGACCCTTGTCCATGTCTTGAAGCTCGTCCTTGGTGTAGGTAGGCAGAGCGTCAGCCTCCTGCTCCTCACCAAGATCGCTGATGTTTGTGAGAGAGAGCTTGTTAAGCTTGTCCTCCCAATGCCGCAGCTTCATATGATTCTCCTTCAAGGTCTTTTGATGCTCCTCGAGCTGGTTCCGCATCTCGATCTCAATGCCACGGGTTTCATTGAGCTCGGCGGTCTTTGCATCCAGCTCGGCCTTGAGGGCCTGCAACTCCTCCTTCTTCTCCTCAAGAGCATACTGAGCTTCCTCAGCATGCTGCCTCGAGCCACCAGAATCCCTCCGCTGAGCACGCATATCCTCGTCCACCTTTTCCAGATCAGCAGCTACCTTTTCGAGCTCTTTCTCCGCCTCAACAAGGGCCTTCTCGTGCTTGGCCTTCTGCTTCCTTGCCTTCGCCCTGTTCACATCGGCGGAGGACATTTCCTCGTTGAGCGTATCGATTTGTTCCTTGAGACCGTCGACCTTGGCCTTCTGGGTGCGCAGTTTGATACCGCCGATCTCCATGATTTTGTCTTGGAGGGCCTTGATCTCATCTTCGACACTCGAAGTCTCGGCATGGAGTTTGCTGATTTCCTTCTCCATGGCGGCGATGCTTTTCTCGAGGCTGGCCATTCGCGTCTTGTCCGATTTGGAAGGCTGTTGCTCAGCAGCAATCTCCTTGATACGGCGTTGGGCGTCGGCGATGTTGCGGTCGTAGCTCTCGACTTCCAATGCAATCTTCTGAGCCTTCGTCTCTAGCCTAGGCATCTTCTCGTTCAGTTCCCTGAGCATCTTTTCACCCTCCCTCAAAGCTCCTTGGAGGTCTGAGAATTGTTGTTCGATCGCGTCACGATCGACCTCGAGCTTTGCGACCTGCTCCTTTGTCACATCGGCAGCCAATTTCGAGGACATGGCACCCTTTGCGACCCTTGTACCTCCGCCAGACATGGTACCGGACTTGTCAATGAGCTGGCCATCAAGCGTCACAACACGCCACCTCTTGGCTCCATACGCGATACGATTTGCTTGCTGAAGATCCTTCGCCACAAGAGTATTTTGCAGGACGCTATAAAATGCTGTGCGGAATTTGTCGTGCTTTGACCTCACAAGATCAAACAGTCTCGGAACATTTTCAGGCGTACTGATCTCAGACAGGTCGCGCTGTGGTAATCTGTCGAGTAGGATGAAGTTGGCGCGTCCAAGGCTATTCTTGCGAAGGTACTCAATGCACTGCTGGCCAACTTCAACTGAGTCGACGACCAAGTTGTTTAGAGCAGGGCAAGCGGTTGAGATTGCGATATCGTACTTCTGGTCGATCGTGCCCAAATTCCCGAGGCGGCCGTGGAACCCCTTGATTCTTCCTGACTCCTGCAGGCGCGTAAGTCCCGTAAGGACGTTACCTTGAGACTGGGTTGCGGAAAGACTCGATCTCGCCTCATCGGCTTTCTGTCGGGCACTTGAAAGTTTCGAGCGGACCTTTGGTTCTTCCTGCCCAAGCACACCCATTTCCTTTCGGACGGTTTTCATCTCCTTTTCCGTTTCCCGCTTCTCAGAATCGCATTCCTCAAGCTCTGACAGCTTTGTGGTCTTTTGCTCCTCAAGACTAGCAATCTTGGCCTCGGTCTCGGCGATCTTTTTCGCTCCCTCGTTCTCCTTTTCCCTTAGGATATCTAGCTCACTCTGCGCAACAGCCATAGCCGATTGTTGCTCGTTGATCTTCGCATTCCAGGGTTCTAGAGATTTTTGCTTTGCCGAGATCTCGTCGGAGATGTTCTGTGTCTTTCCCTTCAGGCTCTCCCGGATTGAAGTGAGTTCCTCTTCCTCGGCTCGCATTTTCTCTTCCAGCTCAGCAATCTCAGCCGTGTTCCTCTCAATATCGTCGGTGCATTGTTTCATGGTATTATCCGATTCCGAAGTGCCGAATTTGCTCGTCTCGAGAGTTTTCTGAAGTTTCTTCTCTTTGTTGGTAAGAAACTTCTTCTTCTCCTCAAACTTGACCGTCTCCTTATCCAATTTTGCTAGCTCCTTGAGAACCTCCTGTGTCTGCTTTTCGAGCTTCTCGTACTGCTTGGAGCCTGTCTTGTACTGCTTTTCGAGTTCCTTGATCTCCTCCTCGCTTCCCTTGTGCCTCTCGAGCTCTTCGTTGAGAGAAGACTGTGCCTCATTGATCGTCTCTTGAGCGACCTGAATGTTATCGTTCGTGTCATCGATGAATATCTGGTAGAGGGCAGACTGCTTGGAGGCGAGTTCGTTCTCATCTCGAATGTACGCCAGTGCTTTGTTCTTCTTGTCTTCGAGGCCATCCTTTTCTTTCTCGACGTGCTGGACCCTGTTGTTCTTTTCTTGACAGACCTCGTTCAATGTTTCGACCTGGGCAGCAGATTCCTCGATAGGCGTCTTGTATTTCGAGGTCCCAATAATGTCCTCGAGATACTCCAAGAGTCCATCATCGTGCTCATTGGCGGCTTTCGGTTTCATTTGAGCGATGGATTCGACTTCACCTTGAAGAATAAGGAAACGTTTGTGGTCCAAATCAACGCCGCGGTCGCGCAGCAGAGTCGTTACCACGGTGAAACTGGATTCCTTGGTGTTGATGTAGTACTTGCTGGAATTGTTCCGGAAGGCCTTACGAGATATCACCAGGTTGGAATCCGGAATAATCTCATGGCCCCCTCCAGGCAAATCCATGACTTCCTGAAAATGGACCTCAACTTCACAGTGGTCTAGGTTGGGGAAAGCTGCGGAATTATGGATCAAGGCTGAGAGCTTGCCTTGTCTCATCTTGCTAGCCCTGAAGCCGAAAACAAACAAAAGTGAATCGATCACGTTCGACTTTCCGGAACCATTTGGGCCAACCACGGACGAGAAAGAAGCGTGGAATGGGCCGACTTCTTGTTTGCCAGCGTAACTCTTGAAGTTGGTGAGTATTAGCCAAGTGATGCAAATGCGCGACTTGGGGACTTCGGGCTCCTGTGCCAACGGCTGTGCGGCTGCCCGTGCCTTGGCCACGATGTCCATAGGCTTCTCCAACACGGTGTTCAGCGCATCTACCCGAGTAACCGTGCGTGGTGTTTGCGGCACTGGTGTCTTCTCTTCGGGAGCCGGTGTCTTTTGTCCAGAGATTGGTATCTTCTCATCAGGCACGGGAGTCTTATCTTCGGGTGCAGGAGTCTTGCCCTTCGGCGTGGGCGTGGGCGTTTTCGCTTCAGTGTTCTCGAGGTTGCCGGGATCGAAGGGTTGAGGGGTCTTCTGACGCGGCGTCGCGTCGCGTTCGGTAGACTTCATTATGTTGAAAGACTTGTCGGCGTCGTTGGTGATGTCGGAAAGCGGTGACTTGTGGCGCAATTCATGCTCGGATTCCTGTTCCTTCGGCGTGGATTTAGTATCATTCACGAAAGGTATTATCTGCAGCGACGGTTCCAGGTCGGTCGTGGGGTGCGGAGCAGAGAGGGGGGGGAATTGTTGAATTACATCCGGGGCGACTGAAGCTCTGCTTCTGCGGCTGTCGCGAACGTTGCGGCGACCCCTCCGCGTGGCGGGGATCTTCTTGGGCGGCTTGCGAGATTCTTGCTCCTCGCCGTCGTCGCCGTCGTCGCCGTCGTCGTCGGCAGCAACACTGGTGGTCGCACTCTCGGCGGGGCCGTGGGTGGTCGACGGTTCGACCGACTGGCTGGCTCGCGTTCTGCCCTTCTTGGTTGGGACGGTGCGCGGAGTGATGGGCACCTCGGAAGCCTTGCGGCGACGGGTGCTCTTTGGCACGGGAGTGGCTTCAGCATCCTCGCCATCGAGCCTCACAGCAGTGCGGCGGCGAGCGCTCTTGGGAGGAGCGGGCTCCGGAGCGGGCGTGAACTCATCCTCGTCACTGTCCTGCCTCACGACCATGTGTTCTTCTTCTGAGTCCGAGGACTCGACAATGGTCTGGCGGCGCGCGGCCGCTCGCCTTGAGGGTCGGGCAGACATTGTGTCGTCGAAAAGACAGCAAGGTGGGAGTTGGCGGATGGAGTCGTCACATTGACGGTTCGACAGCAGCGCGGCGGCCAAAACACTTGGCTGGCGGGCGGTCGACTGTAAACACAACACACGGTCTTGGCGCGCGCGGCTTAGTCAACTCCCGAAGCGGGACGCGCGACCCCGACGCGACGCGACTGCGTGACATCACCGTCATTTTTCACTCTCAGAAGAAGCGCAGGGCGTTGCATTACTCGTTTCCCCTTTTCTACGCAAGGAATACTCCACGCTCAGAATTCGTTGGCTACTGGAGGGCTCGTCTATTTTCCTCCTCTCTTGTCCTTCGACGACCGTTTGCAAGCATCCTGCATTGCTGTCTGCGTCTCGGCATTGCCTTTGGTTCGCGCCTCGATAGGCATGCGAACCGTATGTTTCTCCCGAGGCCGCTCTCCAAGCCCGGTCGTTTTGCTTGGTACTCTGCCTCCAGAAGCCTCATTGATCGGGCTGCGGGCTCAGCCTGCTACATGTTCTCGACCGTATGCCCCTAATCTGCTTACTTGCAGCGCTTCTCCACGATTCCTGCACCATGCTCATCGTACTCCTTCTTACTGACCCAAAGCTACATGTCTTGTTAATCATCTCTTTGCGACTGATCGTGAAGGGGAACGTGTCTTACCTGATGGAAACTGCCCAGGCTACCAAGAATGCTTCCTCCGATCCAGCTTGCATACTTGCGCTCCACCGTGTTACCCGGGGCCTGCAGCCTAATTCTGGGGCCAGGGTAGATCTGTGCAAGCTCCTGGTTGAGTCTGTCATTGAAGCCAACAATCAATGACGAGCCACCTGTAACGACGATATTTGCCAGCAGAGCAGGCCGCATTTCGACGTCAACATGGCTAAGGGCCTGGACGACAAGCTGCGGGATTGTCTGTTCATCCCGCGGCCTTGGGTTGTCCGCATCCTGGTGACACCGGTGTCAGCAAAAAATCGCTTAGTACAGCACGAACTACTCCAGACGATAGAAAAAAGAAAGGCCCTACCGTTAGCGCAGCCTTAGCATCGAATAGGCCCTCGACGGCCTTGAAGCGCTCTGCACGGAAGACCTGATTCCATCCGTCTGGCATCTCAAACGGTCTTCCAGGGCTGTTGTTGTAAACCTCCTCAGCGTTTCCAGAGAACTTTCCTCCGCTCCAAACCTGGACCACCGATTCCTTGAATTCCGTGAGCACACGCTCCTCCTCTAGCCTGCGGAAGGATGCCGTGGGCTCCTTCTCGAACTTCTTGTAGACAGCCTGAGCAGGGACACCAGCTTCCACGGGAGTCTTCGATGTGACCATGTAGTGCGGTGTGAGCTGTATGGGAGGTTGGGCTTGCTGGAAGATCAGACGGATTTGGTTGGAGACGAAGTTGCCCGCCAGAGGCGATTTGACCACACCTGTGATAGCAATGAGCATTTGGCTAATCAGCCACATTTATTTCCTTTGTCTCACCTTTCTTGATGACCATGCCGTCGATGACAGGAGTGATGGAAGTGGTGGCAGCACCAACATCAATGACCAGCGCCGAGGGCTTTCCGGATGCAAACCTACGGGTTCGTCAGCGCAAACGCCCATCGGTGCAGCAGCCTGCACACCTACGCTGCCAAAACGCCGGTTTTCTGCACATAAAAAGCAGGAGCTCCCCATTCTTCCATGGCGACCTCGATGCACTTCTCGCGGTGCTTCGCGTTGACCCAACCCGGCTCCGTCATGAGCAGAGGCGAGCCCTCCAAAGGCTTTTCAGCCTCGGCCTGGGCGTCCAGCTCGACTTCCATGTCTCCATTCGAAGGATCGTTGAGACCATTGCTGGCGGGATTCTGTTCCTTTGCGCCGGTCAAGCGCGAGGTAATGGAATACTCCCACAGCTTTGTTGCCGTTTCCCAGTCCTCAACAATTCCTTCACTCGACCACGGATTCTTGATTTCGAGGTTCGAAAGGGGATTGTGGATCGCATTTTCGCCGAAGATGGGATTGGAGTCGCCTTCGCGCAGGCCGTAAAAGGTCGGGATAACCGACTTGGGCACGTCTTCGCCCGCAAATCCGGCACGCGTGGTAGAGTAACCGGGGTCGAGGATGATGGCGGACACCTCGTCTGCAGGACAATGTTAGCGCCAGGTGCAGCAACGGTATGCGCAAACACAAGCGGAGCTCACCTCCGGCATACTCGTTCGTGGCAGGCGGCTGGGAGCTCGGCAGCGCCATAGCAGAAGGGACGGGCGCGCAGGTGTGCGCGTGAGCGAGGGGTGTGCTGGGCGCGAGATGCAGGCGGAGGCGGGCGAATGGCGCGGGGAGACGCGTGGGGATGTTGTCGGGCGGGTGGTCGTGATGGAGCTCTGCCTGGGCGGGCGCAGGGCGATCACACAGCGCTGGGCGGGCCTCGCTCGTTCCTGGCACAAGCGGCGCACGGGGCTCTCCGCTCCGCTGGGCGGGACGAGGACGAGCTAAGCTCCTCGGCTCCCAGGCTGACTTTACACGCCATCCTACTCGTACAGGACACGCGCTGCTCCTTTTGCCCCGTACACTCCAGCCCACTCCTTTCTGGAGCTCCTCGCTGAGCCATGGCCCTGCTCAGCTTCTTGCGCCGCCTGTATTCTCTCGACACCCTCGACACCCGCTTCACCATCTCTTCTACCACGCCCCCGAAGCAAGTCGCCTCCGAACCACGCATCGATCCCGCAAAGCCCTCGCCCAGTGAATCCAAGAATGCAGCCCGCGCCGACCCTCGTGCCCCCGGCCCGCAACCCTCCAAATGGAACACTCCCGAGTTCTACCTCTACTACCTTGTCTTCTTAACCGCTATACCCTCCATGTTCTATGTCGTCTATGATGTCTCCAAAGGTGCATACGCCCTCGACCCTGGTCCCGACATGTCTGGCTGATTGCTGCCAGAATCCCACCCCAATTACCCAAAGTTCGAGCCTGAGCTATCCCCCGGCTGGATCCCTGGCCGTAAAGTGGTATGTTCTGTCGTGACACTCTTGAGTCTGCACACTCTGACTGTAGACCCCAGGATAACTCCGACGGCCAATATGCCTCCTTCCGCGATAACCTCCCCTATCTCTTCGTCATCGCCCTCGTCCACCCGTTCCTCCGCAAATCCTACGACTACCTGTGCCGAGCCGATTCCTACACTCAAATTCGCCAGACTTCAGCGCCCAACGG
The DNA here is from genome assembly GCA_011503125.2 of Botryosphaeria dothidea. Taxonomy (NCBI): domain Eukaryota; kingdom Fungi; phylum Ascomycota; class Dothideomycetes; order Botryosphaeriales; family Botryosphaeriaceae; genus Botryosphaeria; species Botryosphaeria dothidea. Next base: position 1,882,421 of record WWBZ02000040.1, on the reverse strand, counting down.
CCTACAGCTCACGCATGGATTGACCGCACATGCTGCTGCGGACGCGAGGCTGGAGCAGCGCGTGAGTTTTGACTTTGGCTTTGCGATTATCTTCATCCTTGCCCTGCATGGTTTCTCGGCGCTCAAGGTGTTGTTGATTCTCTATCTCAACTACAAAATCACAACTTCGGTCCCTAAAAACTACATTCCCGCTGCCGCTTGGGTGTTCAGCATCTGCACTTTGTTCTCCAATGAGATATATCGCGGGTATCCCTTCACCAACATTGCTGCTTTTATCCATGGCGGGGATGGCTCGGGAACCTGGGGCGCATGGCTTGACAGCTACAGTGGCTTGAACTCGCGCTGGGAGGTCCTTTTCAACATCACTGTTCTGCGTCTGATCAGTTTCAGCATGGATTACTATTGGAGCTTGAACATGCAGGGCGGAAGTCCCATTGAGGTAAGCTTCTCTCAAGCCGATCCATACCGCACTGCTCACGCACAAAAGAAGAAACAACTTGATCCTTCCAACCTGTCCGAGCGTGACCGAGTCTCCACCCCGGCAAAGCCTGTCGACTACTCTTTTCGAAATTATGTGGCTTACGCTCTATATTCGCCCCTTTACAACGCAGGTCCTATTCTCACATTCAACGACTATATCTCCCAGCAGCGCTACACTACCCTCAGCATCACACCCGAACGCACAACCCGCTATGCAGTTCGCTTCATTCTAGCCCTTCTCACCATGGAGATCATCATACACTACATCTACGCAGTTGCCATCTTCCATGTACAACCGGATTGGGATGCCTACACTCCTTTCCAACTCAGCATGCTGGGCTTTTTCAATTTGCACCATATCTGGCTAAAGCTTCTTCTCCCATGGCGCTTTTTCCGCCTCTGGGCCCTGCTCGACAGCATTGACCCGCCGGAGAACATGGTCCGCTGCATGAGCAACAACTATAGCATAACGGGCTTTTGGCGCGGTTGGCACCGAAGCTACAATCGCTGGCTGATCCGCTATATCTTCATCCCCATGGGTGGCAGTGGCCATGGCCGCAGCATCTTCTCTACCATGCTCAACTTCCTCACAATCTTCACCTTCGTCGCCCTCTGGCATGACATCCAGCTACGCTTGCTGATGTGGGGGTGGCTCGTCACTTTCATCGTCGCCCCTGAGATCATAGCATCCCTCGCCTTTCCCAAACACAAATGGGCAAGCCGGCCGAACGCCTACCGTATGCTGTGCGGTGTCGGGGCAGTCACCCAAGTTCTATTCATGATGGCGGCGAATCTAGTCGGTTTTGCCATTGGCGTAGACGGGCTGGAAAAATTGGCAAGAGCAATCTTCCAATCGGCGTCGGGATTAACGTTCTTCGCCTTAGCATGCGGTGCGCTGTTTGTGGGCGTCCAGGTCATGTTTGAAATAAGAGAGCAGGAACTGAGGGAAGGAATTCGTATGAAATGTTGATATATCTGTGTGGATATGTACCGAAATGAAAAAGTATACGTTTTACACTTGGTGTGGCTTCTTTCTAGCTTCCCTTTCCAGTTACAGTACAGTGCGACTAATTACCAAGGAACTTGATTCCACAAGCACCTGTGCAATACGTGTACAGCGTTGAGGCATTCGTTTCGGCGTTGAGTACTTAATATCTGCTCCGGCCCCATATGCACGGTGATCGTCAATAAGTACTTGCTTTCTTGGAGAACTGGAAAATTATAAAGGAGATGATGATAGGTCTGCATTCAGCGCGGGCTGACGCACGAATGATGTAGGTTTAGACGAAGCGATTTGATAGAACTTTCCACATTCTATCCCAAATTTTCACCTTAGAGAGTATACACATTTCACCCACAAATTCTGTCATGTGCTGCTTGGAGAATTTCCCATATCATATTATAGTCGAATGGTCATCGGCCTAATTCTCTGCGCAGTATGAGTCTCACGGAATTCTTGCGATTGCTTCGAGATTTGGCATATAGTTCTATTAACGGCCCGTTCTTCCAAGTCTATGAAGCTTCAAAACAAGGCCTAGAAATAGTCCATCTGCACGAACTCCGTAAATATTCATTCCTTAAGTATGCATAAAAGCATACATAGCATGTATACGCACCTCCATGGTCTCTTTTATACAATCTGCTCAGCCAGAACTTCAGCAGCATACATGGACCGCATTTGCAACAACAGAACGCGATGACGATACGCACATGGAAAGATCTTTTGCCTTTCTTCCATTCTTCCATCTACATGTACATACACGAAGAAGCGGGAAGAAAGAGAAGCATCACGAAAAAGAAAAGAGGAACAACAAAGTGCAGAAACAATAACGTTTACGCCTCCAAAAGACGAAATGAGAAAAGAGACAATGACCGGCGAGGGAAAGCACTGAACGCTCGCAATCAAGGTAGAGCTCACATGGAGTGAGGCACCGAAGATAAAGCAAGGAAAGGAAATGTCGATTCTTGGATCGACCAGTCTCAAGAGGAAAAAGCAAGATGCAAGCGCGTTCATGTTGTTGTTGAGGCTGTAAATTTTTTGCACGCTGCCGTGAAGTCGAAAAATGCGAGGCAAAAGGGAGGTAATATATAGAGCGAAGAAGAGTAGCGAGGACAAATGACGGAGAAAAAGAACAACGCCGTGGTATCATGCGTTAACAGCAACACTACGAAGCAGCACAACCCACACACAAGGAGAAAACCCGAGCTCAATAATACCCAAGAATGAAGCAACGCTCTTTCTCTTGGCGGGCAGAGCAGAGAAGAAAGGACAAGGATGATGACAGAACAATCAAAAGACAGGACCTAGAGAACCTGACATAGGAAAGAGAGATGGGAACGGGTGGCGTTTGTTGTGGAATGGTGTGGTCTATGCATATGGCCAACCTCTCTGGGGGTCCATATGGTGGTGTGGTTTTTTGGTAATAGCCTTTTTCTGGGTCGATCTTCCTCAATCCCCATGACAATAACAGCAACGGCGATGTGACGACAATGAAGTGTGATATGGAAACTGCATGATGTTCATGTATGGGTCGTGTTCGGAAAGAGAGAAAATGAGGTAGCAGCAGTTTAGAAGGCCGTGACGTAGTACAAATAGATGGACTCCACACGCGACTCGACTGAATCCGCCCCACTTCAATCCATCTCTTCGCAATTCCTCCTCCTCCTGACCCCTCCGTGCTCCTCGGTGTTTCCTCCCCACATCAGAGGGTGGGATAGGAGTGAGAGACGTCAGAGCTGAAAGAGGAGGGAAGAAAAAGTGACCTCAAAACATGACAAGACGCCCAAAGGAAAAACACAAAGGAAAGGCAGAGAGTGATTTGTGTTGTGACTTTTCCCAACAGCAGATTATGTCCCAGATCGCGACAAAGCAGCGATCAGATCAGATCAGGGTATCTTTCTTCCAGTAGCAGTAGCAGCAGCAACAAGAGCAAGCGAATGCCGGCCCAAAATCAAAACAGGCTCTTTAGTTGACCCGCGCATCGACTCTCGCAACTCTCTCCTCCATATCCACCGGCTTCATCTGCGATGGACTTCGAGTGAAGCCGCTCGCAAAGTTCGGCGGTGGAATAGGGAGCGACTTGTCCTTGAGCCTGCCGCGCTCTTCCTTCGGCGGCGTTGGCGGCGAACCTTGGGGTTGATACCCATCGTCTTTGGGAGGAGTAGGCGGTCGCTGATCTTCATCTCTGCTGTCCTTCGGAGGTGTTGGTGGCGGCCGGATAGGAAGCTCGGAGCTTGGACGCAGACGGGGAGACGCATCATGACTGCGGCCACTGCGGCCTCCGACACTTCCGGACTCGCCAACCTCCTCGACGACAGGGAGAATGCTACCGTGAGCCTCGCCCCGCTCCGCCGAAGGACTACGGGCTGGGTGGATAGCGCGTTCGGGCACAGCCTCCTCATTTGCACCGTGACGAATAGACTTCTGGGCCTGGTGCTCCGCCTTCTCTATGACCTCGTCGGTTTTAGTTGGCTGTAGGTTGATGCCTTCCAGAGCTGGATCATTGATGACCTCGCCCTTTTCTTTCTTCTCCTGCTCGGCAAGCTCACGTGTCTTGGTGACCCCACTGATGAAGCGCACGAAGCGGTCACCATACCGTTCTGGTGGAATTGCGGAAATCTGAGACTCTGTGTTTGTGAGACCCTTGAAGAAATGCTCCATCCGCTTGACAAAGGAATACTATTTTAAGGTTAGTCTCAAGCTCGTAGGCACGCTCGAATCGCAAAACTTACGTGAGTCAAGCAATCGATGATTCCGAGGTAGTAAATTTCCTCTCCAGGCGTGTTGTTCTCGTGCGTGGCCTGGAAGCCTCCATCGTCACTGTAGAAGTAGAAGTGCTTCCGGGTTTCCTGCACGTCATCCGGCATCTTGTTGCTGCTTTGATCCATCGGAATCGGCTTCTGGTTCTTGATGATCTGGCGGAGTTCCTTCGCCTTTCGGGCATTTTCCAGCTTGGACGGCGTCCGCTGAAGGGGGTTGGGCATGTGATCTTCCGCAGCGTCGCCGCCCGGCTGGAATACCTGCAGCGTCTTATCGCGAAGGTTTTCCTCATTTCCCTTCTCCAAATCATGGATACCCACTAGTAATGAGTAGTCCATAATCTTCAACTTTTTCAGCAGTTGCACGTCCCTTTCCATCTGCTCAATAAAAGCCTGCTTTTTGACAGGACCGAACTCTAAATGCAGGTTCCTTCTCAGCCAGTTGAGATCCTTCAAGGTGGCCCGAGGGTTCTTCTCCAAATCTTCCTCCCTGAAATCTCTCCCGATAGTTGATCCCTTGAGGTCGAACGTGCGGTGGATATCCCTGTGGGGAGGAAATAGGTTGTTCATCACCACAAAATGGATCTTCCGGCCGTAAGGAATCTTCACACGGTGTAGTCCGTAAAACTGAGACAGCAAGGTGTTTGGGTTTTCCCGAACATGGTTGTAGTAATCCTTTAGGATCCTCCGAAGGAATTTGTGTTCAGCGTGATGGATAGTCTTAATGATGTACTTGTAGTCACGCGAAAAATAAAAGAAGCTTCCACTCTTTCCAGGGGACCCAAGTTCGGAAAGAATGTACTTGCTGGTCAGCGACATCAGGTAGTCCGCAGGGTCGATCTTGAACGTTTGTCGCAGATGACGGAAGACCCAAGGTGCGTAGTCCTTGAACTTGAAGTCGTACTTGGCCGAGGGTGTCAGCTCGTTCCCGGTGCTATCGGGAAGAAGAGAGTCAGTGATGGTTTGGCGGCACGGCAGTCAAAGTGGCTTACATATCGAAAGAGAACTTGTGTCTCGCTTCAAAATCGGCATCAGTAAGCGGCCTATCCATCTTGGCGTTCGTCCGCGAGACAGTGAAGCGGATTCCGGTCAACATGTTGTAGGCCGTCACCCAATTCACATGGTTCTGGTCCACCTTAGTGCCCACGACGACTCGGTCGTCGTCGTCGTCTTCCTTTCTCTTCCTCTTGCTCGCTCTCTTCTGACGAATGTGCTCTGCCCAGCGCGCGGCATCTTCGTCGGCCGGGACCTCGTCCAGATGCATGTCCGACTGCATTGAGCGTGTGGTGCGTCTGACGAGCGACATAGAGCCTCTTCTCTTGGTCGGTGTGTTGGGCGAAAACCTTCCAGTGGCCGAAACCACCATGTCATCCGAGTTCCGCTGGGCCTCTCTCGAGGAGCGGTAACCCGACGCCTTGGGGACCTCCAGGGTGTGCCGGTGTTGCAATCCAGGGGCCTGAGCGGTAGATGTGGTGGAGGAAGAGCCCGGCGGGTTGTGGCCGAATGCGGGCGGTGACGATAGACGATGGGCCGACGAGCCAGGCACGCGCAAGGACTGGTCGGGGGCAAGGTGGCTCGAGGTGGCGGTAGTCGAGTTCTTCCTCTGTTCTGAAGGGGAGGCGGACGGTAATGTGGCCGAGACAGTCCTGGTCGCGGGGACGCCGTCTCCGTTCGGCGACGAGGGTGTCGGCTCCAGCCTCACGTGGGTGGTCAGACAACCGTCCTCGGCAACGCCGTTCTGCACAGCAGCAAAGTATCCGTCGTCGCGCGCACCCAGTCTGCCGGGGGCATCCGCACCGTCCAGCTGGCTCCGAGTAGACTCAGAGTTGGAGATTCGGGCCGTGTCGGTCGAGTGCATGGGAGACCTCGCAGGGCCACCGACGGGGCCGCCGTTTGGCAGCGAGGAGGCCTGGCTGGAGACGGAGGTGCCGTTGGTCAAGACGCGGTCTGGCGAGTAGGACGCGGTGGCATTGGAGTCGCCGTTGGGCAGCGGAGAGTGCTTCTCGTTCAGCGCTGGCGAGGGGGAGTAGTGGCTGTAGGAGGAGACGGAGAGGGCGGGGTGGTCGGTGTCATCGGCAAGGAAGGAGGGCATGGCGAGGGAGGTTACGGGCGGATGGGCATGGGCGACAGCGCTGGGTGCAGCCAGGAGGAGGCTCTGGCAGCGGACGGGGGGGCTTGGCCTGTCGTCTGGGCTGGGAAGATTGCGACTCGGGGCGGGCGAGTGCTTGAGCCTCCTGGGGGCGGGCGGGCGGCGGGCGCAGGCTGTGGGAGCAGGCGCGGCTGGACGGGGAGGGGTATCTCAGGAAAACAATGTGTCGATGCGATGTGCAGGAGAACGTGTTGGCGGCTGGTGGGCAGTCGTGGGCTGCTCGCAGGCTGCGGATGACAAAGAAGGCCAAGCTGCGTCGCGCCTCAATCGAGCCTGGCCGGGCGTCATTTCGGCTTGCGCGCCGTCCAGCTCCGAGAGCAGCACAGCAGCGCAGCGCAGCGCAGCACAGCCTCAGCTTCGATGCCCATGCCCTTGCCCATGTCCATGCCCACATGTGGGTTTCTATTTGGAGGGGGCCCTGCATCGCGCGCTGCCGTCGCCGCGCCGACGGACGAGCTGGAGTGCTGCTCACGGCACTAGCTGCTGCTCTGCCTGCGGGCACTGGCGCGGGCACTGGCACCGGCTCTCGCGCTGGACTGACATGCGCTGCGCTGCTCGCCTTGTCCGTCCGCTCGTCATCTCCTGCGATAGGGGCGATACGGGAGCGATCACATGCCGTGGCTTCCGTGAGGGCTGCACAGAGCCTCAGTGCGTCTCAACACCAGCTAGCCGCGTCGCTTGCGCCGTGTCCTGCGCTGCCCTGCGCCGGAGCGGTTCAAGTGCCCCAGGGCTGTCCCGAAATAGCGCCCGTCCCGCCCTCCCTTCTCGGTCCTACTGACTGCTGCTGTTGTACTCCACCGCGATGCCTGATCCCGGAGCCGGGACCACGGAGTGCGCGTCCTGCATATGTGAAACGAGCCTCATTGACGATTTGCCGACATTGATGTGCTGTCTAGCGCCATGCTCTTGTCCATGCAGCCGGTGATCTGAAGCCGTGAAGTCACCGCAACCAAGATCCAAATCGCCCGTTCGTGAGCCTTTCCCCGCCGCTAGCCCTCTCCGCCTACCTATACGAGTCTACTCTCGCTACTGCATCCCATTTAGGCTTCCACCAGATGTTGCTAAAGTCGTCCGGCGCCCGCCACGTTTCGCTGCCCAGGCCAGCCCACCAGTTCACACGCGTCGGCCCATCCATTTTTCACCGCAAAGAACCCAGGACGGAATCAAGTCAGGAGAAAGACGTCTCGTTTTCTAGGTGCGGCGAGCACTTTCCGCACCGCCACCGCCAGTGGCTCTTCAGAATGTAAAATCCAGCAGTAACAACCCCTCGAACGCCCGACATACTCAGTCGCCCTCGTTTCCCAGCAAATCAGCAAAAGCAAGAGCACAACAGTAACAAGCCATAAACCCATGGATCCAGCTCCTCAACCCGTAAAATGAAGACCATCGTGACCGTAAACACACCTTGCGCACCCACGCCACAACCCGCCGCGCCCGAGGACGGGAGCGTGGATATCAACCCACGAGGGACATCCGTGAGAACGCCGCGACCACCGCCTCCCTTGCCCGAAGAACGACAGTTGCAACGCCAGCTACTAAAGGCCATATCGTTACCAAGAGTTACCAAGAGTTAAGTTTATCACACACCAGAAGAAGTCAAGTCCAGAAGAAAGGCAAAAGAGACCACGTGAAGTCGCTTAAGCCTTGGCCTCGGCCTCAGCCTTCTTCGGCGTCCCCTTCTTGGGGGTTGCCTTCTTTGCCGGCGCGGCCTTCTTTGCACCAGCCTTTTTCGCGGCCGCCTTGGTCTGGGGCGCCTTGGTCTTGGTCACACGTCCCGACTTGGTCTTGCCTAGGACGGTGGCGGGCTTGTCCTCAACTGCGGGAGCCTGTGTTCAGATCAGCTTAGCTCTGGCTCGTCCACCGCGACCACGTCTAAACGTACAGCAGCAGAAGCCTTGCGGGGACGGCCAGCATTGGCCTTGGGCTTCGCAGCAGCCTTCTTCGGGGCAGCCTTGGTGGCAGCAGCCTTCTTCGGGGCGGCAGCCTTCTTGGTGGCAGTGGCCTTCTTGGCCGGAGCAGCCTTCTTCTCGACAGTCTTCTTCAAACATGCCGTCAGCTAATTAGATGCACACGGGGACAGGAGCATTTCGTACCCTGGGGGCAGCAACCTTCTTGGGAGCCTCCTTCTTGGTGGCAGGAGGGGAGGCCTTCTTCTCAACCTTCTTGTCCGACTTCTTAAGCTTCACGGGACCAGAAGCACCTAGCGCGAGGAAAGGTCAGCATTGTTTGAAAGAGCTTGGAACGCGTCGGATCCAGTCGTGCAGTACAGGCAGGCTGCCTATGCAACGCAGCTGGACCGGAAATAGGACTCACCCTTGGGCTGGTCGAAGTGGCCCTTCTCCACACCCTGCTGGATAGCACGGTTGACGTGGGAGTTGAATTGGGCATCGGTGATGTCGCCGATCTTGTTGTTGGCCTTCACGTACTTCTTGATGGCCTGGCGACTGCGCAGACGTGTCAGCACTTCATTCGAGAAGGTAAACACCAGCGCAGGGCCCGCGACGGCGAGACTTCAGCGCGACGAGAAGAAACTAACCTGCTACCGGAGCGCTCCTTGAGCTAATGATGGGAGAAAACGCGTCAGTAAGCTTCTTGCGACCTTTCCCGCAGGCTGGGGGCGAGTTGGCGGGAATTGGGCGGTCGCGCGGCGGGGTCTCATCGCGGCGCGCGAGTGCGACCGTAATGCGCCGGAGAATGTGGACTCACAGCAAGAATAGCATCCGAGATCATGGCTGCGATACGGAGTCAGCATCGACTGGAGAACACGATGGGAAGGGAGCGACTGCACGGCACAGGCGTGGTGGTGGGCGACTCACCTTGGTAGGAGGTGTGGGCGGGCGCGGCAGCAGCAGCCTTCTTGGGCGCGGCAGCAGCGGACTTCTTGGGAGGCATTTTGAAAATAAAATGGGGTGATGGGATGCGCTGGGTAGTGCGAGAGCTGGGCTGTTCAACGACAGGCTTCACGGCGGGAATCGAGTGGTGGTTGCGGGAGACGGATGCGTTGCGATGGGGAGACAAGTGAGCTGCCGGAGCACGTCTCGCGCGCGGGGAGGGGAGCTGAGAGCTACTTAAGGCGACGAGACGCGGCTTGGCGTGCTTCAGATCACTCGCAACAACAGTTGAGACTCGACGACGCTAAACCCTTTCCTATCGCGTCAACAACCTTCGATCATCGCGTTTCCTCTGACCTGCTGCCCGATGCCAGTCTGAGCCGTCCCCAGACTCGTTACAGCTGTCCCCCTCCCCGTCCCTCACCCTGCCATTGGCTGCCGTTCCGACTCTGCTCGCGTATACTTTGCCGCCTGCCTGTATCTTTACCTTACCTCATGCCCGCTCTCCACGTTCCTCAACCGCTGGCGCAGAACCTGCCCCTCCGTCGCCTTGACTCACGCGCGTGCTGATTTATTTTCGTGCTTCCCCGGCCGCTCCCCCAGCTCCTTCCGCGTCTCATGTTTCCCGCCGCGCTGGCGTTGCCCGCCGCGGTGCCGGCGCTGTTAGCTTCTGTCGCCCGCCGTAGCACCACCCGCACATTCACGCATCCACCCACCCACGCGCACACACGCACCACTACTGACCGCAAGCGCTGTGGCCCTATCTAACGCTCCCGATTCGGCAATCGACAACAACGCTGCCCGCGGATCTGCACTGCTGTCTCACGTCTCTTTGTGACCGTCTGCCAGCTCCACTGTCCACCATCCATCGCAGGCACGCTCTTCCCTCCCCTCAACCATCAAGTCACTTGTTCTGCCCCTTCGTCAGCTGCTGAGGGCGCACAAAGAAGGCGACGCTAGCAGGCCGCCAGGGAAGGCCATATGATAAGGGAGTGAGGTGCGCGCGCAGTCGCTCGCCTCGCCTCGTGACCAAGAAATCCCGCAGGAAAAGCTCCTACCCTCCCCTCCCCTTCCTCCCCTCAGCCGTCCTTTGCCATCTTCCCCTTTTCCGTTTTCCATCAGCATTTTCTCCTTTTCCCATCTGTCATTCCCATGGGGGATCCTATGTGAGCCTCTCGGGCATTTTTAGGTCTCATCTGTTGGCGTTGCGCGCTCTCGCCTCTTTCGTGAGCGTGACGTGTTGCGGGCGGCAAGCAGGCTACAAAGGCTGGCGAACGTGCCTGAGTCTTTTTGCGAGTCTTTACCCTCCACACACACACACACACACACACACACACACACACACACAGACACACACAATGTGTCTGTCTGCATCGCATTCGCGCCGGCACACAACACGGGCGGCCCTCGCTAAAGACGGGGTTGTCGGTTATGACATGTTTTGTCTCATCAACGGACAAGCTTGGGATGTCGATCACGCACTTGTCTCTCTCGAGGTAACCATTGGTCGCATCAGAAAATTAGCTGGACGCGCCAATTGGGGGCATATTCATGTGTCTGCAAGGCTTTCCGAGAACAAGTGCTTTGCATGACGCAAGCGGGTGATTGTGACTTGATCGAGTGTTGTCATATGCTTTGGTAGGGGGTTTGGCTGGATTTCCGTCTGGATTGTTTGGACCTTCAGGTTACACTGACTGTAGAGTGACTGTCCAGTCATTCGCCTCAGCACATCAACTATGTCGAAAACCATTATCTCCACAAAAAGGTCCCAAATGATACATCCCTTGAGGAATATTATGGGGAGTCAATATGCAAATTTCATGCCTGCCTGGTCGGATCGCCACCTCATCGACCATAAAAACGCCCTCCATCCGCTATGCTGTGGAATCTCATTTTGAGTCTTTTCACTTCCGTCTGTACCCAAGAATACTCCGAACCATGCCGACAGGCTTGAACCTCATTGCGCCGGGAAAATACCTATCCGCCAAACCCTAGCATGAAATCCTTTGTGGATGATGATACAAAGAAGAAACGAGGAAAGGATGCCCGGGTGAATCGACTCGTGATTTAGCTTCTACCCCGTACCCTGTCCATCTGCAGATGCAGGAGTATAGAGGTCAGGGAATGTCTGCTGCGGCGTCGCAGTCGCTGAAGCCTGCTGAGCCGCCTGAATCTTGGCCTTGTTGAACGGAGGCTGCGTGCAACCAGGGCTGACCTTCTCCAACTTCTCCAACTCCTCTACCGTCGAAGCGATGCCGTTAAGCATCGGGCACATCCTATTAGACATGTCAGTATGAGATTCCCTCATGTCGGCCATTTTTACCCCAGAGACATGATGGTCAGGCCGGAGATTGAGGAAACATACTTTTTGTTGGTCTTGATGTGACCGGCACGGTTGCAATTGGCACACTTGCGAGTCGTGCCCTTCGAATCACCATCGCCACCGTTCTTGAGGTTCGCCTTCTGCTTCTCTCGCACCTGGCGACGTTCTTTGTTGCGTTCCAGTCGACTAAGCTCGTCCATGAGTCTGTCCAATGTATTAGCATGATTTCAAGAATTTGAATAGGGAATTATTCACCTTTTACGTTGACGCGCATCGACCTCTTCGTCACCCGTAGGCTTCAGCTGCTCCAATTTCATGGCGTTGATCTCTTGTTGCTTCTTGATCTTGACGTATGCCTTGGCCACGTTCGGGTCACTGATAATCTCTTCCTGCTCCTCCATCTTACCGTACTTGTTCTGAACCCTGCGAACAATCCTCAAAACCTTGTTCTTAGACTGGCTAGCGTTGCTGATACTAGTGTACTGGCTGGTAGTCTCGTCATCGCGACGGAAAGCAGCAGGTGTACCGTACTGCGATTGCGGGGTTCTGCCACGGCTAAAAGACGTGTCTTGCTCGATGGGGTCCGCCTCAGCGTCATCTGGATCTTCAAAGTCCGAGTGTTCGACGGTTGATGACAAGCTTGCCTTCTGAGCTTCCCAAATCTTCTCGATGGCTGCATTGTAGTCCTGTTCCTGCTTTCTGACATTGTAACTGTGACCGCCAAGCTCTTTCAATGCCTTAGCATCCATCTTATCCTTTGCGCTTTCTCCTTGAGGTTTGAAACCGCCCTTCATTGACGTCTTGATCATGCTGATCCCCTCGCCACGGCCAGTTGGGTCGCCGACACCGTGCAGCTCCAGCATAGCTCTGCGCGAACTTGCCTCCAGAAAGTTGCGAGTAGTGTTCCATGGAGCCAATTGCTGCGCTTCGTTTGTCTCGTCATCCTCAGGGTTGGCATCATCCGCCGCAAAACCAGCGTCCTGAAGTTGGCGCACGCCCACCTGCATGGCATCCACAAGACAGAGATCCTCGGGTGAGATCCAACCACGCATCAGATTCTCATCTGGAACTGTCTCACCAGGCATAGGCTTCCAAGACGAGCTTTCCTTGTCGTACTGCATAAACTCTCGCATCTTGCCTCGGTTCTGAGCAATGTCGCTGCCTGGAAGATGCTTCTGAATATAGCTATTGCTCAGCTTGACGTTGGGATTCCTTTTCGGATCTAGACTCTTCGTATAAATCCGGTACGACAGCATCTTGAGACGCCTCTTGCTGATGTCGGTAACCTTTCTTGAATGAATTCCTGGAACTTGCTGCGATGGAAACTGTTGTCCGACGACGAAAAGGTTCTCGACGTTGCGAAGGTACCACTTGGTGCCGTGTGTACCCGTGTGGCTACGAATTACAAGGAAGTCCGTCGGCCTCGTCCCATGCTGGAACACGGGGGCGCGGAACATTCCGTTGTGCAAAGTCGGAACTGTTTCTCCCTGGCGTACCTCACCAAAGATGGCGAATGGACTCTGGTCATTAGGAGTAAGGACAACAGGCTCGCCGATATCGAGCTTCGGGCGAGTCGTATCATCCTTGTCCTTGCGGCGGTAGTAGTTGATCAGTCGATTACACATGCCGAAGTTGGAAAGTACTGTGGGATACTCCTCAGAGTACTCGAGCAGAAGAAGGTTGGAGTTGTCAGCCATGGACAAATCTTCGGAAGATGCATAAACCGCCTTTGGATCTTGGCCCTTAAACTGCTTTCTCTTTTTGAATTTTGGTTTGTCGAATCTGATTACATGACCCGGATTCACGGAGAAAGCAGGCCGGTGGAAAGAACGTGTCTCGCGCGGGTTGAGAGTGAGTTTGTAGAAGGGGTATTGGAGTTTGACTGCAGGCAAACTATGCTCAAGCGAATTGAGATTGGTGATGTTTCGGACCTTCTCACGATTATTGTGCTTGAGGATGTCGTAGCTTTCATCGTTAGAAATGTTGAATTTCTGGAAGAGAGATTTCGTGAGACTACCGCTGACGTCGCGACGGAAGTCCTGGGTACGAGACCTTTTGCGGTTGGATTCCGGTTGCTGGACGTCGATGAGTAGCTCCGGGTCATTGAGATTGATGGCAACCTTCCTTGCAAGCTTAGCCGTGGCGGCTTCGGGCTCTTCCAGGTTTGGGAAGTTATCCTGGAAGATTGGGAGACTGCTGTTGGGGCCAATGGTCCTGCGCCTCTTGGTGGGACGAGCTCGTTCATCGCTATTCCAATCGCCATTGAATGAGTTACCGTCACCCATACTAAAGCCCCGGATTTCTCCAGTGTCCGATAGGCTGTCCGGGGTGTGGATATCCCAGTCTTCACACAGCATCTGCAAATCCTGCCAGGTGACGCCTCCTATCTTCTCATCCTCCTCGAGGTCGTCGAGCCTAACATCATCGTCATCATCGCTCTTCTCGCCGGTGTCTGCTTCCGTAATGGCAACGATGCCCTTTTGGTCCACCTCGTTCTGACGACCGCTACGAGCAGGTGCCGCGGTAGGGGGCAGTTTGAAGGCCTTCTCTTGATCCTGTGCCAGTTCTAGGTTGGCCTTGCTCGGGAAAATCGGTTTCGGTGGCTTCAGCGGTGTCTTGGGAACGTAATACGCACGGCGGTGAGGCAGAATTTCTCCAAAACGGAGGATTGCGCCAGGCTCGTAGTTATGCCAGATAGCCTGGAAGACATCATCATCGGTTTGTGGGGCGGGCGGTAAGTCCGACACGACGGGCCCGTTGCGGAGACGGGATTGGGCCTGCGCAAAGAGTTCCCTTTGCTCCCTGATCTCGGGATCCTCGTCTTCCTCCTCCATCGTGCCTACGGCGGGGGCTTCCTCGAAGCTAGCAAGCTCACGAATGCTTTCCGGACTTTCCACTTTAGGCACCTGCGTGGAAGGTGGGGAGTCCACGAGCCCAGGTACGCCGGCTGGAACCGCGCCCATGTCGGCGACGGCATCCGGCTGGGTATCCATCATGTCTTGATCATGTTCGGCCTGTGGTGACGATGCTGCTGCATCGCCGAACAGGTCATCGAACTCGTCGTTCTCAGCACCAGCATCCTGGGTCATCGCGTCGCCAAGGAGCCCTTCCATGAAACTGTCGTCACCGTCTACAACGTCACCGCCGACCCCAATCTCTTCATCGAGCTCCTCGTCGGCAAGTTCATCGTCGCCAATATCCTCGTAATCGATAGCATCCGCTGCTTTGGGTTCACCTCCGATGGGTCCATCGAGGATACCTTCTAGGGGGTTGTTTGTAGGGTCGGTGTTGTTCAGCAGCAGCGCGATGGTCCTGTCATCGTTCTCCGCAGTCTCGTCGACGGCGTGTGGCATCGTGGCGGATTCCTCTGCCAGACGGGTAGGTTCCTAGACGAGAAAGAGCGCCAGAAACAGTCTCACTGCGCAGTCTAGTAGAGGCGAGCGTGGCTCAGTCGACGTCGGAGAAGGTGTTGCGGGATCGTGCGAGCATTGGTGAGAGCGCGACGGCGGATGTGCAAGTCGGGGCGTTCGCGGGGACAGGGCGTCGGAGAGTTTATGGAGCGAGTCGGGTAGGATTAATGTGTATTGCCGCAATGAAAGCGCTTGCGTTGCAGAGGAGCAAAGCAAGCGCAGGCACGAAGGCGAGCACAGAAGCAGGCGGCGGCGGCGTGACGGCGGTAGGCAGAGAAGATGAGGAGCATCGACGCGGAAGCGGAGGTCCGTGCGTTGCTTGACGCGCCTTCCGTGCCTGAGGTTCCTCCGTTCCGCCCACTCGCGCGAAGCATCATGATTGGATGCATCTTAAGAGCAGCTTGGACGGCTTGGAAGCGGTGCCCCGTTACTTTTGACTGCTGAACAGAAATGTATTTGCTGGAAGTCATTTTGATGCGCCCGCGAAAGTGACAAATCGTGAAATTGTTATCGATTGAACTTGGTCAAATCTATCACTAGCCTTTCGTGTACACCGTTGCTCTTCTTCTGCAGGACCAATATCGTCCTGATGATTCGAGAATATATCTCGGACTATTTCATTGAATAAAGACTCCATCCTGCAAGTAGACCTCTACTATTTGTCGTGTCTTGTTCCGCCTGGTGCAATTGTTGCATCCGACGGCAAACTGAACTCATTTTCGGTGTCCTTTGACAACGGGCATCGCCGTCATCGTTCTTCCCTCTCGTTCCACAACAAGAAAAGCGGCCTGGGCCAGCAAATTTTGCTCTTTATGACATGCTCTCGGCTTTGGGGTGGGATGGGTACTCAGGAGATAGTTCCAAAGTCGCCATAGTAAGCACAAAGAGCCTGATCATGAGTCAGTACAGAATACTAGCGGATTAAAGATTGTCTATTACCTTGCTAGCACCCCACATGCAATAATGCGCAACTTGAATATTCCGATTCTCGGGGACATATTTGGCCAGTTGGTTCAGATCGGACGTGCGAGGGAGGTAGAGGACGACCTCCTTAGAGATTTTCGTGAAGGCGCTGTAGAGTTTGTGCAAGTTGTAGGGTTGCATGGTCTTCAGGTCAAAGACTTGATCACCACGATACGTCGGGCCTGGCCTAATATCAGCATAGAAACGACTCAGAACACCAGTAAGGTCGGCTGGGAGACTCACCGCCCCACGGAGGGCTCGCAAAAACCACAGCGTCGTCCCGAAAGTCGGGAAAGCGCTGCTTCAACTTCTCGAAGCAGTCGCCCTCGACCCACCAGATCTTGTTGGCGACGCCGTACACTTCGGCATTGTGCTTGGCGCACTTCAGAACGTCCGGGTCCTTCTCGAAGGCGAAGATGCGTTCCCACCGACCGCTCCTAGCGAAAGCGATTGCGTTACCTCCAGCGCCAGCAAAGGCATCGATGATGGTGGTCTTGCTAGCAGGCAGCGCATTTGCCATCTGCTCGGCGATTTTGCTGTGATACCCGTCAACATGAATCGGAAGAAAACCATGGAGATGGTCGCGTGACTAACCAAGCAATAGGTTCCGGTGTGACGCCAAACCAAAGATCATCAGTCATCCAGACGCCGTCGTCGTACTTGAAGAAGATGTCGTACCGCTGCCACCAGTATCTACGAGGCCGTCAGGAGAAATATCGCAGCGTGCTGAGCCAAACCTACTTCTGAAGTTCCTGAGGAACCTCGGACATATCCTCAAAGTGGTGAATGTTGGGGTTCTCCGGGTGCAGGTGCTGAGTGCCTTGGCGACTTGACAAGGTGCTGGTGCTCGTGGCCTTCTGATGATCATCGGCAGCTGTGGCGGCAGCGGCACGCTGCTCGGATGTCTCAAGCGCGAAAGCCTTCAGGAACGCGCCGAGGCCGGCCGACATGGTGCGGTCGCTACCAGGGTCGAGGAAGATATTGTTGCGGAACTGAACGCTGCGGTGATGTGCAGAAGGAAAATAACTGACATAAGGAGCCGAACCAGTGATGGAAGGAACCTTAAGAAGCTATGGCCACCGACCTCCCCAAACAGGCTGGCAGGGCTGGATCCGAACACGACGACAGATCTCTTGCAGCACGTGGAGCCCGCCCTCTCCACACACCCAACCCAATCGCAAGCAGCCATGAGCATGTTCGGGGCCCTAAATCGCTTCATCTCGCGCCTCGATGCCGAGCCTCAAGAGCGCGAACAGGGGTCCAAGGGCGCCTTTGGCTTCCAGGTCCTGCGCAACACCAACCAGGAGCTGCCCATAGAGCCCTGGTTCGACTTCATCATCGGCATCAACGGCCGCACAATAGTATGCATCTCGCCGTGCCTCTCTCGATCGCCCCACTGACCCAGATGGCCAGGACAGTCCCGACCCGACCCTCTTTGCTACCGAGGTTCGTAACTGCGCCGGCCACACCATCAGCTTGGGCGTGTGGAGCGCAAAAGGTCAGCGCATCCGAGAGCTCTACGTACCCATCGCGGCCGAGAACCCCACACTCGGCATCTCTCTTCAATGGACGCCGCTGTCATCCACCGAGGATGTGTGGCACATTCTCGACGTGCAACCCAACTCTCCTGCAGATGTCGCCGGCCTGCTGCCCTATGGCGACTATATCATTGGCAGCCCCGAGGGACTCGTGAGGGGCGAGTCTGGTCTTGGAGAGCTCGTAGAAGATGTAAGTCATTCCATTCCATGCTCTCATCATCCCTTCGCATTTCCAACGCTTTTGTGTTCTCTGTAATTGTTACCATGATATTTTTCAACAATGGAGTTTCTCCTCGAAAGAGCCATGGATGCTCCAGATTCTTCATGTTCAAGCTGTCTGATCATACTCTACTTTTGTACCAATTTTCCGTTTGTCCCCAGATCCATATCTACAACGAATCTGCGAAAATTTTCTCCATCGAACGTTCTCTACTATTAATTGCTCACTTTTTCACGTACTTCAGTACATCAACCGGCCCCTTCGCCTATTCGTCTACAACCACGAATACAACGTTACCCGTCCCGTCACCATCACCCCCTCTCGCAACTGGGGCGGCCAAGGCCTTCTCGGCTGCGTTCTCGGCTTCGGCGCGCTGCATCGCCTACCCGCTCCCCTCGAGGAGCCCCCGGCCGGCCCAGGCGAGACTCTCTTCGACACCAGCGCGCCCACCGCGTACACGACCAACGCCGCCCCGATCGACCCGACCGCTGATGCTGCTGCTGGAAGTCCTGGATTCCTAGGTGCTGGCGTCCCCCCTCCACCGTCTTCGACATCTCCGTCGTTCTTCGTACCCGCCAACATGCACACGCCGCCTCCTAAAAGTGGCGGATCTCCTGGACCCGGACAGCAAGCAGCGAGCCATGGCGGGAAAGCACGCAAGGCCCGCGCACACCACGCAGTCGCTGCTGGAGGCATTGATGACTACTTCAAGGAAGGCGAGCAGAAGAGTCGGGAATTGGATTACGGAGGTGGAGGAAGTAGGACTGGCAGCGTACCGCCGCCTCCCAAAGCAGGTGGGCCGCCGAAAGGGGGACCCCCGATGGGTGGACCGCCGAAGGATGGCGCAGTCCCAGCTGCTGCTTCCAATTCCCCTTCCGCGGCGGAGGAAGCATCGGGGTAGAAAGGTGAAGAACGAATTGAGAACCAACATGCGGAAAACTTTGAGCGTAGCGCCATGTGGTCTGCGGACCCGAGTTTCCAGATCAAGAAAGATTTTAACGAAAAGAGAGCAAATGATTAGCTCTCATAATTGCCATTCTCCCATCTTGGAAGTGTACCACTAAGAAATCTGGAACGACAGGTCTCTTGCTGGACAAAAACAGCCGCCGTCAATTTGCTCCGCGCTTTCAATGAATGGCGAATATGAGACTGCTAGTCTCAACTTGTGAGAGAAAGAAAATCCCAGTCTATGCTACCTTGACAAGTTCTCCAACCCAAACGCCAACAATGCCACCGTTCTATGCGAGAAGAGCAACGAAAAAAGCGATTTCAGACCCAGGGTAAAAGAGAAAAGAAAAAAACCACAAGATAGACAAGAACGCCTTCGCAGACATTTTGCTGCTCCAGACTCTAGGGTATACCCGTACCGGCCCGCAGGCGTCAAATGAGAATCACAAAGAACCGTGAAATTTATCGTAAAGGACAGGCATAGAATGTCGAGAGGCAATCAAATAGCACTTACCGTGGGGATCATCGTCAAAGGCTCACCTGATATCCAGTTGGAATGGCTTGAATTTACCTCCAATTGTGCCGCACTTCGGACAGCGCCCACGACCACGGTTCTGTTCGCTAGAAAGGACATCGACGCAATCTTGGCAGAGGCCGCATATGCATTCGGTACAAGCATAACTGGCGCGAAGAAGGGACAGCCGTCGACATGCAGCACAGTAAATATGCACATGCTGGCCGTAGGTCGGTGATGAGTCTGAGAGGCCCTGGGAGGAAATATGGAAATTGTGGCCCGACTGGGTAGACTCAATAGAGGACTCAACAGAGGGAAATGGTTCCATCCCGGGCTGATCCGGAGGCGGGGGCGTCAGGGTATTTTGAAGCGGCGAAGCGTGGTAAGAATGGAATTGGGATGTGACATATGGTGGAAGCGAAGCTCGGTTCAAGTGATGTGGGGATTGAGGAATCTACGCACAGTGAGCAGTGCTGGTCAGGGCAATCAATGGCGGTCAGAGTCATGTGCTTACAGGAGTCAAATCCCGACTATCCTCTTCTGTAGCGGAAGCTGCTGCATCGATCAGGTCTTCCCACCGCTTCCCGTATACATTGGTTCCCGAGCTTGGAGGTTCGACCGAGAAGGCCTTCCTGTCATGGCTCATACGCCTCTGCAGCTCCTTGGATCTATTTCTCTCGTGCCTGGGCCTCCGAGCATTTTGCGTTATTGAGCTCTTCCGTGGCCGGGACTTGTTTGGACGTGGAGCAGGAGGGAGTGTGGACGAGCGACCAGGCGGAGAGCGGGCGAGCGAAGACGGGAGCAGCTCGCGCGGGGTCGAGGTGTTCGCGTAGGATAAGTCACCCTCGCCCATCAGCTGCGGATCAACCGCGAAACGGGCCTTCTGCCTGTTTTTAGATTCAGGATCTGATAAGGCGTCCTGGGAATTCTTCGTCAGTATTCAGCAAGCAATTTCGAGGAGGTCAGAGTAATGCTGCAGTGATTGGTCTTTCGCTCATTGTTCCGCTGCCAAGACAGGGGATTCCCAGCTCAGGGCCATGGCAGGGTACGCAGACCCGTCTAGAAAAGAACGGTGTTATTCGCGAGGCCTACCTGCTCCGAGTCCCAGTCGTATTCAGGCCGGTGATTGTGCAGCTGGGCCAGGGCTGCGGCTGCGCTCGCGGCGGGCAGCAGCGAGCCCCGGCGCATCTCGTCCGATGACCTCGGAGTGGTGTCATCGTGGTAGTAGGCGGGGGCTTCATGCGCATAGCCTGGAGCCGTCAGACTCGGAGCCCAAGCGTGCCTGTCCTGAGCGGCAAACGCACCAGCAGAGTGTGGGGGTGGAGCTTGGTTCGGCGGCGGCGGCGGGGGAGGGCGCTCGTGTGGCGGGGTGTTGACCATCAGCGCGAAGCTCTCCTCAGTGGCAGGCAGCTTGGAGATGTAGTGCTCGGGATGGGCGCGGCGGATGTGCTCCTGCATGGAGCGGTACCGCTTCTCCTGTGCGGCGGCGAGCCATGTTACTAGGGGCGGCGGGCGAAGGGAGCTGAGGAAGACCCACGCCAATGCAGCGCTTGCGACAGCTGGAGCCATCTTGGTTGCGCAGCGGACAGACGACCTCGTTGGTGCTGTCAGAGACGGAGAAGCTGTTGGTGAGATTTCGAGGTGGTGGCATGACAGCGCATGCAGGCCTCCTGGGCTGGGTGCTGCTGCGGGGCGGAATTGGGAAGCTTGAATAGAGCTCGGCCGGGGCAGGCGGTCAATGGGGTGGTGGTGGCGGGAGGAAGTTCAGCTGTGGTGTAGCTTGTTCGCAAGCTCTGGAGCTGTCGGAAAGAGGGGTGCAGGTTTTCAGGCGAGGAAAGAAGCGGGGATCTATCACTACTGAGGACCAGTTGCCGACTGCAAGCACCTGCTTAGGTCTTCGTTGCGCCCGTGATTGGCTGGCGCGGAGCTATGAAAAAAAACCTTTAGCAGGCTAGAGCATTTGCAGGACTCGTCGCCCGAACCTGAACCGAGTCTCCGCTGGGGCCAGTGGCTGCTCTGCTGGAGTGCCCGAAGGGGAGCTGAGCTTGACGAGCTTTGATGAGCTGCTGAAGCTGAGCTTTCTGGAGCTATGGCACGCGAAACCTTCACCACGGCGGTGCCCGCAACCCTCCTCTGTGCGGCGCCGCGACCCCGGACTGCGTGCTTGCTGGCACCCCGCTCGTTCGGGCGCGCAGCTTCCTCAGCCGGCAGAGCGCAGCCAGAGGTGCAGGAGCTGCCGCGGCGCCGCCTGATTGGGTCTGCGCGCGCAATCGGGCAGCGCCCGGTGCGCGCTGTCGCCGTCGCTGTCGCTGTCGTCTGGCTCCGCCGGCGCAGCCCAGGCGCGATGCAGCCGAGTGCGATGAGGACGAGCCGCCGGAGACTGCGGTTCTGCGAAGTGTCGCTGTTTCATCAACTGCGCCCGGCACCATGCCAGAGAGCTGCTGCTGCTTCTGCCGCCGATCGGCGCCCACAGGCAGGAGTGCATTGCATGGGCAGCTGGAGCAGCTGTGCAGCCATGAGCTTATTTCTCCTCTAGCAGCGGAGCTACTTGCAAAGAGGCCTTTGCTCCCTATAAGGAGCTTCAAATCGACTCCGCGTGTCTAGCGGGCTCCGTGGAATCATCGTCGTTTGGCGGCGCTAGTCTCGGCCGCAGCACCGCCCCTTGTTCCGATGCGGCGTAAAGAGCCCGGCGCAAGGGTCCGCGGCACCGCAGATTGCCAGCATCGACTCGACCTGCTCTGCCTGACTCTGCCTCGTCGTCTCTGCGTTTCGCACCTCCGACGCCCACCGCCTTCGGCACACCTATATGATATGTACGATATGCCACCGCCCGCTTGCACTGCCCGCTGCGTCTCACCTTCACATCCCGCTCCGCTCCCGCGTGAGACCAGTGTGCGCGGAGACCGCTAACCGCCCGTGCTCTGCCTGCCGCCGCTGCTGCAGTGCCCCGCTGGTCAACGGACACGGAACGGCACCCGTTTGGCAAAAGAAAGCAGGCCTCCTGTCCTGCCCAACAGGCCCAATCAAATATCGAGCCTGCCCTTACAAAGCCGTATTCAAATCTGCGCCCACGACAAGCCTCGGCGGCGCCGCCGCCAAATGACGGTCGCCTGCATGCTCCACACGTCGACGGCAGCCAGCCTGTCCGCGTAAACCTGCCCTCCAGCCCCCGTCATCTCTCGAAACTGGGAACACTCCCTTTTCTTACTTAGCCACTGGCTGCCCGCCAGCAGATGTTTCCACTCCCATTCACCGTCGTCTTTCCGCGTTCCGGCGCGCGTGTCCGTGATCTTCTCGCGCCAACGGCTCTTTCAGCATCACCATGCTCACCGTCAAGGCCTTGAATGCCGACACTTCATTTCTTGTCACTTTCTCGCCCTCGATCGCACCCCAAGGCCCCGCCGCGTCCCAGTTTCCCGGTTCATTCACCATCCTCATAGATCCCTGGCTCGTCGGGTCAGCCCAGATCCTCAGCGCCAAGTTCTCCATTTCGCAACACAAGACACAGGCATGCGTCTCCTCCCTCGCCGAGCTCCCGGAGCCAGACATGGTCCTTATCTCTCAAGACAAGCCCGACCACTGTCATGAAGAGACTCTAAAGCAACTCCCTCCAAACTCCGGTGCAATCATCCTCGCCGCTCCCGCCGCCGCCAAGAAGATCCGTAAATGGAATCACTTCCCCAAAGGCAGTGTGCACGCCCTTAAACCTTTCTCTACCAATGACGACAGCCGCGTCTTCCGCCTGGAGATCCCCTCATTCTCATCCAATGGCCTTCCTGGAGAAGTAACGGTCTCTCTGCTGTGTCCCAAGCGCGACCTGAGTGGTTTGCACAATGCCATCGGAGTGACCTACCGTGCACCGACAACTGTTCTGAGTCCGGCAAGAACAACCTATATCGAGCTCCCGCCTACTCCTCCGCTGTCTCCTACTCATTCGCCCGTGCTAGGCCGCACGACTAGCATGGCAAGCCTGACAATTTCGAATCCGCTCCCTCTATCAACGCCGTACAACCCTCGCCCGCTAACGCCAAACTCTGCCACTCCTCTCGACCGCGAACGCACTCTGTCTTTGATCTATTCTCCACACGGTGTTTCTTACCCAGTCCTTGAACCATATGCTTCGACCCATATGGTCCAGCAATCCGCGCTTCCGCTGACAGCGCTGTTACATTCCTTTGACCGTGTCGACAATCCGTGGTATTTGGGTGGAAACATCGCGGCAGGCGTTCCCGGTGGCAGTGAGATCGCTCGCCAGCTAATGGCTAGGTGCTGGGTTGGTGCACATGATGAAGAGAAAGACAATCGTGGCGTGAGTGTTATGAAGCTAAAGGTTAAGCGCATGGAGGTGGAGGAGGTCAAGCATTCGCTAGAGGAGAAGGGAATCTCGGCGCATGTGGCGCGATTACAACCTGGAGAAGAAATGCGAATGCGTTCGGACGCATGCTGACCTGTTGACGCTTCCTTTTATTATTTGAATGCGTATTCAGCGGGGCACATGGTATGGAGTCGGACTGGCGTTCTTTCTAAAGATTGGTCAATGGACAGGATACCCCTAGAAAAGGGTCTGGCGCACTTTTTTTTTAAAAAAAAAAAATGACATTAGCGAACATTTCCAATCTTCCTCTCACGTTTTCTTCTTCTAGACCCAATCTGACGAATGAAATATTCAAGCATGGCTCGCGCTTCGTGCAACACATGCACTACTCGTAATTATCCCAGGATGATCAGAAAACCTGAGATTTCTGCGAGTAAAGCCCAATCAGTCTACCAGGCTAATGCGTGGTTGCTGCAGGATCTCACATGTTATGAGAACTCGTGGTGGCGTGGATGTCGCGAGGTATATTCCAACTTGAAGTTTGGCGACTTCCGGTCGTAAAATGAAGAAGTGATGTAAAGTGCTTTAAAAAAGTGAAAGCTTCTGATACTAGTCTTCGCTGCCTCTAGGTGAGCATTATGTGAGACAGATCTACTTGTGTACTGAGGCTTTGACAGAAAGCACAGCTTTCATCATCCGGTGCAATGTTCATCCTGACTTCTGATTCCTGGCCAGGTTTGCTGTATTGAGCAAGCCTTGTCGTTCAGGTACCTTTCTTGTTCTTTTTCGCCCTTGCCTTTTCCTGTTTAGTGTTGAATCTCAATATCTCGACGTAAAGTGTTCCGCAAAACACAAGATTCGCAGCTCTATTTCCTTATCTCTGACTTCGGTTAAGCCAAAACCTATCAATTCGATCTTCCCTCAATGTTCAAATCAGCCTAGATAATGCTGTTTGCTAAGAGTTATCAATCAACTTGAGTGGATGCAATGTTGCATATCAACACCACTCGGTCACATTCAAGTTCGTTGGCGGCACAGCGGAAGCCCTTAGTTCCTTACATGTACCTGGAAGACTTAGCTTCCTCATATTGCTGCGATGATTCGCAGTATATGCATCAACGTTTGAGTCTACTTCGCAGTAGAAGATCGGGGATAGATGAGGAGATATGTGGTTGTATGGTTTGATCTTAGCCTCGCCGTGAGAGACTGCCGGCTGTATCTGTGTTCAGCAGTTCAACGACGCAATGGTTGGCAATGGCTATTCATTATCACACCTATTAAAGCGATAAAACGTCATTGCACCAGAACCACACCACTACTAGTGCAGCATTTTTTTCAGCACTATGCATAGCACTTGGGTTTTCTGGGCCCTGCAGCATCAATGTAATCTACATATTTAATAAGGACGGAGGATTGAGGAGCCCAAAGCATTTGGTCAAGTTTTTATGCACTCATCGAATCTGGAAATCAAGAAAACCCAGGAAAGTTTGGATAATCTGGCTAGAATAATCTCCGTAGCGACGTCAACTTCAACGCGATCATCAAGTGTCGGTCAACTAAATGCTCACGAGACTTAAGTACGTTTCCACTGGGAATGGCTTGCACTTTCATTCCACAAAGTCCTATAAACTGCCGCGTTTCTCGCTCTATCCGTCGTGCAAAGTAGTCAGAACTCCCCTCCAAAATGCTTTGAAGACTCCCGTCATTGTTTTACTGCTCCGCGGCTTGTTGTAGGATTTACGAGTACTGTCTGACGATGGCGGTGCAAGGTCGAGAGATGCTAGAGCGTATAAAAAGACAGCGAGTGAAATAGAGGCATATTTATGACAAGCGAAAACCAAGTTTTGAGGCTAGAACAAAGCATGGATGGACTAACGAAAGTCCTTACTGATTCTATGGGCAATACCACGTCATTTGCTGGTGTTAGCTCAAACAACACCCTGTTAAGCAGAAGTGAATCCGACAGTTGGAAGATTGACTGAGAAAATAACACAATGGGAGAGGCAGGTAGAGGAATTATTCAGAATATTTAATTCGGATGAAGTGCCAAATTGATTTATATGCTTTGCCGCGCACCAATAACTCCGGACCCTGTACATACGGCGGGTCTGACCATGATATCTCACATTATATTACAAGAGAATGAATTGCGGAGGTCTAGAATTGCTTAGACTCCAGGAACTTGATGATCTTTTCTCTGTGATCGCCCTAAAATTCAGTCGAGTTAGCGTCTAGTGGCTGAGCATATAGCGCTTGGAATACCTTTGCAATGATGTTTTGTGTGACTGAATTGATAACAATCTCTGACTCGGACAGTTCCAGATATGCCTTCAGATCGCTATGCAGCCTTTTGACATCTCCACTGATCTTCCGCACCTTGGTGAGCTTGAGATTTCCTCCCCGCTTCGCTTCTTTGTAGACAGGCAGCAGATTCGATGGGGTGCGCTGGACAAAGTATGGGAGTATTGTCCGTTGCACTTGCTCGGTGGCACTGGAGCTGGCGTCAACGGGGGCGGTGGTGGAGGCGGTGGTAACTACAGCTACGAACACAGTCAGCACTTTCAAGGATTCTGGGTTGAGAAGGCAGCATACATTCTTGTCTGAAGCGGGCGCATTGTGAGAAGCGTTGGATCTGCGTGATGGTCGCGAGCCTGGGGGTCGCGAGCCTGGGGGTCGCGAGCGGGCGGAAGAGAGGCAGGAAGGGCCGTGCAAACGCCATGACGGAGAGCAGCTGGAAAGCGGAGCGAGCAACCGAGAACAGCGGAGAGGGGTTGAAGTGCGCAATTGCGGACGGGGTGTCTGGAGTCGACGTGCAGCTGCAAAGGTCGAAGTCCAACCGGCCGTCGGCGCTTGGCCCAAGCGAGGCGACACGGCGCGGAATTTTGACGTCCTGCGCGCACCCCACACCATCACCACCGCACGCTCAATCCACCGCGTCCGCCCTGCACTACACGCGTTCGTAGCGCTCTCAGCCCTCGCTACAGAACCGTCCCTGTCCACTCGCCCGCCATGGCCGACGCCGCCCAAGATGTCGCCGAGCAGTACGACCTGCTCCCCAAGATGATCCCCAACTTGGATCGTCACCTTATCTTCCCGCTGCTCCAGTTCGTCGCCGGTCCGGAGGAGGAGCAGAGCGAACAAGACAGGAAGCTCCGCTACGAGCTGCTCAAGACCACCAACATGATCGATTACGTCGGCAGCCTGCACGCTGAGATCAACGGCCTTGCCCAGCCTGCCGACGAGTTCAACAAGAAGCGTGAGGAGGTCCTGCAGAAGCGCGAGCAGTTGGAGGAGGATACGAGCAAGATTCTGGGTCTCCTGGATGAAGAGGCCGTCATCAACAACCTGCGCAGCGACAAGACGGCCAACTTGAACTACTTGAAGGACAATCACGGTGTGACCAACGAAATGGTCGACAAGCTCTTCGAGTTCGGCCAGTTTCTGTACAGCTGCGGTGACTATGAGCGCGCCTCAGAGTCGCTGTATAGGTTCCGTGTCCTCTCCACCGACAACGACAAGGTCTCCGAATCCACTTGGGGCAAGCTGGCCAGCAACATCCTCACCACCGACTGGGAGGCCGCGATGGAGGAGGTCAACAAAGTGAAGGAGAGCATTGATACGAGGTTGTTCAGCAACCCGCTCGCCCAGCTGACTCATCGCACCTGGCTTATTCACTGGGCTCTGTTCCCCTTCTTCAATCACGAGCCCGCTCGTGATTCCCTGACCGAGCTCTTCTTCTCTCCCGCCTACATCAACACCATCCAGACCAGCTGCCCATGGATCCTCCGTTACCTCGCCGCCGCAGTCATCACGAACCGTAGCCGGAGCAGGACGTCCAGCCAGTACCAGAAGCAACTGAAAGACCTGATCCGCATTGTCAAGCAAGAAGGCTACGAGTACAGCGACCCGGTGACCGACTTCATCAAGGCTCTGTACATCGACTTCGACTTCGAGGAAGCACAGAAGAAGCTGGGCGAGGCTGAGGAGGTTCTGCGGCGGGATTTCTTCCTGGTTGCTACGGCCGATGCCTTCGTCGATGCAGCCCGGCATTTGATCTCCGAGTCGTACTGCAAGATCCACCAGAGGATAGATATCAAGTAAGAGGCACTGTCATACTTCGTCTCACAACTAATGCTAACACAATAACAGGGACCTGTCTACCCGTCTCGGACTCAGTCAGGACGAGGGTGAGAAGTGGATCGTGAATCTAATCCGTGACACACGCGTCGATGCCAAGATCGACTACCAGGCGGGCACCGTTGTCATGAACCACCCACCGCAATCAGTGTACCAGCAGGTGATTGAGCGCACCAAGGGAGGTTTCTTCAGGACACAAGTCCTCAGCGCGGCGGTAGCAAAATGAAGGACATTTTTCTAGGGGTTTTGAGGTTGGGTCTTGCTTTTATCCGGCGTCCCGGCGCTTCAAAAGTCGCGACTCTCTGCATGGCATGGATTCCCGGTGGCCTAAAAAAGAAATGCAACGGCTCAGAGGGGCAGCGGGTTCGGCGACGAGCGGAGTCGCGCATGACGTGAAGTCCGGGAAAGCGTCAGGGCGGTGTCTCGGAGACCGGGTGATTATCAGATTTTGCTCTCGCTGAGCCGGAGAGTGTTTGATGACCAGTTACACGTAGAGTAAGAGCAGAGAAATGTGATGCCATCTACGAGCATGAAACGCGGCGTTTCCTATGTTTCACGCGCGCGTGGGGCGTGGAGGCTTGGACGTGAAGGTGACACAGCAGGCAGAAAGTGGATGCAGCAGCGGGGCGAGGGATCTGTTTGACAGCGGGCGTGGATGTTTCCTGATCGGGGAGTACTGGAGAGATGCATCGCGGCCGGTGCGAGTAGCGAGCGTGCATCAATCAATCAACGGCGATGCGGACCTTGCCTTGGACCCTTGGCGCGCGGACCGGAGCATCAAAAACCCTAAACATCCTTGACCCTAGCTGGAACTTGCGACTGCCCTCCTTTAGCGAGTCAGAGCCGTTTGCCAGCCGGAGCAAGCAACTTTCCTGCTGCTCCACGCGCTGCAACCCGCTCAATCTCGATCCTCACCCACTACCCCGGCCCGAGGCAACTCAACAGCCATGGCCGACGAATCGCGGAAGCGCAAGGCGCCCGCCGAAGACCACCCGCATGACCGCAAGAGAAGCAGAGTTCGTCCACTTGATGCCTTGGGCACTTCGACCGGCGCAAAACTGACCACTGGCACAGGGCCGCAAGCAATGGCGCACGCTGCCCCGGGGACAGGGCGGCGGCAGCATCGAGTCCGGCGATTCGGGCATCTGGGCCACGTGCAATATGGGAAGAGAGGCCAAGGCCGTGGCTGAACTGAGGGACATGTTCGGGGAGGTGTGCAGCCAGCCCCCAGCACTTCTCTTCTGCGCGTGTGCGCGAACTAATGCAAGTCCAGTACGTCGAGAAGATGTACGGCGGCCCAAGCCGTGAGGACGACGAGGCCGACGACGCCTCGACGCACGAGGACGCGGACGTTGAGGCTGAGATCGCCAAAGAGCTCGAAGACATCCGCAAGCCGGCCAAGGAGCCTCCTTTCAGACACATCCGCGTGGACACGGACTGCAGTCAGTCTCGCCTGCGCAATGTGCTTTTACCGACGCCTGCTGACGTGTGGACAGTCATGTTTTTCAAGACCCGGGCGCCTATCGAGCCTGTCGAGTTTGTGCGGCGCATTTGTGAAGACGCATTGGCGAGCTCAGAGCGCAAGACGGGCCGCTTCGTCAAGAGGCTGACGCCAATGACGCTGATGGGAAAAGCATCACAGAATGGCTTGGAGGAAGTTGCCGCCAAGGTGCTGGCGCCGCACTTCCATGCGGAAGGTTCCGCTGGCAAAAAGGCAAGCACCTCCACCGTGGTCGTCGCATTCCTTGCCGCTTTTGCTGTACGAGGAGGTGTTTCGGCGTGCCACTGGCAAACACCATGTTTTTTGTGCTGACAGAGCTCGGCTAGTTTGCAATACGGCCGAACATTCGCAACAACAAGGACGTGACAAGAGATCAGGTCATCAAGACGGTAGCTTCCGCAGTTGGGCCGGGCCACAGCGTCGACTTGAAGAACTATGACTTGCTGATACTCGTCGACATCTACAAGGCATGTTTCTCGGATGCATTGGACCAGAGCTTGGCTCCCGGAGGGAACCGAGAATGCTGACGACACGCACAGGGCCTCTGTGGGATGAGCGTGGTAGGACCTGACTTCGAGCGACTCAAGAGATACAATCTCTCGGAAATATACGAACCTTCACCGAAAGAACAGCCGAATTGAGCGGCTGCACGGCGAGGCAGCGGTGGAGGATAGGCGAGGGCTCGGCAAGGCTCGAAGTGCATGAAGGCGGCGGACGCCTCCTCGGGCGCATGTGCGGGTCCGTATCAGAGTGCAGCGGACGGCAGCGGGGCATCGGGTTGAGATTTATAGCAGCTGGGCGGAGCGGCAGGCAGGGAGGGAGCGGTGATGGGGGCGTTGGGTGGGCGGGCTTCAGGCGGGACGCGCAGCAGGGCCAGGGCCAGCCGGGCCAGGGCCAGCCGGGCCGGGCGGGCTGGCGGGCTGGCGGGGGCGGAGGGGCAGGGTGGAGATTGGGATAGAAAATCAGCACTCACAAGCGACTCGGCAATGGTGGTGGTGGTGGTGGTGGTCCCGGGGCAGCGGCATGACTTAAGCCACCACGCGCGGTTCCGGGGCGCTGGGGCGACGGGCTCGCTTTCTGGAACACGAAAGGCGAGTTGGGCGATGCGACACGGCAATGCCACGTCGAGGCGCTGCACGACATTTGCGGAGCAGGGAGCAAGGCATGGCGGTGGCATAGCATGGCTGTTGGGCGCGGGGGAGGCGGGCGGTGCGACTGGCTGCCACGGGCGGAAAGCTCGCTTCCTGACGCCACGGATTTGTGTTTTGCGGCGGGCCTGCCGAGTGTTTGATGCGAGGCCAGGCGTGCCAGGCTCAGCCCTGCGCGCTCTGGAAGCGCAGGCCAGCAAGAGCCGGGGCCGCCAGCCGCCGTAGTCCATGCCGCATCGGGCAATCTCTGACGAGCCCCGACTGCCCGCAACAAGAAGCCTTTCCTCCACCAGCACCAGCCCAGCATCTCCAGCACAACCTCCCATCGCGAGCCATGCGCCCCTGGTCCGAGCCCCCCAGCATGCCCCGGCGCCGCACGCAATCGCCCGCCTGGCGTGCCCGCGCCCGGCCCACGACGCCGGCGCCCTACCGATGCTTGACCTTGTCCACCACCTGCGCCGGTTGACGCCTCAGCGCTCGCTTGCTCCCGGCCTGCCTCGGTCCGACTGCCCTGTCCGTCCTCAAGTACTGTCCGACTCTCATCGTTATCTCCAAGAGATATACAAAAAACTCCTTCGGAGGCGCTGTCACATTCGGCAACCCTTCCCTTCACCACCTGCTGCCAGACCACCTGAGACCTGCTCCAACTGGCTCCACGCTCTGTTTCACCTCTGCGCACCCTCCTACCTCTGCCTATTTCCTCTATTTATTCCTACTTCTGAGCTTCCCGCGGATGGGGTCCACTGTCACCATGCATCTACCGCCGCTCGACGTCCACTCCTCCTTTCCGCTCGTCACTATGAGCCGTCACTCCTACCAGCCTTCTTCCAGCAGCCTCACCCCCTCTGCTGTTCTCCATGCGACTCTGAGCCGTCCACAGTCACCCT
The DNA here is from genome assembly GCA_011503125.2 of Botryosphaeria dothidea. Classification (NCBI taxonomy): domain Eukaryota; kingdom Fungi; phylum Ascomycota; class Dothideomycetes; order Botryosphaeriales; family Botryosphaeriaceae; genus Botryosphaeria; species Botryosphaeria dothidea. The sequence continues at coordinate 1,851,298 of WWBZ02000040.1, read as the reverse complement.
CTCCAGATCTGGTCAGCATACAAAAGCTGCTCCGCGAACACTTCCGCTCTTCCCGCACCTGTCTGCAGCAGCTCGAACGCTTGCCAGCCAGCCTGCACCGACTCTACCTTCTTCACCTCACAGATGGTACCAGGCTAGTACTGAAGTGTCCTCCAGCCGCCAGTACGCGGCTTCTTCGCTCTGAGCATCTGTCTCTCGTCACGGAATCTCATATTCTTGAGCTCTTCGCCAGCCCCAGTTGTCGCCTACACATTCCCGTTCCCCATCTACTCCGTGCCGACACCAAGCCCGACTCTGAACCCCTTGGCAGCAGTTTCCTACTCCGCTCGCACCTCCACGGTATTCCTTTGGCTCAGCTCCGGCCGCACTTGAGCAGCTCGGATCTAGCAAACATCGACCATGCTCTAGGAAGCTACCTGCGGGAACTGACTTCCATAACAGCTCCATCATTCGGCCCTGCACTGGCGGTCGATGCTGGTAAGGGGAGCAATTTCTGGAGGGAAGCCTTCCTTCTGCTCCTGGAGTCGGTGTTGCGGGATGCAGAGGATATGCTCATCACACTGCCTTATGACTTTATACGCTCGCTCATTCAGGCTCAGAAAGCCACGCTGGACGATGTCCGAACCCCTGTGCTAGTGGCAATGGATGCGGGAGGACCTGGTAGTGTGTTGGTGGATGAGCGCCGACGATGTGTAAGTGGGCTGGTGGGCTGGGGCAACAGTGTATGGGGAGACGCGCTGCTGGCTGGCGTGTGCTGGGGCTACTCGGCAGATCAGGCAAGCGAAAGCAACCGGGCATTCTGGGGAGGCTTCCGTGGCTGTGAAGGCTCGCAGGCGGAGAGCGTGAGGATGAAGATGTAAGTTCCATCTCGACGTTTTCGAAATTCGACCTAGGATATTCGCTGACCTGACTTCAGATATGCTGTCTTCAAGGCCGTGAAGACAATCGTCACTCAATATTACCGTCCAAATCAACTGGATCATGAGGAGCTGGAGGCCAGAAGAGCGTTGACATGGGCACTGAACGACCTGCGGGAAACTCTGTAGGGCTTGGAAACAAGCGTACGGAATCCAGGTGTGATTGTGCCTTCTTCTCGGCCCTACTTTTGACGCTCCTCCGCGTAATCTTTCCCCCACTCGACTGGAGGAGCCGAACTAAAGCCCCGGTGGAGCTACGTGAAGTGAAGAAGCCAAGGGTACGTGGGGCCACGATGTATGAATGTCAGTTCTCTGGGCTCTGGACGGAACGGCCAGGAAAGGGAAGGCAGCGCCGAACGCCGCGTATGAGGGCAACCAAGCGTGGGGACAGGCACTGCGTTGAAGAGAACGGGAAAAGGCTGAGACGGCGCGGCGGGGCTATCAGACGGTTAGCAACGCCGTGGGAGGGAGTCATGGCGCGTGGGATGTGAATGAAGGGGTAGCATACTGGCTCTTCCGCTGTCCCGCGCCATTTCGCATTTTCCTGATGATGAGACAGCATTTCTTCTTAGCGGTTATTTTTGGTCTCACTTGTTCCTGAGCGTACATGCAACGTACATACATATCGGTGCAGATGTGTTCATTACTAGCATGGCATTGGAGTTCATGTTCTCGGACGTTTGTCCGTTTATAGAAAGGCATTTGGATAGTCGAGATGGGAGCGCACAAAGTAGCGCTGGCGCTGGGGTGTGTGCTTCCGGGTTTCGGATTGAATCGAGGTTTAGGATTGAGCAGTAGCCATTAGCAATCACGATTACTATATGATGAAAAAAGGTTCCAGGAATCAAAAAGGGCCGCATGTCACAGGACAATTTTAGCTCCTAGCTAGATTCACTGTTACCTACTTGTCCTGGGTGCCCGGCGAGGTCTCCGTTTAGACAGGTTATGAAGCATGCGTGTCCGCACAGAAGGCCGGAACTCGACACTAAGCAAGGGTGCGCGCCGGGGTGGGCGAACGGCATCGGTACAGTCTGCACAAGACGATGATTTCTGCTACTGGAAGAGCAATCACCGTAGGCTAGACTAAAGCGAATGATCGGAGTGAGGAAGAGATAAATTTGGATGGGGGCCGCGTAAGGCAAAGAGGCTGTGCAGCAGCAAAGAAAGATGTGCAACGGGTTTTCTGTTGTATCAAGATAGCTAAAAGCGCCGCTAGACACATACAGTACGAAGCCGGTACGGTTCACTAGGGCCTCACCACAGACCCGCCGCTGCTGTGCCTCTTTCTTCAGCGGCAGCTGCAGCCGGATCCTTCTCTCTGATGATCTCTTCTTGGAGGCTGAGGCCCGTAATGGTGGTCTATCATTTCACCTTTGATTTTCTGCTCTTCCCGTCAGCTCATTCCCGCGTGCTGCATGCTCATCCTTTCCCCAATACCACCTCCACCGTCCGAACGATCGGCATGTGGTGGTGCGGCTGTGTTGGCTCGGAGTCGGAGTAACGCCGTCGGATGCTTGGGAAGATGGATCCTGGGCTCCCGCCACGGTAGACAAGAAATAAGAACATTATTATTATTGTTGAAGTTTAGGAAATGGAATGCTGATCCCTCGCCCAAAGGATCGCGATGTCAAAATTTGAGGCGTGCGAGGACAAGGACCGCGTTCAGGATGGTAAGTTGCGAAAAGAGGCATAAGCTTTTTTTTTTTCGGGCGCGTGCCGATCTTCTACTCGGTGCCACATTGGCCTCAAGGATTGCTTCAAGCCGCATGTCATTTGCGAGAGCTTGCTAATCGGCGGCTTTTCTGGCTGGAGGATGGGGTTGATGGTCCGTTTGCATTTGGCAGGGCATGCGCGCGGGCGCCGATCAGCGCCACACAAGCAACGGAAGGCTGACCGTTTCCAGCGCGAGTGATGTTGATCGCGTTGATGATGATCTCCTGGTCAACTACCACTCGCGCTCCCACACAGCCTTCCGCTGATTGCAGCGCACAGAGATCGGAGATGGCACCGATGGTCCGCAATTTCGCTCGGCATGCCGATACGACGGCTGCAGGCTCGTCATAGCCGTCGGTCCAGCGTCGACGTCGCCCTCGTCGTGAGCAGGCTATAGATAGATGGACGGGACGGAGACAGCCAGGCGCCGCAGTGGAGCAGCGGTGAGATGGTGCAATGATAATCCGACGGGCTGGAGGTGTCGAGGGCGCTGGTCTTGCGCCGGGTGAGAGGGCGCTCGCTCGCTCCTTTGCTTGGCGACGGGGGGTTAAGCGAGGGCCTCGGCGCCGTGTCAGCCCTCTGGCGCCTTGTCTTTCTAGAAGCCTGCGTGTGCCTGCCCTGTGACTCGTCGCGTTTGCTGTTCCGGGACACGACCGCCCTCAGTCAGGCATTCCTTCTCGCTTGCCCCTCCACCCTGCCGTTGAACCTTCTTTCTGTGCTTTGCCTTTCACCTGGCGAGATCGCCCAACTCTAAGCGACGCCCGCTCAGCTGCGCCGTTTGCTCACTGCCGCAGAGCTGCCCTAGTGCCGAGGAACATGCCCCTTCCAGCACCAAAGCCGCTGGCGTCCGGCCTCGCACCCGCCGGCCCCCCAGCGCGGTCGCTCCCGCCAGCCGGCCGACACAAAGGCATATTCTACGCGACGCCTGACTTGGCGCCTCTGTTTTGGACTGCGCAGCTCGCCGTCAGGACACCCAACCCGGATCGGCCATTCCCTTCTCTCGCTAGCAATCTCCCGATGCGGCAGTGCATGCGGGTAAGCTTAACGCGAACCCCATGCCGCATCTCAACTTCTGACTGCCGTCTCCGATTCGACGCTCGTCTTTAATGAGCCCCCGTCCAGCTCGACTGCGCTCTTTCTCCCACGTCCGTGATCTGACGTTACCTTCGGGGCGCGCTACCGAGACTAGACGTGGCCCGCCGGCACTAAAGGTGCAGCACTTCAGCCATAGCTAAGGTCGAAACTGCCGTCAGAGCTTTGCTGCCCCTCGCCATTCCCGGCGATGGCCGCTTTGGGGAAATTCGACCTTCACTACGACCAGACGAGTCGCGCCCTTCTTCCTCTCACTCGCGTGGCTGCCTCCGGATGTAACGTGACGAGCGCGGTTTAGAAACACTGGCCTTGCTGAAGCGGCGGTAGTCTCAGTAGGGTGGGTTTGGCGGCGGGGCCTGCCGCGCGTTTGACCATGCATGGATGTGCGATCTTTACCGACCATACTGCCTCCGCCTGCTGCTGCACGTCTAGACCGCATTGACCGGTCTGGCCTCTTTCTTAGTCGACGCTGCGTTATACCTCCGCTACTGCACTTTCTCTGGTCGGGTGAGTCGTTAAGAACGAGCGCCATATTTATTTTACCTTCTTCGCAATGCACGTTCGCTTGCAAAGCGAGCCGGACGTGAACGTGCATAACAAGGCGCGCCCAGTTGGCCTCCGGAAGGGAAAAGGCGACGGATTCTATATGCATGATGATGTCGTCAGAATCGCTTACTGCTACACTCCTCGCTTCGTCGTCCAACTGATGCCTATTCAACACTCTCGATGGCTCATCGCCTATCCACATTACGCGCAATCCGCGGGTTCTCGATCGGCTTGGTGAGTAATGGGAGGGAACGATTTGTTGCACACAGCACACAAAAGGCAAGCATGCGTGCAAGCAGTGGCTGCTGGATGTCGAATACGGCAACATCCGTATACCATATGCAGGTATTCCGTACCCCGAATGTGCATGTACATACAGACTGTCCCTCGCCTGACCGTGTCCTTAAGCCGTTGATCATATTGGCTCTATATTGTGGAAACACTAAGGCACTAAACAAGCTCGAATCGACCGCTCAGTGTGGCTCGCTGACCGCCAGGGTAGAGAAATCATCGATTGAGCAAAAGAACATGCGTTTTTCTGATGCCGCACACATTTTGTTCCCCTGGGCTTCCGTGAGCCGGGCAGCACCAAAGAGTGAGCATGGCCACAGGCGCACCCACGCACAGACAGGCAACCACAAGACCCGGGCACTCGGACACTCGCGACACGACAGGGCTGAGACATTTTACGCAGCCCGACCGAACACAGCGACAAAGAGATCATCTACCTCCGGCGCTTATTTCCCCCCTCATCTGGAAACCGGTCTCTTCTTCCTTTGATCGCAATCATATATCCGATCGATTACCGTTCATCTAATCTTGACAGCTCCGCCAGCCGGCCGCGGGCCGGCCGCGGGGACCGCAAGCACACGCTTTCTCATGATTCAGCTTTGCGAGCCTCAAGCCCCCTCGTTGATCCGCGACAAGGGTCCGTGTAGGAGGGAATGCTCAAAGGGGCCTCGTTGCTCCGACGCTCGGCATCCCGGACCGTGCTGAAGCAATTCGTCGAGCCAAAGCAATAATAAATCAAAAAAAAAAATCACATGCAACCAGAGCGAAAAAGCACGGAGACAGGAGACAGAGGAGCATATCGACGAGTCAATACTCGACGGACGACTTGCGTGCCTCTTATGTCCGGTGTTCAACAGAAACACGGAGCGTTCAGGTCAGCGCGCAGACGCACGACACAGGGAGTACGAACATCTGCAGTGCCCGCGCGAGAAGGTGCCTCCCGCCGGTTCTTCCCGAGCTTGGGAAGGGTGAGTCCGAACGGCAGTCGCCTGTCGTGTCTGGTGATGACCCGCGCCGGCGGTATGTGCCTACAGCGGAGCTGTTGCGCTGTGGAACGGCTGGCATGCAGGACAGGAGTGGAAGCGAGGAGGCGGCGGGCAACGAAGTAGTAGAGGAGCGGGAATTTCAAGAGTGCAGGCAAGTCTATACGGAAGTAAGTCCTTGCTTTGTGCATGTACATACATGCGGGAGAACTTTTAAGCAGGCCTAGAAAGGCGAGGCAAGACCTGTACCGCATCTGCGTCTACGTCTGCGTGATGCTGTGGCTTGCGGGACCGTAATCATCGCTGGGGCGCACGCAGGTACTGGTGAGCTATTCGCCTGCATGCAATGCTTGTACTACCGCGTCTCGCGGCCCTTGGTTTTCCTTGGCTGTGCTCGCATAGTGTGCTCTCCTTCGATCCATTTTTGAGAAGCCTATTTGCACTGTCTTCTATCTGTGCGGCACGTGGCTATTACCTACCGGGCCCTCTTTAAGCCACTAATTCATATATACCATAAGGAAACGGTGATCGAATGGACGATTACTGCACCTAAGCACACCGTCGAAGTTCGTATCTGCTTCTGCCCGCCAGCCTGCCAGCTCGCCTCGGTCTCGTGCTCGTTTTCTCTCTCGCGTATGTTGCTATATGGCGCAGGAGCTGGCTGCAGCGAGGATCGGGCCCCCAAAAACGATATCGATCAGAGAACTGGAGACTGATTCCTCCGTCTTACGCAGCATTTGAGACTCGCTTCGACCACTCTCGCCCATATCGCTAAAAACAACACGTCAAGCCCCCATCGGCGTCGGAGCCTTTGTGAAAGTCGGCGGCGGCGGCGGCGGCGCGCAGGAAGGACAGAGAAGGAGAGATACAGAGAGGGCATCAAGACGGGAGGAAGGCCGAAGCGAACGTGCAGAAATGTATGCAAGGCCTGGTTGGCGACAAAACGGAGCTTGGCCGCCAGCGTCGGAGTATACTCCCTCCCAGCCCCAACAATCCGACGGCATTATCCTTCTTCCGTTCGGCGCAAAAGCCCCAAGAAATCTCACAAATCCCACAACCAAGGCAGCGAGCGCATGATCATCCAGCCGTGTCCCGTCTGACTGACTTGGCTTTTTTTTGTATATGCAATGCGCTGTCTATCTCATACGCTTTCCGCGGCCCGCCGCCGCCTCTACTTTTTGTGAATGTGCCTATTCGATACAACCTCGCCTCATCAGACGGCTTCATCCGTCTATACGTGATACCCTTCGCTACTACCTCGTCGCTTCTTTTTCTGCCACTGACTACCATATGCGGCACGCCTAGCCCGGAAAACCTGCCCTTGCCATCTTCTTCGCCCGGCCCTCGCGCCTGTTATGGTTCGCCCGAGACGACTTGTTAGCCTCCTTGCGCTGCCTGGAGACCTGCGTAGCCTTGTCGTCCGCCGGGCCCGCAGCATTCCCACCACCGCGTCCACGTCCTCTTCCCCGGCCGCCCCCTCTGCCCCTGCCGCCGCCTCCACCTCTGCCTCCGCGCCCGCCTCTGCCACCACCATCCGTGTCCGTACCCGACTCTGCGGGCGAGTCGGTCCACCGCGTGGGCGCCAGCTCGCGCTGCTGCCCGTCGAACGTGGCGAGCTTCGCCTCCAGCCTCCGCAGCCTCCGCGGGTCCCGCGCCAGCATGATGGCCCACCCTTCGATCGCCTCGTCCGTCATGCCCGTCCCGCTGCGCAGCGCCTGTCGGGCGCTGCTGCGGCGCGTCGCCACGTCGCGGCCAAAGGCCTCCCTGGACATCGAGTAGGCGCGGAACAGCGTCTCCTCGGTGCGGTCGTCGCGCAGCTCCGCGGCCTCGTCGTTGCCTGGGATGGCAGAGTCGATGGTGCCGCCGACGTCCTCGACGTCGTACGTGTCGTCGCGCTCGTCGTCGTCGAGGTCGAAGGTCGCGAGCGCGGAGAGAATGGCGGCTTTGTCCGGGGCCGCGCTCTTGTCCGAGAGGATGTTGTCGGCCGTGAGAGATTCGTTCTTGCGGCCGATATGTAGCCTGGAGGCATCGACGGCTAGTTGGTCGAACTCATCATTATCATAGACATTACGTCTCGTTGGAGGTGTGGACCGTGGCGGCAGATGAGGCGCGAAGTCAGTCGGCTTATCCTGCGCAGGCGTTGGTAGTTGCGCGGTCCTGTCGGCAGTCTGGAGGTGCTGAGGGAGAGAGTCGTCTAACAGATGCGCAGTGACTTGCTCCACATCGTCATTGTACTCGTCCAGGCACTTGACGATGAAGGCGGAGCCCAGGTCCGGGAACAGGTCTTGTATTTGTGTTACAAGGCTCATGCGGTGCACATGGACTTCACCAAATGCTCCATGGCCATACTCATCCTCTGCTGCTCTTGCCTTGCCCTTGTCGATCTTTCGGCGTACAAACTTCTTCGGCCTCGCTAAGCCTGACTGGCGGAACGCAGTCAATGACTCGGTTAGGTTTTTCACCCGGACACCTTCATCGTTTGCTCCACTGGTTTTGATACGTGTCACGATTGGCGTGTTCGTGACCAGGTCTGACAACAGGGAGGCGTCGCCAGACTTTTGTGCAATTTCGGCACCTGACTTGAGGCTGTAGAGAGTGTCTGAGAGGAGAGAGAACTTTGGCTTCTCGCCTTTGGTAAGGGCTAGTATACCGAGCGATGCGACAGTGACTATCTTCGGCCTGAAGGCGGATGAAGCTTTCGAATAGGCTGCACAAAGGGAGTCAAGAAAATCGGAGCCAGTTATGAAGAAAGTAGCGATATCCGGAGAGGTGTGCAGCAGCGGTACTATATCTTTGAGACTCTCTTCTGCTGCGTCCGGTTGATTTGAATCCAAGGTCTTAGCGAGGGATGCCTTCAGCTTCTGCAAGCTTGGTTCAATCTTGTCGCCTTGCTCCTTCCACAGATTCTCCAATAGGTCCTTCAATCGTGTGCTACGTAAGAACACGTGACTGAGATCAGAAAGAAAGGTCCACTGAAGTAAGGTTGACGGTATTCGTTCGGCTGAAAGAAGCCTATGGGAGAGAAGGAAAGACTGTTTGCGAAGATGGAGAGCTTTTTGTGACAGGAATGGAAGGTCATTGCTCCCAGACCTGGCAGCTTCGTGAAAGTAAGATGTAAGAAATTTGACCAGGCTGCCGTCATCGGTGGCCGCGGAGGAAAAGTCGCTGGCCGGAAGGTTCAGATATGCCTGGGAAAGAGCCGTCCAGGCATCTAGAAAAGCATCCCATTCGTCGGGCACAATGTTTCGGCGGAGGGCAGCAGGCGGAAACGGAGCAAGCGGCGGAAGAGTCATCGTAAGAGCCCGCGGGTAGGTCGGTCCACGGGAGAATGATTCCAGTGTCGAGGTCGATAGAGAGGCGGAACAGAGTGTGAAGACTACGGTCCCGAGGGAGGAGGGTGTTTATAGGAGTTTAGGAGGGGTAGATGGGGTGCGAGCTGAAGGACGATGACCGCATGGGGTGGGCAGGTGGATGCCCGGGCGCTAGTCCCGGAAGAGTTACCGTGCCAAGATTTTCCCGACGGCGCACACAGCGAAAAAGCGGGCTCAACACCACGACTTCTCTCTTCAGCACACCGCGCCAACCTGCTGCTGCCAGTCATCACGTAACCGCGAGGAACACTCCGAGTCTTGACTGGGAATCCGCATCACAGTACGTCGCCCACTCCGCCCGCGCCAATTCCCCGACCTAGCCCCCGCTTGAGCTGCCAATTTTCCACGTCGAACGCGACCACTGACCTTTGCCGCGCAGCAATCGCCAAAATGTCGTACAACAAGGATAAGGACTTCGGCGACGGCCCCAAGATCCACAAGATCCGCATCACCCTCACCTCTCGCAAGGTTCAGTCCCTCGAGAAGGTCTGCCAGGAGCTCCTCGACCGCGCCAAGAACAAGGACCTCCGCGTCAAGGGCCCCGTCCGTCTCCCCACCAAGAACCTCAAGGTCACCACCCGTAAGACCCCTTGCGGTGAGGGTTCCAAGACCTGGGACACCTACGAGATGCGCATCCACAAGCGTCTCATCGAGTAAGTCTCCCACAGTCCTGCATGACCTACGCTGCAATTGCTAATCCATGTTTAGCCTCAACGCCCCCACCGAGGTCGTCAAGCAGATCATCATCAACATCGAAGCCGGTGTCGAGGTTGAGGTAACCATTGCTGCTTAAGCGTATTCAGCTTTCGGCATGGTACTTCAGGGTGCGGAAAATAACGACGTTGGGCATGTCATGTAGATGTCCAATTTCATGACCTGTCTTTGGCGAGCTTGCCTCTTCTCCGCCGTGAACATGTGCATTGCCGTTGATCATTGGTCTAACGATACCCCGCACCTAAGTTGAAATACCTACACTTACTTACCTTTGAGTCATATGGTACCTCCGGTGCTATTTGAAGAGCACGTGGTATGCCGTTGCGCGGAATGATATTGACCATTCGCAATTCAACAGATCAATTTCTGGTTATTGTAAGAGCAAGGCCAGGTGCAGACACCAGTTATTTGAGGTATCTAAACACATGTGAATAAACGGATTTTTCGATGATTGTTCGGATGATTATTACGTTTCTCCTAAGACTTTGAGGCTGGCATAGCAAGGAACTACCTTGAACAACCCTTTGACTGTCAAAGTTCGAGATCTTCATCTTCTCATAAAAGAGGTGTAGGATCTCCCCATGCAGAGACATCCTTCAAGCTCCCATGGAAGCTGACCTCCGTTTATGAGAGTTTAACTCGCATTTTCACCGCCCCAACTATTGGTCTTCTTTCACCCTTGCCAACCGAGCCGTAGCTTTGCTGGCTAAAGCTCGAAGAGATAGCACAAATCTTCGATGGCTTCTTCGACCGCGTCGACCATCATTTCACGACTCAGTGCCGCCCTGCCCGGTCTCTCACGGCCCACCCAACTTTCATACGCACGCTCGAGGGCCTCCGGACGCTCTCTGTACATGTCGATGTCATCAGCAGGCAAATTGTCGGGATCGTGCGCTGTCCTTAGCATGCTGCAGTCGGCGCCAAGCATTTGGTAAGCTCCGTGGCTGCTTGTCGTGGCAGCCCTGCAGGAGAATTCTTTGGTTAGTTTCGGCATTCCTCACAGATAAAGACGCATGGCTTACCAAAACTCAAAGTCACGGCCCACCTGGGAGACTGTCCGAACCCGATTGGCCTCCCAGTCCACGTGGTCGACGCGGACATGCAGAGGAAGTGAAGGAAGGGTGTCCTTACTGGTGATTGACTTGGTAAAGACCTCGACTTTTGGCACCGTCGGAGCGTGTCCCGGAAGGGACGTCTTGAAACCGCGGATATCGTGGTTCAGAAAGCTTTCTATGAAGTATTCTCTTGCCTTTCGACAGTTTCAGTTGCGGTGAAGTGATGCTCTTCGCTTCGTTGAGGATAATGGTTATGGAAAGGTTGCGAAGTGACGAGAACTTGGCAAGAATAGCGCTTATGTATGCCGTGAAGATATAGTGGCCGTAGTAGAGGAACATTCCACTCTGAAGAAACCTGCTTATCTCTAGCTGTAAATCCAGCTTTCGGTAATAGTTGAGCTGGACGGGCGAACAACGATGATCCCGGTTGAACTGAGTAGGGAACTGGTTAAGCCAGCCAACAAGATGCGCATGGCCAGGGACCCTAGGATAAGGCTCATACATAATATGCTGAGAATGAGCAGCCAAAGCCTCCGAAAACTTGGCGTGCATCTGCTTATTGACAAGAAGCAAGTTGGTGGCGAAACTGGTAGAGTCGTCGACATGATCCCTGAGGAAAAGACTGGATAAGTGCGTCTTGATGATAGATTGTTCATGGGGGCAGGTCAGTGTGAGCATTGGAAAGTTTTTCCCGCAAATCGCAATGTACTGTGCCAGAATCATATCCCTGATCTCCCGAGGGAGTCCGAGCAAGTGGTTCATTTCCGAAGGAATTAAGTCTGGTGAGCGTAATTCCCGGCCAGTTTGACGTTGGGGTGGTTGGTGACGTTGCCAAGTATCGTCGCAGTGCGGACAAGAGTACTTTTTTTGGGGGGTGAAGTCGTTTCGGAAAAATTCGTAAGACACTCACTGCGGCAGTGGAGATCATGGGAAGAGGGAAGTAGGACTTGGTCTGACGGAGGCACGGTGAGGCGGAGGTAATTAGAGGCGGAGGATAAAAGCAAAAGCAGGCGGAGCCGACGTAGAGGTAGTAAAGCTAAGCCTTAGTCAGAGGTCCTGTTTCCATGACAATTGTTCAGAACGAGCTCGAGCTCTCCGTAAGAAAACAGTGAATGTAATTGAAGTGCACTCAAGATGAAAGCGTACACAGAAGCGATGGTATTCACAACGGACGACTGTTTCAACCATCCTTCCAGTTGAACTCACTAAAATCCCTGACTCTTTCAAGCTCTCAATAGCAGTACCTCACCTCAATCAGCCGACCAAGGATGGAAGAACCCCTCGATGAAGTAGTAAGTCACCGGGCACCCAAGGTCACAAATACCGTATTTTCAAACCATCGTTCACCAAGATAACCCGTGTTCATGAGTTGATGTCTTTGAATAAATGTATTTATGTCGTTCAGGGATTTTCACATCCGTCTCAACATATGGCATCAAATTAATATTTACATGAAGCGTAAGACAACCGAACCCTCCAAAGTCAATGACTCTGCAGCGTCATATGCCCGTATTTTTAAATTAAGCAGACTTGTCACCAAGGCCCCAGGTGAGCTTGAAGTTTGTGGCGTTGTTGACCTGCGAGCAGACGAAGTCGTTGATACCCGCACCACCGGCGTGGCAGTAAGTGGGTACGCCGGCCTGGCCCCAGATGCTGTAGCCACCCTCCAAAGACTTGGAGACCGCGATGGTGTAAGTAGAGGTGCCGTTGTCCTGAAGGGCGAAGCCGTAGTAGGCGTCGGTGGTGTTGCACTGGCCAAAGCCGTAAGTGCTGGAAGAGCAGTCGTAGGGAGCCTTGCCGTCGATGCTCAGTTTGAAGGAGAGCGAGCTATGTCATGTTAGCCCATGGCTTAAAATGGGATAGGTGGGAGGCAGCAAGCTTACTTGACGACAGTGCCGTTCAGCTTACGGGCATAGAGGTTGGTAATGGAAGCGTGCTCAGTGGGGAATTGAGGCACCACGGCGGCAGAGGCAACAGAGCCAAGAGCAAGAGCGGGAGCGAAGAACTTCATTGTGATGGTCCAGTGGTTGTTTTGCTTGGAAAAGAGTGTAGTTGGATATGTAGCGATTGACTTGTTGATGATGGAGCGGATGGAAGGAATGCTGATCCAGTATATATATCTGTGGACCGGAAGGCCCTATCAGTGGTGGGGAATTCTAGAAATGTCAAAAGATCGACAACCGCCCAAAAAGGCCATTCGGAGCATCGTGCGTACGGTACGGTGACTCTGGATACGAGCCAAGCGAGATTTGGCACACGGAAGTGGCTAAACGCCTCTCCCGACAGGGCTGAAAGCGACCGACTGCCCTACTTCCATTCCCCTGAAGGTAGAGGGCCTTAAGGACGGGGTTGAGCCCGACCCGGCAACGCCGATGGGATGGTTTGACATGACAACACGCGAGCTCCCGAAGGACAAGAAGTCTTCAAACTCCGTGACCAGGAGAGCATGGTGTTGAGATTGGAGATAGGACGACCCGACGCTGGGCGAACATTGCCATTATCAAAATTAAGACTGCCAGCCCCGCAAGAACCTTAATTTTAAAGTTCTGGTGAGCAAGACGTCATCAGATGTGGCTGACACGGGCGTACCCGCGTTGCAGCCACCGAAAAAAAAATTAGAATCAGGCAATACGAATGACAATTTGGCAGAAAGCTGATCTCTTTAGGATGTGGAGTCTCCAACCGAGCACTTGTTTTAAGGCCTCCTTCGGTTGGCTAAATTTGGACACTTGCAGGGCTGAGAAACGAGTAACACGACATTGCCCAGAAAGTACGGCGCTTGATGCAGACATACGAGAATCTTTGATGAATGTCCTGTGACTCTCGGGCTGGGGTTTTCCGCGAATCTATGCTTATTGTTACAGAGTGCGTAGAAATCGGATTGCCTGCAATGTCGTTTGTGTGTCGAGGCAGAAATCTATCACAGGCGAAGTTCATTCGTGACAGAAAGCATTGGGCTGCAATATTGAAATAAAGAAGCAAATACGTACTGAAGTCCAAGAAGACTAATGGTTCCCCTCTTGTTATCTCCTATTGACATCAATCTTCTTTACCAAATCCCCACCCAGCCTCGCCATCTCAGCCAATATGCCCTCCTTATTAATCTCTGCATCGACCTCTGCGTCACCATTCTTTCCAGACACTGGAATGGTAGAGTAACCCATTCTAACCTTCCACTTTCTCTTTGCCGTAGTTGCTGGGTTCCATAGTCCAGTAATGACATCACCTTCACCCTCTTGGAAGAAGAAGATGATAGTGTGGCCAAAAGTGTCACGTAGCTCCGCTAGCAAAAGTTTGACAGGATCGAAGCCAGCGAGATTAGTACTGCCTTGTTCTACGGCCTCGGTCTGGAGGACCAGGTTCCTGAACTGCTGTTTCGTTGATTTGTTCTTCTTGCCGTGACCGAATTTCGTGTAGGCCGGATTGATGCGCAGAACGAAATCATAATCTGCAAGAGGAGATGCGAACAGGCTGGCTGGTTCGATTGCGATGCCTTGGTCACGGACAGTCTGTGCTGCAGCCTTGGCCAAAGCGCTCATACGGGCGGCGACGACCTTGGCCGGACGTGCATGGTCTGTCCAGGTGGTGCCCTCAGTATCAATGTTGGTGGCGGCAAATATGACGACGCGGTTCAGCGCAGGATCAATCTTGCGCCAAGCTTCGTAGCGCGTAGTAATGGCGGAAGCCTCTTCAGGCTTCATGCTTCCACCAAAATCTACGGTCAAAGGTTCGTTGCGCCAGTCCCAACGAGCCAGGAAGGAGAGTGTGCGAAGAAATCCAGTCATCGCGCTTGTAGGTGGCTCCCAAGGATACGAGTTGAGGAAAGTGCGAACCACCATCAACTCAATGAGCTCAGGGGCGAAATGGGCAGATAGCAGGTGGTCAGAAAACCACTTTTTCACGAGGCGAATGGAAGGAGACAGAGCGGGAAGACGGGTACAAAGCGCTTGGAGTGCTTGAGTATGAGCCGGCACTCGTCTAGACTCACGCTTGTACATTGCAAGAGCAAGCGCTGCTGTCTCTTTTGATGTCGCATCAAGGCTTTTGTCCTTGAGACGTCGCTCGAGAAGCGTTTGCTCACGGTCATGGTGGATCCTCAACCGGAAAGCGGCACCGTTGGGATAGATGACGTCCAGGAAAGCCTGGTTCATGAGATCAAGGCCCTCGTTTTCTAAACCGACGCGGGTTGTCACACCCTCGACACCTTCTTGCAAGAGTTCGCCGAGCTTCAAAAGGAACGCAACTTTGGTCGTCTGAATAGCTTTGATGTCGTCCGGCCAGCGGGCTGAACCTTCGAACTCAATGACCACATTTGCTGGCACTGCCACGTTTTGACGGTTCGCCAAGGGAATATCCACAGAAGTGTAGCGAAGCTGAGGGTCTGCCGCGAACACATGGCGGGCAGCAAGGGGCATGCCTTCGAGCGTCCGGATATCCCTCTCCAGTGTGTCAAATGCCTTGCGAAAAGGCAGGAAGAGGTCGGTGCCGGCCTGGCCACTGCCCGCGAGCAAGTGAGAGAACAGTTCACCGAAGAATGTGGTACTATCTGCCACATCTTTGCCCATGTGCCTGCTTAAGACGTAGCGCACAATCTGCTCAAAGATCGAGGCACTGGAATCTTTGGTGGACCACACCAGACTTTCCAGGATGCTCCCATCCTTGAAACGACGAAGCTCCGCCCTTTCACCCCAGAATTGACGGAAAGCGGCTGCCTCCTTCTTGCTTTCTGCTGCAGGTCCGTGATCGACAGATCGTCCTACGTTGGCTGGATCAACAACAAAACCGACCAAGATTCGAGCGTCCCGGGATACTGTTGTCTTGGCAGATCCAAGAGGCCACGGATAACTCTCCGGGAGGACTAGAGAGATCAGCTGTGCGCGATCGCCTAACCCGCGTTTCAGCGCTCGATAAAGCTTCTGGTAGCTCTTGACAAGCTTCTGAGTGTAGTCATCATCTTGGAGATCTATCCCTAAGGCTGATACGGGAACCTCGGTCAAGACATCGAATCTGTACAGAGGATGGTCGGATCTCAGCACGAAAGTGGAATCGAACTGGTCGAAGGCGTTCTCTCCTAAAGCCGCGACAGTAGTGCGGGCCTCGCGTCGCAAGAGATAATACGCCCAAGGCATCATCTTGTACAAAATGTTCATGCCGCGCAGACCGTCAAAGAAAGTGGGCGCACCGTCCTCGCGGGGAATTTGCACACCTGGAGCTTGATACAAGTGTGGCTGTTCGACCAAATCCCTTGTGGCCAAATACTGCAGCATGCCTTTGAAGAGTTGATAGCTGCTGTAACCTGCAGCAAACAACGGCTTCCCAGCCGGGCCACCTCCTTGCAACAGGAGCGCCATGATGGCAGCCCATTCGAAATTTCCAAAGCCACCGTTTCGAACATGGCTGCCGAATCCACGCTGTCGTAGCCAGGTTCCTCCGAGGAGACAAGCATCCCTAAAGGCCTCGGTTCGGCTCAATGAGCCATGTAGAAGCTTGAGGTATGAAGTAGCTTGGCTGTCTCCCCGGATAGATGCGTTGTAGAATGGCGTGGGCTTCAGAGCTGTCTGTGCTGGAGTCTCGCCGGTCTGTTTTGGCCTGATGCAGTTCTTCTCGGGAAGGGTCTTGTCCTCAGGGAAGACTCCGTCTGGAGCCACAGGGATGATGTGTATCCGATATTTGGAGCCTGACAAATCAGCCTCCTGGCCCTTTCCTTGGACAACGACGATGGGATGTAGCTCGTTTCCATCCAAATGATCGAATTTGAGTTGAAAGTTGTGACCCTTGGTTGCCTTGATTCCTGCGGCAAGACACGCGACGTAGTAAGCTTTCTTATAGAAGTAGCGGTAATTTAGGTAATCTTTTTCCTGGAAAAGAGTGGGGGGCATGACGACGGCAAGATCAATGGCCTGCTCCTTGCCAGTTCTCGCGTTCAGCTTCAACGGATAGCTCCCTATTGGATTGATCACGGTGGGCTTGGCATATTCGAGAGTATATTTCGCGTCCTTAGGGGGGTGGGGATGAGGAAAAGGAATCGCAACTTTGCTCTGCTTTATCAGAGAACGTTCAGCATCTGAGAACTGAAAATTTTTGTTAGCACTAAGTTCCCTACTAGCCTTCGAGCTACATAGAACATAGCCATATGTTTCACACAGAACAAGAGGAAAGAGTGACTCACAGAACTTGGTTCCCTAGCCGGAATGTTCTCAATAATGACCTTGAGTTCGCGCAGAGCTTTCTCAGCGGCAGCTTCCTTCTTGCCATGCTTAGGCCTAATCTGATCTAGCAGCTCGTCGACTTGCAACTTGAACATGTTTGACTTGTAGACCTCGCCGGTGTATGCGCCCGTCAATTCGGCCATGTCGCGATCCCGAAGCGGTCCTCTCCGCACTTCCTTCTGGGAGTTCTGCGTCTTCGTCTTCTCTGAGCTTTTGGCCTGGGCTTGGCGAGCCGAAGTTTCGTCTCCGCCCTCGCTCTCATCGCCGTCCTCCTGCTCGCTGCCGTCTTCGTCCTCGTACGACACGGCGTCCATGTCTACGTCGGCGGCCGACACGTCGCTCTGATCGTCATCGTCGCTGGAGGCGGTGTCTTTGGTAACGAAGCGGGGGTCGATAGCGCCATCGCTGCTGTGCTCGTCGGAGTCGTGGCTGAGCTTTCTGCGCTTGACGGCCGGGGGCGCCATTTTCAGAGGTTGTGTCTTGTGAGCTGCGGTCGCTGGGCGCGGCAAAATTTCTGGACCCTGGCAGGAAAGGCTTATCGATAAGCCCAGAATGACTCATTCCGGTCATCGGAGACTTCTGCGTCAGAACTCCTCGGCTTCTATTCGCCATTCCGACACCCCTCCTCCATCTTGCACACCTGCAATTATGACGGTCGCTACTCTCAACCCTGAGAACGACATTGGAGAGACTATCCCTCCGCTCACCGCGCATGTCTGTTCCTCATCTGCCCTGCCGAAGAACCGCGCCGAGATGGCGTCATTGCTAACTTTTTGCAGGCCGTGAGTGTGTCATTGCCGACATGGGACGCCAACATAGGGTACGAAGAAGGCCGTCCCGAGGTAGTGGGTAGGATGAAGACAGGTTATCCTCGGTATGAACCATCTCGCGACCCAATGGCACTTCAGCGCGCTGAACAACAAAGGTTCTTCATCCACAAGTCAATTGCCCGCTTCGCCGATGCCGTTGTAGCTACCCACGGCTCCCCCACCGAGAGCGCCATGCTCTTTCCATCCCATGCCGTCGCTGTCCGTTGCATTGAGTTCTTCCGCAAGCAGACTCCCGAGGTTGGACCAAACGAAGTCCGCATAGTTGATCTCGTCACAAATCCCGAGCACAAGCACCCCGAGGACCGTGTGTTGCCCCGTGTGTCTGCCGTTATCTTTCCAAAGGATAGATTCAAGGTCGCCAAGACCTTCTGGCAGCACTCGGGTGACGGCGTGTCAAGCAGAAGGGCAGAGTACTGCCACAAGGCATTTGAGGATGGATTGCTGGTGGAGAAATCACAGGCAGGACAGCGCATGTGCAAGGGTCCCCGCAGATACCAGAAGAAAGGTTCTATTGATATCACTGTTCAGCATTCTGCGCCTGTGAGGGAACCGGATGGTCAGGACTTTCTGCGCTTCGTGGAGGAGCGGTTTGGCAGGAATCTCGATGTGGGATTCGCGGAAAATGCCAAGCATGCTATCAGAAGGCGCATTGCAGGGTCCTTGACTGCCAATGTTGACCTTGAGGAAGCTCTGAAGCTGGAGCGCGATCACGAGCGGACCCGGGCTGTGGTAGGCTTCTCGGAGGATGACGTCTATCTATATCCCTCCGGCATGAGCGCTATCTTCAATACTCACCGCAGCTTGATGGCCGCCTTAGGCCAGCACAAGAGCGTCAGCTACGGATTCCCGTACATCGACACGCTTAAAATCCTTGAAAAATTTGGCCCCGGTGCTATTTTTTACGGACTTGGATCCTCTGAAGAGTTGGATGACCTGGAGAAACGCCTGGAGAGCGGTGAAAAGATCCTCGCGCTTTTCTGCGAGTTCCCAGGGAATCCGCTCCTCAAAGCGCCAGACCTAGAGCGCATCCGGGCACTCGCCGATAAATACGGTTTTGGCGTTGTGGTCGACGAGACGATCGGAAATTTCCTCAACATTCACGTCCTTCCTTTTGCGGATGTGGTGGTCAGCAGCCTCACCAAGATTTTCAGCGGAGATAGCAATGTCATGGGTGGCAGGTAGGTCTTGCTGATTCGGGAATTTCGAGCGACAACTAAAAATAGGCTCAGTGCGATACTCAACCCGAAGGGCCGGTACTATGACTTGCTCAAGAAGACGTGGGGAACCGAGTACGAGGACAACTACTGGCCAGAAGATGCCATTTTCTTGGAGCGCAACAGCCGCGACTTCGTCTCACGCATCGAGAGGATCAATTTGAATGCAGAGTCCATTTGCGAAGTGCTATTGAAGCACCCGAAAGGTACAGCTGCATGCGCCAAGGACATGGGAGAAAAACACTGACAGGGGGGCAGTGAAACAAGTGTACTATCCCAAGTACAGTCCAACGCGGGCGTTCTACGACCGTTGTAAGAGGCCCACTGGCGGTTACGGGGGCCTTTTGTCAGCGACCTTCTACTCGAGAGAGGACGCCATCAAGTTCTTCGACCACCTAGACACTGCTAAGGGACCTAGCTTGGGCACGAACTTCACCTTAAGGTCGGTAGCCTTCTTCGGAAACTCGGATATGAGACACAGGAGCTTACTGAGAAAATGAACAGTTCACCATACGTCATCCTAGCTCATTTCACTGAGCTCGATTGGGTAAGTGATTTCTGCCTTATGACGCGCGGCGGGAGCACCGAAACGCGCCGCACAAAAAAGCGAGATGGGCTGGCCTTCATTCCCGAAGGCGAATCTCTCGCACAAAGATGAAGCATTCGTCCGGATTGGGGCGTACCTCTCGTCCGGGCGGATTGCTCCATTTGTGCATAGAACAAACTGCCCGCTAGCCCTACCGCGCCACAAAAATGGGCTGATGCACGAGCGGCCGCGGGCATTGTGGCCCATCTCGCAGCACCAACTAAGACACGAGCGTTCGGCCTAGTAATTTCTGCCTGGCTAACCGATGATACAGGCGGCTTCTTACGGCGTCGAGTCAGACCTCATCCGATTCAGCGTCGGCCTGGAGGACACAGCGGAGCTAGTGGAAACCTTCAACCGCGCGCTCGCGGCCATGGGATGACGGAATTGAAGATTCGCATGGTAGGGAGCGAGCGAGTGAGGAGGGAAGGGTGGGGAATCGATTTGCCGACGGTGCGGTCGGGATTTTTTTTTCTTGGGGGCGGATGTGCGGTCTCGACAAGCGTGACACCAAAAAAAGTAGCTCGATCTTCGAAAAGGATCAGAAAGGACGCCGTTGGAACCGGCATATGCGGGCAATTGCATGGGGCGCATGCCCGATTTTCCCGTCAATGACAGGCGTGGGCTAGCTGTCCGCCAGTCCACCCGAGGCATGGCACAGTTGACGAGGCTGGGCCGAGAGGCGGCCGCCCGCGACGAGCCAAAGGGACAACATGGAATTGCCGCATCTGTTGTGGGGCCAGAAAATAGGGCATGCGTGGGGCGATGGACTGATCTCGCAGTGCACACTCTTTAAAACTAAGTGGCGGCCAAAGAAAAACGGCATGACTTTCCCGAAAGGCGTAGGCAAAAGCCTAATTCGAGCGATACCGCCGCCCTAAGGCCGCGCACGAGGCGTCACGAATTTTTATTTCCTGTGCCTTTCGCATCATTGCTCGGAGACAATTTCGACACCAAGCCCTACTCTCCGGAGACTTTGCCTATTGGTCACAGGGCCACGTCTTTTTTCCACTTTTGTATCCCAGAACTTCGGCCGCCCATCTAGACTGAACCTCTCCGCAATTATTTTTGTCTGGCGGTTTCGATGCCCGTGGGCGGTCCCTGACATGTGCTCAGGGATAGGCCTGCTTGCCGGGCAGCGCACAAGTAGCGAAAACAGCAGGGCGGGGGCCGCGTATCTTGGGCTCCCGACGTTCCCCGATGATACCCGCCAACCTGCTTCAGGGTGCAGCAGCAGGGCGGCGCGTGTGTGTGGAGGACAGGCTTGCACAATTCCGGCCAGGGGTTCAGAGGGATGAATTGGCTTTCCACCGCTCGATCCCTTCTTCCGATCAGCAGCAGAGGCGCGCATCCGAGAGAGACAGGGAAACAAAGGGTCACAGAGAGCGAAAGAAGATAAAGAGGCGTCGCCGAGAGGGGCAAGGGCGCAGAGCGGGCCAAGCAGACCTAATGCGCGCCGGAAACCTGGAGATTCCGCAGTGCCGCGCGTGGTCCAGTCATCTGGAGCTCAGTGCTCGGCGTGATGGTTGCGATGATCAGCGGTTGCTGCCTGGGGCAGGCGGGTCCAGGCGAACATGCGCCTTTGGGAAGTAATTCGCGAGCTCTCGACTGGGGCACAGCTGCGAGTGATTCAATGCCGACCAGGACTCATGTCCGCCGGGCCAGACTCGCAATGCTTTGGGGGGAGATATGCGAGCGGGGTGTATATGTCGTTCGAAAAACGTGGTGAGGTGTGCGGCACGGGCGCGCTTTTCCTTGCAGCGACCGCGCCGTGGAAGCGGGTGCGGGCTACAGCGGCAACCAGAAATCGGCAAGGCCTTGCGCAATGTCCATCTGCGCGCCAGGCCCCCTGTCGGTCAATCCCGGCACGCGATCCGGCGATCTTGCGCCGAAAGCGATAACTCTGGACGAACTACTGACGACGACAGCAGCGACGACGACGACTGTGCTCTCTGCCGCCAACGCAACGCCTGTCACATGCGCTCGCGGGAACAAAGGCCGTGTAGCCGTTTCAAGTGTGAGCCACTCCGCGAAATGAAGACTGCTGAGGCTGATCGCCCGGCGTTCTCCAGCTGGGGAAGTGGCGTCTGCCAACAAGCCGCACCCAGGGCGCGAGCAAAGGGAGAGGTGGATACTGTGCAATGCCTAGAAAGCGGTAAGCCTGCGCACCACAGCCGATCAGATGACTGCCGGCGCGGTGCTAAGACTTCGGGGCCGAGTTTGAACAACACACTATGCGTGGTTGTTGCCGGCTTGGCGCGCGTCGTCCGGCGTTGAGCTCTACTCTCTCCCTCTCCCTCTCCCTCTCTAGACAGATGGGCGAAACGGAGATTTTGGACGCCGAGCGTTTTACATATCGAGCCGTCGATCACCAACAGCCGCCCTTGCGTGCATCTTCTGGCGGGGATGCGTGGAGATCATGCCCGCCCTGCCGCCTGGGCGAGGTCGAAATTAAGGAGAGCCGTCCGGCGTCGGCGGCCCTCCGAGGCGGCGCGCGGGCCTGGTGTTGAAATTGGCACGGCATTCGGCCTCGAGGACTCCGAAGCCCGAGACTAAGCTATGCTTCAGCAGCACGCAGCCTCTTGGGTCAACAATCAACCGGGCCGATCTGATATCTGAGGGCGTGGAAGCCGTCGTCAGTGGCGGGCGCTGCGCTTGTTCAGCCGCGCGCTACGGCTAGAGGGCGCAGAGCGAGCTCCACTTCCCGTCCGCATTGGGGCGCCGCGGAGCCAAAGATGGCCGCATCGGCGAGTCACGACGTCGCCGGGCGATCACCGCGCGGGCGTGACGTGGACGGAGGTGCTGGTGACGGCACGCGGGCGGACGGGAGTGCTCTGCCTACGTCGTAGACGGGAGGTTAAAACACGTCCGGCACAGCTCCGTTATGCCTGGAAATTGGGCTCTGATATAGCGTGCCAGCGCTGCGGGTGGAGCGCACCGGTGTCGAGCAGCCCCCAAAGCCCACAACCCTGCGACGGCAGCCATGGCGCCGGCAACTCCCAGCAGCGCGCCCCCCCCGCCGACCCAGGGTCTCATTTTCGAGGGCAGCGAACCAGCAAAATGCGACAGCCGACACCAACCAACATGATCGACGCGCTCGCTCCCGCATCCCATTGGTGCAATATTGGCGACCAGCGCTTAGCTCTGCCGGCCGCCGGCCGTCATGCGCTGTGCACGGCATGGCTGAGGCTCTCTCTGGGCTGGTGCTGGTGCTGGTGCTGCTTGCTGGTGCTGCGGTGAGCGGTCATCTGCGCTGGAGGAGGGTGGTCACTCTGGCGGGGAGCGCAGCTCTGGGGCGGTCTCTACGGCTCTGCGCCGTTCCTCGTCGCTGCTGCTGCTGCTGCTGCTGATGCTGATGGCGGCCGGCATCATGCGACCTGACACCGTTACCCCGGCCGGCTGGTGGACGTCGAAGAAGTGGGGAAGCGTGAAGATCGCCTTTGTGGTGGCCCGCCGTTTGGCAGTGACAAGCAGGCGGCGGCGGCGAGCGTCGATCCGAGCGCCAGGTCTGGCACCGATTTGGACCGGCAGGCTGGGCGCAATGCGAAAGCGAGGGCATGGGCAGCAGCAGCGGCGGCGGCGGCGGCGGCGGCAGGGCAGGGCTGGCTGCCCGCGGCGGCGGTGGCCTGGTGGGTCGGCGCACGCAGGCAGCTAGGCAGCAATGGCGGCCGCTCGCG
Organism: Botryosphaeria dothidea; assembly: GCA_011503125.2. Classification (NCBI taxonomy): domain Eukaryota; kingdom Fungi; phylum Ascomycota; class Dothideomycetes; order Botryosphaeriales; family Botryosphaeriaceae; genus Botryosphaeria; species Botryosphaeria dothidea. The sequence goes on along the minus strand of WWBZ02000040.1, from coordinate 1,828,100 downwards.
CCAAGAGCCCGCAGCTAAGCACCACGCGCGCTGTCTGCCCTTACTTCGCAGTTATCACGTTGGCTGTTGCTAAAGAAAGACGCCGGCCGTGGCGCAGTGGCCCAGCAGCAGCAGCAGCAGCAGCAGGCCAGCAGCCGGCCTCCAGCACACCAGTCGCGGCGGGGCTGTCGAGATCGATCACCGCCCACACTGCGAGCGCGCCGTGCGCTGGCTCGTGGCTCGTGGCTCTGGCGCGCGCTCTGGCTCTGGCCGTGTGTTGGGTCTGGCTGGCTGGCTGGTTGCTGCTGCTGCTGCTGCTGCTGCGCGGCGGGTCGTCGTCCTGGCGGCCGGCCGACTGAGCGGCGGCAGGCACTCGTCGTCGCCCTATTTTGGGCCGGCAGCGAAACACCCGCTGAAACGACCCGCCTGCGCGCATCTCCAGGAAATGCGGCCGCCTCGAGCGCCACCAACACGCGCGACTGGTCCCAAGCCCCTGGCCCAATGGCGGTAAACCCAGGGCTCGCAGAGAACGCACCCTGAGCGCCGTGTCACCGCAGCTGGCCGGCTGCTCGAGCCCTGACAAAGCACGCGCTCAGCGGTCAAGCGTACCATGCGCAGCCAAAGCTTGTACTAATCTCCCGTCCCAGCGTTGACAGCCGTGCAGGTGCCAGGCACGCAGGTGGCATCATGTCCTATGCCCACACTAACCTCATGGCCCGCACGGGTTTTCCCCCAAGCGTGCTGACAGGGGGGCGAATCCTTCACGCGCACGGGGCCAACCAGGCGAGTGTTGGTTCTTCCACCATGTTGTAGACATCTATATGATGTACCCTCGCCCCCCCCCGGGCATGGCGCAGGCAGCTGTTGTCCGAGAGTAAACGTTTTTAGCTGTCGTCCCAGCACACGAGCTCCCATCGCCCAAACACTTCCTGATATAAGACTTCATATCTCGCCGAATACAGCCAACGGTAAGTGTATTGCGGCGTGGTAGCTCCAACACCTCCGCGCCGTACTGATCATGGCTCCTCCCAGATCCTCTGCTCCTCGAGATCCCGACAACGAATCTGATCCTCGGGTCCTCCGCCATTCAAGCCTCTCCCGAGACTCCTTCGCGCCTCATAGTCCATCCTTCCCCGCGGCCGCCCCGCCGCGAGACCCAACCTACCCGCAACATCTCCTGGACCCTGCCTTCGACGGCTCGTCCCAGGACCTCACCCTCCTCGATCCATCATCGTCCTTGGGGCTCGACTACGGCCTTGACCCTTCCGCTGCCGACCAGCCCTGTCACAGTCCTCCAGGCCAAGAGGCGCAAGACATGAGGTAACCCGGACTCCAACCAAACCGGACGCCACTTCCAAGCAATCATCACTCATCAGCTCTGCAGCTCTCTCGGCTTCATGATGCCCACACAGTACGGCTCCTTCCCCTCCTCCGGGAACAACTTCGACTATGGTAAGTCGACCCATCTCGGAGCTGCCCAGAGCCTCGACCGCTGGCGAAGCGAGGAAAAAAGCGGACCCTTCCCTCGGCACCGTCGGAAGACGTTGAAGTGTTGCCCGTTGCTACGCGGTCACATGCATCGGCAGAGCAGCAAGAGACGGGCTTCGTGGGACGGTCGTGGCTCGTCGGGCACTCCAAAAAGAAGCCAAGAGAGAAAGGGCAAGGACTGATTGGGACGAACAGGTTATGCTCCGGACCAGACTCAGCAGTCATCTCCGCAGCACCAGAACTACACGCAGAGCAGCGGGGCTCCCTCTCCGTACATGCAGTCGTACCCCGGCGTGCTCAGAAGTAGCCCAGGCGCCGACTACCCGTCCAGACACGGCTCGATAGCAAGCTCGACGGCATCCGGAGGCTACGTGCCCGTCTCCAGCGACGGGTCCTCAATGACAGGCACGAATGCGCAGACGTCGCCGTACCCGCCGATTCATCCCAACATGCCAGCACCGTATGGGGGCAACTATTCAACGTAAGATATTGGGCCCCCTCCTCCAACACGAGAGCGCGCATAAGCCCTAACATCAAGACAGCTCGGTGGGCCAATACGGCGCCAACGCAGGATACGGGGTTCCATACGGCACGACAGCAGCAGCAGGAGCACCGCAACCCATGTACGGAGGCGCGGCATCGCCCTACCCGGCGCAGTACGGTGCAGGAAGCGCAGCGGATCCGTCAGCAGCACTCGGGGCCGACCGGGGGGTGCGCGTGCTCAACTCGAGGCCGAAGCCACAATGCTGGGAGCACGGGTGCAACGGGCGCCAGTTTTCGACGTTCAGCAACCTCCTCCGGCATCAGCGCGAGAAGTCAGGCACGGCGGCCAAGTCATACTGCCCGCGGTGCGGCGCCGAGTTCACGCGGACGACGGCGCGCAACGGGCACATGGCGCATGACAAGTGTAAGCCACGCAAGGCGTCGGACGCATCATGAAAGAGCTTGAAGGCAGCAAAACAGGAAGCGGTGGCCCACGTATGACATGCATGATCTTCTTCTTTTTGCGGCCAGCGTCGCATCAGCTGGATCTCAGCCGCTCGCTTAACGGCGCGCGGTGCGGGAAGCCTGATGGTCGAATGTGGCCGGCTTCCCGTTGTTTCCTCTGCATCATCTTTTTTTTTTATTGCAAGCAGCATGGCGCGGTGTTCTGGAGGTCACTTTTTTTGGGGGGGGTTTGAGCATTTCACTACGGCGTTGCAGACGGACGGAGGAGGGAGGCGGAGGACAGGCGGTTGGCGGGCAGGCATTTTTCCACAATCTCACGCTGGGCAGCCTTCCGGAAAGCATGTGCACGAGGGGGAGAGGCGCGATCGTTCGTTATTCGCAGACAGTTTGGAGGCAGCAGCGCTCCGCGCAAAGATACCAACTCCGTTACTTCGATCCTATTGAAGAACTAGCAAAAACGACTGCCGCAAGCGGACAAGTTTACGATGTCATCATCCTCTTTGGTAGGTGCTCTGACTGCGCCTTGGCAGCCACGGCCGATTGCATCAGGCCCGGGGCAGATCTCTCTCGCTTCGCATAGCAGGGCAGCCAGGTACATTATTTTTGGCAGCATTAGCGCAGGCGTCAAAACAGAGTGCTGACTGTGCCGGTGGATGCAGGCTGACATGGCTGCGTCCGCAAGTGGCAGTAGAACAGGACTGAACGGGCAGCACCGCTCGGGCCCATGGGCGGGGCGGGGCGCGCGGTGATGGGATGATGTTGGTCTCGACTGTGATAAGTGCTGTCTCTGTGTCCGCTCTCAGCCGCAGCCCGCGGTGCAACGGCTGGCGCGGAGTTAACCGCCAGCGCGGCCGAGGGCAGTCCGGAGCACGTTGGCGCAAGGTACCCAGGCCAGGCATCAGTCCGTCAGCTGCGTGCGCTTCCGGCGGAGAGGTAGCGCGATCGTCGCGAGCGGTATCGCGAGGCCCTAAGGATGCCAGCGCAGGCTTCGAGAAGACCCGGCTGTGGGGAATGGAATCAGGCACCCGTCAGGCAACAAGCCTCGGGCTGCGCTGGGTGCATATGCGAAGCGAGCGGTGTGTGCGGGCGTGCAGACCAGTGCGTGCAGTGTGCGGCGGAATGGCGGGTGCCCAGCCGACGGCCACTCGCCCAGCCGGCTCCATCAGATGCAGCCCGATCCAGCACCAGCGTCGTCATAGCAGACTGTCCGCCCCCAACGAGCTAGCGATGCAACTCTGCGGCACAGCTCTCATTCTTCTGCACCCCTACCAGCTGTCCCCGCAGCTCCGACGTCAACCACGCCGGACACCGTCCCCGCGCCCGGCACTTGCCTGAGCTAGCAGCTCCACCGCACGCGCGCCCCCGGAAGCAACGCCGTGGCCCTGGGCTCGCCGAGCCCGAAAGCGAGATGGCTGCCGCAGTGGTGTCGGTGGTTTCCATGACACGCGCAGCGCGAGAGAGAGAGGGAGAGGGAGAGAGAGGGAGAGGGAGAGAGAGGGAGAGACGGCAGGAACGCCCGGGAGCAGCAGTAGCGCCCGTTTGAGCAGCAGCAGCGACGGCTGACGGGGTTCTTCCACCTCCGAGCCCCTGCCAGGGTCCAGCCGGCCGGCGGAGTCATCATCGGCAGCATTCATTCCTCCATCGTCCGGCCTCTGCAACCGCCCACACCACTTCTCCATCATCATCATCATCACCGCTGCCCTCCTCCATCGCTATTATTGCACCATCGTCAGCGCCATGCCGTCCTTCTAGCCGGGTCCCTAGCGAAGCCATCCTGTCGCTTGATCTGCTCCATCATCCAACGACGCGAAACTGCCCCTTGACGAATCAGCCAAGATGTTACCATTATCATCGACCTCATACCGAATACGGACTTTATCCACTTTCCCCAGCTTACTGCGCGGCCCCTTTCGTTTGTCCCCTGAGCCCAAAGCTTGTGATTTTTTCCGCTGCCCAGCCAGCAAACCGTCCAATCCCTCAGCACGCGTTGGCTGCCCTGTCCTGATTTACCTCCGCCATGGCGTCCATCTTCACCTTTGATCCAGACCCGCCGCGGGTTGCGTCGCCGTGGTCTACCCCGCGCTCGATGACGCCGCGCGAACCGTTGGGCCTGGCAGTTGCAAGCCATCCATCCGCCGCATCCTTCGCCGCGGGTGGCGGCCTCGAGCCTAGGGCTGTGCTCGAAACAGACAGCGCCGTCACCAGGCTGGATGCGGAACCCCAGGAGGGTCCAACCGAGTACAAGCTGCATCTCTTGCTGCGCCCACGACGATCGTTCACGACGTCGACCACTGCCCGTCACGTGGCGGGCTCGCATCGCTCGAGTCTCGGGATCCCAACACCTCGAAGCGTCTCCGAGACTGCCGTTTCGCGCACTCCGGCAAGCACTCCACCGAAGGCTGCCTCCAGCCAATCACGGCAGCATCGTCTGGAACAGCTGACCACGCAGCTACTGTGGCGGCTGCAGCAATCGTCACCTTACCACTCTACCTCCGCCAATGAGCTCGTCGTTCCGCAGTTTCCTGAAGCGAGCGAGCAGCTCAGGGCACCGCCTTCTCTTGCAAGGTTGCTGCCCGGCTTGGAGGAGAGCAAAGGCGCATTGTACGAGATTGGCGTGGCTGACGATGGAACCTTTGTGGGGCTCGCCGATGATGAGATGGAAGAGAGCTTGACCAATCTGCGCGCCATGGCCGCCAGTCTCGGCTGCACCGTCAAGGTTCTGCGCATGATCCCCGTGGGAGAGTGCGCCTGGGACGACGAGATCGACGACACGGTGCACGCTGGCAAGCTCTGGGTTGCAGAGGCTTTCGTCAAGCCCGAAGTCAATGGCCCGCAGGGTGCAGGCGCCAATGCACAGCTCGATCATGTTGCACAGCCACTTGCGCAGATTGACCTTGAGAACCCACCTGCATCCGAGCAGCTCCGTGTGTCTCTGACCGGAGCAACCATGTCTGGCAAGTCCAGTCTGCTCGGCAGCTTGTCCACCGCAACTTTGGACAATGGCCGAGGCAAAAGTCGACTCAGCTTACTGAAACATAGACATGAAATTGCCTCTGGAATGACCAGCTCCGTCACTCAAGAGCTCCTCGGATACACCGACTCCTCGGGTGCTTCTGGGAGTGTGGACGTGATCAATTATGCATCAGGCAACGTCGATTCTTGGAATGACATCCATGCTGCCTGCCAGTCAGGTCGCCTAGTCTTTTTGTCAGACTCTGCTGGTCATCCGCGTTACAGGCGGACCACCGTCAGGGGCCTAATGGGCTGGGCGCCTCACTGGACGTTGTTGTGTGTGCCAGCAGACAATGATGAAGACACTTCTGGCAGAGTCGGTAGCACACCGTCCTCGGAAGAAGTGCTTGGCGCTGCTGCGGCTGATGTTGACTTATCTGAGGCTCATCTCGAACTCTGTCTCAAGCTTGGACTGCCACTAATTGTCGTGGTCACTAAATTGGACCTAGCTTCGAAACCAGGGATAAAGAGAACACTGTCCAAGTTACTCACAATCTTGAAGAATGCGGGCAAAAAGCCCAGTATTCTGCCCAGTCAACCTGTGACGGGGACTCTGACAGAAAATGAGCTCGCAGTTGTACCAGTGTCAGAGCTTGATCTCGTCCGAAAGAAAGCTACCGACGAACTTGCGCATGACCCCCTTGGTGTAGTCCCCATCGTCCTGACAAGCTCTCTGAATGGACAAGGGATACGTCAGTTACATGCTATCCTGCATGAGCTTCAAGTTCCTACGCCTGCCCCTGTACCGGCGGGAGGCGAGGAATTGACTCATCTTGGATCAATTGAAGAATCCAAAACGAACACTGCCCTGTCCACTCTCTATCACGTCGAGGACGTCTGGCGACTCAACTCTAGTGGTGAGGCTACCCCTGAGCTCTCTGACATCTCCATTGTCAGCGGCCACCTCCGCTATGGCACGCTTCACCTCGGAGACGAGCTTCTCCTGGGGCCGTATCCGGTTGGCAACATTGCCGCAGCCGCAGCGGCGGCGGAGGATGGCAGCGACAGCAGTGGTTCTCCCGCAGCGCTGCCCGTAAGACCGTCCGTCGCCACCACTGTTCCCACCAGCCGCTCTTTCCCCGGTGCCTTTCACAAGAACCTGACGCTTCCATACTACCCCGCCTCCTCTTCTGCTTCCCGCGCAAACAAGCAGCATGAATGGCGCCGCGTCCGCATCACCAGTATCCGGAACCTCCGCCTCCCCGTCCGTACGCTGTACGCGGGCCAGGTCGGCTCCCTTGGCGTCCTTCCTGTAGACGAACGCGCCTCATCGTTGACAAGTGCCGCCGCCGCGACGACCACTCTCTCATCGTCCACTTCATCTAAGAATGCAGCCGCCGCCGCCGCATTGCAAGGCCGTATCCGCAAAGGCATGGTGCTCGTCCGGCCAAGCAACGATGGTAGCAACCCTGCGGCATCCTGCCGCGCCTTCGTCGCGCGCTTCGCCGGCGAGGGCGTGCGCAACCTGATCGTCGGAAGCCTGGCTGTGACATACATCGCCAGCGTCAGGGCGAGCGCGAAAGTCGTCGCCATCGCCATCGACGACGGGGACGGTAAGCAGCACTTGAAGAGAGAGAACAGCAGCAATGATGCCAGTAGAAAAGAGGACGACGGGTTCGGGTTCACGTTTGAAGGTGATGATGATGGCGAGGATAGCAGCAGCGGCGATGCGGACGGGGCCAAGAACGGCGCTAGACATGTGGATGAGAGCACGCTCGTGACATTTCAGTTCGTAGCTACAAGGGAGTTCATCGAGGTCGGGGCAAAGGTGCTGGTTATGGAGGGTGGGCGGAGGCAGAGAGAGGTGGCGGACCGGTCCGAGAGGAGTGTGGTCGGTTTGGAGGGGTTTGTCGGAGAGGTGGTGGAGTGGTTTGGGTGAAGATGTACGTGCCGGTGGAGATGCATGCGGTCGTGTGGGGGGGGGTGGTGGTTTGGGTTTCTTTCTCGCTCTTCTGATGTTGATGCTTTGTTCTACTCGTTCATCTTTGGCGCTCATTGCTTGGGATAGAGGGTTAAGAAGATGCGGTAGATGAGTTCTCACTTGGGCCATCGTCGTGATATGAAGCGTCCTCCATGGTTGGAGTAGAGAATGAAGTTGTAACGTGTAGGACGGTGGCATTGCATCAGGGATTGGGTTCACAAACTTGGTCTTGCGCAAGTTAATAGCACTCTCAGTCAAATGGATGACTTCACTTCTTACTCGTTCAATTGACAAGACGTTGCCGATCGAAAGCAAGCTCAAACAGAAGCATTAGTCCTACCGGAGCACCGTTCGCTAATGAAGACTTTACTCGCTATCCTACAGCCACAGGCTCTCTCCAATCTTGAGCTCCATTGGGTCTTCCGAAGCCGGATCTTCCCCTTTTCTAGAAAAAAAAACCGCCACATCCGCAAAGCCTGCATTTCTTCTCCCTCGCCTTCGAATTTACTTTTGTTTTGATAATAACCAAATACTTCCTCCCACCGCAACCACCCATCTCCGAACAACAATCCTCCAATGCTTATGTCGTCAAAATACTCCCTCACTTCGTTCCCGCAACCCTCGTGACCCTCGGCCCCCTCTTCGCAATCGCCTCCTTCATCTTCTGCTTCACGACCTCCTTCTTCCCCGCCTTCCGCACGTACTCCCTGACCTCCTCCCTGCCCACCAGGTGCTCCCCGCCAAACGCGGCGTCCTCGACGCTCCTGAGCACCAACTCTCCGCCACCTGGGCCCACGCTGCCCCTGAGACCGGGGCTGGGCGAGGCGCGCCTGTCGGGTGTGAGGAACAGCCTCCTGCCCACGCTGCCGGGCGTGCCGTAGTAGCTCCTCCGGCCCGAGGGCGGCGTGGCGAAGACGGCCGGGCTGGCCTCGCGGCTGAAGCGGCCGGAGCTGCGGAGCGACATGGCGTTGAGGCCGGCCGCGATGTCGTCGTCGTCGTCGTCCTCTTCGCCGTTCGCCGGGAGCTCCAAGTCGTCCTCGTCGCCGGCCAGGAGGCGCAACTTGCGCAGCTGGTTTTCGAGCACGGCGAGGTCGCCGCTCTTCTGCTCGACCATGGCCGTCATCTTCTTGATCGTGTTCTCGACGGCTTCGGCCGTGGGCGTGGACGAGGAGGTGATACCGCCACCGCCGGCCTTGCTGGATTGTACTGAGGATATGCGTGTCTTGAGGAGGACAATGCCTTCTTCGGCCTGAGCGAGAAGTTTCTGCGTCTGTGCGAACGCAGAGCGCAGCTGTGCTTGTTGTGCGCTTTGCTCTTCCGAAAGCGGCGTTGCGCGTGTTACAGCCAGCTTGGATGGGTCACGGCGTTGCTCAATTGACTTGCGCACATCGTTGAGACGTCTACGCAGCTGGCCTACGTCCTTGGAAAGACGGATCAAGTCGCGAATCTTGTTTTGAAAGTCGGCGACGCGGCCGGTATCCAGTGAGTGCTCCAAGTTCTTCTCCACCTTGGAGAGGTCTTCGATCTCCGCAAGCACCCAGTCGTTTTGTTCCAGGTCGTCGACGTCAACGTCAAGGTCATCCCGCGAGCGACCTTCGTGAGTGATTTCATTATGACCTTTGATGAATCCTGCGAGGTGATGTGCGTTCAAGCCAACGGTATCGATCATACTCTGCATGTCTCTGTACAGCTGTTCGATAGAGCCAGGTACACTGGACGGGCCAGACCTTCCAGCATAGTCTTGGTGGACGTAAAATTCCTCAAGAGTTTTCGTAGCACGGGGAGACGAGGATAGGACCGCACGTGTCGCCTCGAACTCTTGGTCGTCGCCCAGGTCGTGCAAAACAGGGTCCTGCGCTGGTGGTTCGCTAGGACGGGATGTCGCACGGGTGATCGGAGCAGGAGGGGGTATGGTCACTGCCTGGCGTCTCGGGCCAGGGCTGAGTACCGACGTCGAGGCGGCGCGAACAGGGCTTGGGGAGCGGAAAGGCTCATCACGCTTGGAGGAAGACGGAGGAGGGAAGACGGGTGTGGGTGCCATGTGCTTGGGGACGCCGGCGGGAGTAGTCGATGCAGCGAATGCATTGCGGCTAGGCGAGCGGACTGGCGAGCGAGACGGACTGCGGGACTTGGGTTGTGCCATAGGTCTGGACCTCGAGTCTGAGCGGGTCTTTTCTATCGGGGGGAATGACCATGCGTTGTTTGTGGGGGCAGGGGGTGCAGGCGCAGGTGCCGGGGCTGCTGGAGCCTCGTCCTTCTTCTCGGGCTCCTCTGAAAATGAAGGAGAATCGGGCTTCTCTACGTTAACAGGCGGGCTTCCGGCGATCGGAGGCAGGTCATCCTCTTCCTTGTCGTCTTTCTTCTGTTTCGGCAGAGTGAAGTCAGGTGGAAGAGGAGCATCTTCCGGCTTGAAATCATCCGTCTTCGGGGGCTTCTTGATAAAGTCTGGTGGCAAAGGAGCAGCTTCAGGCTTGGTGTCTTCCTTTTTAGCTTCCTCTGGCTTCGTCTCGGGGGTTGGAGACTTGGCCTTTTCTGTAGGCTTGCCGAAGAGGTTAGAGCCAGTAGATGCGAAAGGAGAAGGTGACGAGGTCGATTTGTTGAAACCAAACAGTCCGCCACCCGTCTTAGGAGCTTCCTTGGGGGAAGTGGAGGTCAACGTCTCCGGTGCCTTGCTGCCAAACAGTGAAGATCCAAATTTGCTGGGAGTCTTGGGATCTGCCTTTTGTTCCGTTGTCTTCTGAGTATCACCTAGAGCCTCCCCCAGAGACGACCCAAGACCAAAGCTGCCGAAGCTAGAACCAGCTTCTGGCTTTGACAAGTCATCCTTCGCAGTGCCATCTCCCTTGAACGCAGAATCTAGCTTGAAGCCGCTAGCTCCGAGACCAAATGGGCTGGGTTTCGCGGCTTCCTTCGGCGTGGCAGCATCATCTGCGTCGCCCATATCAGACTCCTGGGTTTGCGGCTGTTCCGCTGGCTTCTGTTGGCCGAACAGGGTCGCGGAGGATTGGGCCGGAGCCCCGAAGGATGGAGACTTGATAGTTGAACCGCCTGTTGTCGAATTTAGCGATACCGTCGACCCGAAACTGGGTTCGGTACGTAGACCGAAACTTTGGTTTGGCGTACCGGCTTGACCGAATGACGAACCGCTCCCGAATATCGACTGCCCAGGCTTGTTTGCCGCTGCCAATCCACCAAATGATGATTGTTGACCAGCCTTAGCCGTTGATGCGAAGGGTGAAGCGCTTTGCTGTCCAAATTTAGCAAAACCAGACTCACTCGATGCTGGACTTCCAAAGGTTCCGCTTGGCTTAGGGATCTGAGATTGCGTCGAAGCTTGAGAAGCCCACGGAGAAGACTTCTGGCCCAGGCCACCAGCAGATCCAAAGGCCGAGCCTGTGCCTGGCTGAGATGGGGCTCCAAAAGCGGGTTTGCCAAATGCCGGAGCGACCGGCTTCGACGCAGATCCAAATGCAGGCTGACCAAATGCAGGCGCACTCGTTGCGCCACCTGTGCTGCCAGACGCCCACGGAGACTTGTTCTGGCCCATAGGCGACGCGTTACCGAAGGGTGAGCTGCCAAAAGCAGGTTGGCCAAATGTGCCACCGGCCGGCTTACCAAAGGGGCTTGACGAAGCAGGAGCACTTGACTGACTCTGCCCTAGTGAAGGTGAAGGTTGGGCACCACTGGCTGCGGCGAGACCCTCATATGCTGTTCCTGCTTCTATCGAAGCATTGTAAACAATCCACCATGCATTGAGATAACCTTCCTGATTCAAAACCATTACGGCAGGGAGTGGAGTCTTTGACCATTCGATATCGCTTCCGCTGATGGGCTTGTACACCTTTTCCTTGCTAGAAAGGTCGACAGCGAGGCCGAGCGGGGATGAGTCAGGCATGTCAGGATATGCGTCTTCGTCAACAGTACTAGGCATAGATGCCTTGCGGGCGTCATCTGCCATGCCAGTCGGTACATAAGTATTGGTGACTGGAGTTTCACGGGAAAGCGGTTGGGAGCTCTTTGTAATAACTCCAAGCTCCAGACCTCCTGTGGAAGAAACCAAAACTAAATCGTCTAGACTGGGCTTCCAATTCCGAAGGCGGGCGATAAAGTAGTGTGGAGGAGAGTTGCGGACTTCGCCAAAGCCATCGCATGCGCCCAGTATGAACTTGCTGAATGTGTAGTTCTGGGTACCCTTCTCGCGCTGAACAATGTGATACGACATTTCTGGAGGCGAGCCAGGCTCAATGCTTGTCGGCGCATGCACAACGAAGAAGTCATCGTTTGTTAGCCATGAAATGGCGGAAACTGTTTTTGTAAGTACCAAACTATGCTGTGGGGAGTAATGGCGCATACCGTATTGATCTCCCACTAGTGTAGGCGGTCGCGGGATGAGCGCTTGCGGTGTACCGTCCGGCTTCATTTGGATGACAGTGCCATTCCCAAGCCCAGCCACCAGCTGCTTACCCTTATTACTCCACATCGCGCAGCTAACGTTGTCCTTCAATACAACACCCGTTTGCGTCTTCACGAAGTCCCTTTGATTGAGGTTCGCAATCATCAGTTGCCCTTTCTCTGTGACAACCGCGATGTTCTCGGCCAGTTCCGGTGCCGGGTTGGGTATTAAGGACCGGACGCCCATGCCCTGCGTCGCCATCTGGAAAGCCGAGTTGGTGTTCTTCTGCAATAGCGCCGCAACCTCATGTATTGCCAGTCCACCACCCTGCTGCGCCGAAATGACCAGGTATTGCTCGTCCGACGTGAATGCGACTTGCGAGAGGCGCGGCAGAGGAATGGTCAGTTCAGGAGAGAATGGGACAACAGAATCCTTGTTGGACTCGTCGCGCTCGGAGGTGAGAGCGGCGCGAATGCTGTCGGCGGAGGCGATGACCAGGCAATCCGGACCTGCGGCGGCGACAACACCCTTCCGCGGCGCGGTGGTAAACAGGTTCGATTCGGCCGGGGGTAAGTCGTCGGCGCGCCATGGCGAGGGAAGCAGCTTGAGCTTGTTCGTGATTTTGGTTTTCGTGTTCCGGCCGGCGATGGCGGCGAAACCCAGGTGCTGCAGGTGAGGGTTAGCACGCAAACTGATGTTCTGGTTGAGAGAGCGGTTGCTGAAATGGTTGATTGGAAAGAGTCGCAGTACCTCAGTTTGGATGTCCATAATGTCATCAGCCTGCCGAGCTTGAGGATTGGCGCCGCTCATGGCGCCAGACATGCCGCCCATAGAGAAAGCCATGGCTACTCAGGGGTACTAGGGTCGCGTGCTTCGCAGAGGCGAGTCGATGGATGCGAGGTTCAGGTTGAGAGGCGCGGCATGCGGTTGCGCGGCGGCGGCGCGATGTTTTGGGAGGACGAGCAAAACGAGAGGAAGGAAAATGCTGGAGCTCGCAATGGAAATTAAGCGGGGCGCAATTGCAGGAGCCTAAGCAGGCCCAGGCAGCAATGAGCTCGGGCAGCGGGGATAGTCGGGGAGCTGGCACTCCTGGTCGGGCGGCGGATTAAACGGAGTGGTGGTTCATGTTGGAGCGAGCGGGCTTGGACGCGGCGCGGTGAAGTCGAGCGAAATGCTCGGGCCGGCTTGCGTCGCCTGGCGCGTTGCCTGGAGCTTGAGCTTCCCGCGGGTCGCCAGCACGCAGCTTCCACACCAGCACCAGAAGGCCGTACCAGCGACCACCACTCCCAAAACCCCGACCCCGCCGCACCCTTTTATCTGCTTCATCCGTCCCGAGAAGCTGACAGAGTCTGCCGTCGCTCGCCCTCCACTCACCACCGCCCATTACCATCAGCCACCGCCCTCACAGCCGTCGTCACAATGCCCGGCTTCGATTTCTCCAACTACAACCGCAATGCCGCCCTACATGCGCAGGGCGTGCCGCTGCCCAAGGCTACGAGCACCGGTACCACCATCGTCGGATGTCTGTTCGACGGAGGCGTTGTCATCGCCGCCGATACCAGAGCCACCAGCGGCCCCATAGTAGCCGACAAGAACTGCGAGAAGCTGCACTACATCGCCCCTCAGATCTGGTGTGCAGGTGCCGGTACCGCCGCCGACACTGAGTTCACGACTGCGCTGATGTCGTCGAACCTGGAGCTACACGCCCTGTCGACAGGCCGCAAGCCTCGCGTCGTGACGTGCATGACGATGCTGAAACAGCACCTCTTCCGCTACCAGGGCCACATTGGCGCCTACCTCGTCGTCGCCGGCGTCGACCCGACCGGCGCTCACCTCTTCACCGTCCACGCCCACGGATCCACCGACAAGCTGCCCTACGTGACCATGGGTTCCGGCTCGCTGGCCGCCATGTCCGTCTTCGAGACGTCGTGGAAGCCATCGCTGACCCGCGACGACGCTGTCAAGCTGTGTTCCGACGCCATCCTGGCTGGTATCTTCAACGACCTGGGCTCTGGTAGCAACGTCGACGTCGCCGTCATCACCGAAGACAAGACCACCCTCATGCGCAACTACATCCAGCCGAACCAGCGCGAGAAGAAGCAGCGCAACTACCGCTTCCCCCGCGGCACGACTGCCGTCCTTAACGAGAAGGTCATCAAGAAGGAGGATATCAGCAAGTACGTCACAGTGCACGAACTTACCGAGGGCGAGCAGACGGCGGAGAGGATGGACGTTGACGCATGAATTGGGTGATGGAAGAGGTGAGAAGGGAGGGGAAGTTATTAGTGGGAAGCTCAGCGTCATGATGTATCTATACTGCAGCAGAGGGATAGACTCAAAGCTCGAGAAATGAAACGACTTTAATGAAACCATGGTCTCAAGAGAAGTCGAAGGATTCGTACGGATGTAAATGTAAGCGGCCTTTCTCAACACTTGCATCCGGACGAATGCTTCACTGCCGACGCGTGTGCCCTCGTTTTTGCAATACTATTAGAGCCTGCCTAGTGGCACCAGGATTAAGTATAGGAAGTCAAGTTTGTCACAAATGTCAACTCGTAGCGACCAGGCCGGTGCGACACTGCTCTAGACCAGAATATCCAGTATATATATGCAGACTGCAACATTGTTTAATTGGCGTGGTAGGTTATAATGAACTCATTTCTTGCCTTTTACCAGAAGTGACCGTGTAACCGCCACTAAACGCCGTTTAAGAATCTTTGGAACCAAAACAGAACGCCACTGTGTGTGGTCGATTCTCGTTTTGCGCACTCTGAAATTTTCTTTTTGGCCCAAGCCTTTTTCTTTTTGCTGTTGATTGGTCCTGGCGGAGAAAGCTCGGCTAACTGGCAAATACTTGGCATTCGACTCCCAGGCAGGCACAAGGCAGCTCAGGTCGCAACTGACAACTTGAGGTAAAGCCATCTCTGCTTCATGGATCTCGTTGACAGTCTTGTCCAGTAGCGATACGAAATGACTGACTGGTCAGTCTACGAGGCAATAGTCGATGGTGCAATACCTTCAACTGTCGCAAAGATTCCCGGAATGGATGCCCAGTCAATCACCTCATCCATCAGGACCCGAATTACAAGGTGCGGAGTCAAGTCACTCAGTTACGTATAGTGGTACAAAATCATTTATTAAGGAGAAGGGCCACAAGCTTGACCCGTATTCATTTCCAGCTACGCCATCGCTATGCAAGAAAAGGGTATAACTATAGAGAAGCCAATATCCCAGGCGCAACTCAGCAAAGCCGATTCGTCGCCAAGACTTACTCTCTAGAAAGTTCGGGGCAGAATGACGCTTAGGAGAAGGAAGTGAAGGAATGTACTCGTCGCTTGTGCCTCAACAACATCCACCAAAGCACCTCATTCATCGTCATCCTCCCCATCCTCAACCCGAGCTTGTAGAGACTGGGGAGGTTGTTCGATTGCAGAGGTTGAGCTGCTTACGCCGTTGCTTAGGGCATCACGCTGATGGTTATCAGCTGTGCTGGGCTCCTGGGCCTTTGCCGAGCTTTCCTCGGAAGTAGTGGTTGTATGATTGACATCAGTTGAGGTATCTGATGAGCCAGCGGTGGCTGGTTGAGGTGGCTGTGCCGGAGACGATGAGGTATCCGCATTTGCGTTGTCGCTCGGTCCAGAAGGTGCCAATCCAGGAGCATAGCCAACTGGAACGGGGGTATTGCCATGCTGTGCCAGGAGTTGATTCGCTATTTGCGTGGGTAGTCTGTGTGGACCATGGGTTGTTTGCACAGTAACTCCAGGGTCATTAGGATCAAGAGGTATTGTCCTGAATCCAGGTGGAGGGTTCTCTGGCATTTGGTTAGTTGACGTTCCTAAATCGTAGGCATGCTACTCACCCGATCCGTGAGCCGAGGTTACTCCCGGAGGTGGCTGTGATGCAATGTCGGCGGGATTGTAGTTGCGATTCCGCGCTTCATAGAGTGTACGTGTCATTGTGTCATTCCATATTTGAAGAGAGGCAGCTGCATCGTTCGCAGACTGAGCTGTTGAACGACCAGAATGAGTATGCTGATTCACACCCGAACTCCCTGATTCTCCTTGTCCCACAGTGCCATCAGCTCTGTGTAGCGGCAACAGCGACCAACCTGAGGGCAGCGTCAAGCCTTGAGGAAGATTGGGATCATCAGCACCCATGACAGGCTGTTCCGCAGCCGGATTGAAAATCTGTGGCTGGTTCGCGTTGAGATCAAGACCAGTAGTGTTCATACCAGCAAAGATATTCGCGAGAGGAGACTGTGCATCTTGTGGGTTTTGAGGTCCATTGACGACGTTAGCTGCTGCAACACGGCGAAGGCGCATGTACTCTGCCTGCAAAGCTCGAACAAGGTGTAGCTGATTTTGGGCAACATTCAGAGCCTGTATCTCGCTCATGAGACGACGCTCCAGTTGATCCAACCACATAGTTTGCGCGATTACGGAGTCTGCGCGAAGTGGGTTGGCCGTGGCATCTCGCAGCAGTGCGCGAGACGAGCGATCAGAGTGAGCACCACGCTGCTGCTGCTGCTGCTGTTGTTGTTGCCTCCCTTGCTCCAGGACTTGGGCATGTGGGTTTTCAAGCTGTGCGTTATTCAGATTGACAGCGCGCACACCATATCCAATGCGAAACGGGCCAAATTGGATCTGGCGCATGCGTGGCAAAGGTGGCTGTTGCGCATTGGGATCTTGTGGGTCATGTTGGCCACCTTGCTGAAGACCAGGCTGTGCACCAATGTTTGCAGCCGGATTGGCGCGATTGGGTTGTTGGCGCTGCCGGGTCTCTTCAATGAGCACTGGCTGGCGGCAGGTAGGACAAGCCTGTTGCCGTTCGAGCCAACTGCGCAGACAACTAATATGGAGGCAATGACCACATGGTAACTTTTTCGCCCGATGGCGTTCGTCAATGGGACGTGGTGGTGGCTGAACGGGTTGTGTACCGTCCGCAGCAGCCTGTGCCTGCTCAGGTGTGGCCCACGGGCGCATTTCCTCTCGGCAGATGATGCAAATGTTGTTCTCTCCAAGGTCTTCGGTTGTAGCATCAGGATAACGAGAGTTCATGTCGCGGGTAGCGTTCCGGTAGCGTAGGAAGTCGTAAATGCGCTTGTGGAACGAACGGAACGTCAATAGAACATCTCTCATGATATGAATGGGCAGACCGTGGAACATCATGAGGATGACGAAGAAGGCCATATAAATGGTCAACTTGACAAAGTCTGTCACAGATTAGCTGTTTGGACCCTCGAGCAGCAATATCAGGGTACACACCCTTCGCAAGATCCAAATAGAACACCCAGCGACCCTTGCCCTCCCAACCCGGTACGTCGATTTCGTTATCGTCCACCTCTATGTCCTCCGCGGCAAGATCGGCTTCGAGAAGAATTCCTTCTCCTGCCTCCTCCCTCTGCCTCTGTCTTTCTGACCTTCTCTCTTCCAGGAGCTCTTGTCTCTTAGCCTCTGTCTGCTTGGACTGAACAGTGAGGTCGATGAGGCACAGTATATGCCTGAAGAACGTGGCGCACGATTCAATGAGCAGCAAAGCGTACTCAAACCCAAACATGACGATCATGTTTGGCCGCGCCTGCCGGAGGACAGTATCCACACAGTAGCCAAGCATCATCGTGTCGTATACGATAGAAAGTATCAACGAAGAGGCGAGGCGGGAGTGGAAGAAGATTTCGTTGGACGTGGGGGGCTGCTGCTCGACAAACTCGACGCGACCAGCGCCAATCCACTGCCAAATCTTGCCAGCAATGAGGCTGACAAACATGACGAAAAACCATACGCCCACATCATCTCGGAATATGGTCATAGCCAGTAGTGTCTCGGTTATGGCGAACCAGGCGTGTTCGTAAAGGCGCTCGACTTCCATGGGGCGAAGGGGTCCATAGAGGAGACGTTGGAGTCCATACATGAAGGAAGCCGTGAGAAGCAAGACGAGGTTCGTGAGGATCTACAGCGGGTATTAGCGTCGGCAGAGGGTGTTGCGGAAGTTCGGGAAATACAAACCATTAGACAAGCATTCGACTGCGAGAGGTAGACGCAAGCGGAGTAGAAATTAGGCCTCTCGTATGCTGCGCGGAGCAGCACCGAGGCGGCTAGGGCCACGGAGGTCTATCGCGACATTGTCAGTTCATCAGCGGGATGCGGAGCTGGGCGGCGCAAGTTGTTCGAGCTTACCCCAACGTAGGCGGCGATGCGCATGACGGCGAGCCTGTGTAAATCAAAGAAGGACGAAGTGGCGCGACAGCTCCATCTGCGTGGGCGGGAGAAGGCGGGAGAAGTAAGACAGAGTGGTGTTGGTGGAAGTGTCGCGCAGCTCGTGCGCAGCTCTGGGTCGTCAATCGGACACGTTCACGCAAACGCCGCCGCCGGGTGAAGCTGCAGCCGACCGATGCGCCAAAGCGGCGACACATCCACACCCCACACATCGCACCGACACTGGTTCCCTGTTTTTCCTTGAGGCGTTCCTAGAAGATACATGATACACGAATAGCGGAATTGCTTGGTGTTCACGTCAAGATGCTCACCCCCTGTTTCAACCACCAAATAGTGAACTCTCGCCACTCTCGCCAACGACAGAGCCTGATCTCAGGCCGGAGATCAGGGCTGTCGCACTCTTTGGACCTTGCGGTGTCATGGGTCTTTACCCCATCAAATTTCCATGAGATGAACTCACTCTATGTATTGACACACGCAGCTCCCCGCACGGCAAAGTAGCGAAATATCTATGTTAATTTCTGTCCATTGGATTTCCCTTTCGCCCGCAGCATAGACGAGGAAAGGACGCTCGATCTTTCACAATGCCTGGCGACACTATCACCGCTATCGATTTTTTCATAACAGGGGTGTCATATTATGTACACCAGACGACGCCAACAATTTTGCTTGCTTTCTGAAGGGAATGATTCGAAGATTCGAAGATCGACTGCGCTTGAATCGGGGACTCTTCCAAGCTATCCTCAACATCTCCTAAGACTTCTTTCCTTCCTATTGGGTGAAATGTCGCATCACGTCGTATCATGGATAATTCAACCCTACGTTCTTTCCCGGTCGACTACAAGGAGTTGATAGACGTGACATGTTTTGCACGCAAGTGAAATTAGGAAAGTCCAACAGACAGGCGCCGTCATTCCATTGATGCTTTTGCGGTATGTATTCCAATCGGTATCATGAACTTGTAGGTATGTCATCCTTTCTCTTAAGGTGAATTTAACCCGTCTTCCTTCCCTTTACCGCAATGTGAGTTTACAACTTTCCCTTCACCTCCTCAGCCTTTCCTTGGGCCTTGCCGGCGACCTCACGGGCTTTGCCCTTGGCCTCACCAGCAACCTCATGTGTCTTGCCCTTGGCCTCGGCGGCAGTGCCCTCGGCCTTCTGCTTGCCGACTCCGGTGGCGCTCTTG
This sequence comes from Botryosphaeria dothidea, assembly GCA_011503125.2. Lineage (NCBI taxonomy): Eukaryota > Fungi > Ascomycota > Dothideomycetes > Botryosphaeriales > Botryosphaeriaceae > Botryosphaeria > Botryosphaeria dothidea. The sequence continues at coordinate 1,808,958 of WWBZ02000040.1, read as the reverse complement.
GCCTTGCTGGCAGCTTCCTCTGTGAAGACCACGTAATCAGCTCATGTCCTATTCAGCTTTGATTGGAGCCTCAAGTCTTGTGCAGCGAGGATGTTGCTGTACAACAAGGTGAACTGCGATGAGGTTATGATGACGTACCGCCCTTCTCAATGCCTTTCACGAGTTCATCACTGACAGTCCTGTCGACCTTCTTGGCAGTGTCCTTGACGGCTTCAACGGTGCTCTTCTGTACACGAGCCGAAGTCGTGAAGAGGCGGGCGTTGCGGGCGATAGCAGCGCGGAACATGGTGGCGGATTGTCGCGGTTTGTATGTGGTATGCAAACAAAGGAGAGGTTTGGCAGAGAAGTGGAGGCTGATGTGAGATTTGAGATTGAGGGTGATTGTGATTGAGGCGGAAGACGGAAGAAAGAAGAAAGGGAAGCAAAGCAGGAGGGCCAGTTGATGTAGTTGGAGCTTGCCTGGACCTGACGTCAGTCGCATGCAGCTTGGGGAGCTTGGGCCGTGCGCCCAATCGAGAATCGAAAAAATGCCATCCTGCGCGCTACGCAACCATCCCTGCCAACCCCACATCCGCAAAGCCTCATCCTGCTACCGGCCCCTCGCCATCCCTGGCAGTCATCCATCTCATAACCTCATCGCTACGTTATCCATCACCATCTCAGTTGACCTCAATTGCCACCTGCGCCTCCTCCAGGCGAGGACAACTGTCGTGCTCCCGCTGAGGTCTAAGCCTTTGCTTCGCTGAGCGCTGACAGCTCTCGCATTGTCCCTTCCTCCTTCCATTTTCCAACCTGCGGCCGGACAATTCTGTCAACATTCATGCTACACTATTGCTTTGGGAGACTCACATTTAACCACTCGACTCAATTTCTGCAATCAGTCTAGTCACACAGTATCATGATATGCCGGTGGAGGCGAACGGCGACCATCATCGCCTTCTAAACCAGGCCCAAGTACCCTCGTGGACACCTCCAGCCAGAGGGGAGAGGTTGCGTTCTCTGTTCCGACAATCCGATCGGCTGTACTCTCGAGCAACTCCCGCAAGTCTCGCGTCCAGTCGCGTGCACGCAAAACACGGTCTTCGAGATTACGGAACTGACCCCTTATCTGATACCACTGGTCACGCATGTGGTCGAGAGCCACCCGGGTAGTTCTATATGCCCAACGTGCGGCATCAGTATCCCTGACAGCGGTCTCTCGCTCTCTTGCAGCCGCTTTGGCCTCGGACCGGTAGAACAGCGCTAGGAGGAGGTCATCGTGTTGGTGTGCATTCGGATGAAGTCCTTCGTCGAAGAGTTCAAAGTGATGCCAAACGCGCTTCCTGTGAGATTCTTAGCTAGATGTGTACAATATCATAGGAACCACTCACGCAAGCCGACCGACTTCTACAGCATCCGTCTCAGGCATCCGTTCTTCTAAGTAGGTCCTACTTCGCCTGATCAGTATCAGGAAACATGCAAAGGGTTTTGGGTACTCACAAACGGACGTAGTCTGACATGCTGACAGGGAACTGTATATCACCCAGTAAGAGATTTCTCAATCCTTTTGAAGAGTGGGAAGCGGAACAGTAACAGTTGTGTATGCCTTGCCACATGTCGATTGAACAAAAGCGCGAACTGCTCGTTGTTGTCCTTTCAGTGGTTCAAGCGCATTCGAAACGCAAGCAAAATCAGTTCATCAAGCAACAGCTGAACGTTCTACATGCTTCCAATGCAGAACACACAAGCCATATCTTGCCGCCTGCATAACGCTGTCATCCAACGAGAATATTCATTCGACCCGCCCTAGTGGATCCACGGAAGTTATGGGTCAATCACGCATGATATTCGCAATTCAGTAGCTCCAGCCTACTTCAGACGGCCCAAAACTTCACTTCGCTCCAAGTTATTGCGCGAACAAAAGGAAACCTTGAGCCTCAGCGGATGGTGACAGGAACGCGCAGCAGCTGAAGCCACCATCCCGGACATAGGTAGTCGTAAATATTGATGATTTTTATATCCTGTTGGCTGCTTCGAACATAAGCAATTATGATATGGCCGTACTGCCGGTGAAATCGAAGGAGTTGCCGGTCTTTTCGCGTTACAGAAGCACTTCATTTCTTTGGCATGATAAGAAGGATCGGATTTTCGGTTTGCATCTTGAAATTTGCATTACTTATGTACCATTACGGAAATGAGAACATTCCAAGATGTGTCGGCCCTCAGCCTGCTGGTGCACTGACCGAAGTTCGGACTTAATGCGGGAACGGTGCCATTTCAACAAGAGAATATAGATTGGAAAGGTCTCAGCAGCGAGAGGAGATACTGATTAGATTGGAATCTACTTGAGCTCGCTGATCAGGAACATGTTTCAGATAATCCTGGGTCTTCGGGAGGAATCGTGCCTCCGCGCTTCGTACCCGACCGGTAAGCGGAACAACATTCCACACCCGATCCCCAGAACATGTAGGCGGTGCAACGATCGGTCTAGAATTGGCATCTATTGCGACGCAAAAGCAACGTAGTTTGACATCCACTCCATTCGTCCTTAGGCAGCCAAAAATTCAGCGGGTGAGTTGAGTCACTGTTTTTCTGGGCGCTAGGTACCGCCCGGCCTGTCTTTAGCCCGTCAGCGCCTCCGTGAGAGTAAGCATCCAGTTGGGTGGAGTAACGGTGGCCGCGCTCGCGTTCGGGACAATCCCATCCAAGCTTTCTTGAGGCAGCCATTTCTATAAAGGCTTAGCCGTCGCGTGCTACTCGACTCTGTGTCTCACTTCAACACCCTTAAGTTTTCTACATTCATCAGATTAAGTGGAGCAAGGTGGATTCAAATATGTCGCAAAAGATGGATTACGTCCCATTGATCAGGCCGTTGGCGCAGAGGCCTCTCTCGTCGCATGTTCTTTCTGGAAGGAAGAAAGAATGGGGGTTGCCTGTGGCCCTGATTGCGGTACGTACACAATCCGCTCTGGACACTCGGTGCAGTCCAACATGCTGACCGCAAATTCTAGATGATCCGTGACCAGCTCACCATCTCGTCTTGGCTGTCTCTTGGTGCATGTTTTCAATGCCTGCTCTTCCTTGCGGTAGGGCGCATTGCATTTGTACCGGCCTTCCTGCTCATCTTCTACCGTGTGGTGGATGCTGCTCTTATCGCCAATGGCGTAAAGTCCAATCCTGAGGTGGAAGGTACCATTTTCAACAAGTTTGCAGTCCATTACCCGGACGCAGATGGCAAATATAAGGGCAAGACCGCCAACAAGGATATCGTTGTATTCCACATCGGTGCGAGAGTCACGCAGTGAGTTTGTACGCCTTTCTGTTCGCGAACGCGCCTGGCTGATTTGGATAGTCCTATGGGAATGTTCGCGCCTGGGAGCAAAGAGCTCGGAGATTTCTTCAACGGGATGTGCGAAGACATCGAAAGTAAGCCGTGATAGATCGCAATGCTCTCTGTGATGGGGATTGACACTTCCTTAGAACGCTCCGAGGAGTATGGTCTCTGAGGCTCGACCACGTACAGCGTCGTCGGCGAGACACCCAGTAACAGCGAAACCATGACTGTCATGTTCTTCGAGAACCTGGAGGGCTTGCATAAGTTTGCGCATGATCCTCTGCACCGGGAAGCCTGGAACTGGTGGAACAAGGGGCTCGACGAGCTTAAGCACATTAGTATCTGGCACGAAGTCTTCCGATGCCCTGCAGGGAACTGGGAGGTAAGATAGCTGATACCGTGAGAAGTGTGAAACGTCACTGACGGACATCTATAGGGTATCTACGTCAATTCAAAGCTTCGCGGCCTTGGTAAGCCGACACTGTCATCCAGACCCATCGACCTGCAACATGCTAATCATTCTCATAGCTGCGACAACCGTTCCCCGCACACTAGAGAAGGATGATGAGGCGCTGGGTGTCAAGGCTGGCGAGAAAGGATTTTACTACTCCATCGTCGATGCTCGTAAGGGTCTTTTGAAGACAAGTGCAGGCCGGATGTCAGCAACCGGTTCACAAGCCAAGGAGCACGATGGATATAACAATGATCCGTACGAGAATTACGGTCGTCTGAACGCTGTTTGAAGGGAGGTGTCTTCGTTGCTTTTGTGCCGGAGTTCGTATTTGTCGAAAGAACTAAGCCTGACTACACTCAGAATTGTCTTTGTACAGCTATCTTTCTTTCTCTTTCGTGGATCAGCATTTTGAAGTTTGAGCGTCATTTAGAATTCTATGCAGGAATGAAAGCTGGTGAGGAAGAATGTGTGAAACTGAGTCGTCAATCGTGAGTGACATGCCCATCATCGGGTGGGCTAGAGTCAAAGTCGCGGATGAGTGCGTTTCAAACTCGGACCGGAGGGCCACGAGCAACTAACGAGTGGGCAAGCAAGTGGCAGAGTTTGGCCGACCGAGCTGTGTTCCTGACTGACGAATTGCTGAATTTTTGCATCACGTGCGCGGCCGGCGCAAATCGGGCGGAAAAACCTGTCGGCTCGCTTATGCTGGATCGGCCTCACCCACGAGAAATTCCACGAAAGTGACGGGCAGGTAGCGACGACGACCGACGACGACGACCCCAAGGACACGCCGCCAATCGACTCAAAATGAAGTACATCCACAGCTCCGAGTCGCTGACCATCCCCGAGGGTGGTGAGTACCCACGACGCCGCTCCGTGCGCAACGACAAATGGAAGGCACAGGCCGGGCTAACGAGCGTCGCGAATCGCAGTGAAGGTCTCGATCAAGACGAGGGTTGTCACCGTTGAGGGTCCCCGCGGTACGCACCAATGCGCGCAGATGCGCCTCGAGCAGAGAGATTGACGGTGCCTCTAGGCAAGCTGACCAAGGACCTCGGCCACCTCGCGGTTTCCTTCTCCCACCCTAAGAAGGACGTCATCAACATCGAACTCCACCACGGCGCCCGCAAGAGCGTCGCTACCCTCCGCACCGTCCGTACCATCATCAACAACTTGGTCATTGGTGTCACCAAGGGCTTCAAGTACAAGATGCGCTACGTGTACGCCCATTTCCCCATCAACGTCAACATCGACAAGAACAACGAGACTGGCCTGTTCGAGGTTGAGATCCGGTATGTGGACCTGAACTGGCGGAGGAGCATTGTATGGAAAAGACATGGCAGGGGCAGTTTGGGCTGATTAAGGCTACAGCAACTTCTTGGGTGAGAAGTACGTCCGCAGGGTCGTCATGCACCCCGGCGTCGACGTTGAGGCATCGAAGAACGTCAAGGATGAGCTCCAGCTCACCGGCAACGATCTCGAGAACGTTTCCCAGAGCGCCGCAGACATCCAGCAGGTCTGCCGTGTGAGGAACAAGGATATCCGTAAGGTAAGTAAAAAGGATGACTGCACGGCATCCAGTCGAGAGACTGACACTTCCTCCAGTTCTTGGACGGTCTGTACGTTTCGGAGAGGGGCAACATCATTGAGGAGTAAACTTGATGTGACGAGCGGGGTTCTTCATGGGGGATTGGCGCCTTTTTTTCAGCGAAAACGGCATCACGGCATAACGAGGGGAAAATAGGTCCAAGAAGCCTAATAGCACTTCCTTGAATGCTGAAAATTTTCTTCTTTTCTCTGAACCCCCTGTGCATTGCGCGGATAGGTATAGGGGTGCTTATACTATTGGCATACTGACAAGGCGCTGTTCCGCATTACTTACATCTAGCAATTCTTCCAGACTGATTTAGGTTTTTTTTATCTTTCTTATACGACTCCAGGCACTACCACCACCCCGAGATCTTCAAAGAGCGATCACGAGATCAAGGAGCCAGATCGACGAACGCTTTTCCAGCAACCAGGAACCTGACGAAGCCACATCTCTGAAACAGGAAATCCGCGCGTGGGCTTCCGGAGGCTACGTTGGTGCACAGATCAGGCAACGGGATAATTCGGGTGGTATGAGGGGAAAGCGCACGATCAGAGAACGGTAGCATGATGTGCGGAACAAGGGCATCGAGTCTCGAGAAGTCGGGCAGTGAAGTCATCATTATTCACTCAAACGGTAAGCTTAACCTGTTCCTATCACCCTTTTCCCCCAGTACCTGGTTCCAATGATGAAGCATTTCGGATGTTAAAACTCAGTATACCACCGAGAGCGCAAAACCGTGTGGATATTTCCGTTGCCTTCCTTCTGATCTTCCGTTATACGATGTCATACACATTTCTTCATCATTTCCGTGGAGCAGTTTCGCTAATGGAACTAGTTTGAACAGGTTCGATTAAACGTTTATACAAGATCCGATGCGGCCTATTTGCAGTCACTTCCATTTGAAAAAGGTAAGACCCCAATCCCGATGTTTCTATTTAACAGCCTTCTCCCCCTCCTGTTTATCTGATGAGACACGCGCTGGCACCAGTCCGAGAAAGACTTGTACTCTTTTTGCTGCGGATTAGCATGCCGCAAGGAACTTATACATATCCTTGCCTGAACAAAGCATTTGCCCTCAAGCAATTCATAGCAACACTACACCGAACCATAGGCTAATTGTGTCGCAATAGGATCCTTTTCGGCGCATTTTCAACTCTCCGTCTGCGTGTCTGTTGGGTGGTTTTCGAGACAGATAGGAACGGCTTGTTGCTCTTGGCAGCCAACGTGCCCTCGAAGTGGGCGGTTTTTGGCGGTAATCGAGGTGTCTCGCGGGGTTGCGTAGCTTGAGCAGTGAATCGATCTCATTTATTCCATCCATATCGCATGCCGATCCGCGTTGGTGTAACGGTCTCGAAAGAGGTCAGTTTTGCTTCAGCCCTGCCAGAGCTGCTTGCTGACATTAGCACATCACAGAATCATTTCAATTGGTGCAAAGCGTTGAAAGACTCAAAGCGTAGTGCAGATCTGAACCAAACAAGCGTCGCGGGAGTCTCAGGAAGGCACGGATGGTGTCGTGATCAGAAAGAGCTTGGCGCGTGAACGTCTTTTTTGCAGGGGGTGGGTGCGTGGGAAGCGGGCGCCATGTGGGTCCGCCAGGTTGACTGTGCATGAGCTAAGGGAACGCCTCCCGACGACTGGTAGAACATCACACCACGAACATCCGACACGAACAATTGCGAAGACGGAGAGACTTGAGAATCAAAAGGTTTGGGACAGAATGTGATGAATGAAAGTAAGGCTGACCACGCTCTGTCAGAGAGTAGTTTGCGCGCTCGTTCCCACAGTAAAATGCGAGTGAGCGAATTATCCAAGTAGTACAGTGTAGCAAGACGCCAACTTGCGTCTTCTCTCCAGCCAGCCCAGCTAGCCGGCTTTGTGCCTCTCTCCCCCGCCCATCGTCCCGTCACGACTTGTGATGGATGAAGGGCATGTGTGTTGGGAGTTCGCCTACTCCTCGCCGGCGTCCTTGTTCTTCTTCTTGGACTTCTTGGACGGCTGCATAGATGCGCCCTCCTTCTTCTGGTGCACGATGAAGCGATGGTAGCATTCTTCGCGATCCCACTCGAATCCAGCGAGGTAGGGAGCGTCGAGCTCATCATCGGCCTAGAGAGCAAGCCCGAGTCAGCCTGATGCCTCTTCCGCGACGGGCCAAGACAAAGAGGAGGTCGAAAGGGAATTCGTGACTGACCTTCTTCTTGAACTGCTTGTAGATTGCGTCTAACGCATCCTTGATTGTCACTCCCTTCAGATTCCGTGCGGTGACCTCAAGGCCCAGGGGGAAGTGCAGGTCGATCTTCTTGACCAATGGGGTGACGAGGGGCTTCTTCATCGCATCTTTCCACTCTTCTAACGTTGCTGGCGAGGTGTTGAGCTTCCTGTTGGGCAATGGAATGTGAGCGTGTGGAACAAAGACAAGATGAGGGGTCACGCGATGACGCAAAAGGTGGAATGGCTGCGACGCTGGTCGGATCACAGAGGATTGCGAGAGGCTTACCAGTTCAACTTCTGTGTCTCCGGTGCTATCTTCAGCTCGACTCCCTCCTTCTCTGCGGTACACCGTCAGCCTCGGGTCGCTTCTCCTGTCGACGGGCATCGACAGTATGGCGATGGGTCAGGACTTACCAAGGTCGAGGATGTTGTGGACGCCAGTGGCCGAGCTGCTCTTTCTCCGGTGCTTGGGCTCCTTGTGCTCCTTCGGGGGCGAGCCGGGCTCGACGGCAGAGTCGATCTTGGTGAGTGGTGCGGTATCGGCGGACATGGTTGGATGTGCAGCAAGTATCTGGACCGTGTGAGGGTGCAGAGGGGCAGCTCAGTGCGGGTGTGTGGTGATTGCTTGATGAATGGGAGATGGCAGATACACAGAGGAGTGTGTGAGGAGAAGAAGCCGCAAAACAGGGCGAGGCAGGGTCAATATAACCAAACGGGGGCGGGGTCTGGCGGATGCGGGCTTTCTTTGGTGCAACAGGTCTTCGATGAGGAGACGAGCACCTGACCTCTGCAAGCCATTGAATGCCCATGCCACCAGCTCACTACTGTCTCCCCAGGCAGGTGCCCGCCCCCGGGCTCACCCCAGGGCGGTGCCCCCAGGTGGACAGGCCGGGGCGGGTTCGACGTGATGCTCACGCTGCTGCTCACACCACACACGCAACGGGCGAATCAGCGCCGATCACCAGCGAAGCTTGGGCCTCGCGCACGCGCCATCGCGCGTCGTCATTGGCCGGCGCACCGTCTTCGTTGCCAGAAAGCTGGGGTGACGCTGGGCCAAGCGGCTGCCGGAATGCGGGGAAAGCTCCTCTCTCTTGCACACGATGCTCCTGGAGTAGTCGCCTCTCTGCCCTGCTGTTCTCCTGCGCTGCAGGTTTCCGTCCCACCAAGAAGCCCCTCCCTCCCTGATCCAATTCAAGCGCCAGCCATTGACTTTGCCAGCTCTCCCGCCCAGTGCTCCCTGACCGGCGCGGTTGAGGTATGGCAGAATGCTGGGCTGGGCTGCATGCCACACAGCCATGGCGGAGAGGCACACACGCAATCGGCGGAAGCAAGGGAGCGCTAACGCACGCACTAAACCCCGCAGCCAGCTCGTTGCGCCTTCCTGACAAGCGCTGCTGCTCTTGCTGTTTCTGTTCGTCCTGCCTGCCAGCCGGGCCGTTGCTCGTTGCTGGGACCCGAGCTACGTAGCCAGCTACCTAACAGGCTGATCAGAGGAGGGGAAAGAACGGCCCACTTGCCTGCCCTGGACGGCCGGCATGGTTGCAGCTTGCATGCGTACCCGGTCCCGGCGGGCATCAAACGGACGGGCACGAGAGAGGCGCTCACACGACACTCTCCTGCTTCACGTCAGGCACCGGCTGCATTACGGCGCTTTTTCCGGAGCGCTGCATGGTGTCGTGCCCACGGCTTCTGCTCCTCGTGTTCTGGCCGTCTGGCCGTGGCAGTCCGAGACGGCCGAGGCGTGGTGGCGAGGAGCAGAAGAGGGGGATGCTGTGGACTGAGTTTGGGCATGCAACTTTCAGCCGCGCCTTTCTCGGTCAATTGTCGATGCAGATGGCACAAGGCTTGTTTGCGGAGCTAGTTGCTGGAGTAGCTGGCGGTTGAGTCAGAAGGCTGGTGAGCTGAGTTGGCACTCCAGGTTGTGTTCATCGGCGCGGCGCAGCGATGGCAGCGATGGCGGTGTCGGCTGGGCTGGGCTGGCAGGGGCGGCGGCAAGGACCCAAAACGGACATGCAGGTGTCACGAAGAAAGGGCAAGCCACAGGGTCCTCTGTGTGAGACAGATGAGATGGGTGAGATGCATGTTGCTTTCGTGGGGTGAGACGTTGATCTCGCATGGTTGTGGTCTGCCTGTCGCCGAAAATGCCGCCTGCGAGGACATGGGCCACGGCGTCATGTGTCCAGCGCTCGACATTTATTTGCGCGAGTCTGGAGCGGTCGTTGCTGTAATGATGGACAATGTACGCGTCGAAGCTCGGCCGAAACACGCACGTTTAATATCGAAATGCCTGAGCTGGCCTCTGCTTCAGTCGGTCAGCTCTCACAAATACGTCACCCGGCAATATTCCACAGACCCATTGAACCACATGACTGGACCATTACATCGAGCACTCAATAAAACCTAGAATATGAGCTACGGACACTGCCTCCACAGATTCAATAAATTCCGCAAGGCCCATCCTCGGGCTCGGACTCGGATGGAAGACGAAGGATATCTATGAGAACCGTCCATGGAGCCATGCCTTCGACCAATCCAAACCCGTCTTGTATTTCCAGATAAGTACCATTCGCTTACCCTATCCGTTGACTTGGTCTGCAAGACATAGGACACCAAGGTGCTCAACGCTCGATTCGACGCAAACCTTTCCAACGAGTAATAGAGAAGCAGTCGAGCGTGATGGGGGCACAGCATGATGTGTGGCCAAACGAACCGAGGAGAATGCGCAATCGGATTGGAAGCTGAAGGCTAGTGATGGAAGCGCGCAAGCTCTGCGCCATCAACCGAAAGACATGAAGCACTAGGGAACAAAGTCGCCAAAGTCGCGATACGTATCGCTGTCAGGCCAAAGATAGATGAAGCCAACGGCAAAATCACACTCGATTGATGACAGCTGTTCGGTGGATCAGACCGGTCTTAAAGCGGCTTTGAAGCGCAGGGCGGAGAGGCCTCCTGCGCCCGCCGCCCCACCTTGTGCGTGGGGCTATCCTCACAGCCCACGCGGAGAACAGCCACCGCGCCGTCTCTTGTCGAGTCCTTCTCTGCTCTCATTGGACTAATGTCGGAACCAAGCAGCAGCTCGAATGGCCTTCTCGGAGCAGAATTGCGCGCCCACGCTCGAATAGTTCTGCGAGCCGGAAGCAGAGCGGCGCCCCGATGACCTCATACCCAGCCGATTAGCTGCATGAGCTGTTATTCGGTGGAGACCTGCGAAACTTTCAATTCTGCCCCTCTCTCCATCGGACACGTTCCAACACCACCTGCACAGGTCCAAAGTAACCATTTCGCCGTCTGGTCACCTTCTCCTTGTTCATTCCAACGGTCAAGGAACCCCCCTCTCGAGCCGTGCTGCAACTCCTGCTCCCAGTAATCCAGAATGGCCCTCGCTGCCGGTCCCCACGCGTGGTGGAAAGAGGCCGTTGTCTACCAGGTAAGCTGTTTATGTCGATTTCGGAGACATTGCGGCCGCTGATGAAGCAAGATCTACCCGGCTTCATTCTACGACACGAATGGCGATGGCTGGGGAGATATCAAAGGAATCACCGCCAAACTCGACTATTTGAAGGAATTGGGAGGTTTGTATAGCTCGTCCCTGTGTATAGCGATGGCGCTGATCGTTCTCGGTTTGCAGTGGATATTGTCTGGTCGTCACCATGTGTGTAAACGAATGTATATGATGAAGCCATCTGCAGCAGCTGATCTTCTTTAGTCTTCAAGTCTCCACAGGCTGATATGGGATATGGTACGTCCCAATTACTTCATTCGGAATAGATCTCTCTCACGGGATCGGTGCTGATCATGAGATTGCAGATATTGTAAAGATTTCCTCGAGTTCTAGAGCCGAATCATCTGCTAACAAAATCAAAAGTCGGAGTACAAGGATATCGATCCTGCATACGGAACCTTGGGCGATGTCGACGAGCTCATTGCGGAGCTGAAAAAGCGAGGAATGAAACTTATGGTTGACCTTGTAGTGAATCACACGTCCGATCAGGTATGTCAATGCAAAAATAGATTCCACTCCCAACCCAACATGTCTCTGTCTTATTTCCGTATTTCTCGCTTCTCATTATCTTGTCTGTTTTGGCTCTATCCCGATCTGTTCGACGGAACTATCTTAGCGGCAATTGTAGAAAATTGAGCTCCAGGGCTGAACAGGCTGACGAATCTTTCAGCATCCTTGGTTCGAACAATCTCGTTCTTCCAAGACTAATCCTTTCCGTGATTGGTACATCTGGAAGCCTCCAAGGTTTGATGAGAATGGAAACCGCCAGCCTCCCACCAATTGGGCCATGTTGCTCGGCGATGGCAAGTCCGCATGGACATGGGACGAAAAGACCCAGGAGTATTATCTCTCGCTATTTACTTCAGAACAGCCGGACCTCAACTGGGAAAACGAGGCCGTTCGAGAGGCTGTGCACGATGTCCTTCGCTTCTGGCTGGACAAAGGTGCTTGCGGATTCCGCATGGATGTCATCAACCACATCTCCAAAGTCCAGACCTTCCCAGATGCCCCAATCACGTCGCCAACTTACAAATACCAGCCCGGCGACAGATTCTTTGCCAATGGACCTCGTCTGCACGAATTCCTGAAGGAGATCTATGAGAAGGTTCTGTCCAAATATGACACCATTACCGTCGGCGAGATGCCCTTTGTGCGTGATGAAGACGAAATCATCAAGGCCGTTGGGCAGCAGGAGAACGAACTCAGAATGATCTTCTCCTTTGATATTGTCGACATTGATAACGTGCCTGGTCTTGGCTTCAAGATGGCCCTGCACCCATTCGACACACGCGATATCCGCCGTATCGTGAGTCGCCTTCAGAGACTGATGCTCGACCGCAACGGCTGGAACTCCGTGTTTGTCGAGAACCACGACCAGCCTCGCAGCGTGTCTCGTTACACCGACGACAGCGATCAGTGGAGAGACTACGGAGCCAAGTTGCTCTGTCTGATGCAGACGACTCTTGCCGGTACCTTATATGTGTACCAGGGCGAAGAAATTGGAATGAGGAATGTTCCGCCCTCTTGGGAGCCTCATGAGTACAAGGACATTGAGACAATCAACTACTGGCAGAAGTGAGTTCTCCCCTTCCATAACCTGACGTTTAAACAGGCAGCACGCCTCAGTCGACCACAGCAGCTCACATTTCCTCCAGCGTGAACAAAGAACACCCCAACGACCTCGAAAAGCTCAAAGAAGCGCGCCGCGTCATGCAGAAGAAGGCCCGCGACCATGCGCGCACGCCCATGCAGTGGTCCGCCGGCGCGCACGGCGGCTTCTCGCCGGCGCTCAAGCCCGGCGTGACGCCGTGGATGCGCGTCAACGACGACTACCCCGAGCGCAACGCGCAGCGGCAGGTGTCCCACGACTCCAGCGCCGACGGCCACCTTTCCGTCTTCCACTTCTGGAAGCGCGGGCTCGAGAACCGCAAGCGCCACAAGGACGTCTTCGTGTACGGCGACTTCGGCGTGCTCGGCCCGGAGCACGAGAAGGTCTTCGCGTACAAGCGCTGGAGCAAGGACGAGGCGTTCGTCTCGATCCTGAACTTCTCTGGCGAGGAGGTCGAGTGGCAGATCCCGCAGGAGGCGAAGCTGAAGAAGTACGTGGCTTGGAACTATGGCGCGGGTCAGCCGGACGAGGGGCTGGCGAAGCAGGGATCGGTGCGGTTGAAGCCATGGATGGGTCTGCTGGCGACAGCGGACGTGTAAGCGAATCTTCAAAACAGCAACTGGGGAGCTGCCCTGTATTTTCTCAGGGAATGAGTCCTGAGTTCTCAATGATAGATAGGAATAGAACGCATTAAATTGCGAGTCCATAGTGGATTAGTTACAACGTGCTATGACTGCAACTTGGGCTGATCGTTGCGGAGACCCCCCTGCTCTTCTCACAGATACTCGGAAACAGTTAGATACCCCTGCTCGGGTGCATGATGAACCGTTCCAGTGGGTGCAATTGGTCTTGCGAAATATTCGTCCGGACCGGGGTTTTGAATCCCAAGCCCTTCCTGACTCTCGGCTTGACGATCTGAATTGCGTATCGGCACTCAGACGTCATCCAGGTGTCTTCCCCCCCCCCCCCCGAGATCTCACGTGCAATCCAAGCAAGTACGTAATGGGAGCTTCGTGAGATCTCACCGCACTTTGCGGCTTGCTGAAGCGCCGATACGGACGCAGGAATATCACGGCTGCCTATAGACGCATGCATCTCCCCACAGGCAGTCGAGCTTCGGTCCCAGATGCCCTCCGAGTTGACCGACCTACCTGGTAGGCCAAGGGTCCCACGGCTTGGCCGGCTCGGATCCCACATCTTAATTCCTAGCGATTCAGTTCTCCCCGCAACTTTTACCCTTCGAGATGATGCACGCATACGTCACAGGCGCCGAATACGGAAAATATACGAGACGACGCACCTGAAGATCTCACATGGCGGGAACTCACCACTCCACGGCATAAGCAATCGTACGTCTATCGATATGACTCAAAATAACATCCGAGTGCTGCCGGCATTCTATGTGGTGAGGCTGTGGAGACCGCATCAGCATACATAACACGACGAATGATCCCACTTGACATCCCTGACCACGCGGCTCGAGATATCCGCTATTTAGGTTACACAGACAAGGATTATCTACCTTTTTTCTTTCTCTCAAACTGATTTTTGTACCGGGTGGCTGGGGCGAAACGTGACCCATTCGAAAGCTACTTCTGAACAAGCGGGTGCAACGGGAGCATTGACGGTGTTCCAAAGGACTGGGTGTATCGACAACTTGCTTAATAGCACCAGGCCTTAAGAGATCCTCGTGATTCAGAAGCTGATTGTATATGTATTATTCGAATCAATTTACTGGTCACGGATTCTTATAGAATAGGGCTATGGATGGTACTGCATCGGGAGAGAAGAGTGACGCAATGTGATCGATGTTGACACTTGGAACAAGGCGAAATTGCATCACACCGAAACTGTGTTTGGGAGCAGAGATATTGTTCGTCTAGTCCTTTCATTAGGAATCGCCGGAACGCTCACAAGCAACGTCCAGCTTCATGAGAATCTAATCCATTAAATGTGCTATAGTTGTGCCGTACACAGCACCTATCCAACTATGCGGGATATGCGAGTAGCGAGTGAGTATCTAACGACCACACGCCTCTATTGCACCCTGTAGCTGGTCTTTCCGTTTCTGGAAGATGAACCAAAGGATCGGGTGAGTGGAGTTCCCGTCATCAAACAGCCCCTAGGAACATTAGTAGAGGCAGGACGACTCATCAAAATATGAACGCTGTTTCACATCGCTCACGAAATGAACGTAGCCTCAGTGAAGAGCGTGCCCTCCTCTGTCTTCTCCTCGTCGCCAACCTTGAGCTTGAGGGTCAACTTGGGGTGCCACTGGTAAATGTATGGCTTCGTGCCGGCCGCACTGGCAACGATAGCCTTGACAAAGCCAGGAACCTCGGCCATGACGTCAACACGGTCCACACGCGGGCCAAGCGAACCGGCCAGATCCGCATGAACGTCTTTGCCGTCCAAGGTCTTGCCGTCCCAAACGTATGAGGCAGCCAAAGGCTCAGGCCACTCGTTTTCGGCATCCTGCTTCTTCTCTGTGTGCGTTGCCGTGTTGTGGGCGCCAGCGAAAATGATCTTGCCGTCGGTTGCAATGCCGCCAACACTGACGTTGGTTGAACCGTATGAGGGAGGGGTGGTGTATTCCATCATAACAGCGGAGTAGGTAGGGGACTGGAAGTTGACAAAGTTCCAGCGGGCGGCTACGGGTGACGTTAGTGCGGGAGCGCCGAGAGTAGGCCGATGCGGGATATATTCTCACCTGCGTGATGTGGTTTCATGCCCTGGAGAGCGTGCACGAAGAAGCCCCTGCCGCCGAAATCGAGCTCACCGTCCTTGGTCAGGATGCTGCCCTCGACCTGGCAGCGGGGCCAGAAGGCATGCCTCATGGAGCCCCAAGGGTTGGCCGGGTCGGTGCCGAAGTAGCTTGTTCCGTTCTTACCCACGACGAAGCCAGGAGCGGTCTTGGTGAACTTGAGGCTAACGATGCTCTGCTTATTGGTAGAGGACTTGATCGTATACGAGGAGCCGTCGGCGGAGAGCTCAACGGAGCAGTTGTCAGCGAAGAAGCTGGTTTGAGCGTCGTCGAAGCGGTGGTTGCTGAGCGGGTCAGACGACCACAGGTGCGGCGTCTTGCCTTCGTCGTTGTAGAAGATCTTGGTGTTAAACTGGCATGTCGTGCGGATGCCTCTGCACAGCGGGCTCATTAGGGCGTTGGAGGGTGCAGCCGCGCGGGATGATGCTCACGCTACATTGCTGTAGATGACCTGGGCCATGCCGAGGCGGCCGTTGTCGGCGATGAGGTAGAAGGTCTGCGTCTCGACGCAGGTCGACTCCATGGCAACCCATTTCAGGTCATCTTTCTGCAGCTCGGTATAGGGCGTCTCGGCAGCCTGCTTGGTGACGGGCTGGATGGCCTCGGGGCCATAGATGGGCTCCTGGGTGCCGGCGACGTTGGCGAGCCTGGGCAGTGAGCATTTGGGACTGTGGCGCGCAGAGAGGTGGTACTGACTGCTGCTTGGCCCAGTTGAACATGATTGAAGATGTGAGTGCTGCGGCGTACGGTAGGGTTGAGGTGTCGGGGTGGGGGTGACGGGTAGGGCGGCAGGCAGCGAAAGTTCGGCGCGTCTAGAAGGCAGGAATGGCGAGGCACGCGCGCGGGCGCGGCAGGTGTCGCTGGGCGGAAGCAGCGGGCCCAGCTTGGCGTGGCAGCAGCGGCGGGTCTGAATGCCGTTTCGGGTTGGCGACGGTCTAGCCGCGCAGACTTTGCCATGAGCAACCCGCACCGACATCATAGGTCATACAGCAGCACCGCGGCCCTGGAGCGCAGAAGCCGGGCCCCGCTGCCAGGCCGCCGTCCGCCTCGCTCTGCACATCCACTCACCTCCTCCAGCAATTTCGTCTCTTCCACCTCCTCACGCAGGTCCACTCGCGCGCAGACGATCACCGCCCCCCAGCCAGCGCCTCCGCTGCAATCCGCCGCCAGACCGCACCCCAGCCTTGTCGCCGAGACTCAAACGCCTCTGCCTGCCTCGGCCAATTCCCGGCCGAGCCCAGCCCTCTCCCCTCGCACGCCCTATGACGCGGGCCTCGTCTCAAGCACTGCTGTGACGACTCTCCATCGCACGCCTGCCTGCGCGCTTGCATCGGCCCCGGCTCTCAGGAACAGGCAGACCCGCCCTCGTGCTGCCTGCCATTGGCCCGTCTGCACGCCTTTCATCCGTCCGCTGTCTTGCGAGCACGCTGCATGCTCCCTCGCCGTCGTTGCCCGACGCCATCCCAACTCACGACTGTTGCCGCTACCCTGACTGCGTCCGATTAAGCTTGCCAGCGATCTCCCACTGCTGTCACGACAAAAGTAAGCTTATAATTCGCCCGTGCGCCGGTGCCATAATTGCCGTAGTCCGCGGCCACCGGCACGCGCGCCTCCTCGATCGTATACCTGTGCCGCCCAGGATCCTCTGACTGAGACTATTGCCAGGTTCCTTCCGAAAATGTCTAAACTTGAGCAGGGCGATGCGGCCCTTCACCAGGGTGTGCGGTTCGCCTCGCACAACGAAGAGATCGAGCCTGAGCACGCCCTCCAGCAAGTCGAAACGTTGACGCGAGCGGAAGAAAAGCCAAGAGAGCAGCTTGGCCCGGACGCACAAGAGGAACTCCGCAACCTGGCTTCCACGCTGCAAAGCTCGCGCCTCCAGTCAAAGAGGCTGGAGAACTTCTCTTTTGAACCCGTCTCGTTGCCGGCATCCAGAGTAAGCGACTCGGCGAATGACTCGGCCTTCGTTCCGCATGCTGATCTGTACTTGTAGGCGCCCTCTCCCTCGTCGGGTTCGCGAACGCCCATGGCATTTTCTGGCGCGCCGTCGCCCAGACCCTCTCCGCCGACCTCCACGATGCACTCCCCTCCGCTCACCCCAGCCGCGACCCAATCCAGAGACAGCAAGTCGAGCCCCGCGCCTGCGAGCAGCAGGCTCTCGCAAGACTCGAACATCATGACACCCGAAGTGTCTCCACCCCACGACACTCCGCCCACATCTTTGTCGACCACCGAGGAGGACAGGAAGAAGCCGTCGCACATCAATATTCCCGCCGCGCCGCATGCCAAGCACAGCTCCGACGCAACCGGTGTCACTAGCCACCCCAGAGAACCACCCAGATTCGTTGTTGGACCTTCCGGAGACTCTTTGCCTGGCTCCAAGGACGTGAGTCCCTCTGCTTCTGGTACGAGTACTCCTGGGGATGCCGGAACTGGCCCCAGCACTCCTGCCCCACCATCGCCGTACATCCGACCGACGCTTTCGCCAAGAGGCGAAATTGACGATCCCTACTCGCGCGCCAAACGTCCGCCTCAGACCCGCGACAGGAGCTCGCTAGACCCGCGATTTATATTTGGGCGTGACCGCGAATCGAAAGCCAAGTCTGCCACCTCACCACTCCCCCGCTCGAGAGGCAACGGGTCAGAAAAAGAGGAGAAACGCCACACCCTATTTCATTCGCACCATCACAGCAAAAAGCATGACAAGCACGAGCATGACGACCATCGCAAGGAAACTGCTGAAGCTTTGAAAGAAAAGCACGGATCAATGTCGGAGCTGAAGAGGTTTTTCAAAATTGGGGGCCACAGGAGGGATAAGAGCAAGAGTCGGCCTGGGTCTCCATCAGACTCGGCTGGTGTTCTGTCGGCCAAGAGCAGCAAGACTGGCACCCGCACGCCTCCTTCAAGAAACAACACGGTCGCAATACCTTTCGCTGATGATCACGGACTCGAGGCGAAGTATGGTAAATTTGGCAAGGTCCTCGGCTCTGGTGCCGGCGGCTCGGTTCGGATCATCAAGAGAGCAAGCGACGGAACGGTCTTTGCCGTCAAGCAGTTCAGAGCTAGACACTCGTATGAGAGTGAGAAGGAGTATACGAAGAAACTCACGGGTGAATTCTGCATTGGCTCTACACTACACCATGGTAACATCATCGAAACTATGGACCTGGTCCACGAGAAGGGAAATTGGTATGTCGTGATGGAGTATGCACCTTACGATCTTTTTGCGATCGTCATGACAGGCAAGATGAGCAGAGAAGAGGTCGCTTGCTGCACGCTCCAGATACTGAACGGAGTTTCGTATTTGCACAGCATGGGACTGGCTCATCGGGATCTGAAGCTGGACAATGTGGTCGTCAACGAACACGGTATTATGAAGATCATTGATTTCGGTAGCGCCGCCGTTTTCAGATATCCATTCGAAAACGACATTGTCCTCGCAAGTGGTAAGTCATGACGCATCTTACCATCCAGACCCTTAAACTTTCGGCAACGGTCAAAACCGGGAGAACCATCACCGACTAACGCGAAATGTTCCTGCAGGAATTGTTGGTTCCGATCCTTACCTTGCTCCTGAAGTCTATGACCTGCAGAAGTACGATCCGCAACCTACCGATATTTGGTCTATCGCGATCATTTTCTGCTGCATGACTCTCCGCCGCTTCCCGTGGAAAGCACCCCGTACCTCGGATAATTCCTTCAAGCTTTTCGTCTCTCCACCCAACACCAACGACTGGCCTCAGGGCACGGCGAGAAGGTCGGCTGAATACCATGGAAACTCCCACAGCACACTTGATGTCAAGGAACATGGTCGTGATCATGCATCAAAGCGAGCCATTGAAAGTGCGCCGGCTAGTAGGATGACCAGCCAGGTGGATCCCAAGGATACTAGTCAACAGAACAACCATCACCACCAGCATCAAAACGGTGATCGTCCGGCGACATCAGGTGGTAACGGTCAAAACGCACCCCCATCAAAAAATGCCAAGGACACTTCGACGGCGCCTCAGGCTCAGCAAACCATCAAGGGTCCGTGGCGTCTGCTCCGGCTTCTCCCCCGCGAGAGCCGTCACATCGTCGGACGCATGCTCGAGATCGACCCGAAAAAGCGGGCGACGCTTGAGGAGATCATGGAGGATAAGTGGGTCAAGTCGACTCCGGTGTGCCAACAGCTCGAGGGCGGTAAAATCGTCAGTGCAGACAACCATACCCACACGCTCGAGCCCGGTAACGCTCAGGCGGTTACGGCGACGCCGGCTCCCAGCCACAAGAAATAGGCGTACCTTGATTAAGACGTTGGATTTGCCGCACTTTTTTTTATTTTCGCACCTTTGCACTTCGGCACCTGGACGTTGGAGACTTGGGGGTAGGGAAAGATGGATTTGATGTCTTAAGAGCGGAGACTTTTTGTTTTGTTCACTTCGATAGACAGGCGGTTTTAATTGACGGGAAAAAGCAAGTGCGGGCCGCGGCAGGATTTATACAGTTACTGGATTGTTGTACAGAGGGCATTTGTTGTTCTTGGGCGCAGGTTGGATGGATTGGGAACTGCATGTGGGCTTTTGCACGGCATAGAGGGCTCAGAGAAAGAGGCTCGGGCGGGAGCGATACCAGAGACAGTAATCGCTCGTCCTTCCATTCGCAGTAAGCAGCAGGCACAATTTGACAGAGTCGTCCCGTAGGGGCGGAAATTACTTCTGGGCTGCCAAGGTGGCCGCGGAGCGCGCGTGCAAGCGGCGGGTAAAGTGGCATACGACGTCACGGGCTTCATTAAAACAACCGCGAGTACCTGCAGCCAGCCAGACCGTAGACCGCCCTCAACCCTCCGCGCACTTCACGCCGCGAATCCGTAAATCCTTCAGAGTTTTCGTCGCGGGCGGGCGCACGCGGCCATGGCCAGGCCGGTCACGCGAGCGCCCCGGGCGCGCCAGACCAGCGCTCGCTCTGCTGCGCCGTCTTGGCTTATCAGCCAAAACGTGCGACGATAATTGGTCTGCACTTCTCTTCAAATGCCCTCCCCGCCGCCCTCCACATCGCAAGCTATCCCAAGCTAACATTTTTGTAATTAATTCCAACTCCACAGCCGAAATATATTGCCATCATGGTCCGCCATGTAGTTCCCATCAACACAATCAAGAACTCGATTCACCACGCCCACGCCGCCGCGCCGCCCACCTCGAATCTCTCCGTCTCTCAACCTCCCGCCTTTGGCGAGCACCGCCGGGGCTCTTCGATCCCAGGCTCCAGAACCGCAGCTGGTGAGTGAATGCGGTCCCTCAATGGCCATGTGGCCCCTTCCCAGACCCTTCCTCGCCCCCAAAAGGCCTATCAATGCCTTCTTCCGCTTCACCGAGCCGTGGGCCGCAAAAACTCGCCGTCTTCACATTGCTCACACATCTCTTATCGCAGCGTTTCTGACCTCTCTGTCCGCGAACCTGACGCTGCCGGACGTCGACTCTCCCTTCCCCTCGCCCGTCTCGACGCCGCCGTCCATGCGCGACGCCAGCGAAGCTCACATCTCGCACCTCCCGCCGCCATCACCGCTCGCAGCCGCCGTGCCCATGTCCGTCGACGAGTACAGCAGCGATGCAGTGGGTCCGACGGATCTGCTCTCGCCCGCGCTGGGCGCCGCAGCGGCGAAACAACAGCAACAACAACACGCGTCTCAGGTGCGGCAGCGTCGTCATCAGGAGTGGGCCGGCGGCCGCGGGCAACCGCAACCGCAGCAGCAGCAGCAGCAGCAGCAGCAGCAGCAACAGCAACAGCAGCAACCACAGCCGGCGGCAGCAGACGCTCTCGCAGGCGTGCCCGAGCTGCTGACGGCGGCGACGCAGAGCGACGAGGACAAGGTCGCCGCGCTGAAGCTCGTCGCCGACAGCGTCGCCCAGCAGCGCCAGGCCGCGTCGTGGGCCCTGCTTTCGCACCCGGTAGTGATCGCCGGGTACGTGCTCCTGCTCGCCATCGTATACCGCGTCGTGTACCGCGCGCCGAGCGACGCGCCGTTGCTGTTCACCACCGGCGCCGGCGTGACTATGGCCTGCTTAGTGGCTGTGCGGCTGCTAACCAGCGGCTATATCCGCCACGCCGAGTCAATCAATTGGACTTTTTTGGATGAGAGCGCAGACAGCGTCGTCATCACGCGCTTCGGCGGGCAGATTATCGGCGCGCTGGTGCTCGGTTGGGCTGGTCCCAGCAGCACTGGCAACAAGGCCGCGAGGCGGCGCAAGGGGAGGGGAGTGATTAAGGCGTGGACGGTGAAGCTGCGGTACAGAGGAAAGGGCGTGGGCACCGGGCTGCTGGAAGAGGCTGTCAAAGAGACTGTCAGGCGGGGCGGAGAGGGCGTGGAGTTTGCGGAGGAACACGCAAGTGAGTATTGCCGTGGTGGTAGCGGCCATAGGGTTTCTCTTTGTTTTCTAATTGCTTCTACAGACTCTCGCCGCTTCCTGCCTCACTCCTTCAATGGCTTCCTCGACCGCCGCGAAGACCGCGCACACGATGCTTTGCAGGACGTTATCAATTCCAGCGGGGCGTTCAACGGGAGGAGACGAAAGTCGTCCGTCTACTAGAGCTACTTCACACAGCAATTGGCGATTCCGTTTTTCACATCCTGCGTACCGTACAGCTTGGATCTAACGTCAAGACGATACTATGCGAAAGAGGAGGCACGAATTGAGAAAAGACTTAAGATCGGTGGAAACTTTGATAGGGGGTCCAGGCTTGCCGCTGGAAAGACTCAAAATGCTTGTTGGACCCTCACGGGCGAATTGTCTCAACGAATCTCGGGGTAACCCCACAATTCCTTTCGCTGTTCTCCGGCAGCTTTTGCCACCACATGGCTCGTGTTTTTCTCCCGCAAAGGTGTTTCAGGTTTGAGGCGTTTCGGAGCGGCAGCGTTTGGACCAGTGGTCAGGCGTTTTTCCTTCTCTCCTTCCTTCCGGCAGCGTCCAGCCTATCGCCGTTCGCTTTAGAGGATTTATGGTGCTTGTCGGGCTCTCACTCGCTCAGCTTTAAGGGCTGGCAGCTTACATGCATGGCGCAAGGGGCGGGGGTCTGGAGCCATAGAGAGTCTGGATTTTCTCTTACACGAGATTCTTCTCTTTTTTCCTTTTGCTCGTCTTTCCCACGACCAAAGAGCGTCGAGCGAGTGGATTTTGTTACGTGGGAGGGTGGGGGGGACTGACTGATCGTCGTCGTGCTGCTGTCAGCCTTGCGCGAGCCGATTGGTCGGGAGAAGGGGACGAGTTTCATGGGAATGGGCTAAGACACCGGCATGCTGAGACGCTCGAGCACCACTCCTCCTCCTGCTTCTCCCCTTCCCTTGTCTTGGGTCCCCGTTTCGCCCCGGGGTTGCGGAGCGGGCTGTGATAGGAGTAGATAGGGAGCGGATAACGGAGGGTTTAGGGCTGGGGGTATGCATGACTGGGGAAAGGTTGAGTAGGGTTGTGCCGTATGGTTGATTTTCTGGACCGGTCGTAGATTAGAGAGATACCAAGACGTCTTTTTTTGCGTTTGGGTTGCGTTTCGGTTTCCTTTGCAGCGAATCAAGAGTTTTGGGAGCGGTGGCATGAATATCGACAATCGAGGTTGGGTTGGGGAGATAAGTGTCGTCGTCAACCATTGGTTGGAAATCTGAATAGAGACAGAGACAGAGAGAGAGGACTAAGGGAATCGATTGCAACTTTTTTTTGGCACTTATGCAGCGACGCGCGTTCGTGTTGCTTGGTGACGGTTGGCCTTGTTCACGGCATCACTCGTCGTTGGCGCTGTACTTGACTTGGCTGCACGTAGTTCGAGGCCTAGAGCCGTACGGGGCGATTCCTTTGGCTGGCAGGGCGTGTGAGGAGGGGCTGCGGGACCCTTGCGCTGTGACGTTGATGCAAGACGCTCTGTCTCGGGTGCAATTGGGTACAAGGACCCAGGGGGGGGGGGTGCGCATGTGCATGCGTGCAGGGACCGGTGGGAGCTTGTTCCGACTCATCGATGCGCTTGCCCGACGCTCTCCGCTCCAGGACATATCTCGCGCGAGGCCCGGCTGCTGGAATGCGCGTGAACTCAATTGCGCAGATATGTCGGGACGCCGTTCCAGCCCGGGTGCGGACGACTACTGCAGATCGCTCAACCAGCACGTTCTTTCACGTCAATGCCTCTCATGCTGTTGGGGAGGGGGAAATGAATGGCAGGGAGATAACGAGACTTGGCAATGGGAGCGCATATGCAAATGCATGCAGCCGTCCGGCGTCCGTCCAACATCCAACACACACGCACAGCGCGTGTGTGCGTGCTCGGCCGTCTTTCTCGCGCAACGTACTGGCTTATCTTTAGCCTTTCTTGCTTGGACAGCCAAGCATTTTACTATCTCTACGTGCTCACCGCTCTATGATGGTGGATGGCTGCATGATGGCCGAAAGCCGGCTGCTGACTGGCGTGGAGCTTTACTTCGGCCGCAATCTTTATCTTTTGGCTGGGAGTACCATCTTCGTACGACGACGGCGTCAGTATCTGCTCCCAGCTTCGATGCTTTGATGCCTGAGAGCTTGTCTGTCTGCGAAACGTCGCCGACCTCTTTATCTTATCGGAGCGTGAAGGTTGCGACTTTCTGACGTATGAGGTTAGACAGCAGTGCCATGGCTTTGATACCGTGACCGGGTGGTTGATTCGTTTGTTCGGTATCAGGAGCGGGGCAAGGCTTGATTGGCTCCCGAGGCGCATGTCCGTTTGGAGGAGGGATGGCGGATGCATGTGGGCATGCATGTGATGCGGTTCGGAACGGGACGGGTGGGGAGGGTGCGCGGTGTGGGGGTGTGGGGGAGCGAGAGAAGGGCGATTGCGATGCATTGTTTCATGGGAGAAGTCTGGTGGGCATAGCTGAGGCGGATGGTGTTTGAGTCCCGCAGCGGGCAAGAGGTCAACTGGGATTGAGGCCAAATCATGGGATGTGAAGATCCTGGGGTTTGGAGTTGAAGCAACATGATTTGAGCACGATTGAGTGTTCGGATGCTCTGAAGCGCGTCCATTTTTGGGTTCGTCCGGCTTCAACTTTACGTCAGCATGAGGAATAGCCTGCCTCTGTCTTTTTCCAGAAGCTCAAAAGGGGTCTGAACTCTAGCTTTCGCCTACTCAAAGGGGATCCCATGACATAATCCATGTTTGGAAGTGGGAGTGAGCTTCAGGTACTGCTGCTGTATCCTTGTCAACCGCCAGAGCCGGCGCAAAGCTTATGGAGCACTACATTGTTTCACACAATAATGGCGAAGGATTTGAGGTCCATCTAAAATACCTCTAATAATAGTAAATTAGCTCCACTCGTGAATTTCTTCCATTTCTACATTTACTCTGGCGCTTTGTTCCAAATTTCACGAGGAAGCTGAGGTTGACTGTACCCGCACCACCTCACAATACAACTACAACAATAACGCCGATGCAGAAAATAGATAAAACTACATTGTCGCCAGGGTACGGCCGCTATAGGGCTGTGTTAAAATCTATTTTCGTCCTTCTTGCCCTCTACTGGTTAAGGACAGAATAAAATTGAGCATTAGGTCCGGAAGTGTCTGAGCAGACAAAGACATCTCGTCGCGCTAACTCAAGGTTTTGGCCTTTTATATCTGCTTGATTCACCTGGTGTAAGCATTTCGTTAGTAATTGTTTCTTGACCACGGGCGAATGAAGCACAGACAAACAGAAAGACGAGACTGGTCTGAGGGCTAAAAAAAGACAAAATACCATCCCTCTTTTGCTTCTTATGGATTATCGCAAGGATTGCCTTAACATTCTTAGTCTGAGAATGAAGGAAAGGGTCGAGTGCACCTTACTAAACTCGCCGCTACCTTCATTCCTTCTTTCGAGGAGGAGAAAAGCAACAAAAACTTGTTTCCCATCTTGAACAATGGAATACGAATGCCTCAACTCCCTTCTGAATCAATCCATACCTGAACCTTACACCACCATCCACGATAGAATGTTCGCTCGGCTAAAACCTGCTCACCACTCACTGCGCATGATCAGGCCCCAAAGTATTACAGCCTGCTCGCGGAGAATCAAACATGAAATTGGTATATTGCAAACCTCTGCTCACGATGATGCTTCGACTTGCCATGAGTATTTGCGCTCGTGGTTATGATTCTTGTTGAGTATGAAGTGTTTCATTTCTATCCAGTTCCCGGACACGGAGGAACTGTTGCCAGAGGAGTTCATGCAGGCGTTCAAGAAGCTGGGAAAGAATGCCCGCGTCACCAAGCCCAACCTTCCCACTTGGGGATAAATAGGCCACAAGCATATCGGGACGGACTGGAGAACGACAGTCCAAGGGCTGTTGGAGCAATGACCGACTCCAGATGTCGCCGTTTGCATGGCAATTCGAAAACTTACAGTTCCGCGATAATGTGATTGTAATAGTTTTGCTATCAATTTCGAATTGGGTCTGTAAGCACAAGGGATGGATTTAGCGGGAAGGATGTGGCTGAGGGAAGTTTTTTCCGTGATGAATCAAAGCGAGTAGATGGTTCACGATGTAGTTTCAGGATAGAGACTGCAGGCGGCTTGAGGGTTGAGCTGTGAAATGATGGACCGAAGAAGTCTGAGTGTCTCGAAGGCGAAATTGGGAACGACAGGGATGAGGATGTGAACATCGAGAATAGCACAACTGAAACAGGTAAATAGGGATGGGCTTTTATGTTCCCATTGACTACTAGCTGATCAAGTCCATTGTCGCTCTGTGCTGAGATCGGACCATCCCGTTGCCGATTGACTCTGGAGATATGTGGATCGTTGTCGGTGATCATCTCTATCCCAGGTGCCCGAACAGTCAGGCTGAATCAAACCGCTGCTAACAGCGATCATACGTGGTTGCTAAGCGAGATCGATGAGGGCAATCCGGGTTGCTGCAGTAGATGACTTTGACAGGCATCCCATCATTGGGACCTGGACTCTTGTACATCACTGTACAGTTGTTGATAGGTTTCAGGAGGTCTGCTATGGCCATGAATTTTGTCGTCAGGATTCTTTGTCAGCATTCGAGCAAATACCTTAGTGTGGCTTCTCCAGCTTCACTGTTGATCTGCTCTTGTAAACCTGAATTGGTCTTGTTCGTACGTCTAATAGGTGTACAGCGTTGTTCGGGATTTGCGGAACTGTAGGATTGCCAAAATAGCAAATGTTTGATTGTTAAACCTTAGCTGTGACGATTAATCGACCAGTTAATGCCACCAGGTTAAGAAAAAGAGCATCCATAGCGGGCTGAAGGAAAGTGGATGAGTGAGATGACTTAATTGCAAGACCTGTAACGAAAGTGGTTGTGACCTTATCTCGTTCCCAGCGACAAACTCAAGTTAAATCACCTTCTCAGATGCAAAAGTGTGCCGAATTAAAGACCAAAGATACTGGACCAAACTAGGCAGTCTCGTCTCTGTTGCGGTGCAAAGAAGAGCAAAACAACGTGTCGTTGGCCAACGGAGGGCCCTGCCGCTTCGTAGAGCCGTCTCAGAAAGAACGAATACAAAAGTCCAAAATCGTTGATGGAAAGTCGCATACGAGGATTTTCTTGTCTGTGCTGTTGAGTCGCCCATGCTTTCGATATGCCAAAGAAGACTGGCACATCGGACTGTCCGTTGACCAAGGCTCACCTCGTAAGGACCAGAACCTGGAAAACACTACTCCGGCCGTGTGCAAAGGATAAGTGACCTCCACCAACAATTTCACTGCTTTAGCCCCTTCTGTTCCACATGCCCACTTATTCTTACTTGAAATATGCCAGAGCTGGGAATTCTTTTTTGTGGCTTGAGTATCACTTTGGCGCTCCACCCGTACTCATTAGTTTTGGCAATCTGTTATCGTCAGTCGTATGTGCCAACAGCAAAAAATGACTGCAATACATTGATTCGAATATGATGACAGGGTCGCTGTGTTTAGTACACGTCACAGAACGCAGTGAGCCCAGTGGAATGCGTAGAGAAGCTGGTGCATGAGTATTACGAGTAGCTTCTGGATCAGAAGCATGATGATAATCCTGCAAATGACCTGTTCTTACTGGTCTCACGAGTCCATGCCGATGTCGGCACTGGAGATTCAATTCATAGTCGCTAGATCGGGTAATTGGCCGCGCAAAACACTCGCCGAAATTGGGGGCTGATGGACTTCCTACCTGCCGCCAATATCAGTGGAATAAATTAAAATGTCATGTAGCAATCTTGAGAGAGACAGTCTTTGAAGACGCAGCAGTTCTGGGCTCTTCTGCGAATCTGGGCTCAATACCCGGTCAGCGCCATATCGAATCTCATGATTGTTCATGAGTGACAAGTGCAGTCATGATGCTGCTTTGTGGCTGTCGAAAGCCTAGGGGTGTCGGCTGGGTAATAGCTCCGTGGAAACAGCCGGCAGTGTCGCGGAGTAAACACCGGTTTTGAGCATGCTCCGTGTGTACGGAATGACGCGGCTGTCAAGATGACGGCTAAATTCAGCTGTATAGTAGTATACGAAAATAGGCCGACAGTAGTGTTGGACACAGCCTCTGAGCTCTCGGAACTAACGACTCGCGGTCACGTTGCTCGTGATGGCAAAGAGCGGTGTTCGGAAAGAGTGCGAATGGAGGCAGAGCGTGGTGCGGCTGACCGGTAGACCTGGTTCGTCGAACACGAGCCACAATATACTCCACACTTGGCGACGCACGGCGTGATAGGAAAAGGGGATAAAGAGTCAGGCGGATATTGCGCAACATGGGGGTTCCAGAAGCTGGGCTTTGGAAGTCTAGAAGGCGGGACTTTAGCTATGGTACGTGTCGTTGACGAGGTCAGGCAGCGGCGTGAACCAATACATAGGCGAGAGGCCAATGATGACGGGAATAATCTTGCATTGCCAACGTGCCGCCTGAGAGTTGGGGAAAGCGTGGTCGATCAGCGAGATCAACGATCAGGGCCGAGGATGTCCTGGTGCGGATGACGGCTGGTAGAGTTGGGCATGGCACGTCCGTTGACAGACGTTGAGGGCCCGAGTGTGGAAAAAGGGCGAATGTCTTGGTTGGTTGCAGGCGTATGCTGTCTTCAAAGCGCGTGGGCTAACTGGATGCGGAGAACAAGGGCCGAGAGGGCCAGGATTCGATCTTGCGGCGGAGCGGAAAGATGGTTGGCCGTGGTGGCGGACGACGGTCATTAATACGGAAATGATTTGTGGTTCATATATACAAGACAGACGACTTCTATTAGCTCCACAAAGGGGTATCGGCGCGAAAGGATTGCCACAATTGGGATGCAGATGAGTTTTCGAATGTTGTCAGAGGAACCAGGACGCGGTCTCACAAGCTCAAGGTCGAAGTTAGACTTAGTTCGACGACGGCGGAGGCTGGCTTGAGGCGCAATTTCAAGACACGATGATCGACCAAAGTCACGGTTAGGGCTGAGCGGAGGCGCCAAGCGGGTGGTCGATTCTGTGCAGTGGCGGACGAGCCCCCGGCTGGCTGTGGAGCAGCGATAGTAGTTGCGCTGGTGGAAAGTTCGACGGTGGTCAGAGAGGCAAGATGGAGGCTAGCACAATACCAAAGTGATGCTCACCGCTGAATGGCTTGGGCGCGGGAGCAAGCGTTTCACAATGCGAAGGTGGAAAGGAGGCCGGCCAACCATGCGGTGGGCTTGTCCAGATGCCAACGCATGCTATGGGAGGTACCGCAATGCCCATTAGTGCGGGCGGCTATGGGTGAGCTGCACGACGAGACGAGAAAGATGGGCGCAGCTGAAACTGGGCGGTTGTGCGAGGGACGGGTTGACAAGCGTCTGTGGTGACGCTGGTTCGGTGGGCGCTGAGACTACACGAGGACGCGTGCGGCGAAGCGTGAAAGAAGATGATGGCAAGACTGCGGGCGACAAGGGAAGATGCCGGTTGGCGAGATCTGGAATCTGAAGACTCAGGAGGACATTTTGGAGCGCACGTGCCGTGCATCTCAGCTTGGCAGGTACGCGGCGGAAATAATGTGGTTGCCGGCGGGCTGCAGGGCAGTGGTGTCGCCGTCGCGCCTGCCGTGCCTGAGCCTGCGCCTGTGCCTGCGCCTGTTCCTGCGTCTGGCCCGCCTCGTCCCGCTGTCACCACCACCACCACCACCCGCGTTACCAACAGCTCACAAGCCACTGTCTGCTGGCGCCTCGCTGCCTCACGATGAGCACCGAAACCCGCCTCCGCAGCCGCTGCCTCAGGCTCTGGCACGCCAGTCCTCTCGCTTGAGCCCGGCGGCGCCTTCAGCCGCGCAGGCGCCCGCACCGCACCGCACCGGCCACCGCTTCTCAGGCCCCCGAGCGGCCCCTCAATCAACCACAAATCTCCCGGCCGCCCAGCCTCCTCCAACGGCATCCCGCGCCCTCTGGGTTGTCTGCGGCTGCAGCCGCCAGCTTCCCGGCTGTCGTAAGAGATTGTCCTCCCGCCGTCGTCCAGGAGTCCGGGCTCGGCCCACGGCCCACGGCCACTTTGGCGAGGCCGCGTTGTCGCCCGAATTTGCTGGCCAGCCACGCGTCTGATCGTCGGCCGGGATGCCAGATGATCCCCCTTCTGCTGCCTGAGGTCTGCTCTTGGGTTGAGCCGCCAGAGCGCCGCTGCTGTCACCCTGCGATGGCGTCCAGACCGATGCCCCCAGCCTGCAGAGCCTCATGACGGCACTGCCAGCTCTCTTTCATTGCGATCTCCATCGAGATGCCTGTCCACGGCAGCCCTGTGTCCGGTGCACGCCTGCACCACTTCCTAATTCCACTTGGCCCCACCGACGAATTAAACATACGTAGGTCGACAGGGTGGAGATCCCTTCTCATTTGTGCTCCAAGCTCTCCGCATGTTTATGAAACAGCCAACCCGGATAGCGCCCCGTCTGTGGCTTGCCAAACCGCTCATTCTCCGCTGTACATATTCCCATCCTCCGCCCACTCTCGCGCTCTTTTGGTTCTGAATTCAACTCGCTTTCAAGTCGGGTCGGTTCTCCACGTTCTTTTGGCTCTCTCGTAGGCCGCGCCACTCTTTATCAGTCCCCTTTCGGACCCCACGCTCTTTCACCACCACCCATACGCCTCGGTCGTATCCCCAGGTCTTGAAGATCTCCAACGCTTGCCTCGGTCCAAGCCTCAGTTGCCTTGATTCGACATCATGCGTTCCCTTGCTCTTGTCGCCGCCTCGTTGGCTGGCCATGCCCTGGCCGTTCCTATGCTCAAGGAGCGCGCCCTCGTCACCGACCTCGACATCGTGACCATCACCCAATATGTCACGGCCACCGGTCCTTGCCCTACTACTGGTGTGACCAACACTGTCTCTGTCACCGAGCAGGCTGCCTCCAGCTCGTCCGTCAGCTCCTATGTTGTCGTCACCTCGTACACGAGCAGCGCCGCCCCCGAGACCACCGCGGCCGCGCCCGTCCTGCCGTCCATTGCCGTGCCGTCCGTCGTCTCTTCGGTCGTTGAGAGCATCATCCCCAGCTCATCCTCCGTTGCTCCCACTTCCACCTACGTCGCCCCCACCACCTCGGCCGCTCCGGTGACCACGGCCACCCCCTCCACCACGGCGACTCCCAGCTCCTCTTCCGCTGCTGCTGGCGGCTTCAGCACCTACGCCTACTGCCCGACTTCTTCCCTCGATGCTTCCGCTAGCCTCACCACCGCTCCCTCGGATGCCTCCGCCAAGAAGTGGCTGGCGTACCACAACGCTCACCGTGCCAACCACACCGACAGCTGCTCGCTGTACTGGGACAATGATCTCGCGGCCAAGGCTCTGGTTTCCGCCCAGAACTGCGTGTACAGCCACGACAATGAGTAAGTAGCTTCCGTTTCGCCTACTTGTGAACGTCTTCCTGACAAGAAATCCTAGCAACGAGGACTGGGGTCAGAACATGGGTCAGATGTCTTATGATTCGTCCAAGACTACTCAGCTGGTCTCTACCGAGGAAGCCGAAGATGGACCCGAGTTCTTCACCCACATGTACTACCAGGAGTATGAGATCTTCGGCCCTTACTGGGGCCAGGCGAGCGTCCCGGTTTCTGGCAGCAACGCCCCCAACATCCTCCACTTCACCCAGATGATTTGGAAGGATACCTACTCTGTTGGCTGCGCTGTCAACAAGTGCGGTCAGATGCTGCTCACCTACTGCAACTACCGCTCCAGAGGTAATTAATCCCATGCTGTTTATTAGCAAGAGTTCTTACTTACATTGTCCTAGGCAACATCGCTGGAGAGTATGGTGAGAAGGTCACGTCTTTCATTGACAGCCCTCACCCCCCGATCTGCGCCGAGATCGACTCGGATGCCACTGATGGCAGCTGCATTACCGATGCCGAGTTGGGCTTGTAGATGAGACGACGTAATGGGGAGAGTGAATTTGCTCTACCTGCAGCCACATTCAGGCGACTTCTGCATGTACAGGCTCTTGCGGAGGGTTGATGGTGTTATTCCAAAGATAAATTCTTTCTTCATGTACATAGTTCCGGATATCGCCTAGTTCTGGCTCTCAGCCTCTGCTTGGGGTCGAGGTTAGCTGGTGCGCTCCTATTCCGCAAGAATTATCTAGCGCGTACATTGAATGACGCGCATGATGTTACGCACCTCTCTTCCTCAAGCATATCAGTACCATGCGATGGCAACTATGTTTAAATTGTCAAATCTGTTTGCAACATGTCAACATGCTTCCTGAAGTCTCATCAGGGAGATGGCGCGAGACGTGCCTACATAGTTTGTTGTACATCAAAGTACATAAGCAGCCTGGTCGGCGGGGTTGTGTTGAAGCCTTCTGGCCTTGTCGCGTAATGATCAAGGAAGGAAGGAAGGAAGGAAGGAAGGAAGGAAGGAAGGAAGGAAGAAAGAAAGAAAGAAAGAGAGAAAGAGAGATGACAGGAAAGAGAGGAAAGGAGAGGGCCGGGTGTGGGACCAAGTCATGGAATGCGGCACAGCGACCTAACCGGAGTTCCGGAGAGCAGAAGAAAAATCAGCTCATAGAAACCAGGCAGCAACATGAACAATTGCGGCGGTTTAGCAGTTAACCTTGCCAGCGTGCTGCGAGAATGCGGCGTAGACGATGAATTGAAATTAGAACAGCGTGCTCGGTGATTGTTTAAGCGCCCGTTTACCTTTTGGGGGCGCAGTCACACGCGCGCGATTGGCTGGATTATGCGGCGCAGCAGAGAAGCTTCCAACCAGGCACCCACGTCGCTCCACACGCGCGCTTCTTCCGTCGCCTTTTTCCTAATTTTCTCGAGCTCCATCGTTCGGCTCTGACGCTCCGGGAAATCCCATTGGCCTGCTCGTCTACGCCGCCAGATCGTTTTCCTGTATAGTACAAGTCACCATGCAGGCCGAGCTATTCTTGAGATCCACAACGGCTACGGCCCGTACGACCTCAGCACCTTACCTGGATATCCATGGACTTCGGAATAGTCACAGTCTGGAACCGCACGTACAAGTACCGGTAGCCGCCCGGGTGCGTGGAATGACCGAGAAGTCACTGCAGTCCGTACTTCCTCTCTTCCAGACCGTCTTTTCCTCGAAGAAAACCCCGACTTGCTTTCTGCATCGCACCTTTGGACATGATGCTCCTTGCATCACTCGTCTTGTCGATCGCAACATGTGCGCAAGCAATAGTTGTGCCTCGCAGTATGTTGACGAATATAATGTCCCCGCATGTACCTCCCTGACTGTTCGCAGCAATTATCGCCCCTTCAAATACCACCTCTTACGCCACCCCTTATCAAGACTGGAGACACACAGCGAACCCTCCTGTTGCAACAACACTGGCCAATCCATCCTGCCCCATTAACTGTACCTACTACATGCCATCAGCCACTTCTTACACCTGGCTGAAGCTCAGTGCGTACACCACAATCACACATGCGGTGGAGTACATTATCGTCAACAATCGGACAAATACCACAAGGACCAGTACCTCTTTCGTGGAGCTCCCGGCCAACATTACCAAACCCCCTACGAATTCCTTGGGCACACGCGTATGGGAAAAACAGGTTTCCTCTCCCGTTCCGGGGGGATCGTGGAGTACGTTCCTCACAAACATCACGTATCCGTCATCATTCACCCAAGTAAGTGAAGTCTCGGTGTTCGGTATGGCATACTGGCTCACAGATATCGATAGTATGCATCTGCGTACACTTGGTGGGGTGCAGCTTCGACCACGAATGTTGGCGGATCATCCGTCTGCGCCTGGGAGCCGTACTGGTGGAAGGGCGAAAATTACACGACCTCCTACGAAACCAGTTATTGGTCAAGCACAAGGAGGGTGTGTTACGGTAAAGGAACAACCAAGTGCTCGATGGTCCCTCCGGAAACGCAAGTAAACACGTATATCTCCGCGGACTCCTGGACCCGAATGGCAAGCGGAAGCTCCGTAACGTTGACATCTGTCAACGAGTACGGGACAATTGCACCGTCGGTGGATCCCGAAGACCCCAACGGCTATTTGTACGTTATTGGTATGAATGGGCCCGACATAGGCAGAGGTGCAGAGGCGACGCCGTCGCCACCAGGCAACATGGATGCTGTCTGGACACAGTGCATGTGGGATGGAGGTGTCCCGAACCCGACCTCCAATGTCATATCCGAGGTTGGACCGGCCGGTGATGAATCATCTGCGCTCTTCCTCACCGTCACGTCCACACTCCACGAGGATTCCGCTCCCTCCACCGCCAGCACGCTCGACCTTGGTGGCTTGGTGGCGCCCACGGCTGCTGCGAGCGCAACTCTGAAGCAGCCTTCGGTCACCGCGTCCCCGACCACATCAGACATCAATATTGTGTCTGAGCTGCAAGAAAGTTCGCGTCATTTGAGCTGGACTGTCGATGGAGTTGCCGCCTCCAGCCCGAATGATGCGCCCGCCTCGGCTACTGCGGATGTTTCCTTCTCCTTCCCAACCCAAGAAGCAAGTGGTACCAAAACCGAGGACTCCGACAGCGTCGGCATCGATTTGGGCTTCACAAAGCCGACCAACTCACAGCCTCAGACCATCGGCATTGATCTCGGTCCCTCGACTGCAGACAGCGCCCAGTCCGGGACGCCGGCCGGTTCGCCAGCTGCCGGTACCCCTGCCGTCTCTGCCGATGGATTCAACACCGGCTTCGGTCCGCATACGGATGGCCCAACACTCGTCCTCACTGAGGTCGGCGGATCGCTCGTGCTCTCGACGATTGGCTCCTCAAGCGCACCCGCGACCACTGCTTCAGCGGAGTCAAATGACCCAGAGACGACGAAGTCGGCGCAGCCTGAGGCTACTGCTGGGACGACTGCGCCGTCTGAGCCGGAAGCTCCTGAACAGACATCGGCCGCCCCTGAGACTGACGCCCCTACACAGTCATCAGAAGCCTCTGGGTCCGGTCTTCCTGTCGTCACAACAGCAGTGCCCCAAGGACCTGCATCGACTGCTGTCGCTGTATCTCTGACGCCGATCGAGGTTGGCGGTATCACCGTCTCCCAGAACTCTGATACGCAGCTCGTAGTGGGCAGTCAGACACTTGCTGCCGGCTCATCAGTCATTGTCGGCTCCGGCTCGTCGACCACCGCCGTTGTCCTCCAAACCGAAGGTGGTTCCCCGCACATCGTCGCCGGCACCGCAACAGCACCAGTTCCCAATCCCGCGTCTGCAGAGCCGGAGGCCTCGACCGCCCCCGCCGCGCCCTTCGAAGTCGGCGGCGTCACCGCATCCCAGAACTCCGCATCCGAGATCGTCGTCGGCACTCAGACTATTGCTCCTGGCTCTTCCATCATCGTTGGCTCCGGCTCTTCCACTACCGCAGTCGTGCTGCAGACCGACGGCGGTGCCACTCACCTCATCGTCGGTAGCTCCACAGCCGCCATCCCCACGGCCCCAGCAGCAGCCCCAGAAACCGCAGCTCCCGCTCCCTTCACCGTCGCCGGCGTGACAGTCTCCCAGAACTCCGCCTCCGACCTCGTAATCGGCACGCATACCCTGGCGCCTGGCTCCTCCATCGTCCTCGGCTCCGGCTCGTCCACCACGGCAGTCGCCCTCCAAACCAACGACGGCACCACCCAACTCGTCGTCGGCAGCAGCACCGCCGCCATCCCCACAGCCGCCGCGGCCGCCGCCCCCATCGTCGTCGGCAGCCAGACCCTCACGCCCGGCTCCACCATCACCGTCGGCAGCGGCACGCAAACCACGGCGCTCGTCCTGTCCACCAACGCCGCCGGCTCCAGCGCCATCGTCGTCGCCGACGCCAGCACCACCTACACCATCGACGCGCCCAGCGCAGCCGCGACCAACCCGCCCGCCACAACGACCATCCCGACGACGGGCGCGCACCTGATCACCACGGGCGCCACGACGGAGCTGGTCGTCGGCAAGAGCACGTACACGTTCAAGACGGGCGGGCCGAGCATCGGGCTCGTCACCGAGGGCGGCACGACGATCGTGGTGGCGGGCGAGAGCGGCGGGAGCAGGACGAGCATCCCGATCCCGACGAGCGAGGCGAGCAGCAGCACGTCCACGACGAGGGCGCCGTCGGTTAGCGGGGATGGCCTGTCGCCGTCGAGCGGGCTGGGTGGGGGCGTGGGGTGGGCGACGACGAGCGCGAGCGCGGCGGCGAGCAGTACGGGTGCGGCGGCGAGCGTTGCTGGGTGGAGCGAGGGTGGTGGGCTGATTGGATTGGTGTGCGCCGTACTGGGGCTGGTGGCTCTGTAAATATTGGGTGGGATTGTTTGATTTGTTTCTTTTGTTCGCTTCAATATACCCAAAGGGGGAGAGAAGGGGAGACGGGTGATGTGGAATCGTACTCGGAGGAGGCTTGTAGATAATGTCTTGAATGCTTTTAATGGCTGTATATAGTCATGAAATAGATGGCACATATGCACAGAAAAAGGAAGAATTATACATACGTTGCACAACCACGGCCTCGGAAGGGCTCATCTCGACCCCATGCCTCTGGGTGGGATCGCCGCTGAATCGCAAGAAGCAAAATACTGCGCCACAGGCACTGACGGGTCGGCTCGCTGCAGCACCCCTTTAATGATCTACGCGGCACGTCAGAGGGCATTGGTAAAGTTAAGTTAATTCAGACCTCACGGCTGCCGGGATGGCGGGAGTGATCGGCAAGGGGGATGAGTGACAAACTGCGGCGTAGGCTTGGTGGTGGTGGTCCCACCAGCGTGTTGGGTAAGGGTGTTGCCGCTGGATCCGTTCTTGATTTTTGATTTGATCAGCATGGCGAATATGATCGCGGCGAGGAGTTGCGCTTTTGAGGTCATGGTGGAGGCGGGTTGATATTTGTCTGCGATTTGCAATGAGAGCGGAACTGTCGGAACATCGATAAGTATACTTGACACATTGAGCCGAGCCATGTCGAAAGTAACTGTGTCAATTTGAAGCCTAATTCAACGTACACTCAAAAGTGGGTGGAAGTGATAATCTATTGGATGAATGGGAAACGTCTACGGCAATGGCGGGTGCATAGCAAGGATGCGAGAGTCTTTTTAATTGTAGTTATGGTTGCCAATTGCGCTTGAGGGGGCCATCTCAAATTCAATACCGGCGACATTCAAAACTGCCTTGTATTTGAAGGTAGGAGGAGTTTGCATCAAATTCGAGGGAAGTCGACAGTAAGTCGTGGCCGGTTCGGCTAAATCGCGTGCGGGTGACTGCGCGTTCACGACGCGTCGTGCCATGCTTTCTCCCCACCGCTTTATCTCGTGTCCGTCCAAACCCTTTTCCCAGCTCCGCTCGAATCAATTGGTCTTACCGTGATCAATAACCTTTTGCAACCCCGGGCGGGCTCGGTACCTGCTGATCGCTTGCCCGAACTCATTGATTAGTTGGTCACAACAATTGCCATTTCATTGTGATCAGGCATCATTCTTGACTCGCGGCGTAAAACTGACTGCTTTGAGCCCCGCAGCAGCAACAGTTGGACCTGGCTTCGACGTGTTCCTCATCCTGACCTTGAACCAGAACCCACAACAGCTACTCAACATGCGAGCCCCGACGCCTTGCCGGTCTCTCGACGAACTCCCACTGGAAGTCAAACTGAGATTCGTCGAGAATTGTGACCTCAGCGCCCTCGTCAAGCTCCACACCCTATCCAAGACCTGGCGAGCCCTGGTCGCCGGCGACAGATAATCCGTCCTCGACCTGACCCGTCGAAAGCTCCTCGACTTCTACGACCTCTGCCTCGACTCCGAGTACTTCCGCCGCCCCCGCCGCCACATCGTCAAGCGCCTCACGCCCTTCCACCGTGACGGTTACATTCAATCATGGCTGTCGGATCCAAGCCTCCCAGAAGAGTTCGAGATGTGGCTGCGCGAATGGCCGTCGAAAGCCGTCATCGGGTAGATGTGGCCCGGCCCGCTCGAGAGCAGCCTGGCTGGGAAGGAGGGGTGATGGCGTCCTCGGACATACAACCTGCTCAGCGAACACTGTCTGGTCGTCGACATGTCCGAAACTCCCAGCTCCAACTGCATCGTCGAGAAGTGCAGCATCTTCGTCGAGCGTCAGCGCCCGGATGAGAGCGGGAAGCGCTTCAACGAGCACTCGGATTTACAAGTATCCGCAATGTTACAGAAGTTGGTCGAGCAACTTTTTCCAGCAAATACGGATTGGTCAGGCTATGAAAGATCACCATGGGTAAAACCCGAAGCTGTCTGAAAGAAAGGGAAATCAAAATCCGAGGACGCTGTCTGGGAAAGGACTTTTGCAGTCATTCACGAAAGTAGCCTCAAAGCAATGATGGAACCCCTATTTAAGAAGCAGGGAGCAAAATATCGAACGGCTCTTCGAGTGCAAATGAAAAGCCATCCTGAGAACGCTTAGTCCATGCCCACCGCCTGTTTCGTACGCAGAATAGAAAGCAACCTATCATAAGTCGTCTCTTTTTTTTTGGTTGCATGCCCTTGGGAGCCCGCAGACAACCTCAGATTCTTTTTTCGACTTTTCTTGTGCCTTCATGATGAACCTCGACCACTATCGCAACCTCCGCCATTTTTCAATCTTGCACTCAGACCCTTGACGGGCGGTCATTAAAAGTCCGAGATTCGCAGCTTCTCCCTCATCTCCTGCTCCAGCTGCTGCACGTGGCGAAACGGCACTCTTTCGCCATGCGAATTGAGCTCGACAACAGGATATTTCTCCGATTTCTCAACTTCCTGGATGGCCTCTTTGATTTTGTCCGTCTGCAGTTTCTCCTTGTCGAGTTGATTCACGGACTTGACAGTCTCGAAATCGCCCTTGATACCAGAGAGCTTCTCGTTGTAGATATCGAAGTATGGGAGGCCGGCCTTCTTGTACGTCCGTGCCGTGATGGGTGTTACGGGTGGGGTTTCTCCAGTGATGCGTTTGGAGGCCTCCGAATTGACAATGTGAATCTGGGCGGTCGTAGTTCGCGAGCCATCCCACGTGTCAGCCTTGCTCTTATCGCGGACTATTGACTGCTTGATGCGACCGCCTGCTGCAAGACCCATCTTTTCGTTCTGCGCGAGCTCCTCTGGGGATAGCGGACCTCCACCACCACCACGAAGGCGGAGAACCAGAAACAGGGTACTTGCCTATACCAAACGATGTTAGTAATAGCTTCAGAACCGGGGAATAGTGCCTTGGCTCTCGCGAGGTCAACCTACGTTGTCGATTCCGTAATCATCCAAGACCCTCTCATCTTCCAACGTCTTGCCTGCGTAGACCAAGCGTTGTTGGTCGGGCGGAATACCTTCCTGGTCCTCGATGTGTTCTTTGATCTCGCAGATAGTGCTGCTAAGTGGGAGATCGAAAGGCATAATCTTGCCTGTGAGTGTCTTGACGGTGATATTGGCCGACCGATTGGTACGATCTCCGTTGAGTGACGGCGGCGGAGGAACATACACGGGCGTCACTTCGATTTGCATGCCGCCCTTTGTATCGTTTCCGGTAACCTGCGCCTCAACAGAGTAGCCACTGCCAAGTGGCATCGCGACGAATTGTCTCACGGTTCCGTCCTCATCGGCAATGCCGTCCAGCCATGGCTGTTCCGGGGAGACCACATAGTCCTGGATGCACTTTCCATTCTTGAACTTATGCAGGCGCCGAAGTCGACTTTCCTCATCTTTTTGCTCGGGCTCTCCGGAAATTGCGTTGATACCGCCGACGATGACCTTGATGGCAAATGGTTTGCTTGACTTGAAGTTGATCCACATTGCCTCTCGTTCTACTACGAATTAGCCAATGGGATTTTCCTGTTACATGGCTTGTAACTCACGGTACATGGGTGCAAAGTATCCGACCTTGGAAGGGAAGGCCTCAGGGTAGTCGCGGACCGCGTGGAGGGCGAACGTGCCGAAGCTTGGCGGGAGGTTCGATATGCCGTCGTTATCAGAGACTCTCAGTGTGCGCATGAGCTGAACTTCGAGAGTTCCGCGAGGTCCGGTGAACTCGATTGTGTCGTTGAAGCGCTGACCGAAAGCCAATCTGTGGCGCAGCGGTGGTCGGGGTGGTGGCGTAGGCTGCGTCTCCTCAGGAGAGGCCAGGTGCTTGACTCCTCGAGCCATGGTGATGTAAGCAAGAAGCTTCAGACGAAGCGTCTGGAGCCGGCCACGAAGTTTTGCGTAACGGAGTGTAGGAGAGGTGAAGGTTGACGTGTTATCCGCGTTGTTGCCAAGAACTTTAAGAAGGCAGATGTGAGGCACGTACGGGAAAGGAAGTCACGCAGGGTGCGCTGCTGAAGTTGAAGCGACTGCAGACAACGCCAATTTCACTTGGAAGTTGTCACCACTTATCGAAATGATTCTTATATGATATCGGTATTCCAACAGCGTTCGGCAGGATTCTCCGTGATGTACGGCCAATGGACATTGATAGAAAGAAATAGGTCACTGTAGCAGCAGTAGAGGACAAAGAGAGAGATACGTAAAGCATTTGTTCCATGTAGTGCTTGCCGGGTGAAAGAAGAATCTTGGTTGTCAGTGAAGGGAAGGCAACATCTGAAATCTCCAGTGAGACCGATCGCGGCACCCAATAGGCGCTGGGCGAATC
Source organism: Botryosphaeria dothidea (assembly GCA_011503125.2). NCBI lineage: Eukaryota > Fungi > Ascomycota > Dothideomycetes > Botryosphaeriales > Botryosphaeriaceae > Botryosphaeria > Botryosphaeria dothidea. The sequence continues at coordinate 1,768,559 of WWBZ02000040.1, read as the reverse complement.
TCCTGCAAACGCTCCCCTTCTGGAGCTTGCAAGACACCTTCAAAGACGATTTGCCCCATACGCAACTACTTGAAAAATTTGAAAGAGGCTTTCTTGACTGGAGGTATAACGCTGGAAGCCCTCGAACATTTGGGACTGTGGAGCGCAAAGCGAGATCAGATTAGCCGACATGGGACCATTGAACCCATCATTGAAGAAGGAATGAGGTTGTCAAAAACAGCCGATTTCTAAGAACCACAGACACTCCAGAGCCTCAAGCATACGGGTGAAGTGGCTTACCTTGTGTGCGGGCGTATCAGTGCCTACCAGCGTCGTCAGCATCATCACAAGCATTCTGCCCCTCAATCACATTCAACAATGCATCTTACCCTACCCCTCATCCCCGCCATGCAACAATCGTGAGCCCAACGTAAAGAAGACGCAACCTTCCAATCCTATTCTCCACCTTAACTCACCTCAACTACCGCATCACGATACCGACCACGAAACCACGAAAACAAACGCTCACCTCCCCCTCTCCCTCTCAGCCACACGCGCATCCTCCAACTCCCAGTCTCTCCGGCGCGCTCCGGGATACGGGTGTAGTGTACATCCAGCCCGCGCCGACCAATAAGCAAACCCAATAAAGAAAACAAATTGACCCAAGCACCTCATGGGAGCACACGACCCAAGCCGCCGCGCTTACAAAACCCGACGAGGCGTTTGGGGCGGCGGCGGCGGGCCTGTCGGGATGTGGACCACACCACAACCCGAGGAAGCACGTCGTTGAGCTTTGATCGTCGGTGGCCAAGCCACGACGAACAATGCGCGTCTTGTGATTTTCTTTTAGAGAGGGGTGGGCGGGTCGAGAAGAAAGGGGATCGACGGCTTGTTGAGGCTGTAAGGACAAGAAGGAAGGGAGAGGCCCTGCAATAGTTTAGGTGGGTAAAGCGTCGTATCGCGTCGGGTTATTGCGGCTTTGTCTTGATTTGGTGATTCACAGCTGGAAAACGTGATTGGACGATTCGGCTCATGGTAGAGCAGCGCGGCGGGATTGGTCAGGCTGCTTCATGGTTTCCTATTATGTCAATGCTGTATTGCCGGGGATGGACGCTCGGATTGGTCATCGCATGGGCTCTATTGTGATCGTATCCTGGCATGTAGAGCGGAACACCCATCGATACTGATCCTCGGTTTTAGGAAGGTCCGTCACCGGTGACGGAGAGAGCGGATTGTTCGTTCGATAAATCCGAGACAATGACGAAACCCGTAGCAGACTGAAGACGCCCAGAGTGCTTCTCAGGGCCGCCCAAAGCACGCACAGGTCAATGAGATTGAGCGTTATCTGTGAGAACATGCGGGTACGGGGCCTCGCTGTGCACACGTAGATGGATTCCACTTCAGCTGTAATGAAGAGTCGAAACGTTTCGCAATGCTAGTCATGGTCACTTTCCCAGAATGGCCTCGCCAGGCTGATGTTCCCGAACTCCACCTCCGTCTCTTAACGCCGGTTCCAAATATGCATAGTGGTGGAGCAAAAATCAAATGCCAACTGCACTAGCCGCTTTGCCCAAATCCCGCATCAACTGCACCAAGTTCTCCACCAGGGGCGGGAGCAAGCCTGTCGCACCTTCTTGATCCGCCATCTCGCCAGGGCCCGTGGCACCGAAGTTCTTCCTCAACGTATCCAGCACCACGTTCATTGTCGCTTCGGAATCCGAAAGGGGAACGAGTTGTCCTTGCGATGGGGAAGAAGTGCCCCCTGCACTGATGACCGGCTTTCCGCGGCCAAGGGTGACGAATCGCTGAACATCCGGAGTCTCGGGACCCTCTAGCCAAACGGCGCCGAGGCTAGAATCAGTGCTCCCTGCGAAGGCGCTACTGTCATTCTGGACAGGCGATTCATCTGCAAGGCCTCCAGGCATGGATACGCATGTACATGTAGCGGATACGGATGCATTCGCAGTGGCCTGTTTGATGATGCCGTAAGTCCAGAGAGCCAGGGATGAGTGGTACACCGCAATGGCCCAGAAATTGCGGAGGTGCTTGCGCGGGAACCCTTTTGCTGTTCGTAGCACACGCGCGGCTTGCCAGACGGCAGTTCGTGCGTACGTATCACACATCCACTGCTGGAGAGCAGGAAGTACGCGGCGTGCTTCCTCTTGATCCTCCTTTCCGGCAAAGAATTGAACATCCTCAATGGAGAGGTGGAGATATAGTAGTTGAAGGTCCAGTAATAGAGTGACTTCCGGATGTGGTGTAACTGGCCAGGAATAGATGCTGATACGCAGGTGATGCACTGTCTGACAAAGCTCTTGGTGGCGGTGCTTCATCACTAACGAGCTGGAATACTCCCCGGAGTGTGATTTGAGAGTTAATTGAAGTTGATTAAATTCCCAAACCATGCCCCAGATCCCGTGGAGGACAACGAGAGCAGCAAAGTCATGGTCAACAGCGCCTGGAAAGGCTGCGACAAGCTTCGGGTCTTTGAGGCAATCCAGCAGGCACAAAGGTCCTGTCGCGTTGTTTGCTTGTCGTGATAAATAAATTTCCTTCCATTGCTCAGCCGTCTCGGCTGTCCAGAGTTGCCTTGCAGCAGGAAATGGAAGACAAAGTTCGCCGTAGGAGATGATGGGGTTGACGAGGAGAGTCATGGAGGATTGAGCGTCGTAGAGGAAACCGCGGAAGACCAGTCGCCGACTTGACTCCTGTTCAACCCAAGCGAGCCATTTTTGGTGGAGAACGTCCCCAGTCTCTGCAGGTAAAGGCGCAATTTGCGGTCCTCTGGGTCTCTTGAATCTACCAGCACGTCGAAGCATCTAAATCCAATGAGCATTAACCCTATAGTAGGATTGGGAAGCTTACCGTCCACAGTGGTTGCTGCTGACTCTCAGCAACTTCCATTTTTCGTTTGTTGCCAGACCAGAGGAATACGTCAATGATAAGCATGAAAGATTGAATTGCCCACAGCTCTCTGGTGATGGCGTTCTTTCTTTCGATGACATCAACGATAGCAATGCGTACTGCCTCCTGTATTGCGTATCCCAGCTTCTGTAGAGCTTTAATGTCTGTGGAGACAGCGCCAGCAGCAACTATTGCACCAAGTAGCTCTGCCTTCACATTGTTGGGGTTGAATGTGGGTATGTGAATGAAGGAATCCACTCGCGAGCCTTCCTGAGTAAAGAAACATTGGAGAAAATCGTCGAGGAGGTCAGTGGAAGGGAAAGATGAGACGACGCGCGCCATGTTGGATGAGTCGCAGGTATTAAGTATAATGGCCAGCAGCTTATCTCGCGAACTTTGCTCCAAACGGTCGGCCAGAATTCGCTGGTCCAATTTGTACCGGGCATCTGGAGAAGCAACTTCATCGTTTGGAGTTGAAATGTTGCCGACCTCAAGATGAGATCCTTCGTGTGCGGGTTGCCAGCGGATAAATGATGACCTGCGGTAGGCTTCTGCTCCAATACCGGCTCTTTTTCGACGGTCCACGTTTCCAGAATCAGAAGGCGTGGAATTAGGAGGAGCACTGATGCTAGGAGGATCTACGGTAGGAGGGAAGAAGCCAAAATCCTCGATGTTGTTGAATGATTTTCCGTTGAATGCATCCAAGAGGCCAAAATCGTTGGCATCAAAAGACAGGTCGTCTTCGACGTTGAAATCCAGGATATTGCGAGGTTCAAAATCCCAATGAGTCGGGCTGAAGGAGCCGGGGTTATTTGGGGTGAGGACATTGCGCAGGAAATCATAAAAGTTGTTCTCGTGGACAGCTAAAGAGGAAGGTAAAGCGCCGTGATCCGGGGCGATGGAGGGCGTGAAGGTAGTGCCAGAGATGGATGCTTCGTCTCCACTGATCTCGAAGCCGTTGAGCATAGTGTTTGGAGTAGGCATTTGGTTATTCACCTGATCGGGCTCACTCAAAGCAGGGGCAGCCGTTGCGGGGGCGGCTTGACTCTGTGGCATCGAACGAGTGGACGATGCAGCCACTAGGGGTTCAGCAGCTGGCATTCTATGCTCGTGAATTTCCATACCTGGCGGCTGACTGGAAATTGAAGAGGAATTGTTGTGTTGGCGGCTGTCGGAATTGGATTCGCAGACGATGCCCTTGTTTTGACAGCGCTTGCAGGGTTTCTCGTCCTCGCATTTCAGCTTGGCATAGGCACACGACTTGCAGGCCTGCGAGACCCTAGAGGACTGGGTCAGGGTGCGCTTCTGCCTCTTAGCATTGCCATCGGTGTCGTGGCAGGTGGCATGGCGCTTCAGCAAGTCACTTGTCAGAGGGGTCAGCTCGAGCGCGGCGGAACGGGGCGGAGATGCCATACGGACGGCCAAAGCCTTTGTGGCACACGTCGCACTGGAATGGTTTCTCTTGCAGGTCTGTTTGTCTGGTCAGGCAGGGCTCAGATCACGGGGATGCCTGGGGTTACAGACGAGAGCGGACGTGGCGGGCGAGGTGGTCGACGCGGGTATATGAGCGTTTGCACTCGGTGCATTGGAACAAGCCGCGCGGTTTGTCAGGCTCGGCCGAAGAGGAGTCCATTTTGGCCAGTGTCGAGGGTGGGAAGGGGGAAGCCGCGGGCGTGGGCGAATCGTGTGCATGAAGACTCGGGGCTCACACAAGCTTAAAGCAGAGGTGCCCTGTCGCGGTGCAGTGCAGCTCCCCCGCAATGAGGCGCTGGCGACCGAGGAGCCAAGCACGCGTCGTCTCCCTAGTCGCCGGAACGGTTAGGCTACCGGTACCGGCACGCGGCCAGAGCACTGCTGAGAAATAATCGCCAGGGCTGTGCGCGCGCAGGCTGTGACAACGGCGGGGGGTCTTCCGCCCGGCCCTTTTGCGCCTTCCTCTCGCGGCCTCCAGCGACAGCGACCGCGCCTGCTGCTGCTGGGCCTTCCCTCCGCGCCGCCCCTGCCTCGCACGAAAACCCCGCCTCCGAAACGCGCCATCCACCTTGATCAACTGCAGCCCCTGCCGCAGCAAGCATCACACCAAAGTGACTCGTGCAGAGTGTACACGCGTCGCATCACGAAAACTGTCTATTTGATCTGCTACGCTGCTAACCGCCGCCCCAGCTTGCTTCCTAATCCGACGGCCTGACACCCGGAATCTCCAGATCCTCTCCCAGCGTCTGGTCGCCGATCTGGATGGGCTGCACCGGCAGCAGGATGTAAAGCATGCGCGCCCATTCCGTGTCGCTCAGGTTGCGCCACGCGTGGTTGGTCCCCCTCTGGATGCTGATGTCGCCTCTCTTCATGACCCGCTTCTCGCCCGAGTCCAGGATGAGCTCAATCTCGCCCTCCAGCACCACCCCGTAGTCCAGGCTGACTGTCCGGTGCATTGGCGATGTTGCTCCCGGCCTCATGTCCACCATGCGCAGCACCGACCCATTGGAGATTGTAATCCCCGGAAGGTTGGTCAAGAAGTTCTGGTACACCCCAATGTCCTTGTTCTCGTTCAGGTCGATCGGGTATCCCTTTGTCGCATAGCAGAGCGCGAAGTCTGCATCCTTGGGCAGCGCAACCATCGGTGTGTCATCGCCCACCTCGTCGTGAAAGATTTCTTTTCCGTCCGGAGCGTGTCCGGTGATGAATCGCTTCGTAGCGCGGATGTTCTTGCCGGTCGACATGATGGAATGCGTTTGTCGAGAGAAGAGCTGAGGTCGGATGCAGTGGTATCGGAGGATTGCGGATTGTGATCGGAGCTGTTCTGGTCTATCTCAAGAGCTGAGGTGCTCCCCCAGCTTTATTTGACTCGAACGGCCTCTTCGGATGTGATGGTTCAAAGCACAGCCGACACGTGCCGATGTGGAGGACGCCAAACCCACCACTCGGAGCCGCCCAATGGCCCCTCGCAATCTCTCCCACTGTTCCCCGCCTACCGCATATGGATGGTGGGGCAGCTCCGCATTCAAGCCGCTCGTGAGTGCGGAATTGTGGGCACCTAGCAATATGCAGTCATCGTCTACGCAGGATTATGTTCGCCTGTTCAATAAGGCAGCAAGGTACATGTCAAAGGATATCAACGCTCAATTAAAAACCTGGGCTCAATCTGTGCTACAATTTACAACTTGGCAATTCCCTCGTCCACCGGCTTTGCGCTGGAAACATCAGGGACACCTTCAGACTCAACCACCTTTGCGCCGATGACCTCGTAGACCGGGACCTCAGCTAGTCTGGAGATCACATGATGAAGCGTGGGCAGAGCGTCCCAATCCAGAGCATCGAACTTGATGCTACCGTTCTTCGCCTTCCACATCTTCTTCACCGTCGTCGGGACCACCTTCGACTCTTCCGCGTGCGGCACGAAGACAGTGTGCTCCGACGCCGCCTTACCGCGGTTGTAGACTTCGGGAATGTACCTGTAGACGAGAATGCCATCGTCCGCCTCGCCGCCAATAGTACCCTTCTCCGCTGTGGGGTCGACCTCCTCGAGGCCATCTAGCGCGATCTCGCCAAAGGTGGCGCCTTGCCAGCCGGTCTGGTACCTGTAGCTCTGATGCCTGCGGTGAATGTCAATGGTGCAGTATAGCTTGGGCATGCCAAGCTCCTCGCGCCCGCTGACGATGGGATCCGCCAAGCTCTCGAAGAGGATGGGCATGTAGGTGCCCGAGATGGTTTCGCCGTTCTTCTTGGTGTACTGCACGTTGTGGATGTACAGACCGAAGTGGCGGTAGCCGCCGCCGCCCAGCCAGTCCATCTTGTTCAGCGTCGTCTGCGAGAAGCTGGCGTACGCGACGGTGCCCGGCGTGGTGAGCTTGAATTGCTCGTTCGGGAACAGCGTCTGCAGCACCGTCGCCGACGTCTTGAATTTGATGGACGCCGTCGTCGCCGTGCTGTGCGTTGCCTTGCGCGGGTTGCCGTAGAAGTCCTGCCGAGGACCGGGCATGGGTCCGAAGACGATGGGCTGGCGCCAGTAGAGGTTGGGGTTCTGCGACCATTGCCAGCGGCGGAACTTGTCCGATGCGCTGTCCCATTCGTCGTGGCTGAAGTTGTAGTTGGAGTTGCCGGTCACTGGAGACTTCGTCAGAAGGCAAGGACCAGGTAGGTTATTGGCAGAAAGGAGGCTTACTGTCAAGGGGCTCATCCTGGATGTCGCGCCCGGCTTGCTGCGAGAAGCGCTGGATCTTCGTGCAGCGCTCGTAGCGGAAGTCAAAGTACAGCTTCAGTCTCTGCGGCACGTCCTCCGGCTTCGTACCCCTGGGCAGGACGACACCCAAAGCTGCGGCGTCCTCCATGGCTTGGCCGGCACCCTGGCCCTGGTCTGAAGAGTCGTCAGCTCCAAAGTCAGAATTTCGCAAAAAAGGCAGGTGGTGCTTACGCGGCAGGTAAGGGTGTGCGGCGTCACCAAGCAGCGCAAGCCTCTCATTCACCCAGGTAGGGAGCGGTTCCAGGTCCAGCAGTTCCCAGACCTTGAGCGTCTCCTCGTCGGCCTTGTCGAGGAGGGCCACGAGATCGGGATCGAACTTGCCGTACACTTCAAGCAGTCTGCTCTTCTTGCCAGACTTGTTCCAGTCTGTCGTAAAAACGGTCAGCAACCTTTTCCTCTTTCCCATGAAACCCAGAAACGCACCTTCGGCAGACGCATCACTCTCCTCCTTGGGATGGATGCAGTTGAAGTTCAGCATCGTGTTGTTCACACACGGATACACGACGACGCGACGGTCCGAGCCGTAGATGATGTGCATCTCGCCGTCCTTCTGCGCGAACTTGGCCGAGCGCGAATCCGCCAGGGCAGCGTCACGCGGCACGAGGAAGCGGAAAGCGCTCTTGCTGGACGGATACGCATTCACGTCACCGCCAGGAACCCTGTGGCGGGCCTTGGACTACGAGGAGCGTATCGATGTCAGTCGGAAAGTTCTCGCCGTCGAGAGATGGCGAGGGTGAGGAACTTACGTGAACACCATCGGCGCCGATTACCAAATCACCCTGGATCGTCTGGCCATCCTCGAGCATCACGGTCGCGGTGGCAGGGTCAACATCGACGACGCGGCTCGATGTGCGGAGCTCGGCACGAATGGAGCCCAGCGCATCCGGCTCAGTTGCTCCCTTCTTCAGTGCTTCGTGCAGGTGTACGCGGTAGACCAGCAGCCATTTCTACAAAGTCATCGTTAATATTGCCTCCTGATACTTTCACGACGGCAGAGAGAAAGGCGCCAAAGTGCAAGCAGCATGGTCACGTACGTGTTGGTGAACCTTAGACATCTCGCCCACCGGCAGCGAGTGGATGATCTTCCCATCCGCCTCATACTCGGTCAAGATCTTGGTCTCGACGGCACCGAACTTCTCGGCGTCGATGCCGATGCGCTTGAGGACGCCGTTGCTGTTGGGCGCCAGATGCACGGCTGCGCCAAGCTCGCAGGCGAAGCGGGACTGCTCGAGGACCTGATTTTGCACTACTTGAGTTTCTCTTTTCCTTCAAGCGAAAGTTAGAATTTGGAGAGCACGTACGGTCACCTTGTGGCCTTGTTGGCGCAGGTATATCGCGGCAGTCAGACCACCAATGCCGGCGCCGATGATGATGACATGAAGTGGCGCGTCAGAATGCGCGGCCGCTCCGCTACCGTTGGAGTGGCCGTTGGCGTGGCCATTCACGCCGTTGCCATTGAGGATATCGCCATTCGTTATGGCCATGTTGGATGCGTGCGTGTTTGTGTTCAGCGGGGCAACACCGCACCAAGAAACCGACAAGAAAAAGAAAGGTACGAGAGGAGGAAAGCACACCAAGTGAGTTCCAGGAAAAGAGACTTGGTAAGTCTTGTCGGAGACGATCAAGAGATGTTACAGGTTTAGGGCGAAGGCCGTGGAATTATCGAAACATAAGAGCGGATTCTATGTACAGCTTACAGGCAAGTAGCAGCTCCTCCACATCGCGAAACCGCCACATTCTGGCCGCTGTCCCGCAATACACACCATCGCACCGAGATACCTACCCGGCGCCCACTTTAGAGGCTGAGCTGCTGACGATGTTGAGCGCAGTAGCCAGACTGCGCGCCTGCTTCTTGCTCGACGGTCGTTTTTCCCTCGTACGATTCCCTGCCTCCATCCTTATCCGTCTTCCTCTTTGATTATTGCAATCGTGCAAAAACTGCCGAGGGCATCCCGAACGGGTTGCGGAGGAGGGGACCAGGGAAGGCGGGCGCTTCTCTGATGTCACGCGCGCGCGTTTGGACGCTCGGAGGGCAAAGCAGCCATGGGCGGGCCTGCGTGGTGGATTGGTGCGGCGGCTTCGGGACCACCTTCGAAGGTCAGGAATGTGGAGGTCCCGAAGACCAAGATGGCCGGCACGGGCCCCCAGGAACGCCTGGAGGTCACAGAGAAATCGCACTGTCACAATCCCTGTCGTGTGTGGGGGAGCTCCGTGCGGAGAACAGACAGACTCAAGGTGTGGCGCAGGCCGGGGTTCGTCCGTTGTCATGAGTCGGGGGCGCTGGGGGATCGGGATTTGGAAGCGGGATGCGGACGTGGGTCTAGAGGCCGTTCGTGACAAGCCACTCCGGCTTTGCCGGACTGGCAGATGTTCCTTTCAGACATCTCTGGACTCCCCAGCTTGTGTTCAGTCGAGGTATCTCAATTGTGCTTGCTCTTCGTCGAGCTGATACTAGTAATATGCACGTCATCTTCACGAATTCAGGGGACAGAGTTTAGCGGGGGAACAAAGCTAGAGGTGAATTGAAGCTGTCCGCTGCACCAAACTGGCTGGCTTGCTTTCGGCAAAAATAGTCGCCCATCTCTTGTAGCAGCCTTTTCCCCCCTTGTCCGCCGTCGTGACTGTACAGTAGTAACGGAGATAAGAATTGAGAATAGTAACAAAATATCAGGAGACATCAGCACCACATACATACAAACTCTCGTGTCATTGGAATAATCATGTCGTCCGGTCATCAAAGCTCGTCATTAAAGCCACGCACACATTCTCCTCCACATCGGATTAGTATCCGCTTCCCACCTGCATACCGCCTTCTTCCACCTTTTTTTTGTTTTCGTTTTTGCTTCTCTTCCCTTGGTCATGCTCGTGCTCCTCTCAACGTAAACGTCCTTGTTTCGTTTACTCGCCAACCTCGCGATCCTCATCCCAGTGCGCCATCCTCCGAACGAACCCCCACTGCCACGTCGCGTGCCGGATGCGCTTGCCCCAGACATAGAAGGGGATCCAGCCAAGCATGACGGCGCCCGAGATGCCGGCCATGGCGCCGAAGGCGCGCTCGTAGCCAGACTGGGAGATCCAGGGGTTGGTGTAGAAGGAGAGGAGGAAGCCGAAGGCGGCTGAGAACAAGGTGTCAGTTCATGCCTTGAGTGGAGAGGGGGGAAACACATCAAGATACGTACATTTGAAGGCGAACTGCGTGACGGTGACCTCGCCGGCGACGGGACGGTAGGCGTCGATGGTGTAGACGAGACTGACGTTGGTGGCCTGGACGATGGAGAAGTTGACTGGACAAACAGCGGTAGATCAGCATACTTTTCCCTTCTTGTCTTGACAAACAAGTGCAGGAAAGAAGAACTTACGCAGTCCCAACCCGATCGTCGCGCACATCCAATGCAGGTCTCGACCGATGCCCTCGCCGTACAGCACCAACGCCAGCGGCGCCGTGACGACGCTGATCATGATGGCGGGCAGACGCATCTCGGGCTCGCGCACGCCGCCGTTGCGCTTGGTCAGGTAGTCGGCGACCCAGTCGGAGAAGTGGCCGCCGAAGAAGATGCCGATCAAGGAACCGAGGATGGACGAAATGAAGCACAGGCCCGCCTGGTAGGGCTGGAAGCCGTAGGCCGTGGAGAAGGCGGTGGCGAAGTTGGAGGTGATGGCGACCAGGAAGCCGATGGTCACGGCCATGACGAGCGTGGCCCAGAAGACGGGCGGCAGGAAGAGCATCACGCAGGGGCGCCAGAACAGCTTCCAGAACGACTCCTTCGTGTGCACGCCCGTGAAGAGGCGCAGGTCGCGCACGAACGAGCGCTTCGCCGGCTCTGGGCGCGCGGCCGAGGGGCTGGCGTTCTCGATGCGCGACTCGACCGAGAAGCCGGGGCCGCTGGACCCTTTGCGGAACTCGAGCTCCTTGATCGAGTCGGAGTCGGAGACGGTCACGGGTGCCCGGTCGTACTCGGTCTCCGGGAAAGTGAAGATGATGAGCAGAGTTGCGGCGCCGATGAGAGCCACGGCGACCCAGTAGCAGTAGCGCCAGTCGAGGTTGATGCTGATCAGACCGCACACGAGGATACCACCGCCGACACCGGCTCCCAAGAAGCACGTGTAGATGCTGATGAAAGATGTCAGTGAGTGGTGAACTCTCTCCAAGTGCCAGGGAACACAATACTCACGCCATGATGGTTCCGCGCTCGTGCAAAAAGAAGATATCGGAGATGGTCAGCGGGGCGAGCGTCTCAGATGCACCCGCTCCAGCACCCATCAGAATGCGAGCCGCAAGCTCGCTGCCATAGGAGTTGGCGCCGCCAGCCCAGGCTGCGCATGCCGTGTAGAGCACGAAGGAAATGACATAGATGGGCCGGCGGCCGAACTTGACGATGAGAGGCATCCAGATCAAGTTGCTCATTCCCTGCAGCAGCGCCGTGGTCGTGAAAAAGTACGAAGCCTTAGCAATATAGCCCTCGAAAGCCGGGCCTGGCGGGCCAAAGAAATCCGTCGTGATCGCGACCATGGACACGGTCGGGCCAGCGGCCAGGAAGTTGCTGAAGAAGATGGCCAGGGAGAGCAGGATGGCGAGATAGTATCTGTACGCGCGCGACCTATGCACAAGTTAGCCCCTTTTCAGGGGTGTGGTGGTGGTGTTGTGGACTTGCCAGTTGAGAGGGTCGTTGGGACTGCAAATTCATCAATCAGCGAGCTGTTCTCCATTCTGCTGCAAACTGTGATGCACCTACTCGTCGGACGGCGTAGGAATCAAGATGATCTCGTTCGTTTCATGATGGCGAAGACGCAGGCTGCCAAGTGTCTGCTGCTTCTGCAGCCCATCTTTCGTCTCAACAGTCTTGATGGCCATGTTTGCCGAAGCTTTTGGATGATGATGGATCCCTCGCGTAGGGCACGAGTCGAAGGAATGGTGTTGAGGTTTGCCGTGCGCCTTGACGTGGCGATTGAAAACACAAAAAGGTGCTCGTCCAGGCGCATTTACATGCTGGTATCGGAGACGCGAAACCGTGGCTGTATCATTGGCCGACGACCCCTGCACGGCATCTCCCCCATACCATTAAGCCCCATGGGGTACGCTATGGCCCGGCTCTGCATCGGGCCCACCTCGAGCTTGTCTTTCAGCGCAGAAGGGCCTAATGGAAGCTCCCGGCTCCAGTCTAGATCCTTGCGCTCAGCTTAGCCTCTTTGTCACTTCAAGCCACAGTGCGGGGCCCCAGATCCAGTCGACGCAATCCTCCGGCGTGACTTACATCTGTGCTTCTACGCCTTTCAGCCAACACACTCTGAATGCGGAGGGGGGTGGATGGCACGTTGCGGAATTGCCGATCGTGGGGGCCGAGCACGTTGGCGCTCTAGTGCCCGTTTGCTTGGGAAGGACGTGGTCCCGAAACAAGACCACTTGCGACCCTGCAGCGTTAGCATCATCGCTTGCGGCTATCGGGTCCTCCAGCGCATTTATCGCATACAATTCATCCAGAGACCAAGCAAATATTTCAGTTGGCTGGACGGTCTGGACAACGGTCGAAAACTCAAGTGTCTTTTGCATTGCATCATCTCGTTTAACCCAGCCAGTTTCGGACCACGTCAGAACATGGCGGCTCTTCCCATCACGTGGAAAGACGGAGGCGATGTCCACACGTACGAGAAAGCCCGCATTGGGCGTGTCTTCAATCACCGCAGGCCGGACAGATATCCGGTTGCCGTGATTGAAGCCACCGAAGAGTCCCACGTCGTCGATGCGGTCCGGCTTGCCAAGGAGAAGAAATGCAGGCTCTCTGTTCGGTCGGGCGGCCACTCGTGGGCTGCATGGAGCGTCAGGGATGATGCGATCCTCCTCGACCTTGGACAATACAAGCAAATCGACCTCGACGAGCAGACAGGCATCGTCAAGGTGTCCCCAAGTACGACTGGTCGGATGCTCAATGGGTTCCTCACCACGAAAGGCCTTCTTTTCGCCGGGGGCCATTGTCCTGATGTTGGCCTCGGCGGCTTCCTGCTCCAGGGAGGAATGGGATGGAACTGCAAGGTAAGCACCCGAACTTCGGAAGTGGCTGAGGACTGTCTGACGTGGCAATCAGAACTGGGGCTGGGCTTGCGAGCAAGTTGTCGCAATCGACGTTGTGACAGCCGATGGCCAGCAGCTCCATTGCACCGAGCAAGAGAATAGTGAGCTCCTTTGGGCTGCTCGCGGTGCAGGCCCGGGATTTCCGGCCGTGGTCACTAGGTTTCACCTCCAAACAAGGCCTTCGTATAGCGCCATGAGGTCGTCGGGGTACTGCTATGCGAACGCGGACTTTCAAAAAGCAATGAAGTGGATCCTAAGCGTAAGCAACACATCTGAGGAAGCCTCGTACTTGACGATGAAACTCACCATTGCCAGATCACTGATGGCTATGACTCTGACACGGAAGTGGTTCTCGTTGGGAGTTACCCGCCGGGCTCTGAGGAGATCGTTCACACCGTCCTCTTCGTCACCTTCAAGAACGACCCAGAGGAGGCAAGGAAAGCACTGCAACTGGCTCAGGACAGTCACCCGGCAGGGACAGTTCACGAATGGTTCAATCGGGAGACCAGCCTGCAAGACCAATACAAAGACCAAGGCGCAGCCAACCCCGAAGGCCACCGCTACCGGGTGGACAACGCGTATATCTCCAACGACGCCGACGTTGCCGCAGTGTTGGAGGAAGCGTTCACCACTCTCCCAACGAAGAAGACGTTCTCGCTGTGGTACTCGATGTCTCCCGGCACTCGGCGGCCATTGAAGGACATGGCGCTCAGCATGCAGACTGACCACTACTTCGCAACATACTCGATTTACGAAGATGCAAAGGACGACGAGATGGCCAGCGAGTGGGTGAAGAAGATCATGGGTGGGGTTGAGAAGCATTCTGAAGGAGCGTATCTCGGTGACTCTGACTTCCAAGTACGCAGGACCAGATTCTGGGGCGACAAGCAGGGCGCCAAGCTGATGAAACTGCGGCGGAAATGGGATCCGGAAGGCAGAATCTGTGGCTATCTCGACGAGGGAGACAAGTCCAGGCAGGAAGGCCTGGCCAATGCGCATGAATGGGCTGCCAAACTTTAGCTATAGAGGCATCTCTACGAGGCGTATCCGTCTCGTTTCTAGATGGAAGAATTCCAGACAATTTCGCACATGCCCAACCGACACATGTGAACTTGGATGCTCGATTCGGCGAAAGATCTTCGGGGCGGCGCATGGGGTCGCATCGGCGAGCGTTCGGGTGTGCGAGTATGTAACGGGAGCGGGGTTGGGAGCGGGTGCAGCCGCCGGCGCGCAGGGGGGCTGTCGCGGACTGCGTGGCCCACCATCCGGAAGAGGTCCGCGTCAACCTGTCGGTCTGGAGCGAACCAGCGAGTAATGCCACAGCCAAATGCAGAGCTCTTGCGACGGAAGTTAAGAGGACGTCCGGATGCGCGAGAGAGACAGGAACGAAGCAGAGAAGAGCAAACAGACCTACCACTTTGCTCGAACCCAACCCCACATCCCACCCGAACATGGTCGAGCAAACACTCGAGGGCAAGGTCGCCGTCATCTCCGGATCGAGCTCAGGCATCGGCGCCGCCATCGCACGCGAGCTGTCCGCACGCGGCGCAACCGTCGTCATCAACTACCCCTTCGCATCCCTCTCCGCCGAGGGCCAGCAGGTCGTCGCCAGCCTGCAGCCCCGCCCGGCCCTCGCCGTGGAAGCCGACATCTCGACCACCACCGGCCCGGCGAGCCTGGTGGACGCGGCCATCAAGGCGTACGGCCGGCTGGACATCGTCGTCAACAACGCCGCGCTGGCCGTCAACCTGCCGCTGGAGGAGCAGACGCTCGACCACTGGGACCGCCTGGTCAACCTCAACGCGCGCGGCACCTTCCTGCTCACCCAGGCCGCGCTCAAGCACCTGACCAAGGGCACCGGCCGCATCGTCAACATCGTGTCCGTCTCGTCGCGGGGCGCCCCGCCGCTGCAGACCATCTACGCCGGCACCAAGGGCATGGTCGACTCGTTCACCCGCTGCTGGGCCAAGGAGCTGCCGCCCAAGTACGGCTGCACCGTCAATGCCGTCTCGCCGGGCCCCACCATGACCGAGGGCTTCGCCGCTGCGGGGGATGAGGCCATGAAGGTGCTGCAGCCGACCATTGATGCGACGCCGGCGGGGAAGAGAATGGGCGATCCGAGTGAGATTGCCTACGCCGTGGGTTTCCTGTGCGAGGATCGCGCGAGGTGGATCAATGGGGAGCACCTGTTTGCCAACGGTGGGCTCTTTGTGGATTAAACTCCAAAGAAGGAATTATCTGTCAGCTTGCGTTGTTTTGCGTTATAGATTTATGTCGTTGAATGGATGTATCCCGTACCTTTATCGTGTTACTTGCATGGCCGCGTTTTGTTGGAGCCTTCCTGTAGCGCGCTCATTGTTTTAAATATAGCCTTAGCCTAATGAATTGATGAGAGGAAATTGGCGCACGGAAGCCCCATTCTTAAAGAAAACATAAAGCACCTGAATATACTAGTCAGCTCTCACCAAGATGCTCCACTCGAGGCCGCCCCACCCCCGTAGCGCGCAGGATCCTTGCAGTCGCATTAACCTATTTCTCCGTATTAGTAGAACTGAGGCATAGAGAAGCCGCAGCATCCGCACGGCATGTCCTTCCATTTTCAGAAAAAGTCGGATTCGGAAGGCATGGCAGAAAGCAGTGCACCTGCACCGCCTTTTCACCATTCCATACTCTTCCTCCTCCCAAGACCTTTCTTCTTGTACTTCTCACCCTCACCCTCACTCGCCGTCTTCCCCTCGCCCTTCCTCATCCCCCCGTGCGCCCACTCATCCCACTCCACCACGCCAGCAGGTTGCCCACGCTCCTCGACCACTGTCATCAAATCCCCAATCGTCTTCCCTCCAGCCTTCCTGCCCTTCCTGCCCTTCTGCTTCTTCTTTTCCTCACCACCTCCACCGCCACCGCTCAAGCTCCCAACCTCACTCCACTGGGCCTCAACATCATCCTCCCACCCATCCTCACTCCCGCCATCATCACTGAACTTCCCACCACCCCTCATGAACCCCCCTTCAAACCCACCCCCAAACCCCCTGGGCGGAAGCGGATATGGGAACGGCGGCGGTTCGAAGAACGGCGACATGGGCGGGCCGGGGGGAGGCCCACCACCAGGACCCCAACGTCCACCACCACCCATCCACGGCGGCGGCAGCGCCCCCGGGTGAGGCGGTCCAGAAGCGCCCGACCAGCCTCCGTCGTTGTAATCGTCAAAACCGTCGTTGTAATCGTCGTAGTCCCACTCGTCCTCGAAGGCGCGGCGAGCCATGTGAGGAGGAGGAGGGGGGCCGCCACCGCCACCGCCGCCAGCCATCCACGGCGGCGGACCAAAGTCGAAAGGTGGTGGTGGTGGTGGTGGTGGTGGCAGTGGTGGGCCAGGTCCCGGGAGGAATCGGTGGCGGCGGTGGCGGTGGTGGCGATGGTGGTGGCCGGGGAAAGGCATCATTCTGTGATGGAAAGAGGGGGACGAAGGGTTGCGGATGGGCGGGAATTTCTGCTGTTTCTTGCCGTGGTGGAAAAAAAGGCACATCACGGTCGATAATAATATTAGAATAAAGAAGACAGGAAGGAAGGGATTTAAATGGGAAACATGCTCAATGGCACGTAGGAAGAGGGTTCCGTCGGGGAGCAGAAAACAAATGCGAACGGACGAGAACGTGAATACAGCACAGAGACAATAGGTGAAGAAAGTATAGCCAAACAAAAATATGTTGATGACGCTGATGCCTCGTTTCCAATGCTATGCTGCTAATGCAAAGTCGTGTCTCGTTACCCTCTCACCCACGTCACTGTCCAAGCATCAGTTATGCAAACTACGCGGATTACGTCTCACCTCCTTTCCCCAATCAAATCAAATCAAACACATCGTCTTCCTCGACCACCTCATTAGCACTCGCCCCAAAATCCAACTTCATCAACAGCCTGTCCACACCTCCTCCTTTCCACGGCTCAAAGCCGCCAATCGTCTCGCCATCGCCAAAAAGACCAGTGCCAACCCTCTCCTTGTCCAGCTCCCTCAATCTACCAACAAGACTACGCAAATCTATGTCGACTCTCTTCCTAGAGCGGTCTAGCTCGAGAAGGACGTCCTTCTCTTCTTGCTCGTAGTTGGCCAGCGCGTCAACGACACCTTCGTCACGCTCGAGGTCGAGATTCCGCTGGATGGTACGGAGCCGATCAATGAAGGCGACAAGCTCGTCGACATGAGTCAAGAACGAGCGAAGAGCGTGGGTGTACGGCATGTCGGTCAACAGGAGGGCGTAAGACAGCGACCGCAGGAAAAGGCGATGCGCAGAAGAAAGAACCTCTGGATCATGCGGAGCGCGTGGAGCCGGGCGTGACGATGCTGCGGTTGGCGGCCGACTGAGCTGTTGACTCTGCTTCAAGCTGTGCTGTGTCGGTGGTCTGGACAGCTCAGACTGGTCTTCATCTTCAGAACCAGACGGCGATGAAGGCTGTTCGTCTTTGGTTTTCGATCCGACAATCCAACGACGGAAGTGTTTCCAAGACTCTTGTACTACTTCGCCCTCAAAGTAGCCAACGAATTCAGACAGCAGGAAGACAGCAGCCCCGCTAGTCGCCCAAACCTTCCGCATGTTGACGGCGCGGGCGTTTGCTCTTTGTCTCCTTTTCTTCAGCTCGTTAGCGCCCCAAGGTGAGTTGCTGAGAGGAGGCCCCATAGGCGTAGGATGCTCTCTTCTAATACTGCTTTGCCTCCAGAGATCCGTAAGACGAAGGTGTGCCCGGCGCACAGCGAGCAGGTAAGCGTGAATAGTGGAATAGCAATCGACTTCAGAAGGCGTGAGGAATAAGTCAAGCGGTGGGGATACATCCAGACTCAGGGATGTGGGTATCGAAAGGAGAAGGTCATTGAAAACAACATTAGAAAGTTTTGGGAGAGCGTCCGCGCTCTCCTTTGCCCGTCCAGGGGTGGATGGTCGTGTGGAAGTAGGTTTGGATATTGAGAGATGAACCAAGTTGCGCGCTAAATCCAAGTTGTCGTCGCTCATTTCTTCATCATTGATTAAAGAAGCAAGCCTTGCCCAGGTTCGTGATAGCACAGCTGTCACTTCACCCTCCTTGACCAGCATAGTCTGTAGTCCTTTGCCAGACTTGCCTTGATTCGGTCTTCGGTGACGCGAACGTATGCGCTCATCGGACTCTTCAATGAGTGCAACAGCGAATTCGCCGCGTCCTAAGAGAAAGAATTCTTGCAGTAATGACAGGATCTGTAGGATCTTAGGCAGAGGTAGCAGTTGCTGCAGAGTATTCCGTGACAGCGAAAGTCGTATGGCTGCGATAGCTTCGGAGAGCGAAGCAGTGGTAATAGGGACCTGTAAGTTGGACAAATAGCGCAGGTGTATAGGCAGAAGTTCAAGTTCGGATGTCTTTGGTGCCATGACCGATACGCCCGTAGCTCCTCGGTTGCGGATTTGGTCAAGAGAACGGCCAATGAATAGGATGGAGGAAGCAGTTCGAGACGGCACGAATTTCGGCAAGAGCCTGCTGTTCGAAATGTAGTCGACCAGATCGTCCTCTCCTCTGACCTGCTCGATAAAGAAATCGTCCACTCCATAGGTCGGCAATCTCCCATACAACACCCATGTCGAAAGCTGCCGTAGCCAGGCCGTTTCCGCAACCTTGCTCAAATCCAGCGCCGCAGCTTCGACATCCGGATACCCTGTTTGGGCCTCTTGCCTCAGTTTATCGATTAGACCTGCACCCGTACAGGCGTCAGGAGCCTTGCCATTGGCATCCTTTGCGCTCTCCCTGGGTAGCATGAAGCATGTCATGTCCCAGTACCACTCCATTCGCCTTGTCCATTCGTCGAACTCTGCGACGACGCCAGCAAGCGGCACAATATTATAGGCGCCAACAATGCTCGAATCCTGCTTCAATATCCTCGCCTCGACGTCTAGGATTTTTTGTTGAAACTTCGCCAGATGCGAGGAAACGATGGCGGTAGCGACGGCGCGGCAGATGGTCGACGGATGCGACGACGCGACATTTTGGGCATGTGCTCGAATCGCTCGATGTAGTTGCGCTAAGCGCGCGACGGAGGAAAGCAGCTCAGCTTCCGGCGGCGACAGCAGCGGGAACGACGCGGGGGTTATCTGGCTGCCGCCGGCGTTGGCGTCCTGCTTCTCGGCATCGAAGAGCGCGGATGGATGACCCGAGAGAGAAAGGAGGATCTCGTGGAGCATGGTCGCGCGGGTGGGAGCTCTGTCTGCTCACTGCGAGCGCGGCATATGTTAGCGGCGACGTTATGCGCATATGCGACGAGCAGAGAGACGTTGGGCAGCACGGTGTTTGAGCTTTGTCTTACTAGAAATCGAAGTGGATTGGCGGGTTGAAGAAGCGGTCGTTGAGGTAGGCGATCAGAGTGTTGAGCAGCTCATAGCGACACATCGAATCGCCGGGGAATCGCGCAGCGCATGGACGCTTGGGATGGGTTGCGGGACTTCTTTGGTGTTGAATCTTGGGCGACGCGCCGACGCGTGATTGCGCGCGGGGAAGGTGCAGCCGGACCCGAATGTTGATCCGCAGCCGAACATGCACCGTTCCGTTCAAGGCAAGTCTAAAGCATGGTCGGACATCTATCTTGCAAGATTGCACGTCGTGGACTTGTGCCAGACGCCTGCCTGCCCGTGATTCGTCGAATGAGATCGTGCCATTCGCCCACCCCGTCATACCGTCGAGTAAGAGTCAATCAATATTACGCCACTCAAGGGCCTCCGCTCCGAGTTCGGTGCAACCTCCGCCTCCGTTATCCCTGCGACGCTCTCAGGCGCCCGCTACAGCGCCTCTGATAGGAAGAACGCCCTGCATCGTCACCGAACAGGCTATCTCCCGTCTACCCGAACCACCAACTTCCAACGTAGGGACCTGAAATCGATTTGGAATGCATCTCTCGGCGCGGCTGAGGCGTTCGCTGAGCGCGTTTTGAGCATGTTCAGAAAACGTTACGGACCCGTCTCAACCGCAGTTGTTCGAAACGGTTGGATATCCCACATGCAGGATACACGGCCTGAGTCGGGAAAACGCCGTTGTCCTATCCAAAAGGTTCTTTTTTGACGCCTTTCCATGAAAGATATACAAAGTGCTTTAAATCTCAACTACTTCTTTTGAAGCATCCGACGCCTTTTCCTTGTTCTTCCCTTTCCTGTATACCCTTTCATCTTCCGGGTTAAACCCTCCATTGCCCCACAGCGCCCACTCCGGCGTGGGTTCGCCCATGTAATCCTCAGGCTTGAACTCTTCCCCACTTTCGAGCAATTCAAAGAAACGGTCGTAATCGATAAGCGTGCACCACTTCCACTCGCCATCGACCCTCTTCCTGAATCGCGTGCTTGCCAGCAACGCACAACAACTGTGTGCATGCTCGGCAGCAATCCCGTATTCAAGGCCACGGTTGTTCAACTCCTTATTCAATGCCTCGACAAATTCTTGGACCTCGGCGTAGAAGGGAACGTTCTGCATCGTCAGCCCAGCGGCAGCAGATGTTGCTGTGCCGCAGTACGTTACACCCTTGATCTCGACGAAACAAGGAAGACCACGTGCCACAAGATCAGCATATCCTGCTATCTCGTCCGCCATATTGAAGCCTTTGACAAGGGTGAGGCGGAATACTGTTCGTTGCTCGAACCGCCTCTCTCGCAAAATGTCCAGGCATGCGCAGAACCGCTCCCAAAAATCGCGATTCAGTGGACGATCGACCTTGCGGAGGGATTCTTTGTTTGAGGCGTCAATCGAGACGTAAAGCTGGGTAACAGGCTTCAGCGAGGCAAGCTGCGCGGGATGCTGGGCATTGCAGACGAGGAAAGATGAGATGTGCTCCTTGTGAAGGAGAGCGGTGAACTCGTTGATGTGGGGATAGAAGATAGGCTCCCCGACGAGACTGAGTGCACAGTGTCTAATGCACATGGCCTCTGCAAATCGCTCGGCACGCACACCAGGCACACCACGCATCATCTTGATCTTCTTGTAGTGCCCCTCTTTGACACCATCAAAGATTTTCTCCGGTGGGTCAACCACCCAACGCCAGGTTGTTCCGACCGGATTGGTACCATGACGCCAGCAGAAGACGCATTTATTGCTGCACGATAATGAAGGGGTTGTCTCCATGCATAGATGGGACCTGATACCGTAGAAAGAGAATTTGTAGCAAGAGCCGCGACCGCGAAGTGCTGATTTTGTCCAGCGACATATCTTGACACCAGAATGGGATCCGACAATCGTATATCCTTGTTTTGTCAAGGCCGAGTATGTCGGCGAGGATGTAGGTACCATCTCCTTGGGTGCGGAGGGCGTCACGGCTTTTACCGACTTTTTGTACGTTGTGAAATCCACTTCCATGGGTTCTTCGGGATCGGATTCGTTCTTGACCATCTTTCCCAGGTCCTCCACATCGTCAAGGTTTGATTTGGTCTTCGTTTTCCTGGGCTTGTTTGATTGGGGTGTCTCGGAGTCGACCTCGTCCTCATCCTCATCGATATCTTCTTCGTCGCTCTCCAAAGCATTGCCACTTCCAGGCACACCTTCTCCGAGGCCTTTGCCTGCGCAGACATCGAGCAAAATCTCCTGCACGCCCAGCCTCCATTCTTTCAGGCGCTCTTGTGCATCGCTCTGGACGTCTCCGATGCCAAGGGGGTAGGCTCTCTTCCGGCCAGTGAGCTTGGCCAGCCACTTATCAACTTCCTTCCCTTGCGAGCAAAAACCCTCTTCCTCAGTCGGCCAACCTTCCCGATCACCGAAACCAAACACGGAGTATCCTAATATCCCAGAAAGCGGCGCCGTATCGATGCGGAAGTCGTGATGGGTCTCTTGCAATTGTTCCAAAAAATTATCAATGGTGGTATCGATATTGTAAGTCGGCATAAGGACGAAGTAGAAATACTTCGTGTGCTTGTCGCCCTTGGGCGCAGAGATAAAATAATCGTCGTAATCAACTTCCGACAAGTCAAGGACCTGCGGATTGAGGGGACGTGGAATCGAATCGGTATCCAAAGCGTAAATCCATTGGTTGAGCTCTTCTGCCAGCTTGTTCGCAGCAGCTTCGGTCGTACCGCCCAGCGAGGAGAAGAAAATCAGCGGCTGAACATTGTCGCGCGCAGCATCGAAACTGGTTGCACGCTTCGCTGCCTGACGCGACACCTTGGTGCCGGTGACTTTTTTCGGACCTGTCTTTGGGCGCACCAATGGCTGCTCCGCTATTGTAATCTCCTCGACGTGATCATCATCCAAAGGCATCGTCGGCTTCTCGGTGATAGCGGGGATTTTCTCGGTGTTTGCCCAGGGAGCGGCAATCTTGTCGACCTTGGACGTCGGAGATCCCGGGATGGGCGAGGCTGAGAGCTTCTCACGAGGCTGGCGAAGACGCTGGAGGAGACGGGCGAGCGCGATCACCGCGCAGGCCGTCAAGAGGACCGGCACGCGCGAACTGTGCCATAACGACAGCAAATCTGGCGAAAATTAGCGCGTGACGGAATTGCGTAGTTCAGAGATACACTTGCCGTCTGAAATGGCCTGCAACGGGTCGCTGGGGGCCATTTTGGGCTTGGGGGTTGAGCGACTTGGAATGCTGTCAAATTCAAAATGCGGCGACGGCGGTTCGTGGAGTTTCACGACGTTCCCCGCGGCTTCCTGAGTCATGCAGTGACGTGCTGCAGGCGCGTACCTGCGGCCGGGGCAGCTTGAGCTTGGACAACGCAGACGCGGTCACCTGCCACCACTTTATCCTCCCCCTACGCCATGCCATCTCATCAGGGTGCTGGCCGACTCCTTCTCAACTCCACCCCAAGCCATGGACGCCCTCACCGAGCGCTGTGAGAAGCTCGCTCATCCTGACATCGGCAATTTCGCCGTCTCCATGTACGCCTCACATTCCGCAGGCCCCCGCCCGTTGCTAACAGCTCTTCAAGCTTCATCCTCGTCGGCATCCTCGTTTCATATCTCCCCCAGCATGCGAAGATCATTCTCCGACGCACGTCGGAAGGCCTATCGCCATGGTTTGTGCTTCTAGGGACTACCTCCGGTACATGCGCCATCGCCAATATCCTTGTCCTACCTCGGAGTCGTGAAGACATTGGTTGCTGCGATGAAATCGATGGCTTCGCCTGTGGTGCTGCCCTTCTGGGAATCGCCCAAGTTGGAGTACAATGGAGCTGTTTCTTCCTGATGTGGGCTCTCTTGGACAACTTGTAATAATGAGGGTAGCTGATCGTTGGCAGTATGCTTCTCTTCCTCGTCTTCTTCCCTCGTGAAGACGCGACAGTCCCCGAAGAAGGTGGAGAGCACCATGACCGATACACCTTCAAGCAGGCACTCCTGGTTGTCGCCCTGTCGATCGTTCACTTTTTCGTCGTCTTCTTGGTCTCTGTTGTCCTTCTCGCTCGCTTCCCGCACAAGCTGCAGCTATGGGCCAACATACTGGGACTCACCGCTACCTGTCTCGCATCGATACAATACATTCCGCAGATACATACGACGTGGAGGCTTCAACATGTCTACAGTTTGAGTATCCCTATGATGCTCATTCAAACACCAGGGAGCTTTGTGTTTGCGACTAGTCTGGCGGTCCGGCTCGGAGCATCTGGTTGGAGCGCTTGGGGTGTTTATATTGTGACTGGCTGTCTACAGGGCGTATTACTTGGAATGGGTATCTACTTTTGGCTCAGGGATAGGAAGGAGCAGAAGGCACAGGCTGCTGGATCTCAGGATCACGTAAGTCTTCCATTACCAATCTCTCCAAAAAGAGTTTTTGACCAATTCTGGCAATGCAGGCAAACGGCGCGAGTGAGAGTACGCCGCTACTGCACGAAAACGGAGCTAGCACAAGAGACTAGTGGCTCAATACTTCGCGCAGCCGTAGACCATATCAACGAATGTGCCACTGCTAAATGGGAAAGCATGAACCCGCGCCTGGTAAATTCTGACTATAAAACCTGGAGACTACATCCCAAAACCGTGCACGCCCAATTTATGGACACTTCGGATTTATTTTACCATTGGAGTTGCTCAGTGCAGCATTTGATGGCATGAGCGGCAGTTCTACAGGGATTGACTACGATGACGTCGTAGGACTGCTGTGACTCGCGCTAGATAAGCAGCATCGTATTATCCAATACCAGCTTACAAATGAATCTGCTTCACTAATAAACACATGCTACGAAGAATCCTGCTCAACAACACGCAGGCTCAATTTAGGATGCCTCGGCCGTTAAATGTTGTGGTGGTAAGTCAATCATATTCTCCCATGGTTGAAATACTAAGCTAAACCAGGCGGGCGGCTCTCTTGGGGGCCTGTTCAACGGGATTGCTCTCTCCCGGCGCGGACATTGCGTAACAGTCCTAGAGCGTAACCTCACGCCATTGATGCACGATCAAGGAGCAGGCATAGTAGCAGGTTCCGATACCCAGGAATTCTTTGACCACTACGACCGTACCCGCACGCCCCTGGCCGTTACCAGCCATGCGCGCCAGTACCTCAACCGCTCCGGCGAAGTCATCGACCATGAGCAACGAGCCCAAAAGATGACAAGCTGGGACCTGGTCTATCATCTTCTCCGCGCCAACTTCGACGGCGTCAAGAGCTCCTACGCCAACCCTCCACCCAAGGAGCAATCCGACGGCACCGTCCAATACCGCTACGGCCGGACCGTGACCTCCGTCGAAGACCTGGGTCCTAAACAGGGCGTCTGCATCACTACAAAGGACACCACCAACCAAGACGCCCCGCCCGAGACGACCGAGGCCGACCTCCTCATCGCCGCCGACGGCGCCTCCAGCACCATCCGCGCGCTCCTCCTCTTCTCCGTCCAGCGCGCCTACGCCGGCTACGTCGCCTGGCGCGGCACTTGTCCAGAGTCGGAGCTCTCGACCTCCACCCTGGTCGAGAAGTTCACTTTCTACCACAAAAGCGGCACGCAGATCCTCGCGTACCTCATCCCGGGACGTGGCGGAACGCTTGTCCCTGGTGAACGTCTGATGAACTGGGTCTGGTATGTGAATTATGAGGAGGACAGCGATGAGCTGCGCGACGTCTTGACCGACGTCGATGGTAAGATGCACCGCATCACGCTGCCGCCGGGCGGCGTGCGGGATGAGGTGTGGGAGCGTATCAAGGTGAAGGCGCGGAGTGAGTTGCCACCGCCTTTCGCAGAGGCGGTGGAGAAGACGGGCACGCCGTTCGTGCAGGCCATTACGGATGTCATTGCGGAGAGGGCGAGCTTCTGGGATGGGAGGCTGCTACTGACGGGGGTAAGCAAAAATTACCTTGTGCTTATGAGAAGTGATATGCTGATGCGCGTTTGTTGCTTAGGATGCTTTGGCGGGGTTCAGGCCACATACGGCGGCGAGTACGTCGCAGGCGGCTTATGATGCGGAGTTGGTCGCGGCGCTGGTGGACGGGAAAATTGGCTTGGATGAATGGCAGCGGAAGGCCATGGCGTTTGCGAAAGAAGTGCAGAGGACAGGTGTGAAGTTGGGGGATAGGAGTCAGTTCGGAGTGCATCCATTGAACGGATAATATCAATACTACCGACGGATATGTCATGCGAAATGGCGGCGTGCTGAAGTTGGTTGAGTGCGGTAGCTAAGACCTGGGCAGGAAGATAGAGGAAGTGAGGTGTGGCGGCAGAGCGGTGAAGTGTAGAGGTATGAACATTTGCCGTGGGTGATTGGCGACTGAGCAACGGCGAGGTGCGGTGCATCAACACCATGCACATCTACTGGTGACATGGGTAGGTAAGGTGAGACAGAAGAGCACATTGGAAAGCGGCAGGACATCATATAGGCAGAGCAAGCCAATACCACAGAGGAGCACCGTGTAAGCGAATAGAGGGAAGTGTCAACATGAAAAGCTCTCATTGCTATCTAATAAAAGAAAGACCTGTCGGTCTTTTACCCACCCAGTGCCCAGCACTGAGCTCCTCACAGCAGACCTAGCCTTTCGACCCTGGGCTGTGAAGACCACTGACCACGCGTTATTTTCAGAGGCAGACGTCCGTACCTCGCTCAAAGTCCGGTGATCAAGCAGCACAATTTAATATGGGTTTAGCCGCTTGCTCCCTTTTGCTGCGTCCCGCCCAGCCTCACATGCAGGATGGTCCTCGGAAGATTGGGAGCAGATGAAGAGAGAAAAAAGGTGTCAGGACAGAGGGGTTGGGGGGGTTATAAAGGCCACTGAGGCACTAATTCCTCGCTTGGCGTCACGGGGTGCAGTACAGGGTTCATTGACAGTAAAGGAAGGCACACGAGCTATTCTACTGTTGCCTGCCGCACTCATGTCTGTTTTAGGCTAGTTTATACTGTTTTGGATAGCATGTGAGCGTTTGATGGGTGACTGAGATCCGCTTATGACGTAGCAGTATCGGCCACAGGTCACCGTCTGCATGAGAACGCAGCTTCACCGCGGCGTAGTGCTTAGTAAATCAGCAGAGGGTGTGTTGGACTTCATTCACTATTCTCAGATCACTCAATTATCATGCTGTCCTACTCTGAAGTCACCGAACGCCTCTATCCTTCAGGTGTTGCTTCCAATTGCGCCTGTGTGCGGCGCCCTCACCCAGTACGGCTATTCGGGAATATAGTGTGCACGCCATTCCTTCCAATGGCTGACTCCAAAGCTTCTGTGAAATATACGTCTCAGCCCTTCTCAACCCGTGGCGATGCTGCCACCGTGATCTGTATGCGTGCTCGCTTGCTCTTACCCCAAAACACCGAACACAGCACCCGCAACCCGAGCCGAAACTGGCTTGAGATCATTGACGCGCTTTTAAACCAATTGCTCATTCTGGGCCATGAACAAAGAAACTTTCTTCTGTGGAGTACTCGGCAGTCGACGAGAGAGAATTGCTGATATCGACGAGGGAAGTACATGTGATTGCATCATTGGCCAATGTTGATTCTTCCAATAGATATATTCGGGCGGAGAAAGTCAATGATTTACTTTTTGATGACTATCGAGCGCCCTTTCTACTTTGTCTCTTACTTTCGAAATGGAGGATCATAGCTAATCAACCGCTGTCAACTCTATCTTCCCAAATACCTTCACTCCGCTTCCGGCAGCGCCCACGCACAGGACCGAGGTTTCGGACACAGGGAGCGGCGTCTCAGCTTCGCGGTGCACGGCGGCGTAGATAATGATCAAGGTGGCCAAGTTTATGACGTTGCTCTTTGAGAAACAGGGGGCATCGCTGGTATGGGCGACGATCACCAGGGGCACAAGTTGAGAGAGTCATGAGGGACTGGGGACAGAGAAAGGCTGATAGTGGCGGTGGCAATGGTGAACGAAGATAAAGAGCCCTTTCAACGAAAGGAAACTCGGTGAGCTTGTTTCATGCTCGTATGTGCTACATGAAGCCAGGGCCTTGAGAAAAGGGTATGATTGTGCGCGAGAAGTACATGGGAGCAAGGAGGGTACGCTTGTTAAGTGAGAAAGGAGCATGGGTTATTATGGTTAAACCAAAAAATGAAGCAAATACCGCCATTCAGCTATCCAGTACCGTATATTAAACGCAAAGCCAGAATCCCGTACAACAAGACGGTCAGTGTGTGGGGCAACCTCCGAACCCATACCGTATCCACCGGAAACTTAAGATGTAAACCCCGCAGGTTTGTGATCTACAGGGTTATCTCCTTCTCGATTCGAATCGCATTGGTGTCATACTACGGTTCCTGCGCCATACAGCTTATAGGTACCTTGCGGAGTGGAAGGTTCTAGTAGCAGAGCTATTTTGTTTTATTTTTGTGTAGTGAATGGCTATTTGGTTGCAATCGCGGAGGCATCATTCTCCGCCCGCGAGTCTTTCTGGAGATATGCTGCGAAGAAAATGTATTCGACTTCTACATTTTTGAGCTCCTCCGCCATCGCCGGTGAGATCAATGTGGTTATTGAGGACATTGGAGGGGTAAGAATCTTCCTTGGAGCACGAAAGGGCGTGTACAGTGGGGCATTTCCTGAGAATCGCTGCCGACCTCACCTGTAATCTCATAGCCGAGGATGCCTATACGTTATCAAAAGATTAGCAGGACATATTTACGAGCCAGTTGCACCAAGGATTATTGTTTTCCACAGGAAATACAAGACGAGTTTCTTACAAACAATGTAGACACAGGCTCAAAACACAAACAAGCATGGCAGGCGAGGGTATACTCTGAATGCTGTTGTGATGCTATAGATATAGCTGGCATGGTGTTATCTACACGCATCCCACGTGGAGAGTCTTGTGCCGGAAACAGCATGTGTAAGTGGGCGAGATTGATCAGCCGCTACTATTATTGGTACCCACAAAGTGGAGATGTCCAGTTTGCCGGTGTGGAAAAGCATCGTCTGGTGTGCTGATGTCCCCGCGGGCGTGCATAGACGAAGCGGCGATCGGTAATGCGCCGGCGGACAAACATCATCTCGCCTTCTGAGAGCCAAGGGAAATCCCCCTAAAGACACAATGTGCTTTCATGCCGATGGATCCGTCGAACTCCTGATTCTCCTGGTATCATAACGCCTTCCCTCAGTAAAATGAATGCGATTGTTGGTAGTTGTCATGGTCCGCGCCGCGGCGGCGTAGACATCATCGGCGCGGGGGGCTTCGCAGCTGTTCCTTTATTTCGTCGATAAAGTGCATGAGAAACGAAGGGCCCTCTGGATGGCGAACAGGTCAGCGGGAGCTTCAGCGGCGGTGGCGGCGGCGGCGATATACGCACGGTTGCGATCGATGTTGGTGCCTCCCATCTCTTCCATCGGGGTGCCGTGGCGCAGGCGGTGGAACCTCCGATACACATTGTGGACAGCACGGTGAAAAGCAGGGCTCGACAGGAGCTGGGATCAACAGCAGTCAGAAGAGTTGGTGGCGATCACAGCTCAGCAGTGGCTACTCACGCGGGTGGTGGCCCAGACCTGTACAAGGCAGCAGTTAATGGGCGAGAACGAGGGCGCGGGCGTACGGGGCCAACCAACCTCGAGCAGGCGCAGCCAGACCATGTTGTCGCAGTGCGCGTTGCGAACACACTTGGGCAGGCGGCGGGTCGCGTGTGCTGGCAGGCGTTGAAGGTCTAGTCTGCGGCGGCGGCGGGGACGTTGCGGCGATATGGCAAGCGATAGGGCCGGCGCAGATCCGGGTAAAGGCTTAGCTGGCGGTGCAGCGGCGGCGCACAAGGTCGAGGCGCCGCAGCCTCGGGACAGCCTTGCATTTACAACCACCCACGAGCCGCACATTTAGCCCTCTCGAACCACCGTCTATAATCCACCGCCGACGCCGCCACCGAGCCCTGAAGCCCTGTCCAGCATTACAAACCACTCCTAAATCCGCCCGCGACCCTCGCTCCAGCCTCTCCCCTCCCTGCACGCCAGCTGCCGCCACAAATCTCCCGCTCCCCCACCACTGCGCCTATCGATCCCCTCTACCGCGCATGCGCCGCTCTACCCGCGCTTCCAAGTGCCCCGACCTGCGCGCTGCAGTCGCGAACACCATCTGGTAGCCCTCGGCCGGCCCCGCGCTCCCACCATACCTCCATCAGCAACCAAGGAAGATACGCGCCATATCTCCGTCAACGCGCCGAGTGCGGCCAGCCGCAGGCCTCAGCGCCCCGTCGCCCCCTTGCCCGCGCGCGCGACACCATTGGCTTGAAGGAGAGCGTCAGCGTGTCGCCCAAGCACGCGTCGCCAACGTGCATCACCTCCGCGAGCTTCGGCGCAAAGCCGCGAGCAAACGTTCCCGCTCTCAACTCTCCAAGCGCTCCGCCATGTCGACCTCCTCCCCGCTCGAAGTCCCCGGCTCGCCCGCTTCCTCCAAGCGCTCCATCTCCCGCGATAGTATACGCTCCTCCGCCGCCGTGTCATCCTTGTCCATAGGCAGCTCTCCGGCGGGGTCGGCGCGGGGCGGTGGTGATAGGAGCTCCACCGAGGATGGCATTGAGTATCCGTTGCCGTGGTTCTTGAGGCAGTCGAAAACAGGCAGGTTGTCATGTACCTTCTTTTGTGTGCTTGAGCTCTGCCATGCGCACTGTGCTGCTGTCAGGAACTAACTTCCCTGTGCGCAGAAATCGGTGAGAAGTTCGAAAGTCTTGGATGGCAAGAACGGAAGCGCCTCGCCGAGGCCGCCCTGCAATCCAACTCTCCTTCTAGATGGCACCGTATTACCGGCAACATTCCTGCTCAACGCAACCGTTACATGAACGTGGATCCTTTTGCAGCCAATCGCGTACAGTTGAAGGTTCCCGAAGGCCATGATGATTACATCAATGCCTCGCCAATCGAACTGCGGGCAACTCAAAGGGACGCGGTGAAGAAATACGTTGCGACCCAGGTGGGTTCTTGGACAGGAAAGTCAGATGAAGGACAGCATAAGATTAACGCACTGTCAGGGACCCAAGGACAATACTCACAGCCATATCTGGCGAATGATTTGGCACGAATGTGAATCACCGGCCGTTATTGTCATGCTGACCCAGCTCTACGAAGCCGGTCGGGAGAAGTGCTTCCAATACTTCCCTGATAGCTTGGACTCGCCGCATATGGTCGTGAATGAGCACGACGAGTTTGGTGACAGCGTCGTCTTTGAAATCAACCTAATCTCCGTATCTGAAGATGAGAGATCGCGCTCCACCGTCCGCGAGCTCGAAGTTAAGGATCGTGCGTCTGGGGAGACGAAGAAAGTTTGGCACATTCTGTGGCCAGTTTGGCCTGATTTTGGCGTGCCGGAAGGCGCACATAAGCACATGTTGGCGAGCCTGATACCGCTGTCTCGGGAGAAGAATGCGTCCGAGACCAACCCCAGGATCGTTCACTGTAGCGCAGGGGTGGGCCGCAGCGGGACGTTTATTGCCCTGGATCATCTTCTGTCGGAGCTTGCTGAGGGGGCGCTTGACGAGGTGCCCGAAGGCAAGGATCCCGTCGAAGAGACGGTGGACAGCCTCCGCACTCAACGCATGATGATGGTCCAGCAGGAGACCCAGCTCGCTCTTATTTATGAGACACTGCGCGACAAGTGGATCGATCGGTGGCGGGAGCGCGAAGGCCTGCCGCCTCTCAAACGCATCACAGGCAGTGACAGGGGATCCAGCGAGGAGGGCGGAGCGGAAG
The DNA here is from genome assembly GCA_011503125.2 of Botryosphaeria dothidea. Classification (NCBI taxonomy): domain Eukaryota; kingdom Fungi; phylum Ascomycota; class Dothideomycetes; order Botryosphaeriales; family Botryosphaeriaceae; genus Botryosphaeria; species Botryosphaeria dothidea. The sequence continues at coordinate 1,737,299 of WWBZ02000040.1, read as the reverse complement.
GCGGAGCAGGCGCGGAGGCCAAGCGTAGCGGAGGGATAGCGGAAGCTGACGAGCGCGATGCCAAGGTTGCGCGCTTCGCATCGGAGCTCGAGGCTGAACTGAGGCAAAACGCTGCCGCAGCGTAGGAGTGAGCTGGAGAGAAAGACCGATCTCCTTCTCCAATGTGCTGAAGGCGGAGTAGGCTTTCGGCAACGGCACCCCTACTTACCTTTCTTGACGATATGCTTGTCTTTTCTATCTGGCCTCTGGCACTACCTTGGCACAGCTTGTTATTCCTACCCCCCTTTCCGCTTTCTCAATTTCAATTTGCGACCTTACTTTATGTTCTTTGAAACTATTCTTTCTCATCGGTCAAGCCTAGATTGGCAGTGGTGTTTGTATAAATTTGTGTTGTCGATACCTTGGGGCAAAGACAAGGACATTTGTCATTCGTTGGTCTCATTCATTCATGTTCATCCTTCACCTTCCATCCAAATTTCCTTCATTGCCATTATCTGGGATATTGGAGCGCATTGCATGCCATGAGTGCTAATGGAAAAGGGGCGAGAGTTGTAAACACAGGCTACACTGATCTTTAGGTCGCCCACTGAAGCGTAGCCTTCCCAGAGAATCTCGTTGATATCCATAATTCGGAGACTCCCCCTGCATTGCATACTAAAGTAGAGCCGAACAGCATTGCCGAGAGAATTACCGTGTGTTGGCCCATCGATAGCGTGCCACGAAGTCTCGCAGCGAAATGTCAGCTCATCTATGCGAGTTGCGGTTTAGCAGAACCCTTCGGAGGTTCAAGCTCGAGATGTCTCTCTGTTGCAACACTTCCCGAGAGTGGCCCGCAGCAACATGCCAGCGCCACCGGGCGCTTGAAACCCGACATCAAGTGCCGCATTTTCGATTTTGTGTGGGTCAGTTTCAAAGTTTCTGTCGCATTACCGATTGAAGGCCCCTTTTCTTGCCTCCAAGAGATGCATGCCTCATTGCGAGTCACGAATACTTCGTCGAGCCTCATATTGCCTCTGATCTACACGTCTCTCCTTTACAGGCTAGCCCAGCCCCCTTTCACCACCTCATTCACCGCTTTCAATGAAGACACCTCGTGGATTTGCGCGACATCTTACGACTGAGACACCCACACGACTCGCAGAGACTAGTATGTACAACTCAGCAGCAATACCAAGCTTCGAAACTCGCCGCTCCGCCGAGCGCAGTGGGCACATTAGCAAAATAGCGCAAATCCCTCAACGAAGCTACGTATAAGCCTTTTCCTGGCGCGGACATCATCCTTAGGCAGGAAGGAATCTGCCTAAGGTTTTTGCACCTAACCTTCTCGGCTTATACGAGAAACGGGCAAGGGTAAATCGATCCCTCCAGACTTTTGTTGTGTGAGACCAAGCCACCGCATGGGCTGTTTCTTTCCTCTTGTCTCTCTCAAGCCCCTGCTGCTCCGTTTTGCGCATTTGCCACCAAGTGTTGGGACGCCTGGCACATGTTCTCTCCTTTGTTGAACCGACTGAATCACTCAGCAAAATGGTGCAGCATCATCATCATTTCGTTCGAGCTTATCGAAGCCCTTTCGTCGAGAACCGAAACCTCCCATCGGGTCGACTAATCAATCAATCTCTCGGACACGGACTTGCAGAAGGGCGAGCGCGAGCACGCACGCACGCACGCACGCACGCACGCACCGCAGACGCACGCGCACGGGAAAGTGCGAACAGGAAGGAAGTCAAAAAGAAAGAGTGAGCACGGTTGGGCGGGAGCCCTGACCCGGAGGTCCGGGACGACGATGACTCCGGCGGGGGGTTACGGGGTAGGGAGGGGAACTATTGGATGCGTGAAGCCGGTAGGGCAACGAAATTTAAAAAAAAAAGAACAGAGAAGCACCGAGTCGTGGGGGAGGCAAATCTCTTAGCTCGGTCTATCTTTATGCCCTTCAAGAAAAAAATATCAGTCAGCACGCACCGTTCAACGTGTTCTGGATTCCTTTTTTGAAGTTTTGGTTTCTCCAGTCATATTGTCTGTTAAGATCGAGCGCAGTTGCTATAGGTTTGGCATGCACGCATACACTCTCTTTCCTCGCGCGACAGCTCGGCGCATCGGAATGCGAAAGCTTCGATTTTGGCATTTGCCGTTCGGACGACCTTTTTTACGTCCGCGCGTTTTAGTGCGGTTTAGACTAGTGGGAGTGGGAAACACGCAACTTTCAATATGGACGGATACGAGCATGATTGGAGAGTGGCCACATGACGGGGTTGAGTAAATCTCATGTGCGGAGAGCGACGGACGTTATCCAGCTCCCCGAGCGAATAGTAAGCAGACGATGAGCAAAACGAACCATGGACACTTCACGGGAGAGGGAAGATTTAGCTATCCGAACGGAAAGGGGATTCAAGCTTCATGGCTTCGCTTAAGCAGGCATGGATGGGCGAGGAAAGAAGATGATCTGTCGCTGCACGAATAACCCGGGGTTGAGGACCCTGACTTCTTGTTCTCCTCCGCGCGGATTCCGACAGGTACGTTGGGGAGCTCTTTGCCTTTTTTGCATCTATATTGTTGCTTACGCCCGGAGTAGGCGAGCCGAGAAAGCCTTTCATCTGGAATTCTTCTTGAGGGGAGTTTGCGTCTAGGTTAGCTGTCAAAAGGGAATTTTAGGTTATAGTAAACGTCGTAGGGCCGATCCGAGTAGGTCCGAAAGGGTAATTAGTAATTTTCGAAGACACGGGGCCGAGGTTCGGAGCCAAGCAATTCATCGGATACAGGTAGAAGGGAAATAGAGTGTGGTTAGAGAGGGGGGAGTATAGAGGAGGTGGATGGACCGGAGTGATTACAAAGGTAAAATAACCACTTACGTAGCTGCACTGTACCTTCTTTCGGCGGGGTATCAGTATCTATGTCGCTATCCGACGACCGAACCCTCGGCCATTCAAAGCTACTTTGGATATGATGCGGCGGAGAATCGGGTGTCCGGGGCTAAAAGAGCGTTAGCAAGCATGGGAAGAAGGTTGATCTCGCAATCTCTCCCCCGTCATCCGTCGAGGCGAGTACTTAGGGTTTCTGCTGTGCGGGTAGGGTTTCGAAGAATGAAATTTGGACATCCGATGGCCACGAGAGTGGGCCCGGATAACCCCATCGGCTTGAATACTCCCTGGAATAGTGATCCCTACCTTACCCCAGAGGCCTCCGGCGACTTTCAAACATCCGGCGGCAAGTCTCGGCAACCTCAGGGAAGCGCAGGTACAGGTCGGCACTTGGACAGATACAACCGGATAATGCCGAGTCTTTTGACTGCCCGTGCGGAGGGTTCCTGGAAACGGGAGTGGCTTTTGCCCTCGTTGATCTCCTGACGCCCGGCTCGCTCGACTACGGATATCGGGGGTATTGATCGGGATGCGTTGATAGCGGATTCCGCTGTCGTCAGCAAAATCTTATCGAGCCTGGGATTTCTGATCCTAGGCGGGAGGCTGACATGGGATTTGGATTTGTTGGAATTTACGTTCTTGGCGCATAATTAGTGTGAGGAAGTGTCAAGGACGTCATCGATCGTATGGTGTTGTTTACAACAAACTGGGATGTAAGACGGCAAAACACGAGCACGATGACGAGCAGGTAGAACAAGCAGCTCAATTAGCGTCTTGAGGGCCAAAAGCAACGACCACACAAGCGGCGTTGGATGGCCAACAGCCAGGCTGAGGGCGTCGCGATAAGCCTCGTCCGACTTTGCGTCTTGCCTGAGCAGAAGTACGCATCATGGATATGCCTGCCACGCACTTTGGCATCGCGGTGCCATCTGACTGGGTTGGGTCTTCTCCATCATGTGCAGATGAAGGGCGTTGCAAAGATGTACATTGCCCGGTCATTGATCAACTTCCTGGATGGGTGATCAGCATCCATATTCGCTCAGGGATCTCGTTCCTCAGGATTCTAGACTCGGGGCGTCGGAGTGTTGGCGGACACAGACACGGGCCTCGGACCAACCGCTCACCGACCAGCCACCCGATCTTGTATATGGAACGGTTATAGGCGAGAAGCTAACCGGTCAGTGAAGTCTCGTACGAAGTCAAGACAGAGAACACGTCACCGCAGCACTGCCTTCTTCGTTGCCCTACGAGCTGGCTCTGGTTCTTCTGTGGAGAAAAAGGGCCGAGCGCATGTGTTTGTTCGACAGCATTCTAGGTGTCCTAAAGTAGCTGTTAGTGCGAGGCCCTATACCGCAGCTGTGAGGGCCGTGCCATTGCAACATGCAGGATGCAGACAACGGGGCGCAGGAGTTGGAGATGGATCGCATCCTTCCAGCTGTATCACCGCCATTTTCTGCGGTGCTTCGCCTCGCCTTCCCTCGTTCGAAGTAGATACCAGCCCGCGCTGTGGATAACAAGTGGAGCCACTGTAAACGAGGGAGGCGCAGATAGCCAAAAGCCCGTTGACAGTGCCCTTTTTCTGTGGATCTCGTGATCTTTTAGACCGTTAGTGTGCAGCGAGGACAATTTCGATCACATTCCAGGGCACAGGGCAGAGCGCGGTGATTCGCGCGGATCAGACATTACAAAAGCCGTAAGAAGTATGGAGGTGCGTGTGAGGCGCAGCACAGGACAATTCGGGCAAGGCATGAAAACGGGAGAAATAAAGGATGATGGTGGCGTGAAGGGCTGATTATGGGTACCGAAACAAGCAGCAAACGGGCAGCGAAGTGGCAGGCGGCCTCACAAACGACGGTACACCGAAGCTGGAGGAGGGGTTTGCTGTTGGTGTCGGTGTCGCTGTCTGGGCAGGGCTGAGATGTCTCCCGGCATGCGAGCAGCCGGTAGCCGCCTGGCGCAAGCGACAGGGGCAGCTTTTGCGGCAGCACGCAACAGCGCCTTCACGGAGTCCGTTGGCAGATCCGAGCGTGCACACACCCGGACTTAAACGGCGATTCGGGGCTGGAGTGGAAGACGGGGCGGTCGGGATCCGAGAGAGGGCAGCTGCACGTCGACAACACGGCGTTTTCCACAGTGGGCCAAGAGCGGTGACTCGAAGCGTGCTGGAGGAGTGAGTCGAAGGGCGAAGCGGTGACTTCCAGTGAAGCGTTCCTTGTCGCTCGCGTCCGGTGCTGAGTGCGGGGAAGACGAGAGAGGCGTGTGGTGGACTGCCTGCGGATCTGCTCCCGCTCGATTGGGTCGCCAGCCAAACGCGCCCATACACAGGGTCCAGCAGCAGCGACGACGACTCCTCCGCAGTCGTACTCGCGTTTGGCTGGCTCCGAGCGGCTGATCTGCCTTGTCCCTACCTATTCGCATCCTGAGGCGTCTTCCAGAAGTGTTCGTAGCCCACAGCGCACTCGTATTCGGAATACGGGAAATGCGATCCCGAGGCCATTGGGGCCGCGATGAATGCGAGAGCTTCGACCGCCGAAGCTTGCTGTTGCGGACCGCTACCGAAAGCTTGGGGTGAGATGACAATCCTGAACAGCGGCGGCCGCGCGCCCAAGAGCTCTCCGCGCCCAGGCTCAGCAGCAGAGGAGTTCCTTGACTGCCCGCGGTACTGTTACTCGGTGGCTTCGAAGGTCTCGTCCTGTGCAGATGCTTGTTGCTTGTAGCAAGGCAGTAATAATAGCCTAGATCTTGGTTGCGACGGCCGAAAAAGGAAGCAAGTGCCCAGAGATCGCCCCGAATCCAAACGCTGCGCCTTCCGCCCAGCTTACCTCGTGGCACTCGCCGTCCATTCTGGGAGAGACAGCTCTGCTGATGCGCTGGCCACTGGCTGCAGGGTCCAGCAAGCCCATCAGCACGGTGTATCGCGCTGGCATTATTGAGGAGGACACAGATTGCCAGCTGTATAAGCCCTAGCTGCATCTGGAACTAGTTGCCGCGGCGCCTATAGAAGACGACGGCCGCTCTGTGAGAGAGAGAGAGAGAGAGAGAGAGAGAGAGAGGGCAGCTGCCAGATCCCTTCTCACGCGAGCGCAATGAATCGACGAATGCCATGCGCATGCCACATCTCGGTCAAGGAGGCGATCAGCGCCTAATGCCGGAGCATTGAAACTACCGGCAGGAGTCGGCGCCAAGAGGGCGAATGGAGCATCACAACAGCCAAGAACGAGCAGCCACACAGGCCGCGACGACGCCCAGCGCGCTGTCGAGCGCCAAGCCGACAACAAGAAGAAGCAGTTAGATGAGGAGCGCGCGGTCGAGACGAGATGGCGTGCGGGCGCGGCGATGGGCAGGCGAGGGTGGTGAAGTGAAACGGTTGTTTGCTGCTGCTTGGCGCAGCTCCAGTCATGGCGGCGGGGCGGACGAAGCGCGAAGCTCAGCGGCCGCAGCCCGCAGCGTTTGCGCCGGGCACCGACGCGGGCTCTGGGCTGGTCGGACGGGGGCAGGCTGATTAAGCGCAGCGGACACGATATCAGGTGGTGGGCGCACGAGTCGCGAAGTTTTATATCAGTTGGGGCTGCTGGAGTGGCACTTGCCGTCGGCCGACGCACGGCGGGCGGGCATGCCTTCGCGATGGCTCATCTTTACGTGCCCGCTGTGTCAGCAGGCGGGCCTCTCGCTAAGCGGTTCCGTGGGACGGAGTTAAGCCTGCTGACAGCGCTTTTTCGCGCACCCACGCGCCCTCTGCTGCCAGCGGCACGGGAGATCGGCCGCCCGCAACAGCTCTCCATCCGGCGCGCAGGTTACGGCTGACGAGCGCTGCTGCTGTGGCTGCTGCTAGGCCACACCGGGCAGCGCTTGCGCGAACGCTGCCCTTTACGTCAGACGCCCTCGCGCTCGGTGAGCCATTTTCACCCAGCGGGTGGAGCACTTCGCTGCCCGCGTTGCCCTCGTCGCCGTCGCCCGCGGCCGAGGGTCGGCGTTGATGAGATATCGACGACCTGCGCCCGAAGTTTGATGCGCGCTGCTTTGGTGCCCGCAGACGCCGCAGCAGGCAGCGGGCAGCGGGCAGCGGGCAGCGGGCAGCGGGCAGCGCGACGCGGGCCCGGAGGCCCACGAGTCGCCGACCTGCTGGCTGCGCTGCATCGTGCGACGGGCACGAGTACTGCGGAGGTGGCAGCCTCAGTTTCGTCCGAACAGCGCAGGACTCGGACTCGTCTGAATCCGACCCGCGCCAGGGGATCTGCCACGCCTGTGCTTGCCGCCATCCGAGTTATGCACAGCCGACGCTTCTCGAAGCCACCGTGTGCATGACCGCAAACGCGCCGGGATCTGCCACTTAGGCTTTTCCCCGTGCGCGAGCTGGGACGCCGTTTTGATGACCGGGATCAGGCCTGGTGCAGCGCCGCACCCCGGTCCCCCAGCAACAACCCTACCACCCCCCCCCCTGCCTGCCAGTCGACCGGCCGAATGTAATCCAAACGGTGTCGGACGCGATGATGCGGATGTACAGATGTACTGGCGGTACGTGCGCGCTGCTGAGCACAATCCATAATTACGCTGCGCGAATGGCCAGCTGGGCACGCTCTTGGTCTTAAACTTTCCGGCGGCCCAATAGTCACTCCTGCCCGTTGAATATATCTGCCTACCGTCCCACCTCTCACGCAGGGTCTCTTCTCTCCGTGCTTCACATCACACAGACCTGCTCTCCAGTGCTAGCCTTCCATCTATCACTTGTTTGCATCGTCACTTGCTCATCCTTTGCTTATATCTACCAGCCCCCCACCAGTCCACCGCCTTGCTGCCACAGCCAGGCCAAGTACACCTCACTGTCCCCCACCTTCTTACATGTCCTCCCATCTGGAGCGCTCGCCCTCAATGGAATCTCCCACCGACAACAACATCCGCAAGCGGGTCTGTAAGGCCTGTGACCGCTGCCGCCTGAAGAAGTCCAAGGTCAGTTACCGTCCACTACCCCGCGCCGTATCCACTCTAACCCACTCCAGTGCGATGGCTCCAACCCCTGTGGCCGCTGCAAGGCGGACAACGCCATCTGTGTCTTCGGTGAACGCAAGAAGTCCCACGACAAGGTCTATCCCAAAGGGTCAGCACAGCCGCCCCTCATTATTTCATTGCCAATGCTCATTGATCCCACAGTTACGTCGAGATGCTCGAGCAACAACAAGCGCAGCTGGTCGCCGGCCTCCGCGAACTGTACAGAAGGCTCAACGCCGGCGAGGGCTGGCCCGGTGTACCATTGGTCGAGCAACAAGGCGGCCACCCGCTCACCCACGATATTCTTGAGAGACTTGACTTGCTGCAACCAAAGGAGGGCTCGAGCCAGTACGAACCCTTTGAGGAGGACTTCACGCGCATGGAAAAGAGGCTGCGGGACGAGGAGGAGGCACAAGCAGGCCCCGCCCTCAAGAGGAGAGGTTCCATTGGCTCCGAATCCGACCACGCCCACGCATCTTCGCCTTCCTCTCACGGCAGCCCGCCCACCCCGCCCAAGCTCAACTGGGAACCCGCCTACGTCAGGGCCCCTAGCACGATCGGAGTCGCAACTCCTCCCGCACCGATGAGCCAACCGCTCGCACACCACGGCCTTCCTATCAACGATCCTAGCATGAAGCAGCAGCCCCACGCCCAGATGTGGGACACCAGACAAGCTCCCCAGACCGCCGCCGAACTCATGCAGTCGCCATTCGCCATGGACAGGACGATGGACGACATGATGACCAGCAACATTCCCACATCCTTCGACTTCGGACACTACGACGCACCAATGGACCCCTACTCCGGTCAACCTCTCATGGGCGACCCGTGGATCACTTCGATAAACCCCAGCGCGCTGCAAAACGACTTCGCGGCACAATTCGCATGAACGATGGGGAATATAAGGGTTTCATTCAATGTATTATCTGGAGCTTAGGGATGGGATTCGGGGATGTATCTGGGAAATAGATCTTTGCGCGTTCAAGCGGGGGACCTGAGGACACGGCGTATTGGCGTTACCAGGGCGATGGCGACAGGCCACACCACTTCTGATCAGATGGTTTCTATTTTGGAGGTTTCCTTTTGTTCTTTTTGCATGGACTGTACGGGGCCACGATGACACGGGCCCGCAAAAGCACTCGCTAGCTTGGAGCGACGTTTTTGGGTGGAATTACTGTCTGCAGCATACACAAGGTTCCTGAGTCTTTGGTTCATCATGACGCGAGATAAATGACAGAGGATTGCGTGCCGAGTACTGGCTCTGATCTACGGCCCGGGCATTAGTGTCCCCCGCGACGACCAGGGAGTTAATTTCACCATACGAACAGACTCTCGCAAGCAACCGTCTAGACCACCGATGACCGTCTGACTCGCCCGAGAGGTTGACGTTGGCTTGGCATCGCAGGGGAGGAGCCCTGTCGGAGGGAGAGCGCATCCGATCAGATAGGGAAGTGCCTTGACTAAGCAGGGCTTTAACCTTGGGCCCAAAAATACAGCTAAACTCAGCCCAACGACGACCAGTGTCGCAGGCGCTGCAGCCTCATCGTCGCGCGCCCTTGTCCGGCAGTTGGCACCCTGTTGCTGTCTCGGGTTCTATTTTTGCGGCTCATTTGGCGGAGGATACTACCGCCGCTGCAGGGCGGGGCGCTGCGAATACCCAGAATAGCCTGAAGCCAGCAGTCCTCGCCCTCGCCCACCGGAGGGCCCACGAGGAAAACGTCACGACACCTCACCCGACGGCCCTGCGCGACGAATATAAGCGCGCCGTGGAAGTAGGTGCTGTACCTGCGCACGCATGCATGCCCAGGCACCGCGCGCAGTAAAGTTGTCGCGACGCGAAGTTACGCTGTGATCGGCGCGCATCACCACCACCGCGCACTCGAGCCCCACACTGGTCAACCCAACCCCGCCGTCACGCCCGCCTCAAGCAGCGGTCGCCCTCGCTCGCCCACCGACCCTCGTACACTCCAGACGCCTGTTTCAAGGCTACACGCGTCAGAGCCGCCGTAAGCCAGCCGTCCACCCCAGCGCACATCGTGCGATCCCCATCTGCCACCATGCCTGCCTCCGAATCGAGCGTCACCTTCCTGCCGCTTGGCGCCATCATCCAGGAATTCGCCGTGAACGGCAAGAACATCGTCCAGAACTTCGCCACCGCCGAGCAGTACAAGCAGTACAACAAGCCCTTCTTCGGCGAGACCATCGGGCGCGTTGCCAACCGCATCTCGGGCGCCAAGATCAATAGCCTGAATGGCCAGTCGTACGCGCTGGCCGCCAACAACGGGCCCAACTCGCTGCACGGCGGCGATTGGGGCTGGGGCAAGCGTGAGTTCGACGGACCTACTCCGCTGAACAAAAACGGCAAGGAGGCGGTCTTATTCAAATACTCGAGCCCAGATGGGGAAGGCGGCTACCCTGGCGCCGTTGAGCTTAAAGTATGGTATACAGCGTACAACGAGGATGTCAACGGCTCCAAGCACACCGTGCTGGAGACCGAGTATGAGGCTGAGCTGGTCGGCGACGACAGCGTTCAGGAGACACTCGTTGGGCTCACCAACCACACGTAAGTCGAAATGATTGCACCACCCGCAATTTCCCAGCGCCGCAACACTGGGAAAACGTGTCTATTATGCGCTCTAGACTGACAGCGCAACGCGTCCAGCTACTTCAACCTGTCCGGTGCGCCCACCGACCGCACTATTGCGGGCACGGAGGTCACGCTGTCCACGAACCAGCACCTGCCGGTCGACAGCACTGCAATTCCCACAGGCTCGATTGAGCCTTACCCAGGCGTGACGGCGAACAAAACATTCACGCTGGGCGAGAAGGAGCCCGTCGTCGACCACTGCTTCATCCTGAACAAGGATGCAGGCGCCATCCCCGTGGACACGCGAGGCCTGCCTCTGCAGAAGCTGGCCGCATTCTACCAGCCCGAGTCCAAGATTCACCTGGAGGTGCACAGCACGGAGCCGGCGTTCCAGTTCTACACCGGCGGCTTCATCGACGTGCCTGCGGTCGACGGGCTGCCCGCCCGCGGGGCTCGGTCGGGCTTCTGTGTGGAGCCTAGCCGGTACGTCAACGCTGGAAACGTCGAGCAGTGGAAGGGGCAGGTGCTGCTGAAGCGAGGCGCGAAGTACGGTAGCAAGATTGTGTATCGCGCTTGGGAGGCGTGATGGTCTTGGCAGCCTTGCAGATGTAATTTTGGCCTGATACGACGCACATGATTGGATGTATCTCCGGCATTTAGAATAGGCTCAAAACTATGCAGCCTCAGCCGCCAGCTGGCGCGGGCGTCGCACAGGGTTAATAGATGAATGCTGAGGTGACCAAGCTGAGAGTGACCAGCATTATGGAATGATTCGAGAAGGCGGGACAGCGCGAGGGGTTGGCTGGCAGGGAGAGGAGCGACGAGGGAGATACAAGGCAAACTCCGTCTGCTCCTCAGGCACAGCCATCGTGACGCGTTTGCTCCCAAGGCTCGTCGGAGGCCTTGGCGCAAGTTTCACAGCGTTTCTGGCAGCGGCGTCAGGATAGTCAGGGCGATGGGCAAGCATGTGCGGCATGTGCAGCGCGGACTACTCGCGAGCCGAGCTGCCGGCAGCTACAACCACCGCCCATCCCATCCCCTTCCTGCCGCAAATCAGCGGCCTCGTGACCCTTCGACGGCTTGCGCTTGCGCTTCTTGGAGCTCGCGCTCAACGGCTGCGCGCCGCTCCCGAGCTTCGTGCTTCGGAGGTTCAACACTCTCCGCAGACCGCGAGCAGGCCCTGGCACGAGGCTTTTTTCCCCCTTCGTTTTCGCGATCCTTCAAAGCTGCATCGCTCGGACAAAGCTCTCGGCCGACATCCCGAGAGATGACCATCATCCCCGTCCTTTCTCCAGCCCTGCAGGGCGGACAACGGGTGCGGAAATCTCGCACAACGGCCTGAGCCTGCTTGATGAACGAAAACCCGTGTGACTCCCCAGCTCGACCCCTCCGCTTTCCTCAAAGCTTCGATCCATCATCCCTCCCTGGCCGAATCCTTCCCGCAGCAGGGCTCCTGGCCGAATCCTGCCTCCCTGCCCACTCCCCTTCCCCACCTAATCCCTCCCAGCCCTCTATTATTCTCAAACCATCAAGCCTTCGCTGACTTTTCCAGAACGTCGATTAGACTTTCTGCTCCAATACGACTGTACGATCGAGCAGCGAGCGTTGTTTCGAATAGCGAGCCTGGAGTGCGTGGCCCTATCCAATGAATGAGCGCGAGCCTACACACTTGCGTTCGATAATGCCTCCTCACACAAGATCTGCGACAAAAAATGCACGTCGGTCTCCGCTGACGACACTGACTGGCGCATCGTCTACGAGCATTCTTCCGCTCCACGATAGCGCTAATCACGCGGCCATGTCACAGTCCGGGGTATGCTCTCGTCATGCACGGTTGCCAAAAAAAGAACCAAAAGCCTACCCAGACGTGAGAAGAGATTCAGGCAGGGAGGATAGCAACACCTGAAGCAAGGCGTGAAATTGCTAGACAGTGTGAAGCTTAATCGTTGATTTTTCTTCTCTTCTTGCTTTAGTTCTTTTATTCTATTCTTATTTCGCTTTCACTTTGGCGCCATCCATGAGGGCCTCCCCCAAAGCGATGATGGTGTTGGTCCACTCCATCGGGAGCCCTGTCGATTGCTCGGCCCTCGGCATGAGATCATGAAGAGCTTAACCGGAAAGATGATGAATGACGACATCTGATTATTGATCAGAGGAGACGGCAAACAAAAGAACGAGGGGGTTGACGACTAAACAGACAGACGGAGATACCAGTAACTCGCCCGAGATGATGGCATCACTTGCCATCGCAATTGGGTAGGTGCACTATGTATCACAAATCATGCTGGGCGCCGGCCGCGGCATGACGGCAAAGCAATCGACGAACCGTCGGTCGGTCGGTCGGTTGGTCGGTCGGTGGGTGCGTGGCGTTCGGCCGGCGGACGAATAGAGCCTCACTAGCGAGGCTGCAGCTCGGCCGGTCCTCTTTTCACTCACTTCTGTTTCCTTCACTAGGCCCCAAGGCTAGTAGCTACCGCTCGCGGTGCCGTGCTCTGGTTCCTTCCCTTCTCATACCCGTGAGCCAAAAGACATCATCACGCAGGCCAGGAACACTCTAACGGGATGAACAATTTGGAAATCAGCTCGAAGGAGCGGCTCTCGCCGTGGTCGATCGCAACGAACGTCAACCATCCCCACCGCGAGCAGAAAGTTTTTTCTTCCCCTACTGCAATTCTTTCATTGCCCTTCGCTAGCGTATCGCTGTCTCCTCCTTCGGCATCGCCGACTTTCGTGAGCCTAGTAGGGAAGAGAGACCAAAATATGTCGTCACGCTGCCGCAGCAGTAATCGGAAAAAGACCCATCAGCAATGACCCAGTCGAGTAATACTCCCCCTCCACGATAAACTCTAATCGCACGTGATGGGCCGAGGCGGGTGTATGATTTCAGCCGAACAGCAAGTCGGCTATCGGGATACCGCGCTGCCGGCCGGCCACTCCTCTCCGTGTCAACCTTTTGGAGCCGGAAGTTGGCGTGTCCGAAGTCTGGCTATATAGACTTCATCCGCGAAATTTAGACCGAACTGAGGCGTTGCCGATGGGAGGGAAAGAGGAGAGCTGCAGCCCTTGGTCGGAGGTGTCTCCTCCAAAATTCTTCCGGCTGTACCTGGATTTTGGTCCTCCGTGCTTCACACGGCAGTCTGACGCGAGTCGGCGAGTTGCAGGGGGAGGGTTGCGGCAAGCGGGAGCGCGACACGCGCACGAGTCGCCGAGCGCCACTTCCTGCGTCTTCACTCTTAAGTCATGCCTGTCCCCTCTTTACCTTTTTCGGCTTGCTGACTACGAGCACTTTAGCGCTACAGCGGGGGTGACTAAGAGGAGCTTCGAGCACACACCCCTGTCGCCCTTGCGTGTCATGTTCATGTGCTAGTGCCGAGTGCTTGCTGGGCGTCGATCACTCGGCGTCGGCTTGCGAGTCAGCTCTGCGACAGAGTGTTCTCTGCAGTCGCCGCCGATAAGACCACGGCATATAGTGGATTTAGATTTGCTGGGGCTGACACACGGCGCTTTCAGATTCGTACGAACTGGACCCCGTGCGTTTTTGATTCTTGCGCGAGCGAGCGCGTTGATTATGAAGCAATGCGCCGGTGATCTGTCTCTCTTGTTGCAGCTACCGTCGCAGCCCAAGCCCGCTCGGATATCAATCATGGGACAAAGGAGGGGCTCGCGCGCATATGCGTGTGCGGGGAAGAGAGTGAGATAGAATGTGTGTGGAGGCGAAAGGTACGTACGTATACAAGACGGTAGTGTCCGGAATTGGTCCGGGTTGAGCCTTTCCTTGCCTTCGGCCGTCGCCCGCAGCGGCTGCAGGGTCGCCGTCCACAAGGCTATACCGGTGTGGCAAGGTCCGCGGAGGATGAATAATCTCGGTCTTCAAGAGGGCTCTTTCACGCCGAAACGGGTGATGGGAGGGAGGGAGAGTATTGATTGGGCGATTCAGGGAACGACTATGGGTGCGCTATTCCTGGCACAGCAAGATCTTCGTGGCGTTCTGCAGGACAAAAATAAAGAAGCTCCAAGGTGACAGAAGCTTAAGGTTAAGAGCAGCCGCGGAGGTATATGTGAAATCTTATTTCGCCTACTCTTATTGCCGCGGAAGATCTTGCTCTCCGCCAACCACATACAGTAGGGAAGACGCGACTGGAGAAATGGAGAGTTTCACACTATTGTTCCTTATAGCGCTGCGCTGCGCCCTCTGATTGGCCGTGTGGCGCAAGGAAGTACAACCGCAGCACGGACAGCGCCGCCCACCACCATCTCGCCCCTGCCCTCCTTCAATACCCCGTCGTCGTGGCTACGCCGCCAGGACTCTGCATTGCCGGTGCAACAACGAAAAAGAAAGGAGGCAGACAAGCTCAGAGACTACAAGCTAAAAGCGCCCGCCAACAAATCGTAGAATTTCAGGGCCCGGTCCGGGCAGGGTTGGGCCTGTGTGCAGAGCCGCACGTGGCAGGAGCTGCGCCCGTGGTGGGCGAGAGGTCAGCTCTCGCAAACCAGGGACAGCCCTTTCGGCGAGCGTCCCTCCGGCCCTGTCTGCTTCGCTCGTCCGCAACGGTGTCCGCAAGGAGTTTAAGCATGTCCAACCACCAGGCGCATTGACAGTGCCCTATCTCTCTTCACACGCGCGCCCAGCCTTTTGACTTTGGCGCAGCGTGCTTTCCTGGCAGGGCTGTCTGCCCTACCCGCCACCAGCGGCGCCATTCACCTGTCAACTCCAGACGGCAGAACCTTGTTTTTCCAACGCCTTGCGCCGTTGGCATTGCGCTGATAGCTCCGGTAGGCTGTGCGTGGGCTGCTCCCAAAGACGTGCATCGTGTAAGTTTATACGGGTGTGTCCACACGTATGGCGTTGACACCAACAGAACCAAACTTGGCCCAACAGCCTTGTCAATATTGATTATTATGTTCCTTTGTGTTTCTCCGGCCGAGTTGCCACCGCGTGAAGCTCTGGGCGGTGGAGGGGTGTGTGAAGGAAGCGAAAAACAGCCCACTTTCCCTCTCCGCAGCCTCATCGTTGCACAGATCTCACCCGCCTTGCGGTTTAGTTCGAATGGAGATTTCGTGAGGGCCCGTGTGCCTCTCTCTCTCTCTCTATTCTTAACTTCCTGCAGATTCGGGCATCCAAGAGGGCTGGTTGGATGCGAGATGCATTCAGCCTCGGTCGGCGACCATCCCTCTCTCTCGCTCGGATTCAGAGCGAGACACGACGTCTCGGTGTGCGGAGGTGATGGTCGTGATGGGGCGGGGCAGGCAGGCCTTGCGCTTTGTCATGCAGCCGGAAGCTAATCAAGCAGTGGCCCGCCATGCCGAGCGCCGATGGGATAGGTTTCGCGGCACGGACGACCCGACCAAGCGGCACCCGCACTAGCTCCAAGGCATCGCTGCTGACAGTCTCTCTTGCAGCGGGCGCCAGCTGGAGGCGCTAAGCAGGGGCGCAATTTGCGACTCTAAATTTTTTTTAAGGAAGAGCTGAACCAGGGAAAATTCTCGTGCATAACTCTCTCCCTTGTGTCGTCAGGCACCGCCGTGTAGCTACCCGACTAAAAAGCAAACCACCCACCCACCACACCAACTCCACTCCACGCTTATAATGCGCGCGTTAGCGCGGCGAGGCAAAACTACCACCGTCGGGCTGTCTATGTCTAACCCGCTGTTTCGTTCTGCTAGTGTCGGGCGCTGCCTCGTCCTCGTTCTCCTCGCTTTCTCCCGTGCTTCTTCTTAGCGCGGCCTGCCTGATTGCTGCTTGCTGATGAGCTCATCCCTTTTGTGGGGATGGCGACGGCTTGCCAGGGCGGGATGAGCTTGCTGCGTCATCCACCGTCGTCTCTGTTGACGTTTCGAGGCCGCATCTGCGCGCGCGTGACGAAAGCGCAGCTCATCTATCGACACCTGTGGTCCAACAGCGGCCTCGTCCACCTATCTCTGGCTCCACACCGGCCACGCGGTCACGGGGGCGATGCCGCGAGGAGCTCGACCTGCTCATTAAAGCACCGTGCAGAGCAGAATAATGGTCGCTGCACGCGCACTTATTGGCACATGCGCCACGTGCGTGACGGCCAGATTGACAAGCAAGAAAAAATAGGTGAGCGGGGATGAGGGGCTGCGCGCTGAGCAAGTTCCTGATTGATGCGCACCTCATCTTACCCGATTCTTCTCGTCGCGTCGTCTCGCGTCTCGTCATCGCTTGTTTTTTTTGCGTTCCTTATCTGTGCTTTCGTTGACTTCGGTCAATAATCTGCAGGCAAGAAAAGGCGTCCGTGTGTTACAACCGGTGTGGCTATGCCGAGTAGGTCTACTGAAAGCGGAGGTCCAACCGCGGGCAAGAACGCGCTGGCCACTTGCTTGTTTCAGTGTGAAGGAGGCAAGCGTATTCGCATTCTGTCTTCTTGCCCCTCACCGTCGCCGCAGGACGAACACGCTCTCTCAGGCAGGTGCTTGCAAAAAGCCCTTGCTCCTCGCGGATTTCCGCTGCCTTGTATCACTTTGACTGCCATCGCCTTGCCCAAGGTCGCAAAAAAAGGTAACCACTTCCGCCAAGGCCTTTGCCCCGCCACGCACGTTCTTGCACCGCCATCCGTCTTGTTCTCTCTGCGCCCAGGACGGAGAGGAAGCGCAAATCATGGGCGGGACAAGAGATCGAGGAGGAAGGCAAAAGGAGGGGAAGCCATCGAAGATCGGAGGAACACGCAACTCCTTCGCCCAGGCAAACGTGGCAATCCTCCCAAAAGCGGGCACTCGCTTACCAAGACAGGGACGAGAAATGGTGGAGAACACCTGCGTGGATTCTCGGGCACCGAAAAAAAAAAGAGGAGAGATTGTTGGATGAGCAATTTGTTGGTCCCGCCTTGTTTTGGGTGCCCTCTATCGACACAATTATTGCAGATGATTACTGCGCCTAGCGGCATTGAACCGCGCTGATGACAATTGCCAGCCAGAGCCACCGCCTCCGCCATAGCTCAAACGCCAGCCTCCAGAGTGACCGTGCCTCCACCTGCTCGAGACAAGTGCCGACGGCATGTGCGTGTGCGTGTGCCGCTGTCCTGTAGGCCGGGCATTACCCTCGGAAGACTGTATAGAGAGCCCAAAAAGTAATAAGGCATTTTGACTTCATATCGCTTGCGTTCATTCGTATTGCTAGATCGTCCCTCTAGGCCTTTCACGCATACGTGCACATGCTCTGAAACCTACACATACACTATTAACCAAGAGGCAAAAATCACGCTTTTTCCTTCGAGTACGTCTATTGAATTGAGGAAACCAAGGTCTCCCAACACTGTCTCGTTTGCGTCAAGCTTCTCTGACTCCGAAAGAGCTCGTATTCTCGCTGAGCTGCCTCCATCGATCTCCGCTCAGCGCTCACCGTATCCGCTTTTAACGAATGCGAGCGAAAGGCTGAGCAACCACCGTGTCAACCTCCACTCAGCCGCCAAAAAGTTACGGTGCATCACCGAAACACCACTAACGCATTGCCGTCCGATCGGAGCTGCAAGCGATGCACAAAGAAAAGGCGCCGGTGTATGTGTGGCTTGACGAACACCCTTCCCTCCGCATCCCTAAAGGGAAGGTTCCCGGCGGTCGAAATGTCTCCGTTGACAAAGGAGTGGTTCTGCGAGAAAGCGGAGTCAAAAATCATCGTGACTGGGGAAAGGGAAATTTGATCCATGCACGAGGCGACGCCGCCGCTGCGCTTCGACTAAGCTGACTCGGCAGCCCGCAGCCAGCAGCATAAGCAGCCCCCTCCTCCTCGCGATCTCAGCCTGAGTCGCGCAGGCGACGAGCACGAATCTGGAAAAGGAAAAATGGCTCGAGTGCTTTCCAGACACACAGTAATAATAACCCCGCCGCTATTACAAGGCGAGACGGAGATATGGAAGTAAGAAAGTTAACGAATGGATGGCACACATGCAAGACATGAAAACACCTCGACGCCGTGGTTTGGAGCCGCGCAGACTCTTGGGCGAGATGACACAGAAGAGGGAAGTGTATCCTTAAGCGGCTGATGAGGGCAACGTGTTAATTCCTCCTCCCCCAGCCTTCGCTTTGCGATGTGCATCAGACCAAAAAAAAAAACTCCACAGCTCTTTTCGCGAGTCGCGCTCCTTCGCTCTGTTGGTTGGTCCAACGAAGGGCTCCGCTCTGCTGCATTGAACGGCATTCCCACGACTTGAAATAGACCAACTGGCGAGATGGCGATGTTAGTGCTGGCATTTGCCCTCAGCGTAACCGTAAACGCGGTGATTAGTGCAAGCTTTCCCCATCTTTCGATGCGTTCGCCTAAAACATGTCCAACACCTTCTTTCCACGCAGCACACGTGAAATCTACCCAATATTCCGGTCGGCTTCCGTTACTCGGCCCCAACGAAGAGAAAGAGCAGCGGCAGCGGAATGGTGAGAAGAGAAAAAAGCTTTTTGGGTTCCGCGACCGTTTCGCACACATTGTCAGAGCTGGTGCATCGAGGCGGACAGCCCCGTCAGATCTGACGCGGCGGGAGGATAGATAAAATGGAACAAGTATGATGACAAGATGAAACGAGGCGCGAGAAAGAATGATGCCTGCTCACAGCTCGCAATGACATCCTATCGGGGGGGGAGCTCCTCTTTTTTTTTACCACTCTCCAACCAGGACAATCGAAATTCGGCAGGAAAGACGCTTGCTGCAACGCAGAGTGTCCCCGGTAGAGTCTGCGCTCTTTTCCCCCGTTGGACGTTGCCGCACCGCTGCAGAGTTGCCCTGTGCTTTGATGAGCGTTAGTGATGATGTTCTCTTTCAGCTGTCTTGTTACGTTCTCTTTGCATCACATGCTCCCAGCACTCGGACGCTCCTCTCTTGATGCGGACATCCCTCGCTAGTCATGTCACAGCCTCCCGCACGCACACATTCTCATGCGGGAGGCGGAGACGCGTTGTTGGCTCTTGCACGGCCCGCCTGCCTGCAGCGGCGAGATCGAACAAAAATTAATGAACAAGGAGAAGCGATGGAAACAACACGTCGCAAACGCATCACTACTGTGGAGTAAGTAATGCAGGATGGAAAGGAGTGGAGACTCTCGAAGGAACAAAGGAAGGAGGTCCGGCCTCCCCCGGGGCCGGAGAGAGAGTCTGGTGAAAGGGAAGAAAAGGGCAATGAAAGTGTTATCCTCAGCGGGCTTGAGCGCCGCCCGTCCGCCCCGATTTACCCCCAGAATCAGGCCAGGCCACCGCCTCCGCCGCAAAACCACGCGTCGTGTTTTGTGCACAATTTCATCAGACAGGGTGCGGCTGTGTTCGTCTTGTGCAATGTTTGAATTATTGGGAAAAGCACAATGCGCTATGATGCCACTCTTGCGTTGGTACGATCGGGGGGGGGGCAGTGTGAGCACCGGCTGAGTGTGGGCAGTTATCGGTCTCCAATTACGAAAGCCACGGAGCGAGGTCGAAGTGGATCGGGACCGTGCAAAATGCCCAGACAACGTGCTCATCGACTGCCCAGCCTTTGCCCAGACTCTTTCCGCGGGCGGAGGTGGAGAGGAGATGGAGCAGTTTGGCTCGGCGCGCCACCGAGCGGAAGATTGTACAAGAAACTCAGTATTAAGGCGGGTCTTGGCTACAGGAGGCCGATGGGGAGAGTGGGCCAAGGCCAAGAGATGCCACAGCAGGGCCCCCGACTTCAGCTAAAAGAGCAAAAGCAGAGTATGCTCTAGGGCGGGTTAGCTACGAGTGTCGGAGACGCGACAGGGAATGGAAAGGCCCGCACGCCTGCCACTTGCCGAATCGACCGGCATATGATGCAAGCCAGAAATGTCTTGAGAACAGCTTCGAACGGTTTGCATAGGGGATAGGCATAACTCGCTTTGCTGCGGGCCATCCAGCGTTGGGCGGTGCGATCGCGAGCCGACTCGCGAGACTCCCGACTGACGGTCTTGACTCCATGAGGTTCCTCCCGGGCGGGCTAGCGGGCGAAACAGGTGGCTTGTCCGTCCGACTGACAGGCGCCCTCTCTTTCCCTCTCTACTTTCGGTGGAGAGGAGGAGGAGGAGGGGGCTGTCGCAGACAGGCAACCAAGGCAGATCAGCCCATTCCAACCGACGCGGCCACGATATCTCGGCGCCAACCGATCTACGGCGTGTGACAGGGCATAAAAGCCACTACCTTCTTTTCAAGAGCACGCGCGTCCAACGTCCAGGGAAGGAGGAAGGGGGATGGTAAGCGAGAACAGGAGCTTTCTCCGCCATCGCTCGTCTGTCGTACCATGGTACCATCTGACCCCAAGCAGTCCTGCATCCCCCCCATATTGCATGATCCGAGTACACGCGCACATCTGTTGCCTACTTGCAAGGGTCTTCCAGCAACGGTCCCCGCACTACACGATTGACTATAATGACGGTTTGTTCATAATGGACGGAAGATGCCATGGCGGCCGCCTCTGCGCGCGTTATGATGGCCGCAGGTTAAGCGCAAACAATCGGCCGCCGCTCAAATCTTAGGGTCCCCGGGATGCGGCTTCCAAAGGGCGAAGGCGACGCTGCTGACTTGCACCGAAGTTGAGACACTCTACTGCAAAGCAGCGGGGCAAACGGGCCGACCATTGAGCTTAGCTACATAACGAAGCTGCGTTCTCTCTTAAGCACGGCGCCGACCTGTAATGGCCAAGGGTATACGAGGCGCAGCCCGCTTGCGGGCAAGACTGATCCCAATGCGGTGGTTGGACGTTATATCGGAGTGGATCGTCCCAAAGGCAAAGATGACTTTGGGATCGCGAGTCGTCGGCGAGGTAAGAGGTCGCCGACGTGCATGGAGAAGACTCAGCACTGAGACGGCGACGAGCTATTGAGTCAGGCTGCAATCGAAAGCTAGTATTTTGGGCTAATTGGGCCGTGTCCGAAGGAGCGTCGCCAAAAGATATGCTTTTTCCAATTCTGTGGTTACGGTACAGGCATGGTGTTGACACCAATGAAGCTTCTCGGCCGGCCGGCCGGCACTTGGGTGCTGCGCAACGGTTGACAGACTCTTGGGCGCAGGAGAAAACAACAGCGGGTAACAGAGTGCTGGTAACGGTCTAGAATCATGCTCCTACGCCCCGTCCGTGTGTATGATGCTTGAGAATCTCCGCCGCCTAACCTCGGTCTGAGGACTTACCGTCGGGCTTGCCTCCCTGCCTCTGAATGCGCCCGCAAGCCCATGTCCGTTTCCAAAAGCCACATCCTCGTCAATCTCGTCCTGCTGAACGATGTCATCCAACACACTCCGCGGCACATCTGTCTCAAAGCATGCCTGGATATCCCCATGCACGCTGAAGCGAGACCAATTCCAGATGGAGAATTTCCGCCTCTTGTTGACCGTCCCGAGCGTACGACGCTTCGATTTCCACAAATGGCGGCGCTCGTACAGCGTGATGGCGAGTAAGATGGGCGCGTTGAGCACCCGCACCGCCGTGACATTGATCTTGTGAAACCATCTTGGCGACACGACAAACTTGAGTGGCACCAGGATCATGAGAGCGAGCACATTGAAGGGTGGTCTGTAAGCGAACAGGGCATCGCTCTTGACTCCTTCAAAGGTTAATACCGCGCGCCGAAACTGAATCTCAGCGTTCGCATCGGCGGCGACTTTGGAGAAGGTGTCGCTAAGGATAGCAACGAGGATGGTCAAGAAGAGGGTGTTCCCGAGGAAAGCGAAAGCAACCATCAGGGCGGGTCCCAGGATCATGTGGAAGGCCGGCGCTTCCTGAATTCCGGTGGCGTCCAGTCCGAACCAAATATACAACATCCACTTGGCTATTGTAATCGGGTCGGGACTGTCGATATCCGGGTTACCATCAGGTCCGACCCGTCCGAAGCTGAGCCATCTCATTGCCAGGAGAAAGCCTGCAAAGCACCAAACCGCAATAAGCGTGAGCAGCATGAAGTTTCCCATCATGGCGCGGAGGGAGATGAGCAGCATATTCTCCGGCATCATGTTGAACGCCAGCCGGGGCAGCAGAATAGGCGCTGCCACGGAAAGTACGTCCAGCGCTTGGCGTCCGAGCTCCAGATTGTCATTCCTCCAACCATGAAGGCGGAGAGAAATGTAACCTACGTAGATTATGACAAATGTGATATCCAGGAAAGACCAGAGGTTCTGCGAGTAAACTTTCCAGCCATGCTCCAGAATGGTTGCCGACTCATCCAGGCACCATCCAGCAGCGTAGATGGCGAATGCCAACTCGTAGAACGTCCATTGGGTGTGGTCTCGATTCGTCATCGTGACCGCATAAAGGACTATAAGTATCAAAAACTGACATATGTCGATAATGTTGCGGGTACGAGGGACAATCAGTCGATAATGGTTGAGGATCGGGGCCCGGCGTGGATTATAGAGCCGAACAGGTTTGTGCTTGTAATGGTCGGGAATGATATCGATGAAGGCGATCGGTGTGTATACCACCCTTCCGCGGTAGACAGCATCTACGACTTTCTGGCAGGCAGAGCCGCTAAGGAAATGCTTGCTTTCGGAAAGGATAGCAATCTCCAAGGCAGTGAACTTGCCTTCGTAGCCTCCTCGCTCTTGCAATAGCCAGTCGAAGACATTGCTGCTTTGCTCAATCACCTCTTCGGGGGCATTCTGGAAGGGGTCGAATCCGGCCACAAGGATGTTGGAAAGCAGCAGGAGACCAGGCCGACCAGGATATTCTTCGTCAAAACGACGCAAAATCTTACTGGCCACAATCTCGCAGAGAATGGCGCGTGTGCCATTGACCGTCTGGTGGTGGTGCTTATGGTAGTTCTGCTCGTGCAAGAATTGCACTCGATTGACGAGCAAGCAATAGACTGGAATATCGTTAGTTCTTCTCGATCTATCGCCAAAAACAATACAAAGTTTTGTGCCGCAATGGCTTGGTGCAATTGACGCCTTGAGTCATTTGGAGACGACAGATTCCATCACAATCGACTGGCACACGAATGTCCGGGCCAGTGTGAGGTGGTAAAGCGCATGACATTTCAGTCTAATCCGGCGCACAAGGAAGCTCAGAGCAGATCGAAGGTCCGCTGATATCGTTCCTCCTATAGCATTGGCGATAGATCTCTTTTGGATGGTCTGCGGTTGAATAGATCCGCGGCCGGAGCCCGACATTTCCAAGTACAAAGTCGGTCATGTCTGGGTCCCAGACGGCCGTTCATGACGAAGTAGGGAAACTGGCTAGTCCCATCCAATAGTTCCGTCTGTACCGAGACTCTCTACGAGAGGTCGCCGCAAAGATGACGAGGAATACACGGTAAAATAGGGACAAGAAAAAAAGGAAAAAAAAAACATCTGTGCCCAGTTGCAGATTTAGGCGGAGAAAAGAAAAGAGATGGACCTACCGACGGAGCAGTCCTTTGGATCATAAAGACGTTCAACGAGCGGTCGCACAATCAGGGCGTTCATGCGCGGGTCCCTCAGGGCCGAGGAGGTGTAGGGGTCATCTTATCAGGGGAGTCAGCATCTCGCTAAAGGACATGGCAGCGGCAACGCACCGATGCTTGCGAGGATCAATCTCCGGATGCTGCAGAGCTGGGTCAGCGCTGAGGGGACACAGCAGACGGGCAATTGCATGCAGACGTACCGATGGATGGTGCGGTAGACGGGAAGGTCCTTGTGCGGGTCGGCGGCGAAAATCTCGTCGGCGCGGTCGGTCTCGGTGACGGCCTGGGGCCCGACGCGCTCTTCCTCGTCGTCGCCGCCAAGCAGATGCTCCTGCTCCTCCTGCTGGCGCAGGGCCGCAAGGGCGGTGCTGAGTCGGCTCGCCGTGCGCGGCTGCGGCTGGGGGCGCGCGACGGGCATGGTGAAGTGGCGATGCAGAGGCATGGCTGGCAGCCGTGATGGCGCGGACGCTAACAACCCCGGCGCGCCTGTGATCCTGTGATGGGATGCGCTAGCCCAACGTGGCAGCAGACGGTGGTACAAGGTGGTGAGAGTCTCTGGAAGAGGTTCGAGGTGCAGCGCTGAGAGGAAAGAGCGGTCGCCGCGGGGGGAAACCACGGGCGTTTCGAATCTGCCTTCCCCGTTTGCCCGCGCAATGCCCTCCCGATAAGCCGCCTCGTCAGATACCTGTCCGCTCCGGTTGCCGTCACTGCGATCGACGTCTGTGCCCGCGCCTCGTCGTGCTTCTCGTGGCCGCGCCCTCCATCGACCACCGCCCATTGGGAGCGAAGCCCGTCTTCATGCGCCGATTCGGAAGGATATTCATGATCCGCTGCATGGTATGTCTCGCCTCACCGAAGCCTCGATACGCCCCACCCACCGCTCCACAACGCCGGCGGATGCGTCAAGTCCAGCTGTCACCATTTATCTGAATTGCTGTACAGCTCAGGCAATCGACAGGCGCATGTTTCATCCGAACCTTCCTACCGCGGCCCGAATGAAACGGCCACGACTATCGTTGGTCATTTACCTCAAGATACTTTCAGAGCTACCGATCACGAAGAATATTGTGGAGAAAACGAGACCACACCAGACAGCCCGCCTGAGCCAGAACACCGGAAGATCGAGACATCGAAACAAATGTGGCGGTGACGGCGCAAACGTTGCAGCTTTCTTCGGCCCTTATTGTTCACCGGTGCTGCCCGTCGGTATCCTGCTCGAGCTGCCTCACGGACCATCTGCTGCCCGTACTATACCGCTCTATCTGCCCGGGCAGAAGTAGACCAGCTCGCGTGAAGCTTTCGTTGGGACTAACGACAAAGACCACGTAGCAGTTGAGTAGTGGAGTTGCAGGTTCAACTGCCCGTGTATAATTGCAGGGCATCATTTGGTGTTGGGCATGATGAGTACCGCTGGAAAGGACCACTGTCAGTGTAACTTGTCGGCCGAGACCACGGCAATTTCCCAACAACAGCAGTGGAGTACACAGCACAATGGTTTCCAGCTCATGAGAAGTGCAAATGATCGGTGAGAAGAAGGAAGTAGACCGTTTCCATTGAATGGTACGTAAAATAAGTTTAAGGATTCGAGAAAGGGTATAGAGAATATCCGCGCCAGCTACTAACCAGAGCGAAAGCGCCTCGAAGAGATCCATATTATGCATCACTGAACCCACCAATACAGCCGCCTCCGTCAATAGTCATGAACTCCAGCCTCAACACGTTACCCACTGATAGTACCATTGGTGCAAGCATTCGTGTTCGTGTTGCACGTCACCGTCTCGAGCGGACAAATGACCCTCTGATCGAAAGAAAACTGAGCCACTGTCTCAGCTGTATGCACATGCATCGGTCAGCAAAACTCATCTCAAACAAAAAAAAACGTCGCAAAAGGAGATCGCAGAACTTACCACCCTGCATGCCAATCCCAGCGCCCTTTCCATTCTCGCCGACGACGAAGTACCTGAATACCACCACACCGGGCGTGGCGCCGCGGTACTCGAGCTGGAAATGGTACATCTCGTCCATATTTCCGGCTTTTTCAATGATCCATTCGACGAGGAACGTGTTCGTGCTAGTATCGAACGCGTACCAGACGCCGCGGGTGAACTCCTGGAAAGGAATGGACAGGTCCGTCCAGTACGGAGCAACTGCAATCGAGGGGAGCTTGGTAGTTAGGAGGATCGTGGTATCCCAAGCCGGGGCGGGCTCGAAGGAGAGGATCTAAACCGACTTCAGGGATGCTGATGGGGGAAGAATAAAGGGAAAAAAACTTACGCCATTTGTGGACACGTAGACCGTCGAGGCGGACGTCCCGTACAGCGTCATCTGGAACGGCAAAGACACATTGCGTACTTCGTCGTCCTGGTTGCTGAACAGCTCCGCCGAGATCAACGCTGTTGCGCTCGGGCTGGGGATGCGCAGCGTTGGCGAGCCGCCCGTGCCGCACGCCAGACCGTCGTTGACCGGCCCCGTCGTGGCGGCACCAGAGGTTGGTGCGGCGCTGGACGTGGGTGTGGGTTCAGCCGATTGGCTGCTGACGTGGTCGGCGGCAAGCATGACCATGGCGTTGGCACCGGAGCTGCTGATGCGGGAGACGGTGTATTTGAGGTAGCAGTTGAAGCCGACCAGGGATCCGGTGCGGCAGGTCTGCGTGGAGGCGCAGATTTGGGCGCAGTTGACGAGTTTGTTGGCATAGACGGGCTAGTTGGGAAGGTTACCACCTGCACATATGTGTTAATTCTGTCACGTCTAGAAAGAGAAACGAGAAAAGTATGTGATGAATATTTTCTTACCGTATGGTTCCTGACCGCAATACAAGTTGAAGACCTTGCCACTGATTGTTGCTTTCTTGCCATTATCTTGAGGGTAAGCGAGTTCTGGCAGGGAAATTGCGCTGGGGGCAGCGGAAGATGAAGATGACAGCACAGAAGATGACGAGGTCGCTGCTGCTATGGAAGAAGCCCTGCTTGTTGTGGCAATGGAACTGCTGACCGGAGGGCAGTACCCAAATAGCGGCTGGCATCCGGAACCACAGTATTCAATACCGTCACCGCTGTATTTGTGTCAGACACACACTTTCTCAGGTTGTGCATCTCAACTTTGGCGTAGTACTTACCAGTAGCCAAATTGAGAACAGCATGGTCCGGAGTTGGCAGCAGTGCAGCGATTACCTCCCGCATTTGTCCCGCACGCAGCTGGAGGATAGGTGGACGAGACTGTAGGGCTCAACGCCGTCGATGGGGAAGATGATGAGGATGTCGAACTACTTGTTAATGTGGTAAAACTGGGAGGTGTAGATGAGACTTCGGAAGGAGTGGATGAAGCATCGAAAGTGGTAGATGGAACCTCAGAAATAGATGAGGATTCAGCAGTAGACGGGACTACAAAGAAAGTTGATGAGGCTTCGGTGGAAGATGAGACTTCTGTGGTAGACGAGGCTTCAGTCGTAGACGAGACTTCGGTATTTGATGAAACTTCAGAGGTAGATGAGACTCCAGTAGTAGGTGAAACTTCAGTAGATATAAACTCGGTAGTAGATGAAATCTCGGAACCAGTTGATGGGTAAGAACTTGTCGAGAGGAAGCTCGAAGAAACGACACTTATGTCAGATTCCGATGCAATCACCGGGCTACTCCACATGCTGGTATCCGTGTCCTGGGAGGTTGCGATTAATGACTTAGACTCCCAAGCAGTCAGTGCATCACCCAAACTCATGTAGATGCTCCAGGTATCAGTGCTGGTGCTCAGTTCAGTGTTAACTACTGTAGTCGTCGAAGGAAGAATCGAGTCAGTGATGGTGTTGCCTTCCGAGGAAGGAATAGAGGTCGGTTCCGTGGGTGTGGGTGTGATCTCTGAAACAGAAATCGATTCGCTTGTCGATCCGACAGTTGAGCCATCCTTTGTAGCAGTAACAGATGTAGTAGAAGAATAGTAGTAGTCACTGGTGGTCCACCGCCACGGGAGTGTGTCAGTGGATATTTGCGAAGTGGACTTGGGTGCGGTTTCCGAGCTCGGAGGAATGAAGGTACTTGTCGAGCTAATAGTTGAGATGGCATCAGTGGTAGCGACCGATGTAGTAATAGGATAGTAATAATCACTGATGGTCCACCACCACGGAAAAGTGTAAGTAGACGTTAGTAAATCGGATGTGAGTGCTGTTTCTGTGCGAGGGTCTAAGGTATTTGTCAAGCTGATGGCCGATTCCGAACTGGAATCGGGCATGTTTGAGGCCAAACCGCTAGAGACTGAGGCCGATGAGCCCGAAGGAGGTTCTTCCGAAACCGGGGTCGAGCTACTTGATATGATGACAGAATTGAACATCCCGCTGGAGACGCTTGCGCTATCGTCCGAAATAACAGAAGATGAAGGCGAAGGGACGGGAGTAACTACCACGGTGCTAAACTCGATTATCTCAGGGGATATACTGCTGACGGGCGAGATATTAGTGTCCTCCGTAGTGGAGGTCGAATCACTCAAAGGAGCGGAAGATGTCGAAAGCGATAAAAAGGCTGAAGAGCCAAGTGAAGACGTTCCGGGCGTGAGTGTGGAAATGGTTGTTTCGACAGAAGATTGCGAATTAGATAATAATGGTACCGCCCACGTTGAAGAACTGAAAGAATGTACTCCAATGGTGGTTGATTGTATGGCAGATTGCTCAGAGCCTTTTAACGTAGTGGGTGGAGACGCAACAGGCGTCATAGGAGAATTGGGCGATAGAATTGATTCTGCAGATGATTGAGAAGTCGAAATTGTTGGCATCAAAGATGGAGAGCTGAATAAGGATGTTCCTATGGCGCTCGAGAAGATGGTGGATTGTTCAGACGACCGTGGCGTAGTGGAAGAATACATGAGAGGTGTTATGGAAGCAGTGGAAAACACAGATGACTCCGTAGACGATTGAGAGATTGATACTGATAGTGTCCAGATTGAAGAAACAACTGAAGATGTCCCGCCGGCGCTTGATGAGACAATGGGTTCTCCAGAGAATTGTTGAGTAATTAGTGAAGATGATGTCGCTATTGGAGAACCGAACGGGGATGTATTTGCCGTGCTCGAGGAGAAACTGGATTGCTCAGATGAATGCGGTGTAGCGGATGTGGAGTATGAAGTAATTTGAGACGCAGTAGGAAAGAAAACTGATTCCTCAAAAGATTGTGAAGTAGCGCGCGATGATGGTGTCAACGATACAGGCCCGAAAGAAGACTCCACAGAGGCAGTGGGGAAGAAAATTGACTCCCCGGAAGTTTGCGAGCTTAGCGAAGGACCGACTTCCGAACTACCGGCCATAGAGCTCGAAGGTGATGTGGGTGGCAGACTGGAGAATGGTGTGCCGGAGGCTCCAGTGGAGGAGCTCAAATTTATAGTGGAGGAAACGCTACTCAAAGAAGTAGAGCCTGGAGTGGTCGAGTTAGCCTGGAACGACCACACCGGGAGCAGAAGTACTGAAGTTTGAGGTAAACGGACTTGCGTTGTTGGAAGGAATGAAAGTTTACTCGGAGTAGCAGAGGCCGCACTGCTTGAAGAGCTCGTACTTGTAGAGAGGTCGGTCGCGCTATTGCTTGGGGTAGTTGAAGAAATAGAAGCAATCACTGCGAAAGAAGTGACACCACCACTTACGAGAGCTGAAGCAGTTACACTGGAAAATACACTGCTTTGAGAAGGATTTAAGCCGCCATTCGACGACATAGAGTTGATTGAGGAACCAGAAACAATTGTTGTAGAAGGCGTGAGACTGCCACCCAAGGAGCTTGAGGCAATGGCGCTTGGAAATACGTTGTGTGAAGAAACGGTGGCGCCATTAGATGACGGAGACGCTGCGCTCGGGGTGGAAGCGGATACAACGTTGCTGAAAGGATCGAAACCACCAATACTTGAAGTTGTTGAGCCACTTGGGGTCTTCAGCACCGTCACAAATGTCTGAGCTGATTCAGTACTCGAAGTCCCGCTTCCAAGGCTTTGTACACCAGATGATGATTCATCGGGACTGCAATATCCAAAGCCCGTAGCACAGTTATGGGGCGCACAGTATTCATCAGTGCTGCCACAGCGTCCGTATATGCTGCAACAGTTGCCGAACTGTGATCCCAGGCAGACCTTATGATTCTGTTAGCCGCAGAGGCCGTTTTCGCTGATGTTTGCGCCAGCTGGAGCGCAGAAACCGAAGTTTGGCTGACAATCTGCCTGACACGCCTCGTCTGTGCTGGAACTACGGAGAGGTCAGCGCATGATACACTGGTTGCTGTGAGGAGACTATACCAGCGACCATTAGCGCCGCAGCAGACACCAAAAGAAGAACCTTGGCAAGAGAATTCCCCGTTAGATGGTCCGCATCTGCCGTCCGGAGAAACATTACTCGGAGTGGGGATGGAGACGCTGGAAAAGCTGGACGTTGATGTGCGAGATGAGGTGGATGCAGAAGAACCAACACTTATAGAAGCCGAGGACGGAAACCCTTCAGGCATATTCACTGAAGTGCAAGTATTAGAATATCCCAGCCTTCTCAATCAATACAAACTCACAGGATCTGGCCCAGAAGATAACCGGCGTCCAACCACAGTTCGGCTCTGGGGGACCGTAATACTTCCCCAGAATCTGTGCATTGTCAAGAAGCCCAATAGGTAGCTTGTAGAACTGTGCGGTGCCATTCGAGAATGCTGTATTTTTCCAGTAAAGCTTTGTATTCATGGTTAAGAACACCGTGTTTATGTTATACGTGCCAGCGTTAGCAGCAAATGGTGCGCTTGCCACTCCGTCGTTGACAGACATAACATAGGAATTGAGGTGCAAATGGCCATCGTGGTCAATGGAGCAAACCGCCGCGCGGCTGGCATCCGTCGTGGTGTTTCAATTTTCCATCAACCATGATGCCTGTGACACGGGTTGTTGTCGAGAGGTCAGGGGTGATCCGTCCACGCGCTGAACCTCGAGCAGGAAAGGCTCCCCGGCGGCGATATCCGCATCGTTCCAGACCGTGCTGCTTGGAGTTGAGGCGCTTCTGGCTGCACTAGATGTGGATGTTGCCTCCAAAATTGGCGTTCCGGGATAGCATGTGGTTGCCGTCTCATACACTGTTATTATCTTTGCTTGAACAACGGTTGTCGGCAGTCCCAGACCGACCAGCAGGCCAATCCCAAGAGGTCTAAGCAGCATAGTTGACCTGCAGCAATTAAAGAGAGACTTGAAGTGAGGGTGGACTAGAGTGAACGACAAGAGTTGGTAAAGACCAGAGAGGCGGCCTATGGAGAGGCAGCTGCAGAACTGCCTGTGTAGGTTATACTATTGAAGCAACACACCCTGTGAGCAGTCTATTTTAGACAACGCGGAGGCCCAGGAATGATAAACATTCTTAAAAACGCCGAGCTTTCAAATACGGCACTTCATGGTGAGACGTCTCTGAACGGGTCGTGGACGACGTGCCTTGACTGTGATTGGTTTTGTTGTTGAGGTATACCACTTCCGCGTCACTGTCTGGATCGACCTTCCCCACATACACTCTCGTTGAACATTGTCTTTCCTCTGAGCACGAGTCCTGATAGTATCTTGCTGTTCATGGTGGACGCAAGCAAGGGACTTCTTGGGCTTGGCGAATGCCAACGTTGAAACAATTGTCAAGTGCTTGGCGGAGAGGAGCTAAGTTTTGAAAAGCTTGTATCCTAATATGAAAGTCAAAATCCTAGGTCTTCGTCGCCCTGGACTCCAGGATACGCAGTGTCAGTGTCAAGATGGTGTACAGGTTTTGGAATGATCCATCGCGTCAAAACTACGCATGACATTTCCATTATATGCTTTAAAAAACAAAAACATGTACAAGAATTTTGTGCAAAAATGTGCAAAGGTGGCATAACCAGTACAAATCGTGTGAAGAAAAAGCAGTTCTATTGAATGAATTGCATGAAACCGCAAGTGCTAAGGTATATCTCCAGAAACGTTCTCAACCCGGATGCTACGTTCAGCCAACCGGACTCCAGTACCCAAACATGCTCCTCCACTATTACGCTGGGGTATTAATTTACAACAGGATCATGCCAGCACCAGTCAGGACAGCACCAACGAGGTAAGCACCCATCTGGAAAGCGCCACCAACGACGAAGGTAGGAGCTCCAATGGGGGCAGCAGCGCCGGTGGAAGTACCGGAGGAGCTAGAGCCGGAGCTGGAACCAGTGCCAGTGACGGCAGCAGTGACGGTGTTGGTGCCATCAGTACCGGCCTGCTTGATCAGGCTAGAGCACTGGCCAGTGGGAGTGGAGGCAGACTTGAGGGTAGCAGAGCCAGAGAAAGCGCAAGCGCTGGAGCTGCTGTCGGCGAGCTCGTAGTAGCGGTTGAGGACGAAAGCCATCTGCTCGGTGGTGTTGCACATGCTGTACGCACCGTACTCGCCGGTGGTAGCGTTGTGGGTGATACCAGCGCAAGCCTTGTCGTTGAGACCGCAGACAACACCGAAGAGGTCACCGTAGTCGTCAGAGTCGACGTCAGAGGCAACAACGCAGCTCAGAGAGTTGTACATGCAGCGGCAGAGCTCAGTGTTGGGGCTCGGGGGAAGAGGAGTAGCCTTAGCTTGCCAGGCAGTGCCGACGGCAGGGCAATCTTGAGGCTTGGTGTTGGTGGGAGTGTAGCTAGCAGAGTTGACACCGGTGGGAGTAGCCTTCTGGATCTGGCTGGAGTAATAGCTGAAGTCCTTCAGGGTGCTGACCGAGGTGCCGTCGACAGAGACGAGACCGTAGTCGTTCTCCTCCTGGAAGTACATGTAGACGATACCGCCAGACCAGACGTCGTTCATCTTGTCGCCGAAGAGAACGGGAGTGTCGCCAAAGGTACGGGGCTGAACCTCGTTGCAACCATACTCAGCGAAGAAGACGGGGACAGAGTAGTTGGCAAACTCCTCAGTGCGGACGTCATAGCCAGACTTGGTGTAGGACGAGTCACCGCACCACGAGTAGATGTTGTAGCCCCAGAAGTCAATCGAGTCGTCGGTGTCACCGCAGTTGAAGTAGTCGGCCATGTCAACACGAATGTCTGCGTCATCGTTGGTGGCGTAGCCAACACCGATGGTGCGGTAGTTCTGGGACTTGATGTAGGCCTTGGAGTCGCGGACGGCAGCCTTGACGAACGCGCTAGCATCGGTGTTGTTGGCCTGGTTGGAGACCTCGTTACCGGCGAAGAAGCCAAGGGTGTTGTTGTACTTGGCCATGGCGTCGATCACAGAGGTGTAACGGGCGTAGAGCTTGTCGTTCCAGGCGGCATCGTTACGGTTGATGGAGTTGCCGGGAGACGACAGGTCAGCGACGACGTAGATGCCGGCGTCCTGGAGAGCCTGCATGCACTCATCGTGGTCTGAGTCGGGGTTGATGGCGTAGACACGGATGGTGTTGGTGCGCAGCTGGGTCAGGTAGGGAATGTCGCGCTTGCAGCCGGAGGCGTCGGCGAGGGGGTCCTTGTAGTTGTCGGCGCCCTCGTCGGACGAGGTGCTGTTGGTGCTATACTCCTGCTGGTAGGCGACACCGCGAATGTAGAACTGGGTGCCGTTGTTGGAGTAGAAGAACTTGGAGCCCTGAGACAAGAATGTTAGCGGCGTGGCAGAGGTTGGCAGCGCATGCCAAACGCATGGCGATGCGGGCCAAGAGCGCGGCAGTGGTGCTCACCTTGATGACAATCGGGGGCACGTCAGCCAGAGCGGAGCGCGCGAACAGCGCAGCCGCGGCGGCGGCAATGCCAAAAGACTTCATTATGGATATCTCAGAGAAGGAAACGATCGGAGCGGATACGCGTAGGGCAGAGAACGGTAGTGGAGAGGAGCGATGGAAACCGCACTGCAGCGGCTTGGTAAAACAACGAGGGACGGATGCGGGTCCGGGTAAGGAGCGTAAGAAGAGGTTGCTGGGCAAGAGGAATTAAGAAATCTTGGGAGGGCGCGGGAGAGAAAATAAGGGTGGCTAAGAAGCGCGGCGAAAGCTGGAGTTGAGGAGTCGCGCTCAGGGGACCACTCTGTCCACCCTGCCGCCAGTGCTAAAATGACCGAAACGAGCCAAGTGGAGCGCGCGCTCAGCCCGCTGGGGCGGCTTGGACGCGCAATCGAGCTGAGCGACGCTTTCGACCGGCCTCCTTCGCCGGCCAAACCTGGCTGCATCGCAAGACATTGCGTATGATGAGCCCACAACCCACCCAACCACGCCGCGGCCGGCGTCTGCCAGCTCACGACGTTGCGTCTGCTGCGGGTCGCGATGATGGCCACCCGCTCTACCCCCGGCTGCTTTCGTCGCCGCCGTGTGTCAATTTCCCTTCCCCAGCCCTGCGCCGCACTGCCCCGAGCCAGACCAATCCGGGCACTGCCACAATACCAGTACGAGCAGACGCGCCCGGGCAAATGGCGTGAAAATGCGATGTGCACCCGGTCCACTCGCGCGCACGCCCTAATGTCCGGGCTGATTCGTTCGGACGTCGGTGTCCGACCATTGGAAATGGCCTCCTTATGACGCTTGGCTCGTCCCCAGCATTGATCCATTTGAGTGTCTATACGAACCGGCTATGCGAACGGCACGGCAGGCTGGCCACAAGTACAAAAACCTCAGCTGCCTGCGTTCGCCGTCGACTCGCGCCGTCGCCCGCCGTGCCCTGCGACGCGACGCTGTCCTGCCTCGGTGTCGCAGGCCCGGCATAAAGACGACCAATACCATTCATGCTAAACCCAAGACACCCACACCCTGCCTGGGAAATGAAGGATGAGGATGCGGACACAGGTGCGGCAGGACCGGTGTTGCTATGTCAGCAGCTGCTAGACGCCGGCACGCCGCCCGCTCTGCGCCGGCCGTGTTGGTGTTGGGAGGATTTGGGAAAAATAAATAGAGCCATTGCCAGCCATTGGCAGCAGCAGAAGCTCTGAATAAAAAAGCCATCTCTTGAGGCTCAACGGCGGCGCCCCAGGAGATGGCGCTCCCAGCTGGATTGGCCTGTGAGAGCGCCCTTATGTAAAACGTCCAACGGTGCAGCCCCTTTTCTCTCGGAGCGCAGCACAGCCGGGCGTGCCAGGGTGAGACAAACGTTTCGAGAAAGGCAGGGAACCCACGCAAGCGTGCCGCCACTTCATCATCCGGCGATAAGTTGCCTCCTTATCGCACGCACGCCCGCCCGCAATTTGGCAGTGCGCGACGACGGCGGGCGGCCGGCGGAACTGTGGGAGATTTGGATCGAGACGGCCGCCCGTGCTGGTGGCCAGGAGTGACGTCGCACGCTTGCCTCCTGGAGGCGCCCCGCTGCGACATCTCAGGAGGCAGAAAATGGCGCAGAGGGCGCGGCGAAGGCGGCGGGCGGGCAGCGGGTAATCATGGCCAACGGTGCGATGCGATGCGCGGAGGATCGTGGTGGAAGTGCGAGCGATAACCTCGCAGCGCATGGAAAGGGAAAGGCGCTGGGCGGCCGGGCATGGGTTCAGCGAAGCGTCGCGCAGCTTTCCCGGCAGATCGCAGCGTGGTGCATATTTAGAACATTTTTAGAACGGCGCGGTGCCGATTGCAGTTCGCCACCTCGCTGAAAATCACCATGGATTGCTGCGGGCCTGCTCGCTGGGTGCGCAGCGGCGGGGAAGCGCTGGTGATCCCATCGCGATGGCAGCTGGGTGCGCGCGACTTGGGCACGCGTGAGCTGGGGACCCCCGGGGGCAGACAGCCAGCGCCGCTGGGTCGCCCCCCTATCGCGCAGCGGCGGCGAGTGCAAAGCAGGAAAAAAGCTGTCGGCGGTGCCTGGGAGCAGCGCACGTCGCGCAAGCATTCGCGCAGGCATTATGATAAACTCATTCGCTGCTGCAGCGCCCGCCGTGCAACGATTCGCCGGCGGGCGTCAGGAAGGCTTGCACGAATCCCTGTCGCGTACCCACCGGCAGGCACGCCCCGTGCGCAGGCCTGACAGCCGCCGCCCGCTGCCTCAAAAGTGTTGCCCATTCCAGATCCCCTTTTCCCTTTCTCTCTTGTACCGACCACCGTCACCTCACATTCGTTCCCTCTCCCACACTTGCACCGGTCCGGACCCAGTCATCGAAGTTCCGTCGCCAGCTTCGTCTTGCGCGGGATTCCGAGGACGCCAGCTGCGCAGCTGCAACGACCGAAAGCAGCGCGAACCGGCCACTCCTACAAATCCGCCAATCACATCACCGAGTCGCGGGCTCACACCCGGCCGCGCGTCTGTCGACACAGCAACAGCGACACCCGTGATAATACACGCCGTCATCGACTCTCGTTCTCTCTGCACCGCTGCAGCCCTGCTGAGCTGATCCAGTGTTGCCCTCGCGACGTGTCTGGGGCAAAGACAGCAGCCCACCTTCACTTTGGTACTAGCGGTGCTCCCGTTCCAAGGTTACAGCCCCCTACAATACAGTAATAGGTGCGTTGCGGCCCACTCCAACCACACTCCAACCTCCACCAAGCCGGGTCCATCGTTCCGGGGCAACAAGCCACCGCTAACCACCGGTCCCGCAGACGATCGGCCCTTAACCGTTCGTTGTCCACAACATTCCTGCCACTCGCTGCCCGATACTACGGTCGCAACCCCAACACACCCCCATTTTGTCGACGTAGTGCTGTCGTTTCCAAACGCATTGGAGCTATCTAGCTTGAGGTACGCTTGCTCCGCTTGACATTGACGCAGCCTTTACATTGGACATTTGCCCTGACCGACGCAGTGTTTGGTAACGGTCTTCAGGATGTCGGGACATCCGCAGGGAGGCCATTACGACGATGGCTACGGCCATCAAGCTCAAGATGGCTACTACCAGGATGAGCAACAAGGCTACTACGATCAGGGCCACACTGGCGGCTACGGCGCGCACGGCGACTCCTACTACGATCAGGACGGCTACTACGACCAAGATGGCCATGGCCAATACGCGCAGGATGGCTACTACGACCAAGGCGGCCACGGTTACCAGGACGAATACTACAACGACCAATACTATGATCAGCCTGGCCAAGGAGGGTACGCGTCTGTCTCACAGAGTGGAGATTTCCTTCATCAATGTTCATCGCTGACAATTTCGCAGTGCGAGAGCCAGGGGTCCTGGTGGTTCCGAGGACGATTCCGAGACATTCAGCGATTTCACCATGAGGTCGGATATGGCTCGGGCTGCCGATATGGACTATTACGGTCGCGCTGATGGACGTTACGACAGCTACGCAGAAGGTCAAGGAGGCCGTGGATATCGCCCCCCGTCGTCTCAGGTGTCGTATGGCGGCAATCGCAGTTCCGGTGCCTCGACGCCCATCTATGGCATGGACTACACCAACGCTCTCCCCGCCGGTCAACGTTCGCGCGAGCCCTTCCCCGCCTGGAGCGCCGACGCTCAAATTCCGCTGTCCAAGGAAGAAATCGAGGACATTTTCATGGATCTAGCTGCCAAGTTCGGTTTCCAGAGGGACAGCATGCGTAACATGTACGACCATCTCATGACGCAGCTCGACTCTCGCGCATCCCGCATGACCCCCAACCAGGCCCTTCTTTCGCTCCACGCCGATTACATCGGAGGCGACAACGCAAACTACCGCCGGTGGTACTTCGCCGCACACCTTGATTTGGACGATGCGGTTGGTTTTGCAAACATGAAGCTCGGTGGTGGAAGCCGGAAGACCAAGAAGGCACGGAAGGCTGCGAAGAAGAAGGCCAGTGAAGATCCCACCAACGAGGAACAGGCCTTGGAAGCCTACGAGGGCGACAACAGCTTGGAGGCTGCCGAGTACCGGTGGAAGAGCAGGATGAACAAAATGTCTCAGCACGACCGTGTGCGACAGATTGCTCTTTACCTCCTTTGCTGGGGTGAGGCCAACCAGGTCCGCTTCATGCCCGAACTCCTTTGCTTCATTTTCAAGTGCTGCGACGACTTTTACAACTCGCCCACTTGCCAGAACCGCGTGGAGCCCGTTGAGGAGTTTACTTACCTCAACAACGTCATCACCCCTCTTTACCAATTCTGCAGAGACCAAGGTTACGAAATCCAAGATGGCAAGTACGTGCGCCGCGAGCGCGACCACGCCCAGATCATTGGTTACGACGACATGAACCAGCTTTTCTGGTACCCCGAAGGTATTGAGCGCATTGTCCTCGAGGACAAGTCTCGCCTTGTCGACCTGCAGCCCGGCGAGCGTTACGAGAAGCTCAAGGATGTCAACTGGAAGAAGGTCTTTTTCAAGACTTACAAGGAGACTCGTTCTTGGTGGCATTTGCTCACGAACTTCAACCGTATCTGGGTTATTCACTTGACGATCTTCTGGTTCTACACGGCTTTCAACTCACCGACTCTTTACACGAAGAACTATGAGCAGCAGAGAAACAACAAGCCTAACACGCCTGCTCAGTGGTCTGCAGTCGCTCTTGGTGGTACTTTGGCCTCGCTCATCATGATTGGTGCCACTCTCTGCGAGTGGGCTTACGTTCCCCGCAAATGGGCTGGAGCGCAGCAT
Source organism: Botryosphaeria dothidea (assembly GCA_011503125.2). Lineage (NCBI taxonomy): Eukaryota > Fungi > Ascomycota > Dothideomycetes > Botryosphaeriales > Botryosphaeriaceae > Botryosphaeria > Botryosphaeria dothidea. The sequence continues at coordinate 1,699,075 of WWBZ02000040.1, read as the reverse complement.
CTCACCAAGCGTCTGTTTTTCCTCCTCGGTGTTTTCGCCGTCAACGTTGGTCCTGCGGTCTACATTTTTATAATCAGCCAGACTGGCAAGATCGCCCTCATTTTGGGTATTGTCCAGTTCTTGATCGCACTCGCTACGCTGCTCTTCTTCTCCTTCATGCCCTTGGGTGGTCTTTTCGGAAGCTACCTGAAGAAGAACTCTCGTCAATATGTCGCAAGCGCAACGTTCACGGCCAGCTACCCACGTCTTCAGGGCAACGACATGTGGATGTCGTATGGTCTCTGGGTGGTTGTCTTCGGCGCCAAGCTCTCTGAGTCCTACTTCTTCTTGACGCTTTCGTTCAGAGATCCCATCCGTGTCCTTTCTACCATGAAGATCAGCAACTGTCTTGGTGATCAGCTCTTGGGTTCCTCGGCGGATATTCTCTGCAAGAAGCAGCCCCAGATCCTTCTCGGTCTCATGTTCTTCACTGATCTCTGCCTGTTCTTCTTGGATACTTACCTGTGGTACATTATCTGGAACATGTTGTTCTCCGTCGCCAGGTCTTTCTACCTCGGTATCTCGATCTGGACGCCGTGGAGGAATATCTTCTCGCGCCTCCCCAAGCGTATCTATTCGAAGGTCCTGGCCACCACTGACATGGAGATCAAGTACAAGCCCAAGGTTCTGATCTCCCAGATCTGGAACGCCATCGTTATCTCCATGTACAGAGAGCATCTGCTCGCCATTGACCACGTCCAGAAGCTGCTTTACCACCAGGTTCCTTCCGAACAGGAAGGCAAGCGAACTCTTCGTGCACCGACCTTCTTCGTTTCCCAGGAAGATCACTCCTTTAAGACCGAGTTTTTCCCTGCGCAGAGTGAGGCGGAGCGCCGTATCTCTTTCTTCGCCCAGTCGCTGTCCACTCCGATTCCTGAGCCTCTGCCGGTTGACAACATGCCGACCTTCACTGTTATGATTCCCCACTACGGTGAGAAGATTCTTCTTTCTCTGAGGGAAATTATTCGTGAGGATGAGCCGTACTCGCGTGTTACTCTGCTGGAATACCTCAAGCAGCTGCACCCCGTTGAATGGGACTGTTTCGTCAAGGACACCAAGATTCTCGCAGACGAGACCTCCCAGTTCAATGGCGATGCGGAAAAGACCGAGAAGGACACTCAGAAGTCCAAGATCGATGACCTGCCCTTCTACTGCATTGGTTTCAAGTCGGCCGCTCCTGAATACACTCTGCGCACTCGTATCTGGGCTTCGCTTCGTTCGCAAACTCTGTACCGCACGATCTCTGGTTTCATGAACTACAGCCGTGCCATCAAGCTTCTCTACCGTGTTGAGAACCCTGAGGTCGTCCAGATGTTCGGTGGCAACTCCGACAAGCTTGAGCGCGAGCTTGAGCGCATGGCCCGTCGCAAGTACAAGATCTGCGTCTCTATGCAGCGTTACGCCAAGTTCACGAAGGAAGAGAGAGAGAACACTGAGTTCCTTCTCCGTGCCTACCCTGATCTCCAGATTGCCTATCTCGACGAGGAGCCTCCGGCCAACGAGGGCGAGGACCCCCGCATCTACTCTGCTCTTATCGATGGTCACTCTGAGATGATGGAGAACGGCATGCGTCGTCCCAAGTTCCGCATCCAGCTTTCTGGCAACCCCATTCTTGGTGACGGAAAGTCGGACAACCAGAACCACGCTGTTATCTTCTACCGTGGCGAGTATATCCAGCTGGTCGACGCTAACCAGGACAACTACCTGGAGGAGTGTCTTAAGATTCGCAGTGTCTTGGCTGAGTTCGAGGAGATGACCACTGACAACGTCTCGCCTTACACTCCCGGTCTCCCGCCCACGAGCTTCAACCCCGTCGCCATTCTTGGTGCTCGCGAGTACATTTTCTCGGAGAACATCGGTATCCTTGGTGACGTCGCGGCCGGAAAGGAACAGACGTTCGGTACTATGTTCGCTCGTACACTCGCTCAGATTGGTGGCAAGCTCCACTATGGTCACCCTGATTTCCTGAACGGTATCTTCATGTGTACTCGTGGTGGTGTCTCCAACGCCCAGAAGGGTCTGCACCTGAACGAGGATATTTACGCCGGTATGCGTGCTCTTCTGCGCGGTGGTAGGATCAAGCATTGCGAGTACTACCAGTGCGGTAAGGGTCGTGATTTGGGTTTTGGTTCCATTCTCAACTTCACAACCAAGATCGGTACTGGTATGGGTGAGCAGATGCTTTCTCGCGAGTACTACTACTTGGGAACTCAGTTGCCTCTCGACCGCTTCCTCTCGTTCTACTACGCTCACCCGGGTTTCCACATCAATAACTTGTTCATTATGTTGTCGGTGCAGTTCTTCATGTTCACGGTTCTCCACTTGGGTGCCTTGCACCACGAGACGATTGTCTGCAAGTACGACAAGAACAAGCCCATCACCGACCCGCTTTACCCCACTGGTTGCGCCAACTTGGAGCCTGTTTTCGACTGGGTCACTCGTTGCGTCGTCTCCATTTTCATCGTCATTATCATCGCCTTCATTCCCCTCACCGTTCAGGAGCTCACCGAGCGTGGCGCTTGGCGTGCGGCTACTCGTCTCGCAAAGCACTTCTCCTCGTTGTCGCCCATGTTCGAGGTCTTCGTCTGTCAGATTTATGCCAATGCGCTCTACACCAACTTGTCGTTCGGTGGTGCCCGCTACATCGGTACTGGTCGTGGTTTCGCCACTGCGCGTATTCCCTTTGGTATCTTGTACTCCAGATTTGCGGGTCCTTCGATCTACCTGGGTGCTAGGTCGCTGATGATGCTGCTGTTTGCCACGATCACGATTTGGGATGCCTGGTGTGTTTACTTCTGGGTCTCCCTGCTCGCTCTCTGCGTTTCCCCGTTCATCTTCAACCCCCACCAGTTCTCTTGGGACGACTTCTTCATCGACTACCGCGAGTACCTCAGGTGGCTCTCTCGTGGCAACACCCGCTCGCACAGTGCTTCTTGGATTGGTTACTGCCGTCTGTCCAGAACCCGTATCACTGGTTTCAAGAGGAAGGCCCTTGGTGACCCGTCTTCGAAGCTCTCTGGAGATGTTCCCCGCGCCAAGTTCACGAACATCTTCTGGAGCGAAATCATCGGCCCGTTGGTTCTCGTCGCTATTACTGGTATTCCTTACCTCTACATCAACGCCCAGACTGGTGTCAAGGACGCTGAGCAGAAGAATGGTACCGACACTCCCAAGGCTACCAACTCGATCATTCGCCTGTGCCTCTGCGCCTTCGGTCCCGTCGCTATCAACGCTGGTGTTGCCGGCATGTTCTTCGGCATGGCCTGTTGTATGGGTCCTATCCTAAGCATGTGCTGCAAGAAGTTCGGTGCTGTCCTGGCTGCGATTGCCCACGCCATTGCTGTCGTTGGTATCATCGCCTTCTTCGAGGTCATGTTCTTCTTGGAAGGTTGGAGCTTTTCCAAGGCTCTCTCCGGTCTTATCGCAATGGCTGCTATCCAGCGCTGGTTCTACAAGCTCATCATTGCTCTGGCGCTCACTCGTGAGTTCAAGTCCGACACTGCCAACATCGCCTGGTGGACCGGTAAGTGGTACACTATGGGATGGCACACTCTGTCGCAGCCTGGCCGTGAATTCCTTTGCAAGATTACCGAACTGGGAATGTTCGCTGGTGACTTCTGTCTGGGCCACCTCCTTCTCTTCGTCATGTTGCCCGTCCTCTGCATTCCATACGTCGACAAGCTGCACTCGATTATGCTCTTCTGGCTCCGCCCAAGGTACGTCACATGCCACACTGACACCGCGCTGCTCCTACTAACTTTTCATTAGTCGTCAAATCCGCCCGCCCATCTATTCTCTGAAGCAGACCAAGCTTCGCAAGCGCCGTGTTATCCGCTACGCGATTCTCTACTTCTTCTTGCTCTTGATCTTCGTTCTGCTCATCGCCGGTCCCTTGGTTGCCAGTAGGTTCCTTACGAACCTGCCGTCGCTTCCCATGGACCTGGTTCAGCCCACGGGCCTCAATAACAACGATACCAAGGGCACTTCGGAGACGGGTACCGGTGCGGCAGGCGGTGCGGCAGCCACTGGCGACGCGGCCTCGACATCGGGATCATCCAAGCGTCTCATGCTGGCGCGCGCCTATTAAGTGGATTCGGCACGTATTGGAAATGCATTTTCGTGGCGGCGCTTTCCGGGTTTTAGCGACGTCCCTCCTGTACAACAATTCGAAGCATGACGCTGCATCACAGCTAACGTAATGACTGTAATCTTCTGCTTTGGCAATCATGCATTTCCTTAAAGTTGGGGGCCCAGGCGGGATAGAAACTTTTTTTTTTCCTCTTTTCTCTTTCGATTGGTCTGGCCTTTGCAAGGCTGGGCGCTTTGCACATAACAACAAAGCATAGGGAGTGGATTTGGCTTAGGGTTTTATTTTAGATAGTGAACGTATGCTGTTGGTTGCTAATTGCGTCTTCAAAAACACCGTGATCTTGCAGATCATCCATGTCCCAGCGAGAATGTGCAAGTGAGTAATTTGTTCAAGAATGCTGCTTTATCAATGCGCTGAGAGGGAGTGGTGGCCAGGGCGTGGAGGATCTGAGAGAGTCACGTGCAAGGCTGATCAGGGCGCGGTGCGTCGGTGTACCTGACTCCCTAAGTAAATTGCCTACGGTTCCGCCGTGGCTGACGCTCCAACGCAGCGACAACCACGCAGCATGGATTTACACGAGTTACAGCGATCGGCCTTGGGGCTGATCAACGATGCGCAGACTCAATTCCACAAGCTCCCGGGCTCGGCCATTATCCTACGCTACATTAAGTCCTCATACCAGAACGACCCGGTGCGATCCGCCATCGAGCTCTTCCTGTTCCTGTTCGCCGTCCGCTACCTCCTTGCGCCGAAATACTCGACACAAAAGCAGAAAGTCGTGTTGACGGAAGATGTACGGCTCTATATCTTCAAATTGGCACTAGGCAGAAAGAATTAACTCGAAGGTCGACAGGAAATTGACGAGCTCGTGGATGACTGGTCGCCAGAGCCCCTGGTAGCGCCCCAGACGGCGCTTGAGGAGCTTGAGAATGAGAAGCGACCTGTCATTGTTGGGTAAGTTCTTGTCCGCTTTTTCCATGGTACGCACGCCGCTGAACCGCCTGCCCTGTACCAGGCCATCCGGACCCAAGACGAAACTCTCCAACGGTCGAACGGTCACGAACCTCGCGTCGTACAACTTCCACAACTTTCTCGCCAACGAAACGCTCAAGGAGAAGGCGGTGTCGACGCTGCGCACGTACGGCGTGGGGCCATGCGGGCCGCCGGGCTTCTACGGCACGCAGGATGTGCACATGAAGACGGAGGCGGACATCGCAGCACACCTGGGCGTTCCGGCGTGCATCGTGTACGCGCAGGCCTTCTCGACCATCTCGAGCGTGATCCCGGCCTTCTCGAAGCGCGGCGACATCATCGTGGCGGACAAGGGCGTCAATTTTGCGATCCGCAAGGGCATCCAGATCTCGCGCAGCACGGTGCGCTGGTTCGAGCACAACGATATGGAGGACCTACAGAAAGTACTGGCGAAGACGGTCAAGGAGCAGGCGAGGAAGCCGCTGACCAGGCGGTTCATCATCACGGAAGGATTGTTTGAGAATTTTGGCGATATGGCTGATTTGCCCAAGCTGGTACATACTTTTATTTGTCTAAGATATCATTGGGGGTATCGGGCTGACAAGAAACTTTTGCAGATCGAACTCAAGCTCAAGTACAAGTTCCGCCTCATCCTCGACGAGACCTGGTCTTACGGAGTTCTCGGACGCACCGGTCGCGGCCTCTCAGAGCATCAGAACGTGGATGCTACTGAAATTGACATGATCATCGGTTCGCTGGCCGGTCCCTTGTGTGCAGGCGGTGGTTTCTGCGCCGGCTCGGACGAGGTGGTGGAGCACCAGCGTATCTCCGCCGCGGCGTACACCTTCTCGGCAGCTCTGCCGGCTATCCTGTCGACAACGGCCAGCGAGACGATCGGGATGCTGCAGGAGAACCCGGAGCTGCTGACGAACCTGCGGGAGAACATTAAGTCGATGCGCGCGCAGCTCGACCCACGCAGCGATTGGGTGCTGTGCTCGAGCACGCCGGAGAACCCCATGATGCTGTTGGCTCTGAAGCCGGAGGTTGTGGAGAAGAAGAGGCTGAGCCCGGAGGACCAGGAGTTCTTGCTTCAGGAGGTGGTCGACGAGGTATGTGATTCACGCACAGCGAGCATTGGCGGACCTCACTAACTCTCTTGGCTGCAGTGTCTATCTAACGGGGTGTTGATCACGCGGCTGAAGGCGATGCCGGCAGCGGTGGGATCGAACGAGAAGCCGTGGCTGCCGCAGCCGGCGCTCAAGGTGTGCGTGACGGCGGGCCTGTCGAAGAAGGAGATTGAGAAGGCGGGCGTCGTCATCAGACACGCAGTCACCAAGATCATGACGAAGAAGCGATGAGAGCCATGTATTAAATGTATAGTTTGGCTCGGCATAGACGATTGTAATAGCTAATAGAGCGCTGTATTTCTTTTCCATGACGATGCTCGCCGGGATTGGTGGGGCATTGATCGGAGCCGTTGGGCGATCAGCGAAAGCTTGGCCGCGGAGGTGCGGAGGCGGGCGACGATGGCACAGGCAAATCACGGCCAACAGCACGCAGACACGGCCAAGCAAATACTGGATGCATGCAAGTCTGCTCAATCTCGATTGCAAGGATGGCCAGCTCGGGCGCCGGATGGTCCATCAGGCCTCGGTGCGTGGGCTGCTAGCTTGCTGACCAGCCATGCCCGCCAGCCACCAGCACACGGCCATCCATCGAAACAACCACACGTCTGGCCTCTCCGTCGCCCCACGCCCCGTTCTGCACTCGTCGCAACCTTGCGAAAACACTGCTCTCGACCTCGTGCTCCCGGCAATCGCTCATTCACAGCCCCCGGTCAGCGGCGGCGGGAGAAAAGAAGCTCCACCCTGAGCTCTCTCAGCAATACCCGGCGCGCTTCCGCCTCCGACGCAATCCACTCGCTTCCATCGCACCCGACGACCCGGCTCCAGTCCCAGCCCAGCCAGCCAGCCAACCAGCCAGCCTTGCTACCTGCCGCACGCTTCCTTAAGCCCTCCGCGCTTCGCCGCAACTTTTGCAGAGACAGACCTGCTCCCGCGATTCCAGCCGGCTCACTGCGATATTCGGCGCTTGCGATTCATTCCCGCGGCAGAGCCGACTACTCCTTCGCGCTCGCGCTCTACAAGTTCCCGGATCGGCAGTTAGGCTACCACCACCTGGTGGGGCGCAACGCGAGCGCAAGGCAGCGCATACTTCTGGGCAGTTTGACGGTGCAAGCACTGGAGGCAGCGGACACAGAGAAACCGCGCGCAAGAGAAATACCCCAGCAATTGGTCGTAGGAGGGCCGGAACAGCGGAGGCGCAAAGCAAGAAGACGGAAAGCACCGTCATTGTCCGCGGCGCGTCGGTAATACCGAAGCAACCGTGTTTTGGGAGAGATTGCGGCGCACACGGCAGTACGGGAGGAATTGAATCCAGAAGAAGTTGAAACCACTCGAGAGAGGACAAGATGGCTCGCTCGGTGGTCGACCGCGCCGTCGTGGTGCGCGAGAAGTACTACTGGCCAGACGTGCAGCTCAACATCTGGACCATCATCATGCTGGCCACCGCCGGCCTGCTGATCGGCGTGTACTCGACATTCATCACCATTCAGAATCGGTTCCGCGTGGGCATTCCTTGGTAAGAAACTCCCTGCTGACGTCCTTTTTCCCTTCGAGTGACCGAAATGCGAAAGTGTTCGTATTTGTTACTGATTGCGGGACAGGCTCTTCCCCTTTGGCATCACTGTCGGCAGCCTGCTCGTCCTGTTCATCCTCATCGAAGTCATCCTGATCGCCAATCGCCGCCTGCTGCCCGGCGTCATGATGATCGGCAGCTTCATCCTCATCGTGCTCTTCATCACCGGCATCATCGAGACGGGCATCCAGATGTTCGGCTCCGGGTCTGATGTCAACGCCAGATGTCAGCGGTACGTGGATAATAATGAGCAGTTCGGGCCCAGCGTCAATACGCTGGCGTGGTTGGAGCAGGATAGCATTTGTAAGTTTTTCTCCCCAAGACATCAGACTGGTGGTTCTTTGCGGATCAAATGCTAATTTGGGGTGGGAATGTAGGCGCGCAGTGGCAGGCTACGTTCGCTTTCTGGATTATCGGCACCGTCTCCCTCGTGTGGATGATGGTTATGGCGTCCATGGTCAACCAGAATCAGTACGAATACTGATTCCGAGGAGCAGACCCGGGCGGCAAAAGAGTAATCCTGCTTCTTCGCTATGTTTTTTGCTTCTTCGTTAATCGTTGAGTCTCTTTTTCCTTGTTTCATGCATAATTCCCCCTCGAAGTTATTGATGTACGATGGATGGTAACGAGTCCTTTTTTCCACTTCTCTTCTGAACGTAATTATATCCCTTTCACGTCTATGATATTCCGTTATTCATTCACCATGTTATATGTCACGACGAACGAGTAGCGCATGGATGGGAATCCTCTAAAAACGGAAGGATTGGGAGGGTGCTCTTGTCTTTCATGGTTTCATGTCACTATGGTATGCATGAAGAATTCAGGGTTAGGTGGATCTCTGGAGGGGCAGAAACGATGATACCTTGCCTGTGGCCATAATCGTCGGACGAATTTTTGGCGGAGAGAGGTAGTTCGAAAAACACTTTCGCGCGTGCTACCGTGGGCAGGCCTACGGCGGCACCGGCGATGTCGAGATGCTTGAACGATAGACAATTGGCTCAAAGTTTTCTTCAGGTATCCACGTCACATTTGCTTGGAGCGCTTTTTGTCCGACCAAGTTTCTCGCCTTTTATCTTATGAGGATTTGCTGTCACTTTCCAGGCTCTACTGACGGCGATAGCAGTTCTTGACTGCCGCTTTGCTTCTACCCTGATACATCTTAAACAGACTCGCAATAAATAATAAACGAGGCCCTTTCACTATGGTGCTTCAGCACCGGCTCGCGCGATCTTCGGGAGCCTTGGCTGTGTATTTCGGAACCATACTTTAGCATCACTGCCACCTCTGGTACGGAGCAGACCCTGCCGAGTACCCTTGCGATCCATGTATACTCAGTTATAACGCTGATCAAAGCTGCGGTCTGAGCTTCTACTTACTCATCACCGATCAACGCCATACATTCGTTCGGTATGTCGGCCCTTGCTAAATAACACTCACTGCATATAGTGCCAGTCTCCTGCATAAATGCGAAGATGGGACATGTCTGACTAGCTGATTGGTATGCCGTATCCCATTATCTCGAGCGTGGTGTCGAGAAAGAGGGGTTCTCGTTCAGGGAACTCTTGCGTCATTGAGAGCGTAGCTGGGCAGAAGTCTCGTCCACAAATGCTATGTACCAAATTTGGATATGGTCAGAACCCAAGTTTCTACGTCCGTCCGCTCAAGTTCTCTAGTACTGTGTAGTCAGGCCGCAATCTGTCTGTCCCCACCGTCAGAACTGCCAGCACCGCCGACTGTATAAAAGGTCCCAGACATTCCTCCACCGGTTTCCCATCGCTCTCATTCTCTAGTCAAAGCAAGCTTCCAGTAATAATCAGTCACCAAGTCGAGCACTCGATCTCCAACCATGAGCTATCAGTTACCACTTGATAACTATCAATGGCTTCCCAACAACCAACCAGCCAGCCCCTCGTCATACATCCACAACAACCACCAACTCCAACAACTCCAACAACCACCCAACCATCCAGCATTGCTTCCCTATCTCCGCGGCCAACGCATGATCTGGTGCCGCGTCTGCCGCGCCTTCTACCCCTGGAAAACGTACTGGCACGTCCGCAACGGCCGCCTCGAAGCCCCCGCCTCGACCAGGCGCTTCGAAGACCTCGTTCCGTGCGGAACGTGCAACGGCTTCTTCCCCCCCGAAACCTTCCTCCACGTCAACCCGGCGGCGCTGCTGCCTATCAACGGCCATGTCGGCAGTCTGCATCTTGTGCAGGAGGAGGAGCAGGAGAAGGAGGAGAAGGACGAGGGGGAGGGGGAGGGGGAGGGGGACGAGGAGGACCACGACTGGCGCTCGCTCTCCTCGTGCACGTCTGAGCCCTGGTGCCCGCGTCCGCCTGCGACGGATGGCGCGGTTGTCGAGAGATGGCGCGCGCTTTGCTCTCGCCCGCCGGAGCCGGTCGTTGAGCGGCTGCCCGTCTGGAAAGCGGGACAAGTGGCGGACGGAGAAGGCGCACCCGCGGGCGCCGAGGAAGGAGATGCCACCGACGTTGATGGGGATGACGAGGGCATCGATGGAGACGCCCTGGACGATGAGAGTGATGATGGCTCCATCCCGTCTTTCTATAATACGCCCAAGTCTGGGTGCAGATGCTGGATTGAGGAGGATGATGAACTGGACGAGCGAGGGAGGGTGGTGCGGCGCTTCAAGTGCAGGTGTTATGACGGTCTTCCTGGCAGCGGTGGCGCGCCTGCAGGGGATAAGGAGGACGGGAGACTGACGAGAATGAAAGAAGACGGAACGCTAATAAAGATGAGAGGGGGTGGATGAACAGACTGATGACGGCGATAGACTTGACGGAGCTTTGGTCAGTGAGATATGTATCACCAGTAGAAATTCGTTAATATAGTACATAATAGACAGGCCATTTTTCTCAAGACTGCCGTAACCCTTGACGACGTGGAGGTGCACACTATCGTCGTCCCCATTCACAGAACGCGTGGCCGTAGATACTCTTTTTCTCCAGAGAGACTCGGCAGGAGAAGCCATGTTCTCACTACCTACACTGACCTCCCTCCTATTCACCATCTCTCACCACGCACCCAAGTCTCCAGACGAAGCACCGACCCTAACTCACAGCCATGCCTTCCCCTTAAAACCCCCGCAGCCAAACACACCCACCACCAACAAGCCGACCTGCCGTATCGGTCGAGAGCCCACACTCTCACAACCACCCGCTCTGGCCAGAGGGGTGCACCGATACGTGGTACTTTCCAAGGATGCCATCTTAAGACGCGACCCAAGCTCTCTCGCCCGTCGTGAAACGTGTGTTGGAGCACGTGAACATAAAGTACATGAGAAGCAGTTTACATAGGCTAATTGTTGGGCCACCCAGGACGAATGGTCCGGGGGGAAAACTACCTGGGTTCGAAAGGGGGGTTTTATAGGAGTTGCATGAAGTGTGCATTCCGACTTTTTTGCTCCTCGAATTTAGGAGCGTATCTTTTTCACTCAAAGGCGGTCACCACCAGGCATGAGAGGTGAATCGCTATGCAATAAGTCTTCTTCAGACAGCGGCTTTCGAACAGATCTATCTTTGATTGTTTTCCGGTCTGTGCTCATTTGTGTTCTGAAAACACTCGCTCTCCACAACACCGCGATGGCACTTCTTCCTCTCTCATCTTCGCCGTTTTACTAATGCATTTTAGGAATCCAAGAGCCAACCGATCCTTTGGCCATTGACCTTTCAACCTCAACCCCGCCCCGTTCCTCACACCGTACCCTCACGCGCCTGCAGCCAAATGTAGATGTATCAACAAAAAAAAGGAGGAAAGGGCACCCACGCTCCTCTCATTCTATAACTGACCAACCGCCCTAGGAAACAACGACTGGGGAGAAAAGCCCAAATGTAGCTTGTTACTGCGCAGCGGGCGCGGTCTCCTTGGCCGCATCAGCAGCCGGGGCGGCATCAGCGGCAGGAGCAGCGGGAGCGGCGCCGCCCTCAGGGACACCAGCGCTACCCGACAGCGACTCGGGGTTCTGGATGGCAGCGGCGTCCTTCTTGGCAGCCCACTTGGGAGGCTTGGTGAAGGCCGGGTCCTGCCACGGGCCCTGGTCGCTGAACTCGCAGCCGCCCTCGCACTCGCAGGAGCCGCCAAACTGCTTGGGCAGGTTCTCCTTGGGGACCTGGGCGAGCAGCTCCTTCTCGTAGCCGCTGCCGAGCACGTGGATCTTGTTGACGGTGACAGGATCGAGGAAGCGCTTGATGACGCTGAAGATGCCCGAGAAGCCCCATGGGGCGTTGATGATGTACAGCTTGCCCATGCGCTCCGGGTAGTAGTTCTGCGAGATGGCCGAGGCGGCCTGCACGTAGCCGTAGACCGAGCTGGCCTTGGAGATGCCGACGCCCTTGAGGTCCATGATGGTGCAGCAAGTCTCGAGCAGGTGGCCCGACTTGCGCGAGCAGGCGGGCAGGCGCGGGTCGGCGACCTTCTCGTACTCGACGACCAGGTTCTGGAGCATGCGGTCTTGGGTGGTGATCTTGTACAGGGCGTTCAGGTCGACCTTGCCCAGCTGCTCAATGTACACGACGCGGCCATCCTAGCGTGGAGTCAGAGGCAATTGAGAGGGTGCAGAGAGGGTGCAGAGTGGGCGTACCTTGTCGGTCTTGTGGTAGAATTGCGGGTAGTACTGGAAGACCTGGGCGCGCTCGGTGTACTCGAAGGTGCTGACGAGGTTGTCGACGCCGCCGCCGAACTCTTTCCTCCACTTCTCGCAGTCGAGGAACCTGCAGGTATGATGTCAGGGCGCTGGACGCACAAGGGCGGGACAGACAGAGAGCTGCTTACATCTGCTTGGAGAGATCGACGTTGAACTTGCGGGCGCGCAGAAAGCGGAGCTGGGTCGGGGTTAACAGAAGAGAGCGCAGAGGGAGGCATGCGTGGGTTGTTCACCATTGTCAACGTGTCCAGGCGCTCAGTGCAGCCCTCCTTCTCGAGGGCGGCGCGCAGGTCGTCAACGGCCTTCTCCTGCTCGGGCGTGAGGTTGCCCGGGTGGCCAGGAAGCGGGTCCGGAGGAATGGTGGGGAAGTCATAGTCGTCGTACTTGGGGTTGAGCTTGAGCGTCTTCTCGGCCATGGTGACGAAGGGCGGGCGGGCAGCTTGAACGGGCGGGCGAGGATAAAGCGGCGAGACGTATTAAACAGAGGCGCTACGGGATGCGGCCTCGTGGGAGCAGAGAAGGGCGAATGGGGAGCGGAGGGAGGGTGAGGGACAGACAGAAGAAGCGGCGCGGATTGGAGGGGAAGAGATGGTGTTGCAAAATAGGGAGGAGAGTTAGCCGCAAGCATGGCGGGGACTTGTCGGCGGGTCGAGGTGCAGCAGCAAAGGGGGCCCACGCCCACGCCCGCGCCCACCGCCCACCGCCTACCGCCTTCCGCCTTTGCGGCCACTGCCCGCTGGCACGGGGCACGTGCACCTTCTGCTCCAAATCATAAGCCCAAACACACTCCTCGCGCCCTCCCTCCACCCCGTCACCGCCGCGTCTTGCATGTCCTCTGCTGCGCACTTCGCGCCGACTGAACCCTCGCCTGCTGCACCAAGGCCACCGCCTCCTCTCCTTTTCTCTGCTCCGCGCTCCACGCCGCGTCAGGCTCAACCTCCACCCTCTCGCTCTCCTGTCGTCGTCCCCCATGTCGCCGTCTCTCACTTCCTCTTCCATCGCACGTCATCAACCTTCGCAGTTGATCTTCGTGTTGATGGAAATTTATTAGCCCCCCTGCCCACCCGGCAAGGGCCTGTGCATACAAGCCACCGTGTCCCCGAGATGAAGCCCCCCCCCCATGAGATAGAGTGCTGAACGCGTGGCTTAGCCCAATTCTCCTGCAAACCCACCCGCCTTCCGCGTGGCTCAACGACGCCACAGGAGACGATCAGTATCGCTGATCTGGCTGCCGAGATGGCCTGAAGACGCAGTCGACCTGTCTCCACGCAATAACTACGACTCGTGCCTCCGCAAAAGCCTCTTGCTCGATGCGGAACTAACCGCCAGCCTGCCATCTCCATATTTCCCCTCAACTCGAGCTGCTTCTTCATCTTTCTGCCGTGTCCACTTTCTTGTCGTCATCTCGACCTTTTGAAACGGCACTACCTGCAAACGAGATTTGTCGACCATCGCTTGTGATACTCCTGAAGACTGGCATGGAATACCGCTTGAAGTTGGTCTGTGGCTCCATCCAGCGAGATCATGAAGTTGAGGTGAAAGCCACGTAGCCGCGGAAAGAAACAAGCAAATTTCAAGCAGTGCCTTTATCATCAACCCTCCGGTCGTTATTATTATGAATCATTCGGCAATGAGATCAGGCTCTTCTCATTTTCTACTTAGATATTCCCGTCGTTCATCTTGAAATCTGGTGAACTGCGGCTTTTCGTCATGCTGATTCTGCTTGGTCTGACGCAAGTCTTCGTCGTCTTCTGGCTCACGGAATTGGGACCTTCCTTCTTCGTGACCTAAGTGTAACCCGTGATGACCTTTCTCGGAGGCAGCATTCTTAAGATCCCTTCACCTCCTCGCAGCCTCTCCGCGACACCGCCTCACATCTGAGCGCCTTGTCAGAGTTCACATCAAGTCCAGAGCAACATCACCATGACAACAGAAACCACCACCCCGGCTATCAAACGTGCCCTGAGCGAGGAAGATGCAGGTGTGGGTGGTGTTCCCAAAAAGAACGGGAAGCTCTCTCATTCGTGAGTGAAGATCAACCCTCACCCCACATTGACCGTCATTTAATCTCCGCCTCAGTGAATTGCGAGAGCATCCAGTGAGAGTTCAAGTGGGCGCCGGAGAGAATTCGAGGGTCTTCAACTGCTTTGTTGACCTTCTCAAGACTACGTCCTTGTACTTCAAGGATGAGCTTTCCAACTACTATTATCCTCCCAACGGCGCCAATATCAACCAGACGCTCACCTTACGTGTACCGAACGAAAAGCCCGAGGATTTTGAACGGTACCAAATCTAGATGGACAAAGGTGCACTCTAGAGTACCAGCGCTGAGCTGAAATCCCTGGTGCCATGCGACCTGGCTAAGCTCTTCGCCGTCGCCCGACGCATTGACGCTCGAAAACTGAGGAATTATTGTATCAACGGCCTGCACAAGAAGCTCCAGCTCATCGCGAACCTTATCATCAACAACAGCGACCTTAGGAAGAATCTAACTCCGAATGCCTTTGCACCCTGGTACCGTGCAGCCCGTTGGGTTGCACACAACCTCGGGGGTCAACCCGAATACTCCGCGCTGTACCAGTTTTTCACAGACTTCTTTGCCTACTTCATCCTGCAGGTACTCCCCAGGCTCGAGGATTCCTTACTAGAATTTCTACCAGGCCCATTTCTATGGCACATCCAACGGGCTATCAATAACGCACTGCGGCGCCACCCTCCCTGTGCAGACCAACTCTCCGCTGCCCACAGTGCGACCTACAACAAGACAAGCTCGACTGCAACGCCACAGACCGTGATCGACCTCGACGAAGACCCAGCCGCCGAGCCTCCCCAGCCAGCATCAAAGGCAGAGACAGAGCCACCCACGCCAGCAGCAGCAGCCAGGCCCATCACACCTCACGAGACCAAAGAAGGGCAAGAGCCCGGACAGCCGACAGGTGCATTCACAGATCAGTATGTCAAAGACCAAATCTCCGCAATCATCACCTCCTCCGCCATGCTCCGCGCCTGCGCCGGGTTCGAGTGGTCGAAGAGGCAGAAAGCCGCTAAGGCGGCCAACGACGAGAACAGCAGCGTACAGGAGTTGTCTCAGCCACCGCGGCGCGGACGCGGTAGGCCGCCCATGGCAACGCAGACAAAGGCGCCCACACAGCAGCAGCGTCGCGGCAGTCTCTCAACCATTGCGGGAGGCGACCAGGAACACAAAAATGCGGGTGCGTTCTTCGGCGTCGGGAGTTTGTGCGCCTACCACTTCCATAGCTCGGCGAAGATGGCGCAGGCGTGCGAGCAGGGCCTCAAGGATAGGGGAGGCGGCAATGAGGTATGGCCCTTGATGCCGATCATGAAGAATTAGGAACTGAGGGGCCTGGGCAGGGTTCACATGCACTTCTGGGAGAGAATATTCGGTGGGTGGGATTTACGGCGAGACCATTCATGAATGGCGGTCGTCGCTGCCTACTTTTTGACGACTTTACCACATCCTAGGTCGGTCTAATTTTTGGAGCGGTGGCAATCTCATTCTGGGCGTTGGTTGGAGAAGATATTTGTCATATCTCTGCTTTCCGATACCTTGGTGGAAAATATCTTTGGAGTCGTGGTTTGCGGTCATGCTCTTGAATGGCGTATCATGGGTGGTGGATTCAGTCATCAGTTCCCTCTCAGCGAGCATAGCAGCCTCATAGTAACGAGGAGACTGTAAAAATGCGAGATAAGATATCAATTCGATGACGGACGATGATGAATTAACAGAAGATAGCATTGCTCGTCATTATTCGTGATCGTCTTCACCCTTCTGCACCACTGATGCCGCCTGTCCTTATCAAGCGTCAGCACGGCGTCCGTAAGCAAAATGCAAGCAGATGATGGAGGCCATTTGGGCTCAAGGCGTTCAGCGATGAGAGGCGTAGAAGCCGCGCGTCGTCGTCATCGTCGTCAACATCAGCAGCAGTGAGATGTCCGGCCCCCAATAGCATCGAGGCTCTGCGGAGGTCTCACACAGGCGATGCTCGCTGACACTGTCCAAATGCTACGGTGGCAGTTGTGCTGAATTTTCTTAAGAGGCGGATTGATGGAAATCGAAAATTGCTTCGAAGACGATGTGTCCATATGTGCAAACAATTAACGTACTCAAGTCTCTCTTCACATAAATCACATCACGTGGGTAGAAAGAAGTATTCATGCAGCCGCAAAGCTTGATGTAGGGTGCTACGCTACGTCTCTTAAAGACTATGGCACGAATGCACGACCATTCCACAGAGCTCTATGCAATTCCATTCATTCCCATTATCCACATCTACCCACTTTCGCCTGCCTCCCTTCATGTCATGGATCAAACCTGGCTACTAAGAACTCCTATTCTAGGTGCCGGATGATCGATAAAGAGAAAAGAGAAAAGGAGATCCCGTGACCAGCAACCGAATGGACCCTACCAACACTCCATTTCTCCCCAATTGTTGCCGAGAATAAGTATATAGGTACAATGCAGAGGTGGATGAGAGGGAAAAAGTTCAAAAGGAACGGAGAGTGGGAGCCCGAAACTCTCCACCACCATTATATGCTCCCTCGTGGAACATTGAGAACTGTGACCAAGACCATCCCCAGTCTATTCCATGTCCAAGGAGAGAAGAAATCTAAAGGACGCAGCCGGTATTATTACGTGTGGACCGGAAATTGTTGCAAAAGACAACAAGGTCCTCACCTTTGATTGGATATTTCCGCCATGAGCCGCAAGATGAGAATAATAAAAAAGTCGCCGTGTGGCTTTGCGATCCCCACCAGGATCCAAACGAAAACAAATAAAACAGATGCCCGAGGTTTTGCTATCGTTGCAGCAAAAGGGGGTATTGTCGGACTTTGATACTCGGCCATAACCTTTTTTCCGCTATGCAATTGTTTCCTGAGGAAGAAGGAATTTGAAAAAGAAAGTTGTTCTTGAAGGAAAGACACCCGGATGGGCAGTATCCGAGGACGCGACTTCGTCGGTGACCTTTGGTGATCTCCTGCAATGGCATCTCCAAGGTGATGTTCGATTATTAGAGCCAGGATTGATAGACGCTGCTTGGGTGCGTTTGGCGCAATGCTCCAGCGTATGCATGCTGCCGCAATAAAGAGGGTGGTTCCTCCAAGGAAAGTGGTATCGTCAGTTGGAAATCCGCCAGAAGTCCAAGAACAAGGGTCGTTCAACGAGTTATGATCAAGGCAAATCCATCGAGCCACTGCCCACAAGACCCAGAGATGCCTGCAATGGCGTAGCCGCGGGGTGGAATCAGGGTATGACTGCACGATAGTTAGAACAAGAAAATATCAGAAAATAAATCCTTCACTTACCCGCTGCCACCAGTCGCATTACCATAGATTTCGCTCTTCCGGTTCCTGTTAGTCAGGATCTGAATTCCGTCGATCCAGAGTCCGGCGCGGAGGTAAAAGCCCATCAGGATTTCGCCTTTCTGGGTATCGAGCTTGAATTCACTACCGCCAGGCGTACCACCACGCTTTCCGAAGAGCTGGGTGGTATCATCGTCGTAGAAGAACTCGATTCCATCCACAGCAAAGCCATGATAGACCTTGATTGACATCAGCACCGTCCTCCTCTTCTCCTTGTTGGTAATCCAGGCACTCGAGAGGAGCACCTCTTGCGGTTGGGAACCCTCAAGTTGGGAGTAGCCAAGCTTGGAACCGATGAAGCCCTTGCGACCGTCTGGAAGCTTGGTTCGACTTGCTTTCGAACCGAGCTTGCTGATGTCCTCAACCACATGCTTTGAACCGCCATAAGAGAAGACTTCTAGCTTGAGAGGTTTCTTGCGCTTGTCTGAGGGAAGTTTGGCGCGAAGATCGGCCTCAGTGACGGTCAAAAGGCGAGGACCGCTCATGTTACCGTCGTTCTGCAGGTATTCTATCCATGTGTGGCAGACATCATCGCCTTCAGGGTACAGCTCAATCCAGGCGATTCCAGTTTCCGCGGTGATAAGAATGTTTGAATTATCAACAGTCCAAACTTGAACACTGTCATCAGGGGGAAGAGGAGCATCCTGAGGAAGGCGGAAGCAAGGGTGGAAACGGAATCGTAGAACATCGAGGCGATGCCATCCGCACTCATCGTTACGAGTGCAGAGCCGCTGACCGGAAGATTGAGTGCGTGTGCAGTACGGCTCACGAGTGGTAAAAGTCCGGTTTAGGCGCACGTAATCCCTGAGCATGACACCAGATTCCTGGTGCGGACAGCCAAATAGGTGTCCGGTCTCGTGAAGGTGTGCACCGATGCCAATGTTTGCGGCTTCCCATACACTTCCCGATTCATTGCAGTCGTTTGCCACAAAGTTGGTATCCGTCTTGGTGATGTCGGAGAAGGCCGGGACAACCTCCTCAATGCTGGCCGGGTAACTTTGGAGGGCATGAGAGCCAAAAATGGCCAATCCCATCTCTCCGTCACCACCACCAAGGGCAGCATGACCGCGAACGACCTTGTTGGCGGGATCCCAGTGAGTGTCGAGGAACATGCAGGAGACATACTGCTTCTGGCCCGGCTTGGGCCTGAAGTATGCCTTAACAGTATCCATGGCAATGCTAAAAAGCTTGCCCTTATCCGTAGCCTTCTCGTATTGCTGGGCCACATTCAAGTCACGCAGCTCCTCCACGGTCTTTTCGCACCGGATGATGTGGATCTTGGCCTCATTGCGGTACTGGTTGGACGTCTGGTCGTTGTAGGTTAGCGTACCCGGCTGCCACTCTTCCTCATACCTCCAGCACCGGCGGCCAAAGCCGTTGCGGAACATCTGTTCTCCAGTGAAGGCTTGCCAAAGGTATGCAGCCATGCGGAACTTCCGAACCGCAGTATCAAGTCCATTGCCCTCGCCCTGAACGCGTTCGGGCACCGCATCGAATGTACCCGGGGAATCCTTGCCTAGAATTATGGCCAGATGTAGAGGCGGTGCCGCGTTAAGAGGCAGGTAGGTGATGTCGATCCATGACGCGTGAGAGGGAATGGAGGTTCCGCTGTTGGAGAGCTTTGGCGAATTGAAGTCGAGGCGGAGGGTATTAGCGCCAGGCTGCAAGACTACCAGAGCCTTGAAGTGAGAGTCTGACACAGGCCAGCTGGTGGCAGGAAAGCTATCCTTGTCATGATTGACGGTGACGGCACCGTCCATGGTCTTCGAGTCGGGTTCGCCGATCACGCCTGATATCAGCAGGACTTTTTGATAGACCTGCAGACTGATTAATGGATGACCATATGTATGATTGGCGGAGTTCGTACCATGGCCCGGTTGTCGATAGAGGTGACGCGCGGCGCATAAGGCGACGTAGGCGGGTTCTTGGGCGGCGGGGTTGCCGTTCCATTGAGGCCCTGGACTAAGTTTTAGAATCATAGGGATCCTGGACGTTTAGAAACATCATAGAACTCACGATAGAACTCATGCGCTTTGTGGCTGTTGTTGCGGGTCTGGAAGGAAGCTGGGGGACAGGAGGTACAGGAGTAGGACCGCCATTGACTGCCTTTGAGTTTGTGAAGCTGCTCTCGCCAGGAAGCGAAGGGGGCGGCGTTGTCTGCTGGTAGACGGAGCTAAGGGTAGATGAGCTCTTGCTCGTAGGAATGGACGTGCCAGAGCCGTTATTCGCCGGGTCCGAGGACGAGGTGTCGGTGCGAAAGCTTCTGACGGACCTCCGGCGGAAGTCCTTGAGGAACGAAGGCATGGCGGCGGCTTGCAGGCGTGGCTGCTAAAGGGCGTATACGAGGAGCGGCGGGGGCGCGCGCGCGCGAGGGAGGGGAAGTTTGTATAAAGGTTGAGGCGCGGGAGTGCGGAGCCGCTAAGGGCGGAGCGCAGTATGCAGTCTGGAGAGGCAAGAGGATGACGCGGATGGGTTTGCGGTGGTGTGGAGGTGCGCCCGCAGGAGTTCCGCGCTCAGCGAACGACAATGGCTGGCATGTGAGAGCACAATTGGTGAGCGAGAGGCTGCGAGGACAAGTCTGAGAGCGCGGCGGGTGCGAAGGGAGCGGATGGTGACGGTGTCCAGTGCAAGAGGGCCGGCCGCTAAGGGGATTACGAGCTCAGTCTCTCTATCAAGCAAGCAAGCTATCAACTGCAACCTGCACGCTGCGCCGATCTGCGCCGGCGCAATAATCGCCAGGCGGGGACCTGGGACCGTGAGCGGGCCGCAGCACACACATTTCAGGCGCCTGCTGCGTCCGCGCGCACGCAACCGACCAGCGCGGGCGACAATTTTTATCGCTACGCCGACCGTGGGCGCGGCGGTGCGTCGTCGTGCTATCGCGGTGCGCCGCTGAGGCCGCGGGTAGGCGTTTCATGCGCTTCAAACGCTGCCCGTTTCAAGCCAATGACGCTGGCGGCTGCTCAGCGCTGCGATCGCTGAATCGTACGCCGGGCGCCACTCTGCCAAGCCCGTAGCCACAGAAATAGCAACCCCGGCCCGCGCGCTGCGTCCGCGCTGGCCTAGTCAGCGCGCCGTTGGTAACAGCGCTGTTCCGTAACAGCGCTCACGTAACCCGGCATTACTCTGTACACCCGCCCCTGTTGCGCGCGCCTCGACCCGTTCATTAATGCGCACCAAGCTCGTCTGCTCTCGTGCGTCGCCGGAGCCTGTGCCTCCTTCTGCCCCATCCACCATCGGGCGATCTTCACGATTGCTCCGTAAGGCTTTCCGGAATTCAGCCAGCTTCGGTCTCTTCTCTGCACAAAATCTGAACTCTTCCACCGGCTGCCACCTCGAAGCACTCTCGTTCGACGACTGCTCTCCGCCCGAATCACCCGCACTCAGCCGACAACCACCCCACCCAGGCTTTGCTCTCGATTCCGCAGCATGGCGTCGGCAGTCTCGTCCGAGCGGCTCGATCAGCCAGCTGAGGTTGCGAGCAAGGTCCTGAGGAGAGCTCAGGTGTCGAAGGTAGCCTCAATGCAACGGATCGCCTTTCCCTGCCCAGCTGACCTCCGTCTCTAGATGACCCGGGTATTGCAAAACCGTCTAGCTCTCGCGAACGTCAAGGTCAAGCATGGCTGGGAGAACTACAACATTGACACCATTGAGCCTCGGATCGATGTGGAGCTGAAGCGTAAGCGCCCAGCATCCAGCAACGCTACGCTTTCGGATACCTCGTCCAGCGCCTCCGATCGCTTCCATCCTCTCGGTGCTTTCGACTCCTCGCCGCTCGCGGCCCCCATATTCTCTGACGATGTCGGGAGGTCCGGAGGTGGATACGGGTCTGCGAAGAGGACGAGATACCAACCCGACCTGTACAGGCGTCCGGTCTCCAGCAACCACGCACGCACAAGGGTCAGGCCTTCGAGCGCACAGGCAGCATCATGGAAGAGCTCCTACAGACTGCCAGAGTCGTCTCCTGCGTATCGCAAGAGCAGGAACTTCTCGCTACCCCAGGTGCCCAGCCTGTCGTTCGTTTCAGAAGGTTCCACCGTGGCCGACGAACCTCTCTCTCCGCTGCTCTCTGAGGACGACGACGCAGATCTGCCTGTGTCTTCCTTCCAGCTCAATGCCTCGCATCTGCGTTCCTCCCCTCCGCCTCTGCAAAGCCCACGCACGCCTCCTCCTGGCATGTCACGCTCAGGCCGCCTGCGGAATGATACCTTTACGGCTACACCTCGGAACAACCAGAACGGGGAGGAAGATGCGAACCTGCTCATGTACCTGGCTACTTCGCCCTCCCCGGCCAATCCTGGTAGCAACAAGACTCGTATCATGGCCCCCTCCACGCCGCCTCAGAAGACTACGCCCCTTCCGTCTTCCATGATGTCCACTCCTGGCGGTGGTGCTCCCTTCACGGGGTTTGGACTGCACACCCCCGGCAATAACCTGAATTTTGCCGACTTCCTCAACATGACGCCAAGCCCTGCTCAGATCTCGGGCACCTGGAACCGGACTCCTGCAGCTGGTAAAACGCCTCTTACTGCCCGCGACACCAGGAGGCGCTTGAACTTTGATAACCTCCTCCCGCCGACGAGCCACAGTCCCACCGTCGGCTCCCTTGAGCGTTCGAAATTCACCAAGGTCGAAGCCGGTCTGGGCATGGATCTCGGCGGGGAGCTGGTCTCCTAGACTCACCCATTACGAAAGACCTCATGAATGATGAGCTGATACGACGAGCAGCGTGCGCTGTGTTGCATACGGCCAAGCACATGCGCACCGTCGCTCTCCGCCACAACACCGTCTGTTTGCAGCTTGCTTCGATTGTCTATTAATGCCTTTGTCACATTGGTTACATGGCGGCTGCTTTTTATTCATTCGTCAGCAACGGTTGCACATCCAACCGGTTTGCTTCCTCTTTTAGCATCTTTCAGCTTTTTTCTTAGGGATACCACGCACAGCGAGCGACTGTTAACATTGCTTTTATGGAACAAAAGAACAGGGGCGGCATGCCATTTGACCGAGAGAGGCATGGGCCGCAAGGCTTGGGAAGAGGGACAGCGTGGCTGTTTCCGCAATTAATCTCGGGATTTTATGTAGCAGTAGATAGCGATCAGGAACAATGCCAATCGATCGAAGTAGAGCAAATCCGATTGTCACTAGCACGTGCTTTGTTGGGCAAGGGAGCCAGGACCAGGAGTCAAGCAGCAGGCCGAGGATGCACAGAGACTGTTTCCCATTGTTTGAGCCTCAGGCCGGCACGCACATCGGCTGCACATCTGTTCGTCACCAGGAGCTTGGGATGGCTGGAGAGGACACAGAACGCACAGCGCGCCCTAGCAACCAGTCGTCGGGCGCAACCACCCGTTTTGCGAGGCTGGGGGGCTTGGTAGAACGGTGAACAAGCGCGGGATCGGTGCAGGACGGGCTGGAACGAAGGTAGCTGACACGCGCGGCGTGATGCATGCAGATAGTAAGCGACAGCCACCGCCGGGCTACCACGACGACTGCCGCGTTTTGCCTGGCCAGCAGCCTGGACCTGGACCTGCCTGCTTTGCCCCTGCGCGCGCGCCTGACGACCAGTCGGTCTGACAGGTCCTGTTTCTCTGCCGCCCGCTGCTGTGCAACCAAACCACCTTTTTTTGTGTTTCAGCATTCCAGCCAACGCACAGAAAAAAGCCGGGGAAAATATCCGTCAACCACCAGAAGGGCGACAGATTAAGACGTGAAACACTATTGCTATATATTCGCATGGTCACGCCCCGACACACCTGGGTCCATCAGGCAAGCCATGTGGGGAGTCACGTCATACCCAAGACGGTATACCCCAAGCACAAAATGAGGCGTCATCATTGGTGCAATGGGGAATGCGAGAGGAGGAAGCTCCTGCCCACCCATCACGCGGTTGCTTGAGGTACGTGCGCGCGCCGGCGCGCGAGAGAGTCGAGCTCGGTGCACATGCATTGTGAATCGCTTCCGTTCCGGCCTGACCCCGCTTCTTTTCGACGGGATCTGTGTTGGTCGTTCCTTTCGACGGCTGCGCTGAGTGACGATGCGTGGATTGCTGGGCAAGGGAGGGGACAGAGCGCAGCGCGGTGCGCGTCGAAGCGCTTTATTTCTTTTCTTTGTTGGCGGGCCAGATCGTTGTTGGAAAGACGCGTCGACCGTGCTGGGCAAACGCTCAAAGTTTATGCAAGGCTGGAGCGCGTCACCAGCCAATGGTGGGGCACGCCTGCGTACCTGCCCAGGAGGGGAGCCGACCGGGGTGGGAGGTGTATTACTCGACCCCGGGTGTTGAGAACTGGCTGTATTTCTGAGTCAATCCTGACAAAGAGATCAACGCCCGTCAATTGCGCGTTATCTCAACGCTCGGACCATCTAGTTCCTTGGCAGGCTGTCCGAGGAATAGTAGGGAATATGATGAAAACGGGGGGGCCAGGGCTCCGCGTGTGTCCGTCCGCGGATGATCCCAGCCACAAGGCCGCGCAACTTACCCTGCGGGACCTGCCTTGTTCCCTCTCTCAGCTGCGATGGGGAACGGAGAAAGCGGCGGTGGTGCCCGGAATGCGGCAGATGGGATGCTCGTTCCGTGCCTTTGCCAGCTGACCTCTCGTCAGGTCATCGTCATGACGGCTGTTGGATGGGGCTGGTGGTGGTTCAGTGCGCCGCGGGGGCCTTGGTTTGTGGCGTCACCGCATTCTTTTCTTTCTTGTTTGTCTCTGCTGCCGAGTCGCCCGTTCGGTGCTCGCACCGTTGGTTGACGCCGCCGCTCGATAGGACTAGCAGCTAGTTGGCTGGCTTGTGTTGGCGCTCAGCACGGCCTCGAGACGCTTGTTGAGAAGGGGCATGATAAGAGCCGTCTTGTCTTCGCTGAGCTTGCCGGCGGAGCTTGGGAGGGCTACCGGGATCCTTGACGAGCTGGCAATCTTGCTGCTGCTTGTATGCTGCAAGGCAGGCCGTCATCCGGGCGACGGCAGCTGCGGCCCACGACGGCTTTTGCTCGTCTGGCGGCGGCGGTAAGTAACTGTAACTATCGCTGCCCATCATCGGCGATTCAAGATCGTCGCAGGCACCTCTTCATCTCGTTTTCTGCTGCTGCTCGACACCCCACCACCGCAATTTTTAGCACCTGTGCCTTCCCTATCCGCCCCAGCCACCCGAACTCGAAATTCGAGCGCATCGTTTCAAGTCGCTTCTGCATGTGTCAGTGGCTCGTTCGCTGTGGCTTGGCGCTCTCCCTCATTTCGTTTCTCTCGTGCTACGCTCCTGTAAAACATTTTTGATGAAAGAGCCGCCTGCCTGCTCCCTTTCTTTGTGCGCTGTGAGACATCACAACGGGAACCCTTTTTTTTGCCCTTGTTCCACTGAGCCCTATTGTCCCTCCTGACCTCGTGAGGATCGTCGTACGAAGGGGCAACGAATGAGAAGCCCGTCCCCAGCTTCTCCACAGAAAATGCTACATTCAAACACGAAGGCGAAAAGGAAAAAGGCATTCTCCGACTCGAGCCGTTCGGACCGTTGCGGCGGAAAAGCGAACATCACTCTTTAACATACGAGACGCTGCGAGAATTTCGAGATATTTCTACATGCGGAGTCAGTACCTAAACTCCCTATCGGATTTGCCGACAGCTTGCCCATTTCCACTCTCTCGCCCGGTGGACTCCCCTAAATCACGTCATTTGATTGGCCCAGCAGCAGGATGAGACATGCGTCGGAGAACAAGGCTGTACACAGCAGTAAATTGCGTCTCTCTTCCTTTTCCATCTCTCATCGCCCCAGATAAAACGCAATACCCAACGTCCCACCCATGCAAGCGTTGCTGCGGCCTATCCTCGTGTAACGTGGTGCTGTCTGTCTGCAATGCATGCAGCCGGCCTGCATGTGGATCCAACCAACATTCGGTCTCGAGATCTGCTGCCCGATACCCTTTGCTGCAGGGTTGGTCTCGCCGCATATTCTTCTTTTTCTCGCCCGGTTCACCGTGTTCAACCCACGGGAAGGGGGGATGGATGATCTTCCAGATGCGTTTGGCTGCGCTGTTCTGCTGACCATATACTACCGCTTCTCGGTCATCGCCCAACCACGTCTCCGTTCCTTTCCCGCTCCGCTCCCGCAACCCGTGATCGACCCGTCCGGCGAGTGAGCCAGCTCCCCGCTCGATAAGACCCAAAAAGTATCCGAGACTCAAGGAAACTCTATATTCAAGAAATGTAGGTCACGCGCGAAGTACGCAATTGGCAAAGCGATAGCAGCGTCCTACGACATGCATTTTCCCCGTTCCCATTTCCCCAGACGAACGATCATCGCAAGCCGTTTTTTTCTGCGGGTCTTGCGACTCCGCACAGTTTGCCAGACGGATGCCTGCATGATGGTGCATCTGGCGCAGACGCCCTTTCCTTGAGACAGGGGGTTGCCGGCGTGGGTAGTACAAACACTGCATCCTTGGCTTCTACCTGTCATGCGCGGCTGGCCTGGATTATGCTCTCCACGACCGCACTAAAATGCTACAGCAGACAGGTAATAGTAGTGGCCTTCAACAAATGCAACCTTATAGGGGTTTGAACTATTCATCCGGGCGAATACTTCAGCCCCGTATAGCAGCCTTGCTTTGTCTGGCTTATCTATGAGAATGTCGCATTCGGCTCAGCCCGTCGGCTACAGCGCCCCTACGTAAAAATAAAAAGCTAGTCTTATATTTTGGCAAACTGCTTTTCACCTACATCTCCTCTTGCAAATTGAGATCATTGACAGATAAGAGTATCCATTCTCTGCCAAGCTGTGCGGCCGATCCGCTGTCTAAACGAGCCCCTCGCCTCTCTCTACCGAGCTTAAGATCGACTCCCTATATCACTCAGGTGGATCCTATGATACGAGCGCACTTGTGGCCCTGCCTGATAATATTGAGAATTAAGATGGAGTGGCGAAGGGGTCCCGTGTCCAACCTGGGGACTCAAGAAAATATTCACGAGACTGAAACACACCTTAATGGAATATAACATGATCTTGGATTTAAGAATGCTAGAACGAGACTCCCAAGGGCATGCAGAGCAACAAAGGGAAACGAAAGATGGAAGCTTACCTCCTCCGTGTCAATACCACGCGCGCATCAACCGCCACTTACCTCAAGTTCCTCATCTGCGCCGCGGCAAAGCACAGTTCGTAGTCGTGCCCGCAGCGTGCGCAGAGCAGCTGCCAATCGTAATCTGTGTCGTTCTTCTTGCCACAGCCGCAGCACGTCCACCTGATGGCTCCTTCAGAGCACTCAGACACGGTGCAGGACCGACTGTCGCCGAAGAGGCTGCGGAGAAGAGAACCGAAGGGCATGGTAAGTGAGGATATCTTCTTGATTTGCTGTCCGGTTTGTTTCTAAAGATACTAGTAAGAGACGGTAGGAGATTCGATGCACTTATATAGCTGGGCTGCCGGAGCCGTGATGCGTTGTTGCGAGATTTTTGTTGGGCATGGGGAAGACAGCGAGTTAAGTAGAGGAAATGGGAAACAAGGACATTGTTCGAGAAAGAACAAGGAAATAGAAATAGCTCACCGAGCCACACAAAGAACAAATATGCAAGCCGTTGAGGTCGTCTTGTGCCTCTTTTCAACAATGTGGGGCAGCAAAACTCATATAGAGAATCGAGGACTTGACGACCTCAGCACATTATTGATTTTTCACAGGTCGTAAGCGTACGTTCGTAACTCCAAAATTTGGAAGCAGGCTTCGAAGGCAAAGCCAGACAGTCCTTTTCTGATCTTTGTACGCGTTCACGAAAACATCGGTGTCCCAAGGAGGATCTCGCAGGCAACACGAGAACACTCATCACCAACACTTACCGAAATCTCCACCAGCCAGCACCGAACATGCCCCACGAAACGCTCCAGAGCCGCATCCCCATCTCCTCCTTCCGCAACAATTAGGTAAGCCACCCCTCCCTAGCCGATCCCTCCGTCCGCCTTCCAATAACCCTCGGCGTAGAGCTCGAAATGTACCTCGTATACGACAAGCAGCGTGCCGCCGCCGACTACGGCGTCGCGCCCGGCTGGCGCAGCCACACGCCCACGCACTCCTGGTCGCCAATAGCCCAGTCCCTGTCGCCCTGGTCTCCAGGATCCGACACCGACACCGACCACTTCGTCGACGCCAGCGAGCTCCACTGGAGCGAGCGCCCCGGCGAGGCGAGCCCCGTGCGCATGGCCATCGGCGCGCTGCGGCGCGCGGGCGTGCCGGTGTACCTGCCGCCGGACGAGGCGCCGCAGCAGGAGCACCGCGCGCGGCACGCCAAGTGGCTGGTCGATGAAGACGAGTCGATCTGCGCTTGCAGGGTCGAAGCGCCGTACGAGAGCATGCACCCGCCGTCCGACGAGTACGGGTTGTATGGGCTTGAGCTCATGAGCCCGGTGTACTCGTACGACCGGGACGACTGGCGCGGGAAGATCGCGAAGGTGCTGGAGGTGCTGCGGCGGGCGTTTGATGATCGGGGAGAGAGCGACTGCTATCGCCTGTACGTGCCACAGATGGCGGGGATGCATGTGCATGTGGGTCTGGGGGAGCTGGTGGGCGAGGAGCCGCGGGTGGTGAAGTACATGCTGCCGCTGCGGTCGTTGAAGAACTTCATGCAGCTGGCGACGGGGTTCGAGCGTATTACGGACGAGCTGCATGCGACGTCGAGGATTGATTGTCGGGGTGAGTATTGCACGCCGCCGTCGCGCTTTTACAAGACTCGGAATGGCAAGGAGCCGAAACCGCTGACTTTCTTTGAGGACTTCATGGATTCGACGAAGGAGGCCAATGGAGAGGTACCGTCTCTAGAACATGTTAGCAGTGATGACGGATCTCTCCCGGAGATACCTACTGAAGAACTCACAAGGGTTTCGCCGGGAATCGTGGCGGATGCACTCGACACTGTGGAAGCTTACTCTACTAACAACCCGAAGTCGTTCGATGATGTCAAAGCTAGAATTTTCGATCCACAGTGGAGGGATCAGAAGCTAAAGGCGCTTCAGGACGCTCGCGAGGGTGGCGAGAGGCTCGCTTTCAAGGTCGCTGTCCTGGTTGCTGCGACCCTCGAAAATGCCCTTTCACATTGGAGTCCCTTGGCCTACTTCTACAGGCCCGAGATCGCCATGGAATACTCTCGGGAGGATGAGACTGGCCAGCGCACTCGTGTTACTTATATTCAGAACGTGTACAACGAGGTTGGAGCCCTGGCCATGATGTTGCCCAGGAGTCCTCCTCCCAGGGTTGTTACTGGAAGCTCTAGTCCACGCACTGCTAGTGAGGTGGACAGCGAGCAGATGGATACTCGTTCAAGCCCCACCGACGAGCCTGAAGCCGAGGCCATCGTAGGACGCGCATATGGGACGACTGTAATTGAACGGTGTCAGTACATCGAAGACTACATCCAGACACACCTCGATATCGACAATAGGCAGTTCACGTATAAGCGGTCACAGGCCTACAACTTGATGAACTTTGATGTCGGTTACAATGGCCTATTGAAGAGGAGCTGCTTAGGAACCATTGAATTCCGGCAGCACCGCGGGACCATCGACGCCGACGAGGTGATTGCCTGGGTCGAGGTTGCGACGAGCATGCTCCGTTTCGCGCACACGAGAGCCTTGACGCAGGGCAGCATGATGCCGGTGGTCGAGCAACACGCGTACGACCCGGCGATGGGTTTCGATCCTTTTCTGCGAATGATCGATGTGCCGGAGACGACACTTGAGTACTACCACAAGTAGCTTGACATAGACCTCGACCGCGATGTCCGGGCCCAGGGTGATGCTCATACCAAGGTGGTTGAAAAGGTCGAGAAGACCGAGATTCGTCGGTCTCGCGTGCTGCCGCTGTCACGCATCTTTTCGCTGCACCGGGAGCAGCAGAAGGACCCCGTCAATGTCCTCAGGACCATCAGGATGCGGCTGAAGAATGGAGATTACGGACTGCCTAAAGAAGTGGGCTTTCGCCTCCTGGAGAAGAAGTACCCTGACCTGGGCGAAGCGTATGCGGAATACAGGTGGACGGCTAAGTCTGGGCAGTGGTGGGATGAGTAGAATACCATTAACCATGACTCCCTGTTTTCCTTACTTGGTACAGTATCTTATTAGACAGAATAAAGGACTTGTGATCAAAAGAAAGATTGAATGAAACGGTGAAACGATGCTGGAAGACATGAGATAGCTACTAGATCTCGCCGGGAAGGGTTGCGGCGTGAGCAACCCGAGGAAATCGTTGCCGCAGCTGACGGAGCCAGATGGCTGGAAACGGCCGCACACGCGGTGTGAGACATGGGATAGAAGAGGTGTGAGGGGCTCTTTCACAGGTGCGATGAGGCGATGGAGAGGAGGGAGGTTGAGTGGACGTGTCGCGAGGAAGGTGATGCAATGTGCAGCTTCCTCCTTTGTTGGCGTGGAACCTGCCAAGTGTCGCAGCACATTCCAACTGTCCCAGGCACTCTCTCCTCTCGCTCTTCAGGCCACGCATGCACAACTGCCTGGCTCCGCGTAACATCCTCATCGAGACCCTCCTGCGCGGCAAAGTCAATCGAGCAAGACGCGTCGCAACACCGGCTCCTCCGGAAACGCCACCCCGCCGTATCACAACCCACCCATGCTCGCGAAACCCCGCCGTCGTCAGCACACGTGAGCGAACATGGCTCGAGCGCGCTTCCAGCAGCGCCGCATAGTCCCCTACATTCTCATTGCCGCAACCGTCCTCTTCTTCTTTTACGTGCTGAGAGTTCCCACTGAGCCCGAAACGTTCCTTTCCTCGCAGGGCTCGCACGTCTCCCACCTCCAGAAATTCAATTGGAGCAAGCGCAAGCAGCACTACCCCGTCAAATCCTTCCGTCCTCTCCCCGAGGGAAAGCCTAAAAGGCTGCCCCAGGTACAGTTTGATTTTGGAAAGGAAGATGCCACTGCCGCCAACCTTCGCGAGACCCGCCGCAGCGAGGTGAAGAAGGCCTTCGAGAGATCGTGGAATTCCTACAAGGAGAACGCCTGGCTGCAAGATGAACTGGCTCCCATCAGCGGCGGCTCGAAGTCCACCTTTGGTGGCTGGGCAGCCACCCTGGTCGATGCCCTCGATACTCTGTGGATCATGGACATGAAGAAGGAATTCGAGGACGCCGTTGCCGCCGTTGCCAACATCGATTTCTCTTCAACTAATGTCGAGCAAGTCAATGTGTTTGAGACTACCATCAGATATCTTGGTGGCTTTCTGGGAGCCTACGACCTCAGCGGCGACAAGCGGCTGCTAAAGAAGGCGGTTGAGGTAGCAGAGATGCTGTACGTTGCTTTCGACACTCCGAATCGCCTGCCCATCACCCGCTGGAATCCAATCAAGGCTCTGAGTGACACACCTCAAGTGGCAGATCCGACCGTGCTGGTAGCCGAAATCGGATCCCTGACCATGGAGTTCACACGGCTCTCTCAGGTAACCAAGGATACCAAATGGTATGACGCCGTTGCGCGCATCATGGACGAATTTGAGAGTTCTCAGAAAAAAACTTACCTACCCGGCATGTGGCCCGTCATGGTGAATGCGAAGGATTCCGACTTCACCCAAGATAATTTCTTCACCTTGGGCGGCATGTCCGATTCTCTGTACGAGTACTTTCCCAAGACATACGCCCTGCTTGGCGGCCTCTCGTCACTCTACCGCACCTTCTACGAAGGATCCATGGAGGCCGCAATCGAGAACCTCATCTTCAAGCCCATGGTTCCCAATGGTGCCGACATTCTGGCAGCAGGTTCAGTGCGGACAGACAAAACTGGCAAGCCCTATCTCAATCCAGAGTGGCAACACCTCGTCTGCTTTGCCGGTGGCATGTTCGCGCTCGGCGGACGCCTGTTCGAGATGGAAGACCATGTCACCATCGGCCAAAAGCTGACGGACGCCTGTATCTGGACGTACAAGGCCTTCCCTCTCGGCATTATGCCCGAAATCTCGCACCTGGTCCCCTGCCCAGCGGATCCGCACGCCTCATCGACGAAGCTCTCGCCCGGCTGCGCGTGGAATGAGACCTACTGGAAGGAGCAGATACAGCAGCGCATGACGCGCCATGAGCGCGCCAACGTCGACCAGTACATCCAGCAGGATCGCCTGCAGCCGGGCTTCGCGTCTGTAGAGGATCGGAGGTACATCCTTCGCCCAGAGGCCATCGAGAGCGTATTCGTACTGTACCGCATCACGGGCAAGCAGGAGTTGCAAGCAGCTGCGTGGGATATGTTCACCGCTATTCAGCAAAACACTCAGACGGACTTGGCCAACGCGGCGCTTGCGGATTGCACAGTGACGGAAGGGAAGGCGCCGAAGATGGATTCGATGGAGGTAAGTTGTTCCGTAGAGTATTGGAAATCGTCTTTTTGCTTGCTAACGGACTACTGCAGAGCTTCTGGTTGGCGGAGACGCTGAAGTATTTCTACCTCATTTTCTCGGAGCCCGACGTGATCAGCTTGGATGACTATGTCTTCAATACGGAGGCTCACCCGTTGAGGATTCCGAAATAGGGTGTTTTGGAGTAATTGATGATTCTCTACCTTTTTGACTTTGTTTGGATCAGGTTCGTGATGGTATACACGCGTGATATCGAAATCAAGTGCTTTTCCCTCCCTTGCTTTACGCCTCGTGAGTTCGTGTCGATGTTCTCGATTTAGTTCTCAAAACTGTGCCTGTTCTTCTCTCCAGTTTCTGGTCCATCAGTCTCTCAGTTTGGCCCAGCTTGGCTGTGGTCGAAGTTATTTCATGGCGGAAGTCGGGCCATACTTGTTCTCTTCCGTCTGCCTCAAATTCAACCCTCTCCCTGTCACAGCTCTGCTACTTGAAGTCGACCCTACGGTATTGCGATGCAGTGGCGGTGACTGGCATTGTCGAAATTTATCAGCGTTGAGCTCCATTGCTCCAGACCGATCATCGTCGATTACAGTTAATGATGACGCAGCAATGGCAGCCCATTGTACTCACTCCATCATCCCGTCTCTTGCAGGGAGATCAAGAGTGCAATGAGAGCTCGAGGGCCCACAGCAAGCAGCACAAAAGTGTAACCGTTTAGACCATGTGAGCTAGGAGCAAATAAGCGCTCTATTAACACAGAGATCTGCGAAGTCTGTCTGTTTTAATCGGTAGAGGCGAGTATCTCTTATAAAGACGAGCCGTTCCCTCATTCGAGAGCGGCAGGCACCTGAGCGGGTAGGGGTGACTGATCACGTTCAAAGTCGTGGGCACGGCTTTGGGCACGCACAGTCTGATCACTTGCCTGGGTCGGCCACGGCTTCCCAAATTTTCAGGCAATGCTATTTGTTCCAAGTTTTGGGAAGTCACCTACCATGGCGAGTCTATGGAGGTTATTGCTATTCTTAAAGGGCCATGGATCCATTCGTCTTCTGTCCCGTCAGTGAGCCACGCTAGGTCCGGACCTCTCGAACCAGACTGGCACGAAGGTGACTCGTGTCTGGTTGCTCCTGCTTGAGAATCGGCCCCGCTGTCGGTTTCTCATTGAGTCGACCAAAGCTACGGTTTTTAAGACTCAGCATCATCTTCCGGGGAGAGGGGCCAGCGGTGATCATTCTGGCTTTTCCGCAACTTTGATTTTTTTCTGTTTCATGTCCTTACCATGGGCAGTTTAAGCACTCATCTTGACATGGATGTTGTCGGATTCTCTGAATGTTTATCTCCGTATTACAAGGTTGGTGAGATCGGTCTCGCAGACCCGCACCTACGGCCGCTACTGCAGCTGGATTTCCAGTGTTTCCTAGGGTAGTGTTATAGCCAACCTCACAACCTGCAGCTACTCCCTTTTGGAGGTCGGTGGCCACAGCTTCCTAAGGGTCCCTTCTACCACTGGTTTGGATTGCCCTGTATCCACACAATCACTCCCTCGGTTAATTAGACTTGCCGTATAATTTTCTTCACTTTATTCCGGTACCGCCTACCAACGTTCCATAAAAAGCCCAATCAAGCACCGGCATTGTCGACACCAGCCACATCACTCACTTTCGCTTTCCGAACCGCTACGGAACATGAACAAAACAGTCACTCACGACCGTACCATCTTCCGCTGGGACGACCTCCCTGGCGAAATCAAGAACTTGATCTACGAGCACGCGCTCTGCCACAAACCCCACCCCGTCCTCATCGGCTTGACATCCCGCGGACTCTACCACAAAACCACAACCTGTCGCGGCAAATCTCGGACACTGGTCCCTAACATCCTCCTCGTTAATAAACAGATCTATGCGGAAGGAATACCAATCCTTTACGGCGACAATGTCTTGCAATTCAAATACACCTATATTTTCAGCGTCTTCTGCCGCAACCTACGAGCCCCGACGCTAGAACTTGTTGAGTCTATTATCATCTCAAACTATAACTCGATTTCTTGTTTCTATGTGCATGAGATCAAGAGTGCTTTCAGAAAACTGGCCACCGATGCTACGAATCTGC
This sequence comes from Botryosphaeria dothidea, assembly GCA_011503125.2. NCBI lineage: Eukaryota > Fungi > Ascomycota > Dothideomycetes > Botryosphaeriales > Botryosphaeriaceae > Botryosphaeria > Botryosphaeria dothidea. Next base: position 1,664,806 of record WWBZ02000040.1, on the reverse strand, counting down.
GAAGCCTCGTGCTCACGGATCATCCGGATAGCTACATCGGAACCACAAAAGACTCGGTGCAACAATTCTACGATGTTGCCAAAGACTGGGTCATGTCTCTAGGAAGAAACAAGGACGAGCGGCAAATGGCGGTCGCGCGGCTATTGGAGTTTGGCCCTAACGCGGCCATTTCGACGAGTCAGAGGTGGAACAACGAGGAGTTCATGAGACTGCTTATGAAGCGCATTGCTAAAGAAGATATACGAGGATTTTGCACAGAGAAAACGGGGTTCTTTAACGACTGGATGTACCGCGTTGAAGGTTTTGTGAATTTCGATTTTTGAAGCACCATTTGGGACTCCGTTCTCATTCCTGTTCCATGATACTTCATCTGTGGTAATCATAATGTCTGTACAAAGTGTCAAACTTGCTGAAAGCTGCAAAGAATCATTTGCCTTTTGTTGAAACAAAGAAATAGTTTCCGCCCCGATGTCGTTAAGAACACTCGCACGACGGAAATGCTTCAACAAAGACTCACAACAACTTCACCGCAATGGAGGGTCCGGAAGTTTTCAGAAATTTCGTCAGTCCTCCCAGCTTCTCTCAGTGCTTTGTGATACGCCTTTACATCCAAGCAATGCCAAAAGTCTCCATACTCGCACCACCCACAGCGAATCAGCCAACAGTTACAAGTCGTCCCGCAGCGCCTCGGACCCCTTTGCAGGAATGGAGCACGCGTCCGCAATCGCTGCGAGGATGGGAGGTGCAGGATCCAGTATCACTAAGATCAGTTAGCAGGCACGAGGACACAAAGCGTGAGAGAAAGGAACGGAAAAGGTATCAACTGTCTCTCGCATATTGTATATACACCGGGAGGATACAGCTCAAAAAGAAAAGATCGAGAAATGTCATAAAAAGTCTTTGTCATTCACGTATCGAGGATAGATTTTTCTTTAATTTATCTGTTTCTGTCAAGCCCGCCTGCCCGTTAAACCGCCCTCCGTAAGACCGAGCCCTACCCAGTCCGTCCACGCCTTCCTCGTTCATTCAAAAAGTTCCCCGGTCTGGCATCATCCCTTTGCATGACTTTCTTTCTTGGCTCCCCCTTTCCCCCCTTAGTCCATTGAGAGTGACTTCGCACCGCGGAGATGTGCGCCTCCTTCCTGTTCATGACCCTTTGAGCCAGAACAGGCGATCCCAGAAGCCAGTTCCCAGGAGCCCAGCCAAAGGCATGCGGCGCGGCATCGTTCTCTTCCCAAACCCGAGCCCTTACTTTCCTCAAATCTGTCCTCATACATCATAGCAAGAAAAGAATAATAACAAAAAAATGCGTATACTCAGTCAAACGGACCCGCCATCGCCTCCCAAAACCATCCTTCTCAGTAAAAAAAAAAAAATCAAAGAACCGTTCTCCTTTCATACCAATTCCCCTGATACGCCTCACGCGCCTTTGACAATCTCGGGGGACAGCAGGGAACAGGCCCATGTGGATGAAAAACAAGGGGGAAAAACCTAGTGAAGATACCACGGTTGACCATGAGAGCTGCCAAAACAGGGAGGCAAACGAAATAAAGTGGACCAACGCAGGAGGGACGGAACTGAGGCGCTGGCGGCACACCTCAACTCGCCACTCCAGCGATGCCCAAATGATTAAAGCGAAGAGACGGTGTCAAGCCGCCAGAAGTAATGAGATAGGGATAAAAAGAGGATTTGGTCGTGTCCCGTCTAATTTCCGACCCGAGATTGGCATCCGATCTTCAACGCTGCGCAGAGAACAGCGGATAGGAATGCGGCACCGCATGACAGGCCTCAAAAGCGCCGGGACGACATTTGAATTTTTAAACACATGGGTTTGAAAGTGAAAAAAAAGGTTGAAAGAATATCAAAAGTTCGGGGCATGCGTCTTTGCACGGCATCCCAAAAGTGTGAAGTTTAATAGTAGAATTCGAAAAGTAGAGGAGAATATTGTCATAAGACAAAGTGACCGGCCACGAATAGGGATAGAGGAAACGCCGGGTATCAAGAAAAGCAGCAGGGACGTATACCCGAGCAAAGATCGGGGCGAAGTAAGGGTGTGTGGGGGAGAAAAAGAGAACCTAATGTGTAGTCGATTCTTCCCCAACGTACGATTAGCATCTTGAGAGTGAACAGATCAGGACCCCAAAAGCGTCCGAACGTCCGAACCCGCTTCTTAGACGCCTCCGCCCCAAACTCCTGCGTGTGTTTTGTTCATAACATCTTATCATGAGGGTAGGCGTACCAAGCTGAAGTGATTTTTGGGAAAGGAATCCGTCAATTCCTTCAATCCAGCATGATTACCTCCGGGTTGGGCCTTGTCGGCTGCTGCTGTTGGTTTTGTGGCCTAGGCTGACCCTGCGGTTGTGGCCTGTTCAGTTGGACCTGTCCGGCGTGTTGCTGCGCAGGTGCAGCGCCGCCCACCGGCCTATCTGTGATCGGTCTCTGGAAGTTCTTGACCACTTCATCCAATTTTTTCAGCGCATCCTCCACGCCCTCTATTTCCGCAACGATGCCGGTCCTGACACCCAGCCACTTGTCACCTCTTTGTCTAAACAGCTCCTTTGTTGCCGCAGCGAACTCTGGGGAGCGAGGGGCGTTCTGCTGGCTGCTCGAATCATGAATATGCCATTCCATGGAATCATGTCGCGTTCGTAACCGGATGTCAAATGTTGTAGCGGGATTCTCGTAGCAGATTCGATACCAGTCCAGGGATCGGGGGTTCACGTAAGGTTGGGATATGGAGGCAGGTGCAGGCGTGCTGTTTTCAATGAACTCAAAACCTCTGAGCAAAGGCATGGTCTGCGAAAGAATCTTCATGAAGTACGCAAACGCCTTGCCACTGTCTCGGTCGTTGAGGACATGTTTGAGAAAAGTTGCCATACGCCTGTGGGGGTTGTTTGGTGAGATATGCAGCTCGACGGGAGACCCTTCCGGAAAGCGAATGTCAGCTTTGTAGTTTCCACAATAGCGGAACACAACCCGGGATAAGCTGATGTGGTCGCAGCGAAGCTTCTGATCCTTGGCAACTTCCACAATCCTGCCAAGGCGCTCGATCCGCTTAAGACGATTGATGATCTTCTCCAAGAAAGGCTCGCCGAAAGGTGTGCGTAGTCTGACTTCAAAGGTACCATCGCTGTTGAAAGAAACATCTCCAGCATGTGATGACACCAGGTTGAAATCCACATGGCCTTGTGCCATCTCACCCTTAACAGCGTGAACAAGGCATCCCGTCTTTGTATCGACACCCTTATGCTGGAGCCTGAGAATCTCACCAGCCCAGTTATTCTGCTCATCCTTCTCGCCAAGGAGTGGACCACTCTTGATGAACAACGCAGGCGTGACCTGGGAGACCGCGCGATCTAAAGTAGTCTTTTTTCTCTTTTGATCGCGGATGATGCGCAGAGCATGCGGTACGTGCAATCGTCTGAGCTCTTTGACGGCAATTGCATAAGTGAACTGAGCGCAGGCAAACCCTTCCACAGCACGGAGGAATTGCTGGGATACTGGTTGCTTCCTTTCTGATGGCGAGGTCCCCATAAGTGGAATTGACTCAAGGATGCTGTTGCCGATATTCTCGTTGGCCCTAGAAAATTTTGTCAGCATGGTAAGGGGTTTGCCTTGTACGCATGATCTACTTACAGCTCTACCAACCACCAACTCTCCCCATCCAGATTGACAGTGAGCCCGAGTACCCATTTCGACTTCCAGTTCTGGCACCGATAGAAGCTTTGGGCAACCACCTTTTGATGTAGCGTTGCGCTGGTGGCATCTGGCCGGATGTTGATGTGGCGTAGCCGCGTCCAGCCTACGTTATGAGCCTCTTTGTCAATCCGGACGCGAAGAGCATTGCATATCAGAGACTCTATCCTTGGAGCTGCATCGATGGCAATGTCTTTGACGTCTCTCTCAAGAGCCAATGAGAAGTGGGTCGCTGGCTTCAGAGACAATCTTCCCGAGACTGGATCGATCTTGACCTCTGTCGCTTTAGACGTGGTACCCGGTCGTAGGGAGAGGCAGCAGTCAGTCGGTTCAGAATCTGAAGTGATCTCTTCCATAGAGAGTCCGGAGTGGTTGTGTGACAGCAGGGATAGCTGGTCTCGCACGGACTTCAAGACGAAGCTAATATGTAAGGCAATGATAGCTTTCAGGATTCTTTCCAACGACAGATCGGCCCAATCGATTTTGAGAGGAATATTTTCGACCGGTACACCTTTACGCGTCCACCGGAGAGAGAGCTGTGGCGGATTGGGTCCTCTCCAAGATGTTTTGCCGGATTTAGGATTGCCGCTGGAAATTCCGATCTCGATCCAACTCTTTGCTCCAGGTGTACCAGTCCAGTATTGCACAGTCAACGACCGATGAATCTGCTGAATGCGCAAGGAACCAGCCCATGCTGTCTCGGAAAGTTCTTTGGCTTGCATCCTGAGAGTCGTGAGCTTGTGCGTTAGCACGAAGCCATGGAGCCAATCGTAGATTCCGCTCAACCCCGAATTCGCCAAGACCACGTTAGCCTCTGGCTCAACGAAGTCGCGGAACCACGCATCTGGAACTTCCGGTTTTGGACTGAACAGGAATCGCACGTCGACTATGAAGAACGGCGAAGTAGGCTCCTCGTCTGCTATTGAAACGTCAAGCTCGAATTCGGACGGCACCCGGAACGTGGCGCGGCCACTTGCGATGGACCAATCTTTCATGTGCCGCGGGAGCTCCTCGTGCAAGTTGATACGGATGGCAAGGAGCGCATTCAGGTTGGTGACGGTTTTGAGCATTTGCTGTGGAGTCAGTGGTTCCGCGGGGATGTAGCCCAACTGATCCCGTCAGCTTACGCAACTTGAGACGTACGAAAGAGCAAACATACATCTGGCATCCACGGAGTCTTCCCAGTGCTGAGCACCTCTAATGCGGTCCTGAGGTCTGGGTTTGGAGCCTTTGCCGGCTCCATGTTGAGCTTCAATTGACCAATCCACTTGGGCGCTTCTTCATAGTGGGCCATTTGCTCCGTCAACCACATGTTCAGGTCGATCATCTTGCTCACATCATCACAGTTGCGACTCCATTTTGACAGCACGAGCAGTTTGATGAACTTTTCCCTCTCACCCCACGCCCAATTCAACATCAACGTCTTCTTCTCCTCGTTCTCCTTGGATTGAGGGGCCGAGCCATTGGTCATATGTCCATTGATACCGTTCATTGCCGGGGCGGGCGAGATCTGCAGGTTGCTCATCTTGTCCAGGACCTCGCCAAGCGAGACGTTAGTCTCTTGCGCAACCCTATCTACCAGCTTGCCAAAGGGCAGGTAGAAATCGTGGTAACTTGTCAGCTCCGGCGGGAATTGCGACAGGCCGGTGGACGGGGATTGCGGCAGAGAGGCCGCACCGTTCGTAATGGAGTTGCCATTCATGTTCGAGGGACCATCGAGTTGCGGCAGCGGTACATCGCCATTGAGCTTGGGCTGCGCGGCCGCGGGCGCAGCCGACGCTCTGTCGTCCAGCTTGCCCAGGCCGGCGCCCTGCGCGCCATTCCGATCCATCGAGACGATGCCGGGCATACTCCTCCCCTTCGCTCCGTCGGCGCCGTCGCCGTGGCTCCCCTGCACCCCCTCAGTCCCGTCCTCCGCCTTGCGCTCGGCCAACGGTATTTTGGAGAATTGCGGGAGATGGCGCGCGACGGCTGCGATGGGTTGGAGGCGGGGACGCGGGGCCGCGAAGCTCGAGTGCGGCGGCCAGGCGGCGGGATCAACGCGCAACGGCGCAGGCAGGTGAAGTCCGTGAGGTGGCTTTGTTCGTCGGACAGGAAGGCGGGGATGGGCAGCGGGGCGCGGAGTCTGGTGGTTTGCGGTTGCGAGAGCGTCGGGACGTCGGGCTTGAGGGGCTTGAATGTCGGCGGCGAGCGCGCGTCGGGGTGGTGGTGGTGGTGGTGGTGGTGGTGGAGGAAAAGAGCGTTGCAGTGATGATGCAGCAGGTGGTGAGGGCCGCAGCCGGGCCTCACGGCGCCAAAGTCTTGGCCGACGACCGCGGTGCTGGGCTCCGCTTCTACCACCGTTGTCCAGACAATTTCAAGGCTCGCCCTGCATGCCGCAATTAACCAGCTCGCAAATGCTCTGCCAGCGCACGCGCAACAGCGGCTTCCACGTCGCGCGCCAGCTCTCGCGCGCAGCTTCTTGCAAACACATGGCCGGGCGGCCTCCGTTGCGGTCGAAATAAACGAGGCGCGAGGGTCGCGCGTGCCAGCGCTGCCTGTAACCCGGCACCGCATCCATCTCTCCTGAGCAACTGTGCTTCGCTCCTGAGCCCGCCCGACACGAGGTCCGGCTTGTGCTCACGCCAAACGTTTGTGAAACATGGGCAAATAGTAACGCGGCCACAACAAATGTCCCCGGTTTCATGGTTTCCGCCGCTGTGCTGACGGCCCAGCGCTGCATCGGCTCGCGCTCCGCGAACACCACGGCACGATCCTAACCGATGTTGCAGGGCAGGGTGATCGCCAGCAATCGGAGAGGCCAGGGACCCTCCAGTAAGCGCCGCGGCCTGCGTCTATCACACCAGTCCTCCATCACTTGCTCTTTGCTGCCCGTCGCCCGGCCGCCATTGTTCCCTTCAACTTGGTGTGTAGCACAATTTGAGCTTTGTCTAAAATGCTTTTTTATCGACACCGAAAGAGGAAATCGAACAGCCGCCAGCACTCTACCACGCTGAACAAAGAGGCATTGCAGTCTTGAGACCGCGGGGCTCTTCCTGACGACTGATTCTTCACACATGCATGGTGGGCTGTATGTCATGCGCCGGAGAACGGAGGCTCTATCGATTGCGCGCGTAAGGAAGCAGACGGATGCAAGCTTGTACCGGTAGACGGCAGTCGCTGAGAGACAAGCACCTAGGCCTTCAAGAGGCAACAGGCGGAGTCAAGGCCGTGTCGAGCGGCCTATTCCCGGAGGAAGGTGGGGGTGCCCATCGGCGCGACTTCGCTGCCAAAGTACCTCCAGACGCATTCACCTCGCGCTCACGTCCCTCATGGTGTCGTCCTCGTGTTCGCGTGGTGTACCTCATCGGCAATCAATTGCTCGCCCTGTCCTTATCTGCTCGGCAAAAAAGCCCACCGCGTCCGGCCTGTACGAGTAATGGCCAAGCTGGGCGGCTTTCGAGGGGCCAGCATGGTGGAAAGCATGGCAGTGAAGCCTGCCCTGCTGTAGGGGTGTGCTAGAGAGCTACTTATACCCTCTGAGCACGCCGCCCTAGCCTGGCCCGTATGCACTTCGCCGTGTTCGTGGTGGAATGCGCGGCGGGCACAATCTACTATCACCTGCTGGGCTTTGGCGCTTGCTGCCTCGATCACGCGCGAAGATCGCATCACGGTCACGGAGATCCACAACCTGACCGCGACCTGTATCAGACGGAACTCAGCTTGTGTCTTCTCTTTTCCGCCATTGCGGCGGCCCACGATGGACGGTGAAGGCCTTCAGAGAGCGTGATGCGTCTCAGCACTGGCCGGTTGCACTGCTCTATCCACGGCGACAACCCCCCTCGCTCAGCCAACCCTGTGCTCGCACGTACCCCCAAGCGGACCGAATCATGGTCCTGCGCCAACAACACCCACCTCCGCCTCCGCACCCGCCTTCGCCGCCTTTCCGCCCAGACCTCGGTCGCCAGTCATCCACCGCATCCAAGCGCTCCTTTCACTCCTCCTACAGCGCCGACGATGAGCGCTCGATAGTCTTCGACATCATGGGCCCTGACCGCGAGCGCGACATCCCTGCGCGTCCGCCGCAGTATGACGGCGAGGATACCTCTCTGACCTCGCGCAGAGAGCTTTGGGGGTTCTATGTCTACGGATGGGCTGCTGAGGTATACAAAATTGTCTGAGACACTTTGGAGAGCATGCGCGCTGAACTATTCCAAGGTTTTCGTAGTCTGCGGTGTTGGTAAGCTACATACAACCAGCCATGTTGCGGGAGTCGCGATGCTTTCTCCCTGCACGGAGCAGACCCTTGTGAATCCGACGTAAACGCTTCTGTGACTCTGTCTCGGTCCGCTTCGTGCACTGTGTCCAGTCTTGTCCGAAGAGTTTCTGGTCCCCGACAGTCTGCTCCGGCGCTCGCGAACCCACTCTGATTAATCGAGACTGACCATAACTTCAAGGATCCTTCATACCTATTACCCTCGAGCAGCTAGCACGAGAGCGCGGGGTTCTCCAGACCGATGGGAAGACACCGTGCACCACCGCCTTCGACAGGCCTCAACCGCCGAGCGAGCTTTCTGGCCGAACGCCCACTTCAGATGCTGCACAATGCGTGGTCTACATCTTGGGTGCCGAAGTGAACACGGCAAGCTTTGCCATGTATACGTTCTCCATCAGCGTTCTAATCCAGGCCTTGTTGATCATATCCATGTCTGGAGCGGCCGATCATGGCAGGTACAGGAAGTCATTCCTGCTTAACTTCGCCTTCATTGGCTCTATTGCGACCATGCTCTTCCTTCCTGTTACTCCTCAGATATTCGTCTTGGGGGCATTACTCGCCATCATTTCCAATACGTGTTTTGGCGCCTCTTTTGTCTTACTCAATTCGTTCCTTCCCCTGCTCGTCAGGAATCACCCCTCTGTTGTGGAATCCTATCCTGAATCTGAGGATTCATACGACGAAGACGAAGATGATTATCACGACCGCGATCATTCCGGTACCGAAGACGAAGAGGAACTGGATTACGATGAAATGCCCAATCAGAGGTCTGCGTTGCTGAGAAGGTCCTCAACTACAGACTATACCGCCCCGTTCCCGAAATCACCAGCTGTGAGTATCCAATCCGAATATATCCGGCACAATTTTGAGCCCTGTCATATTTGCTCTCACAAGTTACAACGGGGCATGGATAAGCCGATGTGATGAATGAGGCCAACAACTGGGTGGCATAAGCGCACGAGATCTTGTGCTATTGCGTTCTCAAGGAGCCTCGACTACCCTCGTCTTTCCGTTCTGCTCCATTGCCATTTTGATGATGGTATGTCAAAAGCTTTGTTCATTAGGCTGACTTCTGGATCAGACTTCGTCACATGAACTAGCCCTTTCTACAAGGATCAGCTCGTACGGTATTGGCATTGGTTATACAGCTGCCTTGTTGGTTCAGGCTTTTGCCATTATCATCGTCATGCAAGTCGATACTACTTCAACAAACTTCTCACTCCGACTGGTATTGTTCTGCGTCGGCGCTTGGTGGTTCATCTTCACCATACCCGCAGCATTCTGGCTCAAATCTCGACCTGGACCTCAGCTCCATCTTGATAACACTGGTGGAAAGTTTCAGACCGGCTGCGACTACTTCAAGTATTCTTGGAGGTCATTAGGGAAGACAGTGATGCATGCGCGGAAGTTGAAGGACGTCCTTCTCTTCCTTGGCGCATGGTTTCTTCTGAGCGATGCTATAGCAACAGTGAGCGGCACTGCCGTCCTCTTCGCGAAGACATCGCTTTCCATGAAGCCGGGAGAGGTCGCCTTCATCAACGTAGTCGTCACGATAACCGGCATCATCGGGGCATTTTCGTGGAGTCGGCTGTCTATCATGATGGGACTCAAGCCTACCCAGACGATTCTCTTTTGCATCGCTCTCTTCGAGCTGATTCCTATCTATGGCTTGATCGGATACATACCAGCAATTCGCAAGTTGGGGGTCTTCGGCCTCCAACAACCGTGGGAAATGTATCCATTGGGAGCAGTTTACGGGTTTGTCTTGGGCGGTCTGTCGTCGTATTGCCGAAGTCTTTTTGGAGAGCTCATTCCGCCCGGCTTCGAGGCTGCATTCTACGCTCTTTATGCCATCACAGACAAAGGCTCCAGTGTCTTCGGCCCAGCAGTGGTTGGTGCGATCACCGATGCCACAGGAGGAATACGCCCAGTGAGTTCCTATGAGTACGCTATTTGCGGCATCGTGAAGATAGCTAACGTGAATAGGCTTTCTGGTTCCTGGCAGTGCTCGTGGGACTTCCGTTCCCGCTCATGGCCTTGGTGGATGTTGAACGAGGAAGGGCAGATGGTGCTGCGTTGGCTAGCGCATTGAGCGAGAGCAGAGGAAAAACGCCCGAGCGCGGGAGTCCACGGTCCAGCAGTCCCGAGTCGTTTGACGAGGGAGAGGCGGAGACAGAGCGTCTGACGGGAGAGCCGCACCGGTGACATAGCACTTGGTTTTGGGTTGCTTTGAAATAGGACAGTGCGAAATTAGAATACGAACACGTGCGCGCCATGATGGTGTGGTGAGCGTGCCTGGATGGCGCGCGTGTTGGTCGAGCTTAATTCAGGCTAAGCGGAGAACGAAACCGTGGCCTCTTTCTAATCATGTCAACCACTTTATTGCGGCAATGTTGGCTGAGGCTGGCGTTAGGTTGTCTCAATGCAGCAGCTGGGGCGGAATGGCTCTCGGGACTGGCGGCAGTGGAGCAGCGGCAGTCAAAATAGAAAGCAACAGGAAGACAGGGCCGTGGACGCGGACTACGGCGGCTGTGGTTGGCTGCTGCATGTGCATCTGAGTGCGGATTGAGTGGACCCTCGGCCCAAGCTCCTGCGCCAAGGCAGCCGTGCAGGCCCTCCGCGCGGTTGAAACTAAAGGCCAGCTTGCACCTCTAAATCGCCCCCGGCACCTGCCTTATAAATCACTCCAGCAAGCGGGCCTTTTACAAGAGCTCCGAGTAGCCTCTCCACGACCATCCTTCCACATCCCCTCCCTCCGCGTCAATTGCACAACACACCACCATGAAGAACTTCAAGTCCGTTGTATTCGGCCTCGTGAGCGCCGCCGCTCTCGCCTCGGCTTCCGACGTTGAGGAGCTCACCAAGGACACCTTCGGCGACTTCGTCAAGGGCAACGAGCTTGTGCTCGCCGAGTGTACGTTGGGCCTTCTCCTCGATGGACACGATTGACCCAGACTGACCTCTTCCCCCAGTCTTCGCCCCGTGGTGCGGCCACTGCAAGGCGCTCGCTCCCGAGTATGAGGAGGCTGCCACCCAGCTGAAGGAGAAGAACATCAAGCTCGCCAAGGTCGACTGCACTGCCCAGACCGAGCTGTGCCAGGAGTATGGCGTCGAGGGTTACCCGACCCTCAAGGTCTTCCGTGGCCTTGACTCCATCGCTCCCTACGCCGGCCAGAGGAAGGCGGATGCGTACGTTTCCGCGCGCTGTCTCGATGCACATTTGCAGAATATCTTGCTAACAGACGTTGCAGTATTGTGTCGTATATGACCAAGCAGTCCCTCCCCGCCGTCTCCACCCTCGCCAAGGACAGCCTCGAGGAGTTCAAGACCGCCGACAAGGTCGTTTTGGTCGCCTACTTCGACAAGGACGACAAGTCCACCAACGAGACATTTACCTCCGTCGCTTCCGACCTCCGCGACGAGTACCTCTTCGGTGCCATCAACGATGCCTCGGTTGCCGAGGCCGAGGGCGTCAAGCAGCCCGCCATTGTTCTCTACAAGTCCTTCGATGAGGGCAAGGACATTTACAAGGAGACGATCGAGAAGGAGGCTCTCGAGAAGTTCATCAAGACCGCCGCCACTCCTCTTGTTGGCGAGGTCGGTCCTGAGACCTACGCTAGCTACATGAGCGCCGGCATTCCTCTGGCTTACATCTTCGCCGAGACTCCCGAGGAGCGTGAGGAGCTCGCCAAGGAGCTCAAGCCCATCGCTGAGAAGCAGAAGGGCAAGATTAACTTCGCCACCATCGACGCTAAGACTTTCGGTCAGCATGGTGCCAACCTCAACCTCGAGGTCGGCAAGTGGCCCGCTTTCGCCATCCAGGACCCGGCCAAGAACCAGAAGTTCCCCTTCAACCAGGAGGAGAAGATCACCAAAAAGGCCGTTGGCAAGTACGTCGATGACTTCATTGCAGACAAGATTGAGCCCAGCATCAAGTCTGAGCCCGTCCCCGAGGAGCAGGAGGGTCCCGTCACTGTCGTCGTTGCCAACTCCTACCAGCAGGAGGTCATTGACAACGACAAGGACGTTCTCCTTGAGTTCTATGCTCCCTGGTGCGGTCACTGCAAGTCTCTCGCCCCCAAGTACGATGAGCTCGCTACTCTGTTCGCCAAGAACAAGGACTTCGCTTCCAAGGTTTCTGTTGCCAAGATTGACGCTACCGCCAACGATGTTCCCGATGAGATTCAGGGCTTCCCCACCATCAAGCTTTTCCGCGCCGGCAAGAAGGACGAGCCCCTTGAGTACAGCGGCTCCCGCACCGTTGAGGACCTCGCCAAGTTCATCGCCGAGAACGGCAGCCACGGCATCGACGCCTACACTGCCACGGCCGATGAGAAGGCCGACGAGGACCAGGCTAGCCAGGCTCCTGCCGCCACCGAGGAGGCCAAGGAGAAGGCCGATGAAGCTAAGGAGGGTATCAAGGAGAAGGCTTCCAAGGCCGCCGAGGCAGTCAAGGATGCCGTTGTCGATGACGAGGCCGACATTGAGGGCCACGACGAGCTGTAAATTATGGTTGCCTCTTAAACTTGCACGATAAGAGTTTTTGGGTACTGTATGGGTTCCACTGCTGACACGCGATCCGAAGAAATTTTGTTTTTTGCTACCTCAAGAATACCAAAAAGGGGGTTTTTGTATGATTTTCTTTTTTCTTTTTTTTGGTTGGGGGAGAGGGTCGAACATCCTCTTCTTCGTACTAGGGTTCGTTATGGGTAGTGCTATTATTTAGTTTTACGCACCAAAGGGAGGACGGGTGTAACGGGTTCAATGCAATGGGAATTCTACATGTACAACAATATTCATCATCGCACGTGAATCGTGACCTTGGGAATGACGACTAAGATCGATCTGGGTCCCTGAAGATCGAAACCGTAGAGAAAGGTCTGGAAGGAAAGGTAATCGGGCAAGCTTTGTGTGGGTGTAGCCAATTGTGGACGTGAGACGGCGTGGAAGCTTGAGTCTACGGAGGGACGCTGCAGCCGGCAGTTAGCGCCGAATGTGACACGCTCATAAATAGGCCAAACAATGACAAAGGTTTAATCAAGACTGCCATAGGAAGCCGAAGCATTCGTCCGGTTGGGCCCTATCGCGAGGGAAAAAAAAAACACGAGCGCGTCCGGCTGAATGCTTCCGTTCAGTCCCCACGAAGTCAAATCTTATTGAAGGCTGTCGCAAATTTTATGTATATTAGAAGCACAGGTCGCGAAACATCTTTTCCAGCCTTTCCGGAGGAGAGCGAGAGTTGGAGATGTCGACACGTTGCTGATGATCTCCAGCAGGGGTGGTGGAAGTCAATTGGATGAGGGGGAGTATGAATGGTTCTTTTTGGACAAGTGGCTCTTGTTTGTTTGCGCTGAGAAAGGAGGCCGTACACGGTGACCTGCCTCCGTCTCTCTCCGGACCTCCTTTCGGGTGGGTTGATTCTTGGATGGGGGTGAGGGGGTGGGGTGCGCGGAACTATTTTTTTTTTTTGGCGGAACTGGCGTCGGGGTCCGCTTGCTGCTGAGTCATGCAGCGGAACTGCATGGACGGGGGATGCTGCTTTCGATCCGGGGGCTGCCGGGGTGTTTGGTGGCTGGTGTGAATTGCCTGATTGGTGGGGTGGGGTGTGGGTATATAAAGGGCGGTACGGATACGTTCAGGATGAGTTGGAGCGTCAAAGGATTCTACCATGTCTAGAAACCTCTGGTCAGTGTGCTGAGTAACTAGTATCGTGATGGGGGAAAGGATCCACAGCATCCCTCGGCTGGGCGCTGTGAGGTAAGCCGTTTGTTGGGTCTATGTACTCTGCCATGTCGGCGAGCTATTCATGACTAGGTCATGATGCTGGTAATGGGCATTGCAAGATCCTGGGGATATGCCGCTTTGTACAAAGATCTTTAGTGAAGTATTTATGTTTTGTAGCTTCTAGATGCTAAGAGGGGGGATGAGAAACGCTGTGATGCGAGTGTCTCGCTGAATTGCCTGATCGGGTAAGTTCGCTGTGGTCTCTACCGCGGAATTTGTTGAGACTCCTTATTTAGCCAATACCTCGAATCACTACGGACCGTTCTTGTCACTACTATATGTGATGGAAATTGAGATCAGCTGTAACCTGATCTGCAATGCTTATGTATCAGCTTTCATACACAAGTTCGACTATCATGGTATCAATTCTATTTTCGATATTTGTCATTAGTCTGATGATTTGTCAACTGCTTCTATTTAGTTGCAGATAGTTTCTAGTTACTCAAGAATTCAGTTATTCATTCACTCATTATGATTGATTCACCCATCACATTTCATCAATATGCTTGCCTGTAATGATTACAGCATTCGGTGATACTGGGCAGCCGAGCTACTGTAAATAGATTGGGCTTGTCCTATGTCGTGATTGGCACCGTAGAGTAGGTAAGCATTTGAAAGAGTCTCGGTCCACAGAGAACACGGTCTTATGAAATTAAAGACCTAGTATTATACCGAAAGCCCGGAGGATGAAGGTAGTGAATAAAAGCCTAATAGGTATTGTTGGTATGTTGATGAACAACGATGATCCATTGATGATTGGCATGAGGAGGAAGAGGTTAGGTGACCCGCTTGCCTCTTATACGAGTGATTGTGGCTAAGCTATGTGGTGTGATATAAGGAGACCTTGAAACACGTGATTTCCAACAGGTATTTACCTTTTCTTGTGTAGAATAAGCGTAAGGTATATTGAGCATATGACCATTCTTGCCTCGTATGAAGTCATACGGTTAATCGATGAATATATACTAGTATTGTACTAGGTGATGCAACGGCAAATGCTGTATATGCAAGAGGCTCTATATGTGCAGCCTAGAACTTTACGCCATAACAACAGATCTTGTAAAGCGATTAAAGTAAGTCCAGGAGCCATTAAATTAGTCTTCTAATCTTCTTAACACCTCCGCCTAGGACGTCCTTTCAACACGAATTGACTCAAGGGCTAGAAATAAAGCAGACTGTTGGCCTGCATCCCATGGCTAATGTCTACTTCAGAAGCACCTTAAGCATTCAGAGCCGATCCTATCATAGTGACGACAGTACTTGAGTTCCGCTTTGAAGAATCAAAAATTGATTGCTTACTGCATGTTCGGTTTTGGACCGACCCACAAAAGATAAGATTTGACACTGGAAGCCGTAGCCCAAAAACCAGTGCCCAAATTGTCTTAAAGATTTGACAATACTGTTGGTGATGAGATACCTATAGAGCCTTTCCCATAGCGAGACCCAGTGGTTTAAATACCTCCTAAATTACAGCTAGGTCGGAAAGGAAACAGTGCTCTTAAAGTTCGGTTTGCTCAGCAGATCCAAACTTATGTTTGAATCCATGCGGTCAGCTGCATCAAGCCTACAAGCACGTGGTCCATGCCCGCCAACTACCCTTTGAGTCAAAAACTCATACATGAATCCATTATAACATCTACACATACTCGCATTACCACGTTCCTTCAAAAGAAGCACTTTCTCTACGTGGCCCACCACAACCTCCCCTCCTTCTTCTTCGCACTCCCATTACTACTCCTACCATTACTTTTCCCCATACCACCTCCTGCGTACCCATTCACCCCATCTCCCTTTCTCTTTCCTTTCTCGTCCTTCGCTGCGGTCAATCGGGCCCACAGCTCGAGAATGCCGGCGCGTCGAGCCGGGAGCATGCTGTATTGTAGTGAATACAGGTTCTTGCGGTGGATGGGCGGCACGAAGCGGCCGGTGACCAGGCAGAGGAAGACGCCGGGTGAGATGTAATGCTTGCGGATGCGGTTGCCGAGCTGGCAATACTGGTTGAACATCTCCCAGAAGCCAAGGGGGACGGACTACGTGTGTGAAGTTAGTCGTGAGCTGGACAAAAATTGGAGTCTATCGTACCTTGAGGATGATGTAGGATGTCGGCGCGGAGAGAGGTTTTTGTTCCGGTAAGCGGGCGGAACGGGTATCTTGGAGATCAAAACGGATGCCACCTGCAGTTGACGGTCAGCTCATGTAAAAAGAGCGAGGCATCGGGCGAACATACCAGGCAGGCGCCGGGAATCCTTGATGCGGAGCATTAGAGCGAATATTGGAAAATGATTCAACAACATGAGCAGGGTATCCAGAATGGCTTTGAGGATGATGATTGCCATCCTCGCCGAGGCGAAAGTGAGGTAAAACACGAAGACTGTGGGAAGTAGGAAAAACAGTAATGTGAAGAGGATTGTTCCCAGGAGAAGCTGGTCTAAGTCGTAGTCGCATGAATCTATCCGGTTGCGTAGCACATTACGCTTCTTGCCGCGGAAGAGGTGGAAGAGTGAGAAGATGATGCTGAGCTGCCAGTTGAATATGCGTGCCGAAGCGACGTAGAACGAGTAGATGTGCAAAGTGAGCACGGAAACGAGATCGGAGAAAAGCGAGATTGGCATGGTGGCTCCCGCAAAGCTAGAAAATCCAATGAATTGGATAATCTCTGGGAGAATTGGCCGAAGAGTCTCTATGCAGCCTAGGATCGTTAGTGGATATGGAACGAATGTCTATGAAGTCTTGCTTACCGGCCCAATAGTCAATGACCCACAAGAAGAGATCTCCAAGGAACTGGGCCAACTCATTGTTCAGCTTCAGACCGGCAGGCCAATCCATGAGCCATGAAATCATTCCCCGCAATCCATCGATGGACCATTCGGTGAGTATTCTATTCACTTGAATAGCCACAAAATCCGCGTTCTCGATTATGTAAGAGCCAAGAGCGATGCCAATAATCACGTCGTTTGCAACTAGCCATAGGCTGTTGTAGAAGCGAATGTACTCTGGATGGCTGTTGGTGATGCTCTGCCAATTGACCTTTCTTTCTTGCAAGGTAAGGAATTGGATAGGCCAATAGCAGAACTGTTGTAATCGTATATCTACCTGCTGTGCGGTAGCGGATACATCCTTTAGAGCTGCCGAGTGTGGTAGGAGGCGCCAATCCAGGACCCGAAGGATCAATTCACCGGCAATCCGGTGTGCTATGAGTCCTAAGATGAAGAGTCTTGCAATTACGGGATAGACGTAGCAACTCATTATGTGCCAAAGCAACAGGAGGATTTGATGCCAAGCAGTTGTTGCCGACTCAACGACTCTTTCGCCCATAGAAAGGGCTCGTTTGGAGCGGGTGCCGACGAGACCTGCATTCTTTTGGCAGAGAGCTGCGATCTCGTAGGAGCAATTGACCTGGTTGATGATGTTTGGAAGTGCAAGTTCCTTCTGGCCGGGGGTGTGCCGAATTACGGTATGCAGCTTGAGCTTCTCAGCTAGTTTCTGCTTCCTCTCCTTCTCTCGCTCCTCTTCCGCATCTATTCCATCTAATGGTGGTATGCCCTTCCCGGCCTGACCTTGCTTATCCGACAATGCCAGAGAAATTGGTGAGAGGGAGAGGTATTGCATGCGTCCTGGGTCCGGTCGGTCGAATAGAATGACCTGTACGTTGAACTCGCCAGGACAGTAAATCTGTGGAAATTTGGAGGACGAGCCCGTATAGGCGACAAGGGTTTTTGGGTCGAAAGATACGGGGGGGTTACTGGGATTGAGGACACCGAGAACTTGAAGGGATGAATTTCCGCATCGGTCGAGGACATTGGTCATGGGGTAGGGCGCGTTGCGGAACAGTGTGCCCACGCGAAGAGCATTGTCGACTGCTCGGGGCTAGTAAAGAGTAAGCATCGTTGCCAGGACATATCACGCACCGTAGTGCTCACCTCGACCTCGCGAAGGACGGTAACGACAAAGATGTCCAGCTCCGAGTTCCTCCATCCCACCAGCACACCGGCAGTAGGCTTGGTGGGCGTATCTGAGGGCCAGAAAATGCGCATCAACCCATTGTTCGTGACCATGTCAACATTCCGCACCCCTGTCAAAAGGACCCTCGTCGCTTCAACTGTTCGCGTGCGGAGATGCCTCCTCCTCCGGTTCGGGGGTGCTAATTGTGATGTCAGCCTTGCGACAGGTGGTAGCAGAATATCAGAGGGCTAACCTCGTCGGCCTCGTGCGCGGCAATGCGGTCAACGGGTACGATGATGACAAAAAAAGCAATTGACAGGACGACAAATCCTTTAGCAGCGCGCGTCTGTGACGCGGGAGCTTAGTACGGTTGGGCGGAGGATGGGGTAGGGACGAATTGACGCACCACAACACCGTGATCCCAGGCGAAGATCGCAAGTTCATACAGCCTTGTGACGAGGTCCCAGCGCGCGGTGATGTATCCAGCTACGAAGATGCCCGCGGTCAGGACGGAAAAAGGGTGCATCGAGCGGTGCGGGCAAGCTGGAGGGCGCAAGGAGAGGTTTCTGGGTAGCGGCGCAAGCTAGAGGAGGCGCAGGTCTTGGGAAGCGCTGGGAGCTCAGGAGTCGGGAAGGCTTTGTGCGAGGGCTGCGGTGGACTCGGTGGAGGGCGAACGAGTCGCCGGCAGCATGGCGAGCGCGATGCGACAGCAGGCCCGGTGGTCAATGAGTGATCTGGAAGCTCCTCGTGGCTGCACGCCCGCGGCCTCACCCGCCGGCGCTCGCTGGCCTTGGCGTGCCGCAACTCGACGCCGCTTTGCTCCAGGCGCGCGTCACCCCGGCCGCGCTTGCCTACAGCAGCCCAGCAGCTCACTCTCCG
Organism: Botryosphaeria dothidea; assembly: GCA_011503125.2. Lineage (NCBI taxonomy): Eukaryota > Fungi > Ascomycota > Dothideomycetes > Botryosphaeriales > Botryosphaeriaceae > Botryosphaeria > Botryosphaeria dothidea. The sequence goes on along the minus strand of WWBZ02000040.1, from coordinate 1,646,250 downwards.
CGATCTGCATCTGCGCCCACGCCCTCAACTATCTCTCGACGCGCCGCTCAGCCTCGCCCCTCCGCGCGCCCACCATGTACTCCAGGTACGCCGTCGCCCCACCCGCACCGCGGCGGTGTCACGGCCGCAACCCGCATGCAGCGCGCGTCGCGTCGCCCAAAACCGCCGCATTCCTCGTCTCGGCCCGTCGCCAATCGAGTCTCGGCTATACTGACACCGACCTTCACTGACGGACATGCCCTCCTTCACCTACTCGGCCGCCTTATTCTTATCTTCCCCAGAGATGCTAACGCCAACACAAAGTTGCTACTAAATTGCTAGACTCCACGACTCTCCCCCACGCTACGCCATGGCCCCTTGCAAGTTCTATCTTCAGGGCAACTGCAAGTTCGGCGGTAGGTTTATCCTTTGTTCCTTTTCCCCCTCCCGTTCATTCCGCTGATGTCCACCAGACAGGTGTAAATTCGACCACCCAGGCGCCCACACCCAGAATCGTGGTATCCAGCAGAACCAGAACCGCTTTGCTGCTTTGGGCAATGCCAACACCGGCGGTCAGGGCCCCAGAGGCGGCCAACGAGGCGGTAAGTCATGCTGCTTCATGAACCCTTGTTTTTTTTTTTCATTTCGCCCTAGTCTACTCTGGCGCGAATCTGAATTTGTGACGTTTATTTTTTTTTCAACCTCATGGCGAATTCTCGCTTCTAAATTACCCTCACCTACTATTGTCAATTTTTTTTTGGATTTAGTCAAGCTGACGTTGGTTTTAGGTCCCAGGCAAGATTACAAGTAAGTTCCGTTGAGATCACTCCAATGGCACGACTTATTGAACTCTATTCCAGGTTCGGCTTGGATCCCGCTGTGGTTCAGCAAGACTTGACCGGCGATCGCCCAATATGGCCATTCTCAACCTACTCACCAGCAAGGTTGGGACCGCGGCACCTGATTGAAGGCCCGATTATGGAGCAGAGTCCTGAGGAAATGCGCTTACGTTATTATGCGGCCATGCGGACAGGAAATCCTCAACAAGCTGTCAGTGAAATGTGCAGGAGTCATGACGCATCCTCTGATAACAGAAAATGTAGGCACAAGAAGAAACCCAGTTACTCGGCCAGGTGAACAATCAAATCCAGAATATTCTCGGCAACTTAGATGGCGCTTGCCAGTACGTTCAGGAGGGCGAGAATGTTCATCCCAACAGACTCGATATTCCCAAGCAAGCTGGCCAGCCCGGCGGAGCGGTGGGACAATCACAACAGCAGCAACAACCACAGGCTGGCGCTTTCGGACAAGGAAATGCCGCTTTCAGACAACCCACGGCCTTTGGCGCAGCGGCAAGGCCATCACAGGGGGCAACATTCGGACAAACAAGTGCATTTGGTGCTGCTGCTGGCCAACAGCAAAGCGCATTTGGAAGGGCGTCTGCATTTGGTGGTGCTGCAAATCAACAGTCAGCTTTCGGATCACCATCTCCACTGGGCGGCGCGAATCAAGGCGCGAATCAAGGCGCGAATCAAGGCGCGAATCAAGCGTTTGGCAAGCCGGCCTTCGGAGCGCCGTCAGCCCCCTCGGCTTTCGGCCAGGCGGCAAATGCAGGGTCGACATCAGGCGCTGCGCCAGCGTTCGGCCAAGCTTCACAGCCCGGCACATTTGGACAACCTGCTGCTGGAGCATTCGGTGCCAAACCGGCATTTGGTCAACCCGCAGGCGGCACAACTTTTGGTCAACCCTCGCAGCCAGCTGGAACAGGGGCTTTCGGGAAACCAACAGGAGCGCCGGGGTTCGGCCAGCCAGCTTTTGGGCAAGCAGCTCAACCGGCTGCAAACAGCCCTTTCGGCCAGCTCGGTCAACAGCAGCAGCAATCAGGGGGATTCGGGCAGCCTATAAATCAACAATCAGGAGCAGGAGCATTTGGACAGCAGCAGCCTGCAGCTAGCCCTTTCGGACAAGCAGCCGCAAAGCCATCTCCATTCGGGGCACCGTCTCAGCCCTCGGCAAGCGCCTTTGGAGCACCAGCACAACCAACAGCATCTCCATTTGGCCAGCCTGCGTCAAGCGGCCTTTCAGCACCTCAGTCGAATGGCTTCGGTCAGCCACAGCAATCACAACAGCCTGCTAACACGGGGGTTCCCGGTGTGGCTGCTGGAGCCGACATATCAACATATACAACCCGCCGTGCCGACAATCAACTCACAAGCTTCAAGAGCCAACCTGTCCAGTACATCGACCGGACGCCGTGCTATCGTCGCCCTGACAACGGTCAATGGGAGCGCATCTGGCTGCCTGACGGCGCTCCACCGGAGAACGTATATGCCCACGCGGAGCCTCAGGTATATGGCGAAGTGCTGAAGGAGGCATATGAATATCTGAGCAAGACAGGGACGTTTAAGGATGGAATCATGCCTGAAGAGCCGCCGCCACATGTGTTGTGTGGATTTGATCTTTGAGTTAGATGTTGGGCCTTGGATGAAAAGGGATCAAAGAGACGCGTTGCTTCGGCGTGGCCGCAAAAAAGGCGTTGCTCGCTATTATTATCTTTTTTTTTCTCGCTTCGCATGGGTGTGTTGTGGTAGCTGGAACCACGATCATAGACATTCCGAGTAGCTATCCCTAGACCGCACTGAGATATTCAATGGTCTATTTTTAAACGCAACTTACTATATGGAACTTTGTAAAGCAAGAATCCCTCTACCTAACCTGACACCCATACAACCGATGATACCCAATATACCACCCCTCAATCGTACACGCATTCAAATTCCCACCCAGGTCCACAACCTGATAGAACCGATCCTGCAGCGGATTCTTGTCGATCGGCAGCTGACCGTCAGTCAGCACCGGGTCCCACGAGTCCAGCTCGAACGCGATTGGGTCGCAGCCGTACTCGTTTCTGCACTGAAACCGAATCGTTTTTGTCTTCTTGTTGTACTCGACCGTTATCCCTGACCACCCCCAGTTCGCCCACGGGTTGATCGAGGCGTCGTAGTCCCACAAAAAGACTTAAATAACAAGCAAAGAAAAGAGCATCATAATGTTTTCTATTGCGCTTCATTACATATGTACTTAGGGCGGCCAAAGGCAAAGTCCTACCAGTCCTGGATTGTATGTTGCATCAAGTCACCCTGGTTCATGCTGCTATTATTGACAAGCTTTTCGGGTGTATTATTGTCTCCGTTTGTATCATTCTAGACAACGAACCCCGGTCCTGATATCCAATGATGGCTAGAAGGCACAAGGATGTATAACTAGCTTCCGCAAAAGCTCGTTTGAGCCACTAAATCACACTCTCTGCAAGCATACCCTTGCTCGTTGACTAAATACCAAGCAGGTTGTCTCAGTCTGCAGCGTCACGGTAAGTCTGGAAAGCGGATGCTGCTGTTTATAACATTATTACCCAGGAAGCCTCATGCCTCTGCCCTGGTTCTCCCCTTCAACAAGATCCTGACTAAACAAGCCTCTTCTCACTGGCTGAGTCCAATCACTTCACAAATCTCCTTAACCTCCTCTTCTTCCCCAGCACCCTCTCAACCTCCCCTCCATCCACCTTCTGCACCCACGGCCTCTCATCAACCTCCACCTCGCTCTCCACCTTCCCCTCTGCCTCCCCCGCCCTCCTCCTCGCCTCTGCTGCATGCAGGTCTTCCAGATACGCCCACCCGGGCGTGTCCATCCCCGTCCCGACCACCAGCACCGTCCGCTCCGGCACGAGGTCTTCGAGCAAGTGCTCGCACGCCGCCGGCACGAGGACGTGCAGCGTGCGTGCGTCCGCGTCGATGCTGCGCACGAGCCCCAGCGCGACGAGGTGTGATTGCTGCGGCGAGAAGGGCTCGAGGTGGCCCGCGTCGGCGGAGACGTAGGGGATGTGCTCGGCGGGCGTGCGTTGGATGGGGATGGCAGCGGTGGTGGGGGAGAGGGCGACGATGCCGACGATGGAGCCGTTGAGGATGGTGGCGAGCGTGCTGGGCGGGGGCGCTTCGCCAAGGGGCACGATGGCGAGGAAGTCGCGAGAGGGGGCGTCGGGGGCGGCGTAGGAGAGAGCGTAGGGCTTGCGTGCGGTGAGTGGGGTGGGGTCCCATGATTGGTGTGGGGAGCCTTGCGTTGGTGCGGCGAGGTGGAAGTAGGACAGCATTTGCATGTCGCGGAACTCGGCGGCGGTGCGGGAGGGGAGCATCCCGGACGGTTGGGAGGGGGCGGTGTGGAAGCGAGGAACGGAGGCGGAGACGGAAGCTGCGTTGAGGGCGTCGAGGGAGCGGCCGGGCTCTTCGGTCGTGTAGACGATGTCGGTGAGGGAGAGGCGGGCTATGAGTGTGGTAAGGATTTGGAGGCCGGTACCGATGATCCACCCAGGGGAGTTGATAATGATGGGGCCGTGAGTGTTGCCGAAAGTGAGGTGCTTTTGATAGTGGGTCATCAGGTCTACGGCGCACTCGATGAAGTGTTCCGTATTGTCCTTTGGACTGTTGGCGCCGATGTAGTGCGTACGAATAATTCGCTGATGAGATCCTGTGATGGCGCCCGGATGAGTGAAAGGTGGACCAAAAATGGGCTGTCGAAGCTCGATGAGAGAAATTTGCCCTGGCGGGGAATACTCTGGCTGACCAGGGTCAAGATCAAGTAGGAATATCGAATGTTCGTCAGTCTTCATGGCCTCACGATTGATGGTGAACATTCGGTTCAATAACATCCTGGCAAAAGTGGATTTGCCAGTATTCTTTGGACCACAGACGAAAACCCGCTCGTGAAAAATTGATCCGCTCTTCGATGAAGCAGAGCAAATCTTGTCGATTGCTTGATGCCACCGTGGAGGGATTTCGAGATGGTACAACGGTCTGCTCAATGCATCATCGGATAATCTATGAATCTGCACAATGTCAGTGAGGAAAGTGTCTATGCAAGGTATTGATAGTGTTACATTTTCAAACGACCAACGCTTCTTATGATTCTTCAGGAACGAGTCATCAAGTGTCTCTGTGCCTTTCCATAGCCGACCAAGAAGGGGTGACAGTCTTTCCAAAGATCCCAGTTCGCAACCCACGGACTTGAGCTCAACCTCTGCTCCATCTGGTGATAGACAGTGAAGAACGGGGAGAGCGTGACTCGCAGGAGCGAAGACTCTATAGGACGGTGCGCTAGGCCCAGCTCGCAGGATGGCACCGTATAGAGTAACAACGCCCCTTTTCACGAACACGTCGTAAAGGCCAATGTTGGCAACGGTCTCACCTCCTGCGAGGCGAGCAGTCATACCGCTAGCATTGTTTTGGATTACATTGCCGCGCTCGGGGGTCCATGAAGATAATTCAACGATCGGAGGTGGGTACATGGAATTTTGGAGCGCATTTCTGGGTTGCAAGCTGGTGTTATCCAGGGAGCTGGAACCATCTCCATCCTCTGGCCTAGGCACATAGTCGGGCTCGAAGTCTTCGAGACTGTCATCGCTATGCTCGTCATTGAGAGGTTGGATCGCGGCCTCAAGGGCTCTTCTTCGAGCTTCCACTGCAGAAACAGGTCTTGGGGCTGGAGACGTGGGCAGTATTTCCATCTCTTCCGCAGCCTTTCTCCGTGCTTCCACAGCAGACAGCGGCTTTTGAGAGATCGGAGGGGAGCCATCTTGGCCATCTGGGGCCGTTGATATCCGCGATCTGGTCTTCTTCTTTTGTTTAGTCGCAGCTCCTACAGACATCTCCGGTACCGGAGAGCTTTTTCGAGACGTGTCATTCGATGATGGCGACGCATTATCGCTCAGTTGTTGTCTCCTTGCCCTCAACGCTGCGGCCGCGCTCTTTGGAGCTGAACAGGCGCGACTGTCAGGCGTATTAGATCAAACGAAATGGCATTTTCGGGAAAACATACGCTCAGATGGGGTATCGGAGCCAGACTGTTGGTCAGTCTTCCGTTTTTTGACCATTTTCACAACAAATGGCGTTGAGTTGAACGTTCATGTGCAGTGGCAGCGGGAAGAATTGATTTGGCGCGGTTGCGAGGGCCAAGAGATTAGATTAGATTGATCGACATCCACACCGCCTTCGGCGACTCGAGCGCGCAAAACGCCGCGCTCTCTCGAAAAAGTTTCCGGCGCATCGCGCATGCAACTGCAAGGCACCAAGCTCCACTATGTCTGCAGTAAAAAGAACCCGAATTCCTCTCCCTGGCCAGGCCAGAGCAGCCAGTAGTACACCTTCTAAACCTCCAAAGCCAGTTTCGAAGCCCGCTCCTCAGGACGATGATAGCTCCAGCGACAAAAGCAGCAGCAGCAGCGGTTCCGGCTCCGATAACGAAAGTGTCGCCGCGAAGACGAATGGTGCGAAGAAATCGCAATTGGAGAAGGCCACTGAAGCGGAACCAGGAAGCTCATCTGAGGTGAGCGACAGCAGCGAAGAGGAGGACGAGGACGAAGAAGAGAGCAGTGAGGAAGCCGAGGATATCAAGAAGAGCGAGGCACCCAAAACGGCCGAGACCACCAAAAATGCTGCTTCGCGTGAAGAAGCAAGCGGTAGCGAGAGTAGCAGCGAGGAGTCTGAGAGCGAGAGCGAGGACGAGAGTGAGGACGACGCTCCGGCGAAGAGCGCTCAAACGTAAGGGCCCTGTAGCGACATTTGACTGCGCCACGGCTAATTGATGTAAAGATCGAGCTCCTCAAGACTACAGACCGCTCAATTCCGTCCCGCGCATCCATTCGAGCCTCCATCTGGCTTCAAGCTTATCAAGTCCGGCCTCAATCCTTCCTCAAAGCTAGCCAAGCTTCTCCAATCAACAGATCTCTCGAAAAAGCAAATATGGCATATCACTGCACCAGCCGATGTCGATATCAAGCAAATAAAACAGTTTGCGCGCGATGGCGCGGCGCTCAAGAAGCCTGCAATTGAACACAAGGGCGTAGGCTATGCATTTGTTCCGGAACAAAAGGACACCCGGATATCAGCCAAGCTTCTGGTTCCGACGGAGAAGGGTTATTCTGCCGGTATGTTCTTCCACAAATTTTTGTCAGACTCGCATTTACCAACATTTACCTACCATAGTACCTGCCGAGATTTCCGAAACATTGCATCTCCAGCAGATTGTGAACATTCCGAAGCTGTCCGAAAATAAAGCAGAGTCCTCGCGAAGCAGCGGTGTCACACAGAAATTCGTTGAGCGTCCGTGGAAGCCGGCAAGACCACAGCCTGAAGGATTGCGCATGCGCTACAAACCATATGGTTACAGTGGAGACATGGAGGGTGCAATTGGGTTCGACGACGGAGCCATCACAGTTGCATCAAAGCGGAAGCATGGCGACACTACGGATGCAACGGCTTTGAAGAAGTCCAAGAAGGACAAGAAGCACAAGGAGAAGTCTCGCCAAGATGACGGAGAGGCAGGAGAGCCGATGGAAGGTGTTGAGGCGACAGCTGCGGCCGAGGAGTCGGAGAAGAGGAAGAAGAAGAAGAAGAAAAAGAAGGAAGGAAAAGAGGCGTGAGGAGTAATACCCGTTGAAGAGGTTGAGAATGGTGGTGGAGAACGCCAACAAAAAGCATGGGTATGGAGCGCTTCTTTTGGGGTTGTTGGTGTCTTGCCAAAAACGGGATTCACAGGGTCCAGGAGTTTAGCCGGTGATGTACAGGGCCAGCTTAGTATCATAGACATTTCAGCGTCGCATTCAGACATTTGGTATTGTCGACGCGTCTTCTGCAATATAAACACGCACAGCCCTAGGAGACTTAGCAGCGAGCTACACAAAACTAGCGCATCTAATCTTAGGGCGGCGGCCGTTGGAGGCTGACGGAACGATCTGATGATCAGCCTTGGCGTCTGGGGTGACGACCTTCGGCGCCACCCCTGTTGTTTTGATGCAGTTGGCTGAAGCTGCAGAGACACGCCGCCGGCCGAGCAACGCGCTCCTACGACATGGAAAACACCACGCTCGACGCATTTGTTTCGCTCCCTAAGCCCTAGCTCTCCCTTCCCAGGCCACCACCCTAGCTGAGCCATCCGTCGTCGCGCTGCTGTGTAAATAAACCCCATCATCCCCGCCCGCCCTCGACGACGCGACCGACCGCGCACACCACGTTCACCCCCTTTGCGCTCAACGAATCTTCCGCAATCGGACACCGCTGATCGCCTTGCGCCCAGACCTCGCAGTCGGCACAGAGCAAAATAGGCAACGGGAGATTGTAGCGCGCCCCGACCAGCGCCGCATCGTCCGACTGCCACGCTGCCCAAACAACACCACCACCGCAAAACCCACTCCGCCTGCAGCCTGTAGCCTGCCGCCACACCACGCTTTATGGGCCCCAGATGGCTCGGAATTCTACCGACGAGGAGGATGCGCGCCTGTTCGACCAGTCAGACGCAGACCTACCGCCTCTGCCTTCGGACGACGACGACAGCTTCCTGCGTCCGCCGAGCGACACCGCCGACAATAGCCAGATTAGCAGCGATGGAGGGAGCGCAATAATTGAGCGCGAAATGAAGCGCAAGCTCATGGACATCGAGTCAAGCTTCCTTCCGGACCGAGACGCCGATTCGGGAGAACCTTCACAAGCCTCGACAGGAGCAGATGATACCTATGTCTTTGGGGCCTCTTCTCTGCGGCTGCCGCCGCGGAACGGGGCAAGAAACAATGGCCGTTCTCGGGAATCTAGCAGTCAGAGATCTGTGCATGCGGAGGAGGTCGCCCTGCCCGAGTCGCCCCCGACTCCCGATGGTGCCTACAAGACCCCGGGGCCCGGTCGCGGACACTTCGATGACGACGAACATTTTGACGAAGGCAGCAGCTCGTTTGAGGAGCACGCGCCCTCGTCTCCAACCGTCGCAGCAGCTAGGCGCTCCCAAACAAGAACAGAATCACAGACCAGGGAGCAGACCGAGCCGAGTATCGAAGTTACCCATGCCGAAAACCAGGGGCAATCGCACGAAGAGGAGACGCAATCGCAGAGATCCTATAGACCAACGTCAAGCGCCTCTACAATAAAGGCTGATATACCGGAGAACGAGGAGAACAGGGACGACGATCGGAGGTCCAGGCTGCGCGATACGGTATCCTCCACGACCACGGCCGGACGTAGTACTTCGAATGCATCCAGCATCCGTAAGAAACCCAGCTTCTTGCGGGATCGAAGTCGAGGAGCCAGTCAACGTTCTTCAGCATCGTCATTTGCCGGCCGGTCAGAATTCTCCGTTAGCGACACCCGGGACAATTCCGATTTTGCCCTACAGACTGGTGGAGCCTTGCCTGGCTCGAGCATGCGAGGTTCTGACCGCGACCTTTCCCGATTACCAAGTTTAGGAAGCATTGCCTCTTCGATTTCTGGCAACAGCGAGGGCAGACCATCTTTCGATCGTGCAAGGAGTACTTTTAGTGCTGCTTCTCAGGCTGAAAACAACTTGGAACGTCTGGATGAAGAACCCAGGCCTACCTCCGCTTCTCCCCCTGCTACGCCAACCGCTCGACCGTTCAGTTCTGGGACCAACAACATGACAGATACGGTCATCACTAAGCACGTGCAAAATATCCGCGTTCCGGACACGGTTGCGAAAGAGTACCGTGAGAAGCATGCGAAGTCTCCGGAACGGCCATCGACCGCGTCTCAGTTTGCTTTTAGCAGCCGCACCAAGCATAACTTGACGCTGAAAGAACAGAATAGCAAGATAGACAAGCTGAGCAAAGAGAACTTTGACCTGAAGTTGAAAATCCATTTCCTTGACCAGGCGTTACAAAATCGATCTGACGAGGGTGTCAAGGACATGATCTCAAAGAATGTCCAACTCCAAACCGATTTAGCCACTGAGAAGAAAGAGAACCAAAGTCTGAGACGGAAGGTGCGGGAATTGGAACGAAAGTTAAAGGCCCAAGAGGAAGGCATGGCCGCTGCTAAAGAGAAGAAGACAACCGGCTCAGACGATGGAAAAAGTGATGGATCACATGGCCAGGAAATGGAGGAAGAAATCACGTACTTGCGTGAATGCTTGCAACAATCCGAGACCGAGATCGAGAGGCTACGGGAGGAGAATTTGGCCAAGGAAGTTGAGAAGCGGCGCATGGCGGAATATGTGAAATCCATGGGAGACCGTCGGAACTCGGAGCCGTCCACGGGTGTCGAAGAGGCCATGGAAATGTGGAAGGACCTGCTTGAAGCCGAGACGGCCCGACGTGAGCAAGCCGACGAGGATGCTGAGCGCTTGCGTGACGAGATCCGTCGCCTGAAGGCGGAGCGCGAACAATCTGCCCAGCCGACACCAAACTCGCGGAGCGCTCACAACATGAGTCGCCAGAGCCGCATGTCCTATGCTCGATCCCAGTCCGGCTCCGATGGCACCACAGAAAACCGCGCAGCTACCAATGCCAGTAGCGTTACTCTTGTGGAGCAGCTCAAGCATGAAAACGCTGAGTTGCGCAGAGACCTCGGCGCTCAAACTTCCATGCTTGTCTCTCGAAACCGCGAAAGGGAACGTCTCCAGCAGGAAATCGAAGAGCTCAAGCTGTCGGTCCGTCGTGGCGCAAGTGGCTCGGTGGTCGGAGACAGCATCTTCGAGCGTTCCATCTCTCGTGCAAACCATCACAGGCCTTCTTCCAGGAGCAGTGCAGTTACCAGGAACAATGAGATGGACGATGCGGAGCGCGACGAATACGAGCGAAAGGAGGCAGAGCTCCGGGACCAGGTCGCCGAATTGAAGATGACAAACCAGGAACTGGAGAAGCAACTGAACAACACATTGGATGACCTGGAGAGGGTAGAAGACGAGTATACCAAAATCGAACGGGAAGGTAAAGAACTTGTGGAGGACTTGCGGTGCATTCAGAATGAACGCGACGACGCTCTCAATGCATTGAGTCAGAAGGAGGCGGAATTCGAAGATCTGCGGGAGGAGGCCGAGCAAGAACTCGATTCCTACGAGCAGGAGCTCAACCGGAAAGAACAAGACCTCGAGCGCCTCATGAATGACCTTGAGAACCGCAACGAGGATTTTGAGGCTCTGCAACAGGAGATGAAGAACGTCAGTGAGAGTCTGGTGATGCTTGAGGATGACAGGAACGCCAGCCAGCGCAGGATCCAGCAACTGGAGCAAGAGTTGGAAGACGCGAATCAAGAGCTGGAGTCTCTTGACCAGAAGCTGCACGAGGCTCAGCAGAAGATCGAACGATTCGAAGTCCAGCAGGAGTCCAACCAGAGTGAGATCACGTTCTTGCGCGAGGAACAAGAAGGCGACAAGATCAGGATCGGCGATCTTGAGGCTGCTCTGAACCAGGCACAAATGAGCATCCAAGAAGAGAAGGAACGCTACAAAGACCTGGAAGATCGTGTCTCAGAGGAGAGGAAGCAGCGCGAAGCACTTGACAGCCAGGAGAAGGAGCAGGTTCAGAAGGCCTTTGATGAACTCAATACCCAGGCTTCGAAGGCTCGCGATGAAGTGCGCCGCCTGCGCAAGGAACTGTCATCGAAGGAGGTCGAGGCATCAACCTGGAAGCAGAGACTCGATGATCTCGAGAACAGTCTTCGGGATGCCCTTGGTAGTTTGGACGGCACTAAGACGAACCTGCTTAAGGTAGACTACACAACACTATCACCAAAGTACATTGTGCTAATATTGAAACAGGACGTCAGCAAACTACAAAAGGATCTCGACGATACTATGATGGACCTTGATCACGCACGGACGGAGCTGGCCGAGAAGGAGCGCACGCTGCGCAACAGGGACACGCTACTTGAGAGCACCAGCTTGGAGAGTCGCAAGCTCGCTGACATGCTTGACAAGGAGCGGCAACTACGGATGCAGGATAAGCGACAGTTCGAGCAGTCCCAGAGGACGCACCAGAGCAACACTCGCACCATCCAGTCGTATGAGACGCGTATACTGGAGCTGGAAACCTCCCGCAGCCAGGACCGCCGACGGATCAACCAGCTCGAGGCACAATACAAGGACCAATTGCTTGAGCGCAACAACCTCTTGCTCGCGCTGTGGAACCGTCTATCCACCCTTTGTGGTGCCGACTGGTCTCAGCGCAACAGCCTCGTCAACGGCGAGCTCCCGACCCTCGAAGTCATCGGACGCAGCCTGCCAGGCTTCAGCAAGAACGTCCTCGCAGCCATCAAGATGGTCGAAAGCATCATTGGCGGCTTCAAGGTGCGCATCCGCGGCATCGAGAAGGACCTGTGGAAGGAGTACCAGACGCTGGAGCACAAGCTCGACGTGCGTATCAAGCACCTGGACGGGCTGGAGAAGACGATCCGGTCGGGCAGCATCGGCCTCATCCGCAACGAGACGCTCAACACGGAGATATCGCGGCTGAGGAGCGAGAACAAGCACCTGAAGTCCGAAATCAACCTCTCGCGGCAGCCCACGCGCTCATCGGGCGACTCGGGGCCGGCGGAGCGCCCGCACTCGCGTCTCCCACACCGCAGCGTCTCCGGGCCGCACGGCTCGTCGAATACGAACCGCAACTCAATCGCGTCGACACTGCTCAGGCACAACTCGAGCACGGACGTCATCCAGCACCACTCCTCGTCGTCGCATGAGAAGTCGTCGAACAACGCCCCGGCGCCTGTGCAGCCGACGGAGCAGCGCTGGATCCACCGGCTCAAGGAGCTGGAGAGGAGGCTGAAGGCGGAGCGCGAGGCAAGGCTGCTGGACCGCAGCGGCGCGCGCAAGAGGTTAGAGGAAGGGCGCGCAGAGAACGAGGAGCTGCGGCAGACGCTGGAGCGAGAGCGCGAAAGGAATGGCGGGACGTCGAGCGGGCGGAGCAGTCCGAGCCATGCTGCCTTTCCGACGATTGGGACAAGGTAGAAGGAAGATAAAAGCGTGGTTGGGGTTGTGAGAGGCGAGTTTTCTCTCTCTGTTGGCTTCACGATTTGTGTACGTCGCCTTTTCCGGTGGTGGTCGTTGTCGTCTCGTCTTCTTTCTGTGTATTATGCCTTAGCTTTCTATCCGAGAGATGGGGATTGGCGCTTAGCGGAGTTTTTCTTTTTATTTCTTCTTCCCTTGGGAGGCTGGTTTGGTCCTCTTTCTGTATGATTCCTTGGAAAGGGAGGGTGAGGAAGTGAAGAACATCCTTCACATTGTTTCTCGAGAAGGGATTGAGATACTCTTATCTTGTTGACGCATCCGCTGCTGAGCGGCCTGCGAAATGTTTATTGTTTAGAGACTTCATGACTGCGCGTCTGCCGTGCAAAAAAAGGAAAAGAAATCCGCAGTCGCGCCTGCCTTGGAGGGGATTAAACTATGATCACGTAAGCATTGCCCCTCCTCCAGCAATGTCGACCACGAACACAGGACACCACCCATCAATTCTTTCTAACGATCTCTGCATCCTATTATCCAGCTTTCGGACTGAGCTAACCTCCTGGGCAACGTACCAACCACATTGAGAATGACAGCTGGCGTGCTTATGCATGGGCGCGCGGTTGCCTTGCAGCGCTTATCTGGTGTGGCTGCCTCCCTGCTGCGGACTCAGCCTTGCCCATGCCTCACCAAGAAGTCTCGGTTGTAGAAAGTCTGCATTGTTCTAGGATGGGTGATTCCAAGAAACCCTGCAGTGCGCGAATGTCGCGGTCCCTGGGCCGTGCTCAGCTGCGTATGCAGTCCCACCTGACCTTGGTTGGCGTGGCGCGGCAGTGTGAGGCGATACGGAGCATTTAACTAGCCTGCCTGGCTGTCCTCAGCTGCGCCTGAAAATGCCGCTTTTCCGGGAACTTCCCGACTCCCTTCCTCCAACTCTTCTTTCTCGTGTAGATCTTGGCCCGGGCACAGCAAGCATGGATGCAGCATCACTGATCATCGGCATTCCCGGGCTACTCAATGATTGCCTCGAGTTGCTTGAACGGGTAAACTCGATGAGGGAGTTTGAGAACGAGTCCCGCCATGCAATCGCGCTGTGGGATGCAAGCAAGATGGGTCTCCGAGCTTGGGCTGAAGATGTTGGCCTTGACAACAAAAGCTCTGAAAAGGTTCATCACCCGCGCTTGGAGGATGCGGAGATCATGGAAGTGGTCAAGAAGAATCTCCAGAGTATTCAGGACATCTGCAAGTCCCTAGACGTCACCCGATCTCGATGGAGTATGGATGTCGGAAACGAGCCAACTGCAGGTCATACCGGACTTCGCCGGCAATCATCGCGCTCAAACTTCCGAAACAAGGTATCTTGGGGATTCAAGACTGGCTCCCGATTCAAAGACCAAGTGAAGAGCCTGCAAGATCATGTTGACCGGATATATCAGCTGGTCCCTCCAGGGCCAACAAGCCGCATTTCCAGAAATCATCACCATGTCTCGACTGACGGTACTTACTGGCTTATCACGCTCGTTTATGTTTCTGACTAACGCAAACCAAGGAATTCCCACTTCTCTTGCTTTTCGGGAGTCTCACAACCACCTAAGTCCCCGGGGGTTCTGGCTCAAGAGCGGAGGCAAATGGAAGAATGGCTTGATGTATTGCGTATTGATCAACAATACGACAGAATTCTTTCCTCACGACTGGATGGCACTTGCGATTGGATCTTCAATCACTCGAAGTACAAGAAATGGGATTCCCCTCACTCAGCTCAAAACTCTGCTCAGATTCTTTGGATATGTGGACCGGCAGGGTATGGAAAGAACACTCTATGCGCGAGACTGATCCAGGTCATCAAGGCCGCTTCCAAAAGTTCACTGGCCTATGCTTTTTGTTCGGCACACGTTCAAGCTGGAAGCAGACCAGAAAGTATTGTCCGGACTTGGATGTTCCAACTAGTCAAGCAGGACTCGGGCGCACACCGCATTGTCTGGGAGTCTCTACAGCGGCCAGAAGCAGAGTCCGTTGCTTCTCGGAGCGATATTTGGAAGGTTCTGGGCGCTCTCATGTCGAATTTGAACAATTGCACCCTGATAATGGACGGACTGGATGAATTCGACGGGTCTAATGACGCCAGAAAAGAATTCCTACGCGACTTGAGAACAGCTATTACTCAAACGAATGCCCGCGTACTGATAGCAAGCAGAGACGAGATAGAAATACGCCCCGAAGTATCTGCAGAGCAATCCGAAAACGGGCCAGAGATACTGGAATGCAAGATTTCCGAGGCAGATGTACGGGAAGACATCACCAGCTTTTCCGCTGCAGTAGTCAACGAGATGCTGCCAAGCAAAAAGGAAGACGTCAGGCTCGGACTTGCAGACCAAATGGCCCATAAATCGGAGGGAATGTTCCTTTGGATCAAGATGCAGAAAAATCAATTGAAGGACACCAAGAATCACAAGCAACTCCAGAAGCTCATCAATGACATGCCGAGCGGGCTCCCAAGCACCTACGAACGCAATTGGAGAGACATCCAAAA
Source organism: Botryosphaeria dothidea (assembly GCA_011503125.2). Classification (NCBI taxonomy): domain Eukaryota; kingdom Fungi; phylum Ascomycota; class Dothideomycetes; order Botryosphaeriales; family Botryosphaeriaceae; genus Botryosphaeria; species Botryosphaeria dothidea. The sequence continues at coordinate 1,630,970 of WWBZ02000040.1, read as the reverse complement.
ACTATCACCAGAGGAACAGGACCGTGCAGAGGCCATTTTTCGCTGGGTGGCCTTCTCTTTCAGGCCTCTGACCGTATTGGAGCTTACCGAAGCTCTAATTCTGAATGCCGACGTGGAAAGCAATATCCTGTGCCAGGATGACATGCCGGACGAGATAAATGATGCGTACATCAATGGAGAGATAAAAAGACTTTGCGGGTCTCTGATTGAGATCAAGGAAGCAAATCCCCATGGTTCTCCAGGATCAAGAACAGTGCATCTGGTTCATTCCTCAGTCAAAGATTATCTGCTCTCTGATCCACATCTGAATGGTCATGATGGAGGCGTCCTATTCGCACTGTCAAATATCTCAAAACAGCACGCTGTTCTATCGAAGGCTTGCATTCACTATCTGAATTACCATGAGGTCTGGAGTCAAGAATCATTTAGAACAGATGAATTGAGCCAACACCCGTTTCTGGAGTACGCTGCTTTCATGTGGTACCTTCACCTTGGGGCTACAAAGAACGCCTTTCCGGATGTACTCGATCTGGTCAACCAATTCATGCTACCAAATAACCCCAACTTTGTTGCCTGGAGAGAGCATTTTGAAGCTGCCCAAAGTTTGGATTTAAGGGATCAAGCGAATAAGGTCACATCCAGCCCGCTGTACTATGCCGCACTTTTCAACCTGCTGCCGACCATGGAGTATTACTATGCGAAGTCAAAATCTTACCTTAACTTCTCTGGCGGTAGGTATGCGACACCTCTACAAGCCGCGTGTGCAAAAGGCCATCTGGAAGCGTTTTAGCGTCTACTTAAGTGGGGTGCTGACGTTAACGCTGCCGGCGGCGAATTCGGGTCTGCGCTCAATGCTGCCACAGCCTTGGGCAATGAGGTTATGGCGAAGCGCCTTCTCAGTCTTGGTGCAAGCGTCTCGGTACTTGATCATTCAAAGAGGAACACTATAAGTCATCGCGTCACTCAATGGACATCACAGGCTCCTCTCATTATTTGCAGAGAAGGGGGAGTCCATCGCGTCCGTACAGTTCGGATACAGCCCGTTGATTGCTGCCGCGTCCAACAAAGAGAAGCGCGTAATGGACCTTCTCTTGGAATATGGCGCCGATATCAATGCCACCGACAATTTCGGAGAGCAGGCGTTACATTGCTCAGCTCATTATGGGCATATCGAAATTGTTGGAGATCTCCTCGACAGGGGTGCTAATCTGTTTTCGCGCAATCACTACGGGGAGAGTCCTCCCCATGTTTCTGCTGCTGCTGGAAAACTCCAAATGGCGAAATTGCTGCTGGAAAGAGGAGCGTCCGAATCTCTTTTAACCATCAGCTCATCGGGCCGGATACCCCTTGTAGAAACTGTCGTGAACGGGCGCCATGATATGGTTGAACTTCTTTTGTATAAAGGAGGTAATCATCAACTATCGATCAGCGACGACAAGGGATACACACCCTTGAATACCGCAGCAAGCTGCGGACGAGCTATTGCGGTAGAGATATTGTTGGACCACGGTGCAGATCCCACATCTGTGACCAGGAGTTGCCGAACAACTCTTAACAATGCCACTTTATCCGGCTATTTGAGTGTGATGGAATGCATGGACTGTAGTGGAGGCCATGGGCCTGGAATGACTCTTCCTTTGTTCTCTTTGTTCACTCATATCTCCAAGACCATTGGCAGATTAGCTCTAATAGCTCGCTTAACGAGCAGAGCTTGGCAGTTAGGTATATCAACCCCTGCCAACTCTCTCTTCAATCGATCATCCTTTCGCACCACATCCATCAGAGTGTAGTTCAGATTCTTTTGGAGAGAGGTCCGGACGCCCTCGCATCCCTTTCAGATACTGATGGATGGAGCCCGATACATGCGGCAGCTCAATTCGGGCATGTTGAAATCGCCGAGCTTCTTCTTCGCCATGGTACCGACCACACAGCGAGAAATAATGAAGGCGTAACTCCGTTTCACAGTACTGCTTTTCAAGGGAATGCCGAACTGGCCAGTCTTTTCCTTGCAAGAGGAGCAGAAATCAACGCTCGAGACGACAATGGCTTTACAGCACTACACATAGCTGCGGAACGGGGTCATACAGAATATGTCGCATTTCTCCTTTCACGCAACGCAGATGCGGAACTGCCTTCCAGGAACGGACGTACGCCTATTTGCAGTGCATGTTCCAATGGCTGCACTGGAGTTGTACGGTCACTTCTTGAACGAGGAATGGGTTTCGGGATCACGGACAACAACGGCTTGCACCCTCTATTCCTGGCTGCTCAGAATGGGCATGTTGAAGTGGTTAAATTGCTCCTCGATTCCGCAGCGGGACCAGACGACGCCATGTTTACGAACAAGATCTTGGAACCTGTCCCTGCTCTTCAGGAACAACAACAGGAGAAGAAGTATGCATTAAAACACGGGTCGAAAACTCAGGTTTCGGTTCCCGAAGGATGGTCCCCACTATGTACCGCGGCGGCCAATGGACACCTCGATGTCATCCAGGTTCTTGTCGACTGGAAAAGCATGCCGGAAGTTGTATGCAAGAAGATGGCCACGACAGCGTTATACTGCGCAGCCATTTACGGACAGTCCAATGCAGTGAAGTATTTACTCAGTCACGGAGCCGATGTCGACGCAAGACATGACCCTGAAGAATGGACTCCGCTCCTCGTGGCCATCGAACATGACAACCTAGCCGTTGCCGAGTTGTTGCTCGATCACGGAGCGGACCCTACGATCCCACTAATCCGAGGAAGCAGGCACCACACGCCTTTGTACCGAGCGAATTGGAACAGCAACGATCAGATGGTCGAGCTGCTACTCAGAAAAAGCACCAAATTTGATACGGGTGCCTTGATGGGCAGTGACTATATGCCTGTCAATTTGGCAGCATTGTATGGGAACGCAAAGATCCTCAAACTCTTCCTCGAGCAAGGAATGGGCCTGAACCTCCTCCGAGCCGACCAGGATGGACGGACAGCGCCTCATCTCGCTGCGCGTGAGGCTTTTCTGGAGGGCGTCGTTATGCTGCTCGATGCCGGATTCGACGCAACGGCGAAAGATCACAGAGGTCAGAACGTTCTGCACTACGCAGCTGCCTCCGGCTCCCTGCGGATGGTCGAGAAGATCCTCGGTCTAGCCTGCGCGCCAGAACTCGCGAAGGCGCCCGCGGACTGGACTCCTTTGCATTGGGCGGCCCGCAGCGGCGAGGCGCGGGTCGTGGAGAAGCTGATGGCTGCCGGGATCGAGGAGACCGTGGTGAAGACGTTTCATCCGGAGCGTTCGTGGACGCCGTGGACCGTCGCTTGGGCGACCGGGAATTGGAAACTGATATTGAACACGCGGTGTCCGTTGCGGTTGAGGGACGAGGCAGATGTGCAGGAGCCTCAGGGTACGCACACGGGTATCCAGTGCGATGCCTGCGAATCAGTGAGTTTCGATATAATTTCTAGTGGCTTGACTTGTTGAAAAGCATCTTCTGACAGTTTCCAGCCCATCATTGGGATGCGCTTCAGCTGCAGGACTTGCTTCGATTTCGACTATTGCTTCATGTGTATTGTTGGTGGCAGGGACCTTCACCCGGGCCATGAATGGGATATCACAGAGGCGAGAGTTGTACCCGCAGTCGAAACAGGGCTATAAGAAGCCAAAGAACGTTACCGATGCAAGAACATGGAGCATGCCGCATAGTCAGAGTAATATGTAATGAATATCATTAGCTCTTGGAAACAGTTCCCTTGGCTACTCTGAAAGCTGGTGTCTCCGGACTACTATCTATCCCTCACCAACTTGAATCTGCACCGCGATCTCCAGTTCTACGTCTCTGCCTTCCGAGAGCTTCTCTATCCTTTTGAGGGTGGCTCGGTAGGATGCCGCATTTCCAGCTGTGACACAAAGCGAGGGGAACGCCCCATCACTGGCCTTGTCCAGACGGAAGGCCAAGGATCTGGCGACCTCGCCTACCCGGAGGTCATGGGAGATTTCAGTTGTGACCTTTTTGAAGAGAGTGTGTACAGATTCGCAGCCCTCCAGGGTCATGAGGTAGTTTTTTCCGTTTCTTTGAAATATCCAGGACTATTGACAGGGCGGCGGAAGAGAGTGTGGTTGAGTTGCTGGAAGGACGGGGTGATGATGAGCTGGCCGACCCGGCGTTCGACTGTTCTGGGAGCCGATGCTCGGATGGCGTTGAGCTCGTCGTTGCGCGGGGTGTTGGGTTATCAAGCATGATGAGGTCCAGGCCGCCAATCTCGGCGTCATTTGCAGAAGTGGGAGATGGATCGGGGGCAGCAGGAGTGGTCGTGTTGGTTGTCGTCGCCGTCGTCACCGCCTCCCGTCCGGCCTCGCACACCTGGAGATGCCTCTGGGAGGCTTCTGTCCTCCACCGTAATGCTGGGATACCTCTATCGGCCTCTACGGAGACTCCATCACCGAACAAAAAGTCGGCGCGTCGTGGCATTTTCTGGCGGCTTTGTTGTTCCTCATCGATCTCCGCTGATGCATCTTGCGTCCGCTTCTGGGACGAAGTTGAACGTTTCTCGGTTGAGCTTGCGCCGCCTGAATTCTCCGTGCGGGCATCCACAAAGTAAGATAGAGTTTCCTGCGGCTTGCCAGGGTTCTCTTCGGCATTATGATGGCTCTCTGTTCTACTCTCCGTATTATCCACAGGTCCCTGGGCCTCTTCGGCCGGAATGTTGTCTCCTATGGCAGGGAGAACGAAGTTCGTTGTTGGAGCGCCCAAGATCGAGTGACTCGTCCTGAAAGGTAGGCTGTGGGATGACGCTGGTAGAGGAGAAGCGAAGGGGTATAAAGGAGAGTTGCTCGAGTTCTCGTGTTGAGCCTTCGATGACCCCGGGGGAGCAGGAACACGCGAATGGGTCCTCGATGCAAGAGTGGCCTCATCTTCTTCGTCTGCACTCGAGATTAGTATCGTGGTTACAAGCGTGGCACGTACCACTGAACTCACCGGTATACCCACCTCCAACCGTAGAAATTTTCCGTGCCTCCAGAGGCGTCCCTGGTTGGGGACGAGGACGGTCTTGCGTTCCATGGACGCCGGGTTTGGCGAAGGCCTTCCGGCCCGCCATGAGTTCTGTTGGAGAAGGGAGATACCAGGAATCCAAAGAGGTCAGAGAAAGCCTTCTCCGTGTGTCCACAGTCATCTCAAGATCAACTGTCGCTGATGTCGAGGTAAGTGACTTGGGAGAATCTCCCCTCTTCTGCTGAATGGTATCATTTTCGCTACCCAGAACGGTTGTCGGCTCCTTGGGTGGTGTTGGTTGCTGTTGCTGTGATCTTGCTACTTCCTTTCCGAGTTTTATTATTTGAAGTTCATTGGATTTTAGTATCAGAAGCTTTGTGAGCAGGCGTTTGATCCTGCCGAATTCGAGGCACACGTTGGATCAGCAATCGATCTGCACGGCGTAAAGTGCGTCCAAGTAGAAGACAACAGCAAGAACAATGCTATTGACTAACCTAAGTGTATCACCGCGCCGCTCATCAAACCAAAATAGGTTCCTCGGTGGCCCGTTTTCCTCGCTGGCTTTGCGAAGATGCTCCCGGTCGCGCGAGGAGAAAAACTTCAACCCCCATTCGCAACTGAAGTCCATCCGCGCTTGCCGTTTCGCATCGTCGTACTCCGCATCCGCCCATTCTTCGCAGTGGGATGAGACGGTGGCGTACGGGCTGTCTTCTTTGCAGCATTTGATTCCGAGCTCCTTGAAGACTTCTGTGGGGAAGTAGAAGCTGGTGACGGATAACAGTGTGGACATGGCGAGGGTCTGTTTGTCTTCGTGTACGGAAGATTTCTGATATGGATTTGTTTGTCTGTTGGGGTAGTTGAGGTAGGGAAGGGAAGAGTTTTCTGACAAACGGGGAGGAAGGAAAGGATATATACAAACGGCGGTGTCTCTCGGGTACCTGCTGCTACCATGCATTAGCCTGTCTTGCTGCGCCAAGACGTGCAATGGGTTTCTTCATGCCCCGGAACATGTCGTAGCACTGAACTTGATCATACCATCCTGCATTTCTTCTGTACACCTTGCCTCATCCTCGATCAGTTCTCAAACACCTTAAGTTAATTCCACCACTGCTTTCTTGCGCCTTTCATCTTCACAATTTACTGTCACCAATGGTCTACTCTCTACGTGGATTGTCCCTCTTATTTATGCCTTTAGGTACATACTACCAAGGGCCCAAGAAACCGTCATCCAGCTATGGATCGGCGTTCGGCCGCATCAAGTGCTGGTTATCCACAGAGGTGTCATGTGACAATGCCACAAGGGTGGTCACCGACATCATGTAGTCAGTTAGTTAGCTAGTCAGATCGTTGAGGACGATCACCAATACAACATCATCCAGTTCCATCCATTGTCCACCAAGAGGGATGCTGCACCGGACGGCTACCGTCATGATTCCAATAGGCCGGACAAAGGTCTGATTAAGACTGCCGTGTGGGATTGAAGTATTAGTGTGAATAGTTCCATTGCTAAAAATGCACTACACTTGCGACCGGACGAATGCTTCAGCTCTCGAGGAAGTCAAGTTTGTTGAAACCCGTTGCCGTTAACTGGACCGTAATACCCCGCTGCTGCGCCCCACCATTCCCGACATGGATTGATGCCGCACACCGACGTCGTCAGCGAGGCAGACAAGCTTTTCGATGGATTCTATGTGATTGGACCTCAGCCGAAGTGTGATTGGAGGAGTCTCCCCAAAGCGTGCTGACAGGGGGGGCGGATCCTCACGCGCACGGTGCCAACCAGGCGCGTGTTGGTTCTTCCGCCATGTTGTAGGCATCTATATAAGAAAGCGGCCGCTTTCATCTTCCCCATGCCCGTACTTTCCAGCAATCATTAGAAACGCATCTTTCGACTTCATTTGAGCCTTTCAATTTGAGCAAAAGCCCTCTTCCGGTTGCAAGAAGGGTGCATTATGGCGCAAAATGGTCAGCCTCATGCAATGATCTCTAGGTTTTTAATAGACTAACCCCCGTCAACATAGTAACATCAAAAAATGTCTTTTTGAATGACAACTATCCCATGTGGTCGACCGAAGCGACACTTGCTCTTGTAGCATTAGTCGTCATGGTCGTCCTCCCATGTGCTACATGGACAATCCGTCGCAACGCCAAGACTTTGTCCAGACGCCCATCGAATTTCCTACGATTTCTGTCAGTACCAAGTAAGCTGCTTTTCACATTCGCCTGCTCCCTTGTACATTTTGCTTATTCACCAAAGATATTAATACACACCAGAACGCCGCAAATCGGAGCCGCCCGTCCTCCCGCTTTACATTTGTGACTCGTCCTTCGACGTGTCACGGGCGGAAACACAGGAATGGGCGGAGCTGCCCATGTTATGACGGAGATGTACATACAACGACGACGAAGAAGAAGCAAATGGAGGCTGAGTTCGTCAGGCACCTATGGACTCCGCATGTTTGATAGAACGCATTTGCTTGTCTGATCTCCAATGCTACTTCTCATATACTCCCGAACTCGTGTACTCCTCATCTACACTGCCGACACTATTCCACTTTCCCCCACATTATATCTCAGCGTCTGCTCCAACAAGACTGTTACCAATGTAAAGAAACCGGGTGGCCGCGCAACAAAAGAAAACGTCAAAGACGCAGAAGGACCAAAATGAAAAGGGGGAATCGTACATGGTATGTGTGCTCACAAAGTATGTCAACAGCAATTACCATATGGAAAGCACAAAAAAAAAACCTGACGGGAATCCAGCAGCAAGAACGGGCAGAATTCCCTTCCAGAAGAAAGACTCAAATTGCACAGGGGATGAAAAGGAATACCGTCTCAAGATAGACAGACATATCTCAAAACCTCAAAACAGCAGAGAGAGAGAGAGAGAGAGAGAGAGAGAGAGAGAGAGAGAGAAAAGATAATAATCAAAACGCACGCCCTCGACGCCGCGCTGCTTCTGGGTATTTTTTATGAAAGCTGCTCTGAAAAACAACCAAAGAAAAAAGACACAAAAAACACCGATAAAGATCGCGCCCTCACCTTCTCACTCTTTGTCTACTGTATGAGAACATCCCCCCTCCCCTCCACCGAGATCCCATCACCTGTATACACCCCCTATCCCTTTTTACCCAGAAGATCCTTTCCCCAATATGAACAACCCCACCCCTCTCCTAAAATCCTTTCTCATCTCCCCAATCAAAATCGGCAAACAGATGGTAACAAAAAATGACTACTAAAAAGAAATATACCGTAAGGACTGTCTCGACAGTGACTTTCAAGAAAAGAAAAAAGATAGTGTGAGGACGGAGGTGATGACAGAAATATTCCAGAAACCATCAAATCGCCTCTCAATGGTTATCAAAAGCGCCCCTAATCTTGCCATACAGTTCCGTATCCAAAAAGTTGTAATTCGGATCGAAGAAGCAGAACGGCGCGCGCAGCAGCGTCTCGGCGGTCGGTCGGTCGGCGGGATCGATCGTGAAGCAATCGTACATGAACGAGATGGCCGCGGGGCTGATCTCCTGAGACACGTCGTCCGGAATGGGCGGGGCTTGGTTGAGCGAGCCGAGCTTGTAGATGGCGCCGATGGCCTCCTCCTTGGACCACGGGCGGCGGCCCGCGAACATCTCGAGCACGACGCAGCCCAGCGACCAGATGTCGACCTTGGCGCTGTAGCCCTGCCCCTGGCTGCGGATGACCTCGGGCGCCATCCAGAAGACGGACCCTTGCATGCTGTTGGTGATGTCGTTGCCGTAGATGTTGTCCGACTTCTTGGAGATGCCGAAGTCGCTGATCTTGCACGTGCCGTCCAGGTCGAGCAGGATGTTGTCGGCCTTGAGGTCGCGGTGCAGGATGCCCTCGCGGTGGAGGTAGGCCAGGCCACTGAGGGTTTGGCGCGTGAGGGACGAGACGACGGCTTCTTCGAATTTGCCGTGCTTACGCAGACAGCTGCCGATGCTGCCACCAGGAATATATTCCAGGAAGATGGAGATGGAGAAATCCTTGCGTTCGCAACCCAGGTACTGCACGATGTTCGGGTGGTCCAGGTGCTGCATCGTGTCGATCTCGATATCCAGGGCCTTGACCAGCTCCTTCATCCGCTCCTTGTCTTCGTTCGGCTTCACCTCGACTTGCTTGACAGCAATGAGTTCACCGGTCGTCATGTTCATACCAAGGTACACCTTTCCAAATGTTCCCTTGCCGATCAATTGACCCTTCATCCATTTGAACGTTGGTTGGCGTTGGGGATGTTGTGGCGTGTGCATAGTCAGATTGTCTTGAATGGTGTCAAGTGAAATCATACGGCTGCCACGAGGTGGCTTGACTTGTTCGATTCTAGCACCAAACATCTTGGTGCTCTTCCTACGGACAATGTCCCCGGACTTGAGAGTATTGACACGAGACGGGATGGCTCTCTTGTCGTTGGTTTGGTACTGCGATTTGACAGTCTCACGAATGGATTTGGTGCGGCCAAGACCTCCTGCCTTCCTCATGTTCCTCTGTGCAATCGACATGACGGTATCGCCGCGCTGGAGCCTTGGGGCGTTGTCGGGGCGAAGTGTTCCTTCATCCTCTGGAATCGACATCGGCGTTGGCACACGGCTCGGCTCTGGGGAAGGCCCAACCAAACCCCTCTTTTCCTCGGATGACGGGGAAGCGGGCGAGCCTGGCATGTCCTCATCCATGATCGGCTGGTCGAGGTTGACGTTCGGGAAGAATTCGTCGAGGTGCTCCACGAGGGCCTCGGGGGGAGGACGGTTGGCCCAGATATCGCTGGCGAATGATTCACGTCTGTTAAAACCTCCAGGCCTGCCGTCTTCAGGCGAGTCAAGGGACCAGGAGGCTGATGCTGCAGAGTGGGGAATGAACTTTTCGATGCTCCGACTTCTCTCTGCGATGTCCTGATGATCACTTCGTGCTCTCTCCGGAGATTGAATGCGTACTTTCGACGGCGTCTTGATTTCCAAAGTTGGCCGTTGGGTCCGTTCGTCATCGGGGGTTTGCGGTCGCGCACTGTTCAACGATCGCGGCGGGGTCTTGCTGGCAAGAGGCATCGCGAAAAGGCCGTCGTCCGAATCGTCATCTGAGTCGTCAGTGGCAACAGCGGGTGAGTGAGAAAATTCCACAGGATCCTCCTTGAAATCCAAGTTGGGGCCGTAGGAGCGCGTCGACATCATGCGGTGCAGGTCGGTTTCGTTCGGATGGGCGGTATTCGGGCTAACGTCCGGCGAGCGACTCGACGATAAATCATCCTGCTGCTTCAATTTCGAAATGGCGGCGTTTTCGGGCATCTCTAACGACAGCGGCGGCTTCTCTGGTGATGTGCGATCTTGCGCAGCTTGTACATAGTCAGGGATCACGAACGGAACTTTGCCTTTACTCATTGTTATGTCACCTGGACTGCGAGGGGACCCACCTGGACTGCCACTACGAGGCGCAGTATGACTGAAATCGACCATGGCCATAGCTCTCTGAGGTTTCCCGTCTCTGTCCGTGGGCGTGAGGAATTGAGGTGAGGCGCCAAGGGTAGGACTCGGCTTGATGGCTCGCGACGGCGCGCCAACCATACCACCAATCTTTCCGGCTCCAAGGAGCGCAGCACCAATGCCCATGGCTACAGATGGAGTCTCTGGAATAGCTAAGCGGCGGGATGATTTGTCGTCAGAATTGGCATTCTCCGAAGAGCTTCCCTTTCCTGACGATTCGTCTTCTGGCCACGAGTCTCGTCCCTTACCCTCCCGCTTGCTGAGCGAGTTTGCCTTGATGAGCGTTTCGGTCTCGACTTTCGGTGCTGGGGGCGGCTCTCTGAGAGGTACAAGCTGTTTCGGCCTGCCACGCTCAAAGTGTTCGGGTCGTCTGCCGTCTTCGTATGGCGAATCACGGCGCTCGTCGAAATCAATGACTCCTTCTCGTCTGTAACCAAGAGCACTTGGCGGATCGATCGGGGAAGCTTCCTTCGCAAGATGTCTCTTTCTCTTGTCCAAATACTCCTTCTGCTTCCTGGCCGTCTCACGCCTGTGATGTTCGGCTGCGGCCTCCAGTATGTCCCGTCGCTCTTGTTCAGAAAGATCATTGCCTGCAGAGTCCCACTGGGGATCAGGTTTCCGTGGACGCGAGGTCGGAATCTCTGCTGGAACCTCCTCGCTCTTCGGAAGACTGGGAAGTTGCTTGTTGTCTCGCCACTGAGCGGGGACAAGTGTAGACTCGCCAGATCGGGGGCCGGGTGAGTCCAGCTGGTTACCGGCAGCACCGAGCCGAGCCAAGGTAGCTGGGTCAAGCGCATTTCCAGTGAAGGATATGCGACTATTGTATGGCGACGTGCCATTTTGCACTCCCAGACCGACGGCTGGGGGAGCCGGTACGTTGACGAAGATTTTGAGAGTTCCTGAACCATCTGCAATTCGGCGAGCTTGCATCAGAAGACCGTCCGAGAGGGCCTCGTCGTGTTCCATCTGGCCGGGCGAAGTGAGGTGAAGCGTGATGTCCTTGGTATTCTGGATTTGAAGATTCCAGCAGATGATCTCGCGAAGTCTCGCAGCAGAGTCGATACCGGTCACATCGACGAGTCTGTAGTTCCAGCCATCTGGCGTGACAAAGAAGAACCGCCTGGGCTCCGACTCTCTCGTTACAGCACGGGGACGGGTGGTACCGTGATTTGTATCCGAATCGGCCTGCGCGGACCTCCTGGACGGCGGCCGTTCATTCAGTGAGGTATCACTGGAATTCAAGCTCGTCCTCATAAACGGCGCAGTGGGTGGTAAGTGACGCATGCTGGCTGGACTGGTCGGCGATTCGATGCTGGACTCGTCTGGCGAAGGGTGGTTCTCGTCCCTCTTCTTACCGCCCCGGACCCCTATTCTGGCAAGGAAGCCTTTATGCTCCTTAGCGCTTCTTTCAGGGTCCTGACTGTAATGACGGCCTGTGGCGTGTTCGGGGCGAGCACCTTCAATGCCGTTGCGCCTCCCGTCTGATTTCCCTGAAGGTGGGCCAGAGGGGGGATTTGAACCATACGCGGCGATGTTCGAGACATTTGATTCGGACGAGTTGGCGCGGATGTGTGCTGGGTCATAATATCTGTCTCGTTTTGCCTGGGACGGGGCCCCCGACAAGGGGGGCATCAACTGTGCGGCCACCAGACCTGGACTGTGCTGCGGGCTGGCCGACCTTTGACCACCATAATCACCGGACGTGTTCGGGCTGTGCCTTTTTGATGAGGTGCCATCACCCAGCTGTCTCAGGATCTTTTCAGTGTACACACTACGGTTTGATGTTTCGGACACGTGATCGGGCTGACTCAGTGATGGGACCGTGAAGACGCGTTGGGCGGAGAAACGTCTCGGGTTGCTTGTCGCAGGGGAATGAAACCCAAGTTGTCCGTGCTTTCCGGGACTTTCTCCGTCGGCGCCTGCCGTGGACGGTGTCGAACTGAATTCAGCCGACTGGCCGAGATTCGGGGAGCTCTCCATAGTGCCTTCTGTTCCAGCGCTGTTGGTCGATGGCCCGAACGTCCGGGAGGTGCGCCTGTTTGGCAGCCGTGCGCTTGTCGGGTGGCCTCCATTATCCACGATGCTCCTGACGAGGCGACGTAACCGTTTGCCTTCGTCACGGTCCCGAGACAATTCCCAGTTGGTCCCGTTTGCCTTGCTAATTTCAGCCAACTTCGGGAAGATTGTTTGATGCATCATAGCCACGTTTCCTTTGGGGCCGTGGCCTCTGCCCAGGTCCAGAAAAGCGGATCCATGCAAGTCCAGCTGCTTGAATGTCTCCTGCCACTCACTGGAAAAGCCGTTGGTGGCGAGCCAAATGAGCACACGATCCAAAGGCCACTGATGAGCAGGATCGGACGGCGAAAGAGGCACTTCGGCGGGATTGCATTCACTGCGTATCGACGGGCGGCTCAGAGTTACTGGCTGGTAATCACGGGTAGCCGTGCCGTTTGGATAGTTTGAGTTGCTCAATTCCTCAGGCGGCGTAACCAGCGTTGTACTTGACGCCCCTCTGGAGCCGTTGTCCGCAGGCAGACCCAGGTCTTGGCTATATGGGTAATAATAATTGTTTGAGTAGTCGGACGGAGTGTGGAGTGGCGGTATTCCGACGCCAGGGCCAAAAGATTCACCAAAGGGAATGTAAGTTGCCGAGGTCAAGGGCTGGCCATCCGGAGGCAGTTGGTTGTTCAAAAAAGTCTGGTGCTGTTGCTGCTGCTGCTGCTGGTAAGTATTGTAGGCATTAGGATTGTAGGTAGGATGAGGAGCAGAGCTGTTCGGCGGCGGCGGATAGTTGGTCCTGTTCCAGTACGAGGTAGTCGGCGGGCCTCCCGGCGGCGGGCCTGGCAGCGCATATCCCCCGTGGGCGCCGCTCGTTGCGGGCCGAGGCGGAGGCGGCGGTAATGTCATTCCATGGGAGGTAGATGGCTGGCCGGGCGGTGGGGGAGGCGGTATGTACTGCTGCCGTGAACTATGCATGGCCGGCAGAGGATGGGAGTCTTTCGGCGGGGTCCAGGGAGTGCAGCCAGCTGCGCGCGCGGCGCGAAAGATAAGCTGGAGCGCAGGTCCTCGTGAGCGGGCGCAAGTCTGCTGGAGGTCTGCGGCGGCGCTCGAACGCGCGCAAACTCAGCAGGACGGCGTCGCCGCAGGGGAGATTTTCAATTGGAAACGTCTTATTATGTGTACGTTGTCGGGTCTAGCTCATGAACCGGTCATGAGAAAAGTCGTGGCTCGTAAAGGCTCCTATAGGGGGGAGGAGCACCTTTTTCGGACCCAGGGCGTAGCATCGAGGTGCGTCGATCCAGGCGCCGTATTTCCGAGTCGCGGCGACAGGGCAGAGAGCTTGGGCAGGGCGCTGTCGAGCGCAGGTGTTGACCTGGCGGCGCAGCCAGAAGACGGCTCAGCCGGGGCGCATGTGACGTTGGATGCTCGGGCGCAATTGTGCGATGGGGGAACTCGAGGCGGGCGCGCGTTGGGGAAGGCCCGGTCTTGGTGTTTCGCGGTCGCGGGCTGGATGGCTCGTTGTCTGGGAAAGCTGTGGGCGCAGTCGGGGGTTTCGCTGTCGTGCGGCGCCTGATACGAGCCTTAGGCGGCGGCGGGCGTGAGGGGCGGAGATGAGGGTCGCTTTGGCAACGGCGACGGCAACCGGGCGCAGCGCGGCGAGGCCGAAGGGAGCGGTCGAGGGCGGCTGCGTGCGAGGAGCAGGAGTTGGAGGTGAGCGATGCTGGATGCTCGAGTGCTGGGGTGGTCAGACGTGGCAGCGCGCAGCTGCTGGCGAGCACAATGCCTGGGCTGAGGCGGAAAGCGGGCTGGGTCTGGGCTTGGCCCTCCTGCGCTTCGAAAACGGGCCATCCCGCCAGCACTTACTCGCGCCCCGACCTCCGTCCTACAATCACTCCCTCCTGCAACCGCGCCCATGCCCGACTGACTGATTGCCTGCAGCTCGACGTCTCAAGCGCCTGCCCGCCCATGCCCGAGCCCACCGACCCCGCCGAGCCGCTGCCGCAGCCCGCAGAGCCCGACACTGAGCGCCCGAGCTCGAGCCGCGCCGATGACGACGGACAGCCCGAGGCCACCACCAGCGCAAAGGACTTCGAGCCCCGCGCCCCCGACGACCCTGTCCCGCAAGACGACGCCGCGCCTGCGGCGCCCTCGCGCGAGGGCACTCCGCCGCCGCTGCCCCCACGCCCGCGCACCTTGACAACAAAGGCCTCGACCGACTCCTTCCGCTTCAGCGCGAGCGCCAGCGGGTCGCCTCGCCCCTCGTTGCAGGCCAAGGCCACCACCGCTTTGTCCATCCCGGGCGTGCAGTCCTACAGCGATACGCTGCGTGATGCCGTCTCGTCGCCTGCTTCGCGCCACTTCAGCTTCTCCAGCGCCCGCTTTGGGCCCAGCGCCAGCGCCAGCGACGCCGGCGACACCCTGAGCGTGAAGAGCTATGTCCCGACCCTGGAGGCCGGCGCAGATGTAGAGAACATACTGGGTGAGGTCATGGCCGAGCAAGAAAGCTCGATTTGGAAGTCGTTGAGGCGTGATTTTCCCAGTGTCGAGGACGAGGCCGCATTGTTCCCGGAAGACCCCTCGTTCAGGCTGGCGTTTGAACATGAGTTCGATGAGCTGGAGGAGTTCAATGCAGACGGCTCCAATGAAGGTCAGACGATCCTCCAGCTCTCGAAGACACCCGCTGATAGCCCTGTTGCGTGTAGAAGCTCTGATGTATCAATGGAGATCGAAATTGAAGCACTACCTGATCCTGTCGTCGGCCGGGAAGCCCATCTACAGCCGCCACGGCGACGACCAGCTCATCGCGAACTCAATTGGCGTCGTGCAGACCATCATTTCCTTCTACCAAGATGCCGACAACGTGCTCAAGGGTTTCACTGCCGGCGGTGTCCGTTTCGTCGTCCTGTCCAAGGGCCCGTTGAACCTGGTCGCCATCAGCAAGCTCGGTGAAAGTGATGGGCAGTTGCGCACACAGCTAGAGTCGTTGTATATGCAGATTTTGTCAACACTCACCCTGCCGAGCATGGAACGCATGTTCCGTGCCAGGGCATCCACTGACTTGCGAAGACCGTTGCAAGGCACGGAGACGCTCCTCTCGGCACTAGCAGACGGCTTTACCCGCGGCTCACCCTCCACTCTACTCTCTGCATTGGAATGTCTGCGTTTACGTAAATCCCATCGCAAAGTCATTGACAGTACCTTGCTCAAAATTCGCTCCTCTAACCTCTTATACGGCCTTCTCGTTGCGGCGGGTCGTCTCGTCAGCGTTGTGCGACCAAAAAAGCACTCTCTGCACCCTGGTGACCTCCAGCTAATATTTAACATGCTCTTCGAGGCTGGAAGTGTCAAAGCGGCAGGCGGTGAGAATTGGATTCCGCTCTGTCTTCCCGGCTTCAACAACACGGGCTACCTCTACATGTATGTCAGCTTCATCAACGTCAACGAAAGTAGCTTGGACCGCACTGCCGAACGACCGTCAACATCGTCTGGACAAGATGATGAAATTGCTATAATCCTGATAAGCGCGAACAAAGAGAGCTTCTTTGAGATGAGGGATATGCGGGATCAATTGGTCGAGGTATATCCCTTAACGATCGCGCACCAGAGCACAGTGACTAAAACACAGGAAAGCAACTCGAGAAGAATGGAAGCCTTGAATCTATCCGCACAGCCGTCAACAGAGGCCGGCTATCATGTACAGACATCGTGCCGGGCACAGTGCTTCGGCATTTCATCTACAAATCCCGTGGCAACGTTCAGTTCACCATGCCGTCATACGAAC
Organism: Botryosphaeria dothidea; assembly: GCA_011503125.2. Taxonomy (NCBI): domain Eukaryota; kingdom Fungi; phylum Ascomycota; class Dothideomycetes; order Botryosphaeriales; family Botryosphaeriaceae; genus Botryosphaeria; species Botryosphaeria dothidea. Next base: position 1,614,729 of record WWBZ02000040.1, on the reverse strand, counting down.
CCTACTTCAATACCCCTCTTGATAGGCGGCTGTAAGTTATCACTCTTGTTCCTACGCCAACTCAAACTGACAGAAATCTTCAGCCTCATAAGCCTCTACGCACAGCTACACTCACACTTACACACTCGTCCGACCCACTTGAAAATCCATCACAGCACGAGCACCCACCACATCAGTTTAGCATGGACAACACCCCTCTTCGAACTATATGCCATCGCCCCTGGTACCACATCACGTGCTGCACTAGCGCAGGCCGCTAATAAGGTTATTCAGTGGGTGCGCCGGGAAGAGGAACGCGTCTTCATTATTGGAGGCGCTGTATTTTAAACCCAAAATAGAACCCTGTAATCGACAACCAGCAACCGGGCGATGTATCAAACAGATGAACTTGATGCTCCAACTAATAATGAATTATCGAATGAAACTTTTGGCTCTTTAGATACAGAACTCGCAATCTTACTTTTTCTCCAATTCTCCTCTCACAGCGCCCTTACCTCATCCATCGGACCATATTCTACCCACCGGTCATCTACGAGCTCTGTCTCGATTTCCTTCGCGTACTCATTACCAGCGTATCCGCTCTGAGGAATGTCGGATGTGTCTGAGGGCGTCGGGGGTAAGGTATTCGGTGCCGAGTATACCGAAGAGGATTGTGACGGGATTGTCCTCTCATGCTTTCCTTTTCTCGGGTCTGCCAGGCTTGTCCGACCCCGGGTACCAGCGTCGTCGGTGTACTTGACTTGGAGATTGTTAGGCGGTCTCGGGGTTGTACTCTCGGAGCGTTTGCTGTCCGCTGGTGTGACCTCAACCCTGACCCCGTTGTACTCGTCCGCGCCAGCTTCTGCCTCTTTCGCCAACTCGACACTTGACGCACCCTTCACAGCCTTCAAGGTCTGCTCATCTTCTTCTGCCCCTTTAAGATCACCCGCCACAGCCTTCTTCCTGTGCTCCAACACCCTCTCCACAGCATGTTTGTCTTTCTGCCCTTCGCCTCCACTCCTTCCCACGCCCCACTCACCCACATCCAGCCCTGAGCTTCCCCTCCTCTCATCCGCTGCACCACCGCTCTCAAACACCGAATCAATCGGTGCCGCAAACACCTCTCCCAGCAAATACTCCTCACTCGGCAACAACGCCGGCAACATCGGCGGCGGCTCCTTCGCACTCGCCGTGCTGAACCACGCCGCCGTCGTCCTGTCTCCAGCATCCACGATCCCACCCTCGCTTCCATTCTTCCCCTTCCTTCCACTCTCATCGCTCATCACCAACAAGTTCGGGCTCGACCGACACGTCACGCCCGCCGGGTGCCCGATCGCGCTCACAAAGCCGCTGTTCCGGGCGGCGGCGCTGGGCAGGCTGACGCCCGACTCGGAGCTCGTCGAGTAGCCGCGCAGGGCCGTCGTCGAGGCGTTGGTGGTCGTGCGCTCGGCGGATGCGCCGCCGCTGTGGTGGTTGAGGAAGGGGCGGCGGTGGCGCATGAAATTGGCGGGCGCGGCCAGAAGCGTGCTGGCCGTCTCGGACTTGCTGCGGACGCGGCCCGCGGTGGTGTCGTTGTCGGCGGAAGAGGCCTGTTTGAGGCGGGGCATCTTGATGCGGCGGGTGAGGGACTCGGCGGCGGAGCCGACGCTGTTCTTCTTGTGCGAGGCGGCCGTGGCGGGGTCGCCGTGGTCGGTGCTGGTGCTGATGGCTGGCGTGGCCGTTGCGTCCACGGCGGCGGTCGTGGTGAAGACGCCATCGCAGGTGTTGGGCCGCGGCTCTGCGTCGTTCTCCGTCGTCGTGTCGTCGTCCTTCTTGTCGGCAGGCGTCATCTCCAGGCCGGACGTACCGAATCCCAGGCCCAAGCCCTTTCCGCCGGCGATGCCGTGCAGGGTCGAGGACGTCTTGCGCCGGCCGAACCCCTTGATGCCTGAGGAAGTACCGTTCTCGCCGGATCTGTCGGTGTCGTCGGTGCTCGCAAAGGAGATGTGGCTCCCCGTGCTGTTCGCACTGTTCCTGTTCGAGCCCTCCGTCGTATCCGTCGGAGTGCTGCTCAAGCCAGGACCGCCTGCGAACCCCCAGCTGCTTCTCCAGCTGCTCTTCCGGCTGTGTCCCCTGCTCGCCACAGCGTTGCTCCTCGACAGGCCCACACCGCTCGCGACACTACCCGTCCTCTCCTCCCCACCGTCCACCTCTCTCTTCTCCGCAGCGTCAGCCCCCTTCGCCTTCCCCGTCGTCAGCCTCAACTTCTCCCCAATCATCTTCCCCAAGCTCCCCGAACTCGCCGACCTCTTCAACGCGCCCACCCTCCCCAGCTGCCTCTCCTCACCACCACCATCAACCGCCTCCGCCTCCTGCTCCCCCCTCACCGCACCCCCACCACCACCATTCACCATCGCCATAAAACTCCCCATCGTGCTCGACCTCTTCCTCAAATCCTTCTTCCCCACCGCCTGCACCGCATCCTCACTCCCCTCCACACTGCCCCCCGCGCACGGAAACCCGTTCTCCCCACCCGGCGCCGCCCCCGCGCTATCCCGCCTCCCCTTGCCCTTCCACACGCGGCTCATCTTGAACCCGGGGCTGCGCTTCTCCGTCGCGCCGAGCAGCTTGGTGCTGCTCTTGCGCCGCGAGTTCTTGTCGTCGGTCGCCAGCCTGCCACTGGCGAACGGGTTGGCGAGGCCGAAGCGCGAGAAGAGCTGGGGCGGCGGCGGCGGCGGCCGCTGGAGCGACGGCGTCGAGGCCGAGGGGAGGGGAGTGGTGGTGCTGCTGGTGGTGGGGCTGGGGTCGGGGTCTGCTTCGGTGGGGGGCGGGGTGGGAGGAGGAGGGGGATGGAGGAGCGTGGTTGTGTCTGGCGCTGCCATTTTTTTTTAAGAAAAAAATTTAACTTGCTGGGCTCCTTGTCCTGTTCTGCGTGCGAGTTGAAGAAGAGAGCGCGTCGTTTCGATGCCGACGGGTTGTATGGTGGCCTTTGTAGCAGCCGGTCTCTCTTCCGTGTTGGGTGACGTGACGCGACGCGCAGTCGTCGAACGACCTTTGAAGCGCAAAGCTAAAAAGAAACAAAAAGCGACGAGAACGATAAAGTGTGCTCTCTCAGCTGGGCGGAAGCGTGCAGAATAAACGCAATGCAAACCAGGATGCCGTTTCGTTCCTCTTCCCTCTTTCAGTCCGGGCGGGGTACCGAGAGGACGGGGGTGTATATATAATGTAATGCCGAACAAATGCGCACCGGGTGTGGCGTAGGCCTTGCGTACACTTGTACTCCACTCGTGTTGCGCGTTAGATGCCGTGTACGGCTGCTTTCGCTGTGCTCACGTCAGATCGTCAGGCCGATCAGGTATGCTCCCACGCGCGCATGCTGTCCAACCAAGTCGCCCCCACTGTTCCCATGCCCCCGATTCATGAAAATCCGGAGATCTTAACCGGTGGGATTCGGGAGATCATGAACTCACCTATGACGCCAATTGGAACAGTTTCCAGGTTCCCGTACCGACTCTTTAGCCTCTAGCTTTCAGGGGAAGAATGACGATAGAGCCTCCCAGGGAGAAGAAGGGAAAAAAAAGGAAAATCGAAACCTCCGCCGAAAATCTGGCAGCAGCCCGAGCAGTTTTGCTTCCACACGAACACACACAACGTTATATACTCTCAGCCGATCCGAAGCCTCCTATATTTGCGTCTTCAGCTCTCGCTTTCTACGACCGAAGCTCGCACGAAGCGAATCTTCAAACTCTCCGTTTCGTGCAGTGAGTGGGAAGAAAGGCAATAGCCAAATCTTCGGAGAAGGCAAAGAAATGCTACCATCGACGGCCGAACGGAAGAATATACGAAGAGAAGAGAAGGCGAGAAAAAGAATCGCAGCGCATCAAATGCTACACGAAGAAAAATTGAGGAGGTAGGAAGAAAAAAATCTTTTTGTGCACTGGTCTCAATTGTGGACGCATCTGCTCTAGTTCTATTTAAAATTTCCAAGAGCGCACACATGAAGAAAACGGAAACTCGATGCTGTGTAGTGTTGAGCAAGATTGACGTCGAGTAGACTTTACCATCGCCGGAACCCCGCGACCGAAAACGGAAAGGTTAGGGTGGAACGGCGCGGTGCGAAAGACCCTAAAATGCACTGGAACCAAGGATTGGAAGGGGGACTCCGAAGAGTGTCGAGAGTCACATCACTCGCATGCTAAGTCTGTAAATCTTGCACACCTCGTAAGTATGAATCTGTTTGATCTGCAGCCCATCATAATCTACACGTATAAAAGCCTTACTGAGGTATACGTACATACAGCATGCAGCCGGTGCTCGCCCCTGATTACTCCCGCCACTAGTGCCTCATCCTTCCCGACGCATCCAGAACCTGCATTCCCCACCGCGCAGCCACAGCAAGCCTAAGACATGCCCCGCATATCAACATGACCCGCCTCCGTCGATAAGCGGCCTGGCGCAAACCATCCGGAATGGGAAAACATGGTAAAGAGGGAGTATAAAACGTAGAACCGGCGTGACTCGACGCATCGGATCGTCCGGAAAGAGTAATCGCGAGTTAATGTGAGGAGCCAAGGGATAAAAGTGGGAACTTCCGTCTTGACATGTGAGATCCTTGAAGCTTCCGGACTTGCCCCGCTAGAATATTGCATGATGCATGGTTGGCCGAGCTCGAAGAGGAAAGCAAGCGTAGCCACAAGAGAGCCGTTCCCCCACACGTGGAGGCAGGGGTTCCGGTGATGAAGGCGATTGAACAGGTCAACAGGACATGCAGGTACACAGTTCGGGTGGATCCCGACGTGCCTGTTGAGAATGGCAGCCTGTCAACTCCCTGGTTACGCCACTGGCGTGGTCATGTTGACGTCGCTATCCTGAAGCCATTCGCGGGTCTCTTGCTTCTCGTTCTTTTTCTTCGCCCCAAAGCTCTTGAAGAACTCTCCACTCCGGAACCAGATGGTCTTGATCCTGTCGAAGAGTCGCTTGGTCCGGAATTCTGACCTCGGCATCCCGGTCGCGCCATCGTACGTCTGCACACTACCTCCTGCACCAACACGTGAGTTCGTCATGGTGCCGCTTGAACTTTCGTCCGCCGGCGAAGAAGGAGAATCTGATCGTTCAACGGTTCGGGCCTCCGTGGCCGAGTGTGAGCGAGACATGGCTGTCGGCGGTCCGATCTTCGACCTCAGTTGAGTAAGGCGTTTGCGGAAGGTGCCTCCACGACGAGTCTGCGAGCTATCGTCCGAGAAGAAGCTCCGTACATCGTCAAGGTTGAAGCGTGATGGAGGCGAGAGCCCGCTCGTTGGATAGCGATCTCCTGGATCATGAGCAAACTCGTCAAGGGAGAGGCTGGTGCGACCAGTGCCGTCTAGTCCCACAGAGAGTCCCAACTTGCGCGTAACGGAACCCATAACGCTTCCGCAAGGACGGTGGCTCCCTTTGCGGCTGTGCTTGAAAGTATCGTGGGTCTCGGTGCTGTCTGGCGTTGTGTTCTGTCCTTCTCCAGGTGCGTTCCTGGCTCGACCGTCTGTGGCTGTGGAATATTCGGACGATGCAGGAGAATGGGCCCTCAGCTTCGAAGGGCGCGATCCCTCGGACCGGCTTCGCACATGGGCCTTCACAGGGAATGTGATGTCGATTCCAGTTGAGCTTTCGTTCCAGGGAAACTTCATGCTCAGGTCCCAGGGCTTGGCCTCGCTCTTTTCCAGATCCGTCTGCCCCTCGCTGCCATTCGTCGGTGGCTTCTCGCGAACATGAGCTGGTAACGGAGCCTCAAGCTCTGCCAAAGAAGGTTGGCTGATTTTGATATCGGGTGGTGCCACGTCAGAATCCTTTCGTTCCCTTGCGCTCTTGAAAGACCTGTCGCTGCTGTCGGAATCCTTGATCTCTTCAACACGTGGTCCCTGGACATTCACTACCTTCTCCTTTTCCTTCTGAGTCTTCTTGGGCTCTTTGACCCTCTGTGTAAGTTCTTCGTAGACATCATCGTCGATAAGAACAAGGGTAGTCCTACCAGGCATCGCTCGAAGACGGCAGGAAGACCTCATGTTGTTGAGAAGACCGGGGCGGTCTCCCAAGTGACGGATCTCCTCAACGTCAGACTTCAATTCAGGGTCTTCAATCATCTTTTCAACATCCTCGCCTTCCTTTTTTTCCTTGTTAACTGATTCAGAGCTACTGAATCGCCTGAGCGATGGGAGAAGTTCCGAAAGGCGTTGAGTCAGACCTGCGATCGAAGGGATGGACAATTGTTCGACCTCGGAAATCAATTCCGCAGGCGAATATGGCCGGCCCCTGGACATGGTTGATGGCTTTGAGGTGACTGACATCGCGTCAGAACGAGGTTCCACGATCACAGGCGTGACGACCTCAGCATCCTTCTTCGCCTCCGGTTCCGGCTCCGGTTCCGACTCAGCTTCAGATTCAGCCGGCTTAACCTCGACAGTTTCTGGAGTCCTTGGACGGAAGTCTGGACGATGATTGGTTTCATCAAGACTGGCAAAGAAGCTCCGGTACTTCTCCCTGATGGGACCAAGTGAAGTATCAGCGTCCGGATGATCCGTCCTGATGTCAACAGTAGCTCCGTCCAAAGACAGAGTGGAGCGATCTCCAAATGCTTCATGGAGCTTGTCAAACAAATCCATCTGACTGAAGTGCATGGAGGGAATCATTCGAGTATCAGCTAATGTTCCACGCTTCGGAGACTTGAAGACTGATGCGTTTGACGCTCTCAATGATGACGCCCTGGCCAAGAAGAAAGAATCAAACGAGGCACCTGGCGCAGACGCAATTGAACCCCGAGCAGGGGGGAACTTCAGACTTGCAGAAGTCCTTCCTGCAAGATCAGACGAGCTTGTGTCTTCATCCGGTACACGCATGAGAGGAAACTTGAAGTTGGTTGAGATCCTGTTTGAGGAAACTCTCGTCGAAGGCCTCTTGCTGAGATCCGAGCAGCTCTCCTCGCAAGACTCTTCCTTGACATCAGAAAGTTGGCTCGGATATCTCGGAGTGTTGGACAGACGCAGGTCCTGTGCGATGGTGTTGTTTGCCAAGGAATTCGAGCTTCGCGGCGCAAATTCCTCGTTCGGCTCGAAGGACTGCAAGGACGTCTTTCTGACAGGCCAGACCAGGTGCGTTGTAGTGTTTGCACTCTCACGAGAACTGTAAGACCTGGCAGGAACGGAGTGAGTACTTGTCGACTGCACAGTCGCACTTCCCGGGGTGGAATCATCCGTAGTAAACGTGATCGGTGTGGCTGCTGGTGTCTCCAATGCAGGAACGGGTTCATCCTCTTCCGCTTTTTGCTGCACTGGTGTAGTCACTTCAGGCGGGTCCTCTGGGATAGACAAGCGCGGACTGACGACAGATGGGAGTGGGGATGAGTCGATGACGAGTTCTGAAGAACTGTATAAACCCGTCTCAGGCGTGCGTGAGCCCAGGTCTGGAGCGGAGACCCTAGATCTGACGTCCACGGAGGAGGGCTTCGGAGTCAGGAACATAGACTTGGCTCTTGACGATACAGATGCAGGGCTGAGGCATTTCAACAACGACTGTGTCGCACCAGGAGATTTCTCGTTAGACACGGGCGTCTTCTCTGCAGGCTCTCCAGGATCGCTCGGAATTTCTAGTTTGACCTGCGGTTCCACGGCTGGCTCGTCCTCAATCGAAAGGGTGTCCGTAGATCCAATAGACGCACGCGTAAGCGGGACCGAGTGTCGCGTTGTCATTTGAATATTCGATTCCTGATTCGGTGCCTCGGTACTCGTTTCTGAGCCACTTCTTGGACGTTGTTGACTCTCACGGCCATCTGCAGTGGATGCCACGGCAATCTGCTCTTCTTGTGCAGTAGACATGGTGTCTGTTGATGATGATGACTTGCTCGGCGATGCCGGTTGAGGAGGGGTTGGGGAAGGATCGACCTGTTCTTGCAGCTTCGAATCCATCTCCATTGGTACCTTGACATCCAGGTTCAAAGAAGTTGTTTCATTGGCTGTAGACGAAGGCTCGATGACAGAGAGGATCATCTCCCTCGTGATCCTCCTAGGAATGGGAGAAGGCACTGTTGATCCGAGCAACTCCGCAATGACTGGCTCAGGGGTCGGCACTGGTGAGCCTTCGAGCTCAGCCACATCCGGTAGAGGCTCAGGGCTGGGAGTATGAGGAGTCTGGGAAATCTGATGCATCTCTTGGGGGTTGACATCTTCTCCAAGAATAGACTTCATGTGATTAACGAAGCCACCAGGAGCAACGGTAGCGTTCTCAGCAGATGGCGGCTCTTTTTGAGTGTTCTCGAAATGCTCACTATAGTCATAGTACTCCAATGCTTGTTCAGTCTCGAAATCTTCGGTCTCATTGGGATGCTCAGCTCCACCAAGTGGGGAAGTAGTCTGATGGACCATCACTTCCGTAGAGTGGGTGAACCGTGGAGTCTGAGGTCCCAGAGAAGGCGGGCCTGATGACGGTGCATCGGAATCAGTCCCATTAGTCAGCGAGGTGACGGATCTCCGTGGAACTGGCCGCAGCATCGGAGTAGAGCCATTATGGCCCATTGGACGACGCAATGCCATCTCGGAAGCCATGTATGGACCCTGTGAGAATGTTGGCGTTGATCTGTTCATCTGGTTGTAGTACAGAATCTGGTCCATCTCATATGGAGGCAAAGGCGAGACCGGAGATGCTGAGCTTTGGGCAGACCTGTGGAAAATAGGCGGAAAGGGCATCGGCGCCATCTCATGCGGTAGCATCGGCGACACTGGAGAGTTCCTGATTCTTGAGAGGGACGACTGGCCGTGATACCTTCTCGGCGGGCCACTGATAACGTCACTCATGGCCGGCGAAGGAGAGCGATAGCCAGGGCGTCTGAGGCGAGTAGGATACCGATATGGCGAGCGTGGTCGCTGAACTGGGTCGGGATGCCGGAGACTGGCGAAAGATCGCGGAGCAGACAGTTTATGAGGCGGACCGTAGTTGGTCGTCGTCAAGGACAAGGAGCGCCCTTCCTTGGAGAGGCGCGCCGGTGGGACCAGCGGCGACATGCCTGGCAAGTTCATCAAGGTCGGTGAAACCGTATCAGGCAGGTACTGGGGAACGTTAAGGCTGCTGGTGAAAGACTTGCGAGGAACAGAAGAAACTGAAGGGCGAGAACAATGCTTGCTGGATAAACCATTCGTGGTTTGCGTCTGGTTCGAGCTGACGGAGACACGTGAGGTGTGGTTGTTGTTGCTCCGTCGGCGATGAGCCGGTCGAGGCACCTGAGAGGACCGCGCAGGCTTCCCGAAGGAAGCGCCGCTAGGGACACCGCCAGACACACCGCCAATGTCTCCAAGCTCGGTCGATGTTCGAAGCATGTTCATGACTCCGGTGGAAAGCATGTCGGATTGTGGCTGAGTGGACCTCCGCGTGCCTCTCGAGCCTGACGACATGTTCGAGGCTCGGCTCAGCCGGCCGCTGATGTTGGGGTCAAGCTCGCTGAGAGGCATGGTGGCCAACTATTCGTAGGTATCCAAACCGAAACAAAAACCGCCTCGAGGAGAGGTAAGGCGTGATGAAAACGAGTGAAAGAAGATGGGGTGAGGCGAGAAGGGAGCGGAGGGCAGCAAGCAAGGCGAAGGAGTCTCGCGTCGGCAGTAGATGCGTGTGAAAAGCAAGCGCAACGCGTGCCGTGAGGGAAGCGACGACTTGTTGCAGGTGGCAGCGAAAAAAACAAAGTTGAATGGGTGAGAAGAAGACAGTTGCAGACAGAGCTTTGGCGTTCCTGTGACGCCTGTCATGGCAAGCTCGCATGGCAGCGGCAGGTTAGAGAAGGAACGAACAGCCCGGCCTGCATGCATCGTCGCCACCTAACGCTGTATCCAAGGTGAATAAAATTACGAGTCCTCCCTTTTGGTGCATTTTTTGGGCTTACTATATATCCCAATTGCCCGCCTTTGATATCCTGAGCTGATACTACAATGCTCATCCGGATAGTTTGTTCTCCCAGTGTTATACATGCTTTCAATGGAAAGGCCCGAAAAGAGGAAGAACGCAGCGCTCAAACGCCTCTTCTAAGAAAAAACCTTACTATGCAATCCAGAAAGAACTAAAATTCAAAAGCGGTCGTCCGGAAATATGTTCATAGACATTCGTTACCAGTACGGTTTCGAAAGCGCTAACAGAAACATCAAGAAGACGCCGGCTCGAGGCCTGGGAGTAGAAGGGGTATCGAAATAGAAACAGAGAAAGATGAGAAGATTATAACGCCGCCGTGGTGGGTTTGCTGGGGAGAACACTTTATGCAGCGCCTCGAACAATTCATTCCGCCGGCGACTCCATGGTCGGGCCGAGCTTGTTTGCCGAGTGCTTTCGCCTGAAAATATTGCGAAGACCCGCCAAGCTCGACCTTCTCTTTATTCCAGAGCCAGTGCTGTAATTGGAGGCGGATGTGCTGGGGCGAGTGACTGCAGTGCTCGGACGTGAGTCGTTGGTATTAAGGGTATTGGTCTTGGAAAGCGTACTCCCAGTGACCCCAGATCTGATAGACAGTGCCGGAGTGGCAGGCGAGCTGGGTGGGAACAGTCCAAATTTATGAGAGGATGGGTTGTGGGTCTGGCTTGTTCCAGGCCTTGAGGAGGGGGTTTGTGCAGGCGCCGGAGATGCTGCTGCTTTTCGCTCATTGTCAGAGGATCGGGAGGACCCAGAACCAGAAGAATATGCAGAGTCAACCATGGGTGAACTCGGCTTCTCACGCCCGCCACGGACTGAGAGCTTCTTACGTAGACTACTGGGAGTTTTAACAATAGATGAGGGATTTGGTGACCGAGGAGCAACTTGGACAGGCTGCGCGGGTGCAAGAGCGGGGGAACGAGAGGGAGGTTGGGCAGGTGAATGAGAAGGTGAGTGAGCTGGTGAGCGCGCCGGTGATCTCGAATTTGGCGTGGTTGCTCTGGAGCCATCTGGTGTGGTACCTCTGCTTGCCCATTCCGGCGGGATGGGTGTCTCTAAGCGTGGCTCCGGCGCTTTCTGACGTCTCTTGTCCTTCTGCGGAATGGTGGGGCTTTGCGCGACTCCGTTCATGTTCCGAGGGCTCCGAGGCGGTGGCCTGGGGTGTTCGAATCTTTGTTCTAATGGAATGGTGTGGGCCTTTTGTGGTGGCCTGGACTGTGACCTGTGGAGGGTTGCTGCTACAGAAGGACTCAACGAGTCTGGAGCCCGCGGTAGAGGCTTATCACCCGGAAGTGGGGTTCCTCGAGGTGACGCCCATGCGGAATCGGGCGGACTTGCAAGTCGCGGTCTTGAGCTCTGCCTAGATAAAGTCCTGGGAGTAGATCTCGAAGTTGATCGCGAGCCCGGCCTTGAATCAGTGTCTGGTGTTCGGTGTGCGATCTGAAGATCCCAATTAGTAACCGGTCCACCATGACTTCCCCTCACCGCGACTTACAATACTCCTCCTGCTCGCAACACCCGCTCTCTTCGTCATCTCATTAAGAATGCTGCCCAGCTGTACAAGCGCAACACCCAACTCATTACCCTTTGCTTGAAGGTTCCGCAGACACTCGAGCCACCCCTCCGAATTGCCACACATGGCCATGTATATGCCTATCAGCTCCTCGTCGCCCTCGGCCCACGAGGCACCAATGCGGTCTAGATAATGTGAGAGTTCTTCTGTGGCCTCCATGCCCTTCTCGACGTCGACGAGTGAGTCGTTCATGGCACGAGCGGTGCGCTCCACAATCTTTTCGATCTTTTCGTTGCCCTCGATGATGGAGGTCCGAAACTTCCTGTCGTCCAGCATGATGTCGAAGATGTTGACATGCTCCAATGGCAACTTAAGGTGGTTGATGCGCTCCTGGATGTCGGCGAGGGCCAGGTCAAAATCCTCGGTCGTCTTCTCGAGGAACTGGTCGACCTCCTGCACATGGGTCTTGAGGATGCGAGACACCTCCTCGTCGCTCTTGGCCAGCTGCTGGTTGAGCAGGTGCACGCCGAAGGAAATCTGGGCGACCAGCTTCCATAGCGGGTGGTATTTCGCACTGGGCTTCTTCCTCCACTGCGCGTTGTACGACTCGTTGTAGTCCTCCTCGTCCAGCATGCGCTGGCGGCGGGCCTTTGCGCCAACGGCGCGCTTGGGCTTGACTTTCTCCTGCTCGGTCTCCTCAGCCTCGATTATGGACTCCTCAAAGGCGCCCTGCATGCAGGCAATGGGGTGGACGGGGGCGCGATCGAGGGCGGGCGCGTCGTCGTACTCGTCGTCGCCATCGTGGCCCAGGGTGGAAGCGTCTTCGTCCTCCTCCCACTGCGGACGCGGCGCAAGCGCAGGAGAGGGAGCCATGATGTCGGGACAGGGCAGGCCTCGGTTCAGGTGTGCTCGGGAAGTGGGAGATGGGGTTCTTGGGGAGAGCGAAACTCAATGCTGGTGCGGCTGCGGGCGCGCAGGCGCACTCGACCACGGCTTATGTCACTCGGTGGAGCTGCAGGCCTGCGGATTGGTGAAACAGCGTAGCGTAATAGGCCAGCGATCCAGGGTGTGCTACCACGCGGTTGCAGCCCTTCCGGCTCGGAGACTCAGACGCGGATCAGGCACAAAAGGGGAGCGCGCTGGAGGACATGCTGGCGGCTGGTCTGGTAGCGCGGGACGGGGCAGCAGGCAGTCGCAGAAGCCTGCTGGGGTTGGGGATGGGGTCGCGCGGGCGGAGGACAACACAAGCATGCGCGAGCGCTGACTGCAGCTCGCAGGCTCTCGTGAGTCGTCGTCGAGGACGGTCCACGGGTCGTGCGAGCGGCGGCAGCGGCAGCGCAGCGCCCTGGCCGTCGGAAACGGCCTCCAGCGGCGCCGCGGGCGACCAGGGGGCCCTATGTCAAGCCGCGCTCCACCGCCAGCAGCGCGCAAGAAGCTCACCGCGCTGTTTCATCATCCTCCTCGTCGCCAGCCGCGGCCCCCGGCGTCACGTCAGATCGACAGGCCGCCCGCGAGCTCTGCGACCGCCCAATGCGCGCCTGCGGCCAACCAGCGCCGCCGGGCCTCCGCACACCAAGTCCGTCGTGCGGCTCTTGGCCGCGCCCACACTGCCGGCCCGCCTCTCCTTGGGCAGCCGCTGGCCTCCCCGCTAGACACGTAGCGCGTGCAAGCTTCTGTGAAACACGAAACAAATCAACCTGCGGTCCGCGCATGCCAAATTTTCCAAACAAAGTTGCGGCTGCCCCGCGCCTGCATGGAGAGTAAACCTTTGCTTCATTTCTGCCGAGTCTCAGAATCCCGCAAGCACGTAGCAGAAACCCCTGCCGTCATCAAACCCGTCCGTCCAACACCAAACCATGTGTACGTTGTAAAATCGCCTAAGTCTCCCGTGAAGGTCAGGATATCATCCCGTTTTTCCCGGCCAGCCCGCCCAAAAAAAAAGCTTCCCTCCCGTGCAATATCGCCTTAAACCCCGCTGCAAGCAACAACGCCTTGCCAAACAAAAACCAGTTGCCCCGCCCTGCTAGCAAAGTATGTATAACGGAGAATGAGTCAGCGTCGTTGCATGTCCTTCTAAAACATGGGTATCGAGGAGACCGCGCAAAGGCCTCATTAGACACAAGATCATAAGCAGACAAAGACCGAAAGGAGAGTCGGCGCAATTATGTCGAAGAATGGCACATCGAGTCCTGCGCGATGGTCGTAAAATCAGGAAAATAAAACATGACTGGAGCGAAGACCAAGAAACGGTGCCTGGATGATGCAAGGAAAGCGGCTGTCGCGGCGTCGCCTTGAGGCGTCTAATGTTGGTCAAGTGGCTTAATCGGGCTCCTCTGTGGCCTCGTCGATCTTCGGGGGAATGCTGGCTCCGACTGCCCCAGGTCCGAGGCCTTGAGATGCCGCGGCGTCCGTTTTGGGCACTTTGGCAGGGTTCATATTGGGTGTGCTGGAAGCTTGCTCCGCCGTCCCCGTGTTGTTGTCGTTATTGATAGTCTGCGAATGTGCGAGTGGAGATGCGCTCGTCTTGCTGGCCTTGTCGCTGCCTGCCGAATGCACCGAGTGCTGCGAAGTCGTTCGAGGCGACACGCGACCGTTCTGTCCCGCGTTAGTCGTCGACTCATGCCCCGCGGGACGGGCAATTAGTCTCACCTGTTTGGCCCATCGCAACCCGCAGCTGTTGCAGAGATCCCTGTTGCCGCTAGGTCCTCTGCGCCATTCTGGGGTCACTCTCGTATGGCAGTTGGCACAGTCCTTCTGTAGCTGGCCTGCTCCCTTTCTCCTCTTTCTCTTCTTCTTGGCAGCAAGCAGGCTCTGCACTTCTTCGGCCAGGAGTCGGTTGCGCTTCTCCATCTGTCGCAGCTCGTACTGCCAACTGGTGCTTCTCGTAGTCTTGAGCTCCTCGAACACGTTGTCTTCAGACGCCAAGCTTGCGTCCTGGTGGCCAAGCTTCAATCCGCTCGAGCCAGCATACGTCATAGCAGAACCATCGGTCGTGATATACTGGCTGAGAGGCAGGCCATGAGCCAAGCTGCCGGGCGTCTGCGTAGAGGGAGTGTTGGCCGTGTGTGTTGGAGTTGACCCCATCGTCGTCCCGATGGAGCTTCCAGAATCGCGTTCGTGCTTGGGATAGATATTCGGCCGACTATTAGCGTTGGCTGAGCCTCGTGAGAATTTGAGCAATCTGGTCTGCGCTATCACGAATGTCGGCTTCTGTCCTTCAACAGCGTCTCCGGGGTAGATGGTCGTGAATGCCTGGAGAACCTGCCCTCGCTTGTTCATCATCTCGTGCTTGACTGATGCCTTTTTGCCGGTCCGAGCCATCTCCAAAATTCGGTGGAATTCCTGCTTTGATTCCTGTCTCATGAGCGCCTGAATACTCGTACCGACCAGATCATCCGGTTGCCGGTCGAGAAGTGACCTGACGTTCGATGAAACGAACAAGAACATCCCAGACGTCGACATCTTCGTCCATAATTCGTTGTCTCCGATGCCCCCATTCGAGTCGATGTCGCTTTTGCTCAATGCATACACGGGCCTCTCTCTTCCCACCAGGATAATGCATTTGCGTCCTTTACCTTGCTCGGTATGGAGGGAGCCATGACCTTCGAACCACATGTAACCACTATGCTTGCGTCTGATACGGAAGACAACATTGACGGCGGAGCCAGCTGAAGTATCCTTCAGTTCTCTCGTAACCGGAACAATGTCTGAAGGATGGCAAACGGAAGACAATGCCGTGCCAACGAGCTCAGATGCCTCGTACTCCAGAACTCTCGCGGCTGACGGAGACAGATAAAGGAACAGCCCTTTGAGTGAAAGAACGTGGATGACGTCGTCAGTGTTCTCAAGTAACGCCTTATCCCACAAGCGCTTCGATGCTTCGTTTTCACCGTTGACCAGGGTTTCGAGAAGCGCGGATACGTCGTCGCGCGGAATCGTCTGCCCCATTTCCATTCCCTGGGCCGCCTGCTCTGGCGTGTTGAAGACATATCTTGGCATACCCACCGCCCGTTGATAATTAATGCTGTACGTGCCATCTGCATCAGGTTAGCGGGAGCGCTTGTGGGAGTCTCGTGTCAAATGGCAGCACGTACCGGGATTCTTATTCGTGACCGAATTAGGTTGCTCGACCAGGTCGACCTGGAACCCAACAAAAAACTTGACGACTTCGCTGTCATCCCACGTGATCGGAATCATGGTGAGCAGGTTCATGAAAGGCTGGCCTCCTCTTCTGTAGTTGATGAGACTAATTTGTGCTTCCTTTCGGGTATTGATCATGTTTTTAAGGTAGAGCACGGAATCGTCATCGACATATTTTCTTTTAGTTCCGGCCTCAACCTTACCATCGGGCGATTGTAGGAATCGACAGTTGCGCCCGAGGATCATGTGGCGGGTGTATCCAGTCAGGCGTTCAAAGTTTTCTGAGCAATAGACAATCGGAAAGTCATCTTTATCTGCGTCACAAACGACGAAAGCGCAAGAAAGATCGACCGATCCGATGTTAATCTCCGGCTTTGGTCGGGTCGCGACTCGCATTAGGACGCCTAGCATGTCGAATCCAGTCGAAGAGTAAACATTCTTGAATTGGGTTTCCATGTGAGGCCTGTTTTGCATGGTAGACGGAAAACCTCCTGCTTCGTAGGTTAGTCAAACTGCTGTGTTTCATGGGTTAATTGTCGGTGTGTTACCTGGCGGGGTTGCCCAGGGTAGCTGTTGTCCTATGGGCGTAACAGCTGCTGGTATCTGCCGCTCAGGTCCGTATGTGCCGTTGCGGGCAGCGTTTGGTTCTGGAGCCTGAGGCATGGAGTTGTGGCCATTGCCATTCTGAGGCCGACTCGAATGTGCGCTATGAGGAGCACTGTGTTCTTGGCTGTCGCGACGAAGGTCCGGCGTCATGCTCTGGGTCTCGGAGCCCACGTTCAAATCCATACTGCCTGGGCCCGCGCTTCCTCCGGGATCCGGCAGAGGATGCATTGAGTCGGCAAAGTCTTGGGCGATGGGGGAGCCCATCATGGGCGACGCGAACTGTGGCTGAGAGAACATGTTCATGGGAGTGCCGTCGCTCGTGTTCATCATGGAGAGCGACGGATCTGTCATGTCCATGCTCATAGGCAGTGCTGAAGGGGCGTACGGGCTGGTCATGCTCATGTCCATGCCAGTAGTGGGGGCGAGCGGCGATGCGTAGGAGCCGGGCGCGGGCATATTGGTGAAAGATGCTTGGGAGTTGTGCAGCCTCGTGTCCAGGCTAAGGTCGCCAGCGGAGGGGCGTCGGCGCTGGTACGAGTTGCTTCGGCGCGCGAAGGCATCACCGACGCTCATCATGTTCTCCATGTTGGGCGCGGCGGTGGCGGGATCGAATTGAAACTGGTCCAACTGGCCTGGAGTAGCACCGCTGAACTCCAGCATGGACACGCGGCGCATATCGCCCTCCAGATCCGGCTGGCGGCCGGAGCTGTAGTGGATGGGGACGCTTTGACGACGCATGGCTTTGGAGTTCTGGTTGACAATGTCGTCCAGTGAATGGCCACCCATCATGCTGGGACTCATCTCATCCTGGTTCATCACGCCCATCATGTTATCCCCGGAACCGGACTGATCGATCGGGTAGTACCCGTTCATCGCAAGAGAGGGTGCTCAGATCGAAGAGCTGGGATGCGAAAGACCGAGGATCGATGGAGATCACCCGCTACTCGTGTGGTCGGCGCGGGCTCCTCGGCGGCATGAAGGATCGGTGCGGCCCGGTCGGGGCTCAGGAGATGCGGCTCGGGACTGGCAGGCGTCCGCTGGGGCGCAAAGGTCGCCACGAGGGGGGATTTTTGCGTCGGCAGGGCGGAGGGTTGCAGAGTTATCTCATCAGCGTGCAGCGCGGAGGTCGGGCAGATGAGTGGGAACTCGCACGGCGCACGGGATATGCACTAGCAGCACCGAAGAGGTTAAGCGGGCCAGAGTGCCGTGCCGTGCGAAGAGCATCGAACAAGAAACTCCCCAGGACATCACCACCACCGCCATGATTGTCCGGCGGCTAGCTGCGCGCCAGGGTAAGTCAGCGCGTGCATCCTGTCGCAATTGTCGAGTACTCATCGCTGATTTTCGCCACAGGTCGCAGCGCCCTTGCCCACGTCCATGCCACCACCGCAGCCGCGGCGCCAGCACGGCATTGGCGCCGCTTCTTCGCCTCGGACGTCGATTTCCTCGACCGCAGCGCCGAGACTTCGCTGAAAGAGACGCGCTCCATCGAGGCTGCCCTCAACAGCTCCACGCCGCAACCCGTGCCCTCGTTCAACCCGGATGCCGCCCGCCAGGCCGCCATCACTGATCCTACCGTTGCCGAGAACTGGCAGGCCAGAAAGCACCTGGGTACGTTGAGCTCGTCTCCCCATGCGGTGGATGCACAATTGACAGCGAAAACGTGTAGAACGGGTCACCAACCCCGTGGGCTCCACGCCCGAGCCGCACTACAAACCGCACACGCTGCTCACGAACCCGCCTCGGCCGCAGGATGTCACGCTCGAGTTACTTCTTGCCTCGCAGGCACACCTCGGCCACTCGACGTCCGTCTGGAATCCTGCCAATGCGCGCTACATCTTCGGCATCAGAGAGGGCATTCATATCATCTCGCTGGACGTAACCGCAGCACATCTGCGACGGGCGGCAAAGGTGGTGACAGAGGTTTGCAGAAGAGGTGGGCTGGTTCTGTTTGTAGGAACAAGGAATGACCAGGAGCGGAGCGTTGTCAAGGCTGCACAGCTAGCCAGAGGATGCCATCTGTTTGACCGTTGGATCCCGGGTAGCATCACCAATGGCCAGCAGATTCTCGGTAGGTGCGGGCTTAAGGTCGTGGACGAAATGGACCGGGAGATGCCAGAGTTCCAGGACCAGCTGCTCGACCGCCCGGTGCTGAGGCCCGACCTAGTCGTGTGCTTGAATCCGCTCGAGAACTACGTGCTCCTGCACGAGTGCGGTCTCAACCACATCCCGACCATTGGCATTATCGACACGGATGCGGACTCTACTTGGGTCACCTACCCGATCCCCGCAAACGACGACAGGTAAGCTGTCATGGCAAGGCGTTGTGCTTCATAGCTGACTTACGTGCTACAGTCTGCGCTGCACTAATGTGATCGCCGGAGTACTTGGGAGAGCAGGTGAGGAGGGTCAGCGGCTTCGGTTGGAGGCTGCGCGTAACGGAATTGTGACATACAAGTCACGCGTGCAACTCGAGAGGCCGGAAGCGAAAGCCCCCAGCAACAAACAGGAAGCGGGCAGACTGGAGAAGCCGGTAGTAAGACCGGGGGACCTGTCGTCTCCGGCGGGGTTGTCAGGACATGAAGCGATATAGAAAGGAATTTCTGTACAAAAGAAAACATGTATGATAATGAGAATTTGCAAGGCGAAAATCATGTGTGGAGAAGCACGAAGTCGATCTCAAAAGCATGCAACGCACATTTACCGTGCATGACGAGTCGAAGTATCCGTCCAGATGCGAACGTAGCCAATTTTGTTCTGCGCATTTTTATGTGGTTGGATTTTTGGGGTCCCATGCGTATCTGCGCGGTCAACCGCAGTACCTTTGAGGTCTCGTCGTGGACACCTGGGTGTGGTGTGTCAATTGACGGGCGTGTGTGAGCATAACCTGTTTCGTAGGCCGGCAATATCAGCGCCATCCGAGGGGCAGCCAGGCGGCAGTAGCGCGGCGGCCAAGCGAACATGGAGCACGCCATCTCCCAAAACAACAAAACGCCGATCGCGGACGCGTGCTGCATGTAGAGGAGCCCACTCTCTCAAACCTTGCCCCTCGCATAAATCAGCAGCCCTTCACTGGACTACCGAGAGTGGACCCTGAGCGCCGCCTTCTTATACCCAGGCTTCCGGGATCACTGCTGTTGCGTCGCCATTGACTCATCCCGTCGCGATGGGTATCGAGAAGGAGCTTGAGGAGTCCGGCGGCCTCGCCAGGACTGCGAAGGACCTGTTTGCTGGTGCTGCAGGCGGCATTGCTCAGGTGCTGCTTGGTAAGACCATCTCCGCTTGTTTCCTGCTCCTTCTCGGTTTCATCTTCTCTTCTACGTCATTCAGCCTGCATAATTTTCATCTCGCGCGTCTACTATCATGCGCTGTGCAATTCGCCTCATCACGTTGATCATTATACTCAATTGCTCTTGCATCACTTCTTCTCGATCAATGCTAACCTCTGTCTCTGCCAGGTCAACCTTTTGGTATGTAGGCTGACAAATTTTCATCGCCGAGGCTTCAAACTGATATGACTCGAAAGATATCATCAAGGTCCGTCTTCAGACGTCGGAGCAATACTCCGGCGCTCTCGACTGCGGCACCAAGATCTGGAAGAATGAGGGGCCTCTTGCGTTCTACAAGGGCACTTTGACGCCGCTCATCGGAATCGGCGCATGTGTGAGTAGTTTGAACCTTCTTTATTCCCCCACTTTCAACACCTCTCTCAAGTTCCATATATCATTTTCCTATTCTGTCGAAGTCAACCACAATGCCCCAGCTCTGCTCACGTACTATCCCAGGTCTCCATCCAATTCGGCGCCTTCCACTACGCCCGCCGTGCCTTCGAGGCTCGGAACCTGGCAAGGGGACCGACCGCCAAGCCGGATCTGTCGTACGGCCAGTACTACACCGCCGGCGCATTCGCCGGCGTCGCCAACTCGGTCATCTCGGGGCCCATCGAGCACGTGCGTATCCGGCTGCAGACCCAGCCGCACGGCGCCGCGCGCCTGTACTCCGGGCCGCTCGACTGCGTGCGCAAGCTGTCCGCCCACGAAGGTGTGCTGCGCGGCCTCTACCGCGGCGAGGCCGTCACCATCCTCCGTGAGGCCCAGGCGTACGGCGTGTGGTTCCTGACTTTCGAGTACCTGATGAACCTCGACGCCAAGCGTAACAAGATCGACCGCAAGGATGTCTCTACCCCCAAGGTCGCTCTGTACGGCGGCCTGGCCGGCGAGGCGCTCTGGCTGTCCAGCTACCCCTTCGATGTCGTCAAGAGCAAGATGCAGAGCGATGGCTTCGGCGCCAGCCAGCGCTTCGCCAGCATGAGAGATTGCTTCGCGAAGACGTGGGCGCAGGAGGGTATGGGTGGTTTTTGGAAGGGCATTGGCCCGACGCTGCTGAGGGCCATGCCCGTCAGCGCCGGTACTTTTGCTGTGTAAGTTTTTCTTTCATGATATTTCTCTGATGGGTAATGATCTTCTTTACTGACACGTCGGGTTTAGCGTCGAGTTGACGATGCGTCTGATAAGCTAGATGTAATACAGTGCGGTGCCCCTACTTCTAGACGATTTGCCTGTGATAGATTAATACCCAGTTCCCGTGCACTGTCCCTTAAAGGCTTTATTTTCATGACATTTGCTTGGGGGGGGAAGTTCATCCCTGAGCATTAATTAATGAAAGCTACTCGAATGATTTGAATCGCGTGGACTCACTCTTACTTAAGCCGGAAAATCACGGGCGCACTGACAAGGAAAGAGCTGGGGTTTGCAATGGCGCCGTGGGTCTTAGGGGTGAAGGAATGTCTTTCAATTGAAAAACCAGTACCCATAGAGCTCGAAGGAGGACTTTGAGAAGGTGAGTGGTCACTTTTGCAATTGAGGACACGAGAAGACGGTAGTATGGCAGCAGAGGAAAGAAAATTTGCATTCGTCATTCTACCAGAGCTTTCATCCAGAGGCCTCATTTCTACCACACACCAGCGATGTCTGTCCTTGCCCAACAACTGGTTCCGCCATTCCCTCCGTTCTCTGCAACACCCACCAAGCGATGTCAACCCTGGCCCTGGTGGAGACCACGCAACGTTAAGCGAATAGCGACGCTCCGATCAGCAATAATTGTGCAGAATGTCGACTGCAGAGTGTGTGGTATCGACGATGACAAGGGAACAGGGTCCCACAAACCCGTGGTCGACAGCGAAGCAGGGTCGTCAGCGAACCGGAACATTGGAGCGCCGAAACCCTATAAGAAGCGTGGAATTTCAGCCGCTTGCGCGACTGAGTGAGTGGAGCATAGGGAAACCATGAGTGATCGTCATCAGTGAATGTGCAGAGTCTCCTCATCTCCACTCACCTTTTTCTTACTTGTTATTGTCCCGGTTTGCAAATGTCGAATGTGGTGTGGAGAGAAATCCGCGACCGGTGATGAAGACGCCAAGTCCGAAACCAAACCAGGCGGGGATCCCGTCCGATGAGGAGAACGTGAAAGGCGCGTACTGAGGTCCAAAGGTCACTCGATCTTGCATATGGAGGGGTCTGAGGGTTGGTCTGATGGACATGAGTTGCGTTCAGGGTGGCGTCCGTCTCGTCTCGTCATAGAAAATTCGTCCGTCATTTGTCGTCATTCACCGTCATTGGCACCGACGGCGAATGACGGATGCTTATTAAGAATGACGAGACGGGACGGACGCCACTCTGGTTGCGTTGAAGAAGGCTGTGAAAAGACGATGGTAGATGAACGATGGTGTAGGAGAGGAGATGGAGAGATTGTAAAGGCAGCGGCCTTGGATACACGAGCAATCAAGCTGCGGGGCAGTTTCTTCTTGGAGCGTAAACATAGGCACGGTGTCGTGTTGAGTACAAGGCAAGCGCGAAGTGCCGGAAACCAAAGGAGTCATGGTACCCACAGGGAGTCGTCCGGTCTGGGTGTGGGAAGACCCGCGGATTCGAAGAAAGAGGCACTTCTCCGTATAGGAAGCTCGCGACACTTGAGCAGGTGCATCTCAGCAGCAAGCTGGCTAGCAAGAATGGGAAGGGCCGAAGTACTCTGAAATCGCGAAGACTCCATGGACCTCTGCCGCGCACCTGAAGTTCCCTTCACTCGCGGGCGCAGCATCAGAAACGATGATATGCTCTGATTGTAAAACCATATGAGTATGGCATAGAGAGCCCCTTGCTATTTCTTAATATGCCTAAGGATCACCTGTATCCGATTGTGAGTAAGAGCATTGCATACCATCGTCCGAAGTACTGACTGTTTTCTTTCGTTTCTGCCTAAGGCTGGAGAACGGTTCGAAAGCCAGACAAGCACTGTTCTCAGATGTGAAATCAATGAACGAATTTACCTGAACTGGAAGACAAAGACATTGTAGGAAGCCCGCCTACATTGAGGGACACAACATTTCCTCATGGACTGCCCCAACTACCATCCTCGAGAAAAAGTATCCGCCTTGGCACTCGCTCTCCGCTCACACTATCAGTATACTGTGTCTTTTACATTTGCCACTATATTAGCACCTGTATTCTGTCCGACATCCGACCAGACAACAGCTTCACTGCATGCCACGGATCACCGGTCCAGCTTTGACGTCTTCCGTTGTGATCAAGCTGCACAAATCCTCTTCCGCAGGCCCCAACCCAGACGAGCTTACCTTCACTATGGGTTCATCTACCGCTGACCAGCCCGTTGACATGAACAGGTGCTCCATGTGCGGCATGAACTATGGAGGTTCTTCCTCTACTTGTGAGTGCTATGACTGGTGAAACATCTCGGAGTAGTGCTCAACACTGCTGACCTGAGTTCGCCACCGCTGCGAGAACAAAAGCATCCTTATCGCCTTGCTTGTTTAGCCTTTTGCTCTTCTGTCGTTTGCGTTCCTTTTTGCATTTTGAACTTGCTACGTATTTTAGACACTTTGCAATCTATACTCCTATCATTGACAATTGTTACCTTAAGTGAACCTTTTTTTCCTGGCAATTTACGTGTGCACGCTACGGGACGACTTCCGCAAGCCAGAATAGATTGACCATGCCGCCGGATTAGGCCTTTGACAGTGTGGACGAGCAGCCACAAATGCACTGACATGTGACTGACTAAACGTGGCACGTCGAAGAAAAGCCATCAGAAGCAGACACTGGAGGTCGTCATCAGTAAGTGGCAAGGTGCGCAGGTCCAAACGGCCGAGTCCGGATTATCCAGCCCGGACAAATCCATCTGGGGGTCATTTCCTGAAGCTTGGCCCGCATCCTTCGAATTCTAGGAAGCGGCTGTAAGCACAGCCCGCTTCGAGTTCCAGATGTTCAGAAGCAGGAAACCTAGCAGCCGCGGGGAGGATTGAAAACAACAACTCCACCAGATCCTTCTTTGAGGAAAATCCGGCACTGTCGAACGACGCAAGGGAAAACCACTCCTTAATCGTGCTAGAGCAAGCCTATCGCAACGGGGACGGCACGAAGCACAGTCCGGAAAAGGTTCCGTAGATAAGCATCATTGGCCGTTGCAAGAGAAGGGCAGTGGAGTTTGTAGAAACGGGCTCGAAGGATTTCTAAATTCAGGTACAGAAACCCACACACGCAGAGGGAAAAAAGCGGGGAGACGTTTTATCTTCAACGGAAGCACTTCCTCCAATCAACCGGAGACGGAAACGGGCGTGCATCAACCCCACGCAATTAGTGGAGTTGGGGACGGCACGTTACTCGAACGAACCGACTGTTCGTCTCCCCGCGTTCCGGCGTGGCGATGTCTCACCCTCACAGCTTCAAAGCCGTCCGTGCCGGGGAAAGGTTGCAAAAAGAGGTCGTGGAGTGCGGTTCCACGACTGGAAGTCTCACCACCGCCACCTCCACCTTCACTGCCACCGCCAGCCCCGGCATCGCTTAATTATTTGGAAATTGTGAACCCTGAGGGTCCGGCCACGAGTGGGCAAGGAACAATAACCTCGGGAACTGCGGTTCCGGAACGCCGCAAAACATGCATGCGCGCCATCAAGATAGGGTATGCAGAGCCGTTGCCAAATCGCTATTTGCTCGCCTAGGTGATGGTGGTGCGGTTGCGTTCCTTGGGTGGTGGCTCAGGATTGGCACCGCGGCCGTTTTCGCCACCTCCTCCCGTTGCCCTTCGGCCCTATAGATGAGCGAACAGTAGCGATTGGACTGTGACGAAGGGGGCATGATCGCGGGGTGGTGGGGAGTTCCGACTCCGGTGCAGCAATAAAGTTAAAGTTTGCTGACGGCAACTTACTGTGTGTCGAAGGAACTCTGGACCACGTACCATAGCTGGCGGTGACCTTGATATAAGTGCTGATACAGCTTCGGAGGATGAATCAACTTGGAAGGGAGTTCCGGAGAAGTGATAACTGCTTTCAAATCATGGCCTGACAGCAGTGTCGGGTACAGTCGGGTGACAATGAAATAAGAATTACATGCACGTAGAACCCCCCGCAACCTGGAATACTGTCCGGAAGGGATGACGATCCTGGAAGAACTAGCCGAGAGCGCCGACGGTGTTACTGCAGCTCGCGAATCTCGGCTTTGTAATGTTCAGGTTCAGCAGCTGCAGGGTCTTTAATGGTGTCCCGGGGCCGTCTCGTGCCAGTTGCCACCGTACCACATCAACACCGGCTCTGTTTCGCTGAAATCTGTGGGTCATGTTAGAGTGCTGACGTTGAGCTAGTGATATGACAGCCACAAAGGTACGATCGGAGCCCAGATGGACGTGTCAGACCCTAGAGACCGGCAGAGTAATAAATATTTCGTGCATGATCTTGCTCCGGCATGAAGGACAACATCGGCTAACTTGCAGCAACGGGCCGTTCGAACTGCATCAGTATCCGGGCTCGGACGGGCAGCGAAACATGCAAATTTACGGGAGAATAACTCATGGCCGGCTCAACTTTCTGGAGTCTCTGCCGTGCTGTGCTGCTGCATTCGCACTGCTTACCTTTTCTGGCACGGGTGGAATTCGGGATGGCGGCACAGAGGCGCACTTTTTCCTGGAATTCCTCATGCCTCCAGCGAGGGGAGCACGCGCAGCAGGGGATCAATCTGAAGGTGGCGCGTGGGCTGTCCCTTGCTGAGAGAGATTGGGAGGTTGAGATAACCTGGTGGGCGTGGGCCCGGAGAATTGAGCCCCAGGCCCAGGTTTGGAGCCTCGGCTAAACGGCCATTGGGCAGGACTTTGGAGCAACCTCCCTGGAGGCAAACACGCAGTCTCGGATTGGCTGAGAAACTGCGCATGCACCGATTACGCGGGCGAGCCTGTCAGCAGCAGTAGTTTCAACCGATAAGAAGGCTGACAGGGTTTCGGCAAAGACGGCTGCCCCCTCTTCAACAGAATGGAAGGAATAGTGAGAGCAGCAGGCGTGGGCCCGGTGTCAGAGATGATTCGGCGTAGGATGGAGGGACGGGGCAGCCCGCGCGCGACCGTTGAGCCATGGTAGAATGACGGAGGTGGTTGCGAACTTCTGTTGCAGGGAGGCGGGCGAATAGTGGATTAGTTGCAGGGCACGCGGCGGGTGTCCCAGGTCCCAGCTGGCGGGGTCCGGCTCGGGCAGGCATGTCGCGAGCCGTCAAGGGGGCCTCGGCACGTTTGGACATGGGAAATCTGGTGTCTCGGCGATCGGCCAGTTGGGTGAGATCTAGCATCGACGGAGATGGCAGTGCAACTGCAAAGCACTGCTCCCCTGCCCGCACTGGCCTAGTGCGTGCAGGTCGCCCTAGCTAGATTAGCAACGGCATTAGTGAACGGCGGCGTCCAGACAACAGCTCGACGGCACGGCAGGGGAACGGCTACGTCACAGTAACGCAAACGCCACATGAGACGCTGCGAGGACAACGACACCAACAATCAGTTTCCCTCACACCGTGGATAAAAATGCCGGCACGGCGTCGACTGATGGCCGGTGCGCCGCAGACAAGAAAGACCCCGAGGAGCATCAGAAGGGAGAGCTGCTTGAGCGCTAGACGGCCCCAGCGCGCGCGGGCATGCGGAGGGTAAGGGCCTGGAACGAGTGACGCACCTTCCCAGCGCCTTCCACTAGGTCCGCCCGAGCTTTAGGTTGCTTTACGTGTAGGCGCGAGTTTATTCGCACCTATTTGTTGTTGTGTCAACGTCCTGACAGAAGAGAACGGCCGACTCTCTGTTGATCGGCTGCCCTGGACTCTGGACCCCGGGCACGCTGTCCGCGGAGCCTCAGCCGTGAAGACATGACGAAAGGTGCGCGATAGTGGCCATCGGGGTCTGGTAGGCGGCCGGGAGAGCTAGACGGTGGTGAGCCAGGAGCGACAGGAGTGGCGCGTTCCACAAGCCAAATCGGAGGGCGCAGCGTCGCTCCGAGGGGCATCGGGAGGTGTGGACGATGGCCCAGATCGAGATCCCAGGGCAGATAGAGTTCTCGCGTATCTGGCTGACAGCCTCTTGTGGCAGCGCGCAGGCCGATCGGGGACTGGTTGGGGGCGATGGCTACGTTTGCCAATCTACGCGCAATACGCAGCACGCACGTTGCCAAAACGCATGGCCTGCCAGCCGGCTGGAAAGGCCTTGCAGCTAGGCGCACTTTGGCCCGCTACCCCGGGACCCGGTGCGTTGCTGCTTGTGAGTGAGTGTGTTCTGCACAGAGCGGCAGCCGAGCGGCGGACCCGACTCCTGTCTGCGACGTTAGGGATCCGCGCGGACGCATGCTCTCTCGCAGCTGCCGCTGGGCGCTGCCGCGCGCCGCCAGGGTGCCGCCGTCGCCCACGCGTAGGCTCCAGACACCGGATGGAAAGTCAGCATGACGCAGCGGTGGCAGCGGCCTGCGAGCTCGCCAATCGAGAATCCCATGCTCGCACGGGGCACAAGATCTTAGCGCGGGACGGCGGCTTCGATCGCGCGCGCGGGCTGGCGGCGCGCCGAGGGGGTTTCGCGCCCGCCTAGCCCCGAATGCCCGCCCGCCCGTCCGCCAGCCCAGCAGCAACAGTCACAGCGCTCTACACGCGCGGCGGGGCGCCTGCGTCCCGTCCGACGTTGGTTGCTACCGGTAGCGCCGCCTGCTGTCGACGCGTTGCTTGCCAATCCCCCCGGCTTTATGTGCCCTCGCGCCCATCGCCCGCCGCCCACCCGCTGCTCGCTGCGCACCTCGGCCACCACCACTCATCAGCACCACCGCCATAGTCGCTCCTCGCTGCAACTGATCTCCGGTCCGCATCCACTCTAGTAGTCGCCCCTACTTGCTAGCGCACCCGCAGCCCAGCGTCGCCCCGCCCCTGGTGTGGCAGGCCGGCAGTTCGCGTCGCCGTCGTTCTCGTTGCCCAGCTTTGCGAGGCAGCTCCGCACGCACGCTGTGCCCAAAGCTCTCCCGCCGGACAGCGCCACTCACTTAACTCCGCCCGCCCCGATTGCCAGCGCCTCCGCGCCCATCGTACAAGAGCCTGTCCAGCGCTCGATCGCTGCCACCCACAGCCCCAACTATTGCCTGTTCCCATCGAATTTCCAGAATCGCTCGCGCACTGCCTCCATCCAATTAATAAGAGGCCAGCTCCGACTCAGCCAGGTACATCGCTACCTCAGCTCACTCTGTTCCGCTTTTTGCTTTTTGTCCCGTTTGATTTGCCTGGTCGGCCCAACCACAGCCCGGCTTCAACTCTCACAACTTAACTGGGGTGCCTCCCCCGCTCTCCTACCACCAAAGCTTTGCCACTCAATACTCCCTTCGCGTGGGAGCACCTGGGTTCGATATCAGTCGTTCCTTGACGCTCATCCCCCAGACCCTCGTCTCCAAATCTCTCATACACAGACCATCCGCCTGCCTCCGCTGCCCTGGTCTCGCTTCATCTTTCCCAGGAGCCATCAAAGCTTGTTGGAATATACAAGCCCCCATCTCGCTGGACCATGCCGCCGGTTCGTACTGTATCCACGGCGAAGCCCGTGAAGACTGAGAGGACCCACGAGGAGAACCAGGAGAGGTTAGTCGACCCAGCCCGCGCTTCACGCCCTCAAGTTTCTAATCTCTCCCAGAGCATACATTGCTGCCTCGCGGCGAAGTGACCGCAGTCTGGAGGCCCGCATTGAGTCTGCGCGGAGAGCATCGGAGATCCACAAGAAGCGCACTGGTCGCGCATTACGTGTTACCGAGCAAGATGTGGTGAATGAGGAGATGTACGAAGAAGAGGACGATGACCTTCCCGCGCAGTACCGCAGACTCACGGCCCATCTGCAGACCAACTCAGCCGAGTTCAACCGCAAGCTGCATGCATACCTAGCAACACACCAGGCAGGCCGACAGGCCTTGCTCGATCAAACTTTCATGAGCGGCTTCGGCCATGGTTACCCTAATGCGCCCCATTTCGCACCACAGATGATGATGCACCAGCCGCCATACCAACAGCAGATGCTGCCTCCGCAGATGATTCACAGGTCACCTCAATCCTTCCGCCAGGCACCGTACCCGTCTCCTCAGCCGCAACCGAGGTCTCCTCAGCACCAACGGTCTCAGTCCTTTGCTGCACCGCACGATTCCAACTACCCGCAGTCTGCCGGCCCCTCTGCCGCGCGGGCTGACTCATTAAAGCCTGAAGATCAGCAACGGCGAATGTCGATGCCTGTTCAGTCTGTGCGGGACGTATCACTGTCGCCGACGGCAACACGTGCGCAGAGCGCTCAGGGCGGTATCACACAGACCGAGACCCCTACGGATTCATCAGCGCAGTCGTCACCGGTAGGCTACGAGAATGCGCAGTCGCCATACACGTCAATGCCTACGCCTCAGTCTGCACACGCGCCGTTCATTTTCAACCCCAGTTTCAGTCTCAACAACTTCGATCCTAGTTCAGCGAACCTGAATTTCAGCCCTTTCTCCATGGCTCTCCCGGCAGAGACACAGCAGATGCTCGGTCCTACCTTTGATTCCAATGATCCTCAGACAGCCATGTTTATGGCAAACAGCGAGATGGTGCCTCAGCCGTTCTACAACTACAATCCCAATTTGTCTGCGAAGGCCCGTCTTCAACAGGCATCCTCACAGGGCATGAATCAGACACTTGCTCCTTCGAGTGCACCAGCCATGGATATCAACCCGGAGAACTCGAGTTACAGTAGTAACGCAGCCTTGCAACCCACGGCATCCGATGGCATGTCCTCGACACTCACCTCCACCTTTGGATATGATGGGGGTTTCCAGGATCCCACCAAGGGGCTCAGCATGTCTCGTCAAACCAGCCAGCAAGGCAGCTCGGGCCTAATTACACCCGGGAACGAATGGGCCAAGTTCATCGACGGCGCAATGTTCGAGGAGATGCCCGCGTCCCAATAACACGGATACTTGGTTTCTATTTTGACGACCTCCCACAATCATCTCTGCAATTCTCAACTGCATCTTTTCTTCAAAGGGGCTTTGATGCCACGCCGTTCCACCGTCACATGGGATTTTGATGAGGAAGTTTTGGAGTCATGATGAAGTCTTTGTTTGTGCCCTGGTGGAATGGTTCTACATTTATGAAGTGCTTCATTTGGTGGATGACCGTTGTTTATCAGATTTTACCGATGGGCCAGCACTCAAAACATGGCTGGCGCTTTGGAGCTTCAGTTATGCGACGTTTTTGATCTAGTTGTCGCCGGGCGGCTGTTTTTATTTTTACGAGTCGATCTCACCTCTTTACACTTTTTGTTTAAGTTTGCTTCACGAACATTGGTATCTAAGGCTCAGAAGAGCGGGAAAAGTCTGCTGGGTCAATGGAGGTTTAAGAAGAGAGGAATAGCTGGATATGGTTGGGCTGTAGATTTGAGGCTAGAGAAAGTAAATGGATACCCAGACTTCTCTGGGGCAGATAAAAATCCACAACAGAAGGGTCGTGATCAACCCAGGCGTCCCAAGGCTTGCATGTGATATCATCAAAGCAGTGGAACGCGCCGAGCCCACCATGCTGTAACGAGACCCTCTTCTTTTCTCGCTTTCCCATCCGCGGTTTTCGCGGGATGATGAGCGTGCTCGCAGTAGGTACAACGAGCGAGCTCATGGGTGGCCGGCAAGAGAAGCAAAACCGCGTGCAAACACGGCCTCGAGACGGGAGGTCAGCGGAGACTTCCACAGAGGAGGGTGGCCCTGCCCCTGCTGCGGTGTGCTGCGGGATGCAGGAGCGGACGGTTGTGGAGATCAGCATGGCCGGATCTCGCGGGGAAGCTTCCGACGCAATTCGCCTGCTGCAACGCCGTCTGACAATCCTCACCTGCGACACCGCCCATGCCATGCCCACCACCCTCCTGCTGCTTCAACAAACACCAACCTCCGCTCGTGCGCCATCACCGCCTCTTCCAAATTGCCAGCAAGCGTTGTACAGCGCTGCCCAGAGGCACCAGCGGACGCACCATCCGCCTGGTGAATTGACCGCTCGCTTGCTCAGCGCCCTGGCTTCTCTCGCCTGCATGCTGCGCCAGGGCGCGTGCGTGCGTGTTTCAACCTTTGTTTTTCTTGCCACCTCCGCTGCCTTCTTTCTTTTTCCTCTTGCCTTTTTGTGATGGGTAGCACCGCCGTGAGCGAGAGGCGGCTCGTGCCCTGCCTGGTGTCACCTACCGACTCCCCCCTCCCAAGACCCTCTCTTGAGTTCGCCACAGCCAATTCGTCGTACAGAGCAACTGTGCTGCTTTGTGCTGCCGTTATCAGTCAGCTGCTCCTGTCTCCCCGACCCGCTGCCCTGCAACAGTGCCAGCAGCAACGCTCTCGCCGCCGGATGGACGCTTGCAGCTGACCCTTTACAGCTGTCGTCCGCCGCTTGAGAGTTACTGCCTCCTTTTCACCAGACTGTCACTGATCGGACGTCTCGGCTCGCTTTCAACTCCAGAATCGCTCATGGGAGATGGCGATCGTCATGCCGGACCGCTGCTGTGGTCCTCGCGCTGTACGAGCCGTGTGGAGAACATTGTAACGCGTTTCCACGTCACAGCCGCGGTACCTCAACGTCCTGCGTGTCTTAGCGAGTGGTGTGAGACCCTTTCTGCCAATTATGGGCTACTCTTGTCAGCCACAGTGGTATCTTCATCCCTTTCTTCACGACCACAGGAACTTCAATCGTCCAACTTGAAGCGCGATATACCTATCGCGAGCTCTGTAACTGGACTCGAATTCCCCTAGTGTGGTGTCAAAGAGCTATGGAATTCTATACACGTATCCCAGTGCCATGCGCTTGACATCTTCGGGCGCGTGGATTCCATTTCCTGTCGCCTTCCTCTGGGACCTTGACCACAGATCCGTCCTTCACCACCACCGGGTCATCGTGTCAGATTGCTCCGGGAAACTATTATGACGCAATCACACTTTTGCGAATTCGCTCACTTTTCAGGCCATTCCTCTCCGATTTCTGCAGTCATCGTACGAGTAGGACCCGGGCCCTTGGGGTATTCCCGGCCGGGAGCAAGGCCCTGCTGTGGAGACATCGGAATGCTGCATACCGTAGTCGCACTTCCCCCTTCGTGGGAGTTCTGTTCCGTCCCCGTCCGCTATCGGCAAACTTCGGATGCGTCTCTGCATCGACATGCACTCAACCTTCTTGAAGAAAGACATGGCGTTCTTCGAGGCCACTGCGGATCCCCCTAGGTGTACAAAATGGCTGATGTCAACTTGTCAGGCTTATTGGCGTATCAAAAGTTCCTGCATAAGCTTCCCAATTGGGCGTTCCACAGCATGCGGGTACCTGGAGGCTTGTCCACAAAGTTTCAACGTCCTCCTTCGCAAAGTTTGCTACTATTCGGTCGAGATTTGCGCGCCATTGCATGGCCAAATTGCCATTCCGGGGCAAGAGGTGAGAACATGGCCCCGGCTTCAGGATGATTGATGTTGCAGCCTCTGCGTTGTTCTCCGCGTGTCCTCCCGTTACGGAAGCGAATTTTCGGTGCGACTCTGGAACGGGAGCGAGCAACCGTCAACAACCCCGCTTTTCACGCCATGTCCTCTCCGCGAGCCTGGTGGTTTGTACCAGGAGACTCTGCACCGTTTCTTCAGGTAATGTGGGAATCGGGCTTCTCGAGCATCAGCCTTGTACCGGAGGGTTTGCGCAATGGAGATCCCTCGAAGCGAAACCTGCGTCTTATACGTTACCATCATAAGCTACCACATATGATATTCTTCAACCATGGATGGAGGGGACACTGTACCATTTTCTTTTCACCGGTATCCGTGGAGCGTATTGGCAAACGGAAAGGGCCATTCATGTGGGAGATAATCATCGGCTTCGGGATATGTGCTTCGGCCGCATCCCGTCCGACGTGACAGTGAGGGAACTTGCATCACATAGACCCTATCACAAATGGAACCTATTCTTCATCACAGCCATACAAGCCAGAAGGGAGAATAAAAGGGCAATAAGGCAGCTCAATCCGTCGGTCTCTTGTGCTCTGTTCTTTCGGATTCACGCCTTTCCCTTCCTTACTTTGACATTGGCAGTCATTTCTGTGTGCGTTGAAGGCAGACCGGTCAGGATTCAACACTATGAGGCCCTCCAGCTTCGTAGCTCTGGCAATTGCCCTTGGAGTTGGGGCCGCTGAACGTGAACCTCTGAGGTGTAAGTTTTTGGCACATGAAGCCTCTTTGGCTCTTTCAGTTCTCCTCACTAGGCCTTTACCACTTCTCAACCTAATGTTGATGGGCATTACACGTGCATTCCGACGACAGTTGCTTACTTGGAAAGTTCATCAATGAAGAAGCCTCTGTACTGACACATTCTAGTCAATGTTCCTCGATTCCCAGGAAAAGCAATTGCCGACCATCTTGCGGACAATACCTATTCTGGGTATTATCCCCCGCCAACTCCATCCACCTGCTCTCCCGAGACTACCTCTACCGAGACCGCCACTGAGACCACCACCGAAATCACCACCGAGATCACCACCGAGACTACTATCGAGACCACTACTACCTACGACATCTCGACTGTGGAGGTCACCGTGACTGTCACTGCAACTCCTTACACTACCTCGTGGGGCTTGCCAACGGACAGTACGGCATTGCCATTTACGACTGAATCAAGCACCTTCTGCTTCACTGATCCCGATTTCAGTACCACGGATTGTTGGACTGACACGTGGACGAGATCTGTTCCGCCAAGCACAGCTACCTCAACACCAGAGTATCCATCTTACGGCCCACCTCCGAGTTCTTCTTCCTCTTCATACGTGCCGACAACTACTCCGTACACCCCTGAATATCCACCTCCTCCGCCACCTCCCACATTGACTGTCACGTATTCGGACTACACCACGACCTTAATCTTCCCTCCGCCTTCCACCGATACATCCTATCTTGGACCCTCGACTGGAGTTTCGTCAGGATACACGATAACTTATTACCCGCCGTCGTATGCTCCCCTACAACGTTCCCTTTCACATTATGTCGATTGATTGATCGTTTCTGGTGCCAGAACTTCTCTCAACCCGCCGCTTCCTCCTTCGCCGACGTCTCCCTATACCATTGTGACTTCAACTCCCGAGTACACAACGACCCCTTACGCAGGGACGGTATATTCTTCGT
This sequence comes from Botryosphaeria dothidea, assembly GCA_011503125.2. Lineage (NCBI taxonomy): Eukaryota > Fungi > Ascomycota > Dothideomycetes > Botryosphaeriales > Botryosphaeriaceae > Botryosphaeria > Botryosphaeria dothidea. Next base: position 1,581,124 of record WWBZ02000040.1, on the reverse strand, counting down.
ACATGTTAGTGAATTTTCACCTCTACTGTTCCCTTGGGAACTTGCTGTACTCTATTGCTTCAGGATACTGCTCTTCATGTTTCTGTATTCCGTTCAATGGCACGTTTGCGCTTGTAACAAACCCATTCATCTTCGCCAGCTTCAGCACGAGCCCTTTCCATCCCTCATTCAGCCCAGCTTACTGCCTTGTCTGATCTTGAAGCATTGGCGTTCGTCTACATCAACTTGTCCCAGCAATCAACCCATCAAGGTTTACGCTGACCCTTTTGCAGCTCACCTGCTTACTCTGAGTCCTATTCTGTTACGGTGTACACCTACTCGGGCGATTATACTACATACACGGAAACCGAGACTTACACGTACTATGTGTCGAGCAACACTCCGTCAACTTACGAAACATCCTACACTACGTCCACGTACGACACAGAAACAACGGATATCCCACCGTACACTTCAGACACGTACACCACCACCCCTGATTACACCACATACACTGAGACCCCCACTTCAACCTACACTACTTCATACTACACGACCGTGACGTACTATGGAACATCGTTTGCCGTGTCGACGCTCTACACTGATTCGACGGTCATCGAACCACCTCCACCGTACACTGAGCCACCGTACACTGCATCGACGACCTACTATGAACCAACGTACACCGAGTCAACCTACTACACTGAATCAACGTACACCGAGCCACCGTATACTGAAACAACGTACACTGAACCGACGTACACCGAATCGACATACTATACGGAATCAACGTACTCATCATACACTGAGCCAACGTTCACCGAACCACCGTATACAGAGACGACTTACTACAGTCCGTCCACATACACGTACATGCCGACTGAAACTACTTACTACGTTACCTACTCCACCCTAACCTACACGCCGCAATACCCCACTATTACCCCGGTCCCAGTATCTTACTCTCTCAGCACGGCCACAATCTCTTGGACGGATGAAACTTTCACAACGGCCTTGTCCATTCCAATTGTTCCAAGCAACGCCACCGCTTTCCTGCCGACCAACACTGAAACAACAGACACCGGAACGCCAGTAGAGACGATTCCGTTCCCCACCACCCCCATGTACTCCTCCTTCACATACACCTACACCCAATCCTCCCAGACCTATACCAGTATCGAGTCCTACCCGGTCTACCCCACGACCACCCACTACTCCACCATCCCCACCCCCTCAACCACAACCCTCTACCCCACATCTTCCTACTACACCTCCTACACGTTCGTCACTGAAACCTACCCCTGGTCCTTCACCGAGCCCACGACCACCTCAACCTACTACCCCTCCGAAACCGTCACCACCGACACCTACACCTGGTTCTCCACCCCTGTCACCGACACCTGGACCTACACGTACCCCGCCACCGAGCCAACTCCTTCCTACTCGACTCCCGCCACCTATACCTACACGTACACCTACTCCCCTTCTTACTCGACGCCCACCACATACACATACACATACACCGACTCCTACACCCCTTCGTACTCCGGCGTGCTGCCCACGTACATCTCGGAGGGCAGTGTGAGTGTCAGTACGACGACCTACACGCCATCGACGTTTGTGACGCTGGTGACGACGACGACCGAGTGCAGTACGACGCAGACACCGACGCCGAGCGGGTATGGGACGACGGAGACGGTGACGGAGAGCTCCTACACGTATGCGAAGGGCGTTATGGGGAGGGGCTGAGGTGAATTTTTTCCGAGTTCTGGTTTCTTGGGGTTGTTGCTGACGTGTGTTGTTCCACGCAGATCTCTATATCTCTCTCGCAGGGGTCATGGTACGATGACGATGTCGGTCGGAATCCTCGAGATGGTCTTGGATGGGTCGGGGCCAAGTCTTCCGAACCGGACGGGACGGATGCGTTCCGGGATCGGAGGGTGAGGCCGTTGCGGGCCATGTGTTGTTGCTTTGTCGTTCGTATTCACTTCTTGTCTTCTTGCCTCGCCTCGACTGTTGTTCGTTTGCTCCTCTCTGGAGAGATGGGCTCGGATTCGTCCTGGTTTGGCAACCCCTTTTGTGTTTCTTACTTGTCTTAGCATGCTGTAACGGAGAGATCCTGTCTTATCCTTCTTTGTCACTCTTTGAGGCGGAGGCTTCCGCACACTAACTTCTTTGGGTTTTCAACGGGTATTGGTGATGAGGGGGGGTTTGGTAGCTTGGCGGTTTGGTAATTTATTCGTGGGATCTACATGTCGTCGCGTGCTGCTTTGGGTGAACAAGTCAGGCTTGACAATCGGCCTCGGTGGCTTGCCAAAATCATGACTGGAGGTGTTTATCACTTCTGCATCTGTTTCAATGGTCTTGCGTACGCACGACGCCCTCGTCCCAACCTTACCTCTCGAAGAGTCAAGATTGCCCCATCCAATCTTCAGGACCTGTTGGTCAGGCCCTCACCTTTATCAGATCAGCTGGAGTGATTTCTGCTTCGGAAACGTTGCTCATGTGATCTTGACGTCGCACAAATCCTGATGGTACCTGTATCTTCTCCCAGAGGCCGATCTCACGGGCGTACTCAGGGCGGCTTGAGACATGTCATGCCAGTATTGCGGCGTGCCGGCTGCGTGTGACACGTTATGTCTCATCACACTATGCTCAGGCGCGTGGTCTTTATGGACATCTTGGAATTGCCTCCGGGAGGTGGGATGATAAAGGCAACATGGTGAGACTGGTACGACGTCCGACCATCATTCGACGCAACCAAAGTGGATGATGGTCTGCGAGATGAGACGAGAATTTATGTGAGCCGCCTAGCGTTCTGGTTGTCTTGTCCGATCCGTGTATGTCCTAGTGTAGAGAACCGCACGCATCGTTCGGAGGATGTCCATAGGCAAATCTGTTGACGATGTCGCAAGAAGTTCATCCGGTAGTTGCCGAGAATGTTTTCGTCGACGAGTTACCGAGGGGAGTGAATGAAATGCACTCCCGGCGGTGTCACGTATGAGCGACGCTAGCGGTGATGGTGAAGGGGGAGGCTCTGCGGGAGAATTAGCTGCACTCGAACCTCTCGAACAGAATCGTGATACTCGGGAAAAATCGAAACAAGAATAGCTGGACCTATTCAAAGCCACATCGAGATGAGGTCGTACAAAAGAGAGCTTGAACTTTCTCCCGACCACTTATTGAAGGGAGGCAGCCATTGCATGCGGAGACCTCTCCGCATGCACTCTGTCGTCACGCTGGGCGTCTAAGCGCGAGAAAACTATTGTAACACCTTGACTAGTGATTCAAGAACTGGAGGCGAGCATATTCCAGCATTTGTGGTGAGATATCATTCCAGTCAGTTATGCACATGAAATGCAGCCGCAATGGACGCGGAGATGGCTCCGATCGAAGTGCGTAATGCCATCCTCCGCTTGCAGCCCACATGCTGGCGCTATCCATGGGCATGTTCTTATTTCCGAGGTATAATCTCTTCTGACGAATAGACACAGTCGCTTCTGGAAATACGAGTCCGATGAGGAGCGAGGCGAAGATCGACAAACCATGGCGTGTGAAGTAGTGGGCCTGAGGAAGCGCAGTAAGATATGTGAGGGCTTTCAGCGTCTGAAAATGGCCTCTCTTCCAGGCGAAGCTGGAAGCCGAGCTCCCCAACTGTTGAATTCTGTCCCGCTACTCCCTACCTTCCTTGCTCGATAGAGATTCGAGAGTAAAAGGACAACCTATGCTGCGGCCAAACAGCCATTTGATCGAGATGTAAGCATACAACCTCGAGAGACTTCTAGGGCCTGTTGTGGGCGAACCACGGCGCACATACAGCCGCAGGAATCACAGATAAAGAGCGGGGCTTCGAAATTTAGCGAGTGACCACCCAAGGAAGCAATCCAATCCGTCAAGCAGACTCCAAGAGGATGCATGGTGGGGGATAACGGCCCGACTCAGCCCGGTGGGATATGTGCGGGAAGTCACGTTATTCCGCCCTTTGAACTCGAAAGGTTGCATTATTATTGCACTCCGATTGGAAACTTACCACACTTGGTTAATGCAAGAGATTGGAAGGAGGGGAAGTCGATTGATGCCACTCGAAAGGCGAGCGAGGTCATGTTGAATGATGGAGGTTGCATTGAATTGTCGTTGAATCAGCGAATGACGCGAGATTATGTGAAATAGATTACTGAGCACACACTTTTTGAAACCAGCAGCCAGGCCGGCAAGGACAAGAACTCTCGGCCTGTTCGGTGGGGTTGAAGATTCAGTGTTGAATGCGGTCAAGTGCAAGGAGCACAGGTGGTAGCGAGGCGTGACGTCACCTGCCTCGCCCGCCAGCAGAAACACACCCGCTGTAGTATGCATACTTCAACATTCATGCTCCAGCTTTCACCAAACTTGTGAAACGGACCTGCAGAAGGCAGAGGCGCACAAAGCTTGCCTCAATCAAGGTCCGCGGGACGACGGCATTCTCAAACATCGAGTGGGCGTGTCGTCGGAATCCGCTCCGATCCCTACTAGTCGTGACCGAGTCGGGAAAGGCAACCACCTCTGCTGTGGCGTCATAGTGAGACTTTGGCTTGATGACACTCGCAATTTATTTCCCCTGGCTGCGTTAGTTTCCGCTTATAGCGTTCCCGGTCCCGGAGCAGGCCATTGCTGGTGATTTCAAATGCGCATATGATCAGCTACATCAAGCGCGAGAATGTGGAGTAGAGGAGACTTGACAAGTGGGCACTGGATTGACCCAGTGGTAGAGATGGAATGGAAGCACAGCGAGTTCGATGATGCACTCTGGCAGTGAGGGTTGAAGTACACAGAGTGCCGGCTACCTACGGCCGCTCCCGTGTAACAAAAGGCTTGCACCAATCGCCCGCAGCCGCGATCAGGATTGGAAGATCGGAGCGCACTCCACGAGCTCACAAAGTAAAGGAAATGCGTCCGACGTCTTGGTCAGCGCCATCAACTGTGCCTCTCGGTCATCTGCCGGCGCAGTTCAGAGTCATGCTCACACAGGCTCAGGTCCACTGGCGTGCTTGCCCAATCACCGGCTCCCGCGTCGCACCACAAGATGCGTATCCAGCCGCTACAATCATGAAGTTGTCGGAGCCTTCTCCTTACTACGTTCGAAGTTACGGATCCAGCGGCAGGTAAACGCGAGGCCTAAGGCGTGCCATTCTCTTGTGCTTCTGCAGTCGGCGACGACGTTGGTGTGCTGCTGAAAGTGACTGGCGGAATCATGATTCGGTGTGAGCGCTGGTCCCCCGCCTGTCGAGGCAGCTCCCCCCAAGCCCAACTAGGCTAGCTGTTTCCCATTTTGTTCTCGAGACTGCAATAATCATACACCGTCGTTTTGAGGAATTTGTTTACTCTCCTTCAGCTTGGCACAGGTCGATCGGGAATGAGGAGCCGCGCCCAGAAATCTTACGCGGTTGATAGCTGACGCTGACGGCATTGGCTTGGAAACATCCTCAGCTCATGCTCCGCTACGAGAGACATCTTGGAGCTGTGGCCGGGACGATGAAAATATGCACTGGTTGGTGTCACATTGATCTCTTGGTGCAGCATGTCTCGGTGACAGGTTTAAGCGCGGAAGTTCAGTCTGATGTCCTGGGCCCTTCTGGAATGCATTATGTCATTGGTTGTTAGATTAGTGACCGTCGGCCGGGTGAGATTAAAAGCCTGCCTGTTAGGATACTCGTTGGCCTTGCTCGCCATCTATAAGAACAAAGTCGTGCTTGCGCGTAAGCTCACTGTGGTCGGCGACTGTTGCTACCGGAGTCAGCATTGCGTAGACACAATGGATGCCGAACCGGTGAGCTACTGCACCCGAACAGAAGGGGGCGCAGGAACGGTGAGTGCTGAAATCAAACCGCTAAGTATTGCCAGCCTTGACTATGCAGCGGTGGCTGGAGAGCAACCGAACCGGGATCACTGCGGCAGGATCTCGTGGCAGGATTGAGAAGGAACCGGAAGAAAAGATCTGGAAGTAAGCAGGCGAAAACATGTGTAGAGAAGATGACCTAAACATCTCGCATCCGTGACAGGCAAGGGTCGCGGCAGCCGAAGAGCCCAGGTCTTTCGCGATGCAGACGCATACGTGGCGCCGTACTGGGTCAGCCGCTTTGTATGGCGGCTCCTGTTGTTGAGCTTCACTGATCTCCACTGATCTCCATTGTGGCGGCCGTGGCTCCGGAAGAGCGTTCGTAAGTAAGGGGGCAACGACACCGGAGAACGTGGCAGGACGGAGTCACGTGCTGGGCGACACAAGCAGATGTGGAAAACAGACAAAGAGCACGCAGGCTTCTTCACGCGTCAGGCGGAGCGGCAGCGGCAGGGCGGCAGGGCGGGTGGCGGCGCGGCGAGGGAGTCGCTGGTTTGCGCGGGACCTGGCCTGGCCAGCACGCGCCGGCCTGGAAATCTTGGCGCAGCATCACATTTCTGTTTTGACGCTCCACGCTGCTCTCCCAGCCCAGACATCACCCTTCGTGTCCGCCGTCAGCCCGACGACTCGCCCTCAAGCCCACCGAGCAGTGCCCGCGCGGATTTGACTATCTCGCGCTCCTCTCAGCGACCGTCTGCGCGCCCCAAGCCCAACCCTGCAGGCCCGTCTTCGAAGCCCTGCCCAGCGCGCCTTCAACCCGATTCCAGAACAAAGGAATCCCCTCCACGCTCGCCGCCGTGAAAACGCACTGCTCCGACAACTCTCTGACGCCTGCTCCTGCTTCGCGACCTGTGGCTTTCGCTAGTCATGGCCCAACAAACGCAGTTGGCTTGTGAGAGAGCCCTCCCTTGCCTGCCACCAGAGTACACCGCTGACCAAGCTCGCCTCTGCAGACCGCACTTTGAAGGGCATTGGCGTCTTCAACGCTGCCCCCGTCTACGACGACCTTCCGGGTTTCAACAAGTGAGCACTGCCCGCCGTTGATCACACCCGATTGCCCGAGCTGACCCTGACCGACAGGCCCGAGGGCAACCTTCGCTGCTGCTGCTACTCTCCCGACGGCAAGTACTTTGCCTGGGCGTCACCTGAACAGTACGTATATCTCACCCTACGCGCAACAGTACCACTCTAACAATGGGGTAGGGTCTTCGTCATTGACGCCGCGACCGGCAATGTTGTCACCACGCTTCCCGCGGAGAACGTCTTCGAGCTTGGCTTCTCGCCGCTAGGCACCTACATTATCACCTGGCAGAGGCCGACCAAGGACGAGACCGGCAATGCTACCAAGAACTTGAAGGTCTGGAGGACGATCGATGACAACGCCGGAGCCGAGGGACAGAGGGGTGTTGTTGGCCAGTTTGTGCAGAAGAATCAGACCGGCTGGAACCTTCAGTACACCAGTGACGAGCGCTTCTGCGGCCGCTGCGTCACCAACGAGGTGCAATTCTACCAGAGCGACGACTTGAGCACTGTCTGGAACAAGCTCAGAGTCGAGGGTGTCACTGATTTTGCCGTTTCGCCGGGCAAGAACCATTCAGTTGCCGTTTTTGTCCCCGAGCGCAAGGTTCGTCGTTCTCATGCACTTACTCTCGCGTTTCTTCCTAACTGATTTCTAGGGTCAACCTGCTAGTGTCAAGGTCTTCCTTGTACCGCAGTTCGCGTCGCCAGTTTCGCAGAAGACATTCTTTAAGGGTGATAAGGTGCAGATGAAGTGGAACAACCTAGGCACCAGCGTCATCGTACTTGCTCAAACCGATGTCGACAAGACTAACAAGAGTTACTATGGCGAGACCAACATGTACATTCTCAGCGCTAACGGTGGATTTGATGCGCGCATTACACTCGGTAAGTTATGCAGAAGTTCTGTCATGTAAAGGTGCTAATTCAATTTAAGATAAGGAGGGCCCTATCCACGACGTGACCTGGTCTCCTAACTCGAAAGAGTTCGGTGTCGTCTACGGATACATGCCGGCTAAGGCTACAATCTTCAACCAGCGTGCCGTTGCTACCCACAACTTCCCCCTTGGACCGCGCAACACGATCCTTTTCTCCCCCCACGGTCGTTTTGTGCTCGTTGCCGGCTTTGGAAACTTGGCTGGTCAGATGGACATCTACGACTTGGAGAAGGATTATGCCAAGGTCTGCACCATTGAGGCAGCCAACTCTTCGATCTGCGAGTGGAGCCCGGATGGCAAGCATATCATGACTGCCACTACCAGCCCTCGTCTTCGTGTGGACAATGGTATCAGGATCTACCACGTGACCGGAGGCTTGCAGTATTTCACTGAGTTTAGCGAGCTGTACCACGTCACCTGGCGTCCCCAGTCGACCGCCGAGCACCCGTTGGACAACCCGCTTGGCTCTATTCCCACTCCCCATGAGTCTGCTACCAAGTACCTGGCTACAGTCAAGGCTCCGACGAAGCCTGCTGGCGCGTACAGACCTCCGGGTGCTCGTGGTACAAGTACCCCTCTTCACTTCAAGCGTGAGGATGAGGGTGGCGCCGCCTTTGTCAACACGGGTATCTCCTCTACCAGTGGCAACACGAACGGCAACACCTTTGGAAGGGCTCGCCGCCAGGTTCCCGGCGCTGAGGAGCACGTTCCTCCAGGTGCCGCTCCCGGTGGCGGTGTCAGCCTTGCCGGTACCGGCGAGGGTGCCGATGATGGTCTCTCCAAGGCCGCCCTCAAGAACAAGAAGAAGCGCGAGGCCAAGAAGGCCAAAGAAGCTGCCGAGAAGGCAGCCGGCCTCGGTACAGAGCAGCCCAAGGGCAACGGCGTCAGCCCTGACCGCAAGGGCCGCAGCCATTCGCGCAACCGTTCGCGCAACTCGCCTGACGGCCGCGCCCCCTCGCAGAACCGCCGCAACAACTACAACAACGGCCCGCAGCAGGGTCAGCACCACCGCAACGTGCACAGCCAGGGCGGCCAGAACGGCCAGCGCTACAACGGCCCGCCGATCCAGACCCAGCAACCCGCTCCGCAGCAGCAGCAGCCGGCCGCTCCCGCCGCCGCCCCCGAGGTCATGGTCACGTCTCCCGGTGGAGTCTCCCCACAGGATAAGAAGATCCGCTCGCTGATGAAGAAGCTGCGGGCGATCGACGACCTCAAGATGCGCCAGGCAGGCGGCGAGAAGCTCGAGGACACGCAGGTCAAGAAGATCCACACCGAGGAGTCGATCAGGAAGGAGTTGGAGGGGCTCGGTTTCCACGGATAGAAAGTGTGTTGGTTAATGAAATGATCGACCACTGCTGAGGTTGGATAATAGCAAAGTTCTTCTGACTTCGTCCTTCTATGTTCATGTACTGGGGACTCCTTTTCTTGATTTGCTGGTCTGGTCTGGTGGTTGAGGTCTTGCTTCTGGATGTTCTTTGCGAAATGGGAAGGTTCTTTATCTGCCACCACACAACAGTTTCGCGAGCGCGTTCGGGCGTTCTCTTGTTCTATTTCTCTGATAGATGGGGCTGATGAGGGCGGATTGATTTGTTCGCTTTTGTCGCCATGGTCTGATCGTGAGAGCTAAAAAATGGCTGGAAGAGAGAGAAAAGGAGTATGCTGGATTTCTCTGCGAGGCATTATGGACATTGCAGGATGGGTGAGAAGTAGTCGTGGAACGTAGGACAGACTGTTATCAGTGGATGGGGAAGGAGTTTTTAGACATCTCGTGGATGAAAAGGATGATTAGAAAAATCGGTTGGATTGATGGATGAAGCTGGTGATTGATGGCAAGGGAAAAAAGAGGATTAAAAAGAATAAAAACCCTGCAAATGCAAAGAGCTTTCACACGAAAGTAATTGACCTTTTCAATCTTGCAACATTGTGTGAATAGTTTTCATTTCTGTACTTGCGGCATCACTCTGAATATATCACGATTCTTGCAAAGATAAATGTACCAGCCTGTACCCAAACCAGCGCACAAGATCCACGGAAAAAGGATGCCATGCGCCGCGTTACCCCCTGACGCCCGAACTGTCCTCACATCCCCTTGTACAAGGCATGCTCAAGTAGGCTTGGGAATAACGCTGTCCGTTCGGATTTCCCTGTTTGCAGGGTTCCGGGGTGGACGCTGCCGCTCAAACCCTTTTGATGACAAACCCCTCCTTTGTTGGGTAGGAGTGAGTCGAAAGGAAGAGACGGTCGATGTATCGCGAGGAATACTGAGCGTTGAAAGCTAGGTCGTATGTTCTGCCTAGTGCTCCACCTTGCATCGCGAAAAAAAAGATTGAAGAAAGTGTGGGGGTTTCTTTCTCCAGGAAACGTGCGGATCACATGGGAAAATGTTGCAATAGAGGAAATGAAATGATAGCGCGGGAAAGAAAAGAGGCAGAGAGAGAGATAGAGAAGAATAGAGATAGGGAAAGCTGACTCTGGGGTATATTAGTTTTTTTCTTCGTCTCGTCTGGGCGGAGAAATGTCTAAAGTCGCTCTTTCCGAAATCATTAGGGTCCCCTCCGAACCGTATCCATTGCTATTCCCAGCTCGAAGCACTGATTGACTTACTCTTCTCAGTCATGGGAGAGCGCTTCATCTCGACGAGCCCAGACTGCTCAACCCCGCGAAGCCCACTCTCCTCACACTCTGCGCGGCCCCGCCATTACCCAGACGCAACAACCGCGGATCACCCTGTCCCGCGCCTCCGGTCGCCATGTTATCGAGCAGGCGATCCATGCCACCAATATCGAGCTCGCCGCGCCTAAGGAGGTCCTGGTCGACCTTGTCGGTACGATCCATCGCCTCAAGCTCCTTCGCGAAGAGACTCCCCGTCTTCGCCTCAGAAGGCGTGATCGTCGCGAGCACGACGATGCGGCGCTCGCCAACGACGAGCAAGTCGCGCGGCACGCCCATCCTTACCGCCGCGCCCTTGGGCTTGCCGAACTGCTCGACGTCGGTGACGGGCTCGCCGAAGAGCGAGACCGAGTCGACGCGCGTCAGGCCGGGGCCGTAGAGGGAGCCGCTGCCAGTGCTGTGGGTGCTGCGGCTCCAGAACTGCTGCAAGTGCGGGATGCGGTACATGTCGTCGCCGTAGAAGATGACGATCGAGTCCTCGGGCTGGCCGCTGGACGGGTGCAGCGTGCTGGACACGGAGACGCCGCCGCGCAAGGACGCGTCGCCGCTGGTGCTGCCGGCCGGCGGGCCGTGGAAGAGGGTTTCCTCGCGCGTGCGGCGCGTGTTGGGCGTCATGGGCGCGAGGGCCAGGGAGTTTTTGGGGCCGCCTTTGGCGGGCGCCAGGCTGGTGGATGAGTTGGGCTTGGGCTCCGCACCGCTCACGTAACCGCGTAAGGCGAAAGTTGAGACGGGCTTGGTGGAGGCGTTGCGGGCTGTGCTGGCACCGTCCATGGCCCAGACGCCCCACTCTCCATCGAACAGGAGCGCGACGATGCTTTTGCCGTCTGAGGCCCACTTTGCGTCCAGAATCGTCTTCCTGCGGGCCAGGTATGGGTTGGAGACCTTGTAGTGCTTCGGAATTTCAAAGCTCGTCGAGAACGATGCGACCCAGGCGCCCGGCTTTGGCTCAATGATGACGTCTCGGCCGGCTGACCGGGGTCGAGCTCTCGGAGGAGCCAGCGGGTCGTACACCCTGACCGAACCCTTAGCGTCTGCTACAAGCAACTGTAGGTGGCGACGGCTTGGGAATTGAGACGAGCTGAAGTGGACTCGCGTTGCTGGGGCAGAGAGATACTGCGTCTGGTACGGGAAGATAGGGTCGGTTGTGAGGGAGTATTGGTTGTCTTTCAAGAGGAGCGGAATCCGGAATAAGTGTAGGAGGCCGGTAACTTCAACTGAATGCGAGGCTACGATCAAATCCCACTCCAGCGGTTCGTCTCCCTGGATCCGTCTCCGGGGACGCAGACTGTCAGTATCGTCATCATCCGAGGCATCAGCATCCACGTCGATGTCATCGGGATTGGTTTCAGAGGTGCGGGAGCTCCAAGTCATGGTTATGCCGCGGGGTATTGACTGATGTCCATGTTGGCCTTCGATCCGGAGGACCTGCTCGCCATATGGAGTCTTGCTCTTGCTGCGATCGGCGGCCTTGCGCGCATTTGATGGAGGGGCAAGCGGCAAGGTGATGACGCGAACGCTGGAGTCTGCGCAGGCTACTGAAAGAACGATCCTTTCATTGAAGATAGGAGGAATCAAGCCGGCTGGTCGATAAGGCGATATAGAAGGAACCTGGGGAAACGACAGGTACAGGACCTCTGTACCCAGGGGGAGATCGAGGTGCTGGACAACGGCTGGGTACGGTTCAGAATCATCTTCTTCCTCTTCCTCCGATTCGAATTCCACATCATCTTCCAAAATAGCCGGAGGCGGTTGCGACGGCTCATCATCGGTGAGGTCGATCATGACGGCGTCGTTCGCGGTGCCATTGACCTTGGGCTGGCTGTCATCCTTGGAGGCGGAGGTGCGCTTCAGCGGGCGGCCGCCTCTCCATATTATGCGCAATCCATTACTGTGGCCGTAGACGACGACGGTGGAGCCGTTGGGGGCGGTCTTGGGATAGATTTTTGCGACGTTGACGCGCTGCGGAAGGTCGTAGCTGCGAGGCGCATTAGCGGCAAGAACAGAGGCATCAGAGGGACGAGGGTACCAGAGCTGCAGTTGCTTGCCCTTGCGCGACACGCGCAGCTTCAAGTCGGTGGCCATGGCGGCTGGGTAAGGATGCTGTGCTGGGTGGAGGTTGAGGTGGGCACGGCAGCAGCTTCGTCGCTGAAGCTTTGAACTTTCCCGCGTCGTCGCGTCTCCCCGCCGCGCGCTGTCCTGCGCAGAGTCAACAACAGAACACCACCCGACCATGCAACGTCACCCACCACGACCTCCATGAGCTCTGCAGCCTCCCGATGGCCTCCATTCGCTCTCTGGGTGTCCGCACCCCCGCCGCCCTACCCTACCTAATCCACGAACGAGTCCTGCCCGAAGACGCCCCACCCGACGCATACACCTGGTCCACGCATAGCGATGATGGCGGAGAAGAGGAGGTCACCGCAACCGAGTACTGTGTGGTGTGGTCGCGCGGGGGCATCATACGCAAGGTCTACAATTTTGAGGTTGAGGGAGAAAAGGTGTTGCAGGCAGTTTTGACCTGGTTTCCTGCCGATGAGGCTACCGCCCTGCGCAACACCACGCAAGATTTGAGACAGGATCATGGCCCGGGAACTCTATTTGCTAAGGACAGGATACCTGAGCGGGGATACCCAGCGCATGAGGACCAGGGACCCAATAAGCGGAAGTCGGCAGGCGTGCAAGTCGAGAAGCTCTCCCGGGCTTTGGTTGTCTTCCTCAAGACTCAGGCTCATGTTTTCTTCCTTGCCGGATCCAGCCATGTTGTGAACCTGCCTTTCGAGGTCGAGCGCGTCTTCCCGGCACCTCGAGGCCTGCTTATTCAGAGAAAGATGGCAATGCCCGATTTCGTTCCCGCCAGCCCGGCTGTTCCAAAGGCTCCGCCAAATTCCTTTTTCTCTCAGCTTCCGACTCAGTCATTTTCACAAAATTCATCCCTGTTCACACCAATGGTCAATACCTCGTTCGCTGCTCCCCGCCACTCCAGGTCGGCATTGAGTACCGCATATCCCTCTTCTCTTGCCGATCTGCTCAAGCTTGGCACCAGTCCCTCTGCAGATGGACTGCCCCGCCTCTTTTCATTTACCGACCCGTTCGCGGAAATGGGTTTGGTGGTTGCATCCCAATCTTCTGCCGGCAAAAGCTCTTGGTCTGTGAGACAGTCTAGTTCAAAGACACTGGAGCCTATAGACAACGCTGAAGAGGTCCTTTATGTTACCAAACAGAATGAAATGTCGGATTCCGAGACCCCTGCAGACAAACCACTGATCTTGGTCGTAACTGTCAACTATGAGCGACGGATTTACTCCGTCTGGTACGCATCTTATGTCGATCCCAAGCCAGCTTCCACGAAGAAGAGTCGCCGCAGCTCCACCACGCTCTCAGTTGGCCGGTCTCGGCGGCGCAGCTCACTGCATCCTGGCACTGGTGCCACTACGCCCGCTCTTAGGACAAGAGAAGGGACGAGAGATAGCTTTGGTGGTCCAGGTAGAGGTTATGGAAACGCTTCATTCACTGCAAGTCAAACCCGTGAACCGAGCGGGGAGCACCAAACAGCAGAAGAGGCCTTTGCTTCCCAGCTTGACCCAGAGACAGATCTTGCCAGGCAGCCGGCCAAGGAGTCAAGACGCGTAAGCTCGTTACTTTCTCGAGCAGATTTATCGAGAAGCTTCGACAAGTCAGCTTTCGAGCAAGCCACCCATCGAAGCAGTCTAGGAAGCAGTATTGGCCATGGACGACGGGGGCCATCTTTTGGCGGTCAGGGATTGCGCACCAGTTTCGGTCCTAATTCACGGCCAACGTCTCGGAAAACGAGGGCGTCAACTCCGGGCGACATCTCACAAATCAGTCTGAGTGCTGTTTCCCTCGAGGACACTTTGGATGATGATCTGGATCTTGATGATACTATTGACGACTCAGAGATCCCAGATGAACTCCTCGGAGAGGGAGATGACACATCTGGATTACAAGAACCCATTGAAGGATTACGCCGAGAGCTTCTCTTAGTGAAGTTCTCTGAAATACCGTTTGGTACTTCCGAAAGCATTTTCCATTCTTCAGTGCATGGAAACCCAACGGTCAGTCATCCTATGTTGAGTAACGTTGAGGGTAACCGTGGTACTAACGCTTGGTATAGGACTTGCCCAAAATCTTCACACTCAAAGCTCCTAGGTCATTTACCGATGCGTATCCAAACGACGGCAGATTCTTCCTGTACATGATGCAAAAATCAAAGGGCGAGCTCGTTGAACATGAGTTTACCGTGCAGCGGAGGCGACTCACGCCCACTCCAGCTTCGAGCGGCGCTTCAAGGAAACAGGAGCCATCGAACATCCTCATTCCTTCCGCGGTCAATACACAGCGTCAAAGGAGCTATATCGATGCCGCGAAGCTCTCTGACTATGGTGTTCAGCGTGTCCTTTGCTTGGCCAAAGATGGCTCTGGTGGTTACATCTTCTCTCTCTTTGCCGGTTGGTGTCCCCGTGCCCGCATCGTACTTGCCCTTCCAAGACGCTTCAGGCTATTCAACCCGTATTCTATTGGTGTCAGTGTGTCACTGGGGCGTGGCATTGAGAATATTGATAAGTCTGTCGATGTTCCACAAAGCCTCACCGCATTGGCACACGCAGTGACGGATGGGATACTGGATATCCGGGAAGAAAATGGCCGGCAGCATCGCCTTCAGATCAAGATGTGGCCGAAAAATGCGACAGTTTCGCATGTTCTTTCAGTCTGCCGGCTGGTCCTACCGCCCCCTCAAGGAGACCACCTACTGGCGATCTGGTGGAATATATCCCGAAACTTACGGAATGAGATGCGCTTTGATCGCGAGTGGACTGCTTTAGTGGCTTCCATCTTCACTTTCGCTGTCTCCAACATCGATCCGAAGTCGGTTCGTCTGACCGATATCACGCGTTCCGTGGAGAGTACGCCAAGTAGGAGGTCGCTCAAGCGCCACACGCCTGACGACCCTTTTGAACTGATGTGGCGTTATCAAAGCCAGGATCACTCTGCCAAAAGCTGGGATGGTTCAGCCTGGGCTTGGATTGAGCAGACCCTGGCAGAGAAAGCGAAGCCGCGCACGTCCACCCGGCATTCCCTTCTTTCCCCATCAACCAACTACGGCATCAAGAGGAAAAGCGATTTCATACCGTTCTGCGCTAAGGCTGCGAGAGATTTTCTCCAAGAACCCTTAGGCAAAGCCCTCATCCACGAGACAACTGGAAGATCCACTCGCGCGAAACATCACGACTCTCACGCCACATATCTGCCTTCCATACTTGTTGCCCTACATCTTCTACGGGAGGAAGAAAAGCTTAATGTTTTAACTAAAGATTTCCGATCATCCGAAACTGGAAATCTCACACCTGTCCTCGCTCAGCTTGGTCGCTGGCTGGATTGGGATTTCTGGGATTGGAAGGGAAGTAGCCCCTTCTGTCTTGACGGTGCAAGCCTTGATCAGTGGATCTTCGAAGACGGTATGTTCTATCCCTCAATGTCCCCGGTCGCAATTGTTGTTCCACACTGACTGATCCAAGTTTCAATCACCACCGTCACTGTTGCCACTCCTCCCTGGGAGAAGCCACCCTCGGTATTTGATTGGCTTGAAAAGATGCTTAATCCTCGGATATACCAAGGTTTCCCGACTCTCGATATGCTTATCGGCCAGCCAGAGAAACCACAGGCCTCACCTGATTCGAATTCTCTTGCCCACCTTGTTACTACCTTGACTCCGAGGACTGTGGCCCTGTGCAAATACTTGTCCAGGATGCGCAGGAGCGAGAAAACTCCCAGCCTTCAAGTAGAAACTATGCTTGAAATGGGTATTGACAACCGCATGCTGGAAACATTTCCTTCAGCAGTAGTTGCCGGTATCCGAGAGGCTATTGTGGAGTGTCAATCAAGCCCACCGACCACGTGGAATGAGAAGCTTCTTGAGATTGTGGGCCGGGAGGATCTCACTATGCTGCTCCGACCTGACGCCGACTCCTCCCCAAGCTCGGCTTCCCTCATTGTAAGCCTATTGCTGACCATACTTTACCATATTGCTGACGACAGCAGCCTGCCCCTGGCGTTGCGAGCCGCGACGTCCACAGTATCTGCCAGTCTGCCGAAGCGAACGACTCTGCCCAAAGCTCTTCTGAAGCCGATAGGCATATGATCACGCGTCTTATTTTCAGCGAAGACAGGCGCTACATCGAAGCTCTTCGCCTGCTCGAGCCTCTCCGCCCCGCTGTTGCTGAATGCATTCCAGATCCTTCGTGGACCGAAGCTGAACACTTGGATGCACAGAAGAGCGTCATGCAATGGGTCATGCTTCGTACATTCGCGCTACCATCGGGACATTCGATGCTCCAATTTGATAGCAAGAGACCACTTGTTACGGAGAAATATCCTCTGCATGGATTCACGACTCTTTGCACGATGAAGCCTCTCAACAATACAGTCAGCGCCGATCGATCGACGTATACCGAGGAGAAATTCGCATGGGCATTCTTCCACGCTGGTGTTTCGGCTGGTCTCAGCATTTCCCGACGAGCCAAGGGTATTGATACGTCTTGGATTGCGTACAACAAACCAGCAGAATTGAGCAACAAGCATGCCGGATTGCTCTTCGGCCTCGGTTTGAATGGCCATCTCAGGAACATCGCTAAATGGCTCTCTTTCAAGTATCTTACACCAAAGCATAGCATGACGTCTATCGGTCTACTCCTAGGATTATCAGTCTCATACATGGGAACCATGGACACACTTGTCACTCGGTTGCTTTCGGTACATGTCACACGCATGTTGCCTCCTGGAGCTGCTGACCTCAATTTGCCGCCTTTGGCTCAGACAACTGGGCTGATGGGCATCGGATTGCTTTACCTGAACAGTCAACACCGCAGGATGAGCGAAATAATGCTCTCGGAAATCGAACATGTTGAGCTTGAAGATCCATCCGCGCCGTCGGACAATATCCGAGACGAGGGCTACAGACTTGCAGCTGGATTTGCTCTCGGCCTCATCAACCTCGGCAACGGTAATGATCTCAGTGGTCTCCACGACATGCGTCTAGTTGAAAGGCTTCTTGCTGTAGCGGTAGGCCCAAAGCCGGTGGATGTCGTCCACATCCTGGACCAAGCAACAGCCGGTGCCGTTATAGCCGTCGCGCTAGTGTTCATGAAGACCCAAAACGCCTCAGTGGCACGCAAGATCGACGTCCCGGATACCATTCCTCAATTTGACTATGTCCGTCCAGACATCTTTTTGCTACGAACGCTGGCGAAGCATTTAATCATGTGGGATAACATCCAGGCGGATTACAAGTGGATCATCACAAACCTTCCACCTGAGTATGTCATCAACCATAAGCTTACTGAGATCAAGGCTCTGCGCAGTGAGCACATGCCGTTTTACAACATCATAGCGGGATTGCTCTGGAGCATTGGTCTCAAACATGCCGGCACTGGGGACACCAAAGCGAGGGACTTCTTGGTCGCGTATCTGGACCAGTTCATCAGGCTTTGCCATTTGCCGGCAATTCGCTATGACGCTCGACTCACCCGGAACACAGTGCGGAACTGCCAAGACTTGGTCGCGTTGTCTGCAGCTACAATCATGGCCGGCACTGGTGATATTGCCGTCTTCCGTCGGCTGCGCCTGCTACATGGCCGCGTCAGTCCGGATGTGCCGTACGGCTCGCATTTCGCCGCCCACATGGCCCTGGGAGCGCTCTTTGTTGCAGGTGGCAGCTACACCTTCAGCACCTCAAACCTAGCCATCGCCTCCCTCGTCTGCGCCTTCTACCCGCTCTTCCCCACCGACGTGCTCGACAACAAAGCACACCTCCAAGCCTTCCGCCACTTCTGGGTCCTCGCCGCCGAGCCCCGCTGCGCCATCATCCGCGACGTCGAAACCCGCCGGGCCATCTCGCTGCCCATCAACGTCGCCTTCAAGCACGGCGCCGTGCGCGAGTACACGGCGCCCTGCCTGCTGCCCGAGCTCGACACCATCACCACCATCCAGACCAACTCGCCCGAGTACTGGCAGGTCACGCTCGACTTCGTATCCAACCCGACCCACCTCGCGGCCTTCAAGCGCACCCAGACGATCCACGCGCGCCGCCGCCCCGCCCACTCGACCACCCTGCACGCCACCACCTTCAACGCCACCCTCACCGCCCTCAACGACGCGCAGCTCGCCACCAACGCGTCGGCCGCCGCGGCCCTGCGCGCCGTCATGTGGGACTGGATCTTCTCGCTGCCGGCGCTGAGGGGCGGCGAGGCGTCGCACCGCAGCCCGGCGCCGCCGTGCCCGTCCTTCGCGCTCCCGCTCGTCAGCAAGGCCGACGTCTCGGCCCTGATCATCCCGACGGACGCCCAGACGAACTCGTCGGGCAGCATCTCGACGGCCTTGGCCACCAGCAGCGCGTCCGGCGGCATCGAGCTGCTGACGGACGGCAAGACGAGCCCGGTGGACGAGCGGCTGGTGCTGCGGAACGCGGCGCTGCGCGCGTGGGACGCGGATGCACTGAGGAACTTGAGGCTGCTGTTCAGGTGGGCGGAGCGGGCGGCGGAGGAGGGCGAGGGCAGGTGTAGGTGGTTGGGGCGGGAGGTCGTGGAGGGGTTGAGGGCGGTCGTGGGGGAGAGGGGGAGGGGGGTTGGTGGGGGGGTTGTTTAGGGAGGGGTTTCGTTGCATGTTTGTGCATAGCGCGGTGCCAATTGTTATGAGTTGTAGGGAAAAATTAAAGATTACATGATTGAACCCCGTTCTTGGGTGTTGGATGCGATGTGGCAGTGCTGTGTGTACGTGGATATTCGTGGCGGGAGTATTTACAGAAGAAATAGCGGTGGTCGAGACGGTAAGAAATAGGGTTGTCAAGGTGTCCGTTTTGTACAAGTGGTGTGTGTTTGATGCAAGTCTTTTGGAGAATGGAGCGCAGAACGAGCTCATGCCAGCTCGGCAGCATTCACCAAGGAGTGATGCTCGACGGCTTGAACTCCTCGACGCATGTTTTGCCCATGAAATGCTCCATACGCGACTGAGAGTGATTGCCGTTCGTGGTGTGCGGAGCTGCAGCGGACGAGGCAGGAAGGGCAAGCGAGAAGCCTACCGATCACAGCTTCCCTTTCCTTTCGCCGCCAAGGCCTTTATGTAAAATTTGCAGGCAAAGCCACAGCCAATGTCTTCTTTCCGGCGAGCGGACGCTTCCTTCGCTCTTCTCCGTCCATGTGTCCTCCGGCGAGGCTGAGACCGGCTCTAGTCTTCTGGCATCCAGGCTGATTAAACAGGTCGTTGGGACCTTTCGACATCACTTCCAGCCTTGTGTTGCGGCATTCACATATCATTATCCCAATCTCCATGTCCACTCGACGAGAATCTCAGGAAAACCGTCCGCGCGGAGACGAAATTCTCTTAAGCTTCACTTACATAAGGTCTAGTACGGTGTGACGTGGTATGATATCCATAGATCTCAGGCTCATGGATGAGACATGTGATATTACACCTGAGGTTGAAATGATGCCACTTCTCTTTGAATGATGCTGACAACCAAATGCTTCTTAGTCACTCTCGCATCATAGTTCCCGTACACCGTATTCTCCCATCGAAAGCCAGCGATTCCAATCTATACCACATGAAACCTTTTCGCTCAATCCTCGTCATGTAATGCTTGCAAGCGCCAAAGCTCTTCCCAATCCGATGTTTCAGCGCGGGATACTTCGAAGGGTGACTCGTATGAAGACAGGCCGACAAGAAGGACATTGCGGGTCTAAGGTGTGGAGGCCGCCTCTGTATCTATGGTGAATCAAATCAGTATATGAAACTACGTGTCGCCAATCGTGGGCGGGATAATATCGACCGCCTGTAAGTGCTTACATAACCGAGCTGTGCCGCTCGTGTCAAAATCGGACTGATTGATTGATTGATTTGTTCATTCTGCATGCAAGCCGTTGGCTTATGGCAGTGTACTAACTTGTGCCTGTAAGGGCTCTAGTGAGTGAAATGAAGCTGTTTATGTGGGTATACGGTTTTAGGGTGTTCAGTGCTCCTTGCCTCGGCAGTTATCTATAAGAAAGCGCTGCCTTTTAGAGCTTCTAGGCTCCTCCTAATAATCGGACCATTTATAACATAGGAGAAAGGGGAAAACAAGTATAATTTAGTATATGGAGAAGAAAATAGACGTAGGAGATGGTTTTACCGTGACTTTTTAGGTTGTATCCCTACTATCTAGTAGTTCAATATCCCATATATCACCTCGTTCTTGTTCTAGCTCTTGTACTCTTTTACCTACTGCTGTTGTTCCTAAGAACTCTAGTAGTGGTTTAAGGGCGTCTGGGTGTAGAAAGACTTCTTTAGTAATAGTAGTAATACTACTAAACGTAGTAATATCTTGTTGGAAATATAGTCTCAGAATGCTCCGAATTAGGTTTAGCGTCAAATAGTCTATATAGCAGGCACCCTCTCATACCCCTCTCATGAGACATGCCAACAATCCAGACAATAATCAAATCAACTCAATTTCCAACATATCTCTACTATTAATAAGCGTTAATGGTAAGTCCTTTAGGAGCTTTTCTCTCTGGCGGCGCCATTTTCTACACTAAAATAGAAGATGGGCTACGCATTGTTGTTCCCGGTTACACCACCAGCAGCTTGGGGTATCTGCTAGCTTAAACCGATATAGGTAGGTACCTATAAACGCGTGGTTTGTCTTTAGCTGTAGGTACTTGGCTGCCAGCCGCTTTGGTACGTCTAAGAGACCTTTCTGGGGTTCCCTTATTAGCTTTTTCTTTCTAGCTCTGAGCGCATCTCTAAGATATCCTAGCGTAGTAGCGTGTAGCTCTCTTGGAGGTCGTTTTGCTGCTCTTTTTGCTGCCTGGTCTGCGCGGTCGTTGCCTGGTATATTCGAGTGACTTGGGACCCAGCTAATAATAACTTGGCGGCCTTGTTGATGAACTTGTTGTAGGTCTTCTAGAATCTCCCTAAGAATAGGGCTTCTATACGCGGGTGGGTCTCGGATAAGCTTAATAGCTCGTTGAGAGTCCGAGAAGATCCTAATCCTTTTTATACTCTTTCTCGCTATCTGCGCTGCCTCTCTAATTGCGTAGAGTTCAGCGTCAAGGATAGTAGTTCGAGCACCTAGTGGGATACTCTTTTCTTTCCACTGGCCGTTTTCTTGATACGCTATCCCTGCGCCTTGATATTGCTCCGTAGCTCCATCCGTAAATAGAGATAAGGTATTAGGAGGGTACTGTTTTAGTGCTATCTCTTTTGCCTCCTTCTTACCTAGAATAATAGTCTCTCCTATAAAGGGTAGATCTATCTTACTATTTAGAAGGATGCCGTATTCGTTATAGTGGCTAAGCGTAGAGATCTATTGTGCTAGTTTCTTTCCCAGTGTTTTTTGCCTTATACTATTCTTTTGCCAGCCTTCGCTACTGACTATATCCTCATCTACTAGTTCCCCGCTACGCAGCGCTTGGGGGAGTAGTTGGTATGATGGGTAGTCCTGTGGTAGACCTAGCTAGCGTACTGCTAGGTTTACTTGTCGGTAGTCTAGTAATGCTCTTACTCTTGGTTGACCCGCCTCGTCAAGAAGTGGTTAAATTGGCGTAGTTCTAAATATTCCTGTAATCGCCCTTGCTTGGCTATTAAGAAGTGTTTGAACCCGTTTCTCCTACGTTTTTTGGCCTTTCTACCAGATTTCTGCTCCAAATAATGCAACTAATTGAACAGCTGCATTCTGAAGTTTTCGGATAAGTCGAATCGGTAGTCCTCCGCTGGTTTTACTTAACGGAAGTGTCCGTTTTAGTACTTGACTTGCTTTACCTAGCTTGGTCTTACAGTATTCGTTGAATGTAAGGCTTAAGTCTAGCCAGTATCCTAGCCAGCGCGTGGCCGCCTTATTTGGTTTAATAGCTTGATTCCCTACTTTAATAGGTGTATCTAGCGCTATTCGTCTTGTCTTTCTATTCCGAGAGAAGATAAGAGCTTCGGTTTTCTCAACCTTAAACTCTACCTCATTCTCTAGTCCCCACTGAAGCGTGTCTTTACAGATATCTTTAAGTGTTTTAACTGCTTATGGTATAGAATTTCCGCTAACCAGGAGGCCTATATTATCCGAGAACGATATTAAGGTAAGCTCTGGATATTTACGCTCAAGCTGACCGAAGAGGCCACTTAGATAGAGAATAAAAAGGATAGGAGATATAGGTGAGCCTTGGGGTAGGCCCGCCTGTATTGGCTATATCTCTCCATCCTTTCCGTTAATAACTAGTAGCGCCTATCTATCTAGTAAGAAGGAATTAACCCACTTAACTAGATTACTAGGTAGCTAAATATCCTAAAGCCTTTGAAGTAATTGACGTTTCTTTACCCGGTCAAAGGCGCCTTTTACGTCTAGAAGAGCACCTAGTACGAATTTCTTATTTTACCACGCACCTTTAACCTTAGCTACTAGTTGTGCTAGTGCATTAGTTGTACTACGTTTCTACCGGCAGCCGAACTGTCCTTAGTGTAGAACATGTCTCTCTTCGCAGAACCGTGTGTAACGAGCGGGCCTCTACCTCTAAGGATCCAAACACCAAAGAGGGTGGAAACCTGTCGAAGGGTTTTCCTTGAGTGGGTACAAGAAGAGGTACGTGAGGAACGAGTAGACGACTGAAGACTGAGCACTGCGTGCGAAGGCCTTGTTACCAATAGAGTCCAAATTCTATTGCGAAGTTCTATTGTTGAAGTTGACCACGAAGGTCAAAGCTATCTAAGGAGTGTGGTTTATATATACGTAGGAGATTGTCTACAATCTATGTGCTCAGTTGATAGAGCGCGATCAGTTGGCCTTGGCAACTGATCGAGGGTTGCTAACTGAGCGTACCAGCTCAGTTGGCTCTATCTGCTCAGTTGGCCTTGGCAACTGAGCGGGTGGGTCCAACTGATCGCGAGGGTCACGTGACCTCGGATCCTTATGACTCCGACTTCTGTCGTTCCCTGCGGGGCTGATCCTCAACTTCCTCAACCTGTAGAGGCTGCGCCGTAACACCGTGCTATAGTAGTAGCTATTACTTTCTCAGCTACCTTACCTAGGCAGCTAAGTAAGCTAATAACTCTATAAGCCTTTGGTACAGCGTAGTTTGGTTTATTTGGCTTTCGGAGTATAATTCCCCTTGTAGTCTTCTACTGTGTGGGATAGTGGCCTAGTTTTATGCAGCCTTGGATTAGGTTGCTTATTCTGTTGCTATCCCATTCCCAGATAAGTCTAAGGATATGAAAATTAATATTATCCAGTCCTAGGGCTTTCTTTGTTGATTGTGAGAATAGAGCTTGTCTGATATCTTCTTGAGAGATAGATATAGGCGGGGTATTATAGCTAGTAAGATCCGTATCCTCTTGATCCTGGTAGGGAAAGGCTTGCTGTAGAAATATAGATTCCTTCTCTCTTGCATCTGTTACTACCCTCTGAGTCTCCCCCTCTCCTATTACTAGGGCTAGGGTATATGAGGGTATATTTGTCTTTGTATAGCTAAGTGCCTTCCAGCACCTATCAATACTTATTTGTAATAGAGAGATATCATCCTCTATTTCTTCAAGAAATCTTATCTAGGTCTCTCGTTTTTCCTTCCGGATAAGTGTGTAGTAACTATTCCGCGAGGGGCGGTATTCGGAATAGCTAATATAGCCTCTCCGCATAGCTCTTCGAACATAGCTAAAGTAGCTCCTCCCTCTTTTAATAGCAGGTATCTACCACTTTTTTAAGTAAGGAGTTAGCCTTGTCTTTGGTGCGTAGGTGTTAAGCGTTTACGTTATTATTTTCTGGATCCAGTACGTCTCTTTCTCAAGCGCTTATATGGTATCTAGCGCTAGCTGTGGCTTCGCCGTGGTCTATTATTACCAGGATAGTCGTGTTTTATCTAGAAGCTCTATGTCGGCTAGTAGCTTCTTAATATTCCACTTCCCAACTTCGGCCGTGGGTTAGCTTTAATATAATATATCCCACTCGAATAGGATAACCTCGTGATCGGATGGCGTGCTAAGGTCCTCCTCAATCGCCCAGTTGTCTAAAAGCCCTATATCTACCGTTAATAGAGTAAGGTCTATAATAGATTTAGAGCCGTTTTCTAATCTAGTAGCCTGATTAGTATTATTAAGAACTAATTAATAGTCCTTAATTAACTTCTTAAGGACTAGGTGATTTATTAAGGTAGCTTTCTACGGGTCCTAGTATCCTCGTAAGTTAAAGTCGCCGGCTAGGATAGTCCTTGTACTTACAATCTGGTCCCAGTAGACTAAATTAATGGTATACCCCTGAGTAGTCTTTCTATTATAGATATTAAGTAGTCGGGTTCTCCGGGTGCTGTTGGAAATCACGTGTTTTGCATATTGCTTTTGCAACACCAGATAGCTTAGTCACTCACTTACGTATATAAGGAGGGTGGGCCACCTACGCCCTTCCTCCTCATGCTAATCATCAATAGATCATCATTGTTCATCAACATACCAACAGTTATGAGCCCGGGATCACTTCCAAAACTCGTTATCCATCGTTTGATCTCTGTATAAGCGTCTCATACGCTTATAACGTTCTCTCTGCGGCATCCAGAAGAACACTGTGTTGTTGCACCCTGCTGTAATACACTGCGACCGTGCGACGGCTTCCCTCCACGTGTCATTTCATTAATAGTCATCACGACACAGCTATTTGCCTCAACATCGAGCATCTCAAGTATCTGATACACGTTCCTAGCTAGCTTTAACCCTTTTGGTTAGCTATACGACGTCAACTGACGAATAGCACCTATTCGTCACCTACCATGTCGTCTTCGAAGCCAATCATCGTCCTCAAGTCTTCGCAAGACTAGGATGAATGGTTCTTCATCGTCTAATCGCGTGCAAAGAAGGCTCGCTTATACGACTACATCGATCCAACCAAGGACTCACGTCCGCAACAACCAATCGCGCCCACCAAGCCTCCTCTACCAACAGGCAACATCACCGACGCGGATCGTGAGGAGCATAAGTGGAAGCGCGAGGACTATAAGGAGGATAAAAAGGAGTACGACAGGCAGATGCGAGAGCTCAATGACCTCTTATCGCTCATTGAGGACTCAGTGTCTCAGCCGCTGCTGCCGCTCCTGCGCAAGATCGAGGACTCTCATCCCTATGCGCAGTTGCGCGCTCTACAAGCTCGACTCCAACCTTCCGTCTCTACACAATAGGAGTTTATTCTCAACAAGCTCCGCGAGCTTGAGAAGCCTCCAACTACCCAGAGCACTAAAAAGTGGCTCACACAATGGGAAGAGTGTGTATTCAAAGCACGCTCTCTTAGCCTCTCTGATGTCGAAGGCTCTCGAGGAGTAAATGCATTCCTCAAGCCTATTATGCAACACGACTTAGAATACGCTAGCCCTATCCTTCGTGAGCTGCGACTCGGTACTAAGACGCTTAACGTTTCAGATGTTATTGTCGATTATCGTGAGCATGCTCGCCAGAAGCAAGCGCTCATAACGAACAAGACTCATGCGACCTTCGCAGCTACTCTACGAGGCGAGGAGCAGCCGCAGAAGCCTCCTAAATGCTTATGTGGACTCCTATACTGGTACTTCCAGTGCTTCTATCTCAATCCGAACGCGCCCAACCGTCCTGCCGACTTCAAACCAAATAAGAAGGTCCAGGATAAGATCCTTAAGCTCATGAAGAATGACAAGATCAAGACGCAAGTTGAGAATGCACTCAAGCGCGGTACACCGCCAACACCTCACACACAAGGTAACAAGGGTAAAGGCAAGGAGCCTAAGCCTAACACGCTTGCAAATGATAATAATAGTAATGACGAGCAAGGATCTATTAAGTCCTTCCCAGCCGTTGTTGCGCAGTCATTTGCTACGCACCGAGACTCGCGTCCAACTACGTTAGAGCTCTCATGGATCGCAGACACTGGTACCACTTATCACGTGTGTAACAGATATATGCGCAAAAGGTTCATCAAGACACGCAACGCAGGTCCAGATGACTTCGTAATCTGCGGCAACACGCGTGTGCCTATTAAGAGCTTCGGGAATGTCACAGTCAATGCCCGCAACGGAAAGAAGAGCAAGGTTATCACCCTTCGTGATGTAGCCTACGTCCCAGCATTCATGGGCAACTTAGTCTCTATTTCTAAGTGCAATAAGAAAGACGTTCATATGGACACTAAGAGTCTTCGACTCTACAAGGACGACACTACAGTGTGTGTTCTTACTCCGTCTGAAGGATAGTTCTTTCTTGAACTACACCAAGCAGAGTCCGTACCAGCCATTACGAGTGCTGCGACTACCCGTAGTCTCCCAGCTAAACAGTAGCATAGAGTCTTTGCTCATGCCAACTACCACGCTATCAAGGCGTTGCTCACAGCTGTTACCGGCGTAGAGTTCACGAACGACGTCGTACCTGTTCACTGCGACACCTGCTCGCGAGCAAAAGCTCATCAGCTTATTGCGCGAGACTCATCACCAGAGGAAGCTCGCAACGAGTCATTCTTCCGAGTCTTATTTGACCTCATCCAGATAACGCCCGCCTTCAATCAACACGAGTGGATCACTCATATCGAGTGTATAAAGAGCAACTATGTCTTCACCCGCACCCATATGCTCAAATCAGACTACAACACGCTCATTCTCGATATTCTAAGTATGATCGAACGTCGCTTTGACGCTCTTACTGCGTTCTTTCGAACTGATGGCGAAAGATCACTTAACACCGCGTTTAAGGCTGAACTTAAGCGAAGAGGAATCACAATAGAGGTCTTAGCACCCTATACACCTGCTTAGAACGGACATGCCGAGAGAACTGGTTAGTCTATTATTATCAAAGCACGAGCAATGCGTATCGGGGCAAACCTCCCTGAACGCCTATGGCCAGAGACAGTCCTGGCAGCAACGTACATACACAATCGGACGCTAAGCAAAGTCCTTAAGTGGAAGACGCCCTTCGAGCTTGCTCATGGCATTAAACCAAACGTAGCTCACATGAGAGTCTACGGATGCAAGGCCTACGCCCTTAATAAAACCATCCCGCGTAGTAACAAGCTCCAAGAACGAGCCCTCGTTGGCTATCTTGTTGGGTATGACTCCACCAACATCTACCGGATATGGTATCCACCAGGGGACCGTATCATCCGCTCAAGAGACGTCAGTTTTGACGAGTCATTAAAATACTCACCAGATAAGCAAGAGCAGTATTAAGAAATCGAGGATGTAGAAGAGGAGCCTCAGGAGGTAATTCCTCGCATCCGTCTAGGCTCTAAGGACCTCATTACGTTAGATTCGTCATCCAGTGAAGATAAGGAGGTTACTCATAAGCAAGCCACTAATATAGAAGAACAACCTACTTCGTCATCAGATGGACAACAACAAGGCATACTGCCTAATAAACCAGATATACAATATACTCAACTATATATACCATCGCCGTCCACCACGGACAACAGCATACCACACCCACTAAGCGATGACGTCTTGCCGTCACCTACTCTTAGAGACTCGCACACCTCAGGGGGTAAGGAAGACGAACAACAGCAAGAGGGACGCCTTAGTCGTCTCCTCCCTGTTTAATACGATACTAAGCCTGACCCAGGAGCAGCACGGGGCAATCGTGCACCCCTTACAGCCAATATCAACGCGGACCCTAACCCGAACCTTATTATCGAAGGTCCAAGGAATCGAAGAAGAGCTGCGCATACCGCGAAGGTTATTAGTAACGCTTACTATAAGCAGACCTTTCTCGCCGCGAGCATATATGCACTGCTTAAACACGCTCCTACGGGTAATCACGAGCAAATATCTTAACCTACTACACACGAGGATCCTCCACCCTCATATCAGTTAGAGGAGCTTCCTCCTCTACCACGCATTTATCGGGACGACCTTCCGCCCGAGCCTCGTTACTATAAGAACATCCTCAAACACCAACTCAAGCCTTATCTCTTTTAAGTACTCTACCGTGAGCTATAGAAAGGCAATAGTAAGGGGGTGTAGATCGTTGTAGACGAGGATCAAGCACGCAAGGCCAACAAAGAGGTCATTCCTCTTACATGGGTCTTCAAATACAAATTCGATAAGAAGGGATATCTCACTAAGATCAAGGCACGAGTATGCGTACGAGGTAACCTCCAAGTCTCCTACCAAGACACATATGCGGCTACCCTTGCCTTCCGTATCTTTCGCACGCTTATAGCGATTATCTACGCATTCGACCTCGAGATGTGGCAATACGACGTCGTTAATGCCTTTCCTCATGTCCCTCTCGATCAACCAACCTTCTACCGAGCACCAGAAGGCATAACACTTCCTTATAGGAAGATCTTGTTACTTAAGAAAGCTCTCTATGGGCTTAAAGAGTCGCCAGCGTTGTGGCAAAAGCACTTTTAAGCCACGCTCAAAGACCTAGGACTTGAGCCTGTGCCAGATACTCCATATCTCTACGCAAACGAGCACCTCTTTATATTCTTCTTCGTAGACGATATTATTATGGCCTTTCCTAAGAAGGATAAGCCATTCGCGCACGTATTCGAATAAGACCTCTTTTAGCGCTACGAGATACGTAAGATAGGAGAAGTTCAGTAGTTCTTAGCTTTACGAATCGTCCGTGATCGAAGCAAGCAACTGCTATGGCTATCACAGGAGTCATACCTTACTAGCCTTAGGGCTAAATATAACGTCAAAGAATTATCGGTTGCCACGCCTCTTCCGATAGAGGACCTACCTACCCTAAATAACGAGGCTCATATAATACCTCAAGACATCTACACGTTCTAGAGCAAGATAGGATCTGCCTAGTTCGCTGCTATTAGCACGAGACCTAATATAGGCCACGCCTGCTCAGCCCTCTCTGCGTATTTGACGAACCCTTCTAAGCGACACCTCTATCTTATATACCGCCTCCTAGAATATCTCGTAAACACGAAGGACCTCGCAATTATATATAACGGCAACGTAGCAAATAATTAACGCATCTTCGTGCCTAGCAGTAATGCATCCTTCGCAAATAACACAGCCACACGCCGTAGTTACCAAGGATTACTTATAATACTGTTCGACGGACCCGTGGACTAGAAAGCCTCTAAGCAACTAATAGTGACGACCTTAATAACGGAAGCAGAGCTCCTCGCTCTATTAGAGACTGCTAAGTAAGTATACTAGTGGAAACGCTTCTTTAGAGGCATCTAATTTGAGCCAGGTTACCTCGTTTAGATCGAGTGTAACAATACACAGACGCTCCGCCTTATGGAAGAGAACGTCGGAAAGCTTGTTACGAAGCTTCGTCACGTTGATATCCATCACCACTGGCTTAGGCAAGAGACTTAAGCAGGCAACGTTCACTTTAAATGGACACCAACAGCTTAGATGATCGTAGACGGTCTCACAAAGCCGTTAATAAAGCAAAAGCACGCCCACTTTGTGCAAGGCTTAGGCCTCTTATTACTACAATAGTAATTATAAGCGTACACACCGCTTAAACCAGATTATCACCATTTTATTTATATATTTCGGTAATCACGTTCCTTTCACACTGTTAAAGGTCAACACTAAGCAGATTATCGCGCACTACCCGATCGGACACCACGCGAAGGGGGTGTGTTAGAAATCACGTGTTTTGCATATTGCTTTTGCAACACCAGATAGCTTAGTCACTCACTTACGTATATAAGGAGGGTGGGCCACCTACGCCCTTCCTCCTCATGCTAATCATCAATAGATCATCATTGTTCATCAACATACCAACAGGTGCGCTCCTTTTCCCAGATATCAAAACACTAGATATCAGAGTGTTTAATTAGGTCTATTCTATCTTCAATAGTAATTGAGTTTAGAACGTCCTTTCTAAACGTTACGAGTACTCGTATCTCGCTCTGCCCCTAAGGGAGGGCCTCTTTCCTATACCTCCCTTGGCCCCCCCGTTTAAGTGGGACAGCTACTCCCCCTCCCAGGACTGGGAATGGCCTACCCTCAGCTATACGGAACTAGAAAAAGCATGCTCAAATCAAATAAAAGGCACGACTCTAGGCCCAGACGCTATAACACAAGAGATAATTACCCGAGCGTTTAAAACCGCCCCTGACGCCTTCCATCAGGTATATAGCCTACTTTTTACCTACGGATACTATCCGTTATGCTGGAGACGGGCTACCGGTGTAACCCTAAAGAAACCAAATAAACCCGACGAGTCTGCCCCAAAGGCTTATAGGGTAATTTCACTTCTTAATTGCCTAGGAAAAACTCTTGAACGGATACTAGCAAGAAGGCTAGGCTTTTTAGCAGAAACGACCTCTCTTCTAGATCCCTCCCAAATCGGGGGAAGGCTAAAGAAATCTGCTATTGATGCCGCCCTACTATTAAAGAATATCGCCGAGAAGAATCGCCGTAAAAAGCGTAAAACCTCGGCCTTATTCCTTGATATAAAAGGAGCCTTTGACCACGTCGCCTAAGAATAACTACTAGCTACAATAGCAAGAATAGGCCTACTAGTTAATCTACTCGCGTGGGTTAGGTCTTTTCTTAATCTACGAGTACTAGGCCTCGCCTTTAACGGAGAAAATAAGGATTTTAGTAGAATAGAGACTGGGATTCCTCAGGGAAGCCCGATCTCCCCTATACTATTCCTTATATATATTCGTAAGCTCTTCAAGACAAGCAAAATTACCTACTTATCCTATATAGACGATATTGCTCTAGTAGCTAGTTCTTCCAGCTATAAGCGTAATAAACGTCTATTAGAGGAAGAGGTAAAACAGCTCTATAAGCGGGGCTAAGAGAACGGGGTAGAATTCGACCTTTTAAAGACCGAACTTCTATACTTCTCTAACAACAAAGAGGCTAGCTAAACCTCTATTATTTTACCAGACGGTAATATAGTAGAACCTTAAAAACTCGTCCGTTGGCTAGGGATCTTCTTCGACTTAAAACTAACTTTTAAGGAGCACGTCTCTATAAGAGTTAGCCAAGCCCGTTCAGCCTTCCAACGCCTCTCTAGAATAGCTAATATCGAACGGGGTTTATCCCCCTACGCGGTTAGACAGCTATATATAGCCTGTATTACCAGCGTAGCCGATTATAGCTGTCAAATCTTCTGGAAAAATCAGGCACAGTTCAAACGCCAATACACACTACTCCAAAACCTTGCTCTACGGAAGATTCTAGGAGTTTTTAAAACTACTCCTATATTCCTTTAGAATTAGAGACGGCAATCCTACCCTCCGAGCTCCGTCTAGACGATATCCTAAAAAGGTATGCGTTTAGAATAAGACAGCTTAAAAAGAAACATCTAATCCGCTGCGAAATAGAGAGAGAATCTAACCGAAACTTTGGTGGTATACCCCCTACACAGATAGAAAGAATAAGGGGAATATACTCTAAAATCCCTAAGGAGATAGAAGAGATAGACCCCTTCCTTTTTAAACCGTGGAGCGGTAGCCCTCCTTATTCGGTTAGGATATCTATACTAGAGAAGGAAGCCGAAGCGAAAGCACATACTAAGGCCGTCCTAGAAGCCCCGAATAGTCAAGTATCTATATATTCCGACGCCTTACAACTTCTCAACGGAAAAGGAATAGGAATAGGAATAGGAATACTAGACCTTAGCCAATCTCGAGACTTAATACAATAAGAACTAGTTAGGAACTACGGTCCTAACTACCTCGTTTATAACGGCGAGCTAGAAGGTATTACAAATGCCCTCGAATTTGCTAGTAAACGAGGATACAAAAACCGAGAAATAAGAGTCTATGCGGATAACTAAGCCGCACTCTTACGGCTATAAACCCTAGCTAATACTCCTGGCCAAGACCAATAAATCCGGGTAGTAAAAGTAGTAAAGATCCTACAGGATAAGGGGAACAAAATCTCTCTAGAATGGGTACCTGGACACAAAGATATCCTTAGAAATGAAACTACGGATAAACTAGCAAAAGAAGCTACGAGACTACCCATATCGAGCTCTAAAAATAGCTTAGCCTTCTACGGAATATAGCTAAAGGAAGAGCTTTATAAGGAGTAGGAAAAGAAGCTTAAAAATACCTCAGCCTCTACCTATAAGGAACTATACGGCTATTAAGTTAAACGGAATCTAAAAGCCCCTCTAAAAGAGCGGGAATTAGCCTCCGCCTTTTACCAACTAAAGATAGGACACGGATACTTTAGATCCTATCTCTTTAGGTTTAAATACGCCGAAACCGATAAGTACCCATACACGAACATAGCAAAACAAACACCTAGACATCTCTTACTAAAATACCCAAAATACTCCTACGAAAGAAGGAGTATAAAGGATATACTTAGAAGAGACCATCTAGACCTAAAGGAGCTTCTTACCTCGATAAAAGGAATATCTAGTACGCTAGTATAATAAACGGACCTTGGAGGGGGGGCGGAGAGACGAGGTAACGAAGCCGGTAAAGGCAGTAGGGGTAAAACAATGCCGAAGTATAAGGGTGTAGTTCAAAGGGCGAGGGTACGAGGTGCGAGAGACGAGGGGCGAGGGACGAGGGGCGAGGGACGAGGGACGAGGGAGGCAAGCAAGGTCTAATTCAAGGCGTACCAAGTTATACGCGAGGAATACTTATTGCTAGACTAAAGAACTAACTACAAAGCAGAGGGGCGAGCTTTATATATATAAAGAACGAACTAAAATACTAGCTTCCTAATTTATAAGTAGGTAAGTCTAGATCTAGATTTTAAATTAACGAAGGTAAACGAGAGGTAAGGGGTCTAAGCAAGCCACGTTTATAATAGTAGGCTCTCCTCCCTAGGGGTAAGTTCCTACGAGCCTTTAGCTTAAGAGTCGAGGTTTCGAAGGGTAACGTTTATAGAACGTATTAAGGGCCTTAAGGTCTTTAATAAGGTCGTAAGGTTCCTAGGTTAGTATCGAGTAACTAGTCTATTTTACGAGGTATTTTAGTTGTCTCCGGGTTGCTTTAACGTCTAGAATCTCTTCTACCCTATACTCTTCTTCGCCGTTAACGATAACGGGCGGGGGCGGAGGTTAGACTTAATTAGGCAAGGGGTTAGAGGCTGCGGGTTCGAGTAAAGAGACGTAGAATATAGGGTAGACTTTTATCGTTCTTAGTAGTTCTAGGCGATAGGCATAGGTCGAGATCTTCTCTAGGATGGGAAAGGGGCCAAGGCGTTTAAAGTTAAGTTTATCCGAAGGCCTTGTTGTCGAGATATGCCTTCTTAGGAGCTAAATAAGGTCACTAGGCTTAAAGACGGGTGGCGAAATACGGTCTTTATTGGCCTGTTCTGCGTAGGCGTCTTGTGCGAATCGAATTTCTTGGCGAAGGTAGTTTTCGAGGTTTTCGAGGTTCTCTTAGAAGAGGCGTAGGGGTTCGAGGGGGACTAAGATCGAGTCTTTTTATAGAATCTTATAATGAGGGTGGAAGCCGTAGTTTACGAAGAAAGGTGTAACCTTAGTCGTGGTCGAGATCGTATTATTATAAGCGAATTTAGTAAGGGAGAGAAAGTCGTTCTAATCGTCTTATTAATACGAAACGTAGATACGTAGGTATTATTCGAGAATAGCGTTAATACGCTCTGTCTAGCCGTCGGTTTGCGGGTAGAAAGCCGTACTAAAGTTAGTCTTAATAGATAGGGATCTACTAAGAGCTCTAGTAAATTTAGAGGTAAAAATCGAGCCGCGGTTAGATACGAAGTCGTCGGGTAAGCTATATAGTCGAAAAACGTAGTCTCGATAAAGCTTAGCAAGCTCTATCGAATCGAGGGTTATTTAATAAGGGATAAAGTAAGCTATTTTAGTTAGTCGATCTACGACTACTAGTATAGCATCGAACGAGTTGGACGTTAGAAGTCCCGTAATTAAATTAAGAGAAACGGATTGCTAGCGGCGTTGTGGTACTTTAAGGGGTTTTAAATATCTATAGGGGGTATGTCGAGCGGGTTTAATTCTTTAGTAGGTCTTATAGTTTCGTATAAAACGAGCTACTGTCTGGCGTAGACCTAGCTACTAGAAATTACGAGTAACGAGTTTAAATATTACTGCTTAGCCTAGGTGTCTAGTAGCCGGATACGAGTATCGAGAGCTAATAATTCTTTAGCGGAGGCTTAGATCTTTAGGAATATAGATAAGTCTATTAACTAGTAATAGACTATCGTTATTCTTAGAATATACGCCTAAATCTACCTTAGGATGTCGAAGTGCGTAGGTATTGAGTAAAGTAAGGATCTCTTGTCTAAGAGTATCCTTATCGAGTACTAAGCGAATATTACTAGCTAGAGACGGTTCTAGCCTAGCGATTAAATGTCGAGTAGAAATAAGGGTCGAAATTTCGAATTTTTTAGAGGTAAGGATCGTAGTAGGGGGTAGGCGCCCCTCTCGAGCAGGGAGGTCTTCTAACCGTCTTATTAACGCATCCGCGCGTTAATTCTTAGTTCCTAGGCGGTAGACGATCTTAAAGTCGAGTTCTAAGAGTTTAATTGCCCAGCGTGCTTACCGACGGTTTAGAATTTACTTAGAGGCAAAGCTAGTTAAATTCGAGTAATCTATAAGAACTAGGAGTGGCGAGGAGAGGTTAATAACGAGGGAACGGTATTTCTTTAGGGCTTCTATAATAGCTAAGAGTTCCTTATCTTTAATACTATAGTTCTACTCTACGGGGGTTATTTTCCGAGAGTAGTAGGCGATAGGATGTAGGATTCTTCTGCCATCCTCGTAGGTTACCTATTAGGACAAAATTACGAAGATAATAAAGTCGGATAAGTCGGTTTTAAGGATAGTTTCGAGTTAGGGGTTAAAGTATCGGAGGATTAGGTAAGAGTAGAAGGCTTTCTTAAGATAAGTAAATGCCTTATCCTATTCTTTTCCCTAAGTAAAACGAATATTCTTAGCTAGGAGCCTAAAGAGGGCTCTAGCTTTTCGAGAGTATCCTTTAATAAATCGTTAGTAAAAGTTTATAAAGCTAAGGAACGATTGAAGATCTTTAACTAAGCGGGGAATCTCCTAGTCTTTTACGGCGGCTACCTTAGCTAGGTCTATAGAGATACCGTCTAGGAAGATAACGAAGCTAAGGAACGTAGTCGAAGTCGTATAGAAGTTATATTTTTCGCCTTTAACGTATAAGCCTGCTTTACGAAGCTTTTCGAGGACTAATCGGACGTGTTCGTAGTACTCCTCCTTAGTTTCCGAGTAGATAAGGATATTATCTAGATAGACGACGCACTAGCGGTTAAGATATTTACGTAGCGTATCGTTAACGAATTATTAGTAGGTAGCAGGCTGTTACGGCGCAGCCTCTATAGGAATATAGAAAGAGAAGATGAGGAAGCCCGTAGAGAGAACCCTACTAAGGGAAGAGGAAAGGCGCCACGTGACCCCGCACGTGAGCCCCTACTAGGACCCATATATCGCCCTCCAAAGCCCGGGCGATATAGAGCAACTATCGCCTAGTAGCCCCGGCGATATAGAGCAACACATAGATTGTAGATAATCTCCTACGTATATATAAACCACGCTCTCTAGATAGCTTTAACCTTCGTGGTTAACTTTAATAATAATTTAGCACTAATTATTAGTAATAAGGCCTTCGCACGCAGTGCTCAGTCTTCAGTCGTCTACTCGTTCCTCGCGTACCTCTTCTTATACCCACTTAAGGAAAACCCTTCGATAGGTTTCCACCCTCTTTAGTGTTTAGATCCTTAGAGGTAGAGGCCCGCTCGTTACACTTTAACTACTATCCTTGCAAGGAGAGGAACCTTTTTAGAAACGAGTTTATTAGGTTAAGTATTACCCCGCCTAACGAGCTTAGGAAAAGCATACAATAGCACTAGGATCTTAGATGGACGTCGACCTAATGGAGGGTCGCGCTAAGGGTGCTTAGGGGCGTGCTCCGCCCGCGCTGCAAATAGAGCCTACTAGAGCTAAGCTCTAGGCACTTATTTAGGAACAAAAAGCCTAGATCGAGCGCCTGCTGGCGCACTAGACAAAACGGAGCGCTACTAAGGTTAAAGTAGCGGCACCCGAGAAGTTCGATAGGGATAGGAAGAAGCTCTAATCCTTCCTACTCCAGATGCAACGCTACCTCCAGTTCAACCAAGTATAATTCGACAACGACGCCGAGGAAGTGCTCTTCGCATCAACCTACCTTAGGGGAACGGCAGAGGCATGGATGGAACCATACCTTCGCGACCACCTAGCCAACGAACACTCTCTCGAGAAGAGAAGGGCAAAGACCAAGGAGATCTTCGATACCTACACGGGATTCGCAGATAACCTTAAGGCTACTTTTAACGATCGGGACGAAGTCCGCAAAGCCTCTAACGATATTATAACCGTTAGATAGATAGGATCTGTAGCTGTCTATACAACTAAGTTTCAGCAGCTTACAGCCTACCTCGAATAGTTAGACGAGACTTTCCGCGACCTCTTCTATAAGGGCCTAAAGGACGAAGTTAAGAAGAACATAATCACTTACGAATACCCACCTACCTTCTAGAAGATAGTAGACCTTACGTCTTAGATCGACGGTCGTATATACGAATAGAAGATAGGTTCTCGACAATCCAACACCTCGAAGCCACGCCGTAAAAGAACAACCCTCGAAGGCGGAGACGCTATAGCCCTCGACGCGGCTAACAGACAGGATTCCAAGAAGGGCAACAATAGTCACAACAACAAGAAGCCTAAGGGACCTAACCCGAACTAGACGGATAAGCAGAAATAGCGCTATAAGGATCGACTCTATATTACCTGCGGCAGTAATAAACACTTCTCTCCTAAGTATCCGCAGAACCCTCGTAGCAAGAAGGATAATAAGCAGACTTCGAGCGCTTAGCGTGAAGCGTCGGTTGCATCTCGCCAAGACAACCACGATACGCTACACTAGACAGCCTGTTACGATAACGGCTGTCAGACGCATTAAACCAGCAAGGATATCTCTAGATAGTACCCTCACGAACCTCGAAACTTCGGTATAATAACTAGGAACGAAGAAGTCATCGAAACCGACGATATCATCGATAGTTTCCCTCTAGACGACGAACCTATTAATAGCGAAACAGGAGAACTATACGAGAGTACTAGTAAAACGCAGACAGATAATGCACCTATACTATCGGATAAACTAGACACCCTCGTCTCGTTAGAAGTTCTCGCTAAAAGATACGGCATTGGTAACCACCTACGGGACGAATAGGGCAATCTTAGCTAAACAATCTAGATTCCGTATTAGAAAAGCATCGCGCTTACGGTCATTTAGGGATGGCGTTAGAATACCCTTTAGGAAACCCGAATTAAATAAGACGGAAAAAAGTACGAACTTCCGGTGACTAAAGAAACGATACTCGTCGAACGCTACTACTAAGGAACCTCAGCACGCGAGCAAGCAGACTACGACTCCCTCCGGGAACTAGCACGGATCCTCTACTAGTACGGCACGGCAACGATCTAGCATCGTATACTCTAGTAGATTCCGGACAAGAAGCTTAATCGACTAACCTTTAGATATTAGGTGCGAAAGGACAAAGTCTACTAGCGAAGGAAGTAGAACTCCGATAAATAGACTAACTAGAAGCAAGCATATCTCCAAGTTAACGAATAGGAAGACTATATGTATAGTAAAGTCTACGGCTATCCTATACTAAAAAACTAGACGGCCCTACGGTAATAGGACCAACCCCGGAGCTATAGTCTAGGTCCCTTTATATAGTATCGCGCACATCGGAAACGGAAACTCTTACCGGACTAAACCTATAGAAATAGTTTAAGACATAGGGAATACTCAACGGAGTACCTACTAGAATCCTAATCGATACAGGATTAAGCGGAAATTTTATCCACAACGAGCTTATATAGAAGATAAATATCCTATACCGCAAGAAATAGGAACCGTATCCCCTTAGTGGATTCGACGGATCCTAGGTAGCCTACGGAGAAGGCTAGGTAAAGATAGAAACGGAGGAAGCAACCCTCCAGATAGGGAACCATTAAGAACGGATTTCCCTCGACGTCTAACGTATTCCTAGGCACGATATTATTCTAGGTATGCCCTAGATCCGGATATAGAAACCTATCTTCGACTTCGGAGAAGGAGACTCTATTATCTTTTAAGAGGAGCTCGAGGACCTCCTACGAAAATAAGGATTATAGAAGGAGAATAGGTTATTAGATACCCTTCGAAAGCTTCTATCGATATTAATACGGGAAGTAGCTAGTGTAAGGCCTAAATATAGTAACTATATAGGCGACTCCGATAGTAGTATAAGTTAGTACTAGGACTACGACGCAAGTGGCGAAGCCTCCTCGGTAAAATATAGCCCTATTATAGGAATAAACCCTACTAAGCGAAACGATACCCCCGAATTAAGCTACGACTCCAGTAACGATAGCGTAAGACCCCGCGACGGTAGTATCGACGGCAACCTTAAGGAAAGCGTAAGATAGGACCAGGATAGTAGCGTACGAGACGCCGCCTCCTCGGTAAAATATAGCACCTTAAGCGGAGTAAGACCAACCGAGTCTAGTATTCCCGACGAATAAGTATAGTATATATTACGAAGGACTACGAGGAAAAGGCATAAGGCTAAGAGTAAGGCTTCGCGTAAGCAATTAGCAGCCGTAGATCCTTAGATCGACGTCCAGATAATCTTAGGAGAGGCATTTAAGCGTATAAGACGCCAAGGCCAATAGGTCTGCCTTATATATATTAAACCCTTATAGGCGGTGCAATAGAGAGCACTAGCTAAGGCCGCACGGAAAAGGCTTAAGGATAAGGATAGTCCTACTCCTATTAGAGGAGACGATCCCGCGAGGATTAGAAGGGGACAACACGGTAGCTTGGAGACATAGAACAATCTATACGGAGAACCTCTAATACCGGAAATAGAAACGGTACCTAGCGAGTACTAGGACTTAAAAGCCGTTTGCCAAGAAAGAGGAAAAGGAGATTTGCCGAAGCATTAACTATGGGACCACGAGATTCTACTTAAGCCGGGCACGAAGCCAGCTTATAAGCCTATCTACTCCTTATTAGCAAAGGAAATAGAGGCTTTAAGGGAATACATCGAGAAGAACCTCGAACGCGGATATATTCGGCCTTTAACGTCATCAGCCGGATATCCGATCCTTTTCGTCCTAAAGAAGAATGGTAAACTACGCCTCTATGTCGACTACCGGCAACTCAACGATATTACGATCAAAAACCGCTATCCGCTCCCACGCATCGATAAGCTCTAGGACAAGTTAGGGAAAGCAAAGTACTTTACGAAGCTGGACCTCCGGGAAGGATATTATCTAGTTAGGATCAAAGAAGGGGAAGAATAGAAGACAGCCTTCAGAACGAGGCTAGGACTCTACGAGTATACGGTTATACCATTCGGGCTTACCAACGCGCCAGCAACCTTCTAAAATCTCGTTAACGACACGCTACGCGAATACTTAGATATCTTCTGCTTAGCTTACCTCGACGATATCCTTATCTTTTTAGAAACTCTCGAGGATTATAAAAAGCATATTAGAAAGGTCCTAGAAGCCCTCCAGGCAAAGAATCTGTCTATCGCACCCGAGAAATGCGAATGGCACGTTCAAAGGACAGAATTCTTAGGCTTTGTCATCACCCTAGGTTACGTCGGTATGGACGACTCGAAACTGGATTCCATTAGAGAATGGCCAGTACCCAAGACGATCAAGGAAGTTTAGTCCTTCCTCGGATTCGCGAACTTCTATCGGAAGTTCATTTAGAACTACTCGAAGGTTACGGAACCTTTAACGCGACTCACTCGAAAGGAGCATGGCTTTAAATAGGGAGACGATTAGCAGCAAGCCTTCGAATCGCTTAAACGCATGTTTTGCGAAGCACCGGTTCTAGGGATATATGATCCCGATAAACCCATCGAAGTGGAAACTGATGCGTCAGAATTCGCCCTCGGAGCATGTCTTAGCCAGCCTAACGAAGAAGGCAGATAGCACCTAATCGCGTTTTACTCTAGGAAGTTCACACTAGTAGAGCTCAACTACGATACCCACGACAAGGAGCTCTTGGCCATCGTCTTAGCATTCAAGCAATAGAGATACTATCTTGAAGGAGCCAGCTATTAGGTAGTAGTATATTGCGATTATTAAAACCTTACGCGCTTTACTACGACTAAGGAGCTAAACCGACGACAGGTTCGCTGGTTAGAAGAAATGGCCTCCTACGATTTTAAGATTATATATAGAAAAGGTATAGATAACGCCGCCGCTGACGCGCTTAGTAGAAGGGTAGACTATATAGAAGGACGAATCGAGCCGCACCCTGCAGTGTTCGCAGTGGATAGCGATGGATCGCTCACCCTTGCCAGACCGTCTTTCCTAATACTTCGCATCGAGTTAAACCCATGGCATCTGAAGATCCGAGAAGCATACGCACAAGACTCCTTCGCGTAGGAACTTTTAGCGCTTGAGGATAACCCGCGTGTTGCTCGAGATAGAGAAGGAACGCTTCTCTTTAAAGGATTAATCTATGTCCCGGCAAGACTACGAGAAGCACTAGTTAAGGATATGCACGAAGCACCCGCGCATGGACATCAGGGCATCGACAGGATAACCGAAAGGATCACACGAAACTTCTACTTTCCAGGGTTACGGAAGACAGTCCAGCGTATAGTCTCGCAATGTAACCTTTGTATTAGAAGCAAAGCTGCGATACACGCTCCGTACGGACAACTACAACTCCTAGAAGTTCCAGAACGACCATGGCAATCAGTCACGCTAGACTTTATTACGAAGTTGCCACAGTCTAAAGATTCGCTCACAGGAGTTAAGCACGACTCGATCCTAGTCTTTGTCGATAGACTTACGAAGTACGCTTACTTCTTGCCCTACCTCGAGGCATCCAACGCAGAACAGCTAGCCTACACGTTTCTCCGATATATCTTCGCGGATCACGGAATACCGGAAGAACTAGTTTCGGACAGGGACAAGCTAATGCGTTCCGAATTTTGGCAAACGCTTATGCGTCAACTTGGGGCTAAGAACAAACTCTCTACAACCGCACACCCGCAAACGGACGGTCAGATAGAACGGATAAACCGGACTCTCGAACAGTACCTCCGCTGTTTCGTCAACTACCCACAGGACGATTAGGCCACATAGCTACCTATAGCATAGTTCGCCTACAACAGCGCCAAATAAGAGTCAACTAACGTATCCCCGTTCTTTGCCAACTATGGATTCGAACTAGACGCGTATAGAGAAGCCATCCCAAGTCGAAAATTGGCCTAGCAAGGTATTCTTAAAGCCGAGCAGCTAAAAGAACTACACAAAGCCATTAGTCTCGACCTCGAGCACGTACGAATTATAATGTCCAAATACTACAATAGACGGCACCAGGCGGCACCGAACCTAAAGAGGGGGGATAAAGTGTACCTCCTCACAAAAAACATCAAATCGAAGCGACTAAGCGACAAATTGGATGTTACGGATCTACCTGTATATAGAGTTGTTGGGGCACGATCAGCCACCAGGCTGATCATTGCTGAACCTTTTGTCGACTGAGAGTCGACGGGAGGTTGGCCGAATGGTCTTACACACCGACTGAAACCCAACACGGTCGGTCCGTCGTAACAATATGATCAGCCTACCCATGGGTCGACAGGTTCGAGCCCCGGTTGCGTCAACTGGAAGTTTGCCTAGTTGACAGGCGTGAGAGAAGAAGTGGGTCTGGTCCCCCCACTCTCGCGGCAAGCGAGCGCGCCCGAGCGAAGCAACCAGGTGACTCGTTCCCCCGGCTCACAGCCACAGTCCGCTGCAGGTCCGGTCTTGTTTGACTGGCGCATGACTGGATGGTTGGGGGTAACTCTATATCCAGATGACAGCCGGCTGAGTTCTGGGCAGCTGGGCCATCTGCCTTAAAGGGGGAGGTAGTGTTACGGATCTACCTGTATATAGAGTTGTTGGGGCACGATCAGCCACCAGGCTGATCATTGCTGAACCTTTTGTCGACTGAGAGTCGACGGGAGGTTGGCCGAATGGTCTTACACACCGACTGAAACCCAACACGGTCGGTCCGTCGTAACATTGGATTTCAAGAAAACCGGTCCATTCGAAATTTCAGAAAAACTTAGAAACGTTACGTATCGACTCAAATTGCCAACAACGACACGGATGAATTCCACCTTTCACGTGGCATTGCTCGAGCCAGCACCAGAAAACGCCACAATCCCAGAAACTCCAGAAGAGATAATCCCAGAAAACCCAGATGCCGAAGAAAACGAATACCCAGTCGAGAAGATCTTAGACTGCAAAAGATTCGGACATCAGCTCAAATATCTCGTTAAATAGGAAGGATACGGGAATGAGGATAACCAATGGGTACTAAGAAACGACATACATCCGGATCTCGTTACAGAATTCCATCGCCAGAACCCTGGTCTCCCGCGGAAACGGGGTCGACCCAGAAGAACGGATCTATCGTCAACTCAGCCCCGGATGGAAACGCAATCCCAGCCACCGAATCCGGCTGAGGACCCCCAAGATTTAAGGAACTAGCAACAACAGGGGGACTCGGAGAACGCTCTAGAGACGGCACATTCTCGCCAGCTGCACGCCGTGCATCGCGATCCTCTTTCTCCAGCTTTTCGAGCTCCTCAATGGAGGATAGCTCACGCTCAAACATTTTCTTACGACGATCGTCCAGGAAGCCAATCTAACGCTTTAGACGGCGTACCTTGGAGCGAGCCTCTAAACGACGCTTCTGGATCGCCATTTCCTCGAGCAAGATCTGCTCCTCTAATTCCTGGGCTTCCTCTAACTGTCGCTCTAAATCATCCATCTCAGAATGAATCTTCTGCCCTACGGGAGTTAGCAAGGAAACATAACGGAAAAAGGGCGTATACAATCCCGTTGTGTAACAACCAGATCACACCTCCGGTTCTTCTGGATGCAGCGACTGCACCGACCAGAATCCAAACTCACGAAGCACTAAGCTCCCGCCGAACGACAAGCACTACAAGGAGTAGGCATCCTATGCGGTTTGCGAGCAACCGAATTTGCAAGATAATGGCGACGAGAGGTGGAAGAAGCAGGGGCCCTACCTATAATGAGCGAAACGCGAAGAAGCGCACGGAACAACACGAGGGAATCCCTAAGAACTTATACTTACCGAGCAGGAAGATCTTCGGGCCGAAGATCCTTAAGGGGGGGGATAGTGTTACGGCACAGCCTTCACAGAGTCGGGATAGGGTAGGAAGGGAAGCAAGCGGGGCGCAGACACGCGCCATAAAGACCCACCATGAGTCACGTGCATCACGTGATGCCAAGGAATTGATCCCTTTGATCCTGCATGCCTCAGGCATTAAGGGACAGATCAATAAGATCAAGACAATATTAATCTGTCTGATCCATACGCTCCTGCCCAAGAGGCAACACAGATCAAACAGATCAATATTAGATTGTAGACACTCTCCTACGTGTATATAAACCACACTCATTAGATAGCTTTGACCTTCGTGGTCAACTTCAATAACAATTCAGCACCAATTGTTAGTAACAAGGCCTTCGCACGCAGTACTCAGTCTTCAGTCGTCTACTCGTTCCTCGCGTACCTCTTCTTGTACCCACTCAAGGAAAACCCCTCGACAGGTTTCCACCCTCTTTGGTGTTTGGATCCTTAGAGGTAGAGGCCCGCTCGTTACATTGATACGGCATAGATCCTAGTCTTATCTCGTTGGACATAGCGGGTAAGGGCGGCGTAGGATACCGTAGCGCAAGAGATCGAAGGCGGATTAGGAGGCGTAATCGTAGGTTGTCGAGTAGGTAAGCAATTTGCTTGGCAGAAAGGAGAAGCGAAGGTAATAGTATTCCTTGACCAGAGAATCTGTGGATCGTGTCTTTCTAGCCAAGGTTTTCCAAGAATAATAGGATATTGACCAAGCTTAGTTACCTGAAAGGTAAGGAGTTCTTGGTGTTGATCAATATCGAGTTGAAGGTCGGCTTCATGAGTAATCCACCCAGCTATGGATCCATCAGCCAGCTCGAGGGATTCAGGTTGTGTTTTTTGACGAGTAGGGAGCGAGTGTTCCTTAACAAAAGCATCATCTATGAACAAGGACGAAGCACCAGAGTCTAGCATAGACGAGGTTTCGATTGTATCATTGACTACTGACTTAAGAATAAGGAGTGGGCGTTTTCCGAGATCAATAGCGCGTGGTTTCGAGGTACGAGGTTCGGGGGGTGAAAATGAGAGTGTTCCGAGGTTCGAAGATAAAGAAGCAAGAATAG
Organism: Botryosphaeria dothidea; assembly: GCA_011503125.2. Taxonomy (NCBI): domain Eukaryota; kingdom Fungi; phylum Ascomycota; class Dothideomycetes; order Botryosphaeriales; family Botryosphaeriaceae; genus Botryosphaeria; species Botryosphaeria dothidea. Next base: position 1,536,436 of record WWBZ02000040.1, on the reverse strand, counting down.
AGAATTAATTTGAAGTAGAAAGTAGCGGGGGGCTAGGCAGGTGCCGGGTACTACCTAGCCTTCTACGTTTTTTAACACGTAGAGGACTGAAGCCGTAGGAGGAGTTATAGGAGTCGAGGTTTCAGAGACGAGTGGACTTGTTACTAGTAGCGAGGTGGGCGGAGAGGGTGCAGTTGTGGTCGAATTAAGGTTTGGACCCTTTGAACCCTTTGGACCCTTTGCCTTAGGGCACTCACGTACCCAGTGGTTCGGATCACCACAGTAAGCGCAGAGATTATTGGCTCTTCGGTACGCTTTTCGAGCAGAGGCATCCAGTTCCATAGGTTCACTTTGGGGGATCGAGGTTGGCGCGGGAGACGAGGATCGAGGGGTAGCTGGTGTAGAGAGAGGAGTCGAGGTAGGGGTACGAGTTACGGGTGTCTTTTTCTCAATTGTTCGAGCATAGAGTTGGTTATCCAACGCAATGCAGGTTTCAGCGAACTTTTCGAATTCCAGTGGCATAGAACGTCCAACAAGAAGATCCTTAAGGTTCTCCTTAAGGCCAAGGCGGAAGTAGTGAATCTTCACTGCGTTTTCCTTCCAACCAAGAGTCGTAATAAGCGAGAGAAACCGTGAGTAGTAAGCCGAGCAGGACTTGTCTTGTTTGAGCGCGAGGAGGGATCGTTCAGCCGTTGCGTAAGCATCAGGATCATCAAATGCGGCCTTGAGAGCTTGGTAGAAGACCTCATAATTGTCGAAGTCTACGGAACCGTTCGAAGCAGAGACGTAAGGGGCAAACCAAGTGTAAGCCGCATCGCGAAGATATGACCCAGCGTAGGTAATCTTAGCTATGTCCGTTGTAAAAGCAGATGGGTCCGAGGCAAATTTGAGTTGAAGTTGCGTAGCGAAGTTCTGGAATCGAGTGCGTTCTCCTTTAAAGGGTTCTGGATCCGATACCTTAGGGATGCGGGGACGTGGGGTTTCTAAAGAAGATACCGTGGACGTAGTAGCCGGCGTGTTGGTAGGGAGGTTCGGGGCTAGTGGTTAGAGTCGGGCGAAGGCTTTATCTTGGCCAAAACCGTAGTAGTGAAAGATGCAAGCAACTTGGGCGTTCGTAGCATTCTCAGGGATAGCTGGTGAATCGATATCGGATCTTAGGCAAGATTGTCTTCCTCTAGCGTATGCCTGGCTAAGGGTAACGCGTAGAGAAACCGGGATATCTTCAGGGAAGGTAGGACGAGCGTTGACAGGAGCAGGGACTTGATTAAGGACTTGGAAGAGCGTATCCCAAGGATCAGGAGGTATAGTTCCATCAACCATTTTGGGGATTACAGTCTAGGGCTTCGGCGAGAGCTTTAGGCCTACTAGAGAGAGTCTAGCAAAATGTAATAAACGGACCTTGGAGGGGGGGCGGAGAGACGAGGTAACGAAGCCGGTAAAGGCAGTAGGGGTAAAACAATGCCGAAGTATAAGGGTGTAGTTCAAAGGGCGAGGGTACGAGGTGCGAGAGACGAGGGGCGAGGGACGAGGGGCGAGGGACGAGGGACGAGGGAGGCAAGCAAGGTCCAATTCAAGGCGTACCAAGTTGTACGCGAGGAATACTCATTGCTAGACTAAAGAACTAACTACAAAGCAGAGGGGCGAGCTTTATATACATAAAGAACGAACTAAAATACTAGCTTCCTGATTTGTAAGCAGGTAAGTCTAGATCTAGATTTTAAATTAACGAAGGTAAATAAGTAAGGGGTCTACATAAGCCACGTTTATAATAGCTAGATTTTCTAAAATAAACAAAGATATCTACACGGAGATGGTATCTGGAAAATAGCTCGGCGGAGCTCTAAATAAACGTATACCTACCGTATTTTCTTTTACTTTCCTTATATCTATTTCTCCTTTATTTCCTTTGGCTACTAGCCTGTTTAGGCGATAGACGCCATACCGTTTACTGTACCTAAATAGCCCACCTTTACCAAAAAGAGGTATTACCCTTCTATAGCTACGAGTTCTAGAAACTCCGTCTTTAATAGTCATAGGCTGAAAAAAGGACGTAAAACTAAATAAATAAAATAATAAATATTTCTCCTTTATTTCCTTTGGCTACTAGCCTGTTTAGGCGATAGACGCCATACCGTTTATAGTACCTAAATTGCCCACCTTTACCAAAAAGAGGTATTACCCTTCTATAGCTACGAGTTCTAGAAACTCCGTCTTTAATAGTCATAGGCTGAAAAAAGGACGTAAAACTAAATAAATAAAATAATAAATATTTCTCCTTTATTTCCTTTGGCTACTAGCCTGTTTAGGCGATAGACGCCATACCGTTTATAGTACCTAAATTGCCCACCTTTACCAAAAAGAGGTATTACCCTTCTATAGCTACGAGTTCTAGAAAACTCCGTCTTTAATAGTCATAGGCTGAAAAAAGGACGTAAAACTAAATAAATAAATAAATAAATAAATATCTCGCTCTGCTGATCGTTGTTTATCTCTGGCCACCGAATCTAAAAGGCCGGGTGGGAGATAGTATTACTGAACCCTATATAGGGTTCTTGTAGACAGATTATAGTAGTATTTCGTTGGATTGCTATTTCGAATGCTGCTATTATTATTGCGTACGTCTTTCTATAATTGTGTTGTAGTACAATTATCTCATAGCTGGTGTGGGTGTTTGTACCGGCGATGGTGTAGTTAATTCGAGATCTACCATATCGCTGTCTTTTCCTCTTGTATGAGGAGTGTCTATAATTGGTGATCCTAGTGTGACTGCATGGATGGTTGGGGTGGCTGGTTATGCTGATACTGCTAAGGGAGTTTCCGTCACTTCGTGGTTAGCTACCTGTAGCCTCAGTATGGCACAGATCGGTGATCCTAGTATGATATTCTGTGTAGACGAAGTATCTTCTCTTATAGTTTTTCTCTTCTCGCTCACCCTCCGTCCTTTGTAGGTAATAGATGTAGCTAGATGCTTACGTCCGCAGTTGGTATAGTTCAGTGGCATATAGACACATGGAGCCGCCTTACTACCGCAGCCCGTAACTGTACACCGGTGGTTTTTAGCCTGGTGGGGGCCTGCGCAGATATAGCATACACTCTGGTTACTGCATTGCCTGGAGAGGTGATCTAGTTGGCAGCAGCTAGTACAAAAGATCTCTTTGGTTTCCCAGAAGGTCTCTGTTTTATACTGTTTGCCACCAAAGATGATGCCTCTTGCTTTGTAGCTCTCGGCTTCCGCTTTGCTTCGAACAATCAGTACGATAGAGGAGAAGCCAATCTCTCCATTTTCATATCTCTCGCGGACTGATTTCTTATTCTTAAGCCATCGGGGGCCGTGAGGGAGCTGTATAGCGTTGGTTGACTCGATTTCCTCCCGAATGAGGTTGAGTCCTTGTGGGTTGAGATACCTGTTTAAGGGTACCTAGTGGACTTTTATCTTCTGCCACTTCTCTGCCTGTTGTGCATCGATAATAGCATTGTCTTTCTCCCTTGCTGCAAAGAGAATCTGGTCTCTGTACTGGAGGACTTGAGCTGCTGATGTGGTTTCCCGGACGAAACCTGTAAGGTATCCTTTCCTTGTATAGGAGAGGGTAATTAGCCGCTGTTCTGGACTTCCTACTTGACTGAGGATTTTGTTAATAGCTAGGAGAATATCCTGCGTGCTCTGGTGGTTATGTTCTTGGTTGCGGATAAAGAGAATCTGCCTTTCTTCCTGCGTAAACTTCTTTGGCTTTTTCTACTTCTTCGGAACTTCTGTCTATCCCTGCTGCGTAGGTCTATACTGCGCGGTGGCTGTAGCGTAGGTATGCTATGTGGTTGTGGGTTGCGTCTTCTGTTGAACCGCTTTTGGTGGTGGAGGAGGAGGTGATGGTCGATTTAAGGTTGGACCCTGTCGCCCAATCTGGCTAGGCCGGTTTTGACCCTGCGGCTGTAATTGCTTATTTTGTTGCTGCTTCTGCTGCTGCTATTGTTGCTACTTTCGTAGTTCTTGCTGCTGTTGCTGCGTTTGGTGGCGTAGTTAGCTGATTTCCTAAAGGAGCGGCTGGATTGCCCACTGGACTGCCTGCTTGATTTTCTCAAATAGGTCCTGGTCTTCCTGGTGCTTCCTTTTCTTTTGGGCTGTTTGGTAGTTCTGCTGGAACTGAGGTTGTTGCCCTAGCTGCTTAGCTATCTGGCTAGCGGTATCTCGGGCCGCTCGTTCTTCCGTGGTGCACGGTCCGGGTGAAAATTGGAATAGAGCAGCAGGGGTGCCTTCCTCTATGTTTGTTTCCATGCCTCCCTCCATGCCTAGGCTGCTGCACTAGGTAGGAGTTGCGTGGCTGGGTTGGGTACGCTGGGGGCTGTTGTACAGTAGTGGTTTTGACCAAGAAGCTGATTTCGAAATTCTTGGTGGTGTTTTTTTGTCTGTCAAAATCGGACTTTCTGTGAGCTAATCAGGGAGCACATATTCCATCAGTCGAAACAACAAGAATGATATGACTATGTGGTTTTATTATACGTGAAGGTTGCATACATGATGACCAAGGGATAACTGGTTACTTTAATGGACTCCTTGCAATTCTCCAGTTCGGACACTCGCCTCGCGCCGTAAAGTGCGAATCGTAAGACAAGATATTCGCAGAAAAGAGAAATTGAAGGGTTGTGGCTATTAGTAGTACCTGAGCGGGAGATTGTGCCTACTTTTCCTGGCGACTAGATAGTAATATATATAAGAGACTATTTCGAGTAGTTGTTAATCGGACATGTTTATAATAAGAGACATATTAATTCTGACTATATTTAATCGGCGGGACTCTCCTAGGCTTCGCGAGTCCCAAAACAGTACTCAAGACAACTGCAGCCGCGAAGTGGTTGATGTAGAGGACACAGGAAGAGGCGAACAGCCTCCCCCAGTGACTACCTCTACCCAGCCCCAATACACCCCCAAGAAACCGCAGAGCACCCAGTACAGCGTAGAATACGTTGAGAGAGCCTCAAAAACAGCAGACACCCTCCTCCAAGCCCTACAAACATCCGCTAGCCTCCCTTCAGTCCTCTCCAGCCAGGTAAAAAATTTTCTCGATATTGCCAAGACAATCTTCTAGGATCATATTACTATCTGCCAGGAGGCAGCCACCAAGGAGCTAGGCCTTAAGGACATCCTCAAAGAGGTCCAACAGGTCCAAAAGACAGTCAACCGTATCCAGGCTACCTCTACACCCACACCCAACACTCGCAGCTGGGCACAAATTGCAGCCCAAGCAGCCCCGAAGCCCCCTACCCCCCCAGCCACCACTGAACTTACCCTCCACTTCCCAGAGACAGCAAATAGACAAGAAATAGCCAAGCTCTCAAATGAGGCAATTATCAGAAAGATCCAGGCAGGAAAAAGCTGGGCGTGCAAGAAAGTACTTGCTGCTAAGAAGCTCCCCAGTGGAGACGTTAAGATCTTTATACCGGATGAAGCAACCAGAATAGCCCTTCTCTAGGACCAGGAATGGACTACAGGACTAGGAAAAGAAGTCAGGCCTAACCAGCAGCTATACTCAGTGCTAGTACACAACGTCCCTCGAGAAGGAATCGACACCACAGACCCCCAAACCATCCAAACCATCCAGGAGCAGAACCTATCTCTACACCCAGGACTACGTATCAGCAAGCTGGCCTGGCTAAAGAGGAAGCTCCCAGAGGGGAAAACTCACTCGGCCATCATCCTCAGCACCACAAACCCCGAAACCGCTAACCAGATCATTGATAAGGGGCTTGTTATTAACTTTGCTATCCATATAGCGCAGTACTATAACGCAGCCTTTACAGTAACCCAGTGTTTCAAGTGCCAGGCCTACGGATATATTACTAACCATTGTAAAAAGGAGGAAAAGTGCGGACAGTGCAGCAAGGCACATAATACTAGGGACTGCCCTAAGGAAAGCATATAGTGCGCAAACTGCTCTTAAAAGCACACAGCCTAGAGTAACTCCTGCCCAGCACGCAGAGCCTGCCATGCTAAGGCCGCCCAGGCCCGCCTGGTAGCATCAGAAAGGCACCGGGAAGGACCCCTAATAACCAAAACACAGCCTCAAACTAACTGGTTGACCGTTGGACCAAGGAAGAGGATTAGGGAGGAGGAGCCGGTTAAGAGGGGACTAGGCAGGCCAAGAGACTTAAGCCGCCCCCCGCCTCCTAACCAAATAAGGTTCACCGGACTCAACAGCTCACAACACGCCTTAGAGGAGCCCGCGGGAACTCCCTCCTCATAGCCCACACCACTAGCCCCCTCGCAGCCGGACCTAGAGATGGAAGGAAGTCAATGTTAGACATAGGCTCTCTCTCTATTGTACAGTATAACGTCCATAAGAGCAAGGACAGGGTAATGCTCCCGCTCTTCAAGGAAGTGGACCCAAAGATCTACCATATCCTAGCTATCCAGGAACCTTGGAGGAACCCGAGGGTCAAGACAACAGCAAGACACCCTGCCTACTATACAGTTTTTCCCCAGAAGGGAGTGGCAAGAACCTGCTTCTTTATAAGCAAGGCCATTAGCCCCGACTCCTGGTAAGCAACAGTCTATTCACCAGATCTCATTACACTATCCCTCATTACTAGGACACATACAATCTACATCTATAACTGCTACAATCCCCCGCCAGCCTCTCATACTAGTACAGCGCTAGAAACCCTATCTCTTCTACCGGAAGTTCTTAGAAAACCAGGGGAGCACATTCTCCTAGGGGACTTTAACCTCTACCATCCTATCTGGGGAGGTATAACCTCCCTAATACACCACACCCTAGCGGATAACCTGATTGAGATAGCTACCGCAGCTAATCTTAACCTAGCCCTTCCAAGGGGCACTATTACTAGACGAGATAGTAGCAGCGAGAGTACTCTAGACCTTGTCTTTATATCACGGTGGCTAGAGAAGAGAATCCTTAGCTGTAGAGTTAGCCAGGAGCTCGAATTATCCTCTGACCACCTACCTATCCTCACTACACTTGATTTTTCTCCTACCCCCGCAGAACTACGCCCCCTAAGGCCCCAGTGGAAGAAAACAGACTGGAAGAGAACTAATAATATGCTCCAATTAAAGCTCGAACACCTTAAAGCAACCCCTCTTAACACTAAAGCAGACCTGGATCACTTTACTACACTACTCCAGGAGGCCATCCAAAGGACAATCCAGGAGACCATCCCAGTAGCGAGACCCTCGCCCTGGGCCTCTATACAATGGACAAAGGAGTGTTCGGACCTAGTGCACCAGGCTAGAGCAGCTAGAAGGAAGTGGACGGCCACAGGGAGGGAGGAGGACTGGGTAGTATACCAAACTATTGCTAATAGCAAGAAGAGGCAGATCAGAAGAGATAGAACAAAAGCATGGCGCAGAATAGTAGCTGAGATTACTTCGGACCCATCTACACTCTGGAAGCTCTCAAAGTGGGCAAGAACAAGGGCACTGGAACCTCCAGCCCCACCTCAGTTCCCACCCCTCCAGGGAGCAGATGAACAACTACATTACGATAACCAGTCTAAGGCAGAAATCCTTACCAACCAGTTCTTCCCACCTCCCAGGGCCACCGACCTCTCAGATCTGGATGGGTGTATATACCCAGTGCCAGTAGAGATTCCCCAAGACCTTACTGAAGAGCAGGTCCTCCACACCATCAAGAAGCTTCCCCCAGACAAGGCACCAGGCCCAGACAAGATCACCAACAGGTTCCTAAAGCAATGCGCTGAGACACTAAGGGGACCCCTCACCAGGCTCTTCCAGGGATGCCTCGCACTTGGATACCACCCTAGGCAGTTCAAAAGCTCTATTACCGTAGTCCTCAGGAAACCACAGAGGGACGACTATACCAAAGCCAAGTCATTTAGGCCGATTGCTTTACTTAATACGCTAGGGAAGCTACTTGAGAGGATTATAGTAGATAGAATCTCCCAGGCTACTGAAGCATACGGCCTGCTCCCTAATATACAGATAGGAGCTAGGAGAAACAGATCCGCAGTAGCAGCTCTTGACCTGCTCACAGAACAGATCCATACTATCTGGGCACAAGACCCAGGGCTAGTGGCTTCAGTCCTTAGCCTGGATATCTCGGGAGCATATGACCACGTATCTCATAGAAGGCTTCTCTACAATATGAGGATGGCAAAACTCCCAGAATGGGTAGAAAGATTTACCCGATCCTTTCTACAGGACCGTACCACTTAGCTATCCTTCGGAGACTTCACCAGTCCACCAATCCAGACCTTAACCGGGATTCCCTAGGGATCCTCACTATCGCCGATACTCTACCTATTCTTTGCATCTAACCTACTTACATAGCTACGCAGGGGCAATACCTTCCCCCTTAGATTCGTCGATGATACTAATATTCTAACCTTTAGTAGATCCACAGAACAGAACTATAGGACACTAGAGGGAGCACATCAAATTTGCGAGCACTGGGCAGCTACCCACGGGTCAGCTTTCTCGCCCGATAAGTATCACCTCATTCATTTTACAAGGAAACCAAGGAGATTCAATATGGCAGCAGGGATCCGTATCCCTGGATTTGCTGGATGCCCAGAGCCTACAATTAAGATTCTAGGAGTCCACGTAGACAACAAGCTCAGATGGGGACCCCATATTAGGGAAACAGGAGCTAAGGCAATCAAACAGTACACATCTCTCTCTAGACTCGCGGCGTCTACCTGGGGAGCCTCATTTACTAAAGCCCGTCATATCTATGCGGCCGTGGTAAGGCCAGTCCTCACCTACGGCTGTGGGGTATGGCATACCCTAGAGGGAATCCCAGGGTGGAGAAAAACAACCATCCAGCCACTAAAGAAGATCCAAAACCAGTGCCTACGCACCATCTCAGGGGCGTATAAGTCAACCAGCATACAAACCTTAGAGCATGAGACAGGGATTCCCCCACTCTCACTACACCTGGACGAACTAGCACTAGCCCAGGCTATTAGAGCTAGGGATGGCCCAGTCGCGACAGTAGTAGAGGAAACTTGCCAGAGTATTAAACAGATAGCTCGGGCTACTCTAAGTACTAGAGGCGCCACTGGCCCTGCCAGAAGAACCCTGCTTAGAAAAAAGGCAAACTCACTTCTCAACTACTGCCCCTCTACCTACCAGAGTCTCCCGGAGCGAACGAAGCTACGCATAGTATATAGGAACAAGTGGAAGGAGAGATGGACAAAGTCTACTAGCCAGGGAAGACAAGACAAGCTAGTAGCCCAAAGCACACAGTGGAACCCAAAAATCAGACAAATCCACAGCGAACTATCCAAGCCACAGAGCACACTCGCCACCCTACTACGTACAGAGCATATTGGACTAGAGGACTTCCTCTCAAGGCGCAAGGTGCCAGGGCACCCTAGTCCTGCCTGTCCATGCGGCTGGCATAGACAAACCCCAAAGCATATCCTCCTCTTCTGCCCCCACTTCCAACAGGGCAGGGCACAGATGCTCTAAAGGGTAGGGACCACGGACTACTACTCCCTCCTCTCAACAAAGAAGGGGATTAAAGCAGCAACAGACTGGTTCTTACGCCTAGGGCTGCTCAAGCAATTTAGCCTGGCAAGGGAACTAATATAGGAAGATAACCAGGAAGAGGAACTAGGAGGACAACCAGGACCACCAGGACCACTAGGACCCGGACAACTACGAGGATAAGGACTGAAGAGATAGGTCTAGCAGGTGAATGTAGGGCTGCCACAGCAGCCGCTACTGGTAAGAAGGAAAAACAAGAACTAGTATAGGATAGCATGCCCAGAGAGAGAGGAGGGGTTTTTGCCAGGCGAAAAGGTTTTCCCCCTCGTGTAAAATAACTACAGATAGCCAGCCCCGCATGGACCCGTAAGGGAACTATATCGGGAAGAAATGAATTTATCTATCTATCTATATTTAATCGGCTCTAATATAATATATCAAAAGACTGTAGATGCTACTTCTTAGTTCGTCGACAGAGACTGAATATCGCAAAGAATTGGTGGACCTGGAATATTTGTGAAAACGGCTGCTAATGGAAGATGAGGGGATGTCCGGACTGGTGGTGAACGACTGTATACGCGACGAATCGCTGGAGATAACGTAATATTGAGCAGAAAGCGACAGAGGCTGCTGGTCTTGAGAAGACGAAAATCCTTGTAGCCGCTACGCCAGACCCACATGCAGCATTGTGCACTCGCGGCCGAGGGTTACTGCCATAATGCTTCTTGTATATCTCAGATTTTAGGAGCCAGGGGAATCAAGCGTCTCTGTCCTTCATCCACGTGCTTACTCAACTGCTCTCCCAGCCAAATCGGCTGAGCCTCATGCAACTTGTCCTCCACCTCGATGATCTGATTGCCCGCAATGTAGAAGGATTTGCCATTGATCTCAGGTCTCACGAGCGGCAGCAGCAGAGCGCGTGCGGGGCCTTCCGGCTTGTTCCTGGGCAGCTCGCCCCAGATGTCGTAAAACTCCTGTAATAACATGGGTGTTTCTGAAAAGTAATTAGTAATCGTCTGACAGCTTTGAAACCACGATCTGGTCTTGGCTTACCAGTCATCCAAGGAGCTACCATGTTGATCGTCACCCCCCTGGCTTCAACCTGCGTTCTTATTCCTCTCAGAAAGCCCAGCACGCCCATCTTGCTTGCGCAGTATAAATGCAAGGGCGGGCAATCGATGAAGCTGGCGGCGGACCCGGTCATGGAAATCTGCCTCTTCACTCCGTCGTCTCGGAATTTTCCAAAGTAGTGCAGTGCGGCCTTGGCCATGTATATCTGGCCTGTCAGGTTGACGTCCATGGTCGTGAGGCTTGGCGGGAGAAGTTTGTTCGTAGCCGGATCCGTCTTGTCGATCGTTGAGGCGAAGTCCTCGGTGTTGATGCCGGCATTGGAGAGGATGGCGTGCAGGTTGTGGAACCTTGCGATTGTGGCCTCGAAGAGGGAGAGCACGTTGTCCCAGTTAGAGACATCGGTTTTGTGGAAGACGATGCGGTCAGGGCTGCAGCACGTTTGTTAAGTTCGGAATGACAGAGCAGTCTGTGGCGGCGTACTCGTTGAGCTCGGCTTTCAAGGACTCGCCTTCGGCCTCGTTCCAGTCAGCGATAGCAACATTGGCGCCATGCTCTGCAGGATTGAGCAAGTCAGTGTACTTTTGGCCGAGAAGTTGGAGAATGCAAGCTCACTGTGAGCGATTTGCACGGCGGCCCGCCCGATGCCGGATGCTCCACCAGTGACGATGATGGTCTTGCCCTTCAGGGCCTCAAATTCAGAATCATCGAGGTCGTATGTCGTCATGCTTGCTTGTGGAGTGTTTTACTATTTGAGTGACTAGAAATGCAGCTGCACTCATTGATTTTCATGATACACGAGAAAGAATAAAGTGGGGAAAAAGAAGGGTCGGTCCGTAGAAGTCAACCCCTCGATGCCCCTCTCCAACACGGCAACCCACAGGGAGAGTCTCAACCAAAGGCATGCTTTCCCTCAGCGGTGCGCACTTCATGTTCCGTCGGAACAATGCCGGACCTCACGTGGACGCGAACCGGCCATTTGGCAGGCATAAATCCGACGCCACGACGCGCTGAAGGGCGCGGGCTCACGATCTCCAAAGCTGCCCCACGCGGTGTTGACGGGTGGCGGCGTGGCATGAGCGTGGGGCTCCTTTTCGCCCGCATCTGCCGGATTGCCCCGCACTCGGCATCTCCGGTGTTGCAAGTGCGTACCCTCAGCTACCCCTCATGGCCCAAGCTCGCATTCGTCTTCTTGCACAGAGCACGTGGACAACTTCTCATCTTTGGAGCTGTCCGGAAGCATTGGCATCATCTGCGTCCCCACGCCTCCAATCCGCTTGCCTATCCGAGCATTGAGCCTATACAAACTTCCTCTTCCGGCAAGTCCGACATCCCCGCGCCTTGCTCTGGCCCCCTTCCCACCTCAACCCACCACCGCGCACCCGTCACTCCGCACAACCCATCAACCCACCATCCCAAAGCCTCTCTCCTTCCTCCCGCAGCCCATCATGTCCGCCCCAACAGACAACACCACCACCACCCCCCCCGCCCACCGCCGACGAAATCGCCGCCGCCCGCGCCACCCTGCACCGCGCGGGCGACGCGATCCGGCGCTCGGTGGCGGGGCCGCAGCACGTCGACGCGGTGCAGGCGCGCACGACGGCGTTCGGGCAGCCGATGCAGGAGCTCGCGACGGCGGCGGCGTGGGGGTCGGTGTGGACGCGGCCGGGGCTGTCGCGCAAGCAGCGCTCGCTGCTCAGCGTGGCGATGCTGTGCGCGCTCAACCGCGGGCCCGAGCTGGGCGTGCACGTGCGCGGCGCGTTCAGGAACGGGGCGACGCAGGCGGAGGTGCGGGAGACGGTGCTGCAGGCGAGCGTGTACTGCGGGATGCCGGCGGGGATGGAGGTGAGTTTTTCTTTTCCTTCTCTTCTTTTTCTTTTTTTGGGTGAGGGAAGCGATGCTGACATGTTTTGCTGGGGGCTTAGGGGTTTAGGATTGCGGAGAGAGTTTTGAACGAGGTCAGAGCGGAAGGGATGGTGGTCGAGAAGGGGGAGGGGGAGTGATGGTTGATGACGACGATGATGACGGGGCTGCCGGCACGGGAATTGAGGGTGCCGGGACGGGTGCGGGCCAGGGATAAGGCCGGCTGGGGCGGATGGTAGTTTTTTTTTTTTTTTTTTTTGCTTTGGAGTGGAACCTTGTTCGGCACTGCACGGGGTGGCGGGCTTCACGCGGATAAAATGAAAAGGTAAATTCAACGCAATTTGCTAGAGAGTTGCGCAAAGAAAAATCCAGACCGCTCAATTATCCCCATTTCTGCCCAAAACGCGAGAGGGGATATCATTCCTCGTTCTAGTCCCGGTTGGCCCTTGAGAAGCTTCGTGTCTGCGAGCAACTTAGTGCACGCCATTGCCAACGCCGTTGCCGTTCACACGGCCCTTCGCCGCGCTGGACAGGATCTCGTCCACCTCGGCCTTGTGGCTGGAGAAGTTGTCCACCAGGTGGTCCCACATCCTCGGCTCGTGCTCGTGCTTCTTCTTGCTGTTCCACGCGTAGTCGGTGATGGTGAAGGGGCGGCTGCTCTCGAACATGAAGGCGATGCTGGCCAGCGAGATCTGCACCTGCGGCTGCTCGTTCTCGGACGCGGCCTTGAACTGCTCGTAGGCCACGCCGTGCGGCACCATGCCGCACTCGAACGAGATGCTGCCCGGCTGGAACTCGTCGGAGCGGCCGCCGTACTCGCCGTGGATGAGGCCCATGAGCTCGCTGGCGACGTTGCGGTGGTAGTAGGGCGGCCGGTAGGTGTGGCTGGCCACGTCCCAGCGCGGCGAGAAGATGAGGAAGTCGGCGAGCGGCGCGTGCGGGTCGCGCGACGGCGCCGTCAGCACGCAGAAGATGCTTGGGTCGATGTGGTCGACGGAGATGGAGCCGACGTTGACGAACTTGGTCAGGTCGTACTTGTACGGCACGTAGTTGCCGTGCCACGCCACGACGTCGAACGGGCAGTGGTTCTGCGTGCTCTGGAAGAGCCTGCCGCCCAGCTTGTAGACGACCTGCCACGGGTCGTCCTGCGTCACCTCGTACGCCGCCGTCGGGTGCAGGAAGTCGCGCGGGTTGGCCAGCCCGTTGGCGCCGAGCGGGCCCAGCCCGGGCAGCTCCCACTGCGAGCCCCAGACCTCCAGGATGTAGCCGCGCGTCGGCCCCTCCACCTTGACCTTGAACCGCTGGCCGCGCTGGATCACGGCGATCTCGCCCGGCTGCACGTACAGGTGGCCGAACTCGGTCTGGATGTCGAGCGCTCCCTGCTGCGGCACGATGAGCATTTCGCCGTCGCTGTTGACAAAGGCCTTCTTCTCCATGCTCTGGTTGGCAAGATACACGTGCGTGGCCAGGCCCTCGCGCAACGTGGGATCGCCGCTGCCGGCGACTGTCTTCCAGCCTGTCACGAAGTCCGTGGGCTCTCGCTCGGGCACGTCAAAGGGCAGCCAGGCCAGCTGGGTGGGCGAGATGTGCACTTTCGGGTTCATGGTCAAGAAATTCGTCTCCGTGTCCTCGTTGTCTGGCAAGTCCGTCTGGCGAGAGTTAGCTCGGGTGCCGTCCTGTCCTCAGCGCTGTCCGTTACTCACGAATCCCTGGTGGGCCACCGCCGGCCGGGCACGGTAGAGCCACGACCTCTTGTTCGCGTGTCTGGGAGCTACGAATGCGGTCCCTGTCATCTGCTCGGCGTACAGTCCAAAACGCACCGAGCGAGGACTGTTCTGTCCCTGCGGAATGGTGCCAGGGACGGCCTCAGACTCAAAATGATTGCCGAACCCTGGCTGGTATCTGTAGGGATCATTGTTTCTTGTGGCGAAGGACTGGATCTCCCCGTTCTTCTGGGTCTCGGCCCAGTGGAAGATCTTCTGGTACTCCTTGGGGTCGCTGAGCTGCGACGGCATGTTGACTCCGTGATTCTACAGGGCGATGCAGTTTGGGAAAGACGATGGAGGGTGTGGAGGTACCTATGGCGGCTACAAGATCCCAGGACTTTTATTTATGCAGGTGAGCAGCGGCCGCACGTATCGGGAGCTGCGGATCGGGGATACAGGTTGGCGGCGGCGGTGTGCTGCAGCGGGGAAGAATGAATGTGGGGTATCATTGGGGGAACCTTCTGAGCCATAGGCTAAGCTAAACCATCAGCAAAGGTCCGTGAGGTTCCTATCATCGGATTATGCCTTTGAGGACGTTCGTCTTGGAAAAATAACTTCAGATGGCTGCCGATATGGTTTTGGTTTCCATCATGTCGTTGGCAAAGCTGAGCCTTGACCTACGTGGCAAGCCCGCCCAGGACTTGATAAGAGGTCAGCATGCTCTTTCTGGCAAGTGGAGTATGCCTTTGCGCTGCTCGGACCATGGCGTGATCCGCAAATCCATGCAGTTGTTATTGTATTCGCTCTTGTTAGTGGATTTGACGGCCTGCTGACTGGCTTGTCCCTTCATCCGTTCATGCTCCCTTCGGACGTCTTGAGCAGTCACATGTCTCTGAGCTAGCGCAGATGATTCAAGTGATGCTGGTTTCAGTTCTCAATCCCATTTTGGGCGGTAAAATGATGGAATGAGTGGGGTTGAGTGTCCTGATAGCTGCCCAGGACTGAAGACTGGCGGGGTAGCTTCGGATGCATCGGGGCGAGCACCACAGGCCATCTGATACACAGCCATGACGGAATCAGGACGGCACGCGGGTATGTTATTTTCTCAGGTGCGCACATATTAAGGCTAACTTTACGAGATTCGAGATTAGCTTCATCAGCAGGGCCCGTATATGCATGCCGTCGCGGATCGGCAGCAGAGTCTAAGACTCGGTTCATGCACGGCGCGGGCGTCAAAAAACATCCCACGGCTGTAGAGACGACAAAGGGAATCTTCGCTTTTCCACACCCACGCCTGCGAAAGAGATGAAGAAACGAGCAGGAAAGGTGGAGAGAGCAGTTCCTATTGTTTCCAGCTAATTATTGACTATGATTATACAAAGGCAGTTGAGTAGACGGCGCGGCTGGCTGTTCGCAGAGAAGACTCGGGTTTTCGCTGTTCCCTTTGGATTTGACGCATAAACTGAACCTTACAAGCTTCGTGCCTGACTTGGCCAACAAGACAGGGTCTATGCCGGTTGAAAACAACTTACTCAGGTCAGATAAACCCTCTTACAGCGGTTCTGCTGACTTCATAATTGGTAATCTGGTCAGCCCATGTTGCCAGTCACGTGGAGTTGGTGTGTTTTCTTTTTCTAGAAGGCAGATCCCATCCAGAGAGTAATCCTAAAAGGCAAGGTGTTGAAGGGGGACGAGCGACGGCAGCATTCCCCCGCACCCAAAGTCGTGGCCGCTTGGCTTCCCCAACTTGCCGCCCACGAAGTGACCCCTCCTTCGCACCAGGGCGCCTCGGGGAAGATATGGTTGCGCCATGGCGTCCAACTTTGTGGCTCTCAGCCTCAACTCATCCCGGCTGATCATTCAATCCTGTCGTTGCCTGCACACTGGGTTCCCGCATCTCGCAGCATGGCCTTCACCTACCACTCCATCGGCTTCGTCGGCCTGGGCATAATGGGTCTTCCCATGCTGGAGAACCTCTTGAAAACACTTCCAGGCAGCCCGCAGTTTTACGTCTATGACGTATCCAGGCCTCAGGTGGACGCTCTGGTGGCCCAGTACGCGGACAGAGTCGAGGCCTGCCAGAATGCACGAGAGGTTGCAGACAAGTCGGTAGCTAGCCTCGCATCCTTTTTTCTTCTTCATGCCTCCGTCCATCTAACACCGTCAATGGCAGAGCATAGTCCTGTCGATGGTGCCCGAAGGCTCCCACGTGCGCGCCGTCTACCTGACCCCCGACACGGGCGTGCTGGCCGCCGACGTCGCGCACAAGCTCCTCATCGACTGCTCTACCATCGACACGGCCACCTCGCTCCGAGTCCGCGAGCAGGCCCTCGCCCGCCACCCCTCCGCCGCCTTCTACGACGCGCCCGTCTCGGGCGGCCAGCTCGGCGCGCAGCGCGCGACGCTCACCTTCATGCTCGGCTGCGCGCCCCGGGACCCCAACCTGCCGCGCCTGCAGGACCTCCTGGGCCGGATGGGCGCCGCCGTCTTCCCGTGCGGCGGCCCGGCGCTGGGGCTGACGGCGAAGCTGTGCAACAACTACTGCAGCGGCCTGATCGCCATCGCGACGGCCGAGGCCATGAACATCGGCATCGCCGCCGGCATGGACCCGCGCATCCTCAAGGACATCTTCCACACGAGCACGGCCCAGAGCGCCATCCTGGACAAGTGGTGCCCGGTGCCGGGCATCGTGCCGGGCATTCCGTCGAGCAACGGCTACCAGGGCGGCTTCAAGGTCCAGCTCATGCGGAAGGACTTTGGGCTTGCTGTCGACACGGCGAAGAGGCTGGGTGTCACGCTGGTGCTGGGGGATCCGGGGCTGGCGACGTATACGGGCGCCATGAACGATCCCCGCTGCAGGGACTTGGACTCGAGAGTGGTCTACCGCTATCTGGGCGGGCGAGATGATTGGAAGAAGGACTTTGATGACGTCGATTGAGGCATGGGCACTTGCATTGGACCTGGAGCTGACGGTGTTTGGGGATAGGGTAGAAGGGCACGCAGCGGGGTCGTTCAGTCATGTATGTATTTCTCTCAGTAATACAGTACTAGGACAAAAGTCTGCGCGAAATTAAGCGAGACGCGTCAAAACGCGCAACACGCGTCACACCTCTCCTCCTTGCATACCACCTTATGCCTCCACAACGCACTCCTTTACAAGAGCTCTTTGGCGAGCATAATAAGAATCATGAGTTCTCTCCATACCAACGTGGAATGCTGGCTGCCGCGCGTGCAATGGGTCACAGAACCACCTGGATTTCAAAGCAGCTACACACGCCTGAATCGTCAATTCGCACCACCCTCTCCCGCGCGCCATTACGCAACGAAGGACGCTCACAACTACGTTCCGGCAGGCCAAAGGTCCTCTCAGATCAAGACCAAAGGCATATCTTACGCATCGTACGGAATAATCCAAAGTTCACCTATTAGGAGGTCAGAGAAGCCACAGGCGTAACCTGCTGTGCCCGTACCCTCTCACGGTTCCTGGACACCTATAATATCAAGAAATGGCGCGCTGCAGGCCGCCCAGAGCTACGTGAGGAGCACGTAGCAATCAGGCTTGCCTGGGCGCTTGAGCATGTGGACTGGACTGAAGCGCAATGGGCTAAGGTTATCTGGTCAGATGAGTGCTCTGCAGAGCGTGGCAAGGGCGAAGAGAGGGAGTGGGTTTTTCGCACACCATGCCAGAAGTGGGACCCAGGTATGATCCAGCCATATAAAAAGGGTAAGGATATATCTATTATGGTATGGGCAGGCTTCTCTGGCAAGCGTGGGAGGTCACCCTTACACGTAATGATACGTGATCCGTTATCCAAGAGGGGTGGCTACTCAGCCGACTCCTATCTTGAAGTACTAGAGCAAAATATACCAAAGGTTTGGCGCAGAGGCATGCTATTCATACAGGATAATGCGCCTATCCATACAGCTATTAAAGTACGCGATTAGTTCACCCAAAAGCGTGTTAATATGATAGACTGGCCACCATATAGTCCAGATCTAAATCCTATCGAACACCTCTGGTTTCACCTTAAGGCTATGGTCTTAAGGCTCTATCTAGAGCTTAGTGAACTACGTGGAAATATAGATTATATTAGAGAGAAGCTTGGGTAGGCATTATAAGAGGCGTGGAAGGCATTACCACAGTTATTATTTGATAATGTACTAGGTAGTATGAAGCGGAGGTGTGAGGCAGTTATCCAGGCAGAGGGCTGGCATACGAAGTACTAGTATAAAACCAAGGCGAAAATCGATCTCCCTGGTCAATTCTGACTTAGTAGTAGCTTACTACGAGCTTCAGGAAGCGTGCATTGAGAAAAGGCGACTTTGGTTTTCATTGGGGTGATCGCCTTGGTACGCGACTCGCGCAGACTTTTGTCCAGTGATTGTATATGTCTTTCCGAACGGCAGATTCCCGGAGCGCCAGCATCGTTGAGACGTTCCTTGCATTCAGGGTCTCCAGGCGGCCTTGCACACTGACTCGATCAATCGCGAAGTTAACCCACCTACACAACCTCAAAACAGCAGTCCTGAAGCTTATCAACTGATGGAGATCCTCAAGTAGAGAGCCACAGGCCCACCTCCTACCCAAAACAAACAATCCGATCTCGGATGCGTTTCACAGTTATGAAAACACCCATGCCACGCGCGCGTTGAAGACCTCGGCGCCCCGCACACCTACCCCACCCGCGTCCAAAACAGCTTACCCAAAACGTCATACAGGAAGGTGAGGAGCCCGCCAATCAACCAGCCACGATTCACGCTGTGTGGATCGGTTGCTACATTAATAGCCGGACGCATTCGTTCCACAGCTATATCCGATCCGACGGAGCAGCATGTAGAAGCGTGGCCACAGCCAAAGAAGCTTATTTCCCCGGATTTTGTCGACCCGTGAACCTTCCTTCGAAGCCGCATTGCACACGGCAGGCCCATCCCATCGGAAGGCGAACTAGAAAGCAGTTGGTTTCCCCGCGTCTCTTCCTGCACTTCGATCTGCGTTTTCTCGCCGTTGACCAACTGCTTGAACAACACACACTTGTACATTGGCACCATTCCACCCCCACACACCCCGCTACTAGACTGCATCACGGAACCTCAGCATCCCGTGCATTCCGCCCGCAACCGCCTTTCCTTACCCCGCCACCGTGAAGCAGCTTTACAAGCAAGACCAGGCAGACAGGAAGCGAAGCAGAAAAGAATAGAGAGAGAGAGAGAGAGAGAGAGAGAGAGAGAGAGAGAGAAAGAACCAAAAGAGCCGGGAATCCCCCAACGATGCCCATCAGCAGCGTCATCATCTCCGGCGCCGGCCCCTCCGGCCTCCTCCTCGCCCTCCTCCTGGCCCGCCACCCAACGACAACAGCAAACCCCATCCACATCACGCTCTTCGACGCCGCGAAAGGCCTCGACCCCCGCCCGCGCGCCGCCTACTACGGCCCCGCCGCCGTGCCCGTGCTCGCCCGCGCCGGCGTCCTGCAGGACATCCGCGCGCGCGGCTTCGACCCGCGCTGGATGACGTGGAAGCGGCTGTGGGACGCGGGTGTGCACGAGGAGACGGGCGGCAACGGCGCGGAGCTGTTGGGGATGATCGACCTGGACTCGGGGGCCGACCGGCAGGCGTGTCTGGCGCTGGACGAGCTGGGGGCGCTGCTGGTGGAGCATCTGGCGGGGCGGGCGAACGTCGAGATCGTCTGGGGCGCGAGGGTGGTCGGGGTGGGACAGGAGGAGGAGGAGGAGGAGGAGGAGGAGGGTGGGAGCGCGTGGGTGGAGGTGGAGCGCGAGGGCGAGGGCGGGAGGCGGGAGCGGCGGGAGGCGGACTACGTGGTCGGGTGCGATGGGGCGAGCAGCCAGGTGCGGAGGCTGTTGTTTGGGGAGAAGAACTTCCCGGGCAGGACGTGGGACGAGCAGATCGTCGCGGCGAACGTGAGCTTCCCCCTCCACTGCCTTTCTGCGGACAGAGTGCAAGGGGGTGGTGGATGATGATGGGAGGCATGGCTGACACGCGCGCAGGTCAACTACGACTTCACCAAGTGGGGCTACCACGACATCCAGTTCTTCATCCACCCGGAGCACTGGCACATGGTCGCCCGCCTGTGCGGCCCGCCGCGCGAGTACTGGCGCGTCTCCTACGGCGAGCGCTCCGGCCTCACCCACGCCGAGCTGCTCGAGCGCGTGCCCGCCAAGTTCGAGGCCATGCTGCCCGGCCACCCCAAGCCCGGCGAGTACGAGGTCGTCGGCTTCAGCCCGTACCGCGTGCACCAGCGCCTCGCGCCGAGCATGCGCGTCGGCAGGATCATGCTGGCTGCGGACGCGGCGCATTTGTGCAATCCCTTGTACGTGCCGTAGTCCTCACTGCCCCTCCCCTTTAACGGGGAGCTTTCCCCAGCAACACCATGGAGAACATCAGCAAGCACTGACGCGGAACAACAGCGGCGGCCTCGGCCTCACCGGCGGCATCGTCGACGTCGGCGGCCTGTACGACTGCCTCGCCGGCATCCACGACGGCCTGGCCGACGAGTCCATCCTCGACGTCTACAGCGACGTGCGCCGCGCCAAGTGGACCGACATCATCGACCCCATCTCGAGCGAGAACATCCGGCGCCTGTTCGCGCAGGACCCGGAGCGCGCGGCCGAGACGGACGAGTTCCTCCAGCTGATCAACCGCGTCGAGCGGGACGAGGAGCTCAAGAAGGAGTTTCGGGCGGTGAGCGCTTTTTTTTTTTCTTTCACTTTGATGCGTCACTTGAGGCTCTGCGGCAATTACCCGCAGTCGGATGATCATCCTTGCGCACTTTCCGCCTCCGTGTTTCCTACTCTCTCTCATCTCTCTGTCGCGCATGCTCCTCCACTATGCGGGCGAAATCGGAGCGAGAGGAAAAGAGACGTGCTGACGTAGAAGCGGGTCCGTCGTTGGATGGACCCGCGCGCCGGCGCCACCAGAACTTCCATGCGATCCAGTACGATTTCAAGCAGCATTACCGCAATGCGGCGAAGGCAACGGAGACGACGGGGCGGTGAGAGCAAGGGGAGGATGTGGATGATACCGAGAGTAGCGGAGGCATTGCGGTGAGAAGGTGATGTGTGTCTTGGAGGGGGGAACCGTTGGCTGAGGGAAGGAAGGAGTGAGAGGTTGAGTGAGCGAGGAGGGAGTGACAGGCTTCGCGCAACCGGCGCCTTGCGAAAATTTTTGCGGATCAGGCTTCACTGTGGGTTTTCGCGATGGGGCGGCGGGTAAGCGCTCAGGCTTTCGTTGTCGTCGTCGTTGTCGCGCGTTTCGGAGACGTGGAGTTCCGGTGGTCTGAGTCTCGTGCGAGTTCGGGGGCAGAGAAGATTTCCCTCTTCGTGCCGGCAAGTGGAGGCCGGGTTGATTAGCTGGTAGCGCCGGTTGCGCTGGACTCAGTTATCTGGCTTCTACATGTCAGCGTCCTTGGAAAAAGCATATTGCATGCAAGAGTACGGGAGACGACGGTTATGGTGTGGACAACGTGGGGGACGGGAGTGAATCGAAAGCTTGTGTGAACGTCGAGCGGCCAATGATTGTGTGCAAACTTTCGTAGCGTGACTCGCGGGCATCTGATCGAACGTTGGACAGAGAGGTAGCAGTTTGACCGGTCTGGTGTTGTGGTGGCGGACGTGATCGCGTATGCTTGGCCTTGCTGCAAGCCACAGCATCGACCAACCGCAAGCGAGAGCACGAGATTTGGCAGACTCGCTCGCACATCAGGTCGGCAAAGCGGTCTACTCTCAGCCTTGCCCTAAGAGTAGCTTTTCTTGTTTTCTTTGCACCTTCCATCTTGCTTCTTTTCGTTTTGAGGCCATCGCGAGCACACCACGCCGCCTGAACACGCCACCGTCACGGACAACTGCTTCCCAGAAGACAGGGTTTCGCAACAACGATGTTCTCGGCGTGGGGAAGGAGTAGAATCAGAAACACAGGAGATTGAGAGATTCATCTCTGTCTACTTTGCTTCCCGGTTGGACCCGATGGCTCGGACCGCAAAAGCTATGGAGACAAGGAAAAAGAAAAGAAGGGGAAAATAAATTGGGGAAAATCTGGGTCTAGCATCTGCCTGCGTCTGACTCGCTAAAGGGCGTGCTGGAAACGATCAGGGCATGGCTGATCTAGAGTTACGGCGACTTTTTGTGGCTGCTTCGTAGAGAGTGATGGCAAAACCACCTGGCGAAGTTGCGGAGGGAAGCGAGTACAGCACTTGTCTCCAATGCTGCCGCTCGCCTCTCTGCTACACTGCTGGCGATCTGCTATCCCCCAGGGTTGCGATATTCGCACGCGGGCAGGGCCGATGACAGCGAGGCAAAGGGTGCGGATCCCTGCGCGTGGGCGCATTTACGGTGCGGCTCGGCAGCCGATACGCGCACAGGCGACGAGAACAAAGGGCGATGATGGCCAGGGTTTTTTCGTGATTTTTAGCCGGCGCGCAGATACGTGGCTTGCGACCGGGAATAGAAACATTCTGGACGCTTTTTTTTTCCCGCGCATGATGGGCACTGATGGAGCCGCGACCCAGTAATCTCACCGCGTTCCGAAGATAACACAAACCGCTTCCTGCGACCGGTCGAGGCGACCGGTACGGGTTGGGATGCGTGTGCAGATGCGCGGTCGAGATGGGATGCGCGCGGCTTGCAGTAGGTGCGTGGGAGGAGCAGGCGGGCTGCAGCAGGCGATAGGGAAAGTTGCCTCGTTGGGCGATGAGGCAAGAGGGCAAGGTTGCGCAGGCTTGATTGCATGACGGGCGAGACAGTGCCCTGATGCTTACGAGTCGGCCGGTGAAGGGCGGGAGCTGCAGAAAAATCGGAAGCGGGGTCAAAGACGGGCGCTTTGCGTTGCTTTCGCTTGGAGGACGTAGCGGGGGGCGGCGCGCGTCTTGCGGTCGCGAAATCTTCGAGTTTGGATGGCTGGATGGTCGTGGTGTTGAGGATTGTTGGACGGGTGCTCGTGTCGCTCCGGCGTGGATTGACGATCGTGAAGTGCGCGGCGCGCGGGCCTCCCGGCAGCCGGGATGGTGGCGCAGGTAGGGGCTGGGCCGCTGACAGGGGTGCATGTTGGGTGATCCTCAGACAACTTCGCCTTCGTCCATGATGCTCAGCTCACCCGGCACCGGGTGTTGTCGGGCACGCCGCCCAGCGACAACAACACGCGCAGATGACCTGGGAGTCTTTTGCTCGAAGCTGAGGCCATCCAGAGAAAATAGGTTTCGGTATATAAGAATCCAACCGATGGCGACGACACTCCTCCTTTTCCCTCCATCATCACAAAGACATTTCAAGAGCTCATCAAGAGTATCCGATCACATCAATTACACATCAACATCAACAACGCATCAATCCTCAACCAACCACCAAACCACCAAACCACAACCACCGCGACAATGACCACACCACACTGCTGCACTGCCGAAGGCCACTGCCGCGCCCAGCGCTTCGAGATGGACGCCCTGAACGCCCGCGCTGCCTGGGAAGCCGAAAAGGCCGCCATCGTCTCCTACGAGGACGGATGGGTAAGCATCTACCACGCTCTCTACTGCCTGCCAAGCGGTTACTAACTTTCGTGGGCTCTAGGACCGCTGGGACGGCCCGATTTGGCCGTGGCGGGAAACCAATAAGCCCGCGTCGCAACAGAAGAAGGAGAACAACACTACAACCTTGGCTCCGCCTCGTCCGGAACTGAGCCGCAGCTCCAGCACGAACTCGATCGGCAGTGCTACCAGCGGCGCTAGCCTCTGGACGCAGGGGTCCACGCATGCCTGCTCGAGATGCGGGCACGGTGGCGCCACGAGCCATCTTTGAATGGTGTTGTGGAGAGAGAGAGAGAGAGAGAGAGAGAGAGAGAGAGAGAGAGAGAGAGAGAGAGAGAGAGAGAGAGGGAGAAGAAGAACCACCTGTTTCCAATTCTGGAGTTTGCATTTCGGAATAGGGCTTTCTTGGGCACTGGAGTTTCAAAAGGCGTTTTACGAGATTCCCTTGGTCTTAATGATCGAGTCGGACGAATCAGGCACTTGGGTTTTTGATGAACTGTCATTGGCGGATCGTGATGGTAGAGAAGAATTCAGCGAAGGATCGACCTTGGGATGGTAGATAAGATCTCATCTTCTGGACATGGCGAACCGGAAGAATTCGGAAATCGATTTCAACATTTCAATTTCAAATTAGAGACTACATTGAGATACAAGCAAAATAACCAGCAGCTTCGGGAGCAAGCCGCTGAGCTAGCATCTACCAAGGTGAAGATTAATTGTTCTACAATCTGAGAGGGCTCTGATTCACAGATTGGGTGTAGTTGATCTAATGACGGACTGGCAAGGATGGGGTGCCCTGCCACTTGTGAGTAGGTATCGTCAGTCATTCATTGCTTTCAGTACACCAATTGAGATTGGGCAAGAGTGATTGGGGCAGGCATCAACTCTGGCGAGTGGTGGACAACCCAACCGAAACCTTGCCTAATCATCCTTCACTGGACGGCATAGGTGTAAACTGAAATTCACGTCACAAAGCATGAACAGAGGAGTAGTGGTGGTGAAGACCAGTTCGAAGACTGGTAATGGTTTGATATTTACAGAGATTATAGATGATTCGCTTGAGAAACCCGAAAATTCAAAACTCCAATCCCATCAGGCCGTAGCCATCTCTATCGCAGCAGCTTAACATATGTCTTGAATGAACAAATGCAGCAACTCTGTGCGAGCAGATGAATCTGTAATGGAAACGACTCCGCTCTTTCGAGCATTAAGTATTTCTTGTCCGGGTGTATTTCAACGCCAGACGCCCTTCCGTCCTTTTTTCCCGATCCGAATGCCGTGATATCCCAGGTTGGCGGGGGTATCGATTGATTAAAAGTCCACGTTGGTTGTTTCGGAATATTGTTATTTAGACGTGGATGGTGGCCTTGCCGTGACCACACTGGGTGCAGGCAGGGGTGGCAGAGGCGTGCCACTCGGAGCTCTCAGACGAGATGGTCTGGATAGAGGAGCAGGAGGTGGAGGCGCGGACGAGAGCCGGGCGCTTCAGGGCCTCAAGGCTCTTGTTGGCAGGAGCCTCGGGCTTGTTGGTGGAGCGCCAGTCCCAGACGGGGCCATCCCAGGAGTCCCAGTTCTCCTCGTAGGAGGTGATGGCGGCCTTCTCGGCCTCGAAGGCAGCGTTGTCGAAGCTCTTGGCAGACATTGTGATTTTTGGTGTTGTGGAGGAGATTTGTTTGTGAAGAGAGGAAGGTTGTCTGGAGATTGGATTGATGGAGAGAGGATGTCTGGAGACGAGGAGGGAGTCTGGCCTTGATGGCTCCCAAATATATACGGAGCTGGGCGGCGATAAGGGCGGCCATAGCTTGCAGCTAATTAGGAATCCGCCGGCTCTGTGATCTCGCTAGCAGCTGGCGGAAGGAGAGACGGCAGGCCCAGAATTGGCCAGACAGAGATTTTCTGTGGAGAGTGACCATGCCGCCCCTGTTCGGCGTCCAAGCTCCAGGTCATCAGCGGCTGCGCCGTCGCGCGCCCGGCCTGGGAAATTTGGCGTGGCGGCGTAGATCCGCCGCAGGGACCCTGCCCACCTGCGCTCGACCTGCCCTGTCAGCGCGCCCACGCCAGCCCATCGCGACAACGTCCGCCGAACACGCTGCCATCTCGCCATCCCACCTCGGCACTCCGTACCTCCGCATCCCCCGTCGTGATGTCCCCAAACGGCAGTGAAGCGCAGCGAGTGCCGCCGGGGCGCCCCCGCCGAGCCGCGCGAGAAAAAGCTTCCAAGGCAGACGCACCGTAGTGGAGTCGCCGACTCCACCCTCTCCGCTTTTCGCCCGCCGGAGATCCATCGCCGCGCGCATCCCGAGAAAGCGCCTCCAACGCTCCCCGTTTTTGCTGTGTTGTTGCCTGTCGCTTTTCGCCGCTGCCGACCACGCCGACCTTTTCTCCGCGGCGACTCGAGGCCGGCGTGGGCCGCGGCCGGGCTCGGAGCCGCTCGTGCGATTCTGCACCGGCATTCGTCAGCAGCAGCGAACAGCCGACCGCTGCAACCGGGACGCAGCAGCTTGTCTGCAGCGCCTTCTTCGCGCGGCGTCAGGGCGGCAGCTCGCGTGCATGAGTGATCTGCAGGCCAAGATTCCAGAAGGAATTCCTTCCGCCGAGGCGGGCCCAAGAAATAAAATATATCCGGGCGGTCATCGGACGGACGCCACTCGCGTGTGCCTCGCTGCAGCGCGGAACGCCAGCCTTGCATAGCCGGACGCCACCCCAAGCCCTCTGATTCGGCCGCACCGCCCAAGGGGCTGCCGCGCGCTGTCACCGCCGTTGTCGGTCCACTGCTCCAAGCTGCAGCTGCAGCTCATCCTGCTCGCCTCACGGACCCTGATCCAAGTCGCATCCAGGCACTGTTGACGTGATTGACGCCCCCCAAGCTTCGTGTTGAGTGCGCCAGCGCAGCGACGGCCTGGTAAAGATACCTGCCACCTTACCGTCTGCCGGCAAGATGCGCGACCTGCTTCACCGCACCTTGCTGGCGAGGCAGGCGACGCGAGCGACCGAGGTTTGCCTTGCCGGCGAGACCTGCCGTCGCTGGCTGACGCTCGTGCGATACGAATTCGTCTCTTCCTTGCTTACGAGCATCGCTTCCACCTCGCCGCTGTCCTCTGGTCATCTGACCAACGCCTTCTGCCTGGTCGTTCCACGCTGGCCAGAGAATCACGAACGCTGTCGCTGCCATCTCGAAAATTCGAGCGAATCTGACATGGACATAGCTCCATACATGCGGGCGCCTGGTCACAGCTCCAGCAACCGCGGGGCCGCCGCTGTCATCTCCACATATCCTTATTCGGGTTCGACCGACCCCGGAGTCGGCTATCGTGAGCTTCCGCTTTAGGAAACGACCGGGGGGCAGCGTGGTCCAGAACCTTTCGTCGCAGGAGATCATAGCTCCACCGGGGAATGCCTTGCCGTCCGCCCCGGCTAAATCTGCCCCAGATTTTCGAACATTCCATCGCGGAGAGGGCAAGTTCGTCTCACGTTCCTCTCACCACCACCGTCCCGCTCATGCAGATTCTGGGCTGCCAACGTCTAAAAGTGCACTCGCGGTCGGCCCCCCGCAACACCACCTGCGGCCCATTTGCAGACCGCTGTTTGCTTCCGGACCCCTCGATTCCACCCTCGATGGCTCGTTGGGCGCTTGTTTCCGCTGATTTCCGCGCTTTTCTCCGCCCTTCGCCCACGCGCTTCGCTGGGCCCATGGTTACGAACGAGATGCCAACGCGGCCCAGACCGGATTTCCAGCGAAACGGGCAACGTGCTCCTGTCTACTCCTGCCGGTGTCTCATCATCCCACTTTGTCTCGGATTTGCGGGAAGGGAAATTCCTGACGTGGCGTCGTCATGCGGCGCAAGTCCCAGCGCATCGGATCCTCCCTTTGTCACCTCAACACCAGACCGTTGTTGCCTGCCCGCCAAGGTTTTCCGAATGGGGATATCGGTGATGATTAACTCCGGACGTGCACCTGTACCAGAACATTCTGCTTTTAAGCTACTGACCACATCGAAAAGGAATTATTTAGCTCTGACAATAGTACTTGTCTAAAATTCGGCGCACTTGGTAAGTAAGCTTCTCGTTCCTCTTTACTTCTTTTCTCCACGTTTTCCCTCTTTTGTTTTTCTCTTTGTCTCCTCACGCCAAACCCAATTGCCTCTTGACAACAGTCATCACCGAGCCACGTAGCTATGACACAGATCCGCCGGACCCAAGCCGAGAAGTCAGCATGATCACACGATCAACAGAAAAAAAAAAAATTCCCAACGGTACGGGCGACGCAGCGACATCCATGCTCTCCACACGACCGGTCTAGGCCACACACGTCCACCCATGCCCTTCCACGTGGTTCCTATTTCTGTTGTGAACAACGCACGAGAGAAGAAATTCTGCCAGGCGGAGACTCATTGACCTCCTTCCGCTGTGGGTCCTACCTGCATGATGCCTCAGTCTCCTTCCGATCCTCCTCAACAATTTCCGAGCGAAGAGCGCAGGAGGCTTGTGCGCGCGCGGGCTTCGGGGAAGATGGGGAGGGGAGGAAACGAGGACCTCGGTCACACGACCAGCGCCTGATTGAGATGGGACATGGTCTCTCCGGCCTTTGGGCTTCGATCGAAGAGGGAGAAGGGGAAAGGGAAGGCAGCACAGGCACCCGTTCATCTCGGCTACCGGTGCTTTGACTTCATGAAAGGGCGCAGGCGCACCGGCCATCTTTCCAGCGACTGCGGTCGGCTGAAGGGCGAGGACGGAGAGATGGCGTTGCTAAGGATAGGTGAGTACCGTGCGGTAGGTCTTTCATGGTCTCTGCGCGAGTCACGCGATGACGTAGACGTTTTGTTTTTGCACGTCGGCGCGGATATGGTGGGCGTTCAATGTGCATTGCTGGCAGCTCGCTCCATGTCTGCCGTCATACGTTCCTGCGTCATCTGTCTTCATACTTGGCGCTGCATGGGCGGGAGCCTCATCTTCCCCTTCCCGAGCCTCCAAGCCCATGCGCACACGAAGAGCGAGATATCAAAGAAGCTGAACACGAGCGACCCCCCCCAAAGACAACGGCGTGATACGTCCACGCGTCGTCGGGCGTGATGCCCACCTTGCTGACCGCGATCGCCCACGGCAGCACCCAGAGGATGTTGGACGCCAGCGACTGGTAGAGGTACCACAGCGGTCGGGTGGCCAGGAGGAGCGTTGCTAGCTGCGTGCTGAGGGCGTAGAAGATGTACGTTCAGTCGATTGTCTGTTCAGGTGTCAGCGTAGTCGAGCAGTATGGAACTCGTTTTTTTCTCCAATGCGTACCCTCCACATCTTCTCGGTGATGCGCGACACGTCTTCCGTGCCGGACAGGTAGTATGCGAAGCGCCGCGCCCCCCAGCGCGCCAGGAAGACGCACAGCGGCACCTCGAACAACAGCGCGATCGAGCAGGACTGCAGCACCGGCCCCATCAACTCTAGCCAATCCGTCAGAACGAGCGCTTTTTCCCGCGCCAAAAGTCTCGCGTCCTGGAACGGGCAGAAGGAAAACTCACCAAGCATGTCCCGCCTCGTCGCGTTCTCACCCCTCGCCCGCCACGCCCCCCACGCGTGCCCGACGAACGCCAGCGACGTCGCCTCGAGCGCCTGCACCGGCACCATGACCAGCCCCCACCGCATCGTCGTGAAACACCCCCCACGCCGTCGCGTACGCGTTGCCCATGGCCACGATCCCGCTCACCAGCCACAGGTACAGCGCGTTGCGCACGCCCCGCCGGCGGGCCGTCATGAGCAGGAAGTAGGCCTGTGAGGGGGAGAAACTCGTTCAGTCTGTTTCTTCGTGGCGATGACGAAAGGGGTTTCCTGCTTACCAGCCCCGCGAACGCCGCGCTCAGGTCGCAGGCCAGGCGCACGCCGGCCTGCGTGGCAAGGCCGGGGTTCGCGGACGGCGCGCGCACGCGGAAGAGCGAGAGGAGGAGCAGGTCGAGCGCGATGTTGAGGAGGAATTTGGCGCTGCTGAGGAGTAGCGGCACGTCGGGCCGGTCGAGCGCGCGGGTCGCGGTGGCGACGGCGACCTCGATGGCCGAGGCGAGGCAGCTGGAGGAGGAGATGCGGATGTAGCCGATGGAGGCGCGGCGGCGAGGATGGTGAGGGAGAGGAGGAGGCCGAGGAGGGTTTGGGTGAGGATGAGGGTGTGGGTGAGGGTGAGGGTGAGGGTGAGGCGCTGAGGGAGGGGGAGGGTGGTGTGGTTGCCTGGGTGAGGAGGGCGTTAGAGTGCCTTTTTAGGGAGGTTGGAAAGCTGTACCGAAATTGAGCCAAGAGGCGCGGGGGAGGCCTTCGTTGATGACTTCGGCGACGACGGTGATGTACTGGTGCGGTTCGTGTCAGCGTGCTGGATGTTCTTGGTAGAGGAAATTGGAAGGTGAGTGGTACATGCTGTGTAGGCGTCGGTGGTAGCGACGAGCGAGGTGGAGATGTTTGCGACCCAGAGCTTGGAGAGAGTGGCGTACAGGGCAGGAAGGACGAAAGAGGCGAGATTGAAAAGCAGAGCACCGGGGTAGCTGGTGATTGAAAAAGAGGGTGAGTGATATCCCTGGTTCTAAGTACGAGGTTGTCTTCTTTGCTCACCGTTGTCGGCTCCATTTCTTGACAGGCCTCTCGTTGATGTTGGGAGGATGTGGTGCATCACTGCTACTTCCGCCAGGTCCTCTTCCTACTTGGACGACGATGCTATTCTTCGGGGAGGGCATTCTCCAGTTGAGTCAATGGGTCTTCAGGAAGCCTCAGCGAGTCACTCTGGAATGAATTACCTTTCCAATTGACGCC
Source organism: Botryosphaeria dothidea (assembly GCA_011503125.2). Lineage (NCBI taxonomy): Eukaryota > Fungi > Ascomycota > Dothideomycetes > Botryosphaeriales > Botryosphaeriaceae > Botryosphaeria > Botryosphaeria dothidea. The sequence continues at coordinate 1,506,053 of WWBZ02000040.1, read as the reverse complement.
GCTGAGGTTGAGATGCAGAGACGGGCAAAGTGGGGTTGCCAAGGTAGGTAGGTAGTCAGCCCTAAGCTAAGTCCATGCGATTGCATCTCTCCCGTGCTTGGCGACACGGCAGCAACCCGCTTATCATAGGCGCTTCGATATTTGCATAGGGTGCTCGATGCCCGTTCGCTTGCTCGAGAAACTAAAAGACACGGTTCTCACGAAAATGAAACATGGTGTTTGCGAGGCAAGACCGCCAGCGTCCTCCTAAAATGTGACCTGCCGGTGGATATTTCCAAAGGAGGGTGTACTTAGGATGTCATATATAGTGCCTAGGGCCATAGGCCAGGCATCTCACAACTTAGTACTTGTACCTAATTGCCATTCTCTTCTACGTTAGCGTTCGTGTTGCACAGCCCCTCTTAGTATTTCTCGGTCTAGTTTAGCGCAAGGCTGAGCTGAGGCAGCCCCAAGGCAACCACGCCAGATATCCGTGAGTCAAATCCACCAAATGATCCGCGTTTCCATCGACGTTTCGTTGGTGCCTGCCTCAAAAACGTCTTTGTTGACGGTTGGCTTTGCCTCAGAACAAGGTTGACACCGAGACAGCATGTTCTGCTCCCAGTCCATATATACAAAGAACCTGCCTCGCACCCACAGATCCGCTTTACGAAAATCAATCTTTTACAGATTTGCTAGGAATACAAACTGCTTCCCAGGAGTCTTCTCACCATACCACTCTTCGAATTCAACCATGTCGCCCAAACGGGATACGAGGCGCTCTGCCAGAGCAGCAGAGACCCAGTCAGATGCGCTACAGGCTCAAGCAAGAACACAAGTGCCTCAAGGAGGAACCCCATCAGGGCCTGACACATCTCGTCCATTTCCCAGCGGTCCCTCATTGGCGTCTCTCGGCCCGTTGCAAACGACACCCTCCAGCCATCAATCCCCCCATGCGTTCACACCAGATCCGAAGACTCTGAAGCTCCCACCGCGTCCCCCTCCAGCCGGCGAGCTACCAGCACCACTGGATTTTCTCACGCCATCAAAATTCAAAGGCGTATTCCCCCTCTCGACCAACAGCATCGAGAACTTCCCGCCAGCGCAAATCGAGCAGGACGCCCTCTCCACCCGCGTCGTCCTGCACCCACGCATGCCGCTCCTCCTCGACGTCTTCCTCCAGCACAAGCGCGCCCACGGCTCCGACCACGAAAAGCACCTCTACCACACCATGACCTGGCCGCAGCTCGCGACACGCATGATCGAAAAACGCCCCCTCTGCTTCGTCCAAAGCAACGACCGAACGCGCCTCCGCAACAACCGCTGGATCGGCGCGCAGCACGCCGAATGGGACCGCGTCGGCACGCACGCCCAGCACCTGAACACACACCTCACGCTCGACGCCTACCTGTCCTACGACGAGATCATGCTGTCCTCGCTGCTCGCCGCGTCCGGCCCGTCCTTCTTCATCAACAGCGGCAACCGCGCGAACCACGGCGTCCCCGCGCACGCCGGCGTCGCGCACGAGCACCGCGGCATCATGGTCGGCCTCGTCGGCCCCCGCTTCGAGCGCGACGCCCAGCACGACAGCGCCATCATCTGCCGCCCGCAGCGGCCCGGCCGCGCCGCCGACGGCCGCATGGATCCGCGCGTGCGCCGCATCGTCCAGCAGTGGCTGCTGCCCGGCGTCGACCTCGACGCGCGCCGCGACGAGCGCTACGTGTTTGGCGACTTCGACGAGGAGATGTACAAGGCGCGCCTGCGCGTGTCGTTCGACCTGCTGCTGCTGGAGACGGAGGCGCGGGCGCGGGCGGCCGGGAGGGATGCGGTCGTGCACGTTGTCGGGTTGGGGTTGGGCGTGTGGAGGTTGCATTCGGCGCAGAATCGGTGGTACGTCGAGGCGTTCGCGGAGAGCTTGAGGGAGCTGGATCTCGAGCGTATCTCGGTCGTTGAGTTTGGCTGGATCAGTGAGGTGCCGCCCGCGACGAAGGAGGCGATCAGGGAGGCGGCGAGGGAGAATGTGATTGATGTGCGCTTCACTCAGGCGGATCCGTGCAGGAAGCTGGTTGGGGAGGATGAGGGGAAGCTGCTCGTTGTCACCTGGGCCTGGGATGGCAATTCGTACGTGGGGAATGAGTATTGGAACCAAAGCTTGAGCGCCAGTGGCGATCCTGCGGCCGTCTGCTTCTCGACTATTGGGGAGCTGATGAACCCGGATATCAACCCTTTCGCCCATAGGGTCATGGTGGTTGGTGTAGGTAATGAGGAACAGTAACAGAAAGGACGACAATATTGTCGTGCATAGATGGATATTAAATATGCGTCACAGATTTCGTTGGCAAGTAGAGACTTGTTTTGTCTTCCTTGATCAGCAATAATGGCATTCAGCAAGTGGCTACATTATGTAACTCAGTCGAGCCAAGACCTAACTAGCAAGGATGGGTATAACTCATATGGGTTTGTTTATCGGAGTTCATCGAAATTAGCCAACCCCAGATATATAAAGCGATTTTACAATACATAGGGCATCCTACTTTCTCTTCAAGAGTGTATTAGATTCTTCGTGCCGGCCATGTCGGAGAGCCCTCCGAAACTTTTCCTATGCAAGGCTTTAGGGCCAAGGGGGCCAATGTAGTACAGAGGGGTATTACAGCTGACCACTAGCGCGAAGTGTTTTCCCCCCACGCGTCAGAGGCCTGTCGACCACCAAAACGAGCGAAATCATGCGGTTCCGACCAAATCGGATACAGTGGCCTCCGGTAAATCAAACCAGAAAATATCACCTGCATTGATTTTCCCCCACATTTGACGTAAATAGCGGGCCGGCGGCATTCAACAAGACTGCACGTCTGACGTGTACAATTCTCAGCCTCGTCCCACCCACTGCGAGTTTAAAAGCTGAGCCTCATCGTGAATTTTAACTTCGGGGATTCACCACAATACAACCCTTCTGTGTTCTTGTGAGACTGGTTGAAAGTTTCTGAGTCAGAACTCAGGTGAGCTTTCCAAGGATAGACACTGCACTTGACATTGATTCGGTGTCGCTAAACCAAATGCCAAGTTTTAGTCGGCGAATATTTCGACTGCGCTTCCTCGACATCTCTTCGACGACGAAGATCGCAGCCTCAGGAAGGCCCCGTAAACATGGATATCATAGAAGCAGCAATTGCTGGCAATCGAGGTTATGTGAAGGAATTGCTACTCAGACCAAATGTTTATATCAACACTGCAGATAATAATGTTCGGACGCCGCTGTCTTGGGCCGCCCAATATGGACACGAGGCAGTCGTTCGACTTCTCCTGGAAAACGAGGCAGATCCTGATCTTCTGGACAATGCCTGGCGGTCTCCGTTATCGTGGGCTTCAGAATACGCACAGAACACAGTCGTGAGAGCCATTTTAGAGTTGCATACAAGAAAAGGGAGAGCTCTAGGGTTGGATACACCAGACGAACACGGTCAGACTCCACTGTCATATGCAACAGGATGTAGTTGGTATACCTATGAACTAGAAGAAAGGCGCCGACGTGACAAGTTCTTTGACCCGACCGCAGCATCAAGAGATCTAGACAACCGCTATCTGCCACAATCTCGTGAAACCGAGCGCGAAGCGATTGTAAGGCTTCTTCTACCAGTACAAGCGGACCCAAGCTCGAAGGATGAGGATGGCCGGACTCCACTGCATTGGGCAGCACACACCGGCCAGACAAAAATAGTGGGGTTGTTCTTGGAGGGTAGTAAAAGTTCAGATCCCAAGAAAGATACTGCGACAACGCAGCCCTCCCTGGATGAGCAGGGCCATAACGCCAAAGCAAGTGAATTTTCTTTCACTTCAATTGACATCGATCCAAATATGAAGGACACTGATGGGGAAACGGCCTTATCTCTCGCTGTTCGAAACAGCCGCGAGGCAACAGTCAGACAGATACTTCAACATTCAAAGATCGACCCTAACATCAAAAATGAATTTGGAGAAACTCCCATTTTTCACACCATTCAAGACTGGTATGAAATCCCCAAAGAAAAGTTCGCAGCTATAGCCAGAGAACTCCTCCAGCACCGAGCCATCGACCTTAACACGAAAGACTGTTCTGGGGAGACTCCACTCTGCCGTGCTTCAGTCAAAGGATGCGAACTTATCGTCGGAGAACTCCTTCGACATCCGGAGGTCGACCCGAACATGAGCGATGATCACGGACGGACTCCACTATTGCTTGCCCTTGAAAAGCAGCGTACGGCCACGGTCGAAACTGATGGAAATTGAGATCAGCTGTAACCTGATCTGCAACACTAATGTATCAATTTCTGATACACTAGTTGATGCGTTGTGGTAACAATTCTGTTTTTGATATTTGCTATTAGTCTGATGATTTTTCAACTACTTCTATTTAGTTGCAGATAGTCTCTAGTCACTTAAGAATTCAGTCATTCATTTACTCATTATGATTGATTCACCAATTTCATTTCATTAGAAACACTTCTTCAGCATCCGAAGATCGACACTTGTACTGGTGATAGTGCGGGACGTAAACCAGTATGGCTGGCTCTGGAGGAAGAGCTTGCGGATATTGCTAAGCTTCTGCTCAACAAAAATGAGATGCATTTGGGAGCCGCCAACGAATCAGGCCAAACACCATTAAACTCAGCGGCACAAAACGGAAATGAGGATTTGGTTTCCTATCTGCTTGAGAAGAGCGTTGACCCAAATCGCAAGGATAGGGACGGGTGTACACCGTTCCATCGGGCGGCTGAGTCCGGTAACGAGGGGGTGTTGAGACTTCTTTTAGAATCATGTGGCTCCGAAGCTCAAGTAAATTGCGACAATCAGAGAAATGAAGGATGGACGCCGTTATCGTTCGCGGCATGGAATGGCCATGAGGGCGTAGCGAATCTTCTTCTCACAAACGGCCACGCAGCCCCGGATTTTCCCACCAAAAAAGGCCAGACATCGCTATCTTTAGCTGCCAAAAATGGCAAGGAGGGTATGGTGAGAGTTATCCTTGAGCGATATGATGTGAACCCCAGGTCCAGCGACAATCAGGGCCTTACACCACTGCAACACGCGATATCGAAGGGACACAACCAAATAGCATTGGAGCTGCTACTCAGAACGAAGATTCACGACCGCACACCATTGTCGTGGGCTGCCGAAAACGGCAATGAAGCCGCCGTAAAGCTGCTTCTTGACCGCAACGATACGAAAGCAGATGTCATGGATGGAGGGGGTCGAACAGCTCTATTGCGAGCTGCAGATGCTCGCATGGAATCAATAGTGAAACTTCTCACTCCCAGAGACAGCAATTCCTTCATGACTCTCATTCAGGAGGCCAATACGGATACGGTTGTATGGATTGTCGAAGCTGGTTATGACGTAAACGCAAAAGATCCTCTTAGTCGAACATCTTTACACATTGCAGCCCTGCACGGTCAATGCGACGTCACGGAAGCGCTCATCGGGTCAAGAGCAGATATAAACGCCAAAGACAGTGACGGCAAGACCCCCATACGGCTGGCAATAGAGGAACACAAAACGAGAGTGATTGAGACGCTGCTCAAGTTCTCTGCAGAAGCACAACTGATCATGGCGAATCAATGGTCAGATGCATACGAAAAACAAAAGCCGGATGTCATCAATCTACCACAAAGGGACAGTGGAGCAAGTGCTCCGAGTTTCTTCCTCAAAGGGGTAGTCCCAGATTTCTCTCATGTTGGGAATGCTAAATGTCGGCAAATCTTGTGCGTCACCCTCCCTGATGCTATCCCAACGAACCCTCACTAATTCTAGAAGCATTTGCGAAAGTTTCTCACCATGGGAAAATCATTTGATCCCCGGCCTCGATAATTCTGTGAATGGTCCGTTTGTGGTCTTCAAGACACAGAAAGGGAATTGCCCAACTCTAGAGCCAGAAAACGTTCCCTCACGTTTACCTTTTATCACGGTAGACACAACCAGTGGCAATCAATCAATGACAACCTTCACTCTTATTGCATCAGCGCCGTTTGAAAAGCAAGAAAGGCAAGAAAAGGAAGAAAAGGAAGAAAATTTCTTTGGCAACAGATTCTGGAGCGGACTCTCCATCACATGGACGATGGTGCCGCAGAAGGGCAGTAATGGTAGTCCGTGTTGGATAACCGTCGATCACTTCAGTATGCTCAGTATCGGGTGGATACCGAAAGACAAATTGGAGTTTGTCATCCATTTCTTGTCCAACTTATGCGAAAGATGGCTTAAGCTGTGCGACAGAGCTGAAAAGCATCTTTCAATACGTGTGAATTAAGCCAGCAGCCCACAAATTGTCCGAGTATCGACTCGTATCCAGTGCTAATTAGAGGTATAAAGCGTACCACCCAACTTAGGGAAAAAGGCAAAAGTTCACAGCTCATAAATGATCTCGCCAAAGACGCGCTCACTTGAACCAAGCTCCGCAGTACTATCCGAGGTCAGGTCCATGATCTTGAGACATTCGCCCGTGGACATTGCCGTCGCTATGGTAATAGCGAAAGCCAGCAGACCATGTTAACATCGATCGGAAAATTTTCCCAAGAAGTGGAGGGAAAATTGAACGCTTTGGATCAAACAGTGAGAGATATCCTGCAGATTGTTAGTGCCCCCTCTTTCCATAATTTATGGTTATTCCTTTAATAATATAGGAATTCGCTTTGGTATCCGTTACTGAAGCTCACAAATCAACGAGTCTATCAATAAGCTTGAAACGATTGTGATGGAAAATGAGCTCAATCACCTCCGTTATCTGTTATTGGATAGTATATTAGCTTAGTCATTCATTTTGAGACGTCTTGGGGATCAACACCACGAGCGCCTCAGCAACCAAGCAATCAAGTCATTCATTCATCGATTCCGACCGATCAAGCGCAAATTCCATCAGATTGAGTTGGATAACCGTGAGTATTTTTATTATTCCCGGTCTTTCAATGCTGATGCACGCAGTTTATCTGCTTACCACCAATGTTTGCTGCGGTAAGACATAAAACGTATTCAATGACACTGTGTGAGAGCTAATTGAGTTAGAGTCTGTTTGGCATGAACGTGGATGTCCTCGCTTCAAATCCAGATTGGCGCTGGTATCCCCTCTTTGGTATAGCGTTCTTACTCGTTACGCTTGTGGGGTGGCTCGTCTTCAAATCTGTATGTGAATAAGTCGTGAAAATTGGCGCTTGGCGGCTGAAAGGCTGGCTTTTGAGAAAGTTCGAATTGCAGAAACTTACTCGAATTCAGGGAAAATTCAATCGGACGTTCCAAAGGAGACAATCAAGGATGAAGAATGTTTCAGAGGCGTGTATTTATTCCCTTCGCAGCGTCTGAGAAAAATATCAAAAAACGAACAATCCCAACAGGGATTCAAAGGCTGGAACAAAGTACTATTTTTCACGTCGTGTTAGTCCTATGATCGAAATAGGAAAAACATTGTGTTTGACGCCGTGACTTACAACAAAGGTTCATAGTCTGTTGCAGCAAATGGCCACCAGTACCTAATTCAGGCGTGATCAAGGGAGCGAATATATGATTCGTATACACCCAGTTAAATTGCCAACCTATTATGCTTATTTAAGGTCTCTTCGTTGAAGTGGTTTTGATTGAACGTTTGAAATGCCCATCTACCATATGCATTCACAAAAGGTAAGGTAAGTAAAGTCCAAATCAAAATCAGTCAGTGATTTCACTGGATTGGAACGGTATGCAGGTAATCCCGGGCACAAACACTGGCTACCTCGCTTAATTAGCGGATGGCTACCACTTATGAATATTCTTTCCCGTGTTATGACAACCACTGGTATTTGCCTACTATACGACCATACCGTAGAAGTCAATCGGCCTTTGAACATTCGAGTCTTCTACTCTAGCCAATCTGAATCTACTTCGGCTTCTGAACTTGGCTACCTCAAACTCACAATAACGGCCGCTCTCTTGGGAACCAACTCGCCTTTAGCTCACTGCAATATAAATTCAGCACCACCACCTCACTCATCTTTTTTGGACACAAAAATGACGGTCACTCTCGTCTGTATTCTTGAGGAAGTCATAAGGATGATCATCACCATCCCATGTACGACGAAGCAGCCACCATTGAGGCACTTCCTGTGCATGGACTTTCCTGGCCATGAAGAAGACACTTCTGATGAGAGCAACCATTCTGCAAGCACCTCTATTGAAAACACCTCTAAGGATGGAACTTCGTGCTATTATTTTGGCAAAGACTGCTTTAGAATGCATGAGCCACACGGTGATTACTCTCTCCTGCTGCGGTGAAACTATCATCAAGAAGGAGTCTGTCAGTGCAAGGCACTCTGAACCTTCGCGCCATTTGCAAGCACCTGTCAAACTGTTTGGTCGACCCCTACCTCAGCGAGTCCCCTAAGTTTCACTTGGCAAAGACCGGGCACGCGGAAATCACAATGGCTCTCAGCGGTCTCTGTGGCCTCTATACGTCCAGCACCAGCCAACTGATCGCCAAATCCATCAGGGCCCTACACAATATCAGCAGCACCCTTCTGGTGTCTTCGTCATCAAAAGTCTCTTACGAAGAATGTCTTCGGAGCGGTGCCTCGGACTATCGGAAGCTCGTGGAGACAGGGGAAGACGTCCAGATCCTGCAGTCGGCCTTTTCGCAATTGCCGAAGCTCCAAAAAATCTATGTCGGCAAGTGGATCGCTGATGAGTACCATTCGAAACATGGACAAGGGTGCCCGACGTGGCTCTGCAACTGATTTCAAGAACGACAAGAACAGGCAGGGAGCAGGTTCCCAATGGAGATCGGACGTGCTTAAAGGTACTCTCGATGCCTTGGCGCTATCATACACGTCTTTTCGAAAGCTCGTCGTGCAGGGTAAGCCTGAAGCACCGAGCAATGAGGAGGCTGGCATGTGGGGTATCGATGTGCTCCTGGATGTTTTCCAAGACTTTGCCTCCTCCCTTGCCCAACTCACGAAGGTCCACCTTACAGTGTCTTTTGGGAAGGACAGGCCTTTTTATGAGAGAATTGCCGTCGTAAATTGGCGCTCCGGCTGACTTCACCGAAGAGAAGGGCGCCAGCATGCTTGTGCAGTTCCTTTCGCGCATGCCGCAGCTGGAGGGTTTCCACCTTGCCACATCGGGCGACAATACCTTCACGGTCAGCTGCATCCATAAGGTCCTCCGCGACCTGCCATTCGGCCTGAAGGAGTTCCATCTATTCAACTTCCTCGTGACCGTCCCCGTTCTTTGCGTGTTCCTGAACGCCCATCGTCAGAACTTGGAACAGATCGGCCTCTGCCGGATCTTCCTGACAAGGGAGCGTTGGACCTGGATCTTCGGTATTATGAATCCTTCATGTTGCCTTGCCTGGAGAACATCTTCTTCGAGAAGCTCTGGGAACTTCAGCCTCAGTTCGGAGAGAAGATCTTTTTCCATCATCCGCGCGGCTACACCGGTCCGTCGGATGGAGTATTCGGTCACCGAATCTACAGCATCGGCAAGGGAAGCCGTATGCCCGGCAAGTTCCCTGATGGAGAATGGAGTCCGGACTTGCGTTACGGATGAAATCGTGGCGCTGGGAGAAGATGATTGACAGTCCTGAGGAGGGCTTGGAAAAGGCCATGAAGGAAGGGAAGCGCGAGGCTTTTGGATACGGAAGCAAGGAAATTGACGACCCGTTACCGGATAGGGTCTTGGATTACGTCTGCAAAGTCTTTAGGAAGAAGTTGAAGGAGTTCAAGATCCAGCCGGACAGCGTGCACAGGAGCCGCTAAAATAAACATTGAGTGGTGTGTTTTCAAAAAGCATTGGTTTATTAGCGTCTTCATGAGACGTTTCTTTTTTGTTCTGCCTTTGTTCGCAAGGTCTGCTGTAAGTAACCATTGATTTGTGCTGCATCAGGTCTGAAGAAATACATACGTGGCCCCCTTTTCACGTGATGAAGTAATGCTAGTTCTTGGGGCCTATGTTGTTTAGCTTTTGATGAATTCAGTTGACAGCAATCATGTGTCCACATGAGAATTCTGAGTGCAAAGCAGCAAACATGATGAAGCCCCAATTGCTCTACACTTTGCCAGACCCCCCATAACCAACGGTCAGATCATTTTTACGTCTACTCATATATCTTCTGATTGTCTGTGACATTTTTGAAGACTTCTGAATAAGCTTGAGCAACAGAGCTATACTTATGGCTGAGGAATATGGACACAAACTGTTGCTACGTGGAAACGGCTTGTAGATGGGCATGGCTTCAAAAAGTGTCAACCACATTGGCCCGTGATCACGTGTTTTATTTTGCTTTTGCTTATACACGCGTTCTTTCTTTGCTTTTTGCCGCACCATACACTTACCCCTACACACCTCATTTACCCCGATTATGCGTATTTCCGTAAATCCGATCATCATACGTATATAGCAGACCTCAGTAGCAATAATAAGAAGACCAGCGGTGAATTCTTTCTCGCACCGTTCGACAAAACGTTATTTAGAACTGCCCATAGCCTGCTTCTTAAGAAGCACTGAACACACTGGTACCATGTTCCTGGGTTGAAATGATATATTAATAAGTTCAAAATGAAGGCCTTACAAGAATTGGCAGAAAATGGGAGTGATTAGGTTGCGACCACGTCACCATCAACATATCTCATAAGTTAGGAGTCCGAAGTACAAATTTCTATCTTTTTGACCGTAAATTGCACTTTTGGCATGTTCTTAGAGGCATATATATCTTACACGGTCCTTATATAAAAAGCTATCAGCTCCGGCCCCTTGAAACTGCCTATTGTTACGGCGCAGCCTCCACAGGCTGAGGAAGTTGGGGATCAGCCCCGCTGGAAGCGACAGAAGTCGGAGTTCTAAGGATCCGAGGTCACGTGACCACCGCGATCAGTTGGACCCACCCGCTTATTCGCCAAGACAAATGAGCAGACAAGCCCTCTGAGCGCTTCCGCTCAAATGCTCCACCAGGCTCAGGAGGAATAATAGTTGAGCGCAGCACGCCTACTGAGCACATAGATTGTAGATACTCTCCTACGTATATATAAACTACACTCCTTAGATAGCTTTGACCTTCGTGGTCAACTTCAACAATAGAATTTGGACTCTATTGGTAACAAGGCCTTCGCACGCAGTGCTCAGTCGTCAGTCGTCTACTCGTTCCTCACATACCTCTTCTTGTACCCACTCAAGGAAAACCCTCGACAGGTTTCCCCCTCTTTGGTGTTTGGATCCTTAGAGGCAGAGGCCCGCTCGTTACACCCATCTACCGATCAACCCGACTTCCAGAACAACACTCCTTGCCGCACACTCCTATATGAGTTGCCATTGCCTTTCTTAACTTCCCCCACAACCCACTCTCCGTTGTCGGCATACCCGTGAACCGCACTTAACTCCCCGAGCCGTACATTACTCCTGTATCCCCACACACTACGAGGTAAACACCAACCCTTATAAAATCTGTTACTGATGTTTACTAACTCAGAATCAGAGCAATAAAGTCGAAACCATGTCGACTCGTGTAAACCTCGATCAACTCCCCGAAGATGTCAATCGAGATCATCATCAGCATCACGTCCTCCACGGATCCACCTCAAGAATTGTATTCCAGGGAGGATCGTCATGCTCTCCGTGATGCGGACATACATTACTACTCCGACGACTCGTACGATTTCGACAATGAATACGATGAGGAGTTTGAGCAAGGATCCGATGAGGCACAGGGGCAAGAGGTTGACCCAGTTTTGCTGCAAGAGCAGGACACCACCTTTCAGGACGATGAGGAGCTTTCGGACACATGTGAACCTTCACGCCATGATAGTCCCCTGGATTCCGACGAAAATGAGGTTCCTCAAGTCTCTGATACGGAGGGACAGTACATCGATGACAGTGCGAGTGATACCACCAACGGTAGCTACGACGAAATCTGCTATGCGTGTGGGCAGAGCATCTCTGATTGCATCCAATACGAAGATATCTCCTACTACGGTGGCCGCCGCGTTGTGGTGGTGAATCGTTGCCGAGGCGCCATCCTGTACAAGAAGAGCTTGTCTCGCAAAGACATCCTGAACCTTCGCATCACCAACAGGAGCCTGTCCAACAAGCTTATCGAGTGGTTTCGCTGTGACTTCCCAGGATGCAGAGCTATACGCACGGGTGAACTCAGTGTCTTCCTGGACTACCGCCATCTTCAGGGTATCGCCACCTCATGTACGAGACAGATCATCGCCTCCCACATCACAGCCCTAGAATTCAAGGTCGGCCCTATCACCCAGCAAAGCATCCGACGAGCTCGAAATGTGTGCGAGACTGTTGGAGATCATGGGAAGCTGTTTCTCGAGCCGTTGAGTTCAGACTCGCTTCAGCGTTTCTGGAATCAGGCCCAAACCCTCGCGTCAGAGGTGTTGGAGCAACAGTATGTTAAGCTCAGCAACCAGTACGTTGAGCAGGAATGGGCAGCAGCAGTGGGTGATGACGTTAAGCTCCTAGAGAGGATTTTTTCACACCTCCCGAACCTCCGAGAGATCCGCATGGGACCTGTCACCTCAACCTTCAAGCAGGCCGAGGGTTGTGAGATCAGAAGAAAGGCTTTCGAGACCGTCATCAAAGCTTTAGCCCTCCATCCCATTCCAATTCAAGGCCTCGTAGCTCATAGTGCTGAATACTGGCCGGGTGACGAGGAAATGGGCATATGGGCTCTTGATATCCCGCAGCCCATGTTCACTGTTCTCAGCTCCTCCTTTGCAACCTTGAAGAAAGTACACTTGTCCCTTTCTACAGGCAACTACCTCCACATGGGGCCAAACACGACAATTAAGCGCAACATTGCTCCCGTAGGCTTCACCATGGAGAAGGCCCAAAAACCATTGCTCCACTTCCTATCCGCCATGCCGCTTCTGGAGTCCTTTCACTTGCTCGCAGCCGCCAACAACGAATTCTCGCTCAGCTTCATTCGCAAGATTCTGCGTGGGTTGCCGAACACTATCAAGGTCCTCCACCTGAGCAACATGTTCATGAGCGTACCAATCCTCAGCAACTTCTTCGACGCACATCGGCACCAACTGACAGAAATCGGCCTTCCTCGGCTCTACCTCACCAACGAGAGCTGGACGCCTGTCTTCCGTATGATGAGCGTCTACCTGCCCCAACTCAACGCCGTCTACTTGGAGCAGCTTTGGGAGCTGCACCCCGGGTTCTCAGACAAGCTCTTCTTCTTCCCACCTCGCGGCTACTACGGCGCTTGCAACGGCTCGCTAGGCCGCCGCATCTACACCATTGGGCGCGGACGCCGCCGTCCGGGCCACTACGTAGAAGGCCGGTGGGTTCCAGATTACGGATACGACGCGATGATCATGCGGGATGGCAGCACGCACGGGATGGTGCAGGGCGTGCGAGACGGTTTGACGCGTGCGATCCGCGGGGGCTTCAGAGAGGCCGTGCAGTATGGGAACCGCCGCGTCGACGATCCTCTTCCGCAGAAGGCGTCAGATCATGTCTACGAGAAGTTCGGCTTAGACAAGGAAGAGATACAAAGCCGTTAAGGATAGCATGCGTGGGTATTCACGAAGTGCAAAAGGCGCATTGTTTTGGTTTCATTGAGGTCATTTCTTCTCTATGACGATTCAGTTTACACAGCTATCATACTTTCATTACCATACTTTGATAGTCTTCTATGCAATCGATATCATGCTTGATTTTTGAATCTCGGGAGAGTAAGCACACGGAGGATGGCCATTAGTCCACATGACATAGGCATATCAAGGTGGGGACAAAAATTGGAAAACGATGTTAACATTACAAACAGGATGGTTCCAGAACACTATGTGGCTGTTCCACGACGAGGAACCCGAGCGGTTAATGGTGCAATTGCATTCTTCCCCAATCCCCGAGGAATTCAGTGACATCACGAAGAGCAAATTAATTGCTGTGAAGATAAAGAAGCTCGAGATTACAGGCGAGACTCCGCAGCCTGGGAATATGAATGCAAACTTTCCGCCGGCGCATTTGTCTCCTCTCCGTTTCGCCATCGTCTTTTTGTTTCCATTCATAAGCGTGACTATGTGGAGAATGAAAGATGGGTTTAACGAAGTGATATTCTGTGTTCACCATATAATGCAGCCATCTAACAGGCACCTTGCTACGTTTGTCTATCCAAGTGCAAACCGCTCTCCTTGATACGATGGTAGTAAAGCACCACCTTCGCAATATACGCAGCCCCCCGCGCCGCCACATAAACAGGATCCTCCGCCAACACCGGCGCCCCCGGCGCGATCTCGTCCACAACCTCCCCAAACACCTCCTCAAAGCGCGCATCCCAGCCGACGCTCTCCCCGTGCAAGATGACCTTCCCCGTCCTCCGCGGCCGCCACCGATGCTCGCCATCCCGCAGCCACGGCGCCATGAGCGCATCCCTCACCGCCTCGTAGTAGTAGTCCGCGCCCGGCCCGTCGCGCCTGCGCTCCCACCCCAGCCGCGCCTCCGCCAGCTGCGTCGCGCCCTCGCCGTCCTCCGACCCGAACCCGAACCCTTCGGGCGCGTAGCTCACGGCCAGCAGGCCGCGCGTGTACGCGACCGCGAGCACGTACTCGCCCGCCGTCCTGTTCCCGCGCGCCTCGCGCCGGCACAGCTCGACGTCGGCGTAGTCGGAGCACAACCCAAACCCGTGCCCGGCGTACGCGCAGCCCGTCTCGGGCGTGTAGCCGAAGCGGCGGTACGGCGGCGCGGACGCGTAGAGGAGACCCGCGTGCGCGAAGGCGTCGGCGAGATCCTCGTCGTGCAGGCCGGGCAGGTTCGGCATCGTCACGACGCCGCCGTCGATGGTGCGGTGCAGGTGCTGCTCGACGCCGGTGCGCAGGGCGCGCAGGAGGAGGGCGAGGTGGTGGACTTCGGGGGAGGCGGGGAGGCCGAGGGCTTTGCGGACGAGGCGGCGGAGTTGGCGGGGCTTGTCGGACCATTCTTGTTGTGGGGTGGTGTAGGGAGGACTGGCGTGGTTGTTAGATGTGTGGGAATGGGGGAGGGAGCGCGCCGGGTGAGCGTACTGTGGGTGTCTGGACGATTCGAGGGATGCTCGGGCCATCATCTTTTGGTATTCTGGCGAGGCATCGATTTTAATGATGTTTTCGTTTGTGCCGTTTGCATAGTTGATTGCGGCAGTACTGATGGAAATGTGTTAGCGTTGGTGGTCACTGTATACACGGGAAATACTTACCCGTAAGAGGCAGTGAAATCAAATCCTACACCAAAGTCATGGGTGAAACGTTTTGGAATCCGGGGCCTTTGTGATCTGAGAAAAAGCACTGCGGAGAAACAAAGCGTGAAGGCGGCTGCGACAGCGACGGAGAATGGCCTCTTCAATCTGCATCTTCGCCGTCGTGCCTTCTTCGAATGTTTGTCTTGTGAAAGGAGGGGCGTTTGCTCGCTCGCCATAATGAGAGTGCAGGATGAAGAACGAGATGGAGAGTTGATGGGTGGACAAGAGGTTCAGCGATAGGGTTGGTCATCAGTCGCTGGTGCCTGGCCACCTATTTTTGGTTACTGAACGCGGGGGATTCACCAAGAACCAACACAACACCAACACTGAAACAAAAGCATAGATACCCCAGACGAAACTTTGCTCTAGGCCCTTCCTTCTTGGAAGATTCGTTGTAGATGAGAAGCTTACACACCTGGACCACGATTTATCTACATGTCAGGTACCTATTAGCTGGAGGCACAGCTATCACAATGCCCAATCAGACTTTGCTTTGCGCTGTGCCGTTTCCGTCATGTTGAATAGCTAAGAGCTGAACACCAAGATGAGAGGCGTTGCTCAAGCTGATTTCGAGCAAAATTTCAGCCTTCGAAAGGACGGCTCAGCTCATGTTGGAGAGCACACATCACATGCTTGTACCGTAGTTGACGTAGAAATTCGAAATTTCGATCATGCACCCACGGTGGATCTGCTATCCTAACTCTCCTCATTCATTCCACTTGTGCCAATCATTTCATTCATTTCTATCTCAGCACAATGGAGCGCCATTCGTTCCTCTTACTATCCGCTCTTTCTTTCACTTTTGCAGCTCCCGGCAGCAAGCATGAATCACTCTTCGCGCGTGAGGACAAGTTTCTCATTGTATCGGTGGGTGATTCTTGGGCCGCCGGTGCTGCAGTCACTGGTGGGCAGATGTACGACGATAATGGCAAATGCCTCCGCAACAAGGTGGCCTGGGAAGCACAGATGGCCGGCGACAACACCTGGACCGATAGCACCATTGACTTCAAATTCTTGGCCTGCTCAGGAGCCCAGCTTCAAGCTGCTGCCGCTGGAGATCCCGACAATGGTCAGCCTGAGCCCCAACTGTCGAGGGCTGGCTCACCCCACCTCCTGACAATGGAGCTGGGTGGGAACAATTGCCATTTCTCCGACATCGCCCGCGCTTGTCTCTACGTTGGCGGATTAAATGGCAAGGAGTATCCCGATCCTGATTCTTCCTGCACCCAAACGATCAACCAATGGCAAGTGTACATCACTGGGGACTCACCCGACGAGGGCAAGAGTCTCTATGCCGATCACCACAAGGCTCTGCAGGCTATCCTGGACTGGGATACCATCCACGGCAGGGATGACTTCTATCTCTACATCGTCGGTTACGCCGAGTTCTTCAACACCTCTCCGGATAGCAACTGGTGCGACAAGGAGACCTTCGGCATGGTCAGACACCCTCGGCTGACCAACGAGCTGCGGTCCAAGATCAACGAGCTGGTGCGAGGGGTCAACGACGTGATCGATCAATCGATCAAAGACGTGAACAACGACCACATCAAATTCCTCAATCCTTCGCCCCTCTACGAAGGTCACCGCTTCTGTGAGCCAGGCCACACGCTCAGCAACCAGTACTTCCTCAACGACGTGTGGTTCTGGAACCTGTCGCCGCCGGAAGATGACCCAGACTACTTCAACATCTTCACTCTCCCCCTTCAAATCGTCCACCAGGAGATGTGGATCCAGAATCAGACCTTCCCTAATGGCACACAAGCGACGCAAGAGCAGATCGAAGCGATGGTCGGCGGCTCCAGCCCCTACTCCTCCGGCCGCACCTTCCACCCCAAAGACGGCGGGCACACAGCCATCAAGGACGGCATGATTGCCCTGCTGCGCGAGAACAAAGTGCCCGGCGTCAAGCAGGCCGCTCCTACCACCCCTCCGAAACAACAGCCCTACGCCTCCGGCCGCGTGCACATCCACATCCGAGAGTTCTGGGGCTGCCTCGACGACGCCAACAACCTGTCCGTCGAGATCGAGATGTGGGATTCGGCGAACACGCAGATCGGCTACATGAAGCGCACGCAGGCGGGCGCGTCGGCGTCAGCGCGCATGGGCAGCAAGCTCGAGAACGAGCTGGTCGTCACGCCCGAGTGGGCCAACGGCGGCTACATCCAGTTCGCGCTGGGCGACCTGCAGTTCAACACCAATGACGACAGGGACAACACCAAGGACGTCTTTTGCAACGTTGGCGGCTACGATCGGAGGGAGGACCCGCAGTGCTACATCCCGGTGCCCGAGGGCGCGCCGATCTATGACCCGGATGCGGTTGCGATTGCGCAGATGGATTGTTATTTCCCCGCTGTAAGTTCTTTCCTTTCTCCTCGTCCTTTTGAGACGTAGTAGCTGACCTTTTTTGCAGCCGGAATGGAAGGGCGGGAACCCTCCCGATGGATCTTCTCTGTGATGACTTCATTGCTGTTTTTGATCATTTGTATTACGTCTCACGATATCCGAACAAGGCGAAAGCCTGGCGCTTTCCGTCAATCTTTTCTTACACTCTTTAACATTGGCACCACACTACAGTCCTTCTCTCACATCCCTCGTTTGATCTTATGAAGGGCAAACCATAGTTACTGGTTCAGAATCATAGTATGTAGATACTAAATGTTAGTGATTGATCACCATTCTGGAGGATGAGTGAATCCTCTTGAGTTGGCACAACTTCAGGGCACAAGACTGAACGCAAAATTGTTTGCAACGCTCTGGAACTGAGGATATCGAGGCATACTTAATCCAGCGCTACATCCCCCAAACGAGCAAAGCCCAAGCACCGTCCTCCCCTCCACGTGCAATCACCGCACAACCAACCTCTACTCCACCGCCGTAAACTCCACCACACAGCCAACCTCCCACTCCACCGCCTCCCGCCCCTCCAACACCCGCCTCCTCTCCTCCTCCCCCATCTCCCCCTCGCCCATCTCATCCTCCCACATCCACCTCCACCGCCTCCGCCTCAACCCCACCTCATACACCCCTCCCGCCCTGCACGCCATGACGTCGCTCCCCCTCAGCCCCCGCGCCTTCGCCCCCGTCTCGACCGTATACGCCGACGCCCACGCCTCGCCCGGCCCCAGCCGCACCAGCACGCTGTCCTCGCGATCGAGCGCCTCCTCGTCCCACTCGTCGCCGACGAGCGTCGACGTCGGCCCGACGCGCCGCCCGCGCCGCGCCGGGTCGCGGATGGCGATGCCGCGGCCGAACGGCGCCCACGCGCGGACCAGTGCCCAGAGCGCGCAGGCGGACGTGTTGGTGTGGGTGGTGGTGGCGGTGAAGGCCGGGGTGCCGGAGAGGTGGAGGGTTGGGGAGGAGGTGGCGAGGGTGGTGGTAATGGGGGGGAGCGGCGGCTGTTGTTGTTGTTGTTGTTGTTGTTGTTGTTGCTGCGCCGGCGCTGGGGCTGTGGCGGAGGGGTGGTCGGTCGGGGTGGACATGTTGGTTGGTTTCTTGTCTTTGGAGAGTTTGTGCGTAGGCGAATTGATTGATGGAGGAATGGGTGGATGGATGGCTGGGTTTCGTTGGTGGTGTGAAGTGTCGCGGGTGCTTTTTGTCTTGGTGTGGGCGGCGGGGAAGAGGTTTCAGTGATGTCGGGGTGTGGCGCGGGTTGTTGGTCGCTGCCTGGCAAATCTTCAGCTTATTGGGTTCTAGGCTTTGGGAGATGAGAAAAAGAAAATAAAGAGGCACAGCGTGGCTGCGGGAGGCAGACGGCTGAAATAAGGCGGGAGACGTCCTAATAGCCACAAGATTAGTCACGTGGGATTCGATACCTGTCACCCAGTAAGCCGTGGGCATCTCCGCACTGGGGGCGGATCGACCCGCGCGGTACCTGCGCCACTGTAGATATACACAACATAGACAACATTGTTCTAGAGCGACCCACACGATTCTTCAAACAGTGCTCGAGGAATAGTGAAGGTACAAGTGTCCTCTAAGATTGTTGTATCGACCTGAATGGGCTGATGAATACTTTTGTTGGGGGTTTTCTCTGGCGAGGCCTTCAGCTGATGCCCTTCAAGGAGGCGCACTATCATATTAGGAGCAAAAATACTCTCTACACCTGGGTGGTCATACGTCATGATGGAGTAGCTAATGAGGGCTGCTCAGGGCCTAAAGACTTCCACCAAAGAAAGTAGAACAACATGTCTGCCGTGCCACTCAGCATGGATTTGAAAGGAATCGTTCAGCTGATGCCAGTAGGCAGCATCAAATGTCGCATTTGAGCTTGGAAAGGGATGAACCGAAGGTTAACTACAACTATTCAAACAGAAGAACCATCATGGTCCACAAAGCTTTTTGTACAGCAACATCCTGAACTCAATTTTCCACTTAGTTGCAACATTTCAGCTTGAGAACATCATGATTGCCCGCTCGGGGATGGTCCTGGCGCTCCTTTCGGCCGCACTTACTGTCTTGGCTAACCCAATCGACATCAATCAACGGGATGCCGCATCTTCCAATACTGTCGAGAGTGACAGCACCATCGTAGCCAGAGCGGACGCTTCCAGCTACCCCTACGGTAATGCCCTCGACAACGAATTTCAATGGCGCAACTGGGACCCCAAAGACGACGAGCAGAAGAAGGATGCCGAGAAGATCCATAATGCCTTCAAGGAATGGCAAGACTTTGTCAAAGCCGGCCTTGGAGCCGCCTCCAACAAGGACGGCGATACCTTTAAGCGCTGGTTCGGAAAGCAGGACGACCCGAACGAGATCAAGAATGTCTTCGCCAACATGTGGGATGATAAGGCTGGTAAGGCGACGGACAAGGCGGCCAGGATGATCTGTGATCGCGAAGATTTCAAAAAGTTCTGTACCGCAAACAGGGCTGCGTACACTGTCGCTGCTACGGGCGAGTTCCATGTCTGCCAGAGGGGCCTTGACAGGAAGTTGAACTCTGAGATCAAGTGTGACGACCTGGATGACTCTTGCTCGGCCAAGATGAGGTCGTTGCCGATGACCCTCTTGCACGAAATGACGTAAACCTGTGGTTGAGAACCCCTTCTTGAGAGCTCCAGCTAACTCATTATGTAGGCATGTAGACACTATTGGCACTGACGCGTATGTACCTGTTCAAGATGGATACAGGTAATGACGAAATTTGCTGACACTGCCCAGGCGAGGCGGAATCCAAATCACGGACGAGGCTAGCGGAGCATACGACTGCTTCAAGTTGAACGACGATGGGAAGGGCGACAATGCCCAGAACTACGCCTGGCTGGCTGGAGTAAGCAAAGATCTCATCTGCCGCCCCGATACCCTTTCACTAACCCATCTCACCACCCACAGGAAGCCTACTGGAGCAAGGAATGCTCCAAGACCTTCAAAGACCCAGCCGCCGGCGTCAAGATCACCGCCAACGACGAGCCACCCGAGAACGGCAGTTCCACCACTGAGCCCGTCTGCAACGGCGGCCGAGGTACCGTAGCCTTCGACCAAGGGGAAGCCGACGCCAAGATCGCGCAGTTCTGCGGCGACGAGCGCTGGCAGAAGACGGTCATCGTGCCGCCCGTCTCCTTCGGCCACGGCCAGACATCTGACGGCCGTGGCAAGGCGCTCGGCGTTGAGGACTCGTTCGACATCAACGGCGGCAAGGACAAGCTCTGGATGGATGTTTCGTTTGCAGAGAGCAGCTGCATCGGCAACTTCCAGTTCGACCGCGGCGCATGCGAGACGAACCTGCGCGAGGCGCTGAACGGGTGCGACACGGGTGGCCTGTATCCCAAGTACGGCGGCTGGACGGATGACGTCTGCGCTGTGTATCGCCTGAAGGCGACTGCTGGGACTGGAGGTGATAGTCCTTTCTTCATACAGGGCGCGGATGCTGAGATGACGGGCGACTGGGCCTGCAAGGATACTGACACGTCGGCGCTGGGACCGGACAGTCCTCTGGAGGGGACGTGTACGTGTTGGTACAGAATCAATTCCTTTATTATTTGCAAATATCTCTAGACTTTCTTTTTGGTTGAACCACCGAACGTGACGAGGGCGCCATCATATGTTACTGTTCGATTCTAGGTGCCGGGATACGAGCGATCTTATGTGACCGGAGCAAACGGGCACCGCTCGTCAGAAATGAGTCATTATCGCTTATAGAAAAGACGTAACTAAACACAGGTCCCCTGTTAACCTCATACCTTCTTTCAAAATTTTCTTTTCAGCAGGTGAAAGATCCTCCAATGATTTCTGTCAATGCAGCCCAAGAGCGATTCTAGAGAAAAGAGACGTATTCTCTTGACACAGACTCCCTCCGGTTTGTCATCGCCTCTTGGAAATGCAGTATGTGCCGCCCATAAGAGATGCGAGTCCCCAGGGTTACACCACTGCTATGTCTCGGAATCAATTGCGGTGTGCGGCATGCCATCGACCGCGCCCCAGCCTCTACGAAAGAGTTGTAGCCCAGTAAGAAGGCGCCAACTATGTTCTTGTAGGCCTCATATCAGCATGCATTAGCGGCCGGCTTGGCATGCACGAGGTGGCGACGGATACAAAGGAGGCATAAGACGCGCAGAAGAACACAGGATTCGATGGCATCCTCAAATGACTGTCAACCACATACTGTAATCCGTGCCCAACACCACCCCTTTCTACTTCCTGATATGCACCACTGCCAACCTCACGCACGGCTAGTCGCATGCGGCTGCGATGTTCTTGGCGGCCTTCAATTCGTCCTCATCCCGGTTGCTGTGCGACTCGATCGTGGCCCGACGCAATTCGGCAAGTCGGACTTGCTGCATGAGAGCTGGATGAGCCACGCGTGGTAACGGTGAACGCGAAGGTAGCACCAAGACTCACTTGGGCACAGGTATCGGGAATGAGACGCCAACGATAAGTCTAAGAAAAGTCCCACGGCAGCAATCACTCCTTGTCGCAAGGTTGCGGGGTATGTGACCCTACGATTCCGTCGAAAACCTGAAAGAAAAGGACTTCTGCAACACCGACCCGACGCTGAGTTTCACAGCATCTTTGGCGCCATGAGCAAACTGTTCCTTTCGGGCTACATTCTTCCTGAATTCCGTGCTCCACTGGCTTTCTTGAAGGATGATCCGCTATACAGCACGGAGAAGCCATATTACTGCTCCATTGATCTACCGCCTCATCAGGAACACCTTCGGTCGAACATGAAAACAGATGTTCGAACCATTGCCCTTCAGGACATTCGCGGACATGAGGGTGAGCTTGAATTGAAGAGAGATGGGTTTTAATACATTCTGTGCCCATCCGACATGCTTCCAGATGGGTCGGATACAGATGCGGAAGGAGAATACATAAACAATGTTGTGGAAATTCTGAAGAACAGGTTTGGAGGGAGGATGTGCTTTTGCTATGACATACGAGTAAGTATGTATTCGATCGGGCTACCGAAATGGTTAGTAGTCGAGTAGTGCGTGGTCTGACTCATGAGCTCACAGTATCGATTAAGCAACCAAGATGGCCTGGACTCTAAGTTGATCACTGGCGCTTTCTCAGCACCTGATACTCCGGCTATCAATGCTCACGTTGGTATAGTCTCCCTATTAAAGAATTTATTATCTTTATCGGAGCTTTTGCTGACGTTTCGGACTATATACCAAACGAAAGAAGGCGGTCTCCACCGTATTCGACGACATCTGTCAGAAAAGCTCCAAGCCAGATATCTGGATGGTAACTGGCGCCTCAGGATCATGAAGTTCAGTAATTCGTTACTTGTAGTAGTTGACTTTGGCTAACGGATTTGAAGCGTATGGAAGCCCCTTGGCGAAAGCGTTCAGACTCGGCCGTTGAGATTCTGTGATCCGCATTCCATCAATCCCCAGAGAGACTTGGTCGCGGTGGATAGAGTAGGCAAGGCGTATGTTGGTGAAGTCTACTACGTCAAGTATCATGAGGAACAAAAATGGTACTGGCTCAGCCGGCAGAGACCTGATGAGCTTGCTGTCTTTTCGAGCTTCGATTCACATCGTGATATTGGCCCAGCGTGTGAGTATATTAAGTCTTTGATACTTGTCTACTTGCTGATAGTGTAGTCGTGCCTCACACATCGTTTGAGGGCCCGCTCAAGCCGCCTAGTTGTGCCCCGCGGAGAAGTGTGGAAATGAGGGTGATACTCATTAGCGCTAACTGAGGTCCTTGGATACAATTTCCGAGAGATCGAACGAGCAGAAATGGCATCTCAATTCGAATTGCAGTCCGTCCTACCGCCAATAGTGTGCGATCAGAGAATCGTAGCTGTGGTCGTTATCGGGCATCTTGTCAAATTTGTCTCCTTGCGTCTTTCTCCTTATAGCTTCTGCTCTTTCTTTGCATTCAGTAGCCTCGGGATCGTTCTCATCATTCATTAGAAGGGCTTCAGCAAACTTTCTCAGAGTCCTAGCAGTATTTCCTTGCCATTCCATCTTCGGCTCGCAAACCCTACAAAGCTTTAGAGCACTTCTCAAACGGGTACTACTTCTGTTAGCAGTCAATCAGGATATTAGAGTGACACTTACATTGCATCATCAAGTAACCCTTCCCTCATGTTCCACCGATCGTCACGAGGTGGAACTCTCTTTCTTCCGCGAAATTTTGATGCGCTTTTTCGGCCCAATGCCGTGCCTCGGGGAGATCGCCCTGTGCCAGATAGAGGTTTGCGCGGTTGAATTGGCTTCTGAAGGTTCCAAGATTAGCTTGTTTATTCATCCAATGCACTTACTCTAACACGAACAAACACTCACATTCCGTTGAAATGAGAACCCTCTCCAAGCGCCTCAACAATGTAGTCAGTAGCGGTATCCAGAGCTTCCTCGGCTTCTTGGTACATTCCCTTAGATGTGTAGCACACAGCGATATTCAAGTACCTTGTGTAGACGATGTACCTGATTTCCTCCCTTGGTTTCTTCAAGTCAATATCCAAAGCAGCCTGGTACATTGCCAATGAGTCATCCACTCGCCAGTCTGACAGCATGACGCCGGCAATATTGTTCAGGATATTTGCAATATCTTGATGATCTGGCGGTAGAAGTCGTTCACAAATAGCTTTGGTGCGCTCCAACCATGGATACGCCTCCGTAGTCTTACACTGCTCGCGCCGAACGACACCTGCAGTCTGGCACAACCGTGCATATAGAAGCGATTCCTCCCCACGACAAGCGACATATGCAGGCTGCAGCAGTTCATCTGAGAGTTCGTATTCCGAAATTTCGATAAGATACCTGTGGTGTGGATATCAGAGCAGCCCTAAAGGCGTCGGAGTACTTACCATGTGGCGTTCGCGAGCAGGACTGTGAAGTCTTGGAGGCGAGCCTTCGGGTCATTCTTGAAAGAATACTTGGTAAAGTAATTGCCCAGCATGATTGCATGCTGTATGTAAAGCTCGCAGGCTGGCCAGTAAGGATGGAGAGGCGACATGTTGACCTGCTTAGGAAATGCATCGAGGGCTGCCACTTGGAGCTTACCACTCCGGAGAAAAGACTCAGATCCTTACGGAAAGGTCGTTGGACAAGCGGACTTATCTGGCTATTCCCAAGGTAAGGATATCATCAAGGCCATAGAGACTCTCTCAGGAACCGAAAGAAAACGATGCATTGGCTTTAATAGAAGATCAGCAGTAAGTAGTAGCAGTCCTATTGGTGTGCGTGGCACAGCACGGGGAGGTAAGCGATTGCTGTCTATGCGCGAAAAGCTTGGCGGCTTTATACTACCAAGCTTTTCGGATGAAAGCGGCCGTCCGCGCGTAGCATCGGCTTGAGCCAAGCCGCTATACACGCTAATTCATTATCGTCGTAGCGTGACGTCGTGTAGGCGCCCGCTGCCTGCCATCCGCAGAGTAACGTATGAAAGAGCAATGTGTAAGGAGGACCTCGAGCACACACCCTGACACCAAGCAGAAAAAAACACAGGAGGATCACCGCCTGATGACTGCAACCGCCCTTAAGAGTATAACCTGCTTGAGATGCCGAGTTAATCGGCGGACGAAGAAGCGCGTTCGTTGAGTCGCTCGGTAACTTAGTAGAATGATGATGGAATGAGGACAGCGGCTTGGATGCTGAGAACGGACGCGTATGTGGACGTGACGTAGCAGGATTCATCCTGAGGCGTATGCCTCTTATACTTGGTAGTTCTGCCACGTACCACAGTATAATCGCGCGACATCCATGACCTACAATGAACGCGAAGTCCCGTAGCGAGCGCGGTAAACTCCGGGCGGCTGCGGGTCTCGGGTTTATATACATTATTTTCCAAGACAGGAATGGCTTTCGCTAGAGCTCGAAAACATGATTCCCGTAGTGCGGCGTTTTATTATCTATCTGTTCACCATTCGTCCGATACCTCCTATCGCCTTTAAAATAATCTAGAGCCTACTATTAACGCTATACTAAGAGCAACGAATCCACAATAGTCCTCTTTAGTGTCTAGTTATATAACGCCGCAGCCGGCGTTAATTGGTTACGCGTAAGTGACTTAGAAGCAGCGCGACGTTATTTACCAAGAGTTTTGCAGGAATTAGGCACTCTAAGCGCCGCTACTCGGGGAAGTCCGGGCGGCTGCATATCTACCTTTGGGATTACGGGAGATCGGCGACCGAGATTATAAATAGCGCTGTAGCTAAATAAGGAACCAGTCCTTACGTGTTCCTTCGGCAGCTAGACGGACTATAAACTTATTATTATTATTATTATCGTCAATTAGTCCTCATATCGTTGCCTATAGGATGTCTCTTCGAGGATAGATGCGCTAGGCGCTAAACAGAATACTATTATTACTACTAAGTGTACCAGAAAACTTTGTAAAGAGATCCACTAGCGAGGCTTTCGGAAAATGTTATAGGCATGCTTAACCGCAGCATGATTTATAAAGTGCTCTTGATTTGTGAGTAAAATCCCTTCTCTTTGACATTCGGGATGAGGATATAGAACGGGTTCTTCCGGTCTAAAGTTTTTGAGATGGCCCTCGACATGATTCCTTGCCTTGTAGACGGTAGAGTAACGGTACAGCCGGACTTTAGGTGGTTAATGCTGATTTCCGAAGCAAAACAAGCATTGCGTTCTCTTACATGTCGTTGGAAACGGGGGAGAGGCCTGTGCATTAAGAACTCCCCAGGAGTTGTCTCTCCTACTCTTCCGTGGAGCCTCTCGTCGCCTGCAAAAGACGACAAGCATTATAATCGTCCGTATCCGATACTTAAGTTGTGCCAGCTTAGTTTGATTTGTAATCTTTTCGCAGAGGAGCCCTGCAGCAAGGGATCGCTCTTCCAATGCGTGCTCGACTTGCTTCGGTTCCCATGCAGAATCTTCCAGATCGAGAAGCGATGGATCGAGCTGCTTGTTGATTTCTTCCGTGTCAATTGTGTCAAAGAATCGCTACCGTGTGTCTCTTTGAGCCGACTTGCGGAGTTTTGATTTTATGCACCTTAGGGCATCTTCAGCGTGCTTATACATCCGGTACATCTTAGTTCCCTCCGTCTCCGCATTCCTTAAAGTGCTAGACTCTTACCGCACTTGTTGTAAGAGATGATCGCGTAGCTGTCGTAGCCGTACGACTTTAGGGCTGATTTTGAGCGCGTCAAGGTCGCTGGAAGAAGGTTTAGTCGGGGCACGGGGATCGACGTAACGGCTTATGTGCGTAGCCGACTTAAAGAGGGCAGTAGACGACGGTCTCCCCAAAAATGCGGCTTGTACGTCGTATTGAACTCGTTGGTTGATGTATGCTTGGTATATCCCGGCATCTCTGTGACCCATAACTTATTAGAGCTGGGCTTGGGTTGCGACGGCTAAGGTAAGTTAGCACAGACTACTCATAATATTTCTACAGGATACCACCTACAATCAACAGCCTCTCCAGCTCCTCTTCGCACTACGTATACTCCTAAGATTTGTATAAATCCCGCCGCGAACCCTAGACGTTGAAGGTAGTAGAGGTAGGTGTGGTAGCGAAGGGCTTTGACATTAGATGTTATAATGCCAGTGGGTGACGCTTCAGCCTGGCGAAATATTGGGACCTTGAGTTTCTCGGGTTTCCATTTCAGCTCTAGGCTATTTCGTGGTGCTCGAACGCGAGTACGGAAGATATCTTCTACAGATTGGAACTTGGGTTCAAAAACATTGTCCAAAACCGCGATGGCGAGCATAAGCACAACTGGATCGAAGATGAGGACATTGACTTCGGTGAGGATGTACATCTTTCTGCGGACCTATCAGCATTTGACACAAGAGAGGAGAGGAGGGTAATTTCGCTTACGGCTTTGGTTTCTTCTTCCAGCCTTTCGTGTATTTGAGTGTAACCTCCATGACGAGGATGCCCCGTTTGGCGTGTGGATTTGGAAGGAGCAAGAGGGTGATGTCCTCGTAGCAAAGGGTCTTCACCTCCTCAGCAGTGTAGTCCATCCTCTCATCCTCTTCAGACCCATTGTTCTCCCATCCAATGTGGTGTTCCCTTTGCTTCTTTCTGTCTGTCGCGCTGTAGACCAACGCTCCTGGCCTCGTGGCTGTGTATGCAGAGAGGAGGAGTAGGAATGCAAGCTGCAACCGCTGCCGTTCGTCCGGGAAAACTGAGGAATCTACGGCCCAACGGTGATGTAAGATAAGAAAGATGTCGTCTACATTCATGACCGGCTTTTCCCGTATGTTCGTGTCGAGCGTATACTTGCGCGTCAAGTAACCATCGATATACTGAATCGGGTTAGAAAAATGGCTTTATCAATGGATGTTCCGAGCATACATCATTGACCTCCTCCATGACCTTGGCATGCAGACTCTGACCAACAGACTTTCTGTACAGCATTCGCCAAATCCTCCAATACTCATGCAGGCTACTTCTCTTCCGGACTCGAGGATAGGTATCCAGGACCCACTTCAAGAAAGTCATGATATCCTCCTTTGTAGAATGTACTAGAAGATCTAGCCTGTCTTCCTCGATGAGTTTGCAGTATCTAATCCCAATTTTAGTCTTACACGTACCGTAGCTGCTCTGAAAGGAGAGTATTACCTGGTCCATTTCATCATGACACCATATATGTTCTCTTTCGTCGAGTCGGCATGCTCTTTTTTCACTGTTCCTTTTTCCACAAGCTGCTTCCGATGCCGTTTGTAGTGTTCGGCAGAGTGAGAGGCACCGTCTCTTCCACGACTAAGAACGCGTGTCATTGTTTGGCGAGGTCTAAACGTTGACGGAAAATGAAGCTAGAACGTAGAGAAAAGGGAGTGAGCGTGTAGGGGAATTGAATAGCACGAGCAGCGAGTTCTTGATACGCCGAGACACCGAAAGTTTTGTAAGGTATGCACTTAGCGAGGCGCGGGTTCCTAGCATGGAAGCTTTGCTATGCGCGGGTACTGTTGATTTAAATGATGGACACAAGGCATAGCACAGCAAGGCGCTCGTCGGTGCCAGCTCGAAGGAAGATGTCACCGTGCCGCCATTCCGAAAATATCACCCCGGGCGCCTAGCAAGGGTGGTGTGGGGCGGGCTTTTGGGTGGGGCGCCCTGAGCGCTTACCGGGGTGCGGGCGGGTAGGTAGGGGGCTCGAATTTTGGCATTCAGAGAAAAACGCCTCACAAAACGGCGTTACAAACCTCCAAAAATGGATGCAGTCTTCCCTGAAACTTGCGTTGAGCTGTAAACTACTTCAGACGCTTTTGTATATTTGTTCCTGCAAATGAAATCAACCACTAGCCATGGACACTTGAAGCAATAATTCTTGACGCAAATGCCATCAATCTGTTGGGATATCAATGTCCAGGCGAAATCTTCCACTCCTCACGGCTTTGCTATTTTTTAACAGCAAACCCCTCCCCCGCCTGCGCCAACACCCCCTCCTCCACCATCCGCCCCAACAGCACGCCCACTTCTTCCACACCAAACGGGAAGCCCCCCATCAGCGCTACCTTTAGCATCGCACACACACGATCGGCTCCCATACGCCCCTGATTCGTTAACATGCCCATGATAAACTGCCTATACATCTGCATGTTCTCCACGAGCACATCTTCCGCACTCTTCACCGCCGCGCCGGCCGCCTCCTCCTCCGCCTTCTCCCGGGCCTCCTCAGCCGCGAGGGCCGCCTCCTTGTCGTTTGCATCCAACGAATCGATGACGGCAAACCTACCTGGCTCAGTCTCGACAAGGACGCGATGGCCGACCCAGAAGGTGAGGGCGCTACGGAGCAAGCTCTCGTCCATCTGGAGCGCCTCTTCTAGCTGTTCCGCGCTCTTGGTGACGGGCGGTTTCGCTTTCTTAGGCTTTTCGGGCGTGGCCGCGACGTTGGAAGCACCGATGGCGCGGAGGCGGCGGCGGCGCTGGCGGTCCATTTCTTCTTGCTCGTCCAAATCCTCCGCTCCTTCGTCTTCGTCTTCGGGCATCTCGTCTTCCTGGAAAGCGTAGATGACGGCGGCCTGCCAGGGCAGAACGTCGAGCTCAACGGTACGGTCGTCGAATTCCAGCGAGACGGAGACACGTCCGAGTGCGGGGAGCCAGTGGAGCTTGCGCATGTCTTTGATGCCTTCGAATCCAGCCTCGTACTCTTTCATGAGCTGCTGGATTGGTTCGGGCAGACGGAATTCGTCCTCGCGTAGTGAGGGCCAGAAGAACGAGGACAGAATCTGTGAATTCAGCTCTGTCGGGATTTCGCGATAGACGCCAGATTGTTGATGAAGGATGTGGTGGATTTGCTTGTTCATGCGCTTCGACTCGAGTACGTCCTTGAGCATGACCTCGCAGGCCTGTAGGTTGTTGTCGCCAAGGCGCAGCTTGAAAAGTTCCAACAAACGGATCTCGAGGAATACTTAGCTTGAACACACAATTGCAGAGTTTGGCATCTACTTACCTCCTTTTCAAAGTCGGAATCCTCATTCTTCAGCAAATGCTCTCCAAGAATATTCTTCAACTCGTTAATGAAGTCCTCTCGGTCATACAAACTGAGCAAGTAAGCCAAGACGTTCTCCGACTTTGACTTCTTGTACTCAGGAGACGCATCAACCGGATCAGGCATCCAATTCATGTCTGTCCAGTTCAGCTCTTGATCTTCCTCTTGAACGTTAGAAGCCACAGGGTTGAGCATCTCCGCGGCGATCTCGGCGCTGATGTCAGGACCAAGATCAATACGGTTGCCAGCCTCGTCTTCTATGTCTGCCAGTAAGCTTGAGACAATTATTCGAGCCGTATCTTCTCTATCACGTAGATAACGGCGGATTGGTCGAGCCACTTTCTCAAGCAATATGCCCTTTGAATCCAGCTCAATGAAGGCGCGGACGACGTAGATGTAAGTGTCGAGAATGTGAGTGGTTGTAGCACCAGCATGTAACAGCCTCCGACCCACCTGCTGCAGAAAGCTGTTTGTGAGGTGATTTCGTGCTGCTGGAGTTGTGATGTATTCCTGATTTCGTCAGCCTGATGCGAGCTGCAGATATGTCAGGTAGGTAACTTACTTTCAAGTCCAGAATAGCGCCCAACGAACGGTTCCAGTGAACAATGTAGTCGAAAAGGTTCTCAACTCGAGCCCTTCCAAGTCTCCCAATAGCCATGGACGTCCATTGCTGGATCTCATTGACCTCAAAAATCTCCTCATTCCCAGTCAAACACGATAGGATCTCCTTGATGAACGGACCATAGCCGTCCTTGACCCACTCCCGTAAGACTCTTGTCACCGGCTTCCTCCCATACCAATCCACTTTCACATGGTGGCTCCCAATGAACTCATCCATCAGTTTGTCCATCGCCTGGGCGGCTGCTCTCTGTGCCTGATCACCGCCCAGCCCCACTTCTCTCAGTCCCCTCAGCAACCCCGCGACACGCTCTCTCACAGCTGTTGCATCGTCTCTCTCCTCCCCATCCACTTCCAAACAGAGCCAGCTGTCTTCCCAGCCCAGCCCAAACAACCGGCACCCAGCATCCAACAGCACCCAGCCCAACGTCTTGGCGAACCGCTGCTGTGGCAGCGCATGCATGACAATCGCATGCAGCTCCCTGCCAAACTTGCTCACCACTTTCCTTACGCCCTCCTCCCCCAGGTAGTCCCGCACGACCGGTACCAAGCATTCCTCCACGTGTGTGAAATACCAAGCTTGTGCTTGTCTGAGAGTATCCACCGTGCCCCCCAATGTCGACCACACCGCCTCTGTCGAAATAGGAACATTCCATGCGCTCAAGACGACCGGCCGCACGCAGGCGACAAAGTGCTCGCGCGCCTCGTGCGTATACCACTCCAAGAGGTCTGGATATAGCGTTCCCCCAGCGATATCCTCCTCCACATCCGGCCGGCCTCCATCGCCGACGAGGAGGTATCGCAGGGCTTCTTCAACATCGGCGTTCAGGCGGTGGTGGTGGTGCTTGCTGCGTGTGCGGGCGGAGGAAGACGCGCCGTGCGGGTGGGAGGGCTGGTGGTGGTCCGGGTGCCATTCAGGCAGCTTGAGGAAGCGGGTGGCGGTGTTCCAAGCGACGTTGCGCTGGACGAGCTTTGGGTTGGTCGGGCGGTCGTGGCTGCGGGTGGCATGGAAGGCAGGGTCGGCCGCAGCTGTGGAGGCGGAGGAGCCGTGCGATTGGGTGGCGGAGGGGAAGACGGAGGCGAAGATCAGATTGCGCTGGTTCTGCAGGGCGGCGGCCATGGCGGGGTTGGCCTCATCGAGAGTGGCTGCGGCGGTGTTGGTTGTGCTTTGGTCGCTGAGGCGGCAGCGTCATTGTTGTTGATTGTCGGCGGGAGCGCTGGCCGACGCGGGGCGCGACAAACCTGGCAGGCACGACTTTTCTGTATCAACCTAAATGAAATTCTCCTAGCATGGGTAATCAAATTATACGCTCCGATGTGAGCGTCTTGAAAGATAAATGCAT
Organism: Botryosphaeria dothidea; assembly: GCA_011503125.2. Taxonomy (NCBI): domain Eukaryota; kingdom Fungi; phylum Ascomycota; class Dothideomycetes; order Botryosphaeriales; family Botryosphaeriaceae; genus Botryosphaeria; species Botryosphaeria dothidea. Next base: position 1,474,036 of record WWBZ02000040.1, on the reverse strand, counting down.
GTACATCCTGGCGAATGCTGCAGCTCCATATGGAGGACTTTGTTACAAAACTTTGGCGTCAGCTTGCGATGGGGCCTAAAAGTCGTTGCCGCCAGCTGTTCGCATGCCTGACGCGCCGTCACGGGATGGCAGCGTCTCGCTGATTGACGAAAAGTGCGAAAACAGCTGTGCTGCCCCGCCACCCGCTGGCGCCACATTTAAGACCGGGCCCTGCGCGTATGACTGGACACTTGCCCCGTCGGGTATATAGCGAACACCTGCTCATTTTCCCACACACCGCTCTCGCATTTCCCTCCGCAACGACGTCGTACGTACTACGCTCGAACAGGCCGTAGTTCCGCCCCGCCCTCGACGTCCGTCTTTTGCGCCGCCCCTCAGCCCCGCCGCGCAACAAACGACATCAACCACCACACAAACACCCTCCCACCCCCTCCTGCCATCTAACCACCGACAACCATGCCCAAGAACAAGGGAAAGGGCGGTAAGAACCGCAGAAGGGGAAAGAACGAGAACGACAACCTCAAGCGCGAGTTGATCTTCAAGGAGGAAGGCCAAGGTACGTCGCCGCCGCCATCGCCAACCGCCAGAGCCCCCAGCAGCCCACAATCACTCCTCGCCACCGCCCCCAAGCACTCCATCTCACCCACTCGCAAGGACCCCACTAACCACCTCCTTTTCGCAGAATACGCCCAGGTCGTCAAGATGCTCGGCAACGGCCGCCTCGAGGCGCAATGCTTCGACGGCGAGAAGCGCCTGGCGCACATCCGCGGCAAGATGCGCAAGAAGGTGTGGATCAACCAGGGCGACATCATCCTACTCTCGCTGCGCGACTACCAGGACGAGAAGGGCGACGTCATCCTCAAGTACAACGCCGACGAGGCCCGCTCGCTCAAGGCCTACGGCGAGCTGCCCGAGCACGCCAAGATCAACGAGACCGACACCTACGGTAACGAGGCCGACGAGGGCGGCATCGGCTTCGAGTTCGACGAGGACCGCAGCAGCGACGAGGAGGGCGCCGGCGCCGGCATCAAGGACGTCGACATCGACGACATTTGAGCCGCGCTCGCTTCCCTTTTTGTGTTGTGTGCGACGCTGCTCGCTTGGAGAGAGAAAGGGCGATCATGTGTTCTTTTTTTCGTTTTGCTTTTCGGTTGCGCCGAGGTTTGCACGAATCCGGCCTTGCACCGCGTATGATGGACGACAGAAGAATTGGGGGAAAAGGGCTACGTGCATGTACAGGCCGTCTTCTGTCGCCAGGGCGTGGGTGCGGAGTTCGTCCGCGAAACGCCAGCCAAAGCCGTCGTGCCTCGAGGGCCAGTACCACTTCTGGTCAGGCGCGAAATGGGCTCCGGGGTACGTCTTTGCATTCTTGATGCGGAAGAGAGGACTTGAGCACATCATGATCGATACCAGCGGGACGACGGCGTTTTTTTCAATTTGCAGATGATGCTCCACTTTCGTCTTTTGCATACACGTCTTGGTGGCTGCCTTTTTCCTTCTTCGGGGCAATCTTGGGTTTCCACTTCTCGGGACATGTTCATGATGGGCTGGTGGAGAATCTTACGTCACGATCACATGAATGCATAGGCTCCTTCGTATGACAGCAATGGATCCAGCAAAAAGCGCTGATGATAGAGCAACCTCATAATGATTTCGCGTGTGAATGGCTTGAAGGCACGGAGGTAGAGCTGACATGAATGTGATCACGTTACTTGCAATAGTACGAATATTTGAAACTACACTCATCTTGCTCTAGAATCCAAAAAATAAAAATGCCACAATATTGCTCTTCAACCGAACCGACCCCTCATAAAAAGCTAGGAACGCACTAAACATCAATTAAGAGAAAAAGTTCAAATTCTTCGCTATCTTCATGATAATGAAAATCAACGACCAGGAAGAAAAAAGCAAAAGGTCCCAATCATGCTCTCCCAGTTCCAAAAGCATTTCGGGGGAAGATTAATTTTCTTATCGTCCGAGTCATACCTACCCATCCGTTCCTTTCCCCCAAGAAACACCAGAAAAGAAAAACGCCGCCTAGAGAGGGGAGGAATAAAAAAGCGAAAGCCGAAAACTTGAGAACCGGAAATATTAACCCTTGGTTATAGCCATCGTACCGGGAAGAATGAAGTACGCATAAGTATCGAGTATGCAAGACGGTCCACGAGACAGGGCAAAACGCCTCGCTGCAGAGAAGGCCTAGCTAAGAAGAGTTCCACCACGCCTCAAAGAGGTTGGTGAAGATATTGGTAAGCGGAGGAGTCCTGAACGGTAGCCTCGTGAGATAAGAACCACCGAATGGACCGTAGAAAGAAAGACGCAATCAAGAAATGACAGAATCAAAGAAGCACTCAGACCCACCCATCCCAGAACCCCGTACCATTCCATTCTTTTTCGAGCCCAAGTATAAGAAAACCCCAAGATGCAAGAAGACAGCAGAACCTCATGGTATGTGCTAAAGGCTGCAAGTAAAGGAAAGAAAACAAAGAATAGGGTATTTGCTGATTTTCAAAGTCTGCCATGCCGCGCCTTGAAGATTGCTACTTTGTCGTCGTAGAACAAGATCTCGCGGAGTCTGAGCCGCGGGCCCCCGGTTCCGTCCTCGCTGTGTATGAACGAGTCGTCGTCATCATCGTCGTCGAAGTCGTCGCTATCGTCATCTTCATCTTCGTCCTCGGTGTCCTCGTCAGCGTCTGCACCAGGATCATCCTCGTCGTGGACGTCATCTTCCTCTTCCTCTTCCTCGTCGTCGGTAAAGCCCATTGGATCTACCACACCAGGGATGGCAGTAGCAGCGGAGGGATTGGAAGCTGTGGGATCATAGGGATGTGAGCCGCTCATAGGAGCTTGCGAGATCTTGTTTTCAAGTACTTCGAAACATTTGTTCACTATTCCCATGTAACAAATTTCGATCTCTGGCCGCAACGTGACAATATCGACAATTTGCAGCGCGAGCTCGCGTGGATCGATATTGTTCCCATGAGCATGTTCCGCAATGTGTGGAATGTAAAGTGAGCGCACGGTGGGAATGTTGGGTAGACGTTGGAGGAAGAAGTGCTGTACCAGAATTAGAAACAGGAAACATGGTAATAAAAACTCTAGAGTAACTTACCCAGTCATGATAATCGATGGTGAATGCAAGCTCACGGAGACTAGGCATGCGGCTGCTAGTCATGAAGGTGATGATTTCCCGGTTCAACATCCATCTCTTCCACCTTGTGTTGCTTGGGACATGGTCCAAAGCACCTTTTTCGCTACTGTCGATCATGAGCTTCTTGAGACTCGCGCGATGCCGTTTGAGGGGACCACGGAAGATTGAGTCTATGGTGACTGCTGAGTGGTAGGTACGATCTTCTTGGAGGAAAAGAACCTCGAGACTGTTTGGTGCTAGGGTTTCCTTGAGAAATGCGATAAGAGCAGGGGACACCGTATTGGTGTGAATTTTCTTAAGATTCAAGCTGTACTCCAATCGACTGTGGTGACCATGGGACTTGGAAGGAGACCCGGAATTGTAAGTTTGTGGTGGGCTTCGGGGAGTGAATTGTCTGCGTAAGGCTTTCCAGAGCTGCTCGCTGTGGCTGCAATTGAGCAGAGTCAATGTTGTGAGCCTTGACCAATCGAATGCTTTTAGTAGCACTGAAACAGAGAGGGGAACCCGCTCTAGCTCAAGGGTCTCAAGCTTCAGCTTGGTACTCAGCATGGGACCCATGTTCTTCTCGCGTTCTTGACGTTCCAAATCAACCTTGGGCCGACTTCGTAAGGGTCTCCGAGGCTCACTTGAGGCAGACGACGAGCTGGTTGTATGAGTAAGTTGCGTTGTGTGGGATATGGATGAAGGCGATGTAGGAAGCGGGGTTCCGAAAACGCTAGGCTGCCCATTTTCAGCGGCAGGGCTGGTCTCTTGTTCGCGCTCCAGTGCAGCAGGTTGCTCTGCGAGATTGATCTCGCTTTTGGCAGGTAAAGCACCACTTGCAAGGGCACGATCTGCGCTGCTGCCACTGCTGGCTTCGGCTTTTTCTGCTGTCTCGGAATTCCGTCGCATGTTGTACACCCGCCCCACAAGTATGCCTAGAACGCCTCCAAGCCTCTTTTCACCAAGCTTGCTTGCGGCCGTCCAAAGCGTGCTGTGATCCACTTGCTGAACGCCATCGCCATCCCAAGCCGTCACCCAGTCCCTCTCTTGATCATGCGCGTGTTTCGCAATTCCAACCCTCAGTTCCCTCAATCTCTTTTGTGACCGGCCGATCAGGATTGCCATCTCATCCAGGTATGGGAGCTCATCGATGTCCAGGACGCTGAGACTTTTAAGCGCAGGAATCACGGAGAACGTGGGATGCTCAACGCGGTCGATCGCCGACATGCCCGCAGTGGAATGCATTACCGGCACCACCATCGGTGCTGGAGCTGCTGCCACTCCACTAACGTGATGGGCATGGGGAGGAGGCGGCGGAATCTGGTTCATAGGCATCGGCGGAGGCACAATTGGCGCGGAAAGGTCTGCGGCGGAGTTGTCATGCCACCGGATCCAAAGCCGCTCCAGCCTGCAATCGTGTCCGTCATCACGAGTAGCCAGAGATGACAATGCAAGCCAAACGTCCCTCAGGACACCGGTGGGCATGTCCCAGACAAAGGTCTCGAGATTTCGCATGCGCGCGACCGCCGTTGCAACAAGGGTTCCCAACATCTTGCCACTCTCTTTTGTGATCAGATACTCTTGAACCCATTCTGGCGGACCGTTGCCGAGCGAGAACTTCTTGGTGTATTCCGCGAAGGGATTGCCGTGTCGCCGACGCGGGATCAGAAAGGGCTCGTCGGGCGGATCCCGTCTCGGTGAGTTCCGCAGTCGCTCGGCCTTGCGTCGTTGTGCATAGATGAGTTGAGCAGTAGATTCGCCGAACAGCTCCCTACCCATGACTAGAGTTGCGAGGCCATAGGTCAGCGCATCGACGCCGGACCGCTGCTCGGCGTTGACGGTGTTGTCAGGCCAGACGATGTCGAAGCGCGCGTAGATGTGGGGTATCGTGATGGCGTGCAGTGCCGAATGGCACAAAGCGAGAGAGGTCAGGTCGTTGGTGTGCGGGAGCTATGGCCGGTTAGCAGCGCTCAACATGGCAGCCTCGCAGGGATGCTCTCTCACATGGTCAATGATAGCCTTGAGGATGTCGACGGGTAGATCTAGCAGTTGGATGGGTCCTTTCTTCTCCGCGATGGCGGTCCATTCCTTCTCCTTGCCGTTCAGAAGCTTGGTGAGGGCTTCCTTGGGGCGCTGCGCGTCGGCGGCCATGGGCTCGACGCTTGCTTGACCGTTGGGGACGGGTTCGTGATCGAGCGCAGTGGCAGCAGTGACGGATGCGTTTGCAGGTTTGGTGGAGAGCAGCGGTCGGCTGGCGACAGGCTCGTCCTGGGTGACAGGCGTGATGGTGCCTTGGGACATGGTTGGACTGGGCGGGGACGAGGAGTCCATGGTGGGCTTCGTTTCAAGCGTCGGGGCTCCTCGAAGGCGTGTGCTCGGCGAGGGAGGAGGGCTCACGCATGGGTGTGGCGCATGTACGTGGGATGCGAGCGCAGGAGCCGGGCTGAGGGCGCGCGATCACGTCGCACGGCGTCAGTTGCGCAGTGACGGTGAGGGCAGCGAGCGGGCGTGGGAGGGTCTGTGTGCTGTGTGAGGGCGGGAGCGTCGTCGGCGTCGCTGGGGATGCGGAGTTAGCCTCGCGGTTGGCTGGGGACGCGCGCACGGGCAGCTGCTGAGAGGCAGGCCTCGTTAGCCTTACCGCTCTCTCGCGTCGCTCATGCCCGCGACGCCAGACCGGCCTGTCTTGTGCGCCCACAAATAAGCATAATCGTCGCTGCGCTGAACGGCGCTGCAGCCGGCCACCCGCCATTCGCATGAGCTTCCAATGAGCGCCTCCATATCTTTGTTCCAACAAGGTGGCAGGAATCAGCGTAATCTTTCGGGTAAGGTTCACAGCGGCATGCTGGAGCTCTTCATGCAGACAATTGAATTCTCCCTGGTTACTGCTCATTTAAGAAAGACCCTTCGCTTTTCGCGCATGACCTCAACGCCCAGGGTCGCCGGCTGCAAAAGATTGCCCTTGCTTTGTCCTCCAAAATAGCACCACTCCCTGAAATGTTCACGTCTGGGTGACTGCTCTAACTCCCCATGATGGACAAAGCACAAACGCCCAAAACCCAAACCCTCCATGTTTCCCTGCATCGCCATAGGCATTATGTGTCTTAAAAGGACAGAGTAGTCTGTCCACGCTCAGGATCGCTCATCTTGATGATCTTAACGTCCTGACCCAATGAGACGTTGCCCATCGCCTGTGGCGTGATGAATATAAATTGCCGCGACACTGAAGTACGACACGCCTCAATGATCATCTTCATAGAGATGTCGCGGTTGACGCTGTCCATGAAGACATCGAACTCGTCTAAGCATCGTGTAGGCGCGCCCATAGCATCCCAAAGTGCCAGCAGAAGGCACACAGTCGAAAAAGACTTCTCACCACCAGATAGAGTCTTCGTTTGTCGACCACTAGCATCCGACTTCGTGATATCTGGTTCGACACTAAGGTCGAGCTCCTTTGCCTTTTGGTCGATCCTAAGATCGCCACGGAACTTCCGCTTCGTGAGAAGGTAGGTGAAGGTGATCCTCGAGCGATCGGCAATCGTTCTTTTGAATAAGACTAGCCGCACCTTGCGGCTCGACAATGCCTTCTTCAGAGTCTACGTGTTCACGTTAGAGTCGAACGGTCAGCACTTACATGGCGGAGGGTACTCACGTTTTGCGCCCTTTCCATGTTGTTGACTTCCATGGTGGCAGTCTTCCATTCCGCGAGGGCTTTCCAGCGTGCTTGTTTCAGATCGTCTTCCGAGCCCCCGAGCCTGTAAAGCATTAGAGAAACCTCTGTAGGGAATTCCGGGAAGTTTACCTATGCTCAGCGGCTTGGAGTTCTTGCTGTAACTTTTCATACTTCCTTTGCAAAGTATCTACGGTCTCGCCATCCGGGATGCGCGGTCTTTCGCCAATTTGCTGAGCTTGCTGCGTGATGTCTTCAATATCCCGCAGCAGCTGATCTCGTTGCTGCTGGAAATCGGCCAATTGTTCTTGTGCGAGATCTCTTGCCTCAAAAGCTTGATTTTTCTCATAGAGAGCTGCTTGCCGTCTTTCCTCCCACCTGTTCAAGCGGACTTGAGCCTTGGTGAGCTTTGTATTGGCCTCGGTCAGTTCGTTCTGAATCGCTGTTTGTTGCTCTCTCCGCTGTCTTTGGTCCGCATCGATTCTGTCTCGTTCGGCTTGAGCATCCACGTACATATCCGTGTTTGTCTGCTTGGAGTCTTTAGCCTCTTGGAGCTGCCGTTCGAGCTCCTCGAGTCTGCCAGCTCTGGGCTGCTGCTGCTCAAGAAGATCTCTTAGACGTTCCTCTTCTTCTTGTGCACATTGGTGCTCGTACCGAGCATCCCGAAATTCTCGTTTGTTTCTCTCCAGGGCCTGTTTGGCGCGCATTAAAGCTTCTTGTTTTTGCCGCCACTCGTTCTCTGCTTGTTGCAAATCGAGCTTGTATTGGCGAAGCTCTGCGTTAGCAACATTAACTTGAGTCTCAGTCTCGCTCTGCATCCGCGGATGTCGCCCCTTAAGTGCAATGACGGGCGACTGCTGTCCGGCACCAGAAGAAGCCCAGCCGTATCTAAGACCGTCTCTTTTGTCTTTGGACATAGTGAAGACTTGCTTCACGTTATGCGGGCGAGCCTGATTACCGCCATAGCCATTGCCATAAGCGAACTTAAAGGCCTCATCGGCGTCCTCAATGAGGACAGTCTGGTCAATCATGTTATTGATGATTAGTTGATTACGGACCAGATCGTTCTCAAACTGGAAAATTGTTAGCATGGTGACGAGCGCGCTGGATGGTTTGATCTACCTTCAGCGCTCGCATCCACGTCAGCAGGTGGGGCTCAGGTTCGTTTCCAGAGGTATCGAGAGGTCGGGGGTTGCCGATGAGGACTGGTGTTGTGTTGCGTCCATCACGCGGGCTGCAGAGTCAATACTTGCAAAACCGTTCAAGGTCAGGTGAACTTACTAGCTTGTTCGCCGCATGAGCTCGCGCAGAACACCCTCGTCATGTTTGCTGGTGACGACGAATGCATTGAGCTGAGTGCCAGCCGACTTCTCCAGGATACCTGACCACTCGGGCTTCAAGAGACGGACATAGCGTCCCACAGGACCAACCGGCTTGGCGTGGAATCGAGATTCGCCGTCGATGGCACGCATGAGAGCAGGAAGGTTTTGATCAAACCCCGTCATCCACTTTCCTTGATTCTGTCTCAGCTCTTGGATGTGCTGCTCCTGCTGGCGAACATCGTTGCGCTTGGCTTCGATGGTGGCCTTGTACTCGTCGAGTTGAGCCTGCGCTGTAGCTCGCTGGTTTTCGAGGTTCGGAACGTCGCTTCGGACCTCGTCAAACACAGCCTTCTTCTCCTCGATTTTCTGCTTGGCTTCATCCCACTCTTGAAGCATTTGTGCATGCTCACCTCCATTTTCGCCTTCCTGGCGCCGCCTCTCCTCTTGGATTTCTTTCTCAATTCGGTTGACGATAGCGTTGTCACCCTGAATCGCGGACCTGATCTGACGTTGTTGAGCAAGGACAATCTGCAACTCCTCTTTTCCCTGGTTGAATGCTCTCTGGGCATCCTCGAGCCTCTGCGCAATCGGTTCTCGGGCCTCTTCATATTCTTGGATCTTCCGCTCGGACTCCTGAAAGTCTATCGCGGCCTGATCGAAGCTGTTCGACGCCTCTTCGACTTGAGCGTTCTTCTGTTCAACATCCGCCCGTGTCCTCGCGATTTCGCGATCAGCATGTGCTACCTTTGCTTCCTCAATCTCCACCTGCTTCCAAGCGTATTGACGCTCAGTAAGTGCAGCCTGCGCACGCATCTGATGCTGCCTCGAGGCAGCACGCAACTTTTCCTCCGCTTCTTCTTTCTTCTTTCTGAGATGCTCTATGTCTCCCACCTTGATTGACTTCTTGGCCTCGATGTCGTTCAAAATTTCCTCCAGTATTCGGTAGTCTCTGCCCAGAGATGCGATTTGCGTTCCCTCGATAAAGAATTTGTATTTGTCGCTTGGAGTCGAATGGTTGAGGAACTGGCGGGCCATGTCTTGTGAAAGAACATTCATCGGGTTGTCCATTTGCAGTTGAAAGGCGTCGATAATGTCCTCCAGATCCATCTTCTTCGTTGATACGACCTTTTCCTTGGCATTCTTGATCTTGAAGCCGCTGGCACCGTTCTTGTTAAAATGCCGCTCAACAATAATAGACCTGCCGTAAAGCTCAGGTTTGAATGCAGAAGAGCCTTGATTCTTGATTTTCACAGCCAGTATAGCAGCTTCCTCTCCTTCCTTTATGAAGCTTTTCAGGCTTCCACCGCGATTCGTCGAGGTAGCCTTTCCACCAAGACACAAAGTCAACGCGGTCAGGACAGCGCTCTTGCCGCTTCCGTTGTGTCCGATGATGAAGTTGATCAGCGGGCCGAGAGAGACGGTAAGGTGGGCATGGCACATGAAGTTAATGCATTTAACTTCTTCGATAATGGCGTTCTCGGCGGCGTGGTTAGTTCTGTCGCGCCCGAATCTCTTCTGGACTATGCGTGTAAGGCCGGCCATACGGGCGGCTTCATTCCCAAGGAGGTCATCGACATTATAGTCGCCAGTTTCTGGATCCACTTCCATGCCGGCGAAGTAGGCAGAATCAAAGCCGTTCTCGAGTAGATCATCGATATCATTCTGGTGTAGATCCGAGTGTGTGGTGTCATCTCCGTCCTCGTAGATATCTGATGCAGCAGAAAGCCGCTGTCGCTTCCTCTGCGTGATTGTTAGAAGAAATGCTTGAGCATGCTTTGGGGCGGTTTCTACTTACAGAGTCGCGGCGATTGCTGGGGCCTTCGCTGTCAAAATCATAATCTTCCTCATCATCGACCTCAGTAGGCGGCCGATGACGCTTGCCCGGCAGAGGAACCATGGTCGGCGACACGGTGCGGGGGTGAGACGCAGAGCGGGACAGTGACAATGGGCGTGGGTGTGGAGAGGAAGACGCGCCGGCAAGCGGGCGACGCGACGTGGGATCGGCGCCAAGAAGTCGCGTCAGCTCCACCCTGCCCGCCCGAGCTCGCCTTCCATCTCCGAGCTCCGCCGCCATTGCCTTCACCGTCGCTCCTTCAACAATGTCGATTTTACTGCCTCGCACGCTGAGGTCGCCGGTATTTCAGCAGTCGACCAGACTTGGTCTTCGCGCCTTCACCGGCTTGTCGCGCGATGCACAGCCAGGCGCACCACGAGGATGGACTCCGACGCCTTTTGTGACTGAGACGGTCGTATGTGTTCGGTTGTGGAAAGAGTGGATGGAAGCTGACTGAGTAGGGCGGCGGTTGGCATACCTGTGAGTTGGGCGGACTAGGAACCGGAAAGAGCTTGGGCTGACGTTGGTGAAGATGATATCTTCTCGCGCCTGCTAAAAGTGAGTGGCAGCTTTCTTGTGGATGCACGGATAGCGTATTGACTGTCCGGTAGGAGCGCATCGTCTGCCTCAATGGCGAAGTGAACGAGATTGCATCCGCATCGATCGTCGCGCAGCTACTATTTCTTGAAGCTGATAACCCCGAGAAGCCGATCAATCTCTACATCAATTCACCGGGAGGCTCCGTCACAGCAGGTACGACACACAGCATTGAGCGATGAATAAGGGACGAATGCTCATGCCGTTTAGGGCTCGCCATCTACGACACCATGACCTACATCAGGTCTCCAGTCACAACCATCTGCGTGGGCCAGGCAGCAAGCATGGGCTCCTTGCTTCTCTGCGGTGGTGCTGCTGGCCACCGCTTCTGTCTTCCGCATAGCTCCATCATGATCCACCAGCCCAGTGGCGGCTACTTTGGACAGGCATCAGACATCGCCATCCATGCGAAGGAGATTCTCCGGATACGGACACAGCTGAATAAGATTTACCAGAGGCATTTGACGAAGCCGCACACACTGGATCAGATTGAGAAGCTCATGGAGCGGGATTACTTCATGTCTGCGGAGGAGGCAAAAGACATGGGATTGATTGATAAGATTCTGGACAAGCGGGATACTGAAGAAAAGAAAGAAGAGTAGATGTGGGAAACATGAACGTACCAGAACCCCACAAGGGCTTACGTATATCTCAAGATAAAGGACACATGGCATTATTTCTTGAATCAATTGACCCAATATCAGCATGTATGTCCTCAAAACATGTCATGAATTAATTTCTGGGGTATGCGTAGTGTTGCTGGTTCTCTGTTCGGAGGTTCTGAGGCGGGCATGATGCAAGCCAGCTTAGCGCATTTTCGATTTGTCGAGCTCACGCATCATCAACTTCAAGCTTCCCACATCCCCTCAACGCCTCTCGCTCATGCAGGCGCGTCCTGGTCCCCAGCGCCTTACGACCGTGTTCCGCGACCGAAATGTCCTGAATTGCTCCTCTTCGCGTCCATCAAGGCGCACTGCCTTGACGCAGACGTCCAGTCGCAACTCCAGCTCCCAGCAAGCTCCTCCGAGCTCACCATGCGACGAGCGCACCAAATACACCAACGATGGCTACACCACGTACCGTAACCGCACCAGCGCTAGCAACGAAAGCTCACGCCCTCTTCCGTTACCACCTCTGATGGATCCCATCGCCCTCTCCGCGCGTGAACGCTGGACCCAACCCAAGAAGCCCGCGCCCACCAAAAAGGAAGACTTGACGCCCTTCCAACGCAAGCTCTACGCCAACCCCTTCGGTACACCTCTTCTCCCGCTCCAGACAAAACCAACGAGCCCCAGCAGAACTAACAAAGCAAACCCACAGCCCGCGCCCTCGCCACGCCCATCCGCCTCGACCGCACCACCGCCACCCACCAACCGGCCTTCCACCACCTCGCCCTCCACGCGCACCCGCACCCCGAAACCTCGCAGCCCCACCTCCTCCCCACCCACCTCCACGCGGCCGCCCTCCCCTCCTCCAAGAAGCCCGCCCACTCGACCCCGGCCCCCACCCCCTCCGCCTACTTCCTCCTCCGCGCCCCGCTCCTCCACCTCCTCACAACCTCGCGCGGCCAGCGCTGGCGCTCGGCCATCAACCTGCGCGTCCACGACAAGACCCGGGGCAACCTCGCCTGGCGGCCGGACATGCCCGACCACGTGCGCGCGCTCCTCCAGCGCATCGTCTTCCGCCTGCTCCGGTGGTGCTTCTCGAAGCCCAACGGCGGCGGCATGCTCGCGGGCATCCCGCCCCCGAACAACAACGGCGAACCCCTGACATCGCGCTTGGGCAACGAAGCGGGGGCGGTGCTATTCCTGCGGCGCGTCCTGCGGCGCGAGGTGCGGGACGCGGAGCAGCGGGTGCGGATCGCGCTGGAGGCCGGCGATGACTTGGTCGACCACCTGGTCAAGGTGGGCGAGGCGGCACGGCGGGCGCTGAAGGAGAAGCCGCTGCCGCGGGCTGGGTGGGGGGTGTGGGAGACGGGCGGGCCGCGGCTACATCCGGGGGTGCTATACGCGCCGCTAGAGTATCCGAGTATGGGGTACAAGGCGGAAGGCGAGAGCGGCAAGGAGGGGGGCGTGGAGAGGGAGATACCGGTGTACGATCTTGTGGAGCTGTTGGGCGAAGAAATGTTGGCGGCGTTGCTGGGGGGTACGGCGTGGGAAGGGGAGCAAGCGGTTGTGTTGAAGGAGAAGGAGACGACGATCGGAGCGCATCATGCGTTGATGCAGTTGCAGGACTATGTTATCGAGTCGGTGTAGCAGATGCAATCGATCTATGGCCGTGGAAAGAAGAGCGATTGGTTTGTATTACCTCACAACTACTGAGTGCTATCTGATACCCAGGGTGCAAAGAAGAGTCAACCATGCATCATTCTGATATCCGAAAGCCCGCAAAATGCAATTTGCATAGAACCCACCACCAAGAGAACGCGCCGCCCGCTGAAGAATAGGAAAGTGAAGCAAAATGCCCAATTTGTGCTGTGCAGGAAAGCATGCCGCCGAAAGCGCCATCGCAATGAGCCATGAAGCGAAAAGAAAAGAAAAGAAGAGTCGTCCTGAAAGCACGCCACCCTATCTCATGTTCCCCCATTTTCATTCTCAGCTATTTCACCACCTTCTAGATCCGATTCAACGGATCGAACCTAATCTTAAACAGCTCAATCTCTCTCAAGCATACCGCCGCGGCGACGTACTTCCAGCTGCGCAGCTCGCCAACCCTCTTGCTGACCTTGCGCGGCTCCTTCATACCGACAGCAAAGCACGCGATGGCGCGGGCGAGGGCCTCGTCGCGGTCGCCATCGTCGCCCTGGGTAATGCGCTCAACGGTAAAAGCGACGTCGCGCTCGAAGCGCTGGTTCATCTCCATGGTACGCTCGCGCGTGCGGCGGTTCTGCGCGCCCGTCGACTTGCCGATGATGTTGCCGCCGAAGACCTCGAGCTCTGACAGCGGGTATTGTGAGTGCGTCGAGTAGTCTGACATGATGTCGAGGAGGTTGGATTCGTAGCTGTAGGGATATCTGTGTCAGCGGTGTTCTTGTACTTGAGCGTAGGTAAGACAAAACCTACATCTCCCTGATGTTGCGAGCCAGCGGCTGGTAGTCGTCCCATTGGATGAGCGCCGTCTCACGTAGAACGTATGCCCATACTTGTTCCATGAGGTTCAGCCCGCCCAAAGCACTCTTCGTCTCGGTAGCATAACGTTGCATCTCCTGGAATATCTTTTTTTCATCAATGGCACGGTATAGCTGTCCCAGCACCCGCTCGCTTTCATAGTAGCGAAACGTCTTATAATCAGGATCCAGTGCCCCAACAGCATCATCCTCGTCCAGAAGGTCATCCTCATCATCGTCTTGGAAGACAGCGCCTTTCTTTTCGACAATGACACGAGGCCCACTCGCCATGAAGTCGGGGCGAATCATATCAACGCGGGGACATTGGGACATGTCGACCTGGTAGACGGGTTAGTGAAATCCGGAGAGATAAGTTTACAAGAGAGAGAACTTACAGGTATTCCTGTTTTAGAAAAGTCCACAGCAGTCGAAGCCATTTCTGCCAACTTAAGGCAATCCGGATCAAGTGTACCATTGGGACGTCGATCAGCCAATTGCAGATGTATATTGGAGATGCGCCCAAGTTGATCCGTTTCCATAAACTTGATGAAGAAGTCCGTAATATCCTGCCGTGTAACAGGTCTGCCAATATCAAGCGGCGGAACCTTCTTGTAATCTGCGGCCTCGTAAGTGACCCTGGGCATCAAACGCTTATCGAAGATGATGTTGTAGAGGTCGCCATCCAAATCACCGCCGCTAAGCTGGGATGGGAGGTCTCGTTCGCCTTTTGAGCTGAAGACGATCACATTAGAAAGAGCTTGCAACGGCGAATCGGGAGGCACGTCAACGGCGCGGGCCTTCTGCACGTCGCCTGGATGCATCGCAGGGGAGCGCGTAACAACGACTTCGCCCCCGGAAAGTACGGTGCGCTTCAGTCTGCCGTTGTCTCCCATCCGCTCGATCACGCAGTAAATCTCATCTTCTCCCAAGAAGCCAGTTTCGTCCATGATACCGTATAGCGTCACCGCTTTCTCAACCCAAAGACGGGCCCGGTGCTTGATATCGCGAAGCTGCGAGAGTGCGGCAATCTCAACAACATGAGATAGGAAGTCGTCCTCATTGAAAGACAAATTCAACTCCTCAAGCATTCGGAGCAAATATGGCATCCTGGTAGCTTGGCCCACACGGGCGTGTTCAAGGAAAGTAGCAGCGTTGATCGGGGACTGGGTAATCCGCCTAAGCCGTTCGACCATGCCATTTTGAAGGTCCAGGAAGACTTGATCAGGCACACCGAGATCTTCCAGGATCTTGATGAATTGTCGATTGAGGTACATCGGCAAAGGCTTGAAGTTTGCCCCGCAGATCTCAATGTTCCATGTTCCCGCACCATGGAACTTGACCATCGATGGACGAAGAACCAACTGTTCACCTGTAAGGCGATCGTCAAGGGAGACCATTCCTTTGGCACCTGTTGCTTGTCAGCATTCTGGTAAGCAAGTCTGGTCGTCATCTCTCACCTCCAAAACGGATCTGCAGGCAGGTGGGTCTCTGTCCATGAGCTTGTTGATACTCTTTCCAAACTCTCTTCAGTAGTCTGTAGGATATTTTTCCCACGCCGTCACTAAATATGTGCTGTCTCTCATTAATCACGTCAGGAATCATCTTGATAATTTTTTCATTGACCGTGACCGTGCCAGACGTATCAGAGAAAGCTTGCCCAATTCGTGCTGCGCATTTTGCGGGAGATCTGATCTTTGAAAAGTCACCGAGGCCTTTGATGACTTCCTGGGCCGCGATGAGACTGAGCTTTTGAACGAAAGGTGCCATGAACCAGCAGGTCTGCGAACGAAGAGACGAATGAGAAAACCCAAGAAATGCGAAACTATGCCCTCCAATGTTGATTTCACTGTCCAAGACATACTTGAACCGATTATGGAAGATCTCACCCAAGCTGGTCTTTGGTTCATATCGAATCGCATCGCCATCTTCATCCACGAACTGGACACGGAGGAAGTTATCCGTGTGATCCGGATACTTGCGCAGGACGCGGTTGCTCACTTCGGGTTCCGGGCCTTCCAGATACGTTCCAGCCGGTGTAATAATGACCCGATGTATTAAAGCAATGTGCTTGTGCCGCTTTTTGACGTCGTAAATGGAGCCCTCGATTTTGAAACCACTCGCATTTTTTGCCAAAGCCCTCGCCAGAAGGTCCACGTTAAAATCCTCCGGCGGCAGATGAGGTCCTGGATACTGAATGTTTCTGGAAAGCGCTCGAATGGCATTAGCGGTTCGGATGTAACCCAGCTGACCGGAAAGCCGTTTGATGGTAGGCAGTAAAGCGACGACTTTCGCCGGAGGCAGGTAGGCATTCCTCGCGAGACGTTCCACCTGGAACTTGACTGAGAATTTTAAATTGCCAAACTGGCCTTCAGCGTATAGCAAGTCCTTCAAGCGCTCAAAGTCTTGTCGGAAAGTGACGTGGGCCTGGGTGTAGGATGTCGGGAGGCTCAGTGCAGGAGGCATTCCAGGATTCTTGCGTACAAGATAATCAAGCTTGGCGACGTCGGCCGGATTGGCAAGAGTGATCTGGTAAACGAAGCAACTTCCCACCACAAGCTCATGGGATTCGTCAATCGCAGAAACGCGAGTGCGGTTGAACCTCTGGTTTCGACGGCTGCTCGGTGCACTGATGCCAAGGCCACTCATCAAACCCTCCAGACCATCTTCAAGCTTGTAGACACGCGGAGCGAACTTCAGGGTGAAGGTGACCTTGTTGAGCTGTGAACACGTGACTACGGTATCAATACTCCAGTATGGGATGTCGATTCGACAGGTGGAGGGCACCCAGCCGTCGGCGCGCAGGACCATGGCGAGGGTCCTCTTGCCAAACATAACGGTACCCCGCCTTGTGTCCTGGAAATGAGGGGCAAAGGCAGCCTGGGAGCCATTGTAGTCCCAAACACCACACCAGAGGCTTGAGAAGTCGAATGCCTTCTGCAGCCTGGGCCGTTTGAGTACGATCAGAGGTTGGTCGGGCGGATTTTCGGGGTCAGGTTGTCTCCTGGCCTTCCGGGTGGCCTTGCGCAATAGTTCCTCTTCTTCATAACGTAACGCCTTGAGGATGATCTCATCCGGCTTGTATGCAGCAGAAGTGCATTTCAAAGGCTTGTTGATGAATAGTAGTGGTTCAAAATCGACGAGCGACTGCGACTGGCTGTTATACTTCTTCAAAAACAGCTCGGCCTTTGCAGAATCGGCGATAGTGAGGATGGCAATAGGCTTGTTCTTGGTCTTTTTACAATTGAAAACGATGATAGCGAATTCTTCCAGGATCGGTTTGAAAAAAGTCTTTAGTGCGGATTCGGTCGTCTGCACAGGAATACCGCGGACGAGGATGTCCATGTTGACGCAAGCGGGGCCGCAAACCCGGAAATTGAATGTATGGTAGTATATTCCCCGAGATCAGGCGAAAGCTCGAGGAGCGGCGCGGAATGCGCACCAGTCGTCAAGCGGCGCTGATAAAATCATGCGAGGGGCAATGCTAAGAGTGAGAGTCCATGTTGCGCATGCGCGGAGCTGACGAGGGCTGACGAGAAGTGGAGGCCGAGCTTCTTGCAGCTTCAGACGTGCTGTGCAATCGGTCGCGGGGCCTGGAGAGTAATGTCCAGCAAAAGAAAGCAGTTGCGAAACACCGGAGGTCAAGCTCTGTCGACGCGGATCCAAGAGAGTGTTGCGGTGGGCTTGTTGTAGGCGCAGAGGTGAAGGCGGAAGGGCAAACGCGTGCTAGGATGATGAGGCGGACGCGCGAGGCCGGGCTGTTGCAGTGCAGCACAAGGGTTCGGAAGAGCAGGGTTCTTTAGTCATTGCCGCATGCCTCGCAGATTTTGCCGCGAACTTCGGCAGCGGTTGATCGGAATGCGGCCGCGTCTTATTTTCGCTCCGATCACCACCGCCTATCGCCTCGTTTGCTCTGCGTCGCACATGTATCCTCGTTTAGGCAGCGAGAATGCTTGGATAATCGAGCTCCGTTCTTCCAATCGTCGGCTGCAGTGTCGAGCATCACCCTTGCAAAGCCGGCGTCTATGGACGCCCGTTAAATCACGACGAGCTAGCAGAACAAGTGACTCATTCTGCTCAACATGAATCAATGCATAGGGATACCCGAGATAATTGAAATCACAACACAGCATAGATCGAAGCATTTGAGAGTCATATATTTCATGCATGCTGCTCTCCGTGCCATCTTCTTTGCGTTATCTAAGCACCGCGAAACTCCGCTTCCACTCGTCAAAAACATGCTTTTATGCCATAACCACCTAGAGAGAGCTAGCCAGAGCCCTGCCATCCTTGAGAGCCACCAATTTCTCAATGGCAGCATCGAGATCGACAAGCTCTCCTCTCTGCTGAGTGGCCTGATCATCACGGTTGCGGATGTTGACCTTCCGCTGTTCCTTCTCCTCGGCACCGACGACGAAGATGAAGTTGTACTGCTGCAGCTGGCCAGTGCGGATCTTCTTCTGCATCGTGTTGCCGCTAACGTCAACGTCAACGTGCATACCCTTAGCGCGGAAGATACCCTGCAGCTCATGCACGTAATCGTTGACAGCGGGCATGACAGGGACAATGAGGATCTGACGAGGGCTCAGCCAGAATGGCCACTTTCCGGCAAAGTGCTCGGTAAGAATGGCAATGAACCGCTCGAAACTACCGTAGATAGCACGGTGAATCATGACCGGGCGTGCGCATCCGGGGGTGAGCGGCTTCCTGGCCGCCTCCATGACCTCCTTCTTCTCGCCCTCCTTGGGGGCCTCAGCCTTGGGGGCCTCAGCCTTGGGGGCCTCAGCAGGCTTGGCAGCGGGAGCGTCCTTAGGCTTCTCGGCCTTTTCTGCACTCATGTACTCCAGGTTGAACTGCTGGGGCAGCTGGAAATCGAGCTGGATGGTAGCGCACTGGTGGTCACGCTTGAGCGCATCAGAGATGGTAATGTCGATCTTCGGGCCGTAGAAAGCGCCATCACCGGGGTTGAGCTCCCACTTCTCACCACCTTGGGCTGTGAACTTGTCCAGAGCTGCCTTGAGCCTGTCCTCAGCAGCATCCCAGGTCTCGACTTCACCAAGGAAACCCTCAGGACGAGTGGACAGCTTCATCTTGAAGGTAAAACCAAACTTGCCGTAAACAGTCTGAAGGAAGTCAAAGAGGCCAGTGATTTCCTGCTCGATCTGGTCCTCCGTACAGAAAATGTGGGTATCATCCTGCTGGAAACGACGGACACGAGTGAGGCCAGTGAGCGCACCAGAGGCCTCGTTACGGTGCAGAACACCAAAGTCAGCAATCCTCATCGGCAACTCCCTGTAACTCCGTTCCCTATGACCGAAAAGCAAGCAGTGACCAGGGCAGTTCATAGGCTTAAGAGCCCATTGGTCCTTCTCAACTTCAAAGGTGAACATGTCATCCTTGTAGTGTTGCCAGTGTCCAGAACGCTTCCACAGATCGGCATTGTACATATTAGGAGACTGGACTTCTTGGTAACCACGCCTCCAGTACTCCTCGCGCAGGAAGGACTGCAGAGTGTTGTAAATGATCATTCCGTGGGGCAGGAAGAAGGCCGAACCCGGCGACCACTCGTGGAAGAAGAAAAGCTCCTGTTCCTTGCCAATCTTGCGGTGATCACGCTTGGCGGCCTCCTCCAGGTATTTCAAGTGCTCTTCCATCATCTTCTTCTCAGGGAAAGAGACACCATAGATACGCTGGAGAGAGTCGTTCTTGGCGTCTCCAAGGAAATAGGAGGCAGAGTTCTAGACACAATTCTCAGTATTGATTTAATTGGCCTGATCGCACATTTCCATACCTTCATGACCTTGAAGAACTTGACCCTACCGGTGTGGGGGACGTGGGGACCACGGCAGAGATCAATCAGAGGACCGCAGCGGTAGACCGTGGTGCTGGTGCCATCCGGAATCTTGTCCTTGATGATGTGCTGCTTGTACTTGTTGGTCTTGAACATCTCAAGAAGATCATCCTTGGTGAGGGTGAGACGCTCGAACTTCTGCTTTTCCTTAATGGCCTTGTCGGCAATCTTCTCTAGAGGCTTGTAGTCGAGCTGCTGGACAACGTCGCCGCCGGGAAGGGCCATCTCATAGTAGAAACCATCCTCAACAGGCGGGCCAATGCAGAGGTCGCAGCCAAATCTCCTCTCAGCGGCCTCTCCAAGAATATGGGCGCTGGAGTGCCAGAAGACCTTCTTGCCCTCCGGATGCTCAAAGTCAAGTAGCTCAAGGCTGCAGCTCTTCTCGAACGGGCGTTCCAGGTCCCAGAGCTCGCCATCCACACGGGCAATCACGGTGCGCTCGAACAAGGACTTGCTGATGCCACGTGCAATATCGGCGGGGGATGTGACCCAAGACTCGCCAACATGGGTCTTGCCATCGGGAAGGGTGACAGTTATTGGCTCACGTGGCTTGGAGGCAATGTCGGCATCGTACTTGGCCTTAAGTTCCTCGAAGATCTTAATCCTGTGGTCCAAATACTGAGGCGGGGGAGCGAGTTCAAGCGGGCGGGCATCGCCCTCGTCACCGCCCTTCTTCTTGTCCTTCTTGGGCTGTTTTTCCTTCTTGGGCTGCTGCTTTTCGCCGACGGCCAGGTTCTTGACGCCCTCCACGGCGTCCTTGACAGCGTCCATGGTGAGATTTGGGTGGAGTTTTGCGATCAATGGGGCGAGGGGCAGAGTCCACGTCCGTTAAATTCAAGAGCTGAACTTGTCCGCTTGAGTCACTAGCGTGACTCATTCCGTCGAGCCGACGATCTTCCGACCGCCGTCTGCAAAAATTCCGCGAACGCGAACACCGCGCCCGCGCTGGAGCTACCACCCTGCGACAACCCACGACCGCTTTCGAAGTATATCAACAGCACAACATGTCGTTCCGTGGAGGTTCCCGTGGCGGTCGCGGTGGCGGCGGTTTCCAGTCTCGTGGCGGCGGCGGCTTCCGCGGCGGTCGCGGTGGAGGTGCGTGGGCCAGAGATCTGGGGAAAAAAATGTCGAAATGGTACTGACTCTGGGGGATCACAGCTCGTGGCGGTTTCTCGCAGCCCATGGGCCCGCCTGACCAGGTCTTCGGTACGCCTCTCATGGTCCAATTGCACGGCGTGCGCTGACGAAGAGCAGAGATGGGTTCCTTCATGCACGCTTGCGAAGGCGAGATTGTGTGCGAGTCGATCAACACCAAGATTCCGTACTTCAACGCTCCGATCTACCTCGAGAACAAGGCAAGCAGACATGTGCCATATGGATGATAGGCTAGGAGGCTAACTGGATTGCAGAGCCCCATCGGCAAGGTCGACGAGATCCTTGGTCCTCTGAACCAGGTCTACTTCACTATCAAGCCGCAGGAGGGCATCCAGGCCACTTCCTTCAAGCAGGGCGATAAGTTCTACATTGGTGGTGACAAGCTTCTGCCGCTGGAGAGGTATGCGTGGTTCCGAAGAAAATTATTCGGAAACAAGCGCTGATGATTTTGCGAACAGGTTCCTGCCGAAGCCCAAGCCCCCGCCAGGTATGATTTTTTTTTTTAATCATGATTCCACAAAAAAAAAGAGTACTAAATCAATTACAGGAATGCCCAAGCCTAAGCGCGCTGGTGGAGGCTCTCGTGGCGGACCTGCCCGTGGCGGCCGGGGTGGCCGTGGTGGCTTCACTCCCCGTGGCGGTGCAAGCCGTGGCGGCCGCGGTGGGCCCAGCTTCGGAGGTCGCGGAGGCTCGAGAGGAGGCTTTGGAGGAGGCTTTGGCGGTGGACGTGGCGGTGCCCCTAGGGGAGGTGGCAGAGGCAGGGGCCGCGGCAGTTACTAGTCGGTGATGGCCTTTGCTTGTGCTTTACGGCTCATGGGACGGCGTTCGCGGATTGGGAGTGGCTCTTTTCTGTGTACGAATTTTATCAGACGATGAACGTCTGAGGGTCTTGGGATAATGGAGCGCGAAGCTCTAGCAACAATCGAAAAGTTTATCTGCGAGCATCTCAGGCTGAATGTTCAGCCCTGCGTGACCAAGAAACGTGTACGTGACTTGATTGGGAAGTCGATCCACGGTGATTCTGTTTAGCGCTGCAGAGCGACGGGCGATGACGTTTCGGTCTGGCCCGCAGCCCTTTGAACCCGAAATCTTGCCTGGAAAACAAAGTGTCGCTGCACAGCCTCTCCCAAACACAAACGTCAACCCTCATAACCTCTCCTTTCTTCACGAGCGCTCGCTGCTCAAACCTACCAGCGCCCTCTCTCTCCGTCCTCCATATCACTAAAACCAACCATGTCGCGAAGGAACGGTGCCGGCAACAGTGCCGACAAGGATGTCAGCTCCACGCCTGTTTCCGAGAACCCAGGTGCGTTTCAAAGCGACTCGAGCTTTCAGGCACGTTTACTCACTAGTTTGAAGGTATCGAGAAGCAGAAGAGGCTTCTAGCAGCTGACGCTGGCCATTTCTCGCTGATCAAGTACGTCTCTGTCGCGCAATGGCAAACGCGGCCGTGAGCTAACAAGCGCAGGGCCATGCACCTTGCGGATGTCATTACTGAGCTGAATGGTTAGTTTAGCAGACCTCTGTTTTGTCTGTGATGGTTTCTGACGTGTGCTGCCAGGCTTTTGCGGCGTCATGTCCGTGTTCTCCTCGATGCGTTACTGCCTCGGCGACCCGAGCGACTTCGGCAACCTGTGGGCTGCGCTAGGCTTCATGCCGTTTGGTCTTTTCTTCGACTTCATGGACGGCAAGGTCGCTAGGTGGAGGAAGAAGGCGTCGATGATGGGTCAGGAGCTGGACTCGCTGGCGGACCTGGTACGTCTTGAGGAGTTCTATCTCTAGCTGTAGCTGCTGACGCTAAGCCCAGATCTCGTTCGGTGTCGCGCCCGCTTGTTGCGCCATGGCTATTGGCATGCGCACGCCTCTGGACCACTTCCTTCTGACCTTCTACGTTCTCTGCGGTCTCACGCGCCTCGCCCGGTTCAACGTCACGGTTCAGCTGCTCCCCAAGGACGCAACGGGCAAGTCCAAGTACTTCGAAGGCACCCCTATCCCAACGTCGCTTGGCCTCGACAGCATCATGGCATACTGGGTGTACAATGGTTGGGTACTGGACAACATCCCGCTCGGCACGGCACTCACGGGTACCCCCTTCGAGTTTCACCCTGTCATCGGCATGTTCTTGATCCACGGGTGCCTCATGGTCAGCAAGACGCTGAAGGTGCCAAAGCCCTGATTTGCCCATAGAGCTGGCCAGGGCAAAATTGGTTCATGATTACGACAGCTAGACAAAGAAGTAGGAGGAGGTGGACCAGCACATGGAGGCATCCAGCACATAGCTGGCTGACCGTGTAACGATATGACGAGCATGGCCACGACCGTAGACAATTAATTCATGACCTGCGCGCTGGTTCCTCTTGCATCGGGAAGTCCTACTCTCTCCGTGACCCGAGCAGTGTTTTTCCGAACGGATCAGACGTGTGGCTGTGGCTTCCGGGAGATCTGATTCATAAGGGCTGAGTAACGGGTTCGTCTCGCGGCTAAACAGGCTGGGCCTCGATGGTGCCGGCGTCGGCGTCTGCGCGAGTCATCGGCAAGCGCACTCGGCCGGCCAGTGAGGGCGGCAGGATTTCATCAGCGCAGCGGTCATGTGTGCACCAGGAACAAGGCGAAGACGGCAATTCCGCCATCTGCACTGCCGAAAGAGGCCGGACAGTGGGCCCTGCAGAGCTTTGCGTATGCGTGGCGCCTCAGTCCGCGGCCGATCCCGTTCTCTTTCGCGGAGAAGCCTGAAGCTTTCCCCGCCTTTTTGCGATGCTTCCGGGGTCCCGCGCATCCAACTTGGCAGCTGGCTGGCGCCGGTTGGGACTAACGGCGAGCGACAGACTAGCAGCGCCATGTCGTAGCCGTCCTGCGCGTTCCGTCTCTCTTCTCCAACCTCACCGCGTCCTCGAGCTCCAAGCCCAGGCGCCCCTCGAATACGACTCATTCCTAGCGCCATCTGAGACACGGTATGCGTCCTTCCTCGGCTGTCACTTGCGTAGGCGAAGATTGCCCGGAGTTGATAAGGCCCGGTCCCGACGACCGCGCGACTTCCATATCCTCTCTGCCCGTCAATCGTCTGCCATTTCAGTCCCATCATGTCGCCCTGATCAATTGGCCCGGCCGACTTGCCGCTGACGTACTGACATACCCGCGCAGAACGAGCTGTGTCGTGTTTGCCGCTGGCTGCCAGTCCCCCGGTCCAGGAAGAGAGCGGTACCATTCACCCGAAAATGTCCGGCAAGCAGAGAAGGGTCTACAAGTGTAACACCTGCGCCAGGGTCTTCAAGAGGAGCGAGCACTGTTCGCGCCATGAGCGCATTCATACCCGTGAGAGACCCTTTTCCTGCCAGTACTGCCACAAGAGATACGCCCGGAAAGACCTCGTCACGCGCCATGAGAAGACATTGCATTCGGAAAAGAGAAGACAGTCAATCGCCACCGTTGTTCCTGATTCGCCCGATTCGAGGAGGTCTTCCGAATCAAGCGAGACCATCAATGTATCCATTCCCAGCAATGCCTCATCCCAACTGGACCTACCGCAGGCTTTGGAGATCGAGAAGGAATCCCCACCATCCGCCACGCTAGCAGAGAATCCTCCGCCTACTGCAACCTCGGTAGAGCTTTCTCCTCATCAGTTGGCAGTCGGCGACGACCGCCGGAGTTCGATCATGATTCCTGCTGATGTGACTACCCCAGGCTTTGGCTTTGGCAACACCGTGGAGACTCTCTATCCCAGCCCTCAAAGTTGTTCAGAGCAAGCTCAAGTTACTCTCCAACCATGGAATGAGCACATTGGGGCATTTCAAGAAGTTCCGATGCAGCCAGCCTTCATGCCGATTGACCCGCAGCTGTGCGAGCCTCAACCATCTCTGAGTTTAGATGCTATGAACCACAGGGGCAGCCAAGGCTCCCAATTGGCGGTGCAGAGCATTGAGTCAAGGAATGACTCGATGGATGCGGTCCAAGAGCTGATGGGCCCCCCAAACAAACGCCGGAAAATAACCAGCGGCCGGAGGCATACCATCGACATCCAACCAACCTCGCGGCAAGATTGGCAACACGATCTTGATGCGGCATCAATTGACATTTTTCGCGACTTCTGGTCACCTCCTGAGCCTCCATCCGATGTAGCACCGAACTCCATGGACTCTTTGATTACACCAAACAGCCTAGAATTTTCCATTCCCATTGATCCTTTTTTGATGGGTGATCAGGATATTTCCGGACAGCAGAATGATGGCTTGTTTGCTCCCAACTTTGGATTCCCGAACTCGGCGCAGGATTGCGGAGCCACCAGCTGGCAACCCTTCATAGGAGGCGCTTCCCAGGCTTCACTAGAGAATGCTTCAGAGCCTCCAAAGCTCTCAGTCAGCGAAAACACATATCGAAGCATTTGCGGCGACCTCCAGGCTCGGGTGAAAAAGGAAGAGTGGGACCAGAGTAAACTTCCAGGTGCCCAAGAACTTCAGAAGTTCATGGAGAGCTACATCAGCTGCTTTCACCGTCATTTTCCCATCATCCACTTCCCATCGCTGAACCTGGATTCTTCTCCGAGCCCTCTAATCCTGGCCATTTGCTGTATCGGAGCAATGTATAGGCTCGACAGACGGCGTGCCACAACACTCTATGAGCTGGCAAGTCCATTACTGCATTCAGCCATCTACCCGAGCCGTAAGGTAAGCCCTCCTTCGCCAGGCCCTCTGTGGGCAGTACAGGGATGCTTGCTTCTTTCCATGTATGCTGTCTTCAGTGGCCGCTCCGCACTTGTCGTTTCCAACATTGAGAGTACCGGTCTTTTCGTCACTGAGTACCGACTGCGACGGACTTCTTTGATGGCGGATTCCAATTTCGATGTGCAAGGGTGGGAAGATTGGGCCGGCCGAGAGTCT